>JAPDNY010000001.1:317627711-318844445 GCA_029375565.1 Gekko gecko | reverse complement strand
AGCTTCAGGATCTGGCCTTCCAGGGAACAGTCAGGGTTGATTTCTTTGAGGATTGACTGATTTGATCTCCTTGCAGTCCAAGGGACTCTCAAGAGTCTTCTCCAGCACCATAGTTCAAAAGAATCTATTCTTCGGCGCTCAGCCTTCCTTATAGTCCAACTCTCGCAGCCATACATTACTACGGGGAATACCATTGCTTTGACCATGCGGACTTTTGTTGGCAAGGTGATGTCTCTGCTTTTATCATGCTGTTTAGGTTTGCCATCGCTTTCCTCCCCAAGGAGCAGGTGTCTTTTAATTTCATGGCTGCAGTCACCATCTGCAGTGATCTGAGATCCTAGGAACGTGAAGTCTGTCACTACTTCTACGACTTCCCCTTCTATTTGCCAAGGAGTGATGGGGCCAGATGCCATGATCTTAGTTTTTTTGATGTTGAGCTTCAAGCCCACTTTTGCGCTCTCCTCTTTCACCCTGAGCAAGAGGCTCTTGAGGTCCTCTTCACTTTCTGCCATTAGAGTGGTATCGTCTGCATATCTGAGGTTGTTGATCTTTTCCCCCAGCAATCTGAATTCCAGCTTGTGATTCATCCAGGCCAGCATTTCGCATGATGTACTCTGCGTATAAATTAAATAAGCCAGGTGACAATATATATCCTTGTCGTACTCCTTTTCCTATGCTAAACCAATCAGTTGTTCCATATCCGGTTCTAACTGTTGCTTCTTGACCCTTATACAGGTTTCTCAGGAGACAGGTGGAGGTGGTCTGGTACTCCCATCTCTTTAAGAACCTGCCATAATTTATTGTGATCCACACAATCAAAGGCTTTAGCATAGTCAATGAAGCAGAAGTAGATGTTTTTCTGGTACTCTCTTGCTTTCTCCATAATCCAGCAAATGTTGGCAATTTGATCTCTAGTTCCTCTACCTCTTCGAAACCCAGCTTGTACTTCTGGCAGTTCTCTATCCACGTACTGTTGGAGCCTAGCTTGTAGGATTTTAGAGCATGACCTTGCTAGCGTGTGAAATGAGTGCAATTGTGCGATAGTTTGAACATTCCTTGACGTTGCCCTTCTTTGGGATTGGAATGTAAACTGACCTTTTCCAATCCTGTGGCCACTGTTGTGTTTTCCAAATTTGTTGGCAAATTGAGTGCAGCACTTTAACAGCATCTTCTTTTAAGACTTTGAATAACTCAGCTGGGATACCATCACCTCCACTAGCTTTGTTGTTAGTAATGCTTTCTAAGGCCCATTTAACTTCGCTTTCCAGGATGTCTGGCTCGAGGTCAGTGATTATACCATCGTGGTTGTCAAGGACATCGAGGTCCTTCTTGTATAGTTCTTCTGTGTATTCTTGCCATCTTTTCCTAATCTCTTCTGCTTCTGTTAGGTCCCTACCGTTTTTGTCCTTTATCATGGCCAGCTTTGCATGGAACGTTCCCTTGATTTCTCCAATTTTCTTGAAGAGATCTCTAGTCCTTCCCAATCTATTGTTTTCCTCTATTACTCTGCATTGTTCATTCAGGAAAGCCTCCTTATCTCTCCTTGCTGTTCTCTGGAAATCTGCATTCAGTTGGGCAAATCTTTCCTTTTCCCCATTGCCTTTAGCTTTCCTTCTTTCCTCTGCTATGTGTAAAGCCTCATCAGACCAGCCACTTTGCTTTTTTGCATTTCTTTTTCTTTGGGATGGCGGTGAGTGCTGCCTCCTTTACAATGTCACGGACCTCTGTCCATAGTTCTTCAGGCACTCTGTCTATCAAATCTAGTCCCTTAAACCTATTCTTCACCTCTACTGTATATTCATCGGGGATGCGATCTAGGTCAAATCTGAATGGTCTTGTGGTTTTCCCAACTTTCTTCAATTTAAGTCTGAATTTTGCAATGAGTAGCTCATGATCTGAGCCACAGTCAGCTCCAGGTCTTGTTTTTACTGACTGGATAGAGCTTCTCCATCGATGACTGCAAATTATATAGTCAATCTGATTTCGGTGTTGCCCATCTGGTGATGTCCATGTGTAGAGACGCCTTCTTAGGTTGTTGGAAAAGGGTGTTCGCTATGACCATCGTGTTCTCTTGACAAAACTCTGTTAGCCTTTGCCCTGCTTCATTTTGTTCTCCAAGGCCAAACTTGTCTGTTATTCCGGTTACCTTTTGATTTCCTACTTTTGCATTCCAGTCCCCTATGATGATGAGGACATCATTTTTTGGTGTTAGTTCTATGAGCTGTTGTAGGTCTTCATAGAACTGGTCCACTTCAGCCTCTTCTGCAGCAGTGGTTGGGACATAGACTTGGATTACTGTGATATTGAATGGTTTGCCTTGGATTCGGACCGAGATCATTCTGTCATTTTTGAGATTGTATCCCAATACTGCCTTTCTCACTCTCTTGTTGACTATAAAGGCCACACCATTTTTTCTACAGGATTCCTGGCCACAGTAGTAGATATAATGGTCTTCTGAGTTAAATTCGCCCATTCCTGTCCACTTTAGTTCACTGATTCCCAAGATGTCGATGTTCATTCTTGCCATCTCATTTTTGACCACGTCAAGCTTACCTTGATTCATAGATCTTACATTCCAGGTTCCTATGCAGTATTGTTCTTTGCAGCATCGAACTTTCCTTTCACCGTCAGACACATCCACAACTGAGCGTCCTTTCGGCTTTGGCCCAGCCCGCTTCACTCTTTCTGGGGTTACTCGTACTTGCCCTCTGCTCTTCCTCAGTAGCATATTGGACACCTTCCGACCTGAGGGGCTCATCCTTCCGGCGTCATATCTTTTAGCCTTTTGTTACTGTCCATGGGGTTTTCTTGGCAAAGATATTGGGAGTGGGTTGCCATTTCCTTCTCCAGGGGATCACGCTTGGTCTGAGTTCTCTGCTGTGGCCTGTCCGTCCTGGGTGGCCCTCCACGGCATAGCCCACAGCCTCATCGAACCACGCAAGCCCCCTCGCCACGACAAGGCAGTGATCCATGATCACTTTAATAATAAGCAGCAGTAATGATTAGAAGTGAACATAAGAAGATCCCTGCTGGATCAGACCAGCGAGGGTCCATCTAGTCCAGCATCCTGCCTCACACAGTGGCCAACCAATTCCTCTGGAGGGCCAACAACAGGGCAGAGAGGCCGAGGCCTTCCCCTGAGAAGAATGTCAGAAGAGCCCTGCTGGATCAGACCAGTGGTTCATCTAGTCCAGCATCATGTCTCTCACACAGGGGCCAGCCAGTTCCTCTGGAGGGCCAGCAACAGGGCACAGAGGCCGAGGCCTTTCCCTGAGAAGAACCTCAGAAGAGCCCTACTGGGTCAGACCAGGGAGGGTCCATCCAGTCCAGCCTCCCGGCTCACACAGGGGCCAGCCAGTTCCTCTGCAGGGCCAACAGCAGGGTAGAGAGGCCAAGGCCTTCCCCTGATAAGGACACCAGAAGAGCCCTGCTGGGTCAGACCAGGGAGGGTCCATCCAGTTCAGCCTCCCATCACACACAGTGGCCAACCAGTTCCTCTGGAGGGCCAGCAACAGGACAGAAAGGCCGAGGCCTTCCCCTGAGGAGGACCTCAGAAGAGCCCTGCTGGGTCAGACCAGGGAGGGTCCATCCAGTCCAGCATCCTGTCCCTCACACAGTGGCCATCCAGCTTTCTCTGGAGGGCCAACCACAGGGCAGAGAGGCTGAGGCCTTCCCCTGATAAGAACACCGGAAGAGCCCTGCTGGGTCAGACCAGGGAGGTTCCATCTAGTCCAGCCTCCCGTCTCACACAGGGGCCAGCCAGTTCCTCTGGAGGGCCAACCACAGGGCAGAGAGGCCGAGACCTTCCCCTGATAAGAACACCGGAAGAGCCCTGCTGGGTCAGACCAGGGAGGGTCCATCTAGTCCAGCCTCCCGTCTCACACAGGGGCCAGCCAGTTCCTCTGGAGGGCCAACAACAGGGCAGAGAGGCCGAGGCCTTCCTCTGATAAGAACACCGGAAGAGCCCTGCTGGGTCAGACCAGGGAGGGTCCATCTAGTCCAGCCTCCCGTCTCACACAGTGGCCAACCAGTTCCTCTGGAGGGCCAACCACAGGGCAGAGAGGCCGAGGCCTTCCCCTGATAAGAACACCCGGAAGAGCCCTGCTGGGTCAGACCAGGGAGGGTCCATCTAGTCCAGCCTCCCGTCTCACACAGTGGCCAACCAGTTCCTCTGGAGGGCCAACCACAGGGCAGAGAGGCCGAGGCCTTCCCTGATCAGAACACCGGAAAAGCCCTGCTGGGTCAGACCAGGGAGGTTCCATCTAGTCCAGCCTCCCGTCTCCACACAGTGGCCAACCAGTTCCTCTGGAGGGCCAACCACAGGGCAGAGAGGCCGAGGGCCTTCCCCTGATAAGAACACCGGAAGAGCCCTGCTGGGTCAGACCAGGGAGGGTCCATCTAGTCCAGCATCCTGCCTCACACAGTGGCCAACCAATTCCTCTGGAGGGCCAACAACAGGGCAGAGAGGCCGAGGCCTTCCCCTGAGAAGAATGTCAGAAGAGCCCTGCTGGATCAGACCAGTGGTTCATCTAGTCCAGCATCATGTCTCTCACACAGGGGCCAGCCAGTTCCTCTGGAGGGCCAGCAACAGGGCACAGAGGCCGAGGCCTTTCCCTGAGAAGAACCTCAGAAGAGCCCTGCTGGATCAGACCAGGGAGGGTCCATCCAGTCCAGCCTCCTGTCTCACACAGGGGCCAGCCAGTTCCTCTGCAGGGCCAACAGCAGGGTAGAGAGGCCAAGGCCTTCCCCTGATAAGGACACCAGAAGAGCCCTGCTGGGTCAGACCAGGGAGGGTCCATCCAGTTCAGCCTCCCATCACACACAGTGGGCCAACCAGTTCCTCTGGAGGGCCAGCAACAGGACAGAGAGGCCGAGGCCTTCCCCTGAGGAGGACCTCAGAAGAGCCCTGCTGGGTCAGACCAGGGAGGGTCCATCCAGTCCAGCATCCTGTCCCTCACACAGTGGCCAACCAGTTTCTCTGGAGGGCCAACCACAGGGCAGAGAGGCTGAGGCCTTCCCCTGATAAGAACACCGGAAGAGCCCTGCTGGGTCAGACCAGGGAGGTTCCATCTAGTCCAGCCTCCCGTCTCACACAGGGGCCAGCCAGTTCCTCTGGAGGGCCAACCACAGGGCAGAGAGGCCGAGACCTTCCCTGATAAGAACACCGGAAGAGCCCTGCTGGGTCAGACCAGGGAGGGTCCATCTAGTCCAGCCTCCCGTCTCACACAGTGGCCAACCAGTTCCTCTGGAGGGCCAACAACAGGGCAGACAGGCCGAGGCCTTCCTCTGATAAGAACACCGGAAGAGCCCTGCTGGGTCAGACCAGGGAGGGTCCATCTAGTCCAGCCTCCCGTCTCACACAGTGGCCAACCAGTTCCTCTGGAGGGCCAGCAACAGGGCACAGAGGCCGAGGCCTTTCCCTGAGAAGGACACCAGAAGAGCCCTGCTGGGTCAGACCAGGGAAGGTCCATCCAGTCCAGCCTCCCGTCTCACACAGGGGCCAGCCAGTTCCTCTGCAGGGCCAACAGCAGGGTAGAGAGGCCGAGGCCTTCCCCTGATAAGGACACCAGAAGAGCCCTGCTGGGTCAGACCAGGGAGGGTCCATCCAGTTCAGCCTCCCATCACACACAGTGGCCAACCAGTTCCTCTGGAGGGCCAGCAACAGGACAGAGAGGCCGAGGCCTTCCCCTGAGGAGGACCTCAGAAGAGCCCTGCTGGGTCAGACCAGGGAGGGTCCATCCAGTCCAGCATCCTGTCCTCACACAGTGGCCAACCAGTTTCTCTGGAGGGCCAACCACAGGGTAGAGAGGCTGAGGCCTTCCCCTGATAAGAACACCGGAAGAGCCCTGCTGGGTCAGACCAGGGAGGTTCCATCTAGTCCAGCCTCCCGTCTCACACAGGGGCCAGCCAGTTCCTCTGGAGGGCCAACCACAGGGCAGAGAGGCCGAGACCTTCCCCTGATAAGAACACCGGAAGAGCCCTGCTGGGTCAGACCAGGGAGGGTCCATCTAGTCCAGCCTCCCGTCTCACACAGTGGCCAACCAGTTCCTCTGGAGGGCCAACAACAGGGCAGAGAGGCCGAGGCCTTCCTCTGATAAGAACACTGGAAGAGCCCTGCTGGGTCAGACCAGGGAGGGTCCATCTAGTCCAGCCTCCCATCTCACACAGTGGCCAACCAGTTCCTCTGGAGGGCCAACCACAGGGCAGAGAGGCCGAGGCCTTCCCCTGATAAGAACACCGGAAGAGCCCTGCTGGGTTAGACCAGGGAGGGTCCATCTAGTCCAGCCTCCCGTCTCACACAGTGGCCAACCAGTTCCTCTGGAGGGCCAACCACAGGGCAGAGAGGCCGAGGCCTTCCCCTGATCAGAACACCGGAAAAGCCCTGCTGGGTCAGACCAGGGAGGGTCCATCTAGTCCAGCCTCCCGTCTCACACAGTGGCCAACCAGTTCCTCTGGAGGGCCAACCACAGGGCAGAGAGGCCGAGGCCTTCCCCTGATAAGAACACCGGAAGAGCCCTGCTGGGTCAGACCAGGGAGGGTCCATCTAGTCCAGCCTCCCGTCTCACACAGTGGCCAACCAGTTCCTCTGGAGGGCCAACCACAGGGCAGAGAGGCCGAGGCCTTCCCCTGATAAGAACACCGGAAGAGCCCTGCTGGGTCAGACCAGGGAGGGTCCATCCAGTCCAGCCTCCCGTCTCACACAGTGGCCAACCAGTTCCTCTGGAGGGCCAACCACAGGGCAGAGAGGCCGAGGCCTTCCCCTGATAAGAACACCGGAAGAGCCCTGCTGGGTCAGACCAGGGAGGGTCCATCTAGTCCAGCCTCCCGTCTCACACAGGGGCCAGCCACTTCCTCTGGAGGGCCAACCACAGGGCAGAGAGGCCGAGGCCTTCCCCTGAGAAGAACCTCAGAAGAGCCCTGCTGAATCAGACCAGCAGATTGCTAGGGTGTCAGCCAGCGATGTGCCCAGGGTGATGATGTCACCTCTGGGTGACGTAATCGCGCTGGGCATGTCAGCCTGAACTGGGCACTTTGTGGGCGGGGTTCCCCCCCCCGCCGGCCTTTTCCGCACCAGCAGGTTGGGGACCCTTCTAGTGGGGGACCCACGAGGACTATCAACATGGATTCTGTTCCATTTGATGGTTTATCCCAGCCCCCATGATTTCCATTTGCAAGATATGCGATCTTACAAGATTTCCAGCCCTACACACAGAATTTTGTAACATGCTTTTTGCCGGTGTAGGCAAAGGTCACAGCTCAGGGCCAGTTTGGAGTCGTGGTTAAGTGCGCAGACTCTAATCTGGGAAAACCAGGTTTGATTCCCCACTCCTCCACTTGCAGCTGCTGGATGACCTTGGGTGAGCCATAGTTCTGACAAGAGCTGTCCTCGACAAAGAGCAGTCTCTGTCAGAGCTCTCTCAGCCCCGCCTGCCTCACAGGGTGTCTGTTGTGGGGAGGGGAAGGGAAAGGATACTGTAAGCCGCTCTGAGACTCCAAGTGAAGGGCAAAGGGGTATGAATCCAATCTTCTCTTCTTCCTCTTCTTCATCACTGTCCTTGAACACCACGCTTTTAAGACAAAGGCTTACAGCCCCCAACAGGATTCATCCGGCCAGTGGTGGTGAAGTCAGTTTACAGTCACGTTTCAGCGTGGGGGGGAAGGCTGCATTTTCAGCAGAAGCTGTGCAAATTTGTATCATTGTTTTGCCCTTATCTGATGCTGAGGAGACAACCCCGGCCAGCTCAACAAAGGGAAGGAAAAACAAGGGCTGGTGGAGTTCATTTCCATCTCCCCTGCAGCAGCAGCAGCAGCAGCTGAGGCCTTCCTCCTCACGAGGTGGGTTGTCTCAGGGAACCCTCGGATCAGGAACCGCGTTCCGGGTATCCCAGTATGGCAGCCACCCGCCAGGCGCTCCTCAGTCTAGAACCGGTGACTATTCAGGAGGTAAGTGAATCAAAAAATAATAATCATTCCCCTGGCTTAGGAATTCCTCTTCCATTCCCCCTCGACAATTCAAAGGCCGTAGCAGTCTGCATTTGAAGTCCTGCCCGTCAGTTAAATTATTTCTCAGCTGCTGCAGAATTTAGGCATCTGGCACTGGATGTTCAGGTCAGGGAGAACCCTCAATGGTTTTTGGTTCAGACGTGGCATGTCGGGAGTCTGTCTTGCTCGGGTAGCGGAGCTTGTCAGACGGAGGCAGTGGAAGCGCCCTTTGCTTGGCCTGTTGACCGAACGCCGGCCAGCATCGTGGGAAGTTTCTAAACTAAGCTGATTTCTCGAAGGTGTGTAGGACACCTCCTCTACACAAACCAAATATTATTGGCAGGAGCTAAAAGGATTCCTATGAGGGGGGCTGCTAACTAGTTTACCCAATTGCCTCACCTGGAGAGGGAGGGGGAGAGAGAGAGAGATGTGGGGAGGGGGGCAGAGTTGCAGCAGGTATTTAACGTGAGCCAAACAGAGATGTCGGTTTGGGGAAATGTACACCTAAGTAACCAACTTGGCATTTAAATTGCAGACAAACTGAGACAAAATTGTGTTGTTTTCCTACTGTTTATAGGTCCCCCTGCCCTGCTCTTCCTTGAGGGAGGGAGAGGATCAGATGTGCCCTCCCGTCAGAAGAGAAACCCAGTTGCCCAACGGACTAGGAACTCTTGGGGGAGGGAAGAGTCCAGGGACAGGAACGAACAACCTCTAACTGGTGCTTCCTCTAAGCTGTGGAGTCCTGTGAGCAAAAATTCCACTCTGTGAGCTCCTGGCATTAAAGTGGTGAGCGAGCGATTTGGCTGCTGCATTAAATTAGCTTGCTCTGGAGCCCTCCCTGAGTGAGGACAAAAATGTGTGAGCCGGAGGCTAAAAAACTGTGAGCTAGCTCACACAAACTCAGCTTAGAGGGAGCACTTCCTCTGTCCCGGCCATGAACTCCAGACGACAGAGATGAGTTTCGGGGGCAGGGGGCGGACAGTGGCTTCAGAGGATGGTTCCTGTCCCACCTCCCCAAACTCCACCCCGTCCTCACTAGTGCTGCCCCCAAGTCTCCAGGAATGCTGCAAGCGAGAGTTGGCACCCCTCACCACACTGGAAGGTACAGGAAAGCTGAGCTTACTGTGAGGACAAAGAGAGAGAGAGAGAGAGAGAGAGAGAGAGAGAGAGAGAGATGCTCTTTTCTCCAAGGCCAGTTATACTGTTGATTTTTTTAAAAAAACCATTTGCCTTCCCCCCCCCGAGGCAGGGGGGGTGTCAGGCACCCCTGGGTCCAGCTGGCACCATTTGTGTGACTTCCTTGTCCTTCAAAGGACTCCGGGCGGGGTGGGCCTCTGCCCAGCTGTGGGTGGCTGTCCCAGGCAATTCGCCTCTCCCTACCCAACCAGAACGTCTCCGTTAATACCAGACTCTAATTATGTTTCATTAGCGGCTGCATTTACTCCTTTCGCATTAAGAGACGCCGTTCGATTACGGTGGGCGCCTCCAGAAATGAGGCAGCTGAGCAGAGCGGACGTTTTGTAAATGGACCGCCTTGCCCGGGTCCAGAGTAAACCAGGACTGGGATCGTTTCCCGCTCTGCTCTTCCCTGCTTCGGTGGCAGACGGAAAGCTGTCATTTGGGGGGATTACCTTGAAGAAAGACCTCCCACCCCGGGGGGGGGGCCCTGCAGAGACCCCAGGCCCCTGATTGGTTGTCATCAGCTGGGCACCCTTAGAGAGGAAGATGCCGTCCAAGCGCACTTTCAAGAAGGCGTTCCTTTTTTTTTTTAACAGCTTGGATGCAAGACAAATTGATTCCGCACTTCTGCAGCAACTGTTTTATAATCATTTCAATTATAGCAAGGCTCAATTAATGCTAATAGGTTTCATTAATGCAGGAATAAATCTCGGGCTTCTAGTCTAGATTCCCCACCACCCACCACCCGCGACAATGGCAAACGTATTTTCACCCCCACCTCTCAAAACACGCACACGCTTTCTTCTTGTTCTTCCCTGATCCCTTGATGCTTTGGTGAAATGAATGAAGTTTCTTTTCTAATGCAGATCATGGTGAAACGGAAGGCAGATCGCGGGTCCTCTAAGTGCAATTCTCTCACGTCTGGCAGAGCACAGAGGAAATTATTCGAGGGCGAGAGTGTGAAAGTGGAAAGGGATTGTTACATTATTCTTTTTGATAAGGAGGTCTTTGTTATTCTCTGGGCCTCTGGACTGGATCGGAGACTTGCGGTGCAGGGTTGCCCCGGCGCTGTGGCACTTTTGCGCATCTCCAGGGTCTTCCTTGTCTCTCCTGCCATCTTTCCCAAATGTGCAGCTTCGTGCGAAAGATGGCAGCAAGGATACAGGGGAGGGGGCACCCCTTTGGACAGGAACATAAGAACATAAGAGAGAAGCCAATGCTGGATCAGGCCATTGGCCCCTCCAGTCCAACATTCTTTGTGTCACACAGTGCCCAGAAATACCAGGTGCCACCAGGAGGTCCAGCAGTGGAGCCAGGACACCAGAAGCCCTCCCACTGTTGACCCCCCCAGCACCAAGAATACAGAGCATCACTTGCCCCAGATGTAAGAACGTAAGAGAAGCCAAACGTTGGATCAGGCCAACGGCCCATCCAGTCCAACACTCTGTGTCACACAGTGGCCAGAAATACCAGGTGTCCTCAGGAGGTCCAGCAGTGGGGCCAGGACACCAGAAGCCCCTCCCACTGCTGCCCCCCCCACCCGCAAGCGCCAAGAATACAGAGCATCCCTTGCCCCAGATGTAAGAACACAAGAGAAGCCAAACATTGGATCAGGCCAACGGCCCATCCAGTCCAACACTCTGTGTCACACAGTGGCCAGAAATACCAGGTGCCCTCAGGAGGTCCAGCAGTGGGGCCAGGACACCAGAAGCCCTCCCACTGTTGACCCCCGCCCCAGCACCAAGAATAGAGTGCATCACTTGCCCAGACGTAAGAACATAAGAGAAGCCAATGTTGGATCAGGCCAATGGCCCATTCCAGTCCAACACTCTGTGTCACACAGTGGCCAAAAATACCAGGTGACATCAGGAGGTCCAGCAGTGGGGCCAGGACACCAGAAGCCCTTCCACTCTTGCCTCCCCCCCTCAAGCACCAAGAAGACAAAACCTCACTTGCCCCAGCCTGAGAATCCCTATCTATTTGCTGTTGTTCAGTCGCAACAGTCAAGTCTGACTCTTCACGACCCCACAGACCACATTACGCCAGGCCCTCCTGTCTTCCGTACAGGGCCGGATCGCCCATAGGGCGAACTAGGCGCCCACCTAGGGCGCCCCGGCCTGAGGGGCGCCAAATGGCGCCCCACTCCCCCCCCCCGAGAACTGCCCTCCCCCGCCGTCCTAACCTGGCACCCGCCGGCGCAGCCAGACCCCCGCCCCCTTCCCAGCGGGGCCCGCAGAAAAGCCGGCGCTGGGAGGGAGGGGCGGAGGCTGGACCCCTCCGCCCTCTTCCCGGCTTTCCTGGGGGTCCCGCAGCTGCGGAGCCTCCAGGAAAGCCAGCGCCCCGCCGACGCCCCCGGTCTCCAGGTCCCACCGGGAGGTTGGCATCCCCAGTGGGGGGCACCCCAGGCTGTCCTGCCTAGGGCTCCCAGACACCTGGAGCCGGCCCTGCTTCCGTAGTGCTCTGGAGTTTGCTATATCTTGTGGTCCTAGCTCTACCTTGTGGCCAATAGCCACTGATGGGCCTCTGCTCCATCGGTTTATCCAAGTTCCTCTTTTTTTTTTGCCGTTTTCTTTTCAGTTTTATTATAACTGTAGTACGTCCAACTATACACCTTACATATATTGTGGAGTCTTATACATCCATTTGCCTTTCCATCCATTTATATACACATAGCCATCTTTTTTATATACCTTTGCATTTTTATTTTGAAGCCTCAAACTCAGATTGTCCATTTGCACTAACTCTAATATCTTTAACATTAAATCTTCTCTGGAGGGCACTACCTCTGACTTCCAAGTTCTGGCCACTAATATTTGAGCCGCAGTAATTATATATGTAAAAACATATGTTTCTTGTGGGTTATATCCATTAGGTATCATATTCAGCAGAAATATTTCTGGTTTTAACGCTAAATTTTTCTCCAGAACTCCTTGAATCACCTTCTACACCATTCTCCAAAACTCTTGTATCCTAACACATTTCCACCACATGTGGTCGGAGGTTCCCACATTTGCTTTACATTTCCAACACTGGTTGGAATAGCCAGAATAACATTTGGCTACTTTATTTGGGGACCAATACCACCTGTGAAACATCTTGTATACATTTTCTTTATATGCGATAGCTCTCATATATTTAACCGATTTCCATATTTTATTCCATTGTTCAATCTCTATATTTTCTCCTAAATCTTTCATCCACATGACCATTACCGTTTTAATTGATTCGTCCTGTTCATAGTCCAAGTCCCTCTTGAAGCTGTCCGTGCTTGTAGCCGCCGCCACCTCCTGTTATAATCACTCTTTGGGTGAAGTAGGACTTCTTTTTATCTGTTCTAATTTGACTGCTCAGCAATTTCAAAGAGTGCCCACGAGTTCTTGTATGGCAAGAAATCTTATAAACGTCTGGGTCTTTCTGATCCTACATAAGAACATAAGAACATAAGAGAAGCCAATGCTGAATCAGGCCAATGGCTCATCTAGTCCAACACTCTGTCACACAGCGGCCAAAATATACCAGGTGCCATCAGGAGGTTCAGCAGTGGGGCAATCCTGCCCGTATTGGTGCCATTTTCCCTCCCCCAGTCACCACAGTGGCCATTTTCCACTCTGCCACCAAAGGAATTGCAGGGGGGGAGGAGGGTTAAACCAGCAGTTGATCTCTCACTGTAGCATAACGTTATAATAATCTGTCTCTCAATGTCCTTGAACTCCCAGCTTTCATTTTTTTAAAACAATCCATTGCTAGCTGCTTTCATTGCAGAGACAGAACAGGCACAGCCTATCTGTGCAAGGAAAGAAGTTAGAGGCTTTTAAAAAAAATAAAAATGAAAAGTTGGTGATTCAGAGGACCTAGGAGATAGTTCTTTATAACACTGGAAGTCAATTGCCAATTAAAAAAATAGGGGAAAAACCAGCCAAAGGCCCTGGAAGTGTTGGGGGGTGGGGGTGCCACCAATGCTCCCTCTAAGCTGTGGAGTCTTGTGAGCAAAAATTCAACTTTGTAAGCTACTGGCATTAAAGTTGTGAGCGAGCGGTTTGGCTGCTGCATAAATTAGGTTTGCCCTGGAGCCGTCCCTTCCTGAGCGAAGACGAAAATGAGTGAGCCGGAGATTTAAAAACTGTGAGCTAGCTCATACTAACTCAGCTTAGGGGGAACACTGGTACAGACCCTCCCATATGAAAGAAGTACCGCCCCCCCCCAGCAACAATGTTTCCTCTAAGCTGTGGAGTCTTGTGAGCAAAAATTCTACTTTGTGAGCTGCTGGCATTAGAGCTGTGAGCGAGCCATTTGGCTCCTGCATAAATTAGTTTGCTCTGGAGCCCTCCTTCCTGAGCTGAGACAGAAATGTGTGAGCCGGAGGCTAAAAGACTGTGACCTAGCTCACACTAACTCAGCTTAGAGGGAACACTGAGTGCCCCAGTGGCGGACTGGGAGAGGGGAAAGCTTATTTATTTAGAAATGTTTTCTCTCACCTCTCCAGAGAATCAAGGCAGCTTAGGAAATAAAACCTACTAAAAGCATTAATTACACAGGAATATTTTTTTGAAAAAATCAGCCGTCGCACACAGACACAGATTGTTGCACTGTTTAAGAGGAACAGTTTCCAGTTAAAAAATGGTATTAAAAGATCATCCACTTAATCAAAAGCCTGGGGAACCCTGACACACAGAAATGCCCTCTTGCTACTGGGCTGTATCAGCAGCAGCTGGGAAACCACATGAGCCTGTCTCTCCCCTTGCCCCCCGCCCCGGTACAGACAGCACCAGAGCCCAGAGCAAGGGCCCCCCCGACTTCTGAAAGCCAAAGCTGGAATATATTCTGTCACTCTTCAAGGTGCCCCACTGGACTCCTGCTGATGTTGCTCTGACAGACTCATGTGGCGTGTCATGGGCTGGGGTGCCAGTCCGAGGGAGTCCAGGACAGGCCAAGGTCAGGAGCCAGGAAGACAGGGCAAAGTCCAAAAAGCCAAGCCGGGGTCAGGAGCAAGGAACACAGAGCCAAGTCCAAAGCCAGGGGGGTCCAAAGGTCTAGGTGCAAGAGCTGAGCCAGAGTGGATGCTAGCAGCACAAAGCTGATGTGTGGAGTTAAATGCTGCTACCGATTAGCCAGCTGCACAATCGGCCAGGCTCCTGTTAGAACTCTGGGCTAGCCGAGTGGCTCCCTTGTAGCCTGGCCTCTCTTCCCCTGTTTGCTAAGTTTTGCTGCAGTCGCTCCCTTAAACGAGTCACACGTGGGAGTGAGTCAGGAGGACTTTCAGCTTACAGTTCTTCCCCCTTATCTGGGCCAGGTATGAAGACTGCTGTTTCAGGCAACTGCCAGCTCTCCTCCTCGGCTGCTTCAGAGGGGCCAGCTTGTGGTTTCTGTAGGCTCTGCCAGCTCATCCTCATCCACGCTCATGACATGGCGAAGCTTCTGGAATGGTTCAAAGACACATACCAGCAATTTTAGGGACTGTGCAACAGGCATATGTTGATCAAGGATTTACCCTGTTGAGCATATATGAAAAGGAGAGATCAGTTTAGGAGCTTTGGTGCAAGGCTATAATGCATGCTTTATAGATTCCCCCTATAGATAGAATACAGGTCCTGCTACAGATGCTGTGGCCCGCTCTCACTGAGGCGCTCAACCTGTGTCTGGACTGAACCGCTTCGGTTTTCAGGTGGGACTCCTCCATTCCCCCGTCCCATTATCCCATCACCTCCACACAGGAAACTAGGAACCAGAGAGAAGGGCCTAGTTTATCACCACCACCACCACCACCTGGACATAATAGTCTTCTACGCACAGCCGTATAGACAGAGAAAGAACATCTGGGTCCCTAGCGCCTCACCTCTGAGACTCATGGGGGGGAGTGGCTCATGGGGTCACATGGTCTAGTGCTTCTAATGGTAGGACTTCCCTGCACCAATAGGAATTGCACCATCTGTGCATGAGCACATGAACCTGCCTTATGTTGGATCAGACCTTTGGTCTATCAGAGTCAGTGTTGTCCACTGAAAACTGGCCGTGGCTCCAGGGTCTCAGGCAGAGAAAGGTCTTTCCCATCACCTCCTGCCTGGTCCTTTTAGCTGGGGATGCCGGGGATTGAACCTGGGACCTTCTGCATGCCAAGCAGAGGCTGTTCCACTGAGCCACAGCCCTTCCCGTCCGTACCATCACAACCATGTGGTTTTGGAGAGAAGGATTACGCCTGCTGCAAAATAAATAAATTTAAAATAGCATGGAAATTAACTGTTTGCAGAGAAAGAAACGAGTTGTTATTTCCCGATTCCACCCCACCCCCCGCCTCTTATTTTTTTACAAGCAGCCATGCAGAGAAATCTTAGGAGAGGTAATGAAAGGTGTTGATTTGGTGGGCGGCCCAGAGGTTTTGGACGGCCATCAAAGCCAAGCAGTCCTAGTGGTTGTCGAAAGGAGGTCTTGCTCCACGTGGCGATGTCCTTGCCTGTGTTGGTGGGCGACATGAGGACTTTGTGTCAGAGTATGGGGGGCAGTTGGTGCCTCCCAGGCGCACAGCGGTCCTTTTCTGCTCTTGCGTGGGGGGGACGCCCCTTCAGCCTTCTCCCGATGGGGCCGTTTTGCACCCCCAGTCTCTCTCATGGAGCCGCGATTGGCTTTCTTGCAAAACCAGGTGACTTGTCATGGAGCACGGACATAACACAAACAGCAGCTCTGTGGGTGTAAAAATAGCCCCTGAGGGAGAGTCTCCACTGTTTCTCCCTTTGCAACACAGTCAGGAGCAGGGGAAGTCAGGAACGGGGTGCGTAGGGAGAGCACAAAATTCTCACCATATGTCTGACGCAAAGTCCTTGCGTCGCCAAACCAACAAACACGAGGGGCTTCGCCACGTGTCCTGAGGCCGTCAGGGTGCAGCAGGGCTACTGCTTTGGGGTCGTCTGGACTCTGCCCTCAGCCTCCAGAAGCCTTTGGGGGCGGAGCACAGGAAGGCAGAGTGTTGATTGACGTCACAAGATGACTTCTAGGAAGTGACATCATGACACTCTGGGAATCCCCGCCCAAACTCTGTGGCTGAAACCATGGAGTTTCTAGGACTTCCTAGAGCATTGTGACATCACAACGCAGATCGACCCCACTCCTCCTCCCCCCCCCATTTTCCTCTCGCTGCTTATTCAAACATTGGGGGCCTTGAGGAGGCAGTGGGAGGCCTCCTGTGATTTCGAGTAATCTGGCAAGCAAGAGATAAGGATGTGTGTTTTGCTTCTAAACCCGAAGTGGAAGTTGCCCATCTGCTCAGCAAGGCTGGCGCGCCTCTTCCATGCAGGCAGCAGGGTCCGTTGCCGAAATGGTGTCGTTGTGAGCTTTGCGATGAAATAGCTGCTGAGGAGGGGAAGCAAAGAGCTACCGGCCCACCCGCCGGCCCACCCCTGTCCGTGGGGAACCTGAGCCAAAGGTCCGTCTAGAACCACCTTCACACAACCAGAGGCCCTGCTGACGGAGGTGGCCTCATTCACATTTTAGAGAATGTCCTTGCTAATAGCCGCTGGAGTATTACAGTCAGGGATTCCTGGAGAGAGCATCTCCCGAGAGAGAGAGAGGAGGGACACCCTTGTTCCCGGGAGGACGACAACGCGGCTCGGGTGGAGATGCTGGGCCGGCTTTGACTCTTGCTGCACGAGCCCCGCACTCTCTTTGATTCCTTCTGTTTCGCTGTTTTTATTTCCACTGTGCACCTCTATTAGATGTTTCTCATGGGCCAGCCGTCCCGAGACACCCTGCTGTGCTGTGGTGTGAACCCGGAAGGCCTCTTCGGCAATAAACAAGGTATTGTGCGCCGGCGAAGAAACATTGGCCACGGCAAGGCTCAGACGGCTGGGAATTGTTCCAATGTTTTCTTCTTGCCACAGGGCTGCTTTTGAAAAATGTGCCACCAGCCACAAAATGTGCAGTCCTGGGTGGACGGGGGGGGGGGTGTTAAGTAAAGAGGGAATAATGTACAGTACTAGAAGAACATATGTGCACTTCAAAACTTCACAGTCGTGGGAAAGTTGTGTTTTGCTCCCTCAGTTCAGTGTAGACTTGCTCAGACGGTTAAGAACACAAGGACATACGAGAAGCCAATGCTGGGTCAGGCCAATGGCCCATCCAGTCCAACACTCTGTCACACAGTGGCCGGAAATACCAGGTGCCCTCAGGAGGTCCACCAGTGGGGCCAGGAGGACACTAGAAGTCTTCCCACTGCTGCCCCCCCCCCACCAAGCACCAAGAATACAGAGCATCACTTGCCCCAGACCGAGAGTTCCTACCTATACATAAGAACATAAGAGAAGCCAATGTTGGATCAGGCCAAAGGCCCCTCCAGTCCAACACTCTGTGTCACACAGTGGCTGAAAATACCAGGGGCCATCAGGAGGTCCAGCAGTGGGGCCAGGACACTAGAAGCCCCTCCCACTGTTGACCCCCCAAACACCAAGAATGCAGAGCATCCCTTGCCCCAGAGTCCCTATCTACACCTTGTGGCTAATAGGGGTCACTGATGGACCTCTGCTCCAGATGCTTATCCAATTCCCTCTTGAAGCCGCCCATGCTTGTAGCTGCCACCCCCTCCTGTGTGAAGAAGGACTTCCTTTTATCTGTTTCTAACCCGACTGCTCAGCAAGTTCATTGAGTGCACAAAGAAACATGTATGGGGGGTGGGTGGGTTTTGAGGTGGCACCCACAGGCTCTGCCCCCAGGTGTCACACATTCCACATTCTAATCATTCCCCGTGTAAAGTGGTGTTTCCTTTTATCTGCCCCGAACCTCCTGCCCATCGGCTTCACCGGATGCCCTCAGTGAGTTCCAGTATTTTGGGAGAGGGAGACAAAGTTCCCTCGGTCAACTTTTGCCCAGCGGGGCCTCTGAATGACTGCTGGAGATCTGATTGGCTGTGCAGATTTTTTTTAAATGCGGCTGAAATTAAGCCAGGCAGCCATTTTGTGGCTGTGCCTACCACGCCATGTCAGAATTCCAAATGTGCCCACAGACTCAAAAAGGGGGGGGGCCTGATGTAACTATATGTTACTGTTGCATGCAAAGAAATGGTCAAAGTTACATATTTGAAATGAATGTGTCGGATTTTATTCCCTCTGAAAAGTTTCAGTGTTCAAAGCATTTGCCTCATCCCTTCTCCAACCTGCTGAGCCAGTTTGGTGTGGTGGTTAAGTGTGCGGACTCTAATCTGGGAGAACTGGGTTTGATTCCCCCACTCCTCCACTTGCACCTGCCAGATGACCTTGGGCAAGCCCTAGTTCTGGCACAGCTATTCTTGAAAAAGAGCAGTTTCGGTCAAGAGCTCTCTTGGCCCCACCTACCTCATAGGGTGTCTGTTATGGGGAAGGGAAGGGAGAGGAGTTTGTAAGCCGCTCTGAGACTTCTTTGGGTAGTGAAGGGCGGGATATAAATCCAGTCTCCTCTTCTTCTTCTTCTCCTAATCTGGGAGAACTGGGTTTGATTCCCCATTCCTTCACTTGCAGCTGCTGGATGACCTTGGGCAAGCTGTAGTTCTGTCAGAGCTGTCCTTGAAAAAAGAGCAGTTTCTGTCAGAGCTCTCTCAGCCCTGCCTACTGCATAGGTGTCTGCTGTGAGGAGGGGAAGGGAAAGGAGTTTGTGAGCCACTCTGAGATTCTTGAGTGAAGGACGGAGCCAACATTTCCAGGGCTGGGAAATCCAGTAGAGTTTCCTTTGAGTAATGAAAGGTCTCTCTTCAGCCGTTTACATGCACCTTGATTTACTGATAAAGCATCAAAACAGACATAAAAAATCCCCACCCAAACTCCTTTCTCCTGTGGTGCTAGCAAGTTATTTTAAGACACCTGTCTTTACATCTCTGTTCAATGAAGGGGTTGAAGGAAGGGAAAGGGGGCGGAAGAAGAGAGAATTCCAGACTTCCTTTCCCCCTAGAGGGAGCGATCGAGGGCTCTCGTTTTGTACTTTCAAACCCTGATGGAGCCTTTGTTGTCAGCCAGACTGCCCCTGAATTAGAAAGTGGGAAAGAGAGGAGGCCGCAGCTGTTCAGAGGTGAGCCAAAGGCGCTCTGATTCATTCGTTCCTTCACTCATGCATTCAAGCATTTATATCCTGCATTTCCTCATGGTTCAGGGTGGCTTTCAAGGCGGTGTACTCTTGAGATCTTGCCTTCAGCGTTGTCAGTTAGGGGCTTTGTCTCAGAGGGAGAAGCAAAGCATGGATCCGTGTGCATGTCCCTAACTGAAGGTAATCGTATGACTGCATTTCAGTAGGTCTCCATAACAGGTGAAGGTCGAATCCCAAAATCTGAATTCCTACGGATGGAAAGTTCACAAGGAATAGAATCCTGAGAGATTGTTCCGAGTTGGAAAACTTCCTGATGCAGGGCAGCCAACATCTCTTACCCAGATTGCATAATATGTTGATTCAAACCAGTCCTTGTTCTCACCCTGGCCCTTTCAGCGAAGGGGGAAGAAGTCTCTGGTCGGGGTCCCCCCGCGTGGCGCCTGCCAACACTTTCTCCTGGCGCGCACCAGGCGTCTTGTGGAAGCGGGTAGGGCCGGGTGAGGTCCCGCCCAGCAGGGCTTTCGAATGTCCATCACTGTGTTAATTTATTCTTTTGATTTCTGTTCCGTGCTCCCTCACCGTCGCGGGGCTCGGAGTGGATTACAACATGTAATAAACAGCCTGATTGTCTGTGCAGATTAAACCAGCATTTCAGCAACCGCTGCCCCCACAGGGCTTGCTTTAGTCCCTTTCTCGGACTCCTCTCTCCCCCAGCGTACTTTTTAAATAGTTGCTGTAGATTTTCCGGGTTGCCTGGCCGTGATCTTGGCATTGTAATGCCTGACATTAAGCCAGCAGCTGTGACTGGCATCCTCAGAGGCATAACACAGAAAGACGGAGTTCTTTTAAACATAAGAACATAAGAGAAGCCAATGTTGAATCAGGCCAATGGCCCATCTAGTCCAACACTCTGTCACACAGCGGCCAAAATATACCAGGTGCCATAAGGAGGTCCAGCAGTGGGGCCAGGACGCCAGAAGCCCTCCCACTGCTGCCCCCTCCAGCACCAAGAATAGAGTGCATCACCTGCCCCAGACTGAGAGTTCCCATCTATACCCTGTGGCTAATAGCCACTGGTGGACTTCTGCTCCATATGTTTATCTAATTTCCTCTTGAAACTGTCCATGCTTGCAGCTGCCACGACCTCCTGTGGCAGTGAATTCCATATGTTAATCACTCTTTGGGTGAAGAAGTATTTCCTTTTATCTGTTCTAACCCGACTGCTCAGCAATTTCATGGAGTGCCCACGAGTTCTTGTATTGTGAGAAAGGGAGAAACGTACTTCTTTCTCAACCTGCTCAATCCCATTCATAATCTTATAAACCTCGATCATGTCACCCCTCAGCCGTCGTTTCTCCAAGCTGAAGAGCCCCAAGCGTTTTAACCTTTCTTCATAGGGAAAGTGTTCCAACCCTTTTATCAGTCTAGTTGCCCTTTTCTGCACTTTTTCCAATGCTATAATATCCTTTTTGAGATGTGGTGACCAGAACTGTACACAGTATTCCAAATGAGGTCGCACCAATGATTTATACAGGGGCATGATGATACTGGCTGATTTGTTATCAATTCCCTTCCTAATAATCCCCAGCATAGCGTTGGCCTTCTTTATTACAGCTACACACTGTGTAGACATTTTCAGCGAGTTATCCACTACGACTCCAAGATCTCTCTCTTGGTCCGTCTCTGCCAGATCAGACCCCATCAATGTGTATTTATATTTAGGGTTTTTGGCTCCAATGTGCATCACTTTGCACTTGGCCACATTGAACCCCATTTGCCACGTTGACACCCACTCACCCATCCTCAACAGATCCCTTTGGAGTGCCTCACAATTCTCCCTGGTTTTCACCACCCTGAACAACTTTGTGTCATCTGCAAATTTAGCCACATCACTGCTTACTCCCAATTCCAAATCGTTAATAAACAAGTTAAAAAGCATCGGACCGACTACTGATCCCTGTGGTACCCCACTGCTTACCACCCTCCACTGAGAAAGTTTCCCATTTATACTCACTCTCTGTTTCCTATTTATAAGCCAGTTTTTGATCCACAAGAGGACTTGTCCTTTTATCCCATGACTATTGAGCTTACTTAGGAGCCTTTGATGAGGAACTGTATCAAAAGCTTTCCGGAAGTCAAGGTAAATAATATCTATTGGGTCCCCCTTGTCCACATGTTTGTTCACTCCCTCAAAAAACACTAACAGGTTAGTGAGACAAGATCTTCCCTTACAGAACCCATGCTGAGTCTGCCTCAATAGTTTTTGTTCATCAATGTGCCTACTAATTCTTTCCTTAATAACAGTTTCCACCAACTTACCTGGTATCGATGTCAGACTGACTGGCCTGTAATTTCCCGGATCTCCCCTGGAGCCCTTTTTAAAGATGGGAGTGACATTAGCTACCTTCCAGTCCTCAGGAATGGAGGCAGATTTTAAAGAAAGATTACATATTTTTGTCAGGAGATCCACAAGTTCACATTTGAGTTCTTTCAGAACTCTCGGATGAATGCCATCCGGGCCTGGTGATTTATTAGTTTTTAAATTGTCCATCAGTCGGAGGACTTCCTCTCTTGTCACCGCAATCTGATTCAGGTCTTTCAAACCCCCTCCCGAAATCGGTGCTTCTGGAGTGGGCAAACACTTCTCTTCCACAGTGAAGACAGAGGCAAAAAATGCATTCAGCTTCTCAGCCATTTCCCTATCATCCTTCACTACTCCTTTTACCCCTTGGTCATCCAAGGGCCCCACTGCCTCCCTGGCTGGCTTCCTACTTCTAATGTATTTGAAGAAAGTTTTATTGTTGGCCTTTATGTTTTTTGCGATATGCTCCTCATATTCCCTTTTTGCTTGCCTGATCACAGACTTGCATTTTATTTGCCATAGTCTGTGTTCCCTTTTATCAACCTCACTAAGACTACCTTTCCACCACTTAAAGGAATCCTTCTTATCTTTTACAGCTTCCATTACTTTATTTGTTAACCATGCAGGCTTTTTTCTATACCTATTTGTACCTTTCCTAACCTGCGGTATATATTTTTTCTGAGCTTCTAGGACCTCACGACTGCATTTCCCCACATCGTTGGTGCCGACGTGCACCACGACCACTGGCTCCTCCCCAGCACTATCTACCAGCCTATCTAAAACACGCGTAATGTTTTGTTTACAGCATGCTGAGACTATAAAGGGCATCAAACTTCAACAATAAATAATAAATCCCAACTTCAAGTCTGGGCTACTAGGGGTCCGAACTTGCTGAGACTGAGAGGGGAGAAGATCTTGGGGTCGTAGTCGAGGGCTCCGTGAAAGTGTCAACCCTGGAGTGTCCTGCAGCGGTGAAAAAGGCAAACGCTGTGTTAGGGATTTTTATTAGGAAAGGGAAAGAGAATAAAAATGCTGATATTGTGATGCCCCCTGGGTAGATCTATGGTGCGGCCTCCTTCGGAATATTGTGTACAGTTCCGGTCACTGTATCTCCAAAAGGAGATTGTAGAGTGGGAAAAAGTACAGAGGAGGGGCAACCAAGATGGCGAGGGGGGTTGGAGCCCCTTCCCTTGGAGAAAAGACTAGAGAGTCAGGGACTTTTCAGTTGATAAAAGAGATGGCTAAGGGGGGACATGATGGAGGTTTCTAAAATTATGCATGAGGTGGAGAGACTGGACAGACAGAACTTTTTCTCCCTCTCCCCAAATACTAGACCTCGGGGGCATCCAACGAAGCTGATGGGCAGTAGGTTCAGGACAGACAAAAGGAAATACTACTTTACTCGGAGAATGATGAAAATATGGAATTTGCTGCCAGAGGATGCAGTGATGGCCACAGGCAGAGAGCTTTAAAAGGGGATTAGACAGATTCATGGAGGGTAAGCCTATCAAGGGCAACTAGCCATGGTGACTGAGGGGAACCTCCACATTTAGAGGCACTAATCCTCTGAATCCCAGAGCCAGGAGGCAAAATCATGGAAAGGCCTCGGCCTCTCTGCCCTGTTGTTGGCCCTCCAGAGGAACTGGTTGGCCCCTGTGTGAGACGGGAGGCTGGACTGGATGGACCCTCCCTGGTCTGACCCAGCAGGGCTCTTCTGAGGTTCTTCTCAGGGGAAGGCCTCAACCTCTCTGCCCTGTTGCTGGCCCTCCAGAGGAACTGGCTGGCCCCTGTATCAGATGGGATGCTGGACTAGATGGACCCTCCCTGGTCTCATCCAGCAGGGCTCTTCGGATGTTCCTATGAAGGCCTCAACCTCTCTGCCCTGCTGTTGGCCCTCCAGAAGAACTGGTTGGCTTCTGTGTGAGACAGGATGCTGGACTAGATGGGCCACTGGTCTGATCCAGCAGAGCTCTTCTGGGGTTCTTATAAAGGCCTTGGCTTCTGTGCCCTGTTTTTGGCCCCCCAGAGGGACTGGCTGGCCGCTGTGTGAAACAGGATGCTGGACTAGATGGACCCTCCCTGGTCTGACCCAGCAGGGCTCTCCTTATGTTCTTCTCAGGGGGAAGGCCTCAGCCTTTATGCCTTGTTGTTGGCCCTCCAGAGGAACTGGTTGGCCATTGTCTGAAACAGGATGCTGGACTGGATGAACCACTGGTCTGATCCGGCAGGGCATTTCTGATGTTCTTATGTTCTTAAACAATCATGGTCTATATTGATTAATTATTTAGGCAGTTTTCTGAACCTGAAACGTTTGTGTTTCTTTCTGTATCGATATACTGCATGTTATACAAAATAATAAAAGGGGGAGGGGGTCCCCAGGCACCCACAATGGTGCCCACCAACACTTTCCCTGGCACCGGCCAAGTGTTTTCAGAAGGTGGGGCTTTTGCCAAGCAAGACTTTTGATTCGTCACTGGAGATTTGATTGACTGTTACAGATTTCCAAAAAACATTGCTTTGGCTGCAGCTGCCGCCGCAACACAAGGACCTTCACAGTGTGACGGAAGGCAGGCTGCTGCAGCCATTTTGCATCCAGCGCCACCTCCTGAAGCAGCCATTTTATGGCAGCCACTTTGTTGCCACGCCCCCCCCCCCCGTGCAGTGCCAGAATTCCAAAGGTTCCTGCAGGCTCAAAAAGGTCGGGAACGCCTGCTTCACACCCTCAGGGGCACATGTCTTTCCAGACTCAGCCCTGTTGTTGAACATAGACTCCTGTGTTACATCCAAGCGAGGTCTCAGTACAAGAGAAGTTAGTGCACTGGAGGAAATAGTAAAGCCCTAGGAAAGGAGGACTCACCTATTGCAAGACAAAGAGTGAGGGGGGGGAAGCATCCCCCCCGGCATCTGGTTTTTGTTACTGGAGATGAAGGGGGGAAAAGACTGGACTCTTGATGGATGGAAAGAGGAGTATGCGTTCCCTAGACCAGGGTGCTTGTTCTAAATGGAGAGATGTTGGAGCCTTAATCCATGTGGGAGGGGGTGCCTTCAGTCTGTGACCCTGTGGAGGGGCGGGAGACTTCCATTCAGGGGTGCAGGGCAAGCACTCTGCACATGCCCCGATGTAGCTTCTTCTTATCAAACAGTTATTTCAAACCAGGAGTAAGGCCCATTGTGGGAGGCAATGCAACAGACTCTGGAAAGAGGCTCCGGGTGAGTGTCCCAGCTGTGGCCTTTCGGCATTTAGCATCAGTGTGTTTGCTTGGTACGAGCTGTCTTTTCTTGCCCTGGGAAGTGCCCGTGATGATCAACCATTGAGGCTGTATCTTGAGGTGGCGTGTGAACATAAGAACATAAGAACATAAGAGAAGCCAATGTTGAATCAGGCCAATGGCCCATCTAGTCCAACACTCTGTCACACAGCGGCCAAAATATACCAGGTGCCATCAGGAGGTCCAGCAGTGGGGCCAGGGCACCAGAAGCCCTCCCACTGCTGCCCCCTCCAGCACCAAGAATAGAGTGCATCACCTGCCCCAGACTGAGAGTTCCCATTCTATACCCTGTGGCTAATAGCCACTGGTGGACTTCTGCTCCATATGTTTATCTAATTTCCTCTTGAAACTGTCCATGCTTGCAGCCTCCTGTGGCAGTGAATTCCATATGTTAATCACTCTTTGGGTGAAGAAGTATTTCCTTTTATCTGTTCTAACCCGACTGCTCAGCAATTTCATAGAGTGCCCACGAGTTCTTGTATTGTGAGAAAGGGAGAAAAGTACTTCTTTCTCAACCTGCTCAATCCCATTCATAATCTTATAAACCTCGATCATGTCACCCCTCAGCCGTCGTTTCTCCAAGCTAAAGAGCCCCAAGCATTTTAACCTTTCTTCATAGGGAAGGTGTTCCAACCCTGTTATCATTCTAGTTGCCCTTCTCTGCACTTTTTCCAATGCTATAATATCCTTTTTGAGATGTGGTGACCAGAACTGTACACAGTATTCCAAATGAGGTCGCACCAATGATTTATACAGGGGCATGATGATACTGGCTGATTTGTTATCAATTCCTTCCTAATAATCCCCAGCATAGCGTTGGCCTTCTTTATTGCAGCTACACATTGTGTAGACATTTTCAGCGAGTTATCCACTACGACTCCAAGATCTCTCTCTTGGTCCGTCTCTGCCAGATCAGACCCCATCAACGTGTATTTATATTTAGGATTTTTGGCTCCAATGTGCATCACTTTGCACTTGGCCACATTGAACCCCATTTGCCACGTTGACGCCCACTCACCCATCCTCAACAGATCCCTTTGGAGTGCCTCACAATCCTCCCTGGTTTTCACCACCCTGAACAACTTTGTGTCATCTGCAAATTTAGCCACATCACTGCTTACTCCCAATTCCAAATCGTTAATAAACAAGTTAAAAAGCATTGGACCGAGTACTGATCCCTGTGGTACCCCACTGCTTACCACCCTCCACTGAGAAAGTTTCCCATTTATACTCACTCTCTGTTTCCTATTTATAAGCCAGTTTTTGATCCACAAGAGGACTTGTCCTTTTATCCCATGACTATTGAGCTTACTTAGGAGCCTTTGATGAGGAACTGTATCAAAAGCTTTCCGGAAGTCAAGGTAAATAATATCTATTGGGTCCCCCTTGTCCACATGTTTGTTCACTCCCTCAAAAAACACTAACAGGTTAGTGAGACAAGATCTTCCCTTACAGAACCCATGCTGAGTCTGCCTCAATAGTTTTTGTTCATCAATGTGCCTACTAATTCTTTCCTTAATATCAGTTTCCACCAACTTACCCGGTATCGATGTCAGACTGACTGGCCTGTAATTTCCTGGATCTCCCCTGGAGCCCTTTTTAAAGATGGGAGTGACATTAGCTACCTTCCAGTCCTCAGGAATGGAGGCAGATTTTAAAGAAAAGATTACATATTTTTGTAAGGAGATCCACAAGTTCACATTTGAGTTCTTTCAGAACTCTCGGATGAATGCCATCCGGGCCTGGTGATTTATTAGTTTTTAAATTGTCCATCAGTTGGAGGACTTCCTCTCTTGTTACCGCAATCTGATTCAGGTCTTTCAAACCCCCTCCCGAAATCGGTGCTTCTGGAGTGGGCAAACACTTCTCCTCTTCCACAGTGAAGACAGAGGCAAAAAATGCATTCAGCTTCTCAGCCATTTCCCTATCATCCTTCACTACTCCTTTTACCCCTTGGTCATCCAAGGGCCCCGCTGCCTCCCTGGCTGGCTTCCTACTTCTAATGTATTTGAAGAAAGTTTTATTGTTGGTCTTTATGTTTTTTGCGATATGCTCCTCATATTCCCTTTTTGCTTGCCTGATCACAGACTTGCATTTTGTTTGCCATAGTCTGTGTTCCCTTTATCAACCTCACTAAGACTAGCTTTCCACCGCTTAAAGGAATCCTTCTTACCTTTTACAGCTTCCATTGCTTTATTTGTTAACCATGCAGGCTTTTTTCTATACCTATTTGTACCTTTCCTAACCTGCGGTATATATTTTTTCTGAGCTTCTAGGATTGTCTTTTTAAATAGTCTCCAAGCTTCCCCAATGGTTTTGACCTTCTCCACTCTTCCTTTCAATTTCTTCCTCACATGTCCCCTCATACCAGAGAAGTTACCCCTTTTAAAGTTAAAAGTGGTTGTGTCAGTCTTTTTGGGCATGTCGGGCAAGTGTGCATGTCGGGCAAGTGATATCCATGGGCAGCCGGGTGCAGTGGTTCCCCAGAGGCTTCCCGGGCCCACGGGGAGATTGGGACCTCAGTGTAGGGTGCAATGCCACAGAGCCCACTGCCCGAGGCAGCCATTTTCCCCAGGAGAACTGCTCTTGGTCATCTGGAGATCAGTTGGAATAGCTGGAGATCTCCAGGGCATTACTAATGGGAGGGCCAGACCTGTAGATTTGAGGGGTGGAGCCTGGGGAGGGCGGGGCTTGGGGTGGGGTGGGGTGGGGAGGGACCTCGGCGGCCCTTTTCTGGAGGAGGCCGGATGTTTGTTCGTTTGTTTGTTCCGTTTATAACCCCATGCTAATGCCCCATGGCCTCTTGGGATGCCCAGCTTGGGAGCTGTGGTTCTAATTCCCTTTGCGATGGTTGCAGTAAAAGGCCACTGAGGACTACAACTCCCAAGGTGCAACGTGTCAGACGTGGGGGTGTAAGAATGGAGGAGCTGGCAGGACAGGCCAATAGGATGCCAAGGCAGCTTCCCCAGTGACCAATGGGAGAGTAGGTGAGTCATCACCAGCATGGCTTGCCTTATACACACACACACACACACACACACACACACAGAGCTTTTTTTGTAGAAAAAGCCCAGCAGGAACTTATTAGCATATTAGGCCACACCCCTGACAGCAGAGCTTATTAGCCTATTAGGCCACACCCCCATGTTACCAGAAGTGTGGTCGTCCAGCCACACCCACCTTTTGCTTCTTATTCCGTTTACCTTGTTTGTTGTCAAAACCCAGGGCTTTTTTTGGAGCAGGAACTCCTTTGCATGTTAGGCCACACAGCCCTCATGTAGCCAATCCTAATGAGTTTCTGCTGTTGGGTGTGGCCTGTTATGCTAATGAGTTCCTGCTGGGCGTGGCCAACTCAGGAGCCAGCCGGAACTCCATTCCTGTGCGTTCCTGCCCCAAAACAGCCCTGCTGTTGGGTGTGTGTGTGTGGGTGTGTGTGTAGGATTGATAGTTGGGTGCCACAGGTGCATTGATGGATGCTCGGCTGGTCATTTGAGTGCTGTGCCTCCATGTCCCTCTGCTGCACCATGGGGCGAGAGTGATAGGGGATACGACAGAGTGCATAGAGGTGTGCTGACTCGTTGTCTTCGTGATCGGAAGCCACCTGCCTGCTGGGGCACTCCGCTTGGGGCACCTTTGCATGTGGATTGAGTTGGCCCCACAGTGGTCTGCCCAACGGTGCTGCTCTGCCCTCGGACTCCAGTCGTGGCCCCGCCTGGACTCCCTCCTCACCCCGAAGGGGAGCTGCAACCAAGAAATCAGACACGGGGATGGATAACTGGGAAGGGCGGCCATGAAGGAGCTGGGAAAGAGCCCTCAGGGTGTGTCGCTGATGACCAAGATCAACTTGATCCATGCCACGGGGTCTCCCCGTTGCTATGTGTGGGTGTGGAAGTTGGGCAGTGACGTAAACTGACGGGGAGAAGTTTGGTTCATTCGAAATGCGGTGTTGGAGGAGAGTTTGACAGATACCGTGTAGACCCCCCAAAAAGGGAGCTAAATGGGTTCAAGATCAAGCCTGGACTCTCTCCAGAAGCTACAATGACAGGAGAAGAAGAATAAACACTTTACACCTCTGGTAACGTTCACAAAATGCATTATTGATATATTATATGAAATGTATGGAAATGGAAAGTATCACTCTATAGATAGAGTATATAGAATAGACTATAAGTACACACCTATCCTGTATAATCTTGTTGTAAATAAACTGTAAATGAAAACTGAATAAACTTTATTGGGGGGGGAAATACTTTAGTCACCTTCTGAGAAGACCAGAGTTGAAGGCGACAGGAGAAAGAGGGAAACCCAACAGGAGCCGGCCGGACTCCGTCAAGGAAGCCACACAAAGGGCCTCCGTTTGCAAGACCTCAGCAAGGCTGTTGACGGACGGGATGTTCTGGAGGACATGAATTCACAGGGTCACCCCAAGTCGGAAGCAACTGACTTGATGGCTCTTAACACGTGCAGTTAAAGGGTCGTTAAAAGAAGGGAGTCATCAACTGAGTAACTCTCAGAAGTTGGTTATGTTTGATGACTTGTTACTTGTTCTTTCAAATGGGAGGCCAGACGTCGTCCCAGGAGTGGTCACGGGGTCACAAAGGCCGACTCCAGGGCGGCGTAATGTGTCAGGACCGCCTCGGCCAGCAACTTAATCCCTCCCCTTCCTGATGGCCCCGGGCCCTCCTTCCTTGGACTCCTGTGAAGTGGTGGAAGCCTGCGCTTCTGTCTGCAGCACAAGGGCTCTCCTGAGCACATGGGAAGGACAGGCCTGTTGCGGCATCCGTCCTTTAACGGTACAGCAAAGCTGCACTGCTCCGTCCTTCCCTCTGGCCGCTGCCTTCTCCTGAACCGTTCAGGTGAGGCCCCCTCAACCACATCTTCAGACAGGCTATAAAAACGCTCCCTCGCTGCTCTTCTTGGTCTTTGAAAATGGCCATCCTTTTCCATTCTGGAGCTGTTTCTAACATCAGTGTTTTCAGAGAGGCTTTCTGCTAAGATGCCGTCTCTTTTTGGGTCAGCAGGACAGGAAGGGAACCGTGAAAGCTGTTCGCCAGTCAGCACTTCTGTCAAGTGGAGTAAGACACAACTAGCTAGATGCGTACTGTTATTGGGCACTGGACTGCCGAAGCTGGTGGGACACAAATCCTGAAAGTGGAACAGAGAAAATTCCTGGAATACACCCACACCTAAGCAGCTCCCGGTATTTACCTCATCTCACAGAGTACCAACATAAGAGAAGCCATGTTGGATCAGGCCAGTGGCCCATCCAGTCCAACACTCTGTGTCACACAGTGGCCAAAAGTACCCGGGGCCATCAGGAGGTCCTCCAGTGGGGCCAGAACTCCAGAAGCCCTCCCACTGTTGCCCCTGAAGCACCAAGAAGACAGAGCCTCACTGCCCCAGACATAAGAACATAAGAGAGAATCCAGTGCTGGATCAGGCCAATGGCCCATCCAGTCGAACACTTTGTGTCATACAGTGGCCAAAACCCAGGGGCCATCAGGAGGTCCTCCCGTGGGGCCAGAACTCCAGAAGCCCTTCCACTGTGGACTTCCATGCACCAAGAAGACAGAGCCTCACTGTCCCACATATAAGAACATAAGAGAAGCCACACTGGATCAGGCCAATGGCCCATCCAGTCCAACAGTCTTGTGTCACAATGTGGCCAAAACCCAGGGGCCATCAGGAGGTCCTCCAGCGGGGTCAGAACTCCAGAAGCCCTTCCACTGTGGCCTTCCATGCACCAAGAAGACAGAGCCTCACTGCCCCACACATAAGAACATAAGAGAAGCCATGTTGGATCAGGCCAATGGCCCATCCAGTCCAACACTCTGTGTCACAGTGACCAAAACCCAAGGGCCATCAGGAGGTCCGCCAGCGAGACCAGAACTCCAGAAGCTTTCCCACTCTTGCCCCCAAAGCACCAAGAATTCAGAGCCTCACTGCCCCAAACATAAGAACATAAGAGAAGCCATGCTGGATCAGGCCAATGGCCCATCTAGTCCAACACTCTGTGTCACACAGTGGCCAAAACCCAGGGGCCATCAGGAGGTCTACCTGCAGAGATCCTTCAGTATACATTTAAACTCTGTTACTTAGCTACAGAATAATATCCATGATTGTCTTCACTAGAAAAAAGGTTATTTGTGTTATGATTCTGCTAAAATACACAGTTGTTGGCAAATAATTGGAGTGGCATGCCAATATTGTTACCCTTGGCTCTGCATCCCAATGCTGGATAAGGGGGGGAAACCCATGAGCTGCATTCTGACTTCACAATAAGCCATGATTAGATATATCCAGGGCTCATTTCCTGCAGAAGCGCACAGGAGCAAAGCTCTGGCAGTAAGGAGCCCAGGGGGCGGGCACATGCAGCAAGCCCTGCCCCCTGCTCCCAGAAGCCTCCCGCGCCTTTCCCGGCCCACTGGCCGACCCAGCAGAGCGCTGCCAGGAGCGAGCCCTTGAGCTGCTCCGCCACTGCCTGGGCCGTGGCACCCAGCCCGCCCAGGCTCTCCCTGTCCTCATGCTGGTCCTGGCATGGTGGGCCCCAGTGACTCCTGCGAGGCCTGCGAGGAGCTCCGCCCCGGCCTCCTGCACCTACTTGGCCTCCTCCTGCACCTCTGCCCTGCCACCACCCTGGCTCCCTCCCTGCAAATAAGTTATGCTAATGAGCTCCTGCACCTCTTTTTTCTACAAAATGACCTCTGGATATATTTGTAGATATATCTGAACTCAAATGGCCCCAAAACCATACTTTCAGCCTAGAGTTTCCGGCTGGTTTGTTGTGACATCTCAGTTCCCCTGTCCCTAACCAAATTTGTGGCAGAGAAGGTAACATCAGAAGAGCCCTGTTGGATCAGACCACGGGTCCATCTAGTCCAGCACCCTGCTTCACACAGCAGTTAACCCGTTGCTTGGAGGACCAATGGACGGGCCCACAGGCCAAAGCCTTCCCCTGATACCTCCCAGCACTGCCGTTCAGGGGGGTTCCTTCCTTGAGCATGACTAGTAGTCATTTATTAACCTCTCCTCCATGAATTCTAACTCCCTGTCAAAGACATCAAATGGCATCACCCCGTGTGGCTGTCCTTAGAGACACCACTGTAGGAAGGGCAGCCCTGGACATCAGGAAGAAGGCAGCCCTGGATTAAGCACAAACGAGGACTGATTCCTGACATCTGAAACCACACTCATAGATTAACCAGAGTTTGTTGCGTAAGCCACAGTTTAAACTGGGGGTCCTGAGCCTTCTTAAGCCAACTGGATCTATCTTTAAGTTATTCCAAAGATTCAGCAGCATTATTTCTGGCCGTAGGGGAACAGAATCATTAATAACATTATACATTTGATACTGCACTCTTCGCCAAAAAGATTGTACATATCTACAGTTTGGTGTAGTGGAGAAGTGCGGCAGGACTCTCATCTGGGAGAACCGGGTTTGATTCCCCACTCCTCCACCTGCACCTGCTGGATGACCTTGGGCAAGCCGTAGTTCTGTCAGGGCTGTTCTTGCAAAAGGGCAGTTTCTCTCAGAGCTCTCTCAGCCCCACCTACCTGACGGGGTGTCTGTTGTGGGGAGGGGAAGGGAAGCTGCTCTGAGACTCCTCTGGGTAGTGAAGGGCCATGGGGTATAAATCCAATCTCTTCTCCTTCTTCTACATGACCACGAAGTGTGAGAATAAGAACCACCATCCCCACACTGTTTCCAAGAAATTAAAGGGGCAGAGCCACTTGTTGGAGTGGGGGGGGAGTTGTTGTTTGTTTGTTTGCATTTCCCAAGTAGCTTTTGCTTAAAATGCCATAAACTTTGGGGCAAAGGGCATCTGAATGGCTTCCTTTTTTCATGATCTTCTCAGCACACTTGTAATTCTCCCCACCTCAGTTGGGGATGGGTGGGAAAGACATCCAGCGCGGGATGTCAGCTTTGGCCAGGTTGTCAAGAGGCAGGAAGACTGGAGCCACGCAGTGGATGGCCCTTGGCTGAAGTTGCTTGCTTCAGCCACAAACGCTGCCCAACCCACCCTTCCGGCCCCAGTGAATCCTGGGCACTTTCCCACTTGGGCCATCGTCAGAGATGCTCCTTGGGCACATGAATGCATAAAGCTGCCATGTCTCTTGACTCAGCTCCTCGGTCCATCCAGGTCCGTATTCTCCGCCCTCCCTGGCCACGGTGGCTTTCCAGGGTCTCAGGCCGAGGTCTCTCACGTCATCTATGGTGTGTGTAAAATGGGGTCATTTGCTGCTGATTAATGGCGAACCCTCGTGTTGTTCTCAAGATGAGACATTTAGAGGTGGTTTGCCATTGCCCGCCTCTGCCTAGAGAGCCTGGGCTAAGGAGGTGGTCTTCCCGTCCAAATACTGACCAGGGACCCACCTTGCTTAGCTTCTGAGGATGGACAAGATCGGGCTCTGTCCAGGTAACCCAGGTCAGAGAGCTCCAGTAATTACAGGGCAGGTCAAATGAGGGTGGCATCAACTGGCTGGCATTCAGTTGCAGACAAAAAAAAGACTGACTTGGGGGTCTCCCATCCAAATACTGACCAGGACTGACCCTACTTAGCTCCTAACTCTGAGATCTGACCAGACCAGGCCAGCCTTGGACCTACCTGATCCTTCGGCGTGCCAAGCCAAATGCTGTCCCGCTAAGACACGGCTCCGCCCCGGGGCTTGGTTAAGTCCCGACTGAAACCTGTGCTTGGCCGTGTTCATTAAACCCGGATCCATGACGAGGCAAGCCAGGAGCGGACTGGCCATTCTGCCGACAGGGGAAGGTCCCGCTGGGCGGAATGGCCAGGCAGAAGCCCAGCCACGCCCCAGCATCTCTGCCCGTCCCAGTCTTATCTCAGGCGCTCAGTGCTGACAGTCATTGGTGTCAGCCAGGGTTGCCAGCTCCAGGTTGAGCCTGGGGAGGGCGGGGTTTGGGGAGGAATGGAAGGGGCCTCAGCGGGATGCCATGCCACAGAGCCCCCCCCCCCCAAAGCAGCCTTTTTCTCCAGGGGGACTGCTCTCTGTCGGCTGGAGATCAGCTGTCGTCACGGGAAGTCCCCAGCCACCAAATGGAGGTTGGCAAGCCCAGTGCCAGCTCACGCCCCTGCCTCTTCCAGGGCCCCCGTTGCTGGGAGCCGTTGGTGTGGCTGGCCGGGTCTGATCTGAGCGGCCCGTCTGGTTTTGCAGGAAGCCCTCTGCCCGGCTTTCTCCTGGGTCATTTTAACTTCCTCGACCGCCCTCGAGGAGAGCTCAAGTTACCCAAACCACTCTTGTAATTCTAAAGGGATTATTTCCCCATCTGTCGTCAGGTCTGTGCAGTCCTTTGGGTGTGGGGCTCCCCCTGGGTGGGGGTCAGGCTGAACGTTTGGTCCCGAGGACAGGAGGTGGGCGGTTGTCTTGGGGCTTCTCTTTCTTCTGAGCCACCAGAGCGCTCCTTTCATCAGCAGGGTCTCTTTTCGGCTGCTCAGGGAAGAGTTTGGGTTGTTTGTATTCCAGCCCAGGGAGATCTGGGGGGGAGGGGGCTCCCTCCCATCTCTAACCATCATGGTTGACCAGCAGTGGATGCAAACTGGCCAAGGCTGAGTAGAGGGCGATCAGGGGTCTGGAGAGCAAGAGGCCCTATGAGGAAAGGCTGAGGGCCCCTTGGGAATGTTTAGTTTGGAGAAGAGGAGGTTGAGGGGGGACATGATTGCTCTCTTTAAATACTTGAAAGGCTGTCATGTAGAAGAGGGCAGGGAGCTGTCCCAGTTGGCAGCAGAGGAGAGGACCCAAGGCAACGGGTTGAAGTTACAGGCAGAAAGGGGTCGGCTGGATAGCAGGGAGAACTTCTTCAGGGTCAGAGTGGCTCAGAGGTGGAATAACGGCTGGCTGCCTTGGGAGGGGGTAGGCTCCCCTCCACTGACCACTTTCAAGGAGAGGCTGGAGGAGTATTGGTCAGGGATGCTTTTGGCTGGTCCTGCATTGGACTAGATGGTCTGTATGGCCCCTCCCAACTCTGTGTGGTTCTGTGATATTTTCTTCTCATTTCGTTTTCGCTTCGTTTTGTTGTTTCTGTATATTGTCATCGTGATTTTTTTTTCCTCTGTATGTTTTTGTTTCTGGACACCACCCCGTGCTCCCTCTAAGCTATGGAGTTCTGTGAGCAGAAATTCTACTTTGTAAGCTCCGGGCATTAAAGTTGTGAGCAAGCGATTTGGCTACTGCGTAAATTAGTTTAGCTCTGGAGCCTCATCCTTCCTGAGCGAAGACAAAAATGTGTGAGCTGGAGGCTAAAAAACTCTGAGCTAGCTCACACTCACTCAGCTTGGAGGGGACACTGGGCACCACTGGTGGTTTGTTTGCTCCTTGTAAGCCCTTTTTTATACCATTTGTGTGATATTTATCTGTCCAGAATGCATCATTTATACACACGATGTACAGTGATGATTTATTGATACACAGATAGTGCTGTAAAACCCATGCATTTTATGGGAGGGAATTGGCACGAGGAAACAGAAAGCGTCTGAGAACGCAAGACTCGTAAGTTCGATCGGCCAGGGAGGAGGCAACGCTGAAATGGGGGCATTCAACTCAAACTGGCCAGCCTGCGAACTTCAGCCACACCCCTCATATTACAGGCCCTTTAGCACCAGGAAGGACATGGAGGGTCCCTTTTCACGGACCACCCGTCAGCCTCCAGGAGACGGGCAAGTCATTGAAAAGTGCACAAGCATCCTCAAAGATCGGTGAATATTCCAATACAAAATTGATATGATTAATTATTCCTCCCCAAAAGACCAAATCACTAGATAAGCCCGAAGCAGACGACGCCAGCAATTAGACACTTTGCTTAGTCCTTTACTTAAAAAAGGCGCTGGGGTGCCCAGTGTGCCCTAAACTTAATTCTGTTGCTGACTAAGTTGCCGCTTGCGGTCCACAGAAACCAGAGGTGTAAAAATTCCGTGCACGGCCTACCTCTGGTGATTTTACGTCCAAGCACAGAGGCAGGAACTGCTGGGGAAACTCACTAAGAGGTGTCTCAAGGCCGCGGGCAAAGTAGTCCGTCGGTGTGAGGAGAGGAGAAAAGAATCCAATTTCTCCCATAATGACAGAGCCGGCCCAAGTGCTCTTCTTCCGGAGATACGGCCATTGTATAAACTGAACGTCGTGATCACCGTCTCCGTTGTGTAGACAGGGACAAGTATGGGACCGGGGAGAATTATATTGCTCTTGGCTCTTGGCGGCGTTCCGTGGGAAATGTGGAATGGAACATGCAGAACTAGGCCAGAACAGAGACTGGGGGGTTCAGAGAAAGCACATGAGCCAGTCTGGTGTCATGGTGAGGAGCGAGGACTCTAATCTGGGAGAGAACCGGGTTTGATTCCCCACTCCTCCTCCACATGGCAGCTGCCGGTGTGACCTTGGGTCAGTCACAAGTCCTTTCAGAGCTGTTCTCTCGAGGGCAGTTCTCCAGAGAGCTCTCTCAGCCCCGCCTCCCTCCCCGGGTGTCTGTTGTAGGGAAGGGAAAGGAGACGGGAAGCTGCCCTAAGAGGATTCCGGGCTGCACCACTGCAGAGAGGCTACAGAAGATTTGACATGTCTGCCAACATTTCAAAAAGCGACAGTGTTCTAGAGAGCGTATTGATGAAAAAGGGTATGCTACAGAATTCTCTAAATCACTAATTTTTACCTATGCGGAGATTCAGAAACTGAACCTTGCGCACCTATGCTCTGAAGTGGTATAATCCATTCTACCGCCTCCGAACGCTTCGTGGCTCCTTCTGCCCCACATGACCCCCCCCCGACCTCACCAAATGCAGTGATCTGGACAGGCCGCTGGGATGGCAGAAGGGACTGCACCACTTCAGGAGAGGGGGAGGGAGGGTACCTGCTTTGAAGGTGTGTTTCTGCAGAAGAGTTACGTAAGGTAAAGGTAAAGGTTCCCTTGCTCGAAAGCCAGTCGAATCCGACTCTAGGGTTGCGGTGCTCATCTCCGTTTCAAAGCCGAAGAGCCAGCGCTGTCCAAAGACTTTTCCGTAGTCATGTGGCCAGCATGACTAAACACCAAGGCGCACAGAACGCTGTTACCTTCCCACCGAAGTGGTACCTATTTATCTACTTGCAATTTCTTGCTTTCGAACTGCTAGGTTGGCAGAAGCTGGAACTAGAGACGGGAGCTCACCCTGTCATGCGGCACTCTCGGGTCTTGAACTGCTGAACTACTGACCTTCCACAGCCTGCCGTTCAGCTTCTTAACCACTTGAGCCACCGCAGCTCCTAAGAGTTACGTAGGAAAGCCTTAAAAATGTGTCTCTCTGAGCCCCATTTGGAAGTGGGACGGCCCTTTCGGCTGCATGCAAAGTCCAGGTGTGGTTTGCGCATGCGTAGGGTGGTCAGCTCTGGGTTGGGAGATACCTGGAGATTTGGGGGGCGGAGCACAGTGTGGGCAGGGTTTTGGGACATGGCGAGAGAGCCCACCCTCCAAGGCAGCCATGTCCTCCAGGGGAACCGATCTCTGTCGTCTGGAGAGCAGAGATAATTCTGGGAGATATCCAGGCCCCACTTGGGGATTGGTCACCCTTAGGAGTGTGGACTCTACTCTGGGAGGAACTGGGTTTGATTCCCCACTCCTCCTCCACATGCAGCTGCCGGTGTGACCTTGAGTCAGTCTCAAGCTCTCTCAGAGCTGTTCTCTCAAGGGCAGTTCTCCAGAGAGCTCTCTCAGCCCCGCCTACTCACAGTGTGTCTGTTGTAGGGAAGGGAAAGGAGATGCTAAGCTGCTCTGAGACTCCTTTGGGTAGTGAAGGGCAAGGGGTGTAAATCCAATTTCTTCTCTTCTTCATCATCTCTGTAGTCTGGCGCTCAGTTGTAATTCTGGGAGCTCTCCAGGCCCCACCCGGATGTTGGAAACCCTGCACACGCAGTAGAATGAAGTGGTCGGGTTCTGCTCTAGGGGAACAGGCGTCTAGAAGGAGCTTGAGAAGCCTTCCACCCTCTGCTGCTACCCCAGACAGAAGAGGTCCAGGGAAAGGTGTCGGGCCCATTGGGTCAAAACGGGCCGAATAGGTCCTTCTTCCTTGGACCGTCTCAGGGGGCCTTCTTCTGCATGCGTGCCGCTTCCCTGATCTAGAACGAGAGCCCTGCAAACGGGAATCGAGAGCCATGTGGAAAAACCACGTTTCTGTCACAGGCTGTGGCCACAGTCCATCCCCGTCCCCCTCGAACACAGTACAGAAAGTCCCCCTTCTGCAGTTCCTTTGCCCAGGTCTTTACCGCTCCCCTTCTGAGTGGATCATTTGCTCTTCTGACCAGTTTGGTGTAGTGGTTAAGTGCATGGACTCTTAATCTGGGAGGACCGGGTTTGATTCCCCACTCCTCCTCCACTTGCACCTGCTGGATGACCTTGGGCGAGCCATAGTTCTGTCAGAGCTGTCCTTGAAAAAGAGCCGTTTCTGTCAGAGCTCTCTCGGCCCCACCTACCTCACAGGGGGTGTCTGTTGTGGGGAGGGGAAGGGAAAGGAGTTTGTAAGCCACTCTGAGACTCCCTTGGGTAGGGAAGGGCGGGGTATAAATCCAGTCTCTTCTTTTTCATTGGTCCTCTGCCTAGTAATGGGGAAGACACCTGTGATTTGAAGAGCGTTGCCTGTGGGCCTCCTTTGGTGAAAATTCCCCCCTCCTCTCCCTGCTGCCTCTCTCCTGTTGACACCCACGTTTGTTCTTGGCTGCCAGCAGAAGGTAACGCTTGGTGCATCTGAAGAGGTGCCACAAAACTCTTTTTTTCGTCTTGAAGGTGTCGTAAGATTTGTTTGGGCTGCCGGTGTGGCTAACTCCCCCCGCCTTCATTGTTCGTCTACTATCAGAAGTCCAAATTCCACTGTGAAATTTCTCCTTCCTGATAAGTTAATCTTGGCACCCTTATAATCTAGAGCGGGATACGTAGTTCTGGGATGGCCCCAAAATCAGGAGCTATTTCGTCGCTGTCGCAGAGCGGCGTGTCCTCGGAACCGTCTTAACGCAACATTGCTCTTCCCCTCCCTAGGTTTTTCCACCATGTTTGGGAAGAAAAAGAAAAAGCTTGAAATCTCCAGCCCTTCGAATTTCGAACACAGGGTGCACACAGGGTTTGACCACCGGGAACAGAAATTCACCGGACTACCTCAGCAGTGGCACAGCCTGCTCGCCGACACGGCCAACCGGCCGAAGCCGATGGTGGACCCTTCCTGCATCACGCCGATCCAGCTCGCGCCTATGAAGGTACTTCCTCGTGCTCTAGTTCACTCTGCCTGCCTTTAACCGCGGCTCTCCTCCCGTGTCGGTGGGTGTTTCTCATGGCCAGTTCCTCTAAGCTGTGAGCAAAAATTCTACACTGTGAGCTCCTGGCATTAAAGTTGTGAGCGAGCGATTTGGTTACTGCGTAAATCAGTTTGCTCTGGAGCCGTCCTTCCCGAGCAAAGACAAAAAGATGTGAGCTGGAGGCTAAAAAACTGTGAGCTAGCTCACACTAACTCAGCTTGGAGGGGACACTGGTTATGAGGAAAGCCCCGGGACAGGCGGCTGCTGGGAGCCAGCTGTTTCTTCGCAGGATGGCCGCTCCGTGCCCTGAAGCACTCCTCCTTCCCCAAAGGCTGCCCCGATTTCTATGGGAGACGTCGGGGTGGGTCTTGCCCCTCTTCGGTCCCTCCCTGAAGCAAAAGTGTGGCGCTTTCCTCCATCCGCAGGGCGCAGTTCTCACGTGGCCCTTCCACCGGAGGGGAAGGCTCCTGGAAGGACGGCTGGACCCACGCCGATGTGCCAGTTCTTTCCTGCTGCCTCTGCCCAGATCCATGAGACGGTTCTGTAGGCAAGCACTCTGGAGAGGCACCAGAAAGAGAGCCGAGGGCCCCGGAGAAGGGCACAGCCCCCCACCCCCAGCCAGTGCCCCCTCCAACCTGTGGGGTCTTGTTGTGAGCAGAAATCCTACTTTGTGAGCTACTACCAGCATTAAAGTTGTGAGTGGAGCAGTTTGGCTACTGTGTTACATTAGTTTGCTCTGGAGCCCTCCTTCCTGAGCTGAGACAGAAATGTGGGAGCCGGAGGCTAAAAAGGTGTGAGCCAGCTCACACTAACCCAACTTAGAGGGAACACTGCCCCCAATTCACCAGCTGCATGACCCTAAGCGACGCTGCTTTGTGACGCGGCAGGACTGACTCCTGTGTAAGGGCGCCTTGGTGATCTGGAAGATCCAGCACAGGTATGGTGGTTCTGCAGGCACAGGCAGACGGTCAGCCCAAAGCCGCCTTTTCCCCCCGTTCTGGCCACTAGACTTTGCATCAGGCTGAATATTCGTGGCTGAATAAGCAGATTCCTGGGCTACACAAGCAGGCATTCGGATGCGCATCCCACCGAGAGCGTCTCCCTTTGGCAGGAGAAAAGAGCCAGAGTCCAGCAGCAGCACCTGAAAGACTAACAAAATTTGTGGCTGGGGAGAAGCTTCCGTGGGTCCCGGCTCACTCCTTCAGGTGCAGTTAGAAAGGGAGTCCACGTGGCCTTCTCTCCTGGAGAACAGAACGATTTCAGGCCCAAGGTACAGTAGTCGTAGTCGGGTTAGTCAAGTTTATTGTATGCGGCCGTTGGCCATCACAAGTTGAAGTCTATTAGGTCCAAGATGTGAGGACAGATGGATTCCCATTCTAGCTGTATCAGAAGAAGAGGAGGAGGAGGAGGAGGGAGATTGGCTCTATACCCCTTGCCCTTCACTACCCAAGGGAGTCTCACTGCAGCTTGCAATCTCCTTTTCCCTTCCCCTCCCCACAACAGACACCCCCTGAGAGGTCGGTGAGGCTGAGAGAGCTCCCTCAAGGACTGCTCAAGAGAGAGCCAGCTGTTCTTTCGGCTATTCTCCTGCAGAGGGCAGGAGGGTTGGACTGGATGACCTGCAAGGTCCCTTCCAACTCTAACATTCTATGATTCCATGGTTCGATGATTCTAACAGCTCTGAGAGAACTTGTGACTGACCCAAGGTCACACCAGCAGCTGCATGTGGAGGAGGAGTGGGGAATCAAAGTCGGTTCTCCCAGATTAGAGTCTACGCTGTTAACCACTACGTCAAAATGACACTAAACTGAAGTGGGCCGTGACTCACGGAAGCCCCTCCCCGGCCACAAATTGTGTGGGTCTTAAAGGTGCTCCTGGACTCTCTGGCTCTTTTCTCCTGCTACGGGCAAACATGGCTGCCCGCCTCGATCCGTGTTCACTCGGTTGCGCCTTCAGATGTGCATCCCATTGAAAGGAATCGGCAGCATCCCTGCGCACTCTGATGCTCGTCAAATTTCCACCCGCCATTCCTAAAACCCAGGAGGGGAGAGACGTTCCATGGGGATCCTGGGGATGTCCGAGGCTTAGGGAGTGGGGAAGGGACAAATTCGCACTCCTCCTGCCTCCGTGTTTGTGATCGGTGGGGCTTGCCAGGAGGACAGTTTATATCATTCCCTGCGCATAATGTTAACGCTTTGTCAAAAGAGCCAAAGATAGAACTTTGTACGCGTAAAACTGTCAAGTCTATTCGTTTGTGACACAACCCAAGGATTTCTAATCTGCGGTCTGAGGCTGCGCTTGATCTTGGACCAAACAGCCATGAATAGGCAAGTAAGGGAGAAATAAACATGAATTCCTGGTAGAGGAAAACAACATTATAATTTTAATGCTTCATTAAAACAGCCCAAAATAGATCTTGGCGTGCATAAAAGTGTCAAGGCTACACAGAGCTTACTTTGGCACCTGTCAGGGCTGTGCACAACCACGGTGGCTTTTTCCTGTACGCATCAAAGTTTATCTTTTCTGCCACTATAAAATCCCCAGCTCTAGCGATGAAGAATCACAGCATATAGGCAATATATCCTCTCCTCTCCGGCAGAAATCAATGGATTACTTACCCTAAATGCTCAGGCAGGCTTATTTAGATGGCGTGAACAGTAATAACCATTAACTCTTGTGCTATGAATGTAATTTACCAGTGTTTAAATAGGAAATTAGTTAATTTAGTTGAGCTCATACCGTTTCTAAGTGTGGCATCAGGGGACTATATGAACTGGTAAATATTTGTGTGATTTCGAGGTGTGGAAGCAGGGAACCAGGAACCCATCAGTAGCTGCTCAACAGTTCATCGTATGCGGGTGGTGAACAATATTCCCTCTAAGCTGTAGAGTCTTGTGAGCAAAAATTCTGCTTTGTGAGGTCCTGGCATTAAAGTTGTGAGCGAGCGATTTGGCTGCTGCATCAATTAGTTTGCTCTGGACCCATCCCTTCCTGAGCTAAGATAAGAAAAATGTGTGAACTGGAAACTTAAAAACTTGTGACCTAGCTCACACTGACTCAGCTTAGAGGGAACATTGGTGGTGACCAGTCTTAATTGTATGGGAGATCAGGGGAGGGAGGTTATTAGAGCTACAGGAATGCAGACCACGGGTACCATGTGGGGAGGGGATCGTGTGCCCCCTCCCAACATCACAGCATTGACTCAGTTACACATGAAGCTGCCACGTGCCGCGTGAGACTGTTCATTTTTTCGAGATTGGTATTGACTTCTCTGGCAGACCGCCACGTTCGGACGTTATGACCTGGTCCGTGTAACTGGAGGTGCTGAAGACTGAAGCGGCAGTCTTCGGCGTGCCAAGTCGACGCTCCGCCACTGAGCCACCCTGGCATTAGAATGGGGAGTCCTGGTGGAGACGCTTGGCTTATGACGTGATCCGCAGTGACCACCAACAGCTTCTCCACGCCACAGGCCTTTAAATCGGTACTGGATGATTCGCAGACAACTGTTTCTCGTTTTGTACGGTGAGAAGAGTCTGCACTCAGACTGCGGAAGCATCCACTGGTCATCCGGTCGTCCTTCTTGTCTCTCCCGAGGGTTGCTGGCTGAGCGTTGATAACCCCCAGGGGCTTGTGGGAACAGAGCTCGGGGCTGCACTGTGCTGCAGTGCCATTTCCGGTCATGTGACCAGAAGTGATGTCGCACATTGATATGATGCTCTGGCAGTTCTCGAAATCTCTGTGGTAAAATCAGTTCCCCCCCCGAATATGTGTCTGGTCGCTGCCCCAGGCGTGGGAGACCTGGTCCCCTCATTTCTCCTGTGGACATTCATACTTCCTTGTTATGTCCATTTATTTTATTTGTTTGCTTAAAACATTTATTTAAAACTTTAATTTGCTGCTTTGAAAGCCAGTTTGGTGTAGTGGTTTGGAGCGCGGACTCTTAATCTGGGAGAACCGGGTTTGAGTCCCCGCTCCTCCTCCACCTGCAGCTGCTGGTGTGACCTTGGGTTAGTCACAAGTTCTCTCAGAGCTGTTCTCTCAAGGTCAGTTCTGGAAAGAGCTCTCTCAGCCCCACCTACCTCACGGGGTGTCTGTTGTGGGGAAGGGAAGGGAAAGGAGTTTGTCAGCTGCTCTGAGACGCCTCTGGGCAGTGAAGGGTGGGGTATCAATCCAGTCTCATCTGGCTGGCCCCTGTGTGAGACCGGATGCTGGACTGGAGGGTCCCTCACTGCTCTGATCCAGCAGGGCTCTTCTTACATTCTCAAGACTGAAAGGAATGGAACAGCGAGCCGAGTCAATGCAGCAGACTGAGCAGGCAGTGCCGAAAACCAGGAAATCTGATTTGGGTCCTGTCGTGTTCGTTGCACCTCTGCGTGCAGGTTGCGAGCAGCTTTTCTCTGCCAAGAGGTTTTTATCTCTGCCGTTCAGCCTCTAATTATGAGATGAGTTTTGGTTTTCTCATTTCTTTTTTTCCTCCGTGTCGCATTAGGACTCATAGTATTGATTCTCCTCTTGGCTCCTGCCGTGGTTTCCGTTAACTGTTACTTAGCTAGAAGAGGCCGATGCCGCCTCCTCCCGCGACCCGCCCAGGGCAGCTCACTCAGTAACGACGTTCCAGACAAATCATTTCCAAGGACAACGGAAGCCTCCTCCGTTTCCAAACCAAGCCGGATGTAAAACCGCACTCCGCAGCCTAAAATGATACCTGGAAGGCGGGCTGGAGGCAGACCATGCAAGCAGCGAAGAAGATGAAGCTTTTCTAATTAAAAGCTTGGCGTCAGGCCCCGGTGCCCTTGGGCCTGGCTTTGGAGGGGGAGAGGTTGCTCCAGCGCTTGACTTCTAGCTAGCCCAGCCTCAGAGGTCGCAGGAGGAGGGAGGCTGCCCCAGCACCTTTGCCCCTCTCTCTCCGGCTCATGGGCTCCCCCCAGCCCCAGCTATGTAGGGTATAGAAAGAGCAGGATACGCCAGTCCCTCCCTCTCCCTCTCCCTCTCTACCTGACTTCCTCTCTACCTGACCCCCGTTCTATCTTGCAGACTCTCGGTTTAAGCGAGTTTGGTGTAGTGGGAGAAGTGGGTCTGATTCCCCACTCCTCCACTCGCACCTGGCTGGGTGACCTTGGGCAAGCCATAGTTCTGACAAGAGATGTCCTTGAAAAAGAGCAGTTTCCGTCAGAGCTCTCCCGGCCCCATCTACCTCACAGGGTATCTATCTGTTGTGGGGAGGGGAAGGGAAAGGAGATTGTCAGCCACTCTGAGTGAAGGGCAGGGAGTAAATCCAATCTCCTCCTCCTCCATCTCCTCCTCTGCTTTCTCCTCCTCCTCTTTCTTCTCCTCCTCTTTCTCCTCCTCCATCATCTTCTCCTCCTCCTCCTCCCCTTCTCCTTCTCCTCCTTGTTCTCCTCCATCTCCTCCTCCTCCTCCTCTTTCTCCTCTTTCTCCTCTTCCATCTCCTCCTCCATCTCCTTCTCCTCCATCTCCTCCTCCTCCATTTCCTCCTCCTCCTCTTCCTTCTCCTCCTCCTCCATCTTCTCCTCCTCCTCTTTTTTCTCCTCCTCCTCCTCCATCTCCTTTTTCTCCTCCTCTTTCTCCTCCTCCATCTCCTCCTCCTCCTCTTCTTTCTCCTCCTCCTCCTCCTCCTCCATCTCGTCCTCTTTCTCCTCCTCCTCCTCTTTCTCCTCCTCCATCTCCTCCTCCATCTCCTTCTCCTCCTCCTCCTCCTCTTCCTTCTCCTCCTCCATCTCCTCCTCCTCTTCTTTCTCCTCCTCCTCCATCTCCTCCACCATCTCCTTCTTCTCCTCCTCTTTCTCCTCCTCCATCTCCTCCTTTTTCTCCTCCTCCTCCTCCTCCTCTTTCTCCTCCTCCATCTCCTACTACTACTCCTTCTCCTCCATCTCCTCCTCCTCCTCCTCTTCTTCTTCTCTCCGTCTCCCTCCGTCATTGTGGAGCGTGGGGAGAGCCACGGGCTCTTCCTCCCCAACCAGCCAGCATCAACCCCCCCTAAATCACCCTCTTTGGATGCTGCCTTCCCCGTGAATCCTCCAGTCCCTGCGGGAGGTTGCCGGGGCTGGGACCCAATCGGAAGCCTTCTTGCAAGCCCTGCCTCCCACCTGTAGCCTTGGTGTCGGGTAGGGTGGGTGCCCCAGCCACCCTCGCCACCCTTTCCAGCCCAGGCTGCACTCCGGGGATGCATGCAGGCTCTCCCACCTTCCCTGGCCACCTGCTTGGCCTCTTCCTCCACTTCCTCCCAAGGCCTGCTTCCCACGGGTAACACCAAAAACTGCCTGTCCATGGCCGTGCTTCCGGACCCAACTGTGGCCTCAGCACATGCTCCTCGCCCGTGCCGTCCATTGCCCGCTCCATGCGGCACCTGAACAGGTGCCCGCTTTCCTGCTACCTCTCCCTGCCGGCCTCCCCTCACCCCCCACCCCCCGCATCTCCTATGGCCCCGGGTCTGGACACTGCCACCCCGATGGCCACCCCCAAGGGACTAGGTCCACCCAGCTCTGAGGGAGGTGGGCTGAGCCCTGCCACGGCCACGGCCACAGGAAGGGTGCACAGAGGACAGTGAACGAGGTGCCACGTGGACCCCGAGGTGGGAGAACGTTTCTTGGGCAGTGTGTCTCCGCTTGGGTAACAGCGTTCCATGCACCTCGGCGTCTAGTCATGCCGGCCACCTGACCACAGAGAAGTCTTCGGAAAGCACTGGCTCTTCAGCTTGGAAAGGGACCTTTGCCCTAGAGTTGGATTCGACTGGCTTTCGAGCAAGGGACCTTTGCCTTTACTAGATAAGGACTGCCAGAATGAGGAGCAGCTTAGAACAACTTTAAAGTTTGTTTGTTTATTCTTTTGATTTCTCTTCCGCTCTCCCCCACTTATCACGGTGGTCAGAGCAGATTACAACATATAATAAACACTTTAAAAATACAGCTAAAAGCATATAAAATAACAAATTCAGATGTGTACAATTAATCGGATGGTGGATGAGAACCTTGTCGCTGTCCCAGGGGAAGACGGAAGGGGGGGGGGCAGGAGAGGCGGGAAGAACTATTTAAGTCTGTGCTGTGAAAAAGAACTAAAACTCCCTGTGCAGCTGGGTCTCCAAGGGTCTGGCTGGATCTCCAAGGGCCAAGGGTTCAGGCGCAGTGCCTGACAAGCAAGTCAGGGCAGGAGACACGGCAGCGAGACAAACAGCGAGGGTTGCCAACCTCCAGGTGGTGGCCGGAGAGTGAGAATTACAGCTGATTTCCAGGCGACAGAGACCAGTTCCCCCGGACAAAACGGCAGCTTCGGAAGGTGGAGTCTGTGGCCCCTCCCCTTCCCAATCCCTGCCCTGCTCAGGCTCCACCCCCAAATCTCCAGGTATTCCTAACCTGGAGCTGGCAACCCCAGAGACAGATCTCCCCGTCCTCTTTTGCTAGCTGAAGTGCTCGAGGTGGAAAAGAGGGAACGATGCAGCCCGTCCTGCCACGGCACTCCTCTCAGGGGCTGATTTCCCCCACACACACACACACACACAGGCACACATGCACACTGCTTTTAAGGAGAGTCCCCGGTCACCAGTGTTCCCTCTAAGCTGAGTTAGTGTGAGCAAGCTCACAGCTTTTTAGCCTCCGGCTCACACATTTTCCTTATCTTAGCTCGGGAAGGATGGCTCCAGAGTAATCTGATTTATGCAGGGGCCAAATCGCTCGCTCACAACTTTATTGCCAGTCACTCACAAAGTAGAATCTTGGCTCCCAAGACTCCACCGCTTAGAGGGAGCGTTGCGGCGGTCACACGCTGAATGTGAGCCGGGGTTCCCCAAACACAAGTAGAACAAATGAGTGTCGTCGGATCTGAGGGCAACTCCACCAGTCACCAGCTTCTTAACACTGTCCAATACGACTCTGAACGATAAATTCTGTCACTAAAGGAGCTGACCAGGACAGTAGTGGCCTAGTCAGGCAAGACCTGGTATCCCTAACGGAGCGGGGAGAGGCCATGGCTCAGTGGCAGAGCCTCTGCCTGGCATGCAGAAGGTCCCAGGTTCAGTTCCCGGCACCTCCAGTTGAAAAGGACCAGGCAGGAGGTGATGGGAAAGACCTCCGCCTGAGACCCTGGAGATCTGTAAAGAGGGGCTGTGGCTCAGTGGAAGAGCCTCTGCTTGACATGCAGAAGGTCTTAGGTTCAGTCCCCGGCATCTCCAGTTGAAAGGACCAGGCAGGAGGTGATGGGAAAGACCTCTGCCTGAGACCCTGGAGAGCTGTAAAGAGGGGCCGTGGCTCAGTGGAAGAGCCTCTGCTTGGCAGGCAGAAGGCCCCAGGTTCAGTCCCTGGCATCTCCAGTTGAAAGGACCAGGCAGGAGGTGATGGGAAAGACGTCCACCTGAGACCCTAGAGAGCTGTCAAGAGGGGCTGTAGCTCAGTGGAAGAGCCTCTGCTTGGCATGCAGAAGGTCCCAGGTTCAGTCCCCGGCATCTCCAGTTGAAAGGACCAGGCAGGAGGTGATGGGAAAGACCTCTGCCTGAGACCCTGGAGAGCTGTAAAGAGGGGCCGTGGCTCAGTGGAAGAGCCTCTGCTTGGCAGGCAGAAGGCCCCAGGTTCAGTCCCCGCAGCATCTCCAGTTAAAAAGGACCAGGCAGGAGGTGATGGGGAAGACGCTCCACCTGAGACCCTAGAGAGCTGTCAAGAGGGGCTGTGGCTCAGTGGAAGAGCCTCTGCTTGGCAGGCAGAAGGTCCCAGGTTCAGTCCCCGGCAGCATCTCCAGTTGAAAGGACCAGGCAGGAGGTGATGGGAAAGACCCTCTGCCTGAGACCCTGGAGAGCTGTAAAGAGGGGCCGTGGCTCAGTGGAAGAGCCTCTGCTTGGCATGCAGAAGGCCCCAGGTTCAGTCCCCGGCATCTCCAGTTAAAAAGGACCAGGCAGGAGGTGATGGGAAAGACGTCCACCTGAGACCCTAGAGAGCTGTCAAGAGGGGCTGTGGCTCAGTGGCAGAGCCTCTGCTTGGCATGCAGAAGGTCCCAGGTTCAGTCCCCGGCAGCATCTCCAGTTAAAAAGGACCAGGCAGGAGGTGATGGGAAAGACCTCCGCCTGAGACCCTGGAGAGCTGTAAAGAGGGGCTGTGGCTCAGTGGCAGAGCCTCTGCTTGGCATGCAGAAGGTCTTAGGTTCAGTCCCCTGCAGCATCTCCAGTTGAAAGGACCAGGCAGGAGGTGATGGGAAAGACCTCTGCCTGAGACCCTGGAGAGCTGTAAAGAGGGGCCGTGGCTCAGTGGAAGAGCCTCTGCTTGGCATGCAGAAGGTCCCAGGTTCAGTCCCTGGCAGCATCTCCAGTTGAAAAGGACCAGGCAGGAGGTGATGGGAAAGACCGTCCACCTGAGACCCTGGAGAGCTGTCAAGAGGGGCTGTGGCTCAGTGGAAGAGCCTCTGCTTGGCATGCAGAAGGTCCCAGGTTCAGTCCCCGAGCATCTCCAGTTGAAAAGGACCAGGCAGGAGGTGATGGGAAAGACCTCTGCCTGAGACCCTGGAGAGCTGTAAAGAGGGGCCGTGGCTCAGTGGAAGAGCCTCTGCTTGGCAGGCAGAAGGTCCCAGGTTCAGTCCCCGGCATCTCCAGTTTAAAAGGACCAGGCAGGAGGTGATGGGAAAGACCTCTGCCTGAGACCCTGGAGAGCTGTCAAGAGGGGCCGTGGCTCAGTGGTAGAGCCTCTGCTTGGCAGGCAGAAGGCCCCAGGTTCAGTCTCCGCAGCATCTCCAGTTGAAAGGACCAGGCAGGAGGTGATGGGAAAGACCTCTGCCTGAGACCCTGGAGAGCTGTAAAGAGGGGCCGTGGCTCAGTGGAAGAGCCTCTGCTTGGCAGGCAGAAGGCCCCAGGTTCAGTCCCCGGCAGCATCTCCAGTTAGAAAGGACCAGGCAGGAGGTGATGGGAAAGACCTCTGCCTGAGACCCTGGAGAGCTGTAAAGAGGGGCTGTGGCTCAGTGGAAGAGCCTCTGCTTGGCAGGCAGAAGGTCCCAGGTTCAGTCCCCGGCAACATCTCCAGTTGAAAAGGACCAGGCAGGAGGTGATGGGAAAGACCTCTGCCTGTGACCCTGGAGAGCTATAAAGAGGGGCTGTGGCTCAGTGGCAGAACCTCTGCTTGGCAGGCAGAAGGTCCCAGGTTCAGTCTCCGGCAGCATCTCCAGTTAGAAAGGACCAGGCAGGAGGTGATGGGAAAGACCTCTGCCTGAGACCCTGGAGAGCTGTAAAGAGGGGCCGTGGCTCAGTGGAAGAGCCTCTGCTTGGCAGGCAGAAGGCCCCAGGTTCAGTCTCCGGCATCTCCAGTTGAAAGGACCAGGCAGGAGGTGATGGGAAAGACCTCTGCCTGAGACCCTGGAGAGCTGTAAAGAGGGGCCGTGGCTCAGTGGAAGAGCCTCTGCTTGGCATGCAGAAGGCCCCAGGTTCAGTCCCCGGCAGCATCTCCAGTTAAAAAGGACCAGGCAGGAGGTGATGGGAAAGACCTCTGCCTGAGACCCTGGAGAGCTGTAAAGAGGGGCCATGGCTCAGTGGAAGAACCTCTGCTTGGCAGGCAGAAGGCCCCAGGTTCAGTCCCCGGCAGCATCTCCAGTTAAAAAGGACCAGGCGATGGGAAAGACCCTTTCTCTGCCTGAGACCCTGGAGAGAGCGGCTGCCAGTCTGAGTAGACAAGACTGACCTTGACGGACCGAGGGGGGGGGGTGGGGGCGTTCTGATTCAGTATAAAGGCAGCTTCTCCTGTGGATGGTGAAATGAATCCAGCCAATGTGCTGTGTTGGATCCGTCTGAAAACACTCCATTGTTCCTTTCCATTTTACGGCTGCAGGGTACGGACAGCAGTTTCCTCTCCTTCTCAAAACTGTTTGATTAGAGACACAATTCTTTGTACTTACGAGCTCCTCCTTGAAATAGTTTATTTTCCAAGTACGTCAAGGAGCACCACAGGGGGCTGCTTTGCGACTATCGGGGTGCGCTCGGAGTCCAGACAGGAGCGGCTTCACTGGCTAAACGCGATCGATTGTGAACGGAGCAGCCAATATCGGGACCCTCTGGAGATGTCGCCCTCTGACCTCTCTTAAGTTCTCGGTTCTCCGGCTCCCTCCCCGGCCGCTGACCTTCAAGGAGAGCTGAGTCACGGCTACACCGCAGGAGCATCAGCCGCCTCTGCCGGAGCAGAGAATGCAGCTTAGCCCCCCCCCCCAGCTCACTGTGGAACAAATCTTTTGCAAAATTGATGTTCCCCCCCAAAAAAAACAGACATCATGAATATGTTTGTTAACACAGCTGGAAGAGGAAACAAGAATAAGCTGGGTTCGAGACCAAGTCAAGCCTGAACTCTCCCTAGAAGCTCTGACCACGGTCTTCAAATACCATTGGACCTACTATGGGTCTGTGTCTGTGGATCGCTTACACCAGAGGACTTTCCCCCATTATATCTTATTTTGCCTGTTGTATGTTGTTGTTCAGTCGCACAGTCGAGTCCGACTCTTCGCGACCCCATGGACCAGATTACGCCAGGCCCTCCTGTCTTCCGCTGTCCACTGAAGTTTGCTCAATTTCATGTTCGTTGCATCGATGACACTGTCTAACCATCTCATTCTTTGCCGTCCCCTTCTTCTTTGACCTTCAATCTTTCCCAGCATCAGGGTCTTCTCCAGTGAATGCTCCCTTCTCATTTGGTGGCCAAAGTATTTGAGCTTCAGCTTCAGGATCTGGCCTTCCAGGGAACAGTCAGGGTTGATTTCTTTTAGGATTGACTGATTTGATCTCCTTGCAGTCCAAGGGACTCTCAAGAGTCTTCTCCAGCACCATAGTTCAAAAGAATCTATTCTTCGGCGCTCGGCCTTCCTTATAGTCCAACTCTCACAGCCATACATTACTACGGGGAATACCATTGCTTTGACCATGCGGACTTTTGTTGGCAAGGTGATGTCTCTGCTTTTTATCATGCTTTTTAGGTTTGCCATCGCTTTCCTCCCAAGGAGCAGGCGTCTTTTAATTTCATGGCTGCAGTCACCATCTGCAGTGATCTGGGATCCTAGGAACGTGAAGTCTGTCACTACTTCTACGACTTCCCCTTCTATTTGCCAAGGAGTGATGGGGCCAGATGCCATGATCTTAGTTTTTTTGATGTTGAGCTTCAAGCCCACTTTTGCACTCTCCTCTTTGACCCTGAGCAAGAGGCTCTTTAGATCCTCTTCACTTTCTGCCATCAGAGTGGTATCGTCTGCATATCTGAGGTTATTGATCTTTTCCCCAGCAATCTTAACTCCAGCTTGTGATTCATCCAGGCCAGCATTTCGCATGATGTACTCTGCATATAAATTAAATAAGCAAGGTGACAGTATACATCCTTGTCGTACTCCTTTTCCTATGCTAAACCAATCAGTTGTTCCATATCCGGTTCTAACTGTTGCTTCTTGACCCTTATACAGGTTTCTCAGGAGACATATGAGGTGGTCTGGTACTCCCATCTCTTTAAGAACCTGCCATAATTTATTGTGATCCACACAATCAAAGGCTTTAGCATAGTCAATGAAGCAGAAGTAGATGTTTTTCTGGTATTCTCTTGCTTTCTCCATAATCCAGCGAATGTTGGCAATTTGATCTCTAGTTCCTCTACCTCTTCTAAACCCAGCTTGTACTTCTGGCAGTTCTCTATCCACGTACTGTTGGAGCCTAGCTTGTAGGATTTTGAGCATGACCTTGCTAGCGTGTGAAATGAGTGCAATTGTGCGATAGTTTGAACATTCCTTGACGTTGCCCTTCTTTGGGATTGGAATGTAAACTGACCTTTTCCAATCCTGTGGCCACTGTTGTGTTTTCCAAATTTGTTGGCAAATTGAGTGCAGCACTTTAACAGCATCTTCTTTTAAGACTTTGAATAACTCAGCTGGGATACCATCACCTCCACTAGCTTTGTTGTTAGTAATGCTTTCTAAGGCCCATTTAACTTCGCTTTCCAGGATGTCTGGCTCAAGGTCAGTGATTATACCATCGTGGTTGTCAAGGACATCGAGGTCCTTCTTGTATAGTTCTTCTGTGTATTCTTGCCATCTTTTCCTAATCTCTTCTGCTTCTGTTAGGTCCCTACCGTTTTTGTCCTTTATCATGGCCAGCTTTGCATGGAACGTTCCCTTGATTTCTCCAATTTTCTTGAACAGATCTCTAGTCCTTCCCAATCTATTGTTTTCCTCTATTACTTTGCATTGTTCATTCAGGAAAGCCTCCTTATCTCTCCTTGCTGTTCTCTGGAAATCTGCATTCAGTTGGGCAAATCTTTCCTTTTCCCCATTGCCTTTAGCTTTCCTTCTTTCCTCTGCTATGTGTAAAGCCTCATCAGACAGCCACTTTGCTTTTTTGCATTTCTTTTTCTTTGGGATGGCGGTGAGTGCTGCCTCCTTTACAGTGTCACGGACCTCTGTCCATAGTTCTTCAGGCACTCTGTCTATCAAATCTAGTCCCTTAAACCTATTCTTCACCTCTACTGTATATTCTTCGGGGATGCGATCTAGGTCAAATCTGAATGGCCGAGTGGTTTTCCCAACTTTCTTCAATTTAAGTCTGAATTTTGCAATGAGTAGCTCATGATCTGAGCCACAGTCAGCTCCAGGTCTTGTTTTTACTGACTGGATAGAGCTTCTCCATCTTTGACTGCAAATTATATAGTCAATCTGATTTCGGTGTTGCCCATCTGGTGATGTCCATGTGTAGAGACGCCTCTTAGGTTGTTGGAAAAGGGTGTTTGCTATGACCAGCGTGTTCTCTTGACAAAACTCTGTTAGCCTTTGCCCTGCTTCATTTTGTTCTCCAAGGCCAAACTTGTCTGTTATTCCGGTTACCTTTTGATTTCCTACTTTAGCATTCCAGTCCCCTATGATGATGAGGACATCATTTTTTGGTGTTAGTTCTACGAGTTGTTGTAGGTCTTCGTAGAACTGGTCCACTTCAGCCTCTTCTGCAGCAGTGGTTGGGGCATAGACTTGGATTACTGTGATGTTGAATGGTTTGCCTTGGATTCGGACCGAGATCATTCTGTCATTTTTGAGATTGTATCCCAATACTGCCTTTCTCACTCTCTTGTTGACTATAAAGGCCACACCATTTTTTCTACGGGATTCCCGGCGACAGTAGTAGATATAATGGTCTTCTGAGTTAAATTCGCCCATTCCTGTCCACTTTAGTTCACTGATTCCCAAGATGTCGATGTTCATTCTTGCCATCTCATTTTTGACCATGTCAAGCTTACCTTGATTCATAGATCTTACATTCCAGGTTCCTATGCAGTATTGTTCTTTGCAGCATCGAACTTTCCTTTCACCGTCAGACACATCCACAACTGAGCGTCCTTTCGGCTTTGGCCCAGCCGCTTCACTCTTTCTGGGGTTACTCGTACTTGCCCTCTGCTCTTCCTCAGTAGCATATTGGACACCTTCCGACCTGAGGGGCTCATCTTCCGGCGTCATATCTTTTAGCCTTTTGTTACTGTCCATGGGGTTTTCTTGGCAAAGATACTGGAGTGGGTTGCCATTTCCTTCTCCAGGGGATCACGCTTGGTCTGAGTTCTCTGCTGTGGCCTGTCCGTCCTGGGTGGCCCTCCACGGCATAGCCCACAGCCTCATCGAACCACGCAAGCCCCCTCGCCACGACAAGGCAGTGATCCATGAGGGTCACTGTTGTATACTAACCCCATAAACTCATATTCTGTAGACAAGAAGAAGAAGAGATTGGATTTATACCCTGCCCTTCACTTGGAGTCTCAGAGCGGCTTACAATCTCCTTTCCCTTCCCCTCCCCACAATAGACATCCTGTGAGGCAGGTGGGTCTGAGAGAGTTCTTTCCAGGACTGCTCTTGAGAGAACAGCTCTGGAAAAACTTGTGACTGACCCAAGGTCACACCAGCAGCTGCATGTGGAGGCGTGGGGAATCAAACCTGGTCTTCCCAGATCAGAGTCCGCACTCCTAACCACTACATCAGACTTGCTCTTCAGTTTGTTTGTATTCCTGCTCTCTGGTCGATTGTATTCCTGCTGTCTGCATATGTGTCCTACAGGGTCCCTCTGTTTGCCTTTGCAGCCGAGAAGTTAAGGCCTGAGAGGGTATTGTTGAGAGCAGTCTCCTGAAAACGTAGTCTGTTACATTTTAATCTGTTTTAATCACAGATCTGTATATTCGAGTTTTATGGTTTTATTTATCACTGTATTTCGTGGCTTCTCGGCCAGAGGCTGCCTACGATAGACTCTTTGACTGACCCGGGAAGCTAAAATGACCCAACCGAGGCTGGATTCAGGGGAGCAGCTGTGTTCTGAGTCCAGTCAGGCACCTGGAAGACCCACAGAGTTTTATTCGCAGCATAAGCTCTCGTGGGCAGGCACAGTCCAATGCACGTGAAAACTCATGCTCGGAATTAAATGTTATTGGTCTTAAAGGTGCCTGTCTGGACTCAAACAGAAGCTGTCGTGCTTTGGCCACATTTTGCAAAGATGAGATTAGGGTCCAGATTAGGGTCCGCCGCTCTTAACCACCACGCCAAGCTTTTGAGTTCTCCAGAATTCTTCATCAGGACTGCTGTTCAAACACACACACAGAATGCAAAGGGGATCACAACAGAACAAATGAACTGAGCGTATAAACGGAGGAAGACCTGACAAGGTTTACTTCTTTGTGAACCACCTTAAGTTCATGGCTGTCAGGCATCTCAGTCAGATCACGCAGCGCAGGGCTTCATAAGAAGATTCTGTTTATTGGTAAATCATAACTAAAGATGCATGCACAGTTCGTGTCAGGAACAATGTTCCCTCTAAGCTGTGGAATCTTGTGAGCAAAAATTCTACTTTGTGAGCTACTGGCATCCAAGTTGTGCGCGAGCTGTTTGGGTACTGCATAAATCGGTTTGCTCTGGAGCCCTCCTTCCTGAGCTAAGACAAAAATGTGTGAGCTGGAGGCTAAAAAAGTTGTGAGCTGGCTCACACTAACTCAGCTTAGAGGGAACACGGGTCAGGAATGGCCATGGATAATGGAGACCTCTGACTTATAGTAGATTCAAACAACCCCCTGGTCCAAAAGAAGCCAATGATTATAATTCGCACACATGGGCAAAGCAAGCAAGCATAAGAGAAAAACAATTTAAAAGCCGTCGATTCCCAGCGTAGTGCCTAGCAGCCTGAGACACCACAAGGTCATACGTATGATAACAAGCGGACAGTGAAAAGAACTGATGAGAAACCCAGAGGAGAAAGGACTCCCCTACATTCCAAATGGATGATAGGACTACCTGGCCCCACTGCTGGACCTCCTGATGGCACCTGGTATTTCTGGCCACTGTGTGACACAGAGTGTTGGACTGGATGGGCCATTGGCCTGATCCAACATTGGCTTCTCTTATGTTCTTATGTATCTTGCTTTGCCATATGTATGGTAAATAGAAAAAAGAGTCTGCACCAGAGGAACCGGGCCGCTCTGAGACACCACAGGCACCTCGGGACCCCGCACCCACACGGAGAGAAATTTCCCCCTGAGGCGGAGGCTGACGGGACATGTCAACAAGGCCGTGCAACAGAGCTGGTTGTTAGGAAGACGGCCTCACCTGCACCCTCCTCTCCAGCTTCAGGAAATCAGCTTCCTCGAGGATTGCCAACTCCAGGTCGGGAGATGTCTAGATATTTTGAAGCTGGAGCCTGGGGGTAGCAGAGTTTGGAGAGAGAAAAGACCTCAGTGGGGCACAGTGCCCGAGAGTTCATCCTCCAATGCAGCCGTTTTCTCCAGGGGAACTGATCTTGGTTCTCTGGAGACTAGTTGTAATTCTGGTAGGTCCCCAGGCCCCACTGGAAGGTTGGCAACCCCATCTTTCCTCATCCCTTTCTGACGACCCTTTGCTGCCTTACCAATGTACCCTTTTAGATCTGTGGTCTTACTAAGCTACAGTTGTAAGTACACTTTTTCTGGGAGTGAGCCTCATTGAGTAATGTGGGACTTACCTCTGAGTAGACCTGCTCAAGAGTGCTCCCTTAATTTATTAACACAGCCGTGTTATCCCCTTCTGAGAAGAGAGTAACTCTGTTTAGGTCAGCACTGCAAAACAGCAATTATGTCTGAACATAAAGTGCTAAATTGTGTAACCTGTACTTCATGCAAGAATTAACGCCTGCCATTTTCCACTCTCACAAAGTCACCGTAATGATTCGTAAAATGATTTTAAGCCTTTTTGATTCTTTTTCCTTTTTAAGCCCCCAGAGGGGATTTTTTATTGCATTTTCTATAGACTACAAACTACAACGAAAAAATAGGAAGGGGACATCGACATCTAGGGAGAAAGTAAAGACAACCACTAATGACTGAAACCCCAAGAACAGGAGATCATTACATCAGCTTACATACGTATTAGTCTAAAAAGCTCATATTACATTGAACATGGTCGAATAAGCTTAGTTACTTATCTTTTAACCCATTTTTAACTGTTTAAAGGCCACCCCAAGAGCATCGCTTATAACAAATGCTTTATGGGACACTTCAGAGTTCTTCAGCCTTCACTTTTCTCTATCTTGTCTATTCCTCGGTATCCTCGTTTGGGGGCAGATGCCCCTTTTTCTGAAGCAGAGTCCTCGTCGGAAGACACAGAGTCCAATTCACCATTAGATTTGCTGTCCTCTTCCTCTTTCGCATCCTCTTCTGTCTCTCCCAGTTGCAGTCTCAGGAACTCACACGCTTTGAAGACAGAGTCAGTTTTTTCTATTTTATCCTGCAATTTGAAAATGATGCCTTTGGGGGTCAACCATCTGTAGGAAATGCTGTTTGTTTGTAAGAAAAAGATTAAGTCTTTATACTTCTTCCTTATTTCAAATGGAATATCTTTTAAGATCCTAATAACATTGCCACCCATTTTCAGGGGTGTGCTTGCAGTAGCTTTCAGGATTAAATCCATCATATGCCTCTTTGAGAATCTAACCTCTATCTCCCCAGGCAGATTATTTTTCTTGATGTAAGCAGAGAAGGCCCTATAGACCACATCCATTTCGCCTGCAAGGTATTCCACTTTTAAATCTCCTACTGGAGCTAACGCATCGCTCAAAAGTTGCTTTAGATCATCATTTTTTGCTTCAGCAACCCCTTGGAACCGAAGTACCAGGTTAGCTTTCTCCATTTGCAGTTGTAAAAGTTGAGATTCTTCCGAAGCTTGCTTCCTTTCCAGCATTTGCATCTTTTTTTTTTTTACTTTTTTAGAGTTGGCATCCATTTCCTCTACCTTCTCAGCTATTGGCTCCGTCTTTTTTGAAGTTTCAGAGAGTTGGAGCTGCTGAGCTGCAAAGTTCTGGTTTAAAGTTACCAGCTGTTGATTAATACTGGTCATCTGTTCCAGTAGAGGGCGTAAAGAGTCCATCAAGAGTTTAGAGAACTCTGTGGTCTCTTTTGGTCATGGGCTCATGCTCCCCGGTAGTTTCACTTTTGCTAGTCTGTCTTCCTCTGTTCTTTTCATTGCCATTTTTATGGATTGTTTATTTTTACCAAAACTTTTAAAAGTCTCTGAAGGTCACCAAAACGCCTATCCGTGCTCTGGTAAGGTTCATCAAACAGGTTTGAATGCTTTTATTTCTGCTTTTCCCCCTGCTGGGATGCTTTACAATTTATACGTATGGGAGGGGTCCCTCCCCCACTCACTTTTCGTGCCGTTCCCGGAGGGGTGCTCTATTTATGTTGCCTGTGTTTGCTTTAACTCGACTCACTGTTCATTGTTGGTCATATGACCTCACTTGAAGTACGATTCATTCGCTCTATCTCCAACGCTTGTCTTGGTCAGCAGCACTAGTTCCATTCGGATGCATGTCAGCAGGACCGTCGGGGCGGAAGGGCGCTTCAATTTCCCAGCATCACGCTGGCGAAGAGGTTGCCCCTCAAAAGCCCATGACTAGGAGCCTTTCACAAAGGCTCTGGGGGGGTGGCAGGGAATCGCCCCCTTCCAGTCCACCAGCACGCAGATCACACCCTGGGAGGTCCGGGAGGTGCGTCTGCTTGTGTGTCATCATAAACTGGAAGCCAAGCCCTTTTGATTCTTATTTGTCTTGAAATTCAGTCTCACTCCTGTTTCTCCATGCAGCACTATGAGCTACTTGTTCTATTGAAAAATGTCAAAAATTAAACGGCATAGAAGTACAGCAGCGTTTACTCAGCTCGTTGTGCTTTTTTGAAGTCAAGGGGATTTACGTCGCTTTTGCCAATGCATGTAATTTGTATGCAAAGAGCCAATATAACTCAGACTTGATTATCCTTTTTTCTTTTTTTTACTTTCCTTCTTTTGCTTTTTACCACTGTACATTTGTAAAATCAGCCGTTTTATCATGGAGGAGGACAGGTTTGCTGTGGTAGCAGGGAATTGCCCTCCCTTCCAGTAGGATTTTTCTGTGGGACCAAGCCAACGTCTCGCCCCTGCCTAAGGAAACTTCTTCCAACTCCAGCAGTTCTTCTTCTTAAGTTGGCAGAACACTCTCTGGGCAGGACGAAGGCTTCCAGCTCTGCTCAGCGGAGTTTCTAGTGACTCCCAGAACATTGCACTGTTGCCATGACACTGCTTCCAAGTTCATCACAGAGATGACATCCTGCCGGAGTGGCAGCCCCAGCGTCTCCTGCTGGGTGTCCTCGGTGGTGCGAAAGGAAGACTGCCAGCCTTCTGTCCTCCCATTGGAGAAATACTCCCCTCCCCTTCTCCCCCCTCCCAGAGGGGCTTTAGTCAGCCTTGCGTCAAAGGCGCCAATGGGTCACTGCCGACCTGAGCATCCAGCCCAGGGGTGCTGCTGAGAGAGGGCGTCTTCCATGCCATCCGGTCGCTTTGGACTGATGACGACCCTGTGAATTAACGGCCTCCAATGCATCCTGTCGTCTTGTGCTGCTTCCAGTCAGTGGCAAACCTATCAATTAATGACCTCCAAACCAGCCTATCGTTAACAGCCTTGTCCCGGTCATGTGAACGGAGGGCCTCCGTGGCTCCCCTGACTGAGTCCGCCCATCTCCGGTTGGGCCTCCCTCTTCTCCTGCCTCCTTCAACCTTTCCTAGCATGATGGTCTCTTCCAGGGACTCTTGTCTCCGCGGGATGTGCCCAGAGTGTGACAGCCTCCAGTCATTTTCGCTTCTAGGGAGAAGTCAGGCTCAATTTGCCCGATTATTTTTGGCAGTCTGCAGTACCTGCAAAACTCTCCTCCAAGGCCCCGTTTCGAGGGAATCTAGCTTTCTTCCCATCAGCTTTCTTCACTGACCAACATTCACATACGGAGTAATGGTGAATACAGTCATACGAACTATTTTGATCTTGGTTGCCAATGACACATCTGGACACACTTCAGGGTCTTCTCCGGCTCCTTTGTGGCTGCCCATCCCAGCCAGCCTCCGCCTCCTTCTGGCTTCTCGGCTGCCGTCTCCCTTTCGGTTGATGGTGGAGCCCAGGAGTAGAGAATCCTGAACAGTTTCAGTTTCTTCATCGTCAGCCTTGAAGTTGGGCAGTTCCCCAGCAGTCACTGCTTTTGTCCCCTTGATGTGCAGCTCTGGCCCTTTCTGCTTCCACCTTCATCAGGAATCATTTCAAGTCTTGTGAGCAAAAATTCTACTTTGTGAGCTCCTGGCATTAAAGTTGTGAGCGAGCGATTCGGCTGCTGCATAAATTATGTTTGCTCTGGAGCCCTCCTGCCTGAGCTGAGACAGAAATGTGTGAGCTGGAGGCTAAAAAACTGTGAACTGGCTCACACTAACTCAGCTTAGAGGGAACATTCACTATTTTCTGCCAGTAATGTGGTGTCGTCTACATATCTCAAATTGTCCCCTGTACAGTAACAGTCCTTGTCAGGTTGTTAGGTTTTGAGGATCACTTTACTTGTGTGAGAAATTAATGTGAGTCTGTCTTTCTTTCTTTCTTTCTTTCTTTCTTTCTTTCTTTCTTTCTTTCTTTCTTTCTTTCTTTCTTTCTTTCTTTCTTTCTTTCTTTCTTTCTTTCTTTCTTTCTTTCTTTCTCTCTCTCTCTCTCTCTCTCTCTCTCTCTCTCTCTCTCTTTCTTTCTTTCTCTCTCTCTCTCTCTCTCTCTCTCTCTCTCTCTTTCTTTCTTTCTTTCTTTCTATCTTTCTTTCTTTCTTTCTTTCTCTCTCTCTCTCTCTCTCTCTCTCTCTCTCTCTTTCTTTCTTTCTTTCTTTCTCTCTCTCTCTCTCTCTCTCTCTCTCTTTCTTTCTTTCTTTCTTTCTTTCTTTCTTTCTTTCTTTCTTTCTTTCTCTCTCTCTCTCTCTCTCTCTCTCTCTCTTTCTTTCTTTCTTTCTTTCTCTCTCTCTCTCTCTCTCTCTCTCTCTCTCTTTCTTTCTTTCTTTCTTTCTTTCTTTCTTTCTTTCTTTCTTTCTTTCTTTCTTTCTTTCTTTCTTTTCCTTCGGGGTAGAGACGGGGTTTCACTGTGGTGGTCTTCTTCTGTTTGTTTGTTGTGTGTTTGTTTGTTGTTGATGTTCATATGTGGTCTTCTGTTTGTTTTTTTTTTTTTTTTTTTCAGGCTCTGTTTATTTCGTTTGTTTTTTTTTTTTTTCGCCACCCATGCTTCTTTCCACGGAGTTCCTTGTTTGCTGCCTCCCTTGTCTGCCTTCTGATGAAGTCCACCAGTGTCATTAGCCACAGGGTACAGAATGAGAACTTCCTGTCTGTGCAGGTGATGTACCTTATTCTTGGTGTTGGGAGGGGCAGGAGGGTTTGGTGCCCTGGCCCCACTGCTGGACCTCCTGATGGCACCTGGTATATTTTGGCCGCTGTGTGACAGAGTGTTGGACTAGATGGGCCATTGGCCTGATTCAACATTGGCTTCTCTTATGTTCTTATGTTCTTATGTTCCTTCCTCCCTTCCTTCCTTCCTCCCTCCCTTCCTCCCTCCCTCCCTTCCTTCCTTCCTCCCTTCCTCCCTTCCTCCCTCCTTCCCTCCCTTCCTTCCTCCCTTCCTCCCTCCCTTCCTCCCTTCCTTCCTTCCTCCCTTCCTCCCTTCCTCCCTTCCTTCCTCTCTTCCTCCCTTCCTCCCTCCCTCCATCCCTCCCTCCCTCCATCCTCCCTCCCTTCTTCCCTCCCTCCCTCCCTCCCTCCCTTCCTTCCTTCCTTCCTTCCTTCCTTCCTTCCTTCCTTCCTTCCTTCCTGAATTGAGATGTAAACTGAGTGTTTCCAGTCTGCAGGCCACTATTTTGCTTTCCATATTGGTGGGCACAAGTTTGTTAAGATATTGATGGACTCCATTTCTGTGGCTTGGAAGAGCTCTGTCGATATCCCATCTGCTCCTGGTGGTTTGTTTCTGGTGAGAGAAGGCCCTTAAAGTCACAGTCTGGAGTATTTCCTATTTCCGCCCCCCGCCCTTTTGTATGTGTGTGTGGGGTTAGCACTGACCCTGAGGAAGCGCTCTGGGGCACTTGAAAGTGAGGGCGTTGTTCTGCGTAGAGCGGACAGTGCTGCCCCTGGTAGACCGACAGTCTGACTCTGCTCCATGCGTTCTTAAGAGCCCACCCTCTGCCTGCGCACCATTTCCCTGGCCTCCCCCAGAGTGGATGTTTGTCCTGTTGGGGAATATTCAGGCCCCATAGAGGCATCCTACAGAGAGGCCCCGGTGGGGCAGAAAGCGGTTCTGGAGGTCCATTTAAGTTTAGGATAATGGCCCTGGGTGGGGGCTTCAACTCTCTCCGACAGCACCGAGAGAGCCCCCCCCCGGCCAAAAAGAAAAAAGCATCGCTTCAATCACATCTATTCTATGCCCCAGTTTTGCGCCACAGAGACTTAATATAGGCAAATTAAGCCGTGTAGCCTACGGGTACCGTGTAGCTCAGGTGTTTAAAGGATGCCCGTGTGGTCCAGATGCTGGAGTTCTGCTGCCATCTTGTGGTCTTGGCGTTTGGGCTACACAACGGTCAAGGGTTTTATTGTCCCCCTGAGGATTTGTGTGGAGCCTTTGTTGAGGGCAGGAAGTTTCGGGTGGGTGGGTGGGTTTGGGGGCGGGTTTTTAAAAACCCAATATTCTTTCTGCGCCTTGGTCCTTAGAAGCCGTCCCTTGCTGGGTCGCAGAGTCGCCCCGTGCTCTTTCCCAGGGAACGTTGCCTCACCCACGGGAGAAGTGGCCGTGAGTGAATTAATTTAAATTGACGCCACGTGCCTGAAGGACACCCAGAGGAGCGAGCTGGCTCAGAACTGTAGATCGGCTTTCCGATTGCTTGATTTCAAGGACTAACTAAAAAAACGACAACAACTAAACCTGCTAAATGACAGATAAACTGAGAAGATACGGTTTACAACAAATGGGGTTGCCAAGCTCAGGTTGGGAAGCCCCTGGAGATATTGGGGGGGTTGGGGAGGGGAGGGGACTCAGCCGGGTGTCACGCCGAGGGGTCCGCCATTTTCTCCAGGGGAGCTGATTTCTGTCGTCAGGAGATCAGTTCGAATTCTGGACTGGCCCTGGATCCTAATAGCAACTTGGTGGTTTTCCACAGGGGTGATCATGTATGGGCTGGAAACTCTTTTGACAATAGATACATTTATCAACAAAAGGGACTTGGACCCATTGAAGGAAGCACCGTTCTTGTACTAGACCCCAGTAATTCAGCTGTACTGCATCTCACAGGGGAAAATAATATTTTTTTTATTTACTGCATGGTTTGAGTATAGATGAAAAGGGTAACTACTGGGTGACAGACGTAGTTCTTTATCAGGTGTTCAGACTGGAATCCCATGGCGTGGAATCTCCTTTGTTGCCTCTGGGAAGGCCTTCCCAACCTGGGAGGGACAGAAATCACTTCTGCCAACCAGCTACTGGCAACATATACGTATCTGATGGATGCTGTAGCAGTTGCATCATTCAGTTCTCTCCAAGTGGAATATTTATCACACAGTGGGGAGAAGGAACGTCTTTAGCACAGGCAAAACCTGGCCAATTCAGCATCCCTCGCAGCTTAACCGTGGCGTCTGATTTGGGTCAGTTGTGTGTGGCAGAGAGAGAAAACGGTCGGATTCAGCGTTTTAAACCAGAAACTGGGGAGCTTGTGAGAGAGATCAGACATCCATTGTTTGGAAAAGAACTATATAAAAAAATAAATTAAAAAAAAGAATTCTGGGAGTGCTCCAGCTTCCACCTGGGGGTTGGTAACCCTGACAACTAGCTAGGTAGGAACCCTGGATTCCAAATAAACGGTTCAAGCAATTCTCCTTGACGTGGAAAACGGATGGATGCGATCTTGGGTGTGGTGTCTGCGATGGTTCACAGCAACCGATCCGGGGCTCCTTGCCCACACAGCAGCTCCCAGTGTGCCCACTTCCGTGGTGGGACCGCCTTCACACGGGCGCATTCCATGGTGAGTAGAGAACTGTGCCCAGTGGTGAAGCCCACCGTGCTGGGCAGCTTCAAAGGAACTTTATTTTTCGATATGCAGGGTGCTTGACGGGGCTTTTTTCCCCTGGGGGAATGCACCAGAACAGAATTCCGAAACCTCTTTGACATAATTCTTTTAAAAATGTTTAAAAGTCCATGAGTTTTCAGTATACAGATTTCCCTCTGGAGAGTTCTGTCACCCCTTTTTCCAAAAAACCCTTCAATGCCCTGGCGCATGAGGGTGCTCACAAGAACGCCTGGCTCTGCGCTCTCACCTGGACAGCCCAGGCAAGCCCAATCTCATCAGATCTTGGAAGCTGAGCAGGGCTGACCCTGGCAAGTACTTGGAAGGGAGACCTCCAAGGAGTACCAGGGCTGGGATGCAGAGGCAGGAAATGTCAAAGCCACCTCTCTGAAAATGTCCCAGTCCCGCTAGGGGTCACCAGAAGTCACCATGACTTCCCGGCTCGCAAGCACACACACACTCACCAAAAACAAACAAAAAGGAAGCATGGCTCTGCCTTTTGCAGAGTCCAACCCTTTGTTCATCCAAACTGGGATTGTCCATTTCGAGGGGAAGCGGCGCCTCCATCCCCCCAGGGCCAGTATCTTTTCCAGGCCCCCAGTCTCACGTCCATCGACCACTGATACTAGAGAACAGACCTGGAATCGTCTGCACTGAAAACGTGCCTTCTTCTACAGAGCCAGTTTGGTGTAACCATTAAGTGCGCAGACTCTAATCTGGGAGAACCGGGTTTGATTCCTCACTCCTCCACTTGCACCTGCTGGATGACCTCAGGCAAGCCACAGTTCTGACAAGAGCTGTTCTTGAAAAAAGAGCAGTTTCTGTCAGAGCTCTCTCAGCCCCGCCGACCTCACAGGGGGTGTCTGTTGCGGGGAGGGGAAGGGAAAGGAGTTTGTAAGCTGCTCTGAGACTCCAAATGAAGGGTGGGGTATAAATCTAATCTCCTTCTTCTTCTTCTTCTGATCCCCCCCTCCCAATCACATCATTTTCTCCACTTCATGATACAGACAAGTCCCTCTCACCAAAAGTTGCCGGAAGTCTCTCTCTCCACATGGCTGACTCTCTGGGCGGATCAGTAGACTGTGAAAATGTTCCAGGAAAGCCCCGCAGTTGATTTCTGCACAGTGTCACACTGTATCCTGGGCCTAGCAGTCTTGAAGCTCCATACCGACCAAGCAGTTTTTTCTGCACCACACTGCGTCATGGGCCTAGTAGTCTTGAAGTTCCATATGTACCAAGCAGTTTTTCTGCACTTTTTGTTGAGCATTGTTATTCAGGGGCGGGGGGGGAGTCATTCCGTTTTCACTTTCTGCTTCCCTTCAAATTGCTGGCACTGAACAGAAGTGCAACGGGTCACCTTTGGGCAGTAAAATCATGGCTTTAGATCAGATTATGGACTTGGTGCTAAGGGATTAAAAGATCACGAGGACAACAGAATGGACCGAAGCGTTCGAAGCTAGCAGCGTGCTTCTGAACTGAACATGCACGACGGCTTCAGCACAGGCCCTGTGGATTTCAGTGAGGCTGCCTGCATGTTGGACAGAATCATGCTCCAGGCCCAAATGCTGCTAGTACCGACTCTCCGCTCCAGTAGGAACTTCTGTCCCGATGAATATGCAGCAGGCAGGTGCTTCGGGTGTTTGCGCTTGCGTGGCCGTGTAAGAGTTGCGCTTGCGTGGCCGTGTAAGAGTGGTTTTAGTGCACCACCCAGTGGCCACTAATAATTCTACAGAAGGACGAACGGTGCTGTACAAAGTACAGTGCGTCTTTCCAGGGCTTGACATAGATGGATTTGGGAGGGTGTAACTGTGCCAGGGACGGCACTGCAGGGTATGTGACACCAGGAATGAGACTTATAGCACCTCCCAGACTTCACTGTGGGAGAAGCTTCCACGGACCAGAATCCATTGTGTCGGTGACCAGAGAGCTTAATAAGCAGACACAAAAGTTGGAACCCAAAGAGTCATGTTAGACATTCCCAAGAGAATCAGTCTGCTGTAGTGGTTAAGAGCAGCAGACTGTAATCTGGGAGAACCGGGTTTGATTCCCCACTCCTCCACATGCAGCTGCTGGAATGACCTTGGGCCAGTCACAAGTTCTTTCAGAGCTGTTCTCTCAAGGGCAGTTCTCGAGAGAGCTCTCCCAGCCCCGCCTACCTCACAGGGTGCCTGTTGTGGGGAGGAGAAGGGAAAAGAGTTTGTAAGCCGCTCTGAGACTCTGAGTGAAGGGCAGGGTATACATCCAGTATCTTCTCTTCTTCTTTAGGTGAGCCTCATGGATTTGTTTCCTTGGAACAGGAGACCGAATTGCCATACTGCTTGGCATGCAGAAGGTCCCAGGTTCAACCCCGGGCATGTCCAGTTAAAAAGGGCCAGGCAGTGGGTGAAGTGAAAGAACTTCCTCCGCCTGAGACCCTGGAGATCCAGAGGAGGCGGGTCTTTCTTGCCCCTCTCTTACCTCTCCGCTGAGCAAAGTTCAAAGCCCCCTCCAGCCTGAGGAACCCGCCTCCAGCGTAAGTAGCTCTTCTTGTTGGAGGAAGAGCCTCTTGAGCTGGAGGAAGAGCTCCTTAGACTGGAGGGAAGCCAGCGTGGGGTTGTGGTTAAGAGTGACGGAATCTGATTTGGAACACTGGGTTCAATTCCCCACTCCTCCTCCTCCACATGGAGCCTGCTGGGTGACCTTGGACCGGTCCCAGTTCTCTCAGAACTCTCTCAGCCCCACCTGCCTCACAAGGGGCCTGTAGTGAGGAGGGGAAGGGAAGGGGTTGTAAGCTGCTTTGAGACGCCCCCAAGTAGAGAAAAGTGGGGTATAAAACCAACTTCTCCTCCTTCCCCTTCTTCTCATTCTTCCTCCTCCTCTTCTTCTTCCACTTCCTCTTCTTCCTCTTTCTCTCCTCTTCTTCCTCCTCCTCCTTGGTGGATGGTTGGATCCACCCCTTCACCAGCCAGAGCGGACAATCCTGACTTTGTTAAAGCAAGGGGCCTGACTCAGTAGAAGGCAGCTGTGTGTATTTATAACATTTTATTCAAGGTATAAGCTTTCGTGTGCGTGCACATTTCTTCGGATAGATACCTGAAGAAGCGTGCATGCATACTTAAGCTCATACCCAGAACTAAACATTGTTGGTCTTCAAGGTGCATGACTGGACTCCGACTTTGCTGTGCTACTTCAGGCCAACACAACCCACCTGAATCTATCTTCATGCATTGAAACGCTGGGCATTTTCAGGCGGAGGCTGGATGGCCATCTTTCGGGTATATTGCAGGGCTGTCTTTCGGCTCTGCTCCTGCAGAGTGCAGGGGGTTGGACTAGATGACCTGCAAGGTCCCTTCCAACTCTATTCTATTCATGTGAGAGAAACATGACCAAAGTTCTTTGGGTGTGCCGAAATAGTTCTTTGGGTTAGATCCCAGCCAGTATGATTCAATCAGGACTTCTCCCCCCCGCCCCTTAAAAAGATAGCAACTTCCACCTGGGCAACATTTTTTTACAGGTATAGGTCCAACACACACTTCCCTAGGGTGAAGTCCTACTCTGTACAGTGTGGCTGAATTCTAAGCGGACATTCGTAGTATTCCGATTTAAAACATCCATAACCCTGTCAAACTTGAGGGTCAGTCTCTCAGTTACAAAATAAGCAATCGTGACAGGTTTTTGAAATTCCCCAAGCATTTCCTTTGAGCTTGGCCCTGGTGCCAGTTTGAGCTCCTTGCAAGCGCTTGCGTCTGGGGGGACGGGGTTTGCAACAGGCCATCATCCTTGCGTATTGCAAAGTGTGGGTACCCAACACCAGGTGGCAGCAGAGAGTAGGCAGAGATTGGCACGGAAACCGCTGTGAGGAAAGGCCGAGGGCCTCAGACTCCTCGCTTTAAAGGGAGAAGGCGGCTGAGGGGGGACACACGGTGGAGATTCATAAAACTATGCCTGGGAATGGAGAAAATGGGTGCATTCTGTCTCCCTCCCCTGTAATACCGGAACTTGGGGAGAACCTAATGAAGCTGATGGGCAACAGGCTGAGGATGAGCAAGCAGGACATTCTTTTTTACTCAATAAGTAACTTAATTGTGGACCGTACAGCCAGTGGAAGTAGTGATGCCCACAAGCCTAAATGGCCTTAAAAGTGGGTTGGACAGATTCATGGAGGACAAGTCTACCAGTGGCTACTAGCCATGGAGGCTAAAGGGGATCTCCACTTTCAGCGGCAGTAAACATGTAACTACCAGTGCCAGAAGGCAAGTTTAAGGGAAGGCCTCAGCCCCTCTGCCCTGTTGCTGGCCCTCCAGAGGAACTGGTTGGCCACTGTGTGTGGGACCAGATGCTGGACTGGATGGACCCTCCCTGGTCTGACCCAGCAGGGCTCTTCTGGTGTCCTTATCAGGGGAAGGCCTCGGCCTCTCTGCCCGGTTGCTGGACCTCCAGAGGAACTGGTTGAGGCCACTGTATGAGACGGGAGGCTGGACTAGATGGACCCTCACTGGTCTGACCCAGCAGGACTCTTCAGATGTTCTTCTCAGGGGAAGGCCTCAGCCTCTCTGCCCTGTTGTTGGCCCTCCAGAGGAACTGGCTGGCCACTGTGTGAGGCGGGAGGCTGGACTGGATGGGCCCTCCCTGGTCTGATCCAGCAGGGCTCTTCAGATGTTCTTCTCAGGGGAAGGCCTCGGCCTCTCTGCCCTGTTGTTGGTCTTCTAGAGGAACTGGTTGACCCCTGTGTGAGACGGGATGCTGGACTAGATGGACCCTCCCTGGTCTGACCAAGCAGGGCTCTTCAGATGTTCTTCTCAGGGGAAGGCCTCTGCCTCTCTGCCCTGTTGTTGGCCCTCCAGAGGAACTGGCTGGCCCCTGTGTGAGATGGGAGGCTGGACTGGATGGACCCTCCCTGGTCTGACCCAGCAGGGCTCTTCTGAGGTTCTTCTCAGGGGAAGGCCTCGGCCTCTCTGCCCTGCTGTTGGCCCTCCAGAGGAACTGGCTGGCCCCTGTGTGAGACGGGAGGCTGGACTGGATGGACCCTCCCTGGTCTGACCAAGCAGGGCTCTTCAGATGTCCTTCTCAGGGGAAGGCCTCGGCCTCTCTGCCCTGTTGTTGGCCCTCCAGAGGAACTGGCTGGCCCCTGTGTGAGATGGGAGGCTGGACTGGATGGACCCTCCCTGGTCTGACCCAGCAGGGCTCTTCTGAGGTTCTTCTCAGGGGAAGGCCTCGGCCTCTCTGCCCTGTTGCTGGCCCTCCAGAGGAACTGGCTGGCCCCTGTGTGAGAGACATGATGCTGGACTAGATGAACCACTGGTCTGATCCAGTAGAGCTCTTCTGACATTTTTCTCAGGGGAAGGCCTCAGCCTCTCTGCCCAGTTGTTGGTCTTCTAGAGGAACTGGTTGACCCCTGTGTGAGACGGGATGCTGGACTAGATGGACCCTCCCTGGTCTGACCAAGCAGGGCTCTTCAGATGTCCTTCTCAGGGGAAGGCCTCGGCCTCTCTGCCCTGTTGTTGGCCCTCCAGAGGAACTGGCTGGCCCCTGTGTGAGATGGGAGGCTGGACTGGATGGACTCTCCCTGGTCTGACCCAGCAGGGCTCTTCTGAGGTTCTTCTCAGGGGAAGGCCTCGGCCTCTCTGCCCTGTTGCTGGCCCTCCAGAGGAACTGGCTGGCCCCTGTGTGAGAGACATGATGCTGGACTAGATGAACCACTGGTCTGATCCAGTAGAGCTCTTCTGACATTTTTCTCAGGGGAAGGCCTCAGCCTCTCTGCCCAGTTGTTGGTCTTCTAGAGGAACTGGTTGACCCCTGTGTGAGACGGGATGCTGGACTAGATGGACCCTCCCTGGTCTGACCAAGCAGGGCTCTTCTGAGGTTCTTCTCAGGGGAAGGCCTCGGCCTCTCTGCCCTGTTGCTGGCCCTCCAGAGGAACTGGCTGGCCCCTGTGTGAGAGACATGATGCTGGACTAGATGAACCACTGGTCTGATCCAGTAGAGCTCTTCTGACATTTTTCTCAGGGGAAGGCCTCGGCCTCTCTGCCCTGTTGTTGGTCTTCTAGAGGAACTGGTTGACCCCTGTGTGAGACGGGATGCTGGACTAGATGGACCCTCCCTGGTCTGACCAAGCAGGGCTCTTCAGATGTTCTTCTCAGGGGAAGGCCTCAGCCTCTCTGCCCTGTTGTTGGCCCTCCAGAGGAACTGGCTGGCCCCTGTGTGAGATGGGAGGCTGGACTGGATGGACCCTCCCTGGTCTGACCCAGCAGGGCTCTTCTGAGGTTCTTCTCAGGGGAAGGCCTCGGCCTCTCTGCCCTGCTGTTGGCCCTCCAGAGGAACTGGCTGGCCCCTGTGTGGAGACGGGAGGCTGGACTGGATGGACCCTCATTGGTCTGACCCAGCAGGGCTCTTCTGAGGTTCTTCTCAGGGGAAGGCCTCGGCCTCTCTGCCCTGTTGTTGGCCCTCCAGAGGAACTGGCTGGCCCCTGTGTGAGATGGGAGGCTGGACTGGATGGACCCTCCCTGGTCTGACCCAGCAGGGCTCTTCTGAGGTTCTTCTCAGGGGAAGGCCTCGGCCTCTCTGCCCTGCTGTTGGCCCTCCAGAGGAACTGGCTGGCCCCTGTGTGAGACGGGAGGCTGGACTGGATGGACCCTCCCTGGTCTGGCCCAGCAGGGCTCTTCTGAGGTTCTTCTCAGGGGAAGGCCTCGGCCTCTCTGCCCTGTTGTTGGCCCTCCAGAGGAACTGGCTGGCCCCTGTGTGAGATGGGAGGCTGGACTGGATGGACCCTCCCTGGTCTGACCCAGCAGGGCTCTTCTGAGGTTCTTCTCAGGGGAAGGCCTCGGCCTCTCTGCCCTGCTGTTGGCCCTCCAGAGGAACTGGTTGACCCCTGTGTGAGACGGGAGGCTGGACTAGATGGACCCTCACTGGTCTGACCCAGCAGGACTTTTGATCTTATGTTCCTCCCATGCCTGTGAGAGGTCCTGATGTATCTGAAAAGAAGTCTGGGATATTTTCAGCACTTTCTGTGTACGTGAACACCCTGTCAGGGGGCACAAGATTGTTCACTTACATTTTGATCAGGGATTACACACCTGCAGTGTCGCTTCCGAAATACGGCAGGTTAAACGCTCCTCCCAGTTGTCCCAGTGAATTCTGGAGTGCTCACAGGCAAGTGGGTGTCTCCCGTAGCAGTCTCGCTGACTAGTTAGAGCAGATTGCCCACCATGTTCTTAGGAGGGGGCTGTGGCTTAGTGGTGGAGCCGTAGTTCCCAAAGAGGGTGGCGGGTGTTCCCTCTAAGCTCTGGGCGTGAGCGGCCGCTCATCATGAACATGGGAAGCCCCCTCTTCTCAGGAGCACTCTGGAGCCACGCAGGGCCTTGCGCTGCCCATTGCGATGTTACGGCCGTTCTGTCCTGCTCAAGATGTGAACTGCTCCATTCAGTAAGGGGGGGAATTAGAGGGAACACTGGTGGTACCGCCTGGTGTGGGGCGGTGGGTTTATCCGGGAGGCTCTAAGGGTTAAGGGGGCGGCAAGGGTCTCTGGAGGTGGGCCCCTTCAACTACATTGTCCACAAATTTACAATTTGTTCACTTATTTACGATTGACCAAGATGCGGCGCCATGCTGGCAAGATTTCCTGCCGCTGTCGTAGTGCTGAAAATCTGGTGGAAACTGTGGGAATTCTCAGTAAATATGCCGCCAGAACTCTGGTTAGACTAATGTACCGCATTTTGGGAAATGATCCATCGTCGTCTGTGTTTTTTTGTGTCTGTCATTTTTCACGGTTTTGCTGGTAAATCTTGAATATAATAGTATTAAGTTTGGTGTTTCTTTTCCTGGGTTCTTGGTTACCGAGACTGTTGATCACGAAGTGTGCTTTTTAGCAACAGAAGAGCTGTTTTTTGTCACAGATTGCCCAATATTAATAATTTTAGGTTATACAAGGGTTTGAAATTTCTCAACTTTTTTTACCAAAAAAGGAAAAACTTTTTTTAGGGGGAAGAGAAGAAATTTTGGCTAACTGAGGGGAAATGAAGGTGCAGTTAAGTGTTTCTGTTTTGAATTGTTGTATCATCTCCCTTAGCGGGTTGTTCAGACTGTTATTCTGAATAACGCTCTCTATAGGGTAGTGTAGGGGGTAGTATAGATTCCTTTGAAATGTGGTGTTGGAGGAGAGTTGTGTGGATTATGTGGACCGTCAAAAAGGTAGCCCTTCAGATACTCAAAGATGGTTCTCATATCACCTCTCAGTCATCTCCTCTCCCGGCTAAACATACCCAGCCCCTTCAGCCTTTCCTCATAGGACTTGGTCTCCAGACCCCTCATCATCTTCATTGCCCTCCTCTGGACACGTTCCAGCTTAAATTGTGGTGCCCAAAACTGAACACAATATTCCAAGTGAGGGCTAACCAGAACAGAGTGATACCACCACATCGCATGATCTGGACGCTCTACTTCTGTTGATGCAGCCCAAAATCGCCTTTGCCTTTTTAGCTATCGCGTCACACTGCTGACTCATGTTCAATGTAGGGTCTTCTAAGACCCCCAGAACCCTTTTCGCAACTGCTCCTGCCAAGACAGGTCTCCCTTACCCTAGAAATATGCATTTGAGTCTTTCTACTCAAGTGCAGAATTTTACATTTATCTCTGTCGAAATCCATTTTGTTATTTTTAGCCCAGTTTCCCAGCCTGCCAAGATCATCCTGAGTCTTGATTTCGTTATTGTATTTGCTGCCTCTCCCGATCAACTCCAGATTCAATGAGCGTTCCCTCTATTCATTCATCCAAGTCATTGATAAAGATGTTGAACAAAACAGGTCCCAGGACAGATCCTCGAGGGGCACTCCACTTGTCACTCCTCTCCAAGGGGATGAGGAACCCTTCACACAAGCACTCTCTGGGTGCCATCTGTCAACCAGTAATAGGATCCAAACTACATTTTACCAACTTGTCAACAAGAATATCTTGTGGAACCTTACCCAAAAGCCTTACTGAAATCCAGATAAACTATGTCCACAGCATTCCCTTGATCCATAAGGTAGTAACTCTTTCAAAACAGGAGATAAGGTTAGTCTGACATGACTTGTTCTTGAGGAACCCATTCTGGCTCTTAATAATCACAGCCATCCTTTCTGAATGCTCAAGGACTGGCTGTTTGATAATAGAATCAAACAGTTGGAAGGGACCTCCAGGGTCATCTAGTCCAACCCCCTGCATAGTGCAGGAAATTCACAAATAACTCCCCCTCCAAACCCCCAGTGATCCCTGTTCCACACCCAGAAGATGACAAAAAAACCTCCAGGATCCCTGACCAAACTGACCTGGAGAAAAATTGCTTCCTGACCCCAAAGTGGTGATCAGCATTTCCCTGGGGAGCAGTAAGAAATGGCCTCAAGAACTAAGCACTTAGGCAACCCTTCTTGCCCTCCCTTCTCGTGATCTGCCTAAGTTCACATTGCTGTCAGGTGGCCATCTAGCCTCTGCTTGAAAACCTCCAAAAGAAGGTTGGCCGCTGTGTGAGACGGGATGCTGGACTAGATGGACCCTCCCTGGTCTGATCCAGCCAGGCTTTTGTGATGTTCTTATAGACGGATTCATGGAGTCTATCAGTGGCTACATCCCACTCCCGACCTTTGGGGGGCTTCGCTGGTCCCAGCGCCGGAGGTTCGGACTTTGGGAGTGCTCCTGGATCCCTCCCTTACCATGGAGGCCCAGGTCTGCCTTTTATTGTCTCAGGCTGATTAGGCAGTTGGTTCCCTTCCTTGGCCATGCTGCCCTGGCTACCGTGAGCCATGGGATGGTTACCTCGAAACTAGACTACTGTAATACTCTCTACATGGGGCTGCTATTGTCGCGGATTCGGAAGCTCCAGCTAGTGCAGAATGGCACAGCCAGGCTGCTGATGGGTCTCCCTAGAGGGGAGCACATCCAGCCTGTGCTAAGGACACTACACCGGCTGCCTATAGAATACCGAGTCCGCTTCAAGGTGCTGGTTCTTACCTTTAAAGCCTTATATGGCCGGGGTCCAACATACCTACGGGACCGCCTTTCCCGGCATATACCCCAGAGAGCGCTACGATCTGAGTCTCAAAATCACTTGACCCTCCCTGGCCCGAGGGAGGCCAGGCTAGCTGCTACTAGGGCCGGGGCCTTTTCACCGACGGCCTCTACCTGGTGGAACGAACTCCCGGGATAGATCAGGGCCCTGCGGGACCTCTCACTTTGTAATGTATTAGTTTAACTGTGATGTTTTAATTACGTATTAGGTATGTTTTAATTTTGCATTTATGTTATTTGGAAGCCGCCCTGAGCATGCTTTGCAGGGAGGGCAGGGTATGCACTTGATAATAAATAAATCAATAGTGGCTGAGGGGAACCTCCAGATTCACAGAGGCACCAATCCTCTGGATCCCAGAGCCAGGAGGCAACTGCAGGGGAAGGCCTCAGACTCTCTGCTCTGCTCTTGGCCCTACAGAGGAACTGGCTGGCCCCTGAGTGAGACGGGAGGCTGGACTGGATGGACCCTCCCTGGCCTGATCCAGCAGGGCTCTTCTGAGGTTCTTCTCAGGGGAAGGCCTCAGACTCTCTGCTCTGCTCTTGGCCCTACAGAGGAACTGGCTGGCCCCTGTGTGAGACGGGAGGCTGGACTGGATGGACCCTCCCTGGCCTGATCCAGCAGGGCTCTTCTGGTGTTCTTCTCAGGGGAAGGCCTCGGCCTCTCTGCCCTGTGGTTGGCCCTCCAGAGGAACTGGTTGGCCACCGTGTGAGACGGGAGGCTGGACTGACTATTGGTCTGATCCAGGAGGGTCCTTATGCTCTTCAGAGCATCATTAATATGAAAAGCAATTATCTTGTCCCTCAAAAGAACTCTTCCCACAAGTTTCATGGACAGAATTCCTCTTCCACCATCTTTACCACTCTGTTTCCTCAAACACTTATCCTTAATTACAAAGCAAGCACGGAGCATAATTTATAGACGCGAGGAGGTGAATGAACTTAATCACTGGCTTGCGCCTTGTTTGTTTCTTTCCTGTCCTGCTTGCCTGTCCAGCCACAGTGGAGAATGGGAGTCAGCAGACAGGGAGCGGGGAGAGCAGAGTTTTTGGACGGAAAGAGGACTCAGTGAGGATGTGATGCCGCAAAGTCCCTCCCCGAAGCTGCCGTTTCCTCCGGGGGAACCGATCTCTGTCAGCTGTTGTAATTCTGGGCGAACCTGAGTGTCAGATGCCGGTGAAACCTGACAGGCGCAGAGAAGCCCTCACAATTTGGCCAGTTTACAGGTCCTGCAGCACAGTCGGTCCTAAACAGAGTTGTGCCCTTAGAAGCCCATGGGCCTTGGTGGATTTAGAAAGGCGTAACTCTGCTTCGAATTGCACCGCTTATTAGAAAAGCTGCAGCTCAGTGAAAACCGTTCCTTTAGTCCTTTCTGTGAAATCACCACGGTACCAGTTTCCAGAATTCTTCACTTTGTATTTTCTTTTCTCCCCTCACCCGGTTATCTCCAGAAAGCCCATGTAGCTCATTATCTGTTGTGTACTCCTGGCTGTATCCATTCACCCACACGGTTTGGCCTGTAAGGCAGATGGTTACATAATAAAAACATCATTGGTAGAACCCAGATGACATCAGTGGGCACGAAGGGAAGCCAAAGTCTCCGTCCAGGACAGATGGTGCCTTTGCCCCTCTCTCGGCCTTTGCGGTCTGCGCTTCGTCGCCAGTCTGCACACGCTCACGGCTAATGCTCTAGATGCGTCCCTTGCACAGCCCAAACACACCCAGGGATACGGGCTTGGAAAGGACAACTTCAGATTGCAGGTCTGTAATAGTAGCATTTCATCATTGGTTTTTCATGCCATCTGATATATATAAAAACCCTAACATGTTGGCACTTGCCATAAGAACAGGAGAGAAGCCAATGTTGGATCAGCCAATGGCCCATCCAGCCCAACACTCTCTGTGTCACACAGTAGCCAAAAATACCAGGTGCCATCAGGAGGTCCAGCAGTGGGGCCAGGACACTAGAAGCCCTCCCACTGCTGCCCGCCACCCCAAGCACCAAGAATACAGAGCCAGTTTGGTGCAGTGGTTAAGTGTGCGGACTCTAATCTGGGAGAACCGGGTTTGACCTGCTCCACTTGCACCTGCTGGTGTGACCTTGGGTCAGTCATAAGCTCTGGCACAGCTGTTCCTGAAATAGCAGTTTGTGTTACAGTTCGCTCAGCCCCACCTACCTCACAGGGTGTCTGTTGTGGGGAGGGGAAGGGAAAGGAGTTTGTAAGCCACTCTGAGACTCCAAGTGAAGGGCAGGGTATAAATCCAATCTCCTCCTCCTCCTCCTCCTCCTCCTCCTCCTCCTCCTCCTCCTCCTCCTCCTCCTCTTCTTCTTCTTCTTCTTCTTCTTCTTCTTCTTCTTCTTCTTCTTCTTCTTCTTCTTCTTCTTCTTCTTCTTCTTCTTCTTCTTCTTCATGCTCCCAGACTGCATCACTTGCCATAGACTATACCTTTTGTGGCTAATAGGCATTGATGGACTTCTGCTCCATATGTTTATCTAATTCCCTCTTGAAGCCATCTCTACTTGTAGCCGCCACCACCTCCTGGGGCAGTGAATTCCATGTGTTAATCACACTTTGGGTGAAGAAGGTCTTCCTTTTATCAGTTCTAACCAGACTGCTCAGCAATTTCATGGAATGCCCCAAGTTCTTGTATTGTGAGAAAGGGAGAAAAGTACCTCTTTCTCGACCTGCTCTATCCCAGGCATAGTCTTATAAACCTCGATCATATCACCCCTCAGCCGTCGTTTCTCCAAGCTAAAGAGCCTCAAGCACTTTAACCTTTCTCCATAGGGAAAGTGTTCCAACCCTTTTATCATTCTAGTTGCCCTTCTCTGCACTTTTCCCAATGCTATAATATCCTTTCTGAGGTGTGGTGACCAGAATTGCACACAGTATTCCAAATGATGTCGTACCATCAATTTATACAGGGGCATTATGATACTGGCTGATTTGTTTTCAGTTCCCTTTCTAACAATCCCCAGTATAGTGTTGGCCTTTTTTATTACAGTCGCACACTGTCCCAATATTTTCGGTGAGTTATGTACTATGACTCCAAGATCTCTCTCTTGGTCAGTCTCTGCCAGTTCAGACCCCATCAACATGTATTTATAGTTAGGGTTTTTGGCCCCAATGTGCATAACTTTGCATTTGGCCACATTAAACATCTTTTGCCATGTTGACACCCACTCGCCCATCCTTGACAGATCCCTTTGGAGTGCCTCATAATCCACCCTGGTTCTCACCACCCTGAATAATTTCTTGGCATCTGCAGCTTTAGCCACTTCATTGCTTACTCCCAACTCCAAATCATTAATGAACAAGTTAAAAAGCATCAGATCCAGTACCGAGCCCTCCACTGAGAAAACTGCCCATTTATACTCACTCTCTGTTTCCTATTAATTAGCCAGTTTTTGATCCACGACTTGTCCTTTTATCTCATGACTATTGAGCTTGCTTAGGAGCCTCTGATGAGGAACTTTATTGAAAGCTTTCTGGAAGTCAAGTTAAACAACATCTATTGGGTCCCCCTTGTCCACATGTTTGTTCACTCCCTCCAAAAACACTAACAGGTTAGTTTCAGCTGTCCCATTGACTGTGCTGTGTGCTCCATCAGCCATTGGCCCATCAACCGCCACTCTAGAGTATTCATGTGCCATTAGCTGGGGGCTGGGTCTGTTCCTCTCTCCCTCCCACTGCCAGCCTGGCCACTGTTCCCTGACAGAATAAACTGCCAAAATGGCTGTCTCTCCTGATGAAGACACTGCTGCCTGGTTCCTGTGGGGCTAACTTTTCCCTCAGTGGCTGTCGCTAGGCAACCGAGCTTGGTTTTGCTAATAAAAAGGCAAAGGCAGGACGCCCTTTCCAGGCATACCTGCTCCGGGTTAAGAAATTCCTGGAGATTTCGTGGTGGAGTCTACGGAAACCAGAGTTTGGGGAGGGGAGAGGCCTCAGCTGAATAGAATGCCATTGAGTTCACCCTCCAAAGCAGTCATTTTCTCCTGAGAAACCATTGCTGCCAATCTCCAGGAAAGGACTAGAGATCACTCAGAATTAAAACTGCTCTCCAGATGGCAGAGATTAGTTCCCCTGGAGAAAACAGCTGCTTTGCAGGGTGGACTCTGTGTCATTATACCTTGCTGAGGTTGCTTCCTTTCTGCTTGGGTCCCCACTGTGGAGAAAGACTGTACTTTTCCTAGGCAGAGGCTGCAGGTGGGGTGGGAGATGGAAAGCTGAAGTCAGAGGGGCAGATAAAGGTGGGTTGATGGTTGGCTGGGAAGGAGATGGGGTTGCCACCTTAGGGTGGAAAGTTCCTGGAGACTGGAGAGGTGGAGCCTGGAGAGGGTGGGATTTGAGGAGGGGTAGGACCTCAGACAGGTACAATGCCATAGACTCCACCCTCCAAACCATCCGTTTCCTCCTGGGGAACCATTGTTGCCAAGCTCCAGGTGAGGGCTGGAGATCACTCAGAATTACAACTTCTCCTCAGATGTCAGAGATCAGTTCCCTTGAAGAAAACGGTGGACTCTGTGTCATTATACCCTGCTGAGGTTGCCACAGCAAATTGACACTGAGTGCCCAAGGTGGGGCACCCACCCTTTCTAGAGCTCATTGTATTTATTTCCACAATGGGCCTTTTTCCCTAGTGTGTGTGTGTTCTTCCTTATAGAAAACTAGCAAGTCATGAAGAAGTGTTCTAAGCCTAGTCATCTCACCATTATGCTAGTTTTCTTTCTGCAAGGATTTTTTAAAATATATATCTGCAGGAGCCGCTGTGTGAATCCTCTGGGTTGGAGCCCATCCGCTCTTCTGCCAGTTCAAATGGAAGAGGATCAGGTAATGGGAAAGACCTCCGTCTGGGGAGTGGCTGCCAGTCTGAGTAGACAATATTGACCCTGATGGACCAAGAGGGGTCCGATTCAGGAGAAGGCGGCTTCATGTGTTCATTGGTGGTGATTTAACAAAAACAAAGGCATCTGGCACCGTAACCACGCTGGCAATCTTGTGTGACTACTGGGGACTTTTGAAACCTCATTCTGTAGCCCATAGCCCGCCTCCCCACATGGAACTAACAGTGCAATTGTGGACAGAGTTACTCCCTGCTCAGCTCTTTGGGGTCAATGGATTTTAAAAGGGTGTAGCTCTCCTTAGGACTGCAGTGCCATTGAGGTAGCATCAGACAGGAAGTTGGTTTGCAATAACTGTCCAGGCCAACAGAACTGTCCATGCCAACTGGAACTCAAACGTGCCCACTTGGGACAGCAGCCTTGCTGCATCTCTGCTCATGGCCACGGCCTGGGCCACCCTGGGGAACCAAGAGGGATGCCTCCTTCCAGCCTCAGGTGCCTCCCTCCAACTTCAGGAGTTCTTCGCCCAACAAAAAGAGCCACCTACGTTGGAAGGTTTCAGACAGCAGGCTCTCGCTGGTACCTCTTCGGTCTAAGGCCGGCTACACGCTCCTGTCTCTGTGAGTCTGGCCTGCGTCACTTTGAGCTCAAAGGAAGAAAAGCAGGAGATCAGGAAAACCCCAGTAAATCCATATTTGAGACTTCTTACCAGGGCCGTCTGGAAAGATGAACAGCCAGGCACGGTTGCTCAAACTTGCAGTAGATAGTGGCACATTATACGCAATTTATCTTTAATGGAATGTGCCTTCCTGTTCATCATGTTAAAATACGTGAATTCATGATCCAGCTGCGGTACCTTTTGTTAGGTCTGGCCATTTAAGGACATCCGTTGCACAAACGGGTATCTGCCTCTGCTGTCGTAAAGCACTCTAAAGTGCCGGTACTAATATTCTCTTAAATTTTAGGCAGAGGAGGGACAGTGTGAATTCTTAACAAAGGATATAAAGTGTAGAATTATTTGTCAGATGCGCGGTCTTAGCGGGGCCAGGCGGTTAATCACCCACTTCATTATCATCAGAGTTAATACAGTGATTTGGGGAATGGAAGCCATTTCTCATCACCTCTCGGTAACGCGGGGAGGCAGCTGTCGTGACCAGCAGATCCATTATGGCTTATCACCAGAGGACAGACCACTAACACGACACCATGAAATATGGCTGTTGTCACCGGGAGCCAGAACAAATGCCGGAACTCTTCCGAAAGCCACGGGGAAGCCGGAGATATACACGCCTGGGAAGAACGGGGCCTTTAACTCATGCCGATTGGCTTTCATTGATTTCAATGCACGGCTGTTGCGGCGACACAACAGCCCGCCCTCCGCAGCTCCCCATGGTAAAACTGATTTCTCCAGAGCGGTGCTCTGCTTTGCTGTAATAGATGCAACGGAACACTCGTCCAGTGTAGGCAATTTGCAGCTGAAGTTGGAGGATACTGTAAATTGTGGTTGTCACTACATGTGTGTGTATGCGCGCAGGGGGTGTTATACAGGATATGCCTCGTCTCCTGCCCACCCTCCGGCCTTCAGTGTTTGAAAACACATATGACAACACCCCCCCCCCCCAGTATATCTGTGCCTCTAGCCAATTTGCTGGCTTGGCTGAAATATCACGTGAAACCGCAGTTTATTTCAGCAGTAGCCCTGTCCGCACACTGCAGTCTGCAAACAGTGCTGTCCGAAGACGTTTCTGTGGTCATGTGGCCGGCATGACTAAACACCGAGGCGCACGGAACGCTGTTCCCTTCCCACCAAAGTGGTACCTATTGATCTACTTGCAATTTCTTGCTTTCGAACTGCTAGGTTGGCAGGAGCTGGAACTAGAGACGGGAGCTCACTCCATCATGTGGCACTCTCGGGTCTCGAACTGCTGAACGACTGACCTTCCACAGCCTGCAGTTCAGCGTCTTAACCACTTGAGCCACCGCAGCTCCTTACAAGCATGTTAATTCTCATGTTACATTCAAGGCATTTACAGCCAAACATGGGATACAGACCCTACATTTATCCAGGGAGTAGTCCCCCAGTCTCTGTGAGGAATTTTTTTAAAAAACCCCTATAATTTTGTATGAAGAGGGGCACCATGCCCGCCAGTGTTCCCCCCGACCCCGTTCATACAGGCAAACAGAATCCACACGCAGAATAATAATCTGTGAGGCCACCGGACGGAGAAGATGGGAGATGGTCCCCCCAGCCCTGAGAGGCAGACTCCGGGAGGAGATTCAATTAGTGCCTGTATCTGAGCCATTCGCTTATGCAGAGGGGGAGGGGGAAGTCTCTCTCGGGTGCTCCAGTCTGACATTGTAAAGTGTATCCTTGTCAGCCGTGCCGGCTTTTGATGTGACAATTAAATAGGGATGGCAGAGAAGCGTTCTCCCTCTCTCTCTCAAAAAAAGGGGGAACACAGAACAAAGCAAATTCACATCATTCGAAGGGCTCCGAAGCCAGGAAGCAATCTGCAGCCTCGGCTTCAGCTGGCTTGTTTCGACATCCACCAATTCCAAAACTAGTGAGGCGGCCTCATCGTCGCAGGGGTCCCATGAAGCCGCCTACTGCCAAGTCAGACGCTTGGTGTACCGTGGTTGGTGCTGTCCGTTCTGACCGGGTCTCCGGCAAAGGCCTTTCCCATCACCGACTGCCTGTTCCAATGAGGAACCGCCCTAACTGTCAGGAAGTTCTTCCCAATGTTTAGCCGGAAGCTCTTCTGATTCAATTTCAGCTCGTTGGTTCTGGTGTCCGACCTTCTGGGTTGGAACCAGAACCAAAAAGGGTTGGGACACCTTCCCTATGAAGAAAGGTTAAAACGCTTGGGGCTCTTTCACTTGGAGAAACGACGGCTGAGGGGTGACATGATCGAGGTTTATAAGATTATGCATGGGATTGAGCAGGTTGAGAAAGAAGTACTTTTCTCCCTTTCTCACAATACAAGAACTCGTGGGCACTCCGTGAAATTGCTGAGCAGTCGGGTTAGAACAGAGAAAAGGAAATACTTCTTCACCCAAAGAGTGATGAACACGTGGAATTCCCTGCCGCAGGAGGTGGTGGCAGCTACAAGCATGGTCAGTTTCAGGAGGGAATTAGATAAACATCTGGAGCAGAAGTCCATCCGTGGCTATTAGCCACAGGGTATAGATGGGAACTCTCAGTCTGGGGCAGGGGATGCACTCTATCCTTGGTGCTGGAGGGGGCAGCAGTGGGAGGGCTTCTGGTGTCCTGGCCCCACTGCTGGACCTCCTGATGGCACCTGGTATTTTTGGCCGCTGTGTGACCCAGAGTGTTGGACTGGATGGGCCATTGGCCTGATTGAACATTGGCTTCTCTTATGTTCTTAACAGTGTTAGTATTTTATCTAGTTTTCAAAACATTAACTAAAATCTCTCTATTATCTTACAGGTAAGTTTCCATAATATCATCAACCCAAGTAAAGTATATCGACAACTTAAATTCACTTTCAAAAGTATTGTTGTTGTTGTTGTTCAGTCGCACAGTCGAGTCCGACTCTTCGCGACCCCATGGACCAGATTACGCCAGGCCCTCCTGTCTTCCGCTGTCCGCTGAAGTCTGCTCAATTTCATGTTCGTTGCATCGATGACACTGTCTAACCATCTCATCCTTTGCCGTCCCCTTCTTCTTTGACCTTCAATCTTTCCCAGCATCAGGGTCTTCTCCAGTGAATGCTCCCTTCTCATTTGGTGGCCAAAGTATTTGAGCTTCAGCTTCAGGATCTGGCCTTCAAGGGAACAGTCAGGGTTGATTTCTTTTAGGATTGACTGATTTGATCTCCTTGCAGTCCAAGGGACTCTCAAGAGTCTTCTCCAGCACCATAGTTCAAAAGAATCTATTCTTCGGCGCTCAGCCTTCCTTATAGTCCAACTCTCGCAGCCATACATTACTACGGGGAATACCATTGCTTTGACCATGCGGACTTTTGTTGGCAGGGTGATGTCTCTGCTTTTTATCATGCTGTTTAGGTTTGCCATCGCTTTCCTCCCAAGGAGCAGGCGTCTTTTAATTTCATGGCTGCAGTCACCATCTGCAGTGATCTGGGATCCTAGGAACGTGAAGTCTGTCACTACTTCTACGACTTCCCCTTCTATTTGCCAAGGAGTGATGGGGCCAGATGCCATGATCTTAGTTTTTTTGATGTTGAGCTTCAAGCCCACTTTTGCGCTCTCCTCTTTCACCCTGAGCAAGAGGCTCTTTAGGTCCTCCTCACTTTCTGCCATCAGAGTGGTATCGTCTGCATATCTGAGGTTATTGATCTTTTCCCCAGCAATCTTAACTCCAGCTTGTGATTCATCCAGGCCAGCATTTCGCATGATGTACTCTGCATATAAATTAAATAAGCAAGGTGACAATATACATCCTTGTCGTACTCCTTTTCCTATGCTAAACCAATCAGTTGTTCCATATCCGGTTCTAACTGTTGCTTCTTGACCCTTATACAGGTTTCTCAGGAGACAGGTGAGGTGGTCTGGTACTCCCATCTCTTTAAGAACCTGCCATAATTTATTGTGATCCACACAATCAAAGGCTTTAGCATAGTCAATGAAGCAGAAGTAGATGTTTTTCTGGTACTCTCTTGCTTTCTCCATAATCCAGCGAATGTTGGCAATTTGATCTCTAGTTCCTCTACCTCTTCGAAACCCAGCTTGTACTTCTGGTAGTTCTCTATCCACGTACTGTTGGAGCCTAGCTTGTAGGATTTTGAGCATGACCTTGCTAGCGTGTGAAATGAGTGCAATTGTGCGATAGTTTGAACATTCTTTGACGTTGCCCTTCTTTGGGATTGGAATGTAAACTGACCTTTTCCAATCCTGTGGCCACTGTTGTGTTTTCCAAATTTGTTGGCAAATTGAGTGCAGCACTTTAACAGCATCTTCTTTTAAGACTTTGAATAACTCAGCTGGGATACCATCACCTCCACTAGCTTTGTTGTTAGTAATGCTTTCTAAGGCCCATTTAACTTCGCTTTCCAGGATGTCTGGCTCGAGGTCAGTGATTATACCATCGTGGTTGTCAAGGACATTGAGGTCCTTCTTGTATAGTTCTTCTGTGTATTCTTGCCATCTTTTCCTAATCTCTTCTGCTTCTGTTAGGTCCCTACCGTTTTTGTCCTTTATCATGGCCAGCTTTGCATGGAACGTTCCCTTGATTTCTCCAATTTTCTTGAAGAGATCTCTAGTCCTTCCCAATCTATTGTTTTCCTCTATTACTCTGCATTGTTCATTCAGGAAAGCCTCCTTATCTCTCCTTGCTGTTCTCTGGAAATCTGCATTAAATTGGGCAAATCTTTCCTTATCCCCATTGCCTTTAGCTTTCCTTCTTTCCTCTGCTATGTGTAAAGCCTCATCAGACAGCCACTTTGCTTTTTTGCATTTCTTTTTCTTTGGGATGGCGGTGAGTGCTGCCTCCTTTACAATGTCACGGACCTCTGTCCATAGTTCTTCAGGCACTCTGTCTATCAAATCTAGTCCCTTAAACCTATTCTTCACCTCTACTGTATATTCATCGGGGATGTGATCTAGGTCAAATCTGAATGGCCTTGTGGTCTTCCCAACTTTCTTCAATTTAAGTCTGAATTTTGCAATGAGTAGCTCATGATCTGAGCCACAGTCAGCTCCAGGTCTTGTTTTTACTGACTGGATAGAGCTTCTCCATCTTTGACTGCAAATTATATAGTCAATCTGATTTCGGTGTTGCCCATCTGGTGAGGTCCATGTGTAGAGACGCCTCTTAGGTTGTTGGAAAAGGGTGTTTGCTATGACCAGCGTGTTCTCTTGACAAAACTCTGTTAGCCTTTGCCCTGCTTCATTTTGTTCTCCAAGGCCAAACTTGTCTGTTATTCCGGTTACCTTTTGATTTCCTACTTTAGCATTCCAGTCCCCTATGATGATGAGGACATCATTTTTTGGTGTTAGTTCTACGAGCTGTTGTAGGTCTTCATAGAACTGGTCCACTTCAGCCTCTTCTGCAGCAGTGGTTGGGGCATAGACTTGGATTACGGTGATATTGAATGGTTTGCCTTGGATTCGGACCGAGATCATTCTGTCATTTTTGAGATTGTATCCCAATACTGCCTTTCTCACTCTCTTGTTGACTATAAAGGCCACACCATTTTTTCTATGGGATTCCTGGCCACAGTAGTAGATATAATGGTCTTCTGAGTTAAATTCGCCCATTCCTGTCCACTTTAGTTCACTGATTCCCAAGATGTCAATGTTCATTCTTGCCATCTCATTTTTGACCACGTCAAGCTTACCTTGATTCATAGACCTTACATTCCAGGTTCCTATGCAGTATTGTTCTTTGCAGCATCGAACTTTCCTTTCACCGTCAGACACATCCACAACTGAGCATCCTTTCGGCTTTGGCCCAGCCGCTTCACTCTTTCTGGGGTTACTCGTACTTGCCCTCTGCTCTTCCTCAGTAGCATATTGGACACCTTCCGACCTGAGGGGCTCATCTTCCGGCGTCATATCTTTTAGCCTTTTGTTACTGTCCATGGGGTTTTCTTGGCAAAGATACTGGAGTGGGTTGCCATTTCCTTCTCCAGGGGATCACGCTTGGTCTGAGTTCTCTGCTGTGGCCTGTCCGTCCTGGGTGGCCCTCCACGGCATAGCCCACAGCCTCATCGAACCACGCAAGCCCCCTCGCCACGACAAGGCAGTGATCCATGAGGGAGTTCAAAAGTATATTAAGGGTTTATAATCATTATTAACTGGTAAGACTCCGTGTTGTGTCAGATAATCTACAATAGGTTACCATATTTTAATAAAGTCATCTTCCTGTTTTGTCGTTTGGTTCATAGATGGGTTTCCGGCTCTCTTCCCTTAAATAAAATATTCCCATAACGTTTTTTTTCTCCATTGCTGCATCGGTGGTACTGTTTTATCTTTCCAGTAGTAAGAAAGCAACGTTCTAGCAACTGAAAGCAAAATTGAAATTGAATATGTTGTCGAAGGCTTTCACGGCCGGAGTTCATTAGCTGCTGTAGATTTTCCGGGTTGTAAGACAATGCCAAGACCACGGCCACACAACCTGGAAAATCTACAGCAAAAATTGAATTTGCCATATTTGTTTGTTCAGTATGCGTCTCAAAATCCCAGTAGTTTAATATTACAGTTTCCAGTGTAAGAGGCAGGTTGTGATTTATAACACGTTTGATGTCATCCCAAATTTGTGACCAGTCTTGTTGGACATAAAGGCCACTCCACCAACAATACCCTCCTGATGGTTCTTTCTCCTTGAGAGTTGAGACGGCCTTCTCCCAAGAGCAGGGCCTTCTCCAGGAGCGTCTTCAGAACTCTGGAGCACATTTCCCGAGGAGGTTCAGCTGACTTCTTCTTTAGCCTCCTTTGAGAAGCAGGCAAAATGCTTATGCCTTCCAAGGTTCCCGGAGATTCCTGGCAAAAAAAACCCCTCCCCTCTTGTTGGTTTATATAATTCGTATTTTGTCTGAATTATATAATTCGTATTTGTTTGAATTTTTATTTGAAAATTAAACGGTGTTCCCTCTAAGCTGAGTGAGTGTGAGCTGGCTCACAGTTTGCTAGCCTCCAGATCACACATTTTCATCTTTGCTCAGGAAGGAGGGCTGCAGAGCAAAGTAATTGATGCAGCAGCCAAATCGCTCGCGCATAACTTTAATGCCAGTAGCTCACAAAGTAGAATTTTTACTCACAAGACTCCAGAGCTTAGAGGGAGCTTTGAAATTAAGGATTTGGGGCGTGAGCATTATTTTATTTTATTTTATTTTTACTGGGAGCATTATTTGTTCAACGACAATGCAGAATTGTTGTTAAACGTAAATTAATAACTATATTGACTTTTTACATTTTCAAAGTCGTTTAGCGCCGGGGATCAGAAACCAAAATATTTCCCTTGGCATCTAACAGTTAACTCTGAAGAAAACAAGGAATTGCAAAATCGCACTATTGAGCGCTTGATGAACGGACTGCCGTAATGCAGTCTGCATGAGCCTTCCCTTGGAGACAGTCTGGAAACCTGAGTCTAATACAGACGACTTCTGGCCAACATTCACTCGGCCGGTCAGGCCTTTTTTCAAACATCTGCATGGGTCCGTAGCTTGTTCCTGGACCTTTACACGAAGAATATGTAGAAATACGACTCGGGTTGCCAGGTTCTTCCTGGCCACTGGCGGGGCATGGGGGGGAGTTAAGGTTGCCAGATCCAGGTTGGGAAATGCTTGGAGATCTCTGGACTATATTCTGTGAAGGTATTAATGTCTGGGCTTAAATTATGTGCAGAAAGGTACCGGCTAGATATTAGGAAAATGCTTTTTATAGCAGTGGAATTGGCTGTCTAGGGAGGTGGGGAGCTTGGTGTATCGGTTAAGTGCGTGGACTCTAATCTGGGAGAACTGGATTTGATTCCCCACTCCTCCACTTGCAGCTGCTGGATGACCTTGGGCAAGCCATAGTTCTGTCAGAGCTGATCCCTCGAGGACAATTCTGGAAAGAGCTCTCTCTGCCCCTCCTACCTCACAGGGTGTCTGTTGTGGGGAGGGGAAGGGAAAGGAGACTGTAAACCGCTCTGAGACTCTGAGTGAAGGGCGGGGTATAAACCCAATCTCCTCCTCCTCCTCCTCCTCCTCCTCTTCTTCTTCTTGTCCCCCTCCCTGGCAGTCTTCAAGCAGTGGCTGGGCCAACACTTGTCGGGGATGTTTTCTAGGCTGATCTTGCATTGAGCAGGGGGTTGGACTAGATGGCCTCTGTGACCCCTTCCCAATCTGTGTGATTCTATGAAAAGTATAATAGTTTAGACTGATAAATTGTGGCACCTGTATAGAGTGGGAAGATATGGATTTGGGTGTCTTCTTTGTGTCTCACATTGCACAGATAACATTACCTTAGCATGAACTTTTAATGGAAGGATCAAGCGTTCCGTAAGAAGCACGCCATTTTCCATTCAACTGCTTTCTCCATAACAAACTGTCTAAGTGAACCCAAACTGAGAAGTCATTTCTTTTCATTCAGCTACAGGGCAACAAACGGGTTGTCCGCACTGCACAGACTCCCATCAAAGGGTCATTTGTTGTAATAGTCAGCCGTTGTGTATAGAATTTGCAAGCGTATGGAATAATGCATCTTTAAGGAAAATGACATTTTTGTCCTGCAGTGATACCTTAGATGGGACCCAGTAGACTGTTCCAGTGTGTTCCTTGCTGTATCATTCAAATTGCTCTGCTCCATAATTTTTATCAGTATGACATTAAATCTGCAACACTCTTTAATCAAAGCCTATCTTCTGTTCCCAGACCATCGTTAGAGGAAATAAACCTTGCAAGGATACTTCAATCAATGGCTTGCTGGAAGAATTTGACAATATCTCCGTGACCCGTTCCAACTCCCTCCGGAAGGAGAGCCCGCCCACCCCTCACCTGAGACAATCGAACCACCTGGAAAGTCACCAGCAAGAGAACGGCTACATCACCTACTCCCAGTACTCCAGCGAGTCAGAGACCGCCGTGGACTTTGTTACGGACCGATACAGGGACAAGGGCGTTCACGGGGAAGAATTTGACAGATACTCCCGAGGCAGCTACGCTGCGAAGCAAAACGGAAACATCATGAAAATGAAACCCAGCGATATGTATTTTTCGGAAGCTAAGCCCCTGAAGTCTGATATCTCGAGATTCCTACCGGATTATCACACCCACATGGACACAAAAAGCAAGCTGGGTGACTATGGCGGCCTGAAGTTGGAATACCAGCGGGCGACGAGTGGATCTTCTCTCGATTACAAGGAGCCTTTTCACCTCACTCCCTCCAGGACTTCCCTCCACAGCCAGTGTTCACGGGAGAGGCTGGAATACAGCGACAGCGAGTGGGGAAAGGACGAGTATGAGAAAAGACCCAAGTCGTCCTACGTGAACCCGGCAAGCCCTCAGCCGGCCATGAGGCAGAGGTCCCGCTCGGGCTCTGGCCTCCAGGAGCCGATCGTGCCCTACGGAGCGAGTGCTTTTAAGTCCAGTCAGCAAGGGCATTCCTATAGTTCCTATACCTATCCTCGGTTGTCAGAAACCGCGACAGGCATTCCAAAGGTAAACGTTTATAGATCGACCTTTTCGACACTGTGGTCCGTTCACTATCTGGAGTTCAAAACCTGTTTTGCCGTCCACTATAACCCTGGTATATCAGGACTTAAGTAGGCGGTTGCTTCCGTTGTTGATATCACAGAGAGGCGGAAGCGGGAAAGAAGGAAGCGTCCCCTGAATGTGAATAACAGTCCCTCATCATTTTTTTGAACTTGAATGCAACTCTGCTCCTCTGGCCCAGTGGGTTGGATCTGCTGATCTTCTCACTCAAGGATCGTGGGTCTCCTCTGCTTTCCTCACCTACCAGCGGTCCCGTCTGATTCTGGGAAAGTTGATTTCTAGGAACTTGGGACCCGTCTAGGAACAGGGGGTGAAAGGGGCTACAGCGAGGCAAGGGAAGGAAATGACATCACTCCCTCCTCCATGTTCCTTCAGTGGAGCTCCACCCCCTTCCCCTGCTCCTTGCAGGCCACTGGTTTGCATGGCTATAACTCCATGCAGCAGTCTCTGCAAGCCACGGGAATCCGTTTTCCTGGGACTGAAATGGCTGCTGGAGAGATGGGAAAGTGGAGAAGACTCGCGATCACCGGTGATTCCCATGGATGGATTTCTGGATCCAACCCAGTATTTGAAAGTAGAACTTTTCTCAGTTAGTACTGAAACTATGTAAAGGCGTACCGTTTGGATGATCATTGTAAGGTCAAAGTAGACATAACTAGGGAGGGGGATGCAGCGTTCACGTTCCACCTCCCTTTAATTTTTGCTTGCTGCAGTTTCGTGGCTATCTGCAGAATGCCTTGCGTGTCCTTGCCTGTAGCACATTCCGTGGCAGATGCCTTCAGGCTACTCCAGTGGAATTTACGTTCGGATGCTTATCCTCATATGGATCCAGGTGCAGGCGTAGTATTCGTTGTTTCCAATAGGATGCCCGTTTACGTGGACATGGGCCCTGTCCGAAATGATCCTCAAACTATCGGCTTGTGTTACAATATGCACCAACATTCCCCCCACCCCAAGGGAGAGTAAAATCAAATAGCCTTGGAAGGGCGGTGGGTTTGGGATGACTGAATTTACCAGGGTGGCCCCAGGATCGAGGCCAGTTCAATTATTGAGCTATTCCTCCACACAATTCAAAAAGCACATCGCTGTCTTCAGAACCAGTCGCCAAACGTTTCGCTGTCCTCTCCTGGTTCTGATGAAGAATCTTCCCGTGTTCTGACATGAAGACATTCTGGACTTCCTGCCTCTCACCAGCACCTGGTGATGTGGTACAGAGTCAAGGAAGTATAGAGTGCCACAATGTAAGAATGTGGGTAATGTCTTCAAGGCACAGGGCGTGCCAGTCCCCACGTGAGCCAGAATGCAAACAAGCAAGAATCACGGTCATGTACAGAAACAAACAAAAAACCAACTGCAACAGGAACAATGAAAACTTGATCTATGTCAAATTCACTATAATATAAATAAATTTAAATAAATAAACACCATACATAGAATTACAGTGTCGATAACGTGAAATCAAGAGTCCTTTCCTGTGGGCAAAAAATTCCTTTCAAACACGATGCACCGTTCTGCACACAAAGAGCCGTTCTTCAAACAGGATGTCCTCCTCCTCAGACTGAACTCGACTCAAGATGCTCCTTATCAGGTTACGACTGACAGGCATCCAGCTTGAACCTGTTTCGGTGCTGTCCTTTCTCAGAGTTATAGCTGCTTAAACGTCATCGAAACAATAATGTCATTGCAATCATGACTTTAGAAAACTTTTAAATCATTCTCAAATTGGGAAGTCTCCTATATCCCATAGCAATAAACGTTCACAAAGGGAGAGATCCCACGAGTCCAATATGGACAGAGACTAGCTTAAAGTGTCCTTACAGCGGCTCCAACTTTGAGAAAGGACAGCCCCGAAACAGGTTCAAGCCAGACGCCTGGTCAGTCGGAACGTGCAAGTGGAGTCGGTCCTGAAAAGGAGCATCTTGAGTCGAGTTCAATCTGAGAAGGATGACATCGTGTTCCGCCATGTTTGAAGAACAGCTCTTTGTGATCAGAAGGGCAACAGCACATCATGTCTGAAAGGAGTTTTTGCACACAGGGAAGGACCCTTGATTTCAGGTTATTGACACTGTAATTCTGTGTATGATATTTATTTATTTAAGTTGATTTATATTGCAATGAAGGGGCTGCAGTGGCTCAAGTGGTTTAGATGCTGAGCCGCAGACCAGAAGGTCGGTAGTTCAGTAGTTCGAGACTCGAGTGCCGCATGACGGAGTGAGCTCCCATCTCTGGCCCCAGCTCCTGCCAACCTAGCAGTTCAAAAGCAAGAAATTGCAAGTAGATAAACAGGTACCGCTTTGGTGGGAAGGTAACAGGATTCCGTGCGTATTGGTGTCTAGTCATGCTGGCCACATGACCACAGAAAAGTCTTCGGACAGTGCTGGCTCTTTGGCTTGGAAACGGAGATGAGCACCACACCCCTAGAGTTGGATTTGACTGGCTTTCAAACAAGAGAAACCTTTACTTTTACCTATATTGCAATGAATTTGACATACATCGAGTTTTCATTGTTTCTGTTGCCATTGTTTTTTTGCTAATCTCCAGGTGGGACCTGGAGAACTCCAGAAATTTCAACAGATCTCCAGACCGCAGAGATCACTTCCCCGGAAAAAAAATGGGTTCTTTGGAGGGTGGGCTCTGCGGCATTATACTCTCCTGGGGTCCCTCCCCTCCCCAAACCCCTCCTTCCCCAGGCTCTGCCCCCCAAATCTCCAGGAATTTCCCAACCTGGAGTTGGCAACACTGTGAGAAGGGCTGAATGTGCAGTTTCTGGGGTTTTTTTGTGCAGGAGAGAGACACATTTAAGTCTCCTTGTAGGTTCTAAAATGGCCTCTTTCTGCATGCAGGACCGAGGCGCTTCTCTCTCCTTTCGGGAGGAGGACTTGATGACACAGTAATAAATCCCACCCGCTTTCGTTATCGTCTCTCACATTCGGTTGCTCCCTTTTAAAATACTGTGTGTCTTTCAGTCTCCTTGTGAGACAGCCGAGAACGCTTTGTGTCAGGAAAACACGGAAGCACCCCTGGGTGAAGACTGCAGTGTTTCCTGCATTCACTTAGGAGCGCATTCTGGGACTTTGCCCCTTGTGCTGATTTCCCTTTTGTGGAAATTGTTACGCGCATGCACACACACCCCACTCCAAAAAACTGTGCTCCGATAACAACCTCACCATTTTGGGCCTTCCCTATTCGTAATAATTCCATATTGCTTGTTTGTTATGTCTCAGCAAGCCTGTAGGTAGCTGTCTGGCATGCAATCGTATAGGTGAGCTTAATATAATACCCGTCAAGCAAGAAGTCGGGCCCTGAAGAATTATTTTAAGACGCTATACAGTCTTTGTGCCTCCTCCGCTCCCACAGCGCTCCCAGTGAGTGTAATTGGATTCCTCTAGAGAAAGGGGCAGTTCATCTGACCTGCTTAACCTTTAAACTCCGGATAGGGCAAGTGGGCTCCGTGCAAGGCTCTGTGGGGTTAGTGTCGTCCTGGGCAGAGTCCCACGCTTCTCAGTGCCACGAAGTCCAGGGGTTTAGCAGAGTGTAGCTCTGCTTAGGTTGGCACATCCTCAGCAGCTGTGACCAGTAAGATACCTCTGGGAAGCCCACACCGACCGGCTGTCGCTCTCCTCAGTGGTGGGTCTTCCACGTGGACTTGAATTTAACTGCCTTGCGACAGACCCCGTCTCCCCCCTGGTCTTCCTCTCTTCCCCGTGGGAAGCCAGCGCCCCGGGGGCGTCTCTGCACGAGGAAGCCCTTTCTTTTGTCTTCCCTGAACCTGCTCCGCATTCCCCTTCAGCCCGTGATGAAGCGCGGCGGCACCAATCCGTGGCCGTTTCATCACAGCCTGAACCGTGACCGGCCATCCGTCCTCATTTCGAGGCACAGAATGAGTCACATGAATCAGCGGCGGGGTAGCAAATGGCACTTCTAACTGATTGAGCTGCCTACACGAGTCGGTGAATTGGGTATATTTTGGTGCAAGTGCACTGGGGTTTAGCTGTCCACCTGCTCGGCGCGGGCTGAGATTCTGGGATTGATGCCCTCATTTGCATGAGAATTGCCAGCCCCTCACTTTTCCCTGCCGCTCTTAGACGGAACACCTTTTATGATACAATCCTCAGCGGAGTTAGATTCTTCTGTGGCCGCTGGTTTAAGTGGCTTTACGGTTTCTTTTCTTGTTTACTCACTCTGTTTATACCCTCCCTCTCTCCCCAGCAGCGACCCGAAGTAGCCTACGGAGAGCCAGTTTGGTGTAGCGGTTCAGTGCGCGGACTCTAATCTGGGAGAACCGGGTTTGATTCCCCACTCCTCCACTCGCAGCTGCTGGCGTCACCTTGGGCAAGCCGTAGTTCTGTCAAGAGCTGTTCTTGAAAAAGAGCAGTTTCTGTCAGAGCTCTCTCAGCCCCACCTACCTCACAGGGTGTCTGTCTGTTGTGGGGAGGGGAAGGGAGAGGAGTTTGTAAGCCACTTGAGACTCCCTTGGGTAGTGAAGGGTGGGGTATAAATCCAATCTCTTCTTCTTTTTCTCCTAATCTGGGAGAACCGGCTTTGATTCCCCACTCCTCCACTTGCAGCTGCTGGATGACCTTGGGCAAGCCATAGTTCTGACAAGAGCTGTTCTTGAAAAAAGAGCAGTTTCTGTCAGAGCTCTCTCAGCCCTGCCGACCTCACAGGGGGTGCCTGTTGTGGGGAGGGGAAGGGAAAGGAGTTTGTAAGCCGCTCTGAGACGCCTTTGGGCAGTGAAGGGCAAGGGGTATAAATCCAATCTCCTCCTCCTCCTCCTCCTCCTCTTCTTCTTCTTCTTCTTCTTCTTCTTCTTCTTCTTCTTCTTCTTCTTCTTCTTCTTCTTCTTCTTCTTCTTCTTCTTCTTCTTCTTCTTCTTCTTCTTCTTCTTCTTCTTCTCATAATGAACCTGTGAGATGGAAAGGGTATAACTGTTTAGGACTGCACTATTAAAGTCCAACAAAACAGGTGCATTTGGACCAAGGGTGGCATTTGGGGGCATTTCTTTTTGCTCCCCTTGCCCGTGGGAAACAACTTCTTAAAGGGAACTAAAAGGTCTGTTGTGAGGTGGAGGCAGGGCGGGGGGGCAGAGCCGTTCCTGTTTTGCTGGCATTGAAACTACTGGTCTTTGCGGCTCCTCCTGCAGCAGCCTGCTCCGTTTCACTGCCGTGCGTTTGATGGATTTCTTGTCAGAAGTTGATCTGCTCGGCTGAACTAGACCAGGGACTCTCTCTCTACCCCCCCCTTTATTGCTTTTCACTCATTAAAAGAATTCCCTTTGGGAGATTAATGGAACCGTAAATGTGAATATACACACAGCGCTAGAACAAAACCCTGCCCGTTGAACGTTTATCTGACTTCACAATGCTGTGGATATCTGTTCTCAGACCTCAACGGATACTGAACCTTGTCAGGTTTCTTTTGGGATATTATGTTACCTCTTTGCAGCAAGCAAGGCTTGCGCATGTGCAAACTGCATGCATGATTACCGTTTATAAAAGTGTGTTTTGTTTCTCTTCTTTGTTAAACCTGTGTCTTGTAGTCCGAACCTGCAAAAAAGAAAATATATATATATATTGATATATTCATTCAAATAAATTTCCAATCACTAACACTGAAAGGCAATTAACTTGTGTCTAAAGTCTGAGCTGCCCTCAGAAGACTTAAAAGAACAAGAAATGTAAAGGGTTTTTAAAAAATTACAATTCTGCCTCTTCTTTTTAAATGCTTCCCAAGAGCTGTCCTGTATGAAGAGAAGCTATACGCAATAGTGGGAAGGGGGTCTTACTGGAGGGCGGGCTGGCGGACATGTCTGTTCTTCCATTATGCTTTTTCAGCAGTCGGTTTCTGGCACCGTTGCAGCATTTTACATCATGGTGTGACCTGAGAGGGACAGATCACTTTCTGGTTCGTACGGGGGTGGGGGGGGGGCGATTCCGTGTTCATTCACTTTGCCCTGCCATTCCCCACCCCCTCGCCTATAGCAGGCTTTTTTAAAAAAAATTGTTTGTATGTTGCTATAGCGTTCTAACGCTGTATACCAACTACTGATAGTTTTGCAAAAAGCACAACGCCTTTGGGTGGTGTGGGGGGAAGGCAGAATGCTGGGTAGGAGGAGAAAAGATGCCCGCTGTGTCACCAGGGAAACCCTGGGACACGGAGGACTGGATGATGGTGCTGTGCGGAAGCCCCCAAAACAAACAGTGTGTTTTGGGAGGCCAAGGAGAGAGGCCAGGAATTCCAAGTGGAAGCAACCTCAGTGGGTCACGACAATCACGAGGTCCCAAATCAAGCTGAAGAGAGAGTAGTATTTGTTTCCTGGTGGACCTCTGAGTTTTTGCCGGATCCTTCTAGATAGTTTATCCATGAGTAAGGGGAGGCTCAGTGGCAGAGCATCTGCTTGGCATGCAGAAAGCCCCGGGTTCGATCCCCAGCATCTCCAGCTAGAAGGACCAGGGAGTTAGATGATGGTGGGAAAGGCCTCAGCCTGAGACCCTGCCTGAAGAGGCAACACTGACCTTGATGGACGGGTTCAGTACAGAGCGGCAGCACGGGTGTTCATAGTCTCAGCATCTGTCACGCCACCTTCATGACGCGATCGTGTCTCCTCCCATAATTCCAGTACTTCAGAGAGGAGGGCGAGCAGCAGCTGTGACCTTCCATCTGATTTTGAAAAGCGTCTATGAACAGGCTTGCCAAATTCCAGGTAGCGGCTGGAGATCTGGTGTTACAACTGACCTCCAGGAGACAGAGATGAGTTCCCCTAGAGAGGAAATGGCCGCTTTGGAAGGGGGACTCTATGGCATTATGTGCCGCGGAAGCCCCTCCCCTAAACACCACCCTCTTCAGGGTGCACCCCCCAAAAAAAAATCTTCAGGTATTTCCCAACCTGGAGCTGGCAACCCTAAATCTGAAGGCCAGTCTTTTAAATTATGTGTGAGAAGAGGTCAGGTGATACGAAGGCTTTTCAGGGTGGTCTCTGTCTCTCAGCCTCTGTCTGATCAAAGAACAAATGTAAGGAAAACAGTCATGAGAGCCTGACCCAAAAATCAGGCAGTCAACAGGACTTGCAAAGAAAACGCTTTCTGTATATTATTGTCAACAAGCGCTACAACGCAGTGAACAAATTCCTCCAAATCATAAGAAAATCCTTGTGTGAAAATACATCGACGTAGTCTCCGGATTATATAACAACATTTCTGTAGAATATTTCCTGAGGAAGATCCAATTTTAAAACGTCGTTATATAATCCGGAGATGATGACGATGTATTTTTACACAAGGATTTTCTTATGATTTGGAGGAATTTGTTCATTGTGTTGTAGTGCTTGTTGACAATAATATACAGAAAGCGTTTTCTTTGCAAGTCCTGTCGACTGCCTGGTTTGTGGGTCAGACTCTCACAACTGTTTTCTTTACATTTGGTCTTTTTTTCCCTTCAACCTCTGTCTAACAGACAGATCCCAAGGTGTGGCTTCTAAAAGTGCAGAAGAGGGAATGTACCACAGCTTCGTTAGCGTTGCCACCGCCCATCGAAATTATGTTTGAGAGCTGTCCTGTCCTCCCCAGTACTTTACAGGAGACATGAGAGAAACAGGAAGAACAGTCACTTTGATTCCCTTCCTGGCACGGGAGAATGTCGGATGTTCCGCGAAGGAATTGTTTGTGTTGGTAGCACCCTTGTGTTGGTAGCATCCTGGGCTGTCTTGGTAATGACGTTACACTCAACACTGGCTGAATGCAGAAAGTGCGAACTGCTGTTGACAGCCAAGCTTTCAGACTTTTGAGATAAACTTTTGATTTTTTTACCCAGCTTTAGGAAAACACACAGTGTGAGGATAAACTCTTCCCAGCAGCTGTAATTCTTTAGCTCGCTTTCCCTGAAAGCTAGGCTCTGAGACATGTAAAGTCTCTCGAGGAAGGATGTCCTTTTGCAGTCTGGAGGATCAGGCCCCATCTCCTAAAGCATTCAGTGTACCGGCCTGCTTTCTATGAGGCCAGTCAGGCCCTGGGACAACACAGGCCTCAGAGAGGGTCTCTCCAGCCTCACCCTCTGGGGGGGCTCAGCTCCCTCTGACTAGGACTTGCAGTTTAAGGGGTTCTTCTCTCCACTCTGCTCCAGCATTGCAAGGGTCTTGATGAGTGTCCCTTCTAAGCTGAGTTAGTGTGAGCCAGCTCACGGTGTTTTAGCCTCCAGGCTCACACTTTTGTCTTGGCTCAGGAAGGAGGGCTCCAGAGCAAACTAATTTATGCAGTAGCCGAATTGCTCGTTCATAACTTTGGTGCCAGGAGCTCACACAGTAGAATTTTTGCTCACAAGACTCCACAGCTTAGAGGGAGCATTGGTTCTTGATTGGCTGTTAGCTGTTCTGCGCACCCACCAACCAGGCATGAAAATGGTCTGTTTTTGATAGGAAGGGGCGGGACCTTTGCCCATCCCCCATAGCAGAATCTAGATCTCCCATGATTGGCTAGGAAAGCACATGCCACACTTCTGCCGGACAAAATCCCCATTCTCACAGATGTATTCCATGCCCAAGCGCCAAGCACCCTCTGTACATCTGCTCAGCTGGAACCAGTGGCATGCGTATTCGATGCTCGCTCCGTTACCATATTACATAGTGCAAAAGGTGGCTACATTGGGTCCTTCCTTTAAAATCTCCAGTGGACGTGGGCTATCGCTAGTTGGTTTAAAAGTGCGTACACTCATTTGCTAGAGACCCAGATGAGGAGACAGTGGGCCTTCTGTTCATAAAGAGGCCAATCGAATGGAGAATTGCTCGGATCCTGAAAGGATGGTATGATGGACTCGAGTGAGGGTTCCCAGTCTGCCCTCTGCAAACGCCAGGCGATTTCAGCGCTCGTTCCGGGGAAGGGCAGAGTTTGCGGAAGATGACATTTCGCTTCTGGGTGATGTTGTCAGCTACCTCCCTAGTCTCTGTGGTCACCGACAACATCACCCAGTCCTGAGGGACTGAGGAACGGGATTAAAAAATGCTCTAGGAATTTCCTTTGGTCTCTGTGGTCTTTACCACAAAGGAGATTCCTAGAGTTTGGAGGCCGTTTTTTAAATCCTGTTCCTCAGTCCCTCAGGCGCAGGAAATTGCAGCCGGGGGAAGGTAAATCCCTGCCCCAAGCAGGCAAGGAGGAGGCCTCGCTCTGATGAACGTCCTGCTGGTGAATTTGGAGCTGAGTCTGAGGTCTGAATCGGAGAAGAGGCCGAGGACCAGAACTCTGCACACCTCATTTCCCTTGTCTGTCAGTCGATTATACTCTCGACAAGCTGGAAGCCTATAAAGAGGGGAAGGGAGAAGATATTGAGATTCCGTGCACTTAAATCTCCCCCTCCAGGACTCTGTAAGTTCTCCAGGAGTTAAACCGTCCAGTTCCCCCTACCCTTTAAAGAGAACTTCAGCTGCTCCCGGCCTTCCACTCTGGCACATGGGTAACGCTTATCAGGCTACCATTAAAAGGGTTTTTTCTCTCTCTCTTTCCTCTTTTCTTTGCTGTACAAGTTCCTTTGGGGGAGGTGTTGTTGTTGTTGTTGTTGTTGTACACCTGGGGAGCCTCCAGAGCAGGTAGAGCCCCCCTCCATGCTCCGTGGGCAGCCCCCGTCGTGTGTTCTTCAGCGTCCACAGGTAGGCCAGCCGTTCCCACCATTCTGCACAGCGGCACCACCGGTGGATCCAGGCCCTCTTCAGTGCTCTCCGCCCAGCAGGTTGCTTGCAGCCCGCACCATCGTGGTCTCTGCTTCTGTTTGGATCTCAGGGTAATTTGTCGTCTTGAGAGAGGCTGCCGCTCTCTGAAGCCGTGGGCGGCAGGGCCATTGAGTCAGCATTTTCAGCAGCTTTAGAAGAAAGGAAAGCAGCTCCGAGCTCCAGAAGGCTCTTCAGGAAGTGAGCGAAACCTCCTTTGCATCACGGAATCTCCCTGGGGAGCTGGGAGGAGGACCGGCAGGTGTGCAGGAGGCTGCAGAGCCCCTGCTTGGGCTCCGGGCTCCTGGATCGGCCCGGCCGGGAACCCTAACCCTCCCTGTAGGGCCAAGGCCGCCGCGTTGACAAATGGCTGCTGCGTCAGGAGGTTTCTTTCTCCCTGCCGTCGTCACATAAAATGGTCAAGTGATGTTCCGCTGCAGAATTCAATTTCACAGTTCAGTTGGGCCCTTGATTACGCTGCCAGATTCAGATTAATGTGCCTTTAACGAACATGGATCAGGGAGCGCCTGGCTGACAGCCAGCCGGGACAGGAGCAACCGAGAGAGAGAGGGAGAGCCCCGTGTAGCGCTCCCTGCTCCGTCCACCCCCTGCACTCCTCCGCCGAAAGTGATGGATTAAATAAATGCGCTGCTATAATTATTTGTAATTGTGCGACATCATGAGCTTCTGTCTCACACCCCCGCCCACCTCGGAGATGTTACTCATCTTCTCCCCAGCTCTTTGTTGCTTTGTTCGAAGCGGAGGGGAATTATTTCTTTTCAGAAATGGTTTGCTTTTTCTCTCTCTCTCTCTTTCTATCCTGCACCTACACAAAATTACATTCGGGGTTATAAAGACTCAGAAGAACAGCTGAGAATGTCAGGAATGAATGGTTTGAAAGCCAGGCAAGGCGTTTAGTTGTATATTATATTCCTGTAGACTCCGCGCGCATACGCGTGTATGGGAGGTATAGACGGAGAGCGCAGCAGTTTACATTCAAATCACCTAAAAGTGAGTCAGATCGAAAATCACTGCAGCATGAGTAAAACCTCATGGCTGAAGCCGCCTTTAAAGGCCTGCTTCTGTCATTTCCTCCACGGCTGATTCTGAGTCTAGATCAAAATACATCCTAATTTTAAAAATTAGCTTGTCAAGATGGAAGCCCTTCGGCAAATGGCTGCGTGCGTCTTCACAAAATAAAGCCCCCTCCCAAGCTCTGCAGGGGACTGAGATCCCGTTTTATATGCTCGTGTCAGAAATTCTCTCTGGGGGGAGATCTCGGTAGGATCTTCCGTACCCTTATTTATTATTTCTCTTGGATTCCGTGTCGGTCAAGTTGCGTGCGTGTCCGCGAAGAGAGTAACAAAGCACAGACTAGCAGCTTTGTAAAAGAAAAAGAAAAAAAAACCCTGTGAAAGTAGCTAGAGAAATGTCCAGTGTGCATACGTTTAAATTTTGAAAATTTTCTAAACAGAACTTCACGCACGGTAGCATTTCGAGGATAAGGAAGGGACCCAGCCCCTCTTGATGGGGGAGGCATGGCTCGCTGGGAGAGCCCCGGTGTTTTTCGAGCATATTTATTTATTTATCTGTTTATTCATTCCGTTTGTATCCCGCCCTCCCCGCAAGCCAGCTCAGGGCGACGTACATTAATCGGTACAAGGTACCATAAAATCCACATTAAAACGTTTAAAACATTTTAAGACAATCGAAAAATCAAAGTGCTCACAAAAGCAATCGTTCCTTCATTAGATAAGGTGGCGTGCTATATGAACATAAACATATGGAGCAGAAGTCCATCAGTGGCTTTTAGCCACAGGGTATAGATGGGAACTCTCAGTCTGGGGCAGGTGATGCTCTCTATTCTTGGTGCTGGAGGGGGCAGCAGTGGGAGGGCTTCTGGTGTCCTGGCCCCACTGCTGGACCTCCTGATGGCACCTGGTATATTTTGGCCACTGTGTGACACAGAGCTTTGAACTGGATGGGCCATTGGCCTGATTCAACATTGGCTTCTCTTATGTTCTTATGTTCTTATGATGCGATAACAGAATTCCTGACTCAGCGATCTTCCGGCATCACACGATGGTCAGGGTTGATCTCCAAGCTGGGGCCAACCCTGGAGCCCCACGGGATAGAGAGAGGGGGGACTTTAGGGCCAGTGAGGCTCTCTGTCTCCTTGGTGCTTGGGGAGGGCCAACAGTGGGAGGGCTTCTCGTGCTGGACCTCCTGAGGGCACCTGGTGTTTTTGTCCATTGTGTGACACAGAGTGTTGGACTGGAGGGGCCACTGGCCTGATCCAACATTTGGATTCTCTTATGTTCTTATGTAACCCTCTACCACAGATGTTGGTGGTAGTGGTGAGCGGCTCCTAGCTGAAAGCCTGGTGGAAGAGTTCTGTCTTGCAGGCCCTGCAGATAGCCCTGGGTCCGAGCTTTGTCATCTCTTCTTACAGAACGTCGAGCGGAAGAGCCAGAATGCCGCTTTGCCTCTGTGTGAACCACGGCCACTCCTGGAATGCCCCCCCCCCAAAAAATCCCCCCACCGGCAAGACAAAGGGACCCGGCAACCCTGGTGTAAACGCAGAGCTGTTATCATTTCGGAGGGTGGCTGTGATAGTCTGTTGTAGAACAGCTCGATTCAAGTCCAGGAGCATTTTCGAGATCAAACACTGTTCCCTCTAAGCTGAGTCAGTGTGAGCGAGCTCACAGTTTTCTAGCCTCCGGCTCACACATTTTTGTCTTAGCTCAGGAAGGAGGGCTCCAGAGGAAACTGATTTATGCAGCAGCCAAATCGCTTGCTCACAGCTTTAATGCCAGGAGCTCACCAAGTAGAATTCTTGCTCACAAGACTCCACGGCTTAGAGGGAGCATTGGAGACCAGCATAATTTCGGGGGGTCTGTGCCTGTGGAAATCAAAGCCCCCTTGACTGGATACTGAAGGTGTTGGCCATGGCTGCTCAGAACACGTGACCTTGGGCTAGAAAAACCAGTAGCTTGACCCACACGTCCGTGTGAAACAGCATCATACTTTTTTGCATTGTATTTGAAAATAATGGCATGGTCCTTATTGGTAGAGTTGCCGACCTCTAGATGGCAGCTAGAGAGCTCCTGCTATTTCAGTTAATTTCCAGAAGACCAAGAGCAGTTCGCCTGGAGAAAATTGTTGGAGGGTGGGCTCTGTAGCATTTCATTCATTCATTCATTCATTCATTCATTCATTCATTCATTCACATTTATAGCCCGTCCTTCCCAGAAGTGGGCTCAGGGCAAGTAACAACATTTCATTTGTTAAAAATATTAGCTAATAGAATACAATTCAAATTTAAAGCATCATCATACATATTAAAATGGTGGTCACAGGTGGTAACAAAGAAATGTTCTGGTTGTGGGAGGTTCTTGGCCATCGCCAGTAGTTGTTAACAGAGCGACAGACACCTCAGGGAGGCCATATGTGGCCTGGTGGAACAGCTCCATTTTGCAGGCCCTGCGAAATTGAAGTAAATCCCGCAGGGCCCTAATCTGGATTGGGAGCATGTTCCACCAGGCAGGGGCCAGGCCAGAAAAGGCCCTGGCCCTGGTTCAGGCAAGACGGGCATCTTTGGAGCCAGGAACTAGCAGGAGGTGTTGATCCATAGAGCATAGTGCTCTTCCGGGCATAGACGGGAAGAGGTGGTCCCTCAGATATGTTGGTCCTAGGCCATGTAAGTCTTTAGATGTTGTTACCAACACCTTGAAGCCAATTTGGAACTCTACTGGTAACCAGTGCACTTGGTGAAGTATGGAGCAGAAGTCCATCAGTGGCTATGGAGCAGAAGTCCATCAGTGGCTATTAGCCACAGGGTATAGATGGGAGCTCTCGGTCTGGGGCAGGTGATGCACTCTATTCTTGGTGCTGGGGGGGCAGCAGTGGGAGGGCTTCTGGTGCCCTGGCCCCACTGCTGGACCTCCTGATGGCACCTGGTATATTTTGGCCGCTGTGTGACAGAGTGTTGGACTAGATGGGCCATTGGCCTGATTCAACATTGGCTTCTCTTATGTTCTTATGTAACAGGAAGACAGAGCATGACTGTGCCAGGCAGAGTCTTCCAGCTATACCTTGCGCCTCACAGCCACTCATGGATTTCTGCTCCATATGTTGATCCAATCACCTCTTGAAGCTGTCTATGCCAGTACTTCCTGCAAGAGTGAATTCCGCGTGTGAATTACTCTTTGGGTGAAGAAGTGCTTCCTTTTCTCTGTTCTAAGCCTACTGCTCCATAATTTCGTTGCATGTCCATGGAGTTCTTGCTGAAGACAATATAAAATATCTTGAGTCTGGCCAGGGCCAGAAAATTGGCCACATGTTGCACAACAGATGCATCCATCCAGTATCGAGATTTGTTTCAGCCTGTTAAGAAGCTGCGTTTCCTCACAGACTCCGGAATGTCAGTAGATGTTGTGGAGCAAGCACATGGGTCCATCAATCAACAATGCTGGGCACTCATCCCATGGGGAAAATCATGATGTGCATCAAAAATATATCCCTGTTTCACACTCTCTTTGCATGGCATGCAACTTGACTGGACAGCGGCTGTAATTATTATGCTTGAACCCCCAGTTTTTAGAACAATCTTGCAGGAACCGGCCAAGGTCCATTCAATCCAACGTTCTGTTTTAGGCAGTCTCTCTTCAGGATGCCCTTTGAGGTGCTTCCAGTCATTCACATATGGACACTTCTCCATGAAAGTCAGGTGTAGCGTTTGCTGGCATGGCACAGGAGTTAGAGTGTCTGACTCGGGTCTGGTGGGACAATGGGGTTCAAATCCAAGCTCTGCTATGGAAGCTCACGGGGTAACCATGGGTCTGTCAGTCTCAGCCTGACCTCCCTCTTAGGGTGGTTGTTGGCAGAATCAGGTGGAGGAAGGAAGGACAATGTGATAAGTGGGGATGGGCACCAAGTGTATTTTTGCAGTACCATGAACCGAGCCACAAACGGGTACATTGGTTCACAAACCAAACCAATTTGTATCAGTTTGTGACCCCTGCTTTCCGCTCCCTGCAATTTTTTGAGCCATTTAAGCCAAACAGCTGGACGGCAGGGAGCAGAAAGCAGGGTCCAAGGCATTGAAACCCCTGCTTTTTGCTCTTCGTGAACTGCCTTAAAATTCATGGAAGTTCGTGGCAGCTGTTCATTCGTGAACATCGCTGGCGAACCATGAACCACCCCAAAATTCGTGATGAACTTTAGTTCTTGAGCCCGGTTTGTGCCCATCCCTAGTGATAAACCACTTTGGGAGGATATAAATAAAAATCAATAAATAAGCACTGAATTAATGATATGAAGGCCAGGATCAGGAAGAGACCCGAGTTGGTAGCTCTTTCCCCGCTTTCTCCAGAGGCCAATTCCAGTGGGGTCCTCTCTTGCCTGCCAGAAGCGCAAAGCAAACCTAGGCTGCTTGGCAGAGCAGACTTGCTCTCTTGTAAGTACACTGGTTTCAAAGGAGTTGGAAAGAAGGGTGTCATGGTTAGGATTACGCTGTAAATTAAAGGTAAATATCAGCTGTAATTTTTGAGAGAGAGGGCAGCTGACCCCATTAAATTCAACAGGCTGTCATTTTTCAGGGAACGCCTGTTTATACTGACATCTGGGCTATAACGAGGGGAAAGGTTTGAGCCACAACCCTGTAAACAACGGATGCCCTTAAAGCCCACCGAAGGCAATGCGACCGAAGCAGCCTAACAGGACACACGTAGCTGCTCTAATCCTCGTGGCACTTGATGTGATGATGCAAAGGTATCACCTGACCTGGATGGTCTGGGCTGCCCTGACCTCATCAGATCTCAGAAGCTAAGCAGGGCCGGCCTTGCTTAGTCCTTGGATGGGAGGCCAGACCCCCAAGGAAGCCCAGGGTGGCTACGCAGAGGCAGGCAAGGGGCAAACCATCTCTGGATGTCTCTGGCCTTGAAAACCCTGCAGAGTTGCCATAAATTATTTATGACTCGACGGCACTTTCCAACCTCACCAGCTATTTTGCCTGGCCTGGGTGGCCCCAGGAGAGCCCGATCGTGTCAGGCCTCAGAATCTAAGCAGGATCAGCTCCGGTGAGTCCTCGGGCGGGAGATAACCGAGGGAGTCCAGGGTCACTGTGCAGAGGCGGGCAAGGGCATTAGCCACATCTCAGAACACGTCTCTTGCCCTGAAAGCCTTCTGGGGCTGCCCATAGGTCAGCTGTGTCCTGATGGAACCTTCTGCCACCACCCTTGCCACGAATGGATTGGGCCCAATTCCCGCAGGAAGGCCTCCTGGGTGAACTCCACTGGAACAAATGGGACCTGCAGAAGAAGGCAGCCATGTGTACACAGTGCTTCTGTTTGTATTCTGAATAGATTCTGTCCCGAGTTAGAGAACTGTGCAATTGAGAAAAAGATCGAGGAAAATTCCCGACAGGTGATACATTCCGGTGGGTGGCTGTGTTGGTCTGAAGCAACAGAACAAAGTCTGAGTCCAGTTGGGCACCTTCAAGACCAACAAAGTTTATTTCTGGGTAGAAGCTTTCATGAACATGCATGTTGTCATAGGATCATAGGATCACACAGAGTTGGGAGGGGCCACACAGAGACCACCTAGTCCAACCCCCTGCCCAATGCAGGACCAGCCTAAAGCATCTCTGACCAATATTTGTCCAGCCGCTTCTTGAAAGATGTCAGTGAAGGGGAGCTCACCACCTCTCCCTAGGCAGCTGATTCCACCTCTGGACCACTCTGACTGTGAAAAAGTTTTTCCTAATATCCAGCCGATACCTTCCTGCATGTAATTTAAACCCGTTGCTTCGGGTCCTCTCCTCTGCTGCCAGCTGGAACCGCTCCTTGCCCTCCTCCAAGTGACAGCCTTTCAGATATTTAAAGAGAGCAGTCATGTCCCCCCCTCAATCTCCTCTTCTCCAAACTAGACATTCCCAAGAAGGCCCTCAGCCTTTCCTCGTGGGGCTCAGTCTCCAGACCCCTGATCATCCTCATCGCTCTCTTCAGCACCCTCTCGATTTTGCCCACATCCTTTCTGAAGGGAGGCCTCCAGAACCACACACAGGACTCCAGGTATGGCCTGACCAAGGCAGTCTACAGAGGGACCATGATGACCTCCTGCGATTTCGATGCTTTGGCCCTTTTAATGCAACCCCAGACTGAATTTGCCTTTTTTGCCACCGCATCACACTGACTGCTCATATTCAGTTTACAGTCCACTCTTACCCCAAGATCTCTTTCACATACAATACTACCCAGAATCATTACTTGAAGAAGTCTGTGTGCACACGAAAGCTTCTATCCAGGATTAAACTTTGTTGGTCTTAAAGGTGCCTGACTGGACTCAAACTTTGTTCTCCCCCTACGTATGAAGCTGCCGCCCTGACTATGAGGTCCAGGTAATCTTTGCCAGGCAGGGGCTCTCCCAGATCCCAGGCTGAGATCTTCCTGGATCTTAGCCATTCTGCCTTTTTAACTGGAGGCGCCCCGTGCTTGAACCTGGGAGCCTTTGTGGGACACCTTCCACTGAGCCTTCTCTGACCTTCCTGACTAGGCGGGGGATTTGCAAGCCAGCTACGTCTGTGTAGGAGGGAGGGCAGCACAGTCTAGCCAGATCTTGCCCGGTCTCAGGATCTAAGCAGAACTCGGTACTCGGATGCCAAGAAAAGCTCTGCAGAGGAAGGCTTTAGCAAACCGCCTCTGCTCCTCCCTTGCCTTGACAGCCCCTTGCTGGAGTCACTGCAGGTCAATTGACAGCACACCTGTATGTAGGCAATGTCTGTCTGCGGCCGGGGGGTCCGGTCCCCTCCCCGAGACACTTCTGGTGCTTTCATCCAGAGGTGCTGCCTCTCCCCGACCACCGAGGTGTAGCGTTCACCCAACTACTTGAGGCATGGGGGGGGGGGCAGGAGGGCCGGCCTGTGACCACGTTGTGCCAGTTGAACCTCAAAACGTTTGGGAGTCAGCAGGAGACGCTTGACAGATGTCCCTAGCAGGGGATCGGCTGTGCCCCATTTGGTGAGCTGGTCCAACTTGAGAAAACGCCAGCAGAGCAAGATGCCTCCACCCCCCACCCCCTCGTCCTGTCCGGCTGCTCCCGTGCAGGAACCGAAGCTGACCTGTCTCCCTGCCTCTCTCTGCAGCTGGATTATGACCGAGCACAGATGGTCGTGAGCCCGCCGCTGTCCGGATCAGACACTTACCCCAGAGGCCCCATGAAGCTACCTCAAGGCCAGAGCAAGGTCGGCTACACTGGCGGCAGCGGCAGCTACCAGTACCCTGCGGTCTATCACAAGTCCCCCCACTTCCACCACCAGCCTTCGCAGCCACCCAGCTCCCACTACATTTCCACGGCTTCGTACTCCAGCTCCCTGAGCCTCGCCTCCGGCGCTTACCCCCCGCCCAGCTGGGGCTCGTCCTCGGATCAGCAGCCCTCCCGGGTGTCCCACGAGCAGTTCCGGGCAGCCTTGCAGCTCGTCGTGACCCCCGGGGACCCTCGGGAGTACCTGGACAACTTCATTAAGATCGGGGAAGGATCCACGGGGATTGTTTGCATCGCCACGGAGAAGCACACGGGGAAGCAGGTGGCTGTGAAGAAGATGGATCTCAGGAAACAGCAGAGACGGGAGCTGCTCTTCAATGAGGTAAGGCACTTGGCGGACGTGGGCACTTCTGGGAAATCTTGAGGATACCTAAGGCAGAGTTCCTTCTCACCCAACTTCCCTCCTCTTTGCAGTCCCCATCCTCCCTGGCTTTTGCCCACATGGATCCCAGCTTAGCCTTTTTGATGGTCCAAAGAGGTCCCTCCAAGGGTGTCTTGAATATATGAGTACCAAATTCCAGCTTTCTGTAGGTTCTGCTAATAACCCAACAACCTGGATGCCCTCAATCAGTGGGCAACACACAGCTTTCCTAGAGAGGCGCTTTCGTGCTTTGCTATTCCACTGCTTTGGTGCCCCTGCCAGGTTCTGTACTGGGCAAGGGTTTTTCCTGTTGTCCTTGCGCCAGTGGATGATATCGTCCACTGGTGCCCAAAGCTCTGAGGCTCAGGCAGGAGGCCGCTGTGGCTACCTGCAGCCCAAGGTCCTGCCCTGAGAGTTCTGGCCGAGTGGCCACCCAAAGTACAAGGGAGGTGGGTGGATCCCGTTCAGCTCCGCTGCATCGGGGAAATCCCTGACGGTGTCACGGGCACCTCGGCCAAGGATGGGCCAGGCGCTTGCCCCAGACACCCTCCTGGCAGCCATTTTGTTTTGGCACCCACTTCCTGTTCTCCAAATTCCAAAACTGCCCAGAAGGGTTGCCCTCTCCCCTGCTCAGGACTGCCGCAGGCCAGCTGCATTCGACAAACAGACACAAATAGGTTTAAATACTTGTACAGGAGGTGAAATCTCAAGAATGCCTGCTGCTCTCACTGCTGCCAATCAAATCCCAAACTTCTGTACAACAACTACAGCGTCCTTGTGACTTTTTCAAGTCCTTAGGGAGGCCTACACTGCAGGGCATGAGGCTGCAAACAGCGACACACAGTGCCAACCTAAGCAGATTTACAGCCTTCTGGATCCATTGGTGTCTTAGAGGCCTCAGAAGGGCTTAGCTCTGCTTAGGGTGGGTGCCATTAATGGCCCAGTTACAAAGCAGGACCCCACCATGCCTCTCGTTCAAATGCCGGTTCCCCCGATGGCAAAGATGTGCTTATTCGTTAGTCAAAGCCAAAGGCTTCCTCGTTTGGAAAATGCTCCTTCGGAGAGAGGGCAAAGACACACCTTGAACCATCTCCATCCTTTACAGGCTGTTCTGTTCCCCTAGGTCGTCATAATGCGAGATTATCATCATGAAAACGTGGTCGACATGTACAACAGTTACCTGGTGGGAGACGAACTGTGGGTGGTCATGGAGTTCCTGGAAGGCGGCGCTTTGACCGATATCGTGACTCATACCAGGTAAGCTCCGTTCGGGGTCCTGCAGGGGGCGGTTTCGGCAAGCCGACTCAAGAAGAGCTCTGCCACCTGCAGGGCTTGAAGGAGTTCCTTTTCCTGGGGGGAGGCGATCAGAGTGGAACTTCTCAGCTGGACGTGGAGGAGAGCACCGTGAGCACATCACAATGCACCTGGGAGAATTCCAAGTTTAGGCGAAAGGGAAGGAACAGGCGGCTGTTAGGCTGTTTCTCTGTCATTATCGGCAACAGGGGAAGCGTAAGGGTGGGAGGGGATAACGCCTGTTAATGCTTTCAGCGGCTTCCATGGCAACCTACGGATTTACCAAGAACATTTTGGTTGTTTCTCTGAAAGGGGATGCACCCAAGAACATCAGAGCAGGCGTGCTGGGTCAGACCAGCGGGAGATGGACTCAAGTCACTCAGTGGCCAACCAGCTACAAGTGGATCTCCTTGGTATCCAATGTGGTATAGTGGTTAGAGCAGGGGTGTCAAACTCATTTGTTATGAGGGCTGGATCTGACATAAATGAGACCTTGTTGGGCCGGGCCAGGTGTGGGTCATGAAATGTCATGCCCGGTAGCGGAAATATAAACTTTCTAAAGGACACAAACACAAAGGTTTCTTTTTACTTAAAATAAAAACATGCTTAGAACATTAGCACTCTTGGCAATATTGTGTTTATTTAACAGTGCCTGATAACTGACACCTCTTGCTCTGAAGTATTGCATCCAAATGTCTGTGCTGTTGCAATCTTGAGGTATGCTGTTTGGGTGTGTATCTGTAAGCTGCAAAGCTACCATCACACAGCAGCAGCAGAACCGGAAGACAGCCAGTTCCACTGTGGGCCTGATAGAATCATAGAATCATACAATGTTAGAGTTGGAAGTGACCTTGCAGGTCATCAAGTCCAACCCCCTGCACTCTGATAGAAGCCCTCCGGGGGGCCTAATCTGGCCCCCCGGGCCGCATGTTTGACACCCCTGAGTTAGAGTCTTGGAATAGAACCAAATTTCAGTCCTCTTACTTCCTCGAAGCTCACCAGGTGACCCTGGTCCAGTCACTTTACCTTGGACTACCCTGCCTCATGGGAATCTTGGGAGGTTAAAGTAGGGGAGGGGGACTCGCGTACCCTGGGCTGAGCTGCCTGGAAACAAGGGACGGGGCTAGACAGGTACAGAAGCTGAACTTCTCCCTGTGCTTGCCCTCTCATCCTATTATCTGGAGAGTTTATGCCTCTGAACAGGGAGATGCCTTGTAGTCAATGTGACTGACATCTGCTAATGGATCATTCCTCAGCTATATGGTCTAACTGCCTTTTGGAGCCAGCTGAACTAGTCCTTGTTCCAAGCTAGTGAATTTCACAATCTCATTACTCTTTGAGTGAAGAAGTACTTCCATTTATCTGGCTTCCTTCTCCTGCCCATCAGCTTGTTGAAGTGCCTGTGAATTCTAGGTTCATAAGAAAAGGAAGAAGAAGTCCCATTTCTGACCCATTTCTCCATGCCAAGCATAATTTTATAATCTTCTATTATATTCCAGGAAGGAATATAATATTATATCTGTATTATAGATACAGATATAGAAGGATACTTATTATATCCCAGGAAGGGTCTGAAGTTAGCCGAGCAGAGGGTGGAGTCCCACTGTTTTGCAAGCTCTGCACTCTTCAGTGTAGGGATGGGCACAAACCAGCTGATGAACTAAAGTTCATCATGAATTTTGGCCTCTGGGGGGTTTGCAAACTGAAGTTTGTGAACTGGAGTAATGTAACAAACTTCCACAAATTCTGACACAATTTGTGGTGGCTTGTGACAGTTTGTGAAGAGCAGAAAGCTGGGGACCTGCTGTTCAGCTGCTTGGTTTAAATGGCTTGGAGCAGAAAGCAGGGGTTTAGACTTTAACTGGCTCACGAACCTATACAGATGGGTTCTGTTTGGGTTCATGCGGTTCATGCCCATCCCTGCTTCAGTCTTTGCGGTTCATGCCCATCCCTACCTCAGTCTTTGAGTAAGCACTTGGGGTCTTTCTGTGTACAAAGAGGGAGAAAGTCAAACAGACATCCTTAACCGGTCCTCAGCTTGTGAGCAGATGGAAATTCTATTACTGCAAAAAAAAGTGTGGGCCACATGAGCAGAGGTTGTGGATGAGTGGTGGTGTCATTCAGGTGCAACTGATATATTTTACTTCACTTCACTTACATACCAGAAGTGGTTTGCAACATTCACCCCTTCTCCACCTTACACTGTGAGGTAATCGGAGAGCATGTGACCGGCCCAGGGTCTTTCAGCAGGCTTCCATGGCGGAGTGGGGATCTGCAGTGGGAGACTCCCAGACCCTCATCCGAGATGCTAAACGCTACAGCACACTGACTGCCTTCATTATAGCCATCGGAAACATGCTTGTTCAGAACAACAAAACAGAAATTAGAAAAACTGGCAGCTTGGTCTAAATCAGGTATTTCAATTGCCTTGATTTAAACCAGTCCACCTAGATGTTAAGCCCATGCCTTTGCGTAGGACTCCCAGCAGACTGCCTGGAGCCACTGACATCATGGTCTGGCACCCCCTTTTGGAGCTCTGAGAAGAACCGGGGGGTAGGGTGGATCCAGGCAGCTTTTCCGCTCCTTCTCACCCAAGTCCCCTCCATGTTAATGCCCCTGTCTCACGTGGCTCTCATTCAGCGGAAAAACTGGTTGGGTCCACCCCATTGGAAACCGGTGAAAAACTTCCTGTGAGCCCCCCAAAACTCTCAGTCTGGAATCCTGCCTTGCCCTGCTCCTTTCTTCAGCATCTGGCTTGAGGAAGAGTTCTGTGTCAGCTGGAGGTGTGCATTTTGCTCACTAATTGGCCCTGAAACTATGCTCCATCATCTCACTTGTCCAGCGACTTTGCTTATGTAGAACTGCAGCTATTTTTATTTCTCACTCGCAGACCACAAAGATTCTCTGAGCTTTCATTAAGCACTATTTTCTGAAATGTTAGTCACCGTGCCAAATATTTTGACAGGAATCTAATTGCAAACAGATGCTTCCAGAAAATTCTTTTTCAAGTGCTGTCATTATGGTTGGATGCATTAGAATCACTCCTTAATCTTCTTTTGAACATTTCTGTGACCCTCGCACTAGGATTTGATTCCAGGGTCTGTGACATTTATATAAATAGTGTAAGGCGTGTGGGAGGGAGAACCTCAATTGCAGCCCATTGGGTGGCCCCAGGCAGGGGTCCCAGGAGTGGTCTTTGCCGCAGGACAACCGGGGCCCCAACAGCAAGGTGCCCTGTTTGGGAGCATCCTTCAGTAGGCAAGGCCAGTGAGGGGCTCGAAGTACTGGGCAGTCATCTGCAGGGGGTGGCAATGAGCAGGACGTGGGACCGCACCACACCCTATCCCCCCATCTAGGGATTCCGGGGCCCCATCCTCATGTTTTGTCTGGGGCCCCAGAATCTCTAAGACTGCCCCTGAGTAGTCCACTAGATGGATGAATGTGCCTGTCTCAGGAGCTGTGAGAGGCTCTCATTTGCCCTTAAGTTGGGATGGGCATGAGCCCGCTCATGAACTAAAGTTCATCACAGATTTTGGGGGCCGGTTCCTGGTTTGTGAAGCAAAGTTTGTGAACTGAAGAACTGCCTCAAGCGTTCACAAATTTTGATGCAGTTTGCGGCAGTTCACGAAGAGCAGAAAGCAGGGGTTTGATGGCTCTGAGCCATTTAAACCCTTGCTTTCTGCTGTTCATGAAAGACAGCTTCACGAAAAGTTGTGGGGAGCAGAAAGCAGGAGCCACAAACTGGTTCAGTTCACAAACCAACCTTCTGGTTCTTATAGGTTCGGGATTTGTTTTGGGGTTCAGCCATGAACCGAAAAGCAAAAATCTGGTTCATGCCCATCCCTACCTTTAAGCCTCACATTTCTTGTACATGTATGTCCCCGTACCTGTGAAGCGTGGAATCAGTTCTCTTGCCTTTGTTCTGTAGCCTGGGAGAGCACCACGCAGGAGCAAGGCAGGATGCCAGTGTTTATACATCCTGCAAAACCAGAGTTAAAACTCAGGATGCTTAATCGACTGGCTTGATGGGCCCAGACGAACCATAGTGACTAACCCTGCCGATGTGTGAGTTGAGTTGGAGAAACCTATGCAATAAATCTCAGATTAAAAGTCTCGAGCAGATTTCTTGTCTTGTAATTACGTGCCTCTGGAAGCAGCAATGGAGGGAGTTTTGAGAGAGTATGAACAGACGAGCCTGCCTTGTGCCGAATCAGGCTTGAGGTCCATCAAGATCAGCGTTGTCTGCTCTGACTGGCAGCTGCTCTCCAGGGTCTCAGGCTGAGGTCTTTCCCATCACCTACCGCCTGGTCCTTTTCACTGGAGAAGTTGGGGATTGAACTTCTCAATGAGGTTGATGGTGCAACCCCATTTGGAGTACTGTGTACAGTTCTGGTCACCACACCTCAAAAAGGATGTTATAGCATTGGGGAAAGTGCAGAAAGGGGCAACTAGTTTGATAAAAGGGTTGGAACACTTTCCCTCGGAAGAAAGGTTAAAACGCTTGGGGCTCTTTAGCTTGGAGAAATAACGGCTGAGGAGGTGACATGATTGAGGTTTATAAGATTATGCTTGGGATTGAGCAGGTTGAGAAAGAGGTACTTTTCTCCCTTTCTCACTATACAAGAACTCGTGGGCACTCCATGAAATTGCTGAGCGGTCGGGTTAGAACGGATAAAAGGAAGTCCTTCTTCACCCAAAGAGTGATTAACACATGGGATTCACTGCCACGGGAGGGGGTGGTGGCTACAAGCATGGACAGCTTCAAGAGGTAATTGGATAAACATATGGAGCAGAAGTCCATCAGTGGCTATTAGCCACAAGGTATAGACAGGAACTCTCAGTCTGGGGCAAGTGATGCTCTGTATTCTTGGTGCTTGGGCGGGTAGGCAACAGTGGAAGGGCTACTAGTGTCCTGGCCCCACTGCTGGACCTCCTGATGGCACCTGGTATTTTTGGCCGCTGTGTGACAGAGTGTTGGACTGTATGGGCCATTGGCCTGATCCAACAGTGGCTTCTCTCATGTTCTTAAGTAACCTGGGACCTTCTGCATGCCGAGCAGATGTTCTGCCACTGAGCCACATGGCCCCTCCCCAGAACACATGAAGCTGCATTATAAGGAATCAGACCTTTGGGTCCATCGAGGTGAGTCTTGTCTACTCACACCAGCAGAGCTGCTCCCCAGGGTCTCAGGTGAGGGTCTTTCCCATCACCTACCACCTGGTCCTTTTCACTGGAGATGCCGGGGACTGAACCTGGGACCTTCTGCATGCCGAGCAGATGCTCTGCCACTGAGCCACGGCCCCTCCCTCAGCAGTGACGCCCATATAGATATATTCTGACTCATCCAAACAGTTTGGCTCCACCCCTATGATGGAGAGTTTCTGACCCTAGGGATGGAGGCCGTGCATAGCTTCTGTCTGCAGAAGTGTGCTCAGTCTACACGCAGACAGGCGAAATCCATGAAAGGAAGAGTTGAGCCCTCTGGGGTTATTCCTGGCTCCCCTTCTACATACAGGGCCCTGGTGCACGGGTACGTTTTCTGTATAAGGATGTAGACTTTTGGAGTTAGATGTCAGACATCTCCCGCAATCACTCTTTTCTTGTTAAGTTTTTTTTTTCAGTGGGTGGTGCCGGTGGAAAGTACCATCAAGTTGCTGCAGATTTGTGGTGGCACCAAAGGGTTTTCAAGGCAAGAGGTGGTTTGCCATCACCTGCCTCTGCGTAGCAACCCTAGACTTCCTTAGGGGTCTCCCATCCAAGTACTACCCGGGGCTGAGCCTGCTTAGCTCTGAGACTAGCCTGAGTCGTCATCCAGGTCAAGGGCAGAGCGGTCCAGAGGTGGTTTCCCATTACCTGCCTCTGGAAGCCATCAGGGAACACTTCCATCTACCATGTCAGATTACACAGGGAGGCCATTGAAATTCATAAACGCAAACACAATTTCAACAGGAAAGAAGAGAGTTTAAGAATAAATAGGGCATGGTTCCCTGTCCTGAAAAACACAAAAGGCTCCACACCTGACAATAACACTACAGTTTGGTGTAGTGGTTAGGGGCACGGACTCTAATCTGGGAGGACTGGGTTTGATTCTCCACTCCTCCACTTGCATATGCTGATGTGACCTTGGGTCAGTGACAAGTTCTGGCACAGCTGCTCTTGAAAAAGAGCAGTTTCTGTCAGAGTTCTCTCAGCCCTGCCTACCTCACAGGGTGTCTGTTGTGGGGAGGGGAAGGGGAAGGAGTTTGTAAGCCGCTCTGAGACCCCAAGTGAAGGGCAGGGTATAAATCCAATCTCTTCTTCTTCTTCTATGGATAAGATTAGAATTTCAATAGCCATTCCACATACAAAAGAACCTCCTCAGGAAACAGGAAACCTCCTCAGGAAACAATCCATAGACAAAAGAACCTCCTCAGGAAAGCTTCTCCATTAGCATGGTGATAGCCTGGGGAACTCCTACAAGATATGACTCAGCCCTACCCCACCTTCCGGGATAGATATAAATTACCTGCCTACCATTTTTCTTCTCACCTTGACACAGAGAGTACTCCATCTTTTTGTGTTATACCTCTGAGGACGCCAGTCACAGCTACTGGCGAAACATCAGGTCCTACAATGCCAAGACCACAGCCACACAACCCGGAAAATCTACAGCAACTAATGAACTCCAGCAGTGAAAGCCTTCAACAAAATATTAAAACTAAAAATACTTCCAAAAAATACCAACTGGGGCCTTCCTTGGTGGTCTCCCATCCAAATACTAACCAGGGTGGACTCTACTTAGCTTCTGAAGTCTGATGAGATTGTGCCAACCTGGGCTATCTAGGTTGGGGTTCTCAACTGGTATGTCAGGATAAATGTTCACATGTGATCTCTCTCTCTCTCTCTCTCTCTCTCTCTCTCTCTCTCTCTCTCTCCCCCCCCCCCCCCATTCCAGAATGAATGAAGAACAGATCGCCACTGTTTGCCTGTCTGTCCTAAGAGCCCTCTCCTACTTGCACAATCAAGGGGTCATCCACCGGGATATAAAGAGCGACTCGATACTTCTTACAAGTGATGGGCGAGTAAGTATTTGTTGCTTTCTCTGGCACCAATGCTGGTGGTGATAACAGAAAGGCACTGTGCCGGGTGGGACATGAAAACATGGGTATAATGAGCTGTGCAGAAATGCGCCCTTGAAGACACGGGCTAGGATGCAACATAGGTCCACCCACCCACCTGGTTTTCTGTACAGATGGGAAGCACTTCTGCACAAGGCGGGGGAGGCTTTTGTAGCTGCAGGGGGGGGCTGGGACCTTGGAGGGATGGCTGTCAGAACTGAAAAGCCCCCATGTCTAAGTGGAACACCATCCACAAGGCTTTGTATCCCAGCCCCAGACTACAACCCTGAACTTCTATTTCCTTACTTTAACGATCATATCCAGGCCAGATCTCTGTCCACAGTTAAAAGACCAGTGCGTTCGACAAGCAATTCCTTCATTCTTTGCAGTGAACACAACTGAATGTTGATTTTCTGTGCTCGCAAGCTCAGATTTGCCATAGCCCCCGCTAAACACCCTGGGATTTTGTTATTGTATAGACATGTCATTCGGTGCTGACGATTAAAATTCAGAATGCTGTAGACGGAGTGAAAAAAATCAAAAGATTAAAAAATGAAATTAAGTCGAGTAAGTACCATACTATGACTCAAATGCATGAATACAAAATGGGGAATGAGCACAGTGGGAGCATCTTGCTGTTATCATGCACCATTCTGAGTAGCCATCTCGTGTGAGACAGGATGCCGAACTAGATGGACCCTCACTGGTCTGGCCCAGCAGGGCTCTTCTGGTGTCCTTCTCAGGGGAAGGCCTCGGCCTCTCTGCCCTGTTGTTGGCCCTCCAGAGGAACTGGTTGGTCCACTTTGTGAGATGGGAGGCTGGACTGGATTGACCCTCCCTGGTCTGACCCAGCAGGGCTCTTCTGATGCTCTTATGAAGACCTCGGCCTCTATGTCTTGTTGTTGGTCCTCCAGATGAACCGGCTGGCCCCTGTGTGAGACAGGATGCTGGGCTAGAAGGCCTCAGCCATTATGCCTTGTTGTTGGTCCTCCACAGGAACTGGTTGGCCACTGTATGAGGCAGGATACTGGCCTTGATGGAACCTCACTGATCTGATCCAGCTTGACTCTTCTGATGTTCTTATGAAGGCCTCAAGCTCTATGCCCTGTTCTTGGCCGTCTAGAGTAAACAGGCTGGCCACTGTGTGAGAGAGGATGCTGGACTAGATGGACCCTCACGGGTCTGATCCAGCAGAGCTCTTCTTATGTTCTTAGCCAAGTGGGCGTGTCTGATGCAGAAGCCCTGCAAGGATGGGCCTGACCCTGATGACAAAGGAGCATGTGGGAGGCTGGATCCTGTGGCTCCCTTCCCCCAAGTTTTCCTCCAACAGAAGAAGACTTCTTTCAACAGGGAAGGACTTTCTCCACCAGAGGAAGCCTTTGTACATCAGGGAAATTAATTCTCCATTGGAGGAAGTCCTTCCCTGTTGAAGGAAGGCTTTGTGGCAGAGAGTCCAAGGATCCAGCTTAGCAGAAGAGAGCCGTAGCATCCCGCCCAATGTCTCCTCACTGGGAAGGGTCAACCAGCTGGCTGTGCTCTGCTTACCCACCCAAGCTCTGTTGAGATGTAAGGTTTTCTATAGGATTAGCCTGTAAAACAAGGGAATCAGTGGCACTGGTGAGCTCGTGGTAGCCGTCATCCTATGTCAGGTATGATGTGGCTCATCATGGAAGCGTATTGGAGGCTGGAGTCCTTGCTAAGTCACAGTTCCATTGGAAGCTTCTAGACCTCTGGCCTGTTAATCCATCTGTAGGTCTCAGAAGACCCAGGCTGGGCAATTGTTGGCAAATAAGTCAAGGTGCTACCAACACTAGTCTCCTTCAGGATTGAATCCAGCAGAATAGACAGCTGGCCTAAATCCAATGTCTGGAACATAATTTCAGCAGCTTGCAGTCTTGGGCTGCCATTCTGTGTATACTTACTTCGGAGTAAATCCCATGGAATTCAGTTAATGTGCACAGAATCACTGAGAAACCCGTCTCATACAGGGTGTGTGTGTGTGTCAGGTCTTCCACTATTGCTGGTGACCCCATTCCCTGCTGGTGCATTCCCCACCCAGGATGGTGGGGGGAAGTGGAGGGAAAGAACCATAGAGTTTGGGACAGATCCTAGAGCGTTATCTGGACACGTGTTACGATACTTCCCCCTTCCTATTTTTTTTTTTTTTGCCAAGCAGCTCCTTTCTCATCCCAATTCCCCCTCCCCCCGCCTGTACCCACAGTTGTTAAAACGAGTATAGAAATATTCTGACCCAGCCTAGGATGCTAAGGAGCTGACAAAGCCTTTGTCAGCATATGTCCAAAGACCACACACGAGAGGCTGAGATGAACTCACAACACGTAAACTGGTTTATTTCACTCTTCTGGGGAAATGGTCAAGTCAGTCTGTCAGGGGTGTTTCAGTTTCAAACTTGGCAAGGGGAAAGGCAGCAGGGATGAGGGAAACGCCGCATAACAATATACAATAGATCTTTTTGTTGTTGTTTAGTCGCACAGTCAAGTTCAACTCTTTGCAACCCCATGGACCACATCACGCCAGGCCCTCCTGTCTTCTGTTGTGCTCCAGAGTTTGCTTAATTTCATGTTCGCTGCATCAGTAACACTGTCTAACCATCTCATCCTTTACCGTCCCCTTCTTCTTTGACCTTCAGTCTTTCCCAGCATCATTAGGGTCTTCTCCAGTGAGTGTCTCCCTTCTCATTGGGTGACCAAAGTATTTGAGCTTCAGCTTCAGTCTCTGGCCTTCCAGGGAACAGTCAGGGTTGATTTCCTTTAGGACTGACTGATTTGATCTCCTTGCAGTCCAGGGGACTCTTAAGAGTCTTCTCCAGCCACCATAATCCAAAAGCATCTATTCTTCAGCATTCGGCCTTCCTTATGGTCCAACTCTCGCAGCATTATCTGGACATGTGTTACGATACTTCCCTCTTCTTTTTTCACTTTGCCGAGCAGCTCCTTTTTCATCTCCTTTTCCCCCCCTCTGCCTCTACCCACAGTTGTTAAAATGAGTATAGAAATATTCTGACCCAGTCTAGGATGCTAAGGAGCTGACAAACCCTTTGTCGGTATATGTCTGAACACCACAGACGAGAGGCTGAGATGAGCTCACAACACGTAAACTGTTTTATTTCAGTCTTATGGGGAAATAAATAGTCAAGTCAGACTGTCAGGGAGTTTTCAGTTTCAAACTTGTCAAAGGGAAAGGCAGCAGGGATGAGGGAAACTTTGCATAACAATATGGGGTTGATAGCGCGATGCAAAAATCTAGCTGTTTTGTGCAAGCAACAGGTGTTTAGAACTGCTGGGCAAGATCACTCCTTAGGTGAACAGGCAGAAGTTGATTGGGCACAAAACGGCTAAAGTCTGTGGGGCCAGGAATAGACGCACAGCAGAGTTGCCAAGCTCTGGGTGGTAGCTGGAAATCTCCTGGGATTACAACTGATCTCCAGGTGACAAACATCAGCTCACCTGAAGAAAATGGCCGCTTCAGAAGCTGGAGTCTGTGGCATTCTATCCCACTGAAGTCCCTCCCCTCTCCAAAGCCTGCCCCTCCTCAGGCTCCACCCCCTCAAATCTCCAGGTATTTCCCAGCCCAGAGGTGGCAACCCTGATGCACAGGGTCCAACTTTCCTTCTTTAACCCTTGGCAGGGATCACCCCTCTGTCCCAGGAGCTCTTTCTCTCAGGGAAGGATTCACCAGCTCCCCTCCCCTATTTCAGAGTCCTCACCCATCCTGCCCTGTCCCGTCTCCTCACGAGCTAGCAACCTCTAACTCCACTGCCGTTTTCCAACTCTCTCTCTGCCATTCTGTCCACTCTTATTGGTCACTCTCAGGGAGAGGCGGAACCCAACCTGTCCATCACAGACGTCACGTTTGGCTTTTCGTGGAAAGTGACGTTGCACACCTGTCCTTGCCTCCAAATCCCTCCCAGCTCTGGCTGACAACCCAGTCCCATCCTGAGATGTATTTTTGTGGCACAAGGACTGCAGCAGAAGTGAGGGGCCTGCATCGGAAAGAAAAAGAGGACCCCCAGCCCAACGAGCGTTCTCTTGCCTTTGTGGTCGTCGTAGGCGTGCCACTAAAAAGCCGTGATCTGATCTCTGCTTTGGAGATGCGCGCACAAAGCCTCATTACGCCTCCTGCTCTTGTGCTTGTTATGCGCAATGCACACCTTTGTTGCCGAGCGGTTGCATAATCATCTCGTTTCCCTCTTACAAGACACGCGTCTCTTTTGTCAGAGCAAAATGAGATGCACGGAGGGCTTTTGTGCTCCGCCCAAGTGGATCTGGCACCCAGACGATGCCTCACGCCATCTATTCTTTGACACCCCAAAATAAGCTTTGGCTGAGGCTGGCTTTGTTTTATAAATAGCAGCCATTCTTCCTGGTTTCTCTTCCCCCACCCCCCAGTGCTGGAGCTGAGAGCCGGGAGAAGTGGGTGAGAAGCACTTGATTAAAAGTAAGGTTGGTGCCGGTGCCAAAGCGAGATTGACGAGGCCGATAATAAGCTCCCTGCTCTCCACGAGGCAGTAATTTATGAAGCGTCCTTCCGCACTCTTCCCACAGCTTCTCCTTCCCGATCCCAAACTGCGGCCTGACATGACAAATGGGCTGTCTGTCGGAGAGAGGCTGCAGCGTCTGTTCCTAACACCCGAACTCAGAGTTGGCGCTACTCCGTCAGCCCTGGAGCTATCGTGATGTGCAGCCGCCCTCCGTAGAACTGATTTTGCTGCAGATAAAGAGAATGTTTCCTTAACATGCTCAAAGTGCGCAGTTGTTGCCAGCCCTCCAGCCACATAGTAGCCATTGTAGTCAGAGGCCCTGAGAGCCAAGAAGGAAAACCACAAAGGGTCTCTTGCACATTTTTTCACTGGTTGTGAGGACTGCTGTGGGAATATGCCACTTCAGTTACCAGTTTCGAACTCGGTTCCACTGCCCTCTCCCATCCCAGTGCCCTGGGGCTCCCTGCTTCTGGTAGGCCCTCCCGACAGCCAGCGGGGGGTGGGGAATGCGCCTACCAGGAGCGGGGAGTTTCATCTGATGTTTCAGCGATGTGCCCACCTGACGGCTGGTGTGACCCGGAAGTGACGCAGGCACGTCGGGGACATTGGGGTGACACTCTGATGTTTGAGGAAAAACTCTATGGTAGAAGCTAATTCTACCATAGAGTTTTTGCCTCAAAAGACCAGAGTGTCTCCCTGGCATCCCCGACATCCCTACATCACTTCTGAGTGATAGGAACATAAGAAGATAAGAGAGAAGCCAATGTTAGATCAGGCCAGTGGCCCCTCCAGTCCAACACTCTGTGTCACACAGTGGCCGAAAATACCCGGGGCCATCAGGAGGTCCAGCAGTGGGGCTTCATGTTGAAGTCACATAGGCATGTCGCTAAAATGCCGGGTGATCCTCCCCTTTATTGCTGTACAATGTCCCATACACACACACATACCAGCTAGCTGATTTTGGTGGCAGAGAGCTGGGGGGCTGGCAGCAGCGGACCCTCGCCTCCCTGGGGGGAGGGGGGTGTCTAGCATTCCTACTGTGCCTCCACATAAGCATTTGTTCTGTTTCTGACCCTTCTTCTCAACATCTGTTACCCCTGGAACATTGTCAAATTAGATTTCTGTATTCATCTCCCATCTGCTAAAGATCTCACAGCCGGTTGTGTTTCACAGAGCGGTCCTAAGCAGAGTTACCCCCTTCAAAACACATTTGCTTCAATGGACTTTGAATTGTGCCACTCTGCTCAGGAGCACACCGTCCACCTTTGAGTGCTAACACAGCCGGAACTGTACTCCCGAGTCTTACGGATCACCAGTTAACATTTATCATTTCTGCTGTAATATCTATTTTATTTATTTATTTATTTGCACGTCTATCTCAGGGCGGGCTACAACCAGGTGGAGTAAGAGGGAGGCTTTCCAGTTTGCCATCCCGTTACTTAACATCTGAATATTTGTAAGCAGGTACAATTGTAGTTGATTACAGATCTTCCAACAGGGATAATGCCTGCATAGGGTTTCCCAGCCCCCCAGTCTGGGTGGGGGTTCCCCCACTGCTGCGTGCTCCTCCCCACTGCTGGCCAGCTGGCCGGTGGGTGGGAAATCCTGCCCACAAATGCCCCAAAATGCAACAGGATAATGTCACCCAGAAGTGACATCATCGCACCACCAATGTTGCACAGTGACGCCCTAGTTTGGGGACAAAACTCTATGGAAGTGCATGCAGCAAAAACTCCCAGAGAGGCCCAACACTCCCCCCCCCCGCCAGCCCTACCACTGCAGCATCATTTGGTAAGTCAGCTGGGAGTTCAGGCCAGATCTGCTCCCATCTCCTTCCTGTTCCCTGTCCAACCTGACTACATCTCCCAGCAGGCCGTGCTCCCAGCTCTGTTTTTACAGCCACCACTGTGTCTGAGAACGCTGTGTTGTCAGACACCGGCAGCAACAACTTTCTTGCAAAGAAGTAAAGTTTATTGAGACATTGAGAGTATGCAGATTGTCTCCACACATCCCATGTTAGAACTGGCCATAAGCGCACGAAGCAGGCAGGTATACATCATTCAGGAGGGTCCCCTGAGGGCCTGGAGCCAATCACGGAACAGGTAGGAGCCCGCCAAAGCCAACAGGTCCAGTTTCCCAGGAGAAAGCTGGTGCCAGACGCCAAGGCCACATGCTCACGTTACAGAGCTAAAGGGGGGTGGTGAACATAAGAACAGAAGAACACAAGAGAAGCCAATGTTGAATCAGGCCAATGGCCCATCTAGTCCAACACTCTGTCACACAGCGGCCAAAATATACCAGGTGCCATCAGGAGGTCCAGCAGTGGGGCCAGGGCACCAGAAGCCCTCCCACTGCTGCCCCCTCCAGCACCAAGAATAGAGTGCATCACCTGCCCCAGACTGAGAGTTCCCATCTATACCCTGTGGCTGATAGCCACTGATGGACTTCTGCTCCATATGTTTATCTAATTCCCTCTTGAAGCTGTCCATGCTTGTAGCTGCCACCACCTCCTGTGGCAGTGAATTCCATATGTTAATCACTCTTTGGGTGAAGAAGTATTTCCTTTTATCTGTTCTAACCCGACTGCTCAGCAATTTCATGGAGTGCCCACAAGGAGTTCTTGTATTGTGAGAAAGGGAGAAAAGTACTTCTTTCTCAACCTGCTCAATCCCATTCATAATCTTATAAACCTCAATCATGTCACCCCTCAGCCGTCGTTTCTCCAAGCTGAAGAGCCCCAAGCATTTTAACCTTTCTTCATAGGGAAGGTGTTCCAACCCTTTTATCATTCTAGTTGCCCTTTTCTGCACTTTTTCCAATGCTATAATATCCTTTTTGAGATGTGGTGACCAGAACTGTACACAGTATTCCAAATGAGGTCGCACCAATGATTTATACAGGTGGATGAAAATAAAGACAGACTGGAACCGAAACCCATTTTTTCTGCCTAGTCCATCAGCCAGGGAAGCATAAACATTTTTCTTCTTTGAGAACAATTTTGGAAAGGTACAGTTCTACAGCACGGAGGCATGGTTCATGTCGTACTGGGACTGGGAAAGGTGTCGGTTCCAGAGTTCCTTCGGCCATCATCCTTCTTGGTTGGTGTCTCAGCCTGGCCTACCTGACAGGGTGGTTGTGAGGACACCATATATGTCACTCAGACCTCCCTGAGGGACAGGGTAAACCCTTCCCCAAAACATCATGATGAACAGCCTGGCATGGTTTTAGATAGGGCGTTATCAGTAGCGTGACGACTGGCATGATAGAACTCTGCTAACTGTGTAGGTGCGAAAGTTGCTCTCGGCTGGCTGTTTTTCTAATGCATGATTCGTTTTTCAGATAAAACTATCCGACTTTGGGTTCTGTGCCCAAGTTTCGAAAGACGTTCCCAAGAGGAAATCACTCGTTGGAACCCCGTACTGGATGGCCCCGGAAGTGATTTCCAGGTTGCCTTACGGAACAGAAGTAAGTATGAATGGGGAACTTGCCACGGAACAGCAATGTATGTCAGTTCAATATTTCTAAGAGTTTATTTGTATTGTTCCGTGTATACCCTGCTGTTCTGCCAATTCCGGTCCCTGAGAGCAGCTGATGTGATTGGTCTCCACGAATGCCCATCTAGCTTCAAAATGTCCCAGCATATTTTAATGCACTAAAAATATAATACTAAAAATATAATACAGTGCAAAAAACATGAATTTCTTACTCTGTAAGCCAACACACACACACACCATTCAATATAGACCTCAAATGTTATTATTTATTCATGTGGTATATTTTAATAACGCATGAATAAGGAGGTAAGAGAGGCCGCATCGGCACAGGTTTTTAAGAAGGGGTGTAAATGTCCGAGTTCTTTTTTCTGAACTGTGGCCTGAAGGATTGTATTTGGTTCTGTGGATACCCTAAAGTTTCCCATTTGGGAAACGGTAGAGTTGTAAAGTTTTAATTAAATAGCTCCCACCTCTTCTACCATCCAAGGTGATTCACAAAGCAATAAAAAGAAAATTCTAACTCCGGTTGTAGTTTAAAAAGCACCAGTGGTGGATCTGTGCGTGACAATAGAATTTAGTGGTTGAAAATCATTCCGTTTCTACCCGAACCCTGTGCTGCAGACTTTCCAAAAGTCCAGCAAAGAGGATGGCCCCCCTCCTTCCTTTGGAAGATTAGGGCAAAGTCTCAGGGCCACGAGTGAAAAGGCCCTGCTCCTCCCACCTTTCTGATTTCTCTGATGGGAGGCATTTTGAGTAGAGCCTCCCGAGATCTTAGGCGGGTCCATGGAGTCACTACCTGGAAAAGGCCCGTCCTTCTGAATGTGCAGTCTGTTGTGAAGCAGCTGGTGATTGTCGTGGAATGGGCGCTTCTTCGTGTCTCTTGAGTGTTTTTATGGCTATCGGATGGGGTAGCCCATCTCGAGGCAAGTGACCTCCTCTTCAGAGCCGCAGCCAACGAAGATGGTGAAACAGCGCTGCTCAGACTTCTTGAAAGGGGACTTGGGGGCTTTTCACAGGGAGGTTCCCTTGCGGTTTGGTGCCAACTCGCGGTGTTTTGTTTTTTCCACTGAGCTTCCTCAGGCCTTTGTTTTCTGTTGGTTGTCCTTCCACAGTTCTTTGTGCTTTCGTAAAAGAGATAAAAATGGTTTGAGAAAACACAGAGAAGCCATGAATCAGAGAAGACAAAAAAAATGGAAAATGAGAACGTGAGGAAGCTCAGAGAAGAAAACATTGCAGGTCGGCACCCAAGCCGTGAGAGATCCCCTCTCTGAAGAGACCCCCGTGTCGGGTCTCACTGCTGCAACTTTCAGGACACTGCAGTGAAGTCATTCCCGGCTACCATCCCCGTCTGCAGCAGAGAACACCCACATCAGTTCACACTGAGCACATGTATACTTTATTTTCTGCATTCGTATTTATTTTTTAAAAAACTCTACGAATGAGTGACCTCCGGGTAGTGACCCGTCCCTGTCGTTAACGGCCTTGCTCAGGTCTTGCAAACTGAGCGGCCCTTGTGGTTTCCTTTGTTGGGTCAACCCTTCTTCCTGTTGGGTCCCCCTCTTTTCCTGCTACCTTCAACTTTTCCTAGCACGATTGTCCTTTCCGGTGACCCTCGTCTTCTCATGACGTGATGAAGGTACAATAGCCTCAGGTCAGTCATTTTCGCTTCCAGAGAGAGTTCAGGATCGATTTGATCTAGAACCCATTTATTTGTTCTCTTGGCAGTCCATAAAACTCTCCTCCAACACTTCATTTCAGTTGAGCCAACTTCCTCCCTGGCAGCTTTCTCCCTTGTCCAGCTTCCACAACCGTACATAGTAGATGGGGAACACTCGGGCATGAATTGTCTGGATGCGTTGGACTTGACTTGACGGCAGGTACCCCACACACACACAGAGAGAGGTCAGATCTCATGGCTAGTGATCTCCTTCCTGGTGAACAAGAAGGAGTTTTGTGCCACCTCAAAACTAACAGAGTTCCTGCAGTGTAAGCAAATGCTGAAAAAAAAATCATTCCCTGAATTAGAATTCAGCCGTGGGACTTCGTAGTTTTAACCGAGGCTTGGGCAGACGCGGTTGTGAATGGTTCACAGTCACTTTGGCGGCTGAATTGTCTCTGCGCAGTTGTCCTTGAGCACAGTTGCGCCTGTGGCATTATGGAGACAGTTTTATGTACACAAATTTCTTTGCAGGTATTTCCCATGTTCACAGAAGTCCACTAGAATCTCTGCAGAGCTTCCATCAGTTTGGAAGGTCACGTTTCCCCAAGCAGTGCATCAGGAGAACAAGAAAACCACGAGCCACTCTGGGAGGGACCCCAAATTAAGATCCAAGAAATCATTACATACGTTGGGTCACCCAAGACTCTTTGGTATAGCAGGAACTCCTTTGCATATTAGGCCACACACACCCCTAATGTAGCCAATCCTCCAAGAGCTGACAGAACTCTTCTTACCGGGGCAACTGTAAGCTGTTGGAGGATTGGCCACATCAGGGGTCCGTGGCCTAATATGCAAAGGAGTTCCTGCTACAGAAAGAGCCCTGGTCTGAACACCATGAGCCACGCGGAGGAGACTCCTGCAGTATATTCTCTTTTCTCTCTGCTAGGCAAAAAAGCCACCTGAATTTTGCAGGCAGAAGAGACCAGGTCTGAATGCGTAAACATGCAGGCTCCGTGGGAAGCTCTGTTTCTCCCGTTTGTTGCTAAGTACAGAAACCGAGACCAGGAGCACATCAGAATGGGAGTCTTTGGTCTTCACAGCAATGCCAGTTATCCAGTTCAGATATCATGAGAAAACCAAGGTCTGTTTTAACGATAGCTAGTTTGTGAAACGAAGATTAATCTTACGGATCACTCCGATTCTGATTTCCCTCCGCGAGGGCTGGTTAAGCCGGCGTGTCTGAATTCACGTGTCTCTTGGAACTGTAATTAAGGCTACCTGGGGGTTAATCGACCAGCCAGAGCCTGGCTCGATGGGCCCAGAGTGGGTTGGCTGGCATTCAGGCAACCGGGCTAACCATAGCTCGGCTAATCCAACCAGGGGAACGTTTGACTTCTGAACTAAGCCACCGGCTCTGCCTTTCAGAATTTCAGAAGGACAAAGGCTTCTGTGGTTAAGTATCTGTGAGAACCAAATGGTATCCAACCCGTTTCACTTTCCGGTTCAATGGATGTCTTTTGCAGGTGGATATCTGGTCCCTTGGGATCATGGTCATAGAAATGATCGATGGGGAGCCGCCGTATTTCAACGAGCCGCCCCTCCAGGCAATGCGCAGGATCCGGGATAATTTACCACCACGAGTGAAGGATCTGCATAAGGTGAGGCTGTCCACGTTTTCGTGGCGTGCGCTCACTCGTCATCTCCTGCGTATTCCGGAGCAAATAGATCCCAAATATCAGATCTGTGTCTGTTTTGGTCACAAGCTAGGATGGCAGGAGGCTCCCTCCTCCACTTTCCGTGCCCCCATTTTTCCCAGTGGTACATCAACACGTGGTTGATGTACATCAACACATGGTTGATGTACCACAGGGAGCCAGTTTGGTGTAGTGGTTAAGTGCACGGATTCTAATCTAGGGGAACCAGGTTTGATACCCCACTCCTCCACTTGCAGCTGCTGGATGACCTTGGGCAAGCCAGAGTTCCTTCAGAGCTGTTCTCTCAAGAGCAGTTTCTCTCAGAGCTCTCTCAGGCCTACCTACCTCACAGGGTGCCTGTGGGGAGGGGAATGGAAAGGAGTTTGTAAGCCTTTGGAATTCACATGGAATTCACTGCCACAGGAGGTGGTGACAGCTACAAGTGTGGACAGTTTCAAGAGGGAATTGGATAAACATCTGGAGCAGAGATCCATCAGTGGCTATTAGCCCCAGGGTATAGATGGAAACTCTCAGTCTGGGGCAGGTGATACACTCTATTCTTGGTGCTGGAGGGGGCAGCAGTGGGAGGGCTTCTAGTGTCCTGGCCCCACTGCTGGACCTCCTGATGGCACCTGGTATATTTTGGCCGCTGTGTGACAGAGTGTTGGACTGGATGGTCCATTGGCCTGATTCAACATTGGCTTCTCTTATGTTCTTAAGCCGCTCTGAGACTCCGAGTGAAGGGCGGGGTATAAATCCAATCTCTTCTTCTTCTTCTTCTCTGTAGATACATGCATAAAATTCATACATCTGAACAACAGAAATGATACCCCAGATACAATGGATGAACTAACTCCTCCATGTAACCACACTCTCACACACACTCAAACCCATGCATATGTGCCCTCCTTCAAATACAGCATCCTTGCAGCAGTGTGTTGCGTGGCAAAGCACATTCAGCAAGAGGCGACAGGAAGGTGCCGTCTTGTCCCCCAGCTGGGCCAAGGAAAGAGACCAAGCAGGGCCAGAGTGGCGCCTCCCGCCTCCCACTGATTCCTGTACACTGAAGCCCATTTAACCCTGGGCTGAGCACTCTCTTTAATCTACAGATCGGTCCATCCTTTTTCTTGTGTGGTCTCGTAATACAACTAGCATTGAATTCCTGCTTCCATTTATTCATCAACATTCTCCAAAGTGGCCAGTGTGGAATGTCAGAACATAAGAGAAGCCAATGTTGGATCAGGCCAATGGCCCCTCCAGTCCAACACTCTTCTGTGTCACACAGTGGCCAAAAATACCAGGGGCCATCAGGAGGTCCAGCAGTGGGGCCAGGACACTAGAAGCCCTCCCACTGTTGACCCCCACCCCAAGCACCAAGAATAGAGAGCATCCCTTGCCCCAGACTGAGAATTCCTATCCATACCTTGTGGCTAATAGCCATGTGATCTCAGCTCATATACTTATCCAATCCCCTCTTGAAGCTGTCCATGCTTGTAGCTGCCACCACCTCCTGTGGCAGTGAGTCCCAAATCCGCCATGTCGAACAAGAGAGAAACCTTGACTTGCTGTGCCTCCACACACACCAAACATCATTTTTGTTTGTTTTCCCTCCAACTCATCTTCCCAGCTGCCTAACATTTACTGACGGCTACACTTGCATTCGTAGATGAGCATCGCCAGGGTCTTTAGTGGCTGTGCAAGTGAGAGGGAATCATTTTCACATTCCTGAAGCAGTTTATTGAGACCCAGCAGCTGGGCTCGAGGGACCTGAAGCCTCCGGCCTGAATTTCACCCTGAATTTTATCTCCCCATTTGCCACTCAACAGGCTACCAGGCCTCTGCTTCAGGCCCTTGCCGATAATAAGAGTGTCGTAATATCAGCTTACTCTTAAAGGTTCTTGCAAGGATGCTGAAGCACCTTCTGAGCCCTGCCTGTGGAGGAGGACGAGGCAACCCGACAGGCGGGGCCACTGCTGGCTGCAGGGGGGGCGGGGGGCCCAAACACATCTGGAGCGGTGGTTGTAATCTGCTGGCTGCCTGCTGTTTTCTGCTTGCACCATTTCTTTCTTCCTTGCTTTTAATTACAAGGGAAGCCTTCAGAATCGCAGATGCCCCCTCCACAACCCACCCTCTGAAATGTTACAGTCTATTCTGTAGACTGATGTAGTGGTTAAGTGTGCGGACTCTAATCTGGGAGAACCGGGTTTGATTCCCCACTCCTCCTCCACTTGCAGCTGCTGGCAAGCCACAGTTCTGTCAGAGCTGTCGGAATAGGCAGTTCTCAGTCAGAGCCTCTCAGGCCACCCCTCACAGGGCTGTTGTGGGGAGGAGGAAAGGAGCTTGTAAGCTGCTGTAGACTCTGAGTGGGCAGGTATAAATCCCCTTCCTCTTCTTCTTCTTCTTCTTCTTCTTCTTCTTCTTCTTCTTCTTCTCTCAGGCTGTTCTCTCAGGCAGTCCTCAAGAGCTCTCTAGCCCACCTCCTCCCAGGGTGTCTGTTGTGGGGAGGGGAAGGGAAAGGAGTTTGTAAGCCGCTCTGAGACTCCGAGTGAAGGGCGGGATATAGATCCAATCTCTTCTGTTCTTCTGTTCTTCCAATTAAAAAGAGTGGGGGAGGAAAACAAACTTAACTCAAAACAAATTGAATAAAGTACCAAAAGGTTAAGAAGTCATAAACATACACAAATAAACATTATAAACAAAAGTACAGGTTTCTTTCCCTTGGTCATAAACAGGGCTTTTTTTGCAGAAAAAGCGTAGCAGGAACTCATTAGAATATCAGGCCGCACCCCTGACAGCACAGCTCATTAGCATATTAGGCCACACCTCCATGTTGCCAGAAGTGTGGTCATCCAGCCACACCCACCTTTTGCTTCTTATTCTGTTTACCTTGTTTGTTGTCCAAACCCAGGGCTTTTTTTGCAGCAGGAACTCCTTTGCATGTTAGGCCACACACCCCTCATGTAGCCAATCCTAATGAGTTTCTGCTGTTGGGTGTGGCCTGTTATGCTAATGAGTTCCTGCTGGGCGTGGCCAACTCGGGAGCCAGCCGGAACTCCGCTCCTGTGCGTTCCTGCCCCCAAAATAGCCCTGGTCATAAACAATAACTATCAGAATGATTTTATCTTGTTCGTAGATTCCGGTGGGCGTCCGTGTTGGTCTGAAGCAACAGAATGAAGAGTCTGGCGGGGGCACCTTTACGACCAACAAAGTCTAATTCTGAGTATCAGCTTTCGTGTGTTTGTGTGCACACTTTTTCAGATATCTGTTGAAGTGTATACCCAGAATTAAACTTCGTTGGTCTTAAAAGTGCCTGACTGGACTCAAACTTTGTAGGTCATCTTGGTCTGTTCATGTTAAATGAATGTTATATTATTAAGTCAGGAGCCAGGCTGCAGACTTATTAGTCTGACCACCGAGGAAGGCCAGTTGGGCCGAAATGCATCTGGTCCGGGTCAATATTTGTCACTGTTAGATGTCATTGTATGTAGATCATCAATGGTAACTGAGGCTATTGTAAGGGCCAATAGCTGTTTTTAACTTATTGTGAAATAAATACATGCGTTTTTGTAAATGTTTGTTAATTTCTAACTTGACAAACTATTATCTGGCCTGCATGTTTATGTCTTCTCAACCTTTTTGGTACAGTCAGGTCTTCTACATCTCCTAATGGTTCTCCTTCTCTAAATGGTTCCCTGATGTTCCTTAATCAGTGATCAAATGTCAAGTATCATAGTTGTCAAATGACGTGGCTTATTAAGCTGCCTTTCTTTTTTTGGGTTCTTTTAAGCTGAAAAGAAAATAGAGTTACTTCTTGGCTACCAATATAGCTGAGCCCGAATAAAAGCTGATATTACTCGGTTTTTATTTGGGTGTGGCTATGAGAAGACATTTAAAGAGATCGCGGTCTCTTTAAATGCCTTTCACTCACTGAGTTGCACTGCTGCGACAACAACATGTCTTGGAGAAGGCATTTAAAGAGTGTCCCTTTAAATGCCTTCTCCAAGCCACAATGCCACTGCTAACTCAGCAAGTGAATTTTTTTCCTGCATTGAAAGTAATGTAGGATGGGGGCACCTTCCTTGGAGCCCATAGAATTGGAGCTCCTGGTCCAGTCTTTTCAAAACTTGGGGGGGGGGTTTGAGGAGAGGCACTAGCAGCTATGCTGCAAAATTGGTACCTCTACTTCAAAAACAGCTCCCCCAGTGCCCCAAATTGATTCTCCATTATACCCTACGGGTTTCCCAAATATTTCCCAATTCTGAATACCATACTGGTATTGCGTTTTAATATTTGGGGGTTCAATAGTCTTGAACCCAAAAATACTGGGGGGGGGGTTGTTTGTTTTGTTTTTTGGACATCCGTAATTTCAGGGTCTGATGTCAGTGATGTTCATCGTTGACTTTTTACAGGTTTCCTCCGTCCTCCGTGGCTTTCTCGATCTGATGCTGGTGAGGGAACCTTCCCAGAGAGGAACGGCGCAAGAACTGTTGAGGCACCCCTTCCTGAAAATGGCCGGCCCTCCCTCGTGCATTGTGCCCCTCATGAGGCAATACCGGCACCGCTGAGGTCAGCCCCTCGCTCTGTCTCTCTCTCTCTTTCTCTGTGTGGCGCAGAAACCCGCAGGAAACTGGATGCTGAGCAGAAAGCGCTCGTGAGCAGAACAGCAGAGATAATCGATCGCGGTAGACTTGAGCTCAACACCACGAAAGAGGCCACTTTAGGATTTTGAAGGAATTTCTTCGCTTGCGAACTGGATGTGTCGGCAGCTGCTACTCCGGCATGGGGAGCATCCTCCACCATCAGATGGTGTTTTAGCCCTACTGACTTGCAGGGTAGAGGAATGTCATGTGACTCTACTCAGAAATGGGGGCAGGCTTGTTGCACAACCGACGGAGCGCCTGGGTTTTACTTAGAATCTGTGAAACGGCATTTCTACTTCAGAAGAACACTTTTCTGACACAAAAAAAGAAGCACCTTTTTATCTCAGTTGTAGCAGTGTGACGTATTTTGAAATGAATTTGTAATTTTCTGTACATTGCTTTTGATAATTTACAGTACTTTGATGTCATAACGGTAGTGCTAGTAGAGGTTATGGGTGTAAACTTGGCAAGCGTTTCAGCGAGACCTTTTCCTACTTTTGTATGTCTTTCGACGAGAGAGGGACTCAAGAAACCTTTCGGCGGCTCAGAATGTTGACGGGATCTCCCCCCCCCGCCTCCCCCGAGCATACCTCTTCATTTTGCAAACGTTTAAATTGCAAAGTACGTTTTCACCCTCCCTGAAATAATATTTAAGGGTTTTAGTATTGTGCTGGAGAGCTAAGGACCTTGCAAAATGTGAAGGGCTGTTTCATATCAATATGTTTTGTCATGTCCTAATTGCAACTATTGTGTAGTAGTTAGCGCCCAGGAAGTGCGACAGAAATCAGCTGCCGCGGGAGGAGCAGAAATGAGGGTTGAGTTGCCATCTGGTAAGATTTTCACTTGGTGGCTACCTCCACCAGGGTGGGCGGCATGAGTTGAGTTGGTGGGTAAGTGTGTGGCTTTAGGGGGACTCTCCCATTTCTTGCCGGAAGGAGTGCCCTTGAGGGAACAGCGTGCAATTCTTCTGTGTGCTTTTTAGCCTTGCAGGCACAAATGTGGCTGACGGGAGTACCGCGTGTTTCTCCAGGAGGCCATGCACATCCATGTGCATAGCAGGGGGAGGGGTGGAAGAGGGCGTCTTACCCAGGGCCCTTCAAGACCTGAAGCCGGGCCTGGCACACACCTCTGATGGTATCCGGTTGCCCTTGATATTACCAGTGGTGGCAGCAGTTGGGTGTTTCTGCTTATGTGCCATGACCTCTAGGATCGGCCCTGCACATTGTCCCAGGAAGATAAATTCCTCCTACCATGCTAGGATTCCACAATCCTGTTTTCACTGCCTATCACGGACTGCAAAAGCATTGGTGCGGGGGGGGGGCACGGTGGCATATGACTAATGGGTTGCTTTTGGTTTGGTGGGGGGACACGCAAGTTGTACAGGCCTTTTTCAGTTTGGCAGTTGGGGCAGAAGATACGATGCTTGTGCAAGAAGTAAACGGAAGCGTCCGGTTCCACATGCAAATGCACTCACACCACGCACTCTCGCAGCTCTTGAGATTCGGTTGCTTGTCACTGTTTTCAGCGCGACGTGCATTCTCACACCCCACGAAGGTTACAGATCTGTGTTAACTAGCAATATGGACATTTCTTCACGTTCAACTGTGCTGACCCCACCGGCGTAACCTTAAGTCTTCATTACGATATTCATGCTTTGGAGATCAAACCCTGGCTCAAGAAGTCCAGCTGCTGAGTGGGCATTTTCCAATTCGAAATCAAAGTGTTGTAAGAATATGTTGATGTGTTTGCCATGGGGGGGGGGGGGATGTCTAAACCCTTTTGGAATGTTAATCCAGCAGTGACTACTACAACCGATTTTGTGTTGCTCGTCAGATAGATTTGCATGTTAACCATAGGCCTATAGAGATTTGCCCTTATAAGTGCTCCATAATTATTTCAGCAATGAAATACTTGATTTAATATTTGTTTTTCAAAAAAATGATGCCTAATATGAAAGCCATGTCTTTTCCAGCTTTTTTTTTGTTGTAATTATTGATCTCACTTGAAAATTAGATCTGACTCTGAATTGGACATATCACGTTAGATCATTTTACTTTTTGTTGGATTTTTCGCCCCTTTCCCCGATAAATTGGTCATTATTTAATGTAATAAAAGAGGAAGAAAAAACAGAAGACCCAGTGCTGCTGATTCAAGACAGACTTGCTGTTGGTAATGAAGCTCTTTTGCTCCATTACAAATAAGTGCGAGAACAAACATTAGAGTTTAGACCGACACATGAAGGAAATATCGAGGTTTATAAGATTATGAATGGGATTGAGCAGGTTGAGAAAGAAGTACTTTTCTCCCTTTCTCACAATACAAGAACTCCTTGTGGGCACTCCATGAAATTGCTGAGCAGTCGGGTTAGAACAGATAAAAGGAAGTACTACTTCACCCAAAGAGTGATGAACACGTGGAATTCACTGCCACAGGAGGTGGTGGCAGCTGCAAGCATGGACAGTTTCAAGAGGGAATGAGATAAACATATGGAGCAGAAGTCCATCAGTGGCTATTAGCCACAGGGTATAGATGGGAACTCTCAGTCTGGGGCAGGTGAGGCTCGGTATTCTTGGTGCTGGGGGGGGCAGCAGTGGGAGGGGCTTCTAGTGTCCTGGCCCCACTGCTGGACCTCCTGATGGCACCTGGTATATTTTGGCCGCTGTGTGACCCAGAGTGTTGGACTAGATGGGCCATTGGCCTGATTCAACATGGGCTTCCCTTATGTTGTCTTATGTTCTTATGCAAATATCTCTGCAGATTGCATGCAGACGTTCTGCAGCACGGGCAGAAGCTGCTCGTTGTCACGAAACGTTTTGGGTTTCCTGTCTTTTCATTTATTTATTAATGTTCTGTCCCCCATCAAGGCAGTGTACAGGGTCTGCTCTAACCCATAACCTAATATCTACCCAGTGAGGGAGCTCAAAGTGAGTGGGGGGGTCTGTGGCTTGGGGGCTGAGCACCATCTTTGCAGACAGAAGGTCCCCGGTTCAGTCCCCGACATCTCCAGTTAAAGGGCTTCAGGTAGCAGCAGGTGCTGGAGGAGATCTCTCTGCACATAACCTGGAAAGCGGCTGTAAATCAGAGCAGGCGAGCTTGATGGGGTACGGCAGCTTCTTACGTTGGGGGGGGGATATCCCAGGGAAGGACCATGAGCTGCCCTGAGCCTGCATTGTGGGGAGGGCAGGGTATAAATGTGAATAATAATAATAAATAAATGGCTCAGCGGGAGAGCATCTGCTTGGCATGCAGAAGGCCCCAGGTTCAATCCCTGGCAGCATCTCCAGCTAAAAGGATCAAAACAGTAGGTGAGGCGAAAGATCTCTGCCTGAGACTCTGGAGAGCAGCTGCCAGTCAGAGTCAACCAGAGTCTGACTGGTCTTGACAAAGCAACGATTTGACTCAGTTTGAGCCAGCCTGGTGCAGTGGTTAAGTGCGCAGACTCTAATCTGGGAGAATCGGGTTTGAATCCCCCACTCCTCCACTTGCACTTGCTGGATGACCTCAGGCAAGCTGTAGTTCTGATAAGAGCTGTTCTTGAAAAAGAGCAGTTTCTGTCAAGAGCTCTCTCAGCCCCACCGACCTTACCGGGTGTCTGTTGTGGGTAGGGAAAGGGGAAGGAGTTTGTGAGCCGCTCTGAAACACCTTCGGGTAGTGAAGGGCGGGGTATAAATCCAGTCTCTTCTCTTCTTCTTCTTCATCATATATTCAATTGAGCCAGAAGCAAGTCCACTCAAAATAGGGCTTATTTAGAATTGCAAACTGCTCAGCCGGAAAAGCATATGGAGTATCTGATAAGAACATAAGAGAAGCCAATGTTGAATCAGGCCAGTGACCCATCTAGTGCAACACTCTGGGTCACATAGTGGCCAAAATATACCAGGTGCCATCAGGAGGTCCAGCAGTGGGGCCAGGACACTAGAAGCCCTCCCACTGCTGCCCCCCCCCCAGCACCAAGAATAGAGTGCATCACCTGCCCCAGACTGAGAGTTCCCATCTATACCCTGTGGCTAATAGCCACTGATGGACTTCTGCTCCATATGTTTATCTAATTCCCTCTTGAAACTGTCCATGCTTGCAGCTGCCACCACCTCCTGTGGCAGTGAATTCCATATGTTAATCACTCTTTGGGTGAAGAAGTATTTCCTTTTATCTGTTCTAACCCGACTGCTCAGCAATTTCATGGAGTGCCCATGAGTTCTTGTATTGTGAGAAAGGGAGAAAAGTACTTCTTTCTCAACCTGTTCAATCCCATTCATAATCTTATAAACCTCAATCATGTCACCCCTCAGCCGTCGACAAAACAGGCAATCTGAGCAGGTTAAGATCAATTTTTTTTAAAAAAAAAGTGTTATTTATGAGAATCGCAACATCATCCATAAGGAGATCTGTTCCGCTGTGGAACCACGTGGGCAGGGATCCCGTGGAAGACTCTGCAATAATTTGTGTTCCGCCTGTCAGCACCGGTGGGCCATCCACCAAGATCTCCACCCCCTGCTTGGACCGCTTGTCTTCGATTGGCCATCTGGTGTCTGCAGGGTGTGGTGGGAAATGCCATTGAGTCACAGCTGACCTACAGGACCCTGAAGGGTTCTCAACTCAAGAGGCATTCAGAAGTGGTGGGCCATGGCCTGTCTCTGCCCAGCAACCCCGGACCTCCTGGGACTTCCTCCCATCCAAGGACCAACCAAGGCTAGCCCTGCTCAATTTTGGAGATCGGGTGACTTCGGGCTGGCCTGGGCCATCCCGCTCAGGAAAAAAGAGATGCCCAGAGGTGGTTTGCCTGCTTTTGTGTAGCAGCCCTGGACTTCCTTGCTGGTCTCCCATCCAAGGACTAACTGGGCCAGATCCTGCTTGGCTCCCGAGATCTGACGAGACTGGGCTAGCCTGGGCCGTCCAGGCCAGGCCTTGGATACCTAATGCATGCAAAACATCCTCTGCGTTTGGTGCGGAGCTGACGTAGCACAAGAGCTGAGAGGCTGAGCTACCAAACCAGGAAGACCCCAGTGTGATGGTTGTCTTCTTCATCGCAAACACAAGTTGCCTTAAACGGGCCGATCTTTCTCAACTTTCCTGCCCAGCCCCCAATCTGCCATAAAAATGACCTTGAGCACAGGGGGTCAAGATTGCAACACGATAGTACAAGTTTGAGAGCACATTGTCATGATCAATCGACATCTGGCCCTTACCCCAATAAAGCTCTGAGGAAGGCAAGTCATTACCCAACCCAACCAGGGAGAGGTACATGTGAAACGGACAGAAGTGTCCGTGGGATGTTCACCTGGGGCCCCATTGCATTTGATGGCGGTGACCCATGCCCATTGGCTTGAGCGGCCCCCATCTGAGGCTGTCCCTGTGAATAGGGGATGCCACTGATTTTGCACAGAAGGTGTTCAGCTGTTGAGCTTGTCTTCTTCAGCTGTGATGATCGGACGTGAGAAGATCACCAGGTCTGTTCATCTAGGTGCCAAACATCTTGAATGTATGCCCAGCAGGTTTGTCTTGTTTCTGTGTGTGTGTTTTCCAGAAGTGAAGAGGAACACACAGTGTAGATATACAAGGGAATAGCAATGTGTGAAAAAGACGTTAATGCTAGTTTAATAATGACCAAAGTATTAATACAAATACAACCATATAAGCACAATATTGAAGTAGAAAAGTTTCGTCTTGAGGTGAAGATGTATGAAGAATAATAAGTGAAGAATCTGGATATTAAGAACCCCGTTTCGAAGAACTTCCACAGTAACTGATAAACAATATATCTTTAAATAGGTTATATGCACTCTCATAAATGGGCAGTTATTGACAACACATCTCAGGAGAAGCTCAAGGCTTTACATCACACTTCCATAATTACTGCCTCTAGAAGATATATTGTTTATCAGTTACTGAAGAAGTTCTTTGAAACAGAGTTCTTGATATCCGGATTCTTCATTTTTTATTCTTCATGCATCTTCACCTCAAGAGGAAGCTTTTCTACTTTAATATTGTACTTACATGGTTTTATTTGTATTAATACTTTGGTCATTATTAAACTAGTGTTAGTGTCTTTTTCACGCAGATTGCTATTCCCTTGTTTTCCAGAATTGCACATGCATAAAAATGCTGCCAGTCCAAAGAGATTGGCAGCCAGAAATGTTGCAAAAAGCTACCTAGATGAACAGGGAATGGTAGTGTCTTTTTTAAAAAAAATGCAATGTTTGTTGTAGATTTTCCAGGCCGTGGCCTTGGCGTTGTAGTACATGACGTTTCACCAGCAGCCGTGACTGGCATCCTCAGAGGTAGCCTGGAAAATCTACAACAACTAATGAACTCCGGCCATGAAAGCCTTTGACAACATATTAAATGCAACATTTCTTTATGACTGATGTACATGATTTGTGACTGATATAACTGTGTATTTAAACAATTGCCTGACTAGCAGAGTAGTGGAAGGGCGAGGAGGAGTCAAGTAGAACTCAACTGGGGTGTGTGAGAAGAAGTATGTGCGCAAAGTTGAATGCTCCATGCTGCGCTGTTGGGAAGGAACACTGCAAGGCAATCCGCTGAATGGGCACATAACTGTCAAAGGACAGATGACCGGGCCCCTGGAAAAGCGGCTCCCTCCTCACCATTGGCAAGCAGAGCGCAAGACACACCAGTGGCTGTTGGAGCTCTGTCAACCTTCATGACATAAACTTATCGCTTGACCTGGATCGGGGAGGGGGGCCTTCCTCACCCCACCACCCCGGGGGGCTTTCCCTTGGCTTGAGGCACGGAAGTGCTGGGAGGCATTTTCTGCAGAACCTTCAAACGTTTTTATTAATATCTCGTTATTCGTAGAGAAGCTGAGGTCATTTCCAAGTGAATGTCACCAAAATAATCTTTTTTGTATATATCTGTCGATTTGCATACGTTTCAAAAGTGCTCTGGATTAATCAGCGTCGTCTGGGATTGATAGTTTCCCTTCCCCGTATATATATATTTTATATATATATCTATATACACGGATATATTTATAACACCTGAAGATATCTGCATAGTAGGATGAATATTCCGTTGCTGTTGCCTTGGGAAGTCGCCATGGTGCAGCGAGCGTGGGTCAGTCGCGGTACATGCAAGGGGCCTTGCCCAGAAGCATTTCTCAGCTGGCCGGCGGTGGCACGAGGCTCTTACACGCCGCCACTGTCATAAAGTTGCCCTGATGCCACAGCATTCCCCCAAGAAAGCAGATTAAAAAAAAGAAAAGCTAAAATCGCAGAACCTTGTTTGCCAGTGGCTTGGAAAAGAAATGGAAGCGGGAATCTGCTGGCGCCGGGGTGGTGACCGTGGTCAGGTCAGCAGGGCTTTGCTGGTATTCGTTCAAAATGGCGTTATTCCTTAGGGGAGCAGAGGAAGAGGAGGCGGCCCTGCGTTCCTTGCCTAGAACTCTTTTCCTTCCATTTTTGGGGCTCTGAGAAGACGGGGCCTTCGTCATCCTCCCAGCCAGTTTCTCAGAGCAAAGCCCAGGTGGGGTTGCCGGGCGGGGCTGAAGCGATGGAGCAAAGTTTTCAGTCCGGTGGCGCTTTGAAGACCAACAAAGTTTGAACTTTGTTGGTCTTAAAGGTGCCACTGGACTCCAACTTTGTTTCTGAGAAAAATGTGAGAGCCGGTGAGAGCCATCGTGGTTGGAGCGTCAGGCTGGGGTCTAGAAGACACGGGTTTGGATTTCCACTCTGCCGGGGGAGCGCTGGGTTAGTCCTGCTCCCTCAGCCTAACCTGCCCAAACAGGAGGGTTGTGAGGTTAAAATGGAGGAGGAGGAGGAGACGATGATGATGTCAGCCATTGGGGGTCCCCGGTGTGGGGGGGGGAGAAGAGGGTCATAAATACCTAAATAAATGCTGACCTTTTCCCCGGGGAAGGGAGAAAGTGCGGGGGAAGGAGTCCGGCAAATGCAGGAAAAGGTTCAATTCAGAATGATGTTTTTCCAGGGGAGAAGATGTTGCCCTCTGCTATAAATATTAAACTGTTGAGAAATGGCTGCTTTCCCCACCATCCCTCTCCCTTTGGTCTTTAAACAAATAGATAGTTTCCTCGTGTGGGCCCCTCTGACCTGTCGGGGGAAAGAAGGTGCTTTTCCTTCGGCTACCTGACGGTCCCCGGACCAGCTATCCCATGTGTTTGTACTCAGATCTGTCCCGTGGGATCTGAACTTGACTAGCCGCCGTCATTTTGAGATGGACGTGGTAGATCCCGAGAGTGATCACAATAACCAGTCCCAAAATCAAGCCGAGAATGAGAGGGAGGGTCTCTTCTAATTGTTCCCTTTGGTCCACGGGACATTTATGTTCTGCAGGAGAGAGAGGGAGAGGGAGAGGGAGAGAGGGAGAGAGAGAGTTACCATAAATAAGACTCTTATTTGAAACAAAAGACGACATCCCAGATGCAAATAGAATTTTAATTTCTTCTTTTGCAAACCAACGATGCTTAAAAATGTTCCCCTCCTCTACTCTACTTTAGGTGCCAGAGGATATTTCCGTAAACTCTCATCTCCTAAACCAGAAAGAATGCGTGCACCCTTTCTTTCTCTTTCTTTCACTCTCTCTCTTTCTCTCGAACTGAATCTATTTGTCTTCAGAAACCAAAGATTTCTATGCCTTTTTATTATGTGTATTCATAGCATTAATTTTTTTTAAAAAAATCAAAATTTATAAGAACATAAGGACATAAGAGAAGCCAATGTTGAATCAGGCCAACAGCCCATCTAGTCCAACACTCTGTCACACAGTGGCCAAAAATACCAGGTGCCATCAGGAGAGGTCCAGCAGTGGGGCCAGGACACTAGAAGCCCTCCCACTGCTGCCCCCTCCAGCACCAAGAATAGAGTGCATCACCTGCCCCAGACTGAGAGTTCCCATCTATACCCTGTGGCTAATAGCCACTGGTGGACTTCTGCTCCATATGTTTATCTAATTCCCTCTTGAAACTGTCCATGCTTGTAGCTGCCACCACCTCCTGTGGCAGTGAATTCCATGTGTTCATCACTCTTTGGGTGAAGAAGTACTTCCTTTTATCCATTCTAACCTGACTACTCAGCCATTTCATGGAGTGCCCACAAGGAGTTCTAGTATTGTGAGAAAGGGAGAAAAGTACCTCTTTCTCTACCTGCTCTATCCCATGCATAATCTTATAAACCTCCATCATGTGACCCCTCAGCCGTCGTTTCTCCAAGCTAAAGAGCCCCAAGCGTTTTAACCTTTCTTCACAGGGAAAGTGTTCCAACCCTTTTATCAGTCTAGTTGCCCTTCTCTGCACTTTTCCCAATGCTATAATATCCTTTTTGAGGTGTGGCGACCAGAACTGTACACAGTATTCCAAATGAGGTCGCACCAATGATTTATACAGGGGCATTATGATACTGGCTAAACTTTCTTTTCATCAGCAGTTACAGCTGCTGCCATTTCTTCAAACACATTTCTTCCTTCCCCTTCAGGTCTCACAGATACTTTACAGAACTATCTGGTGGTATCCTAGAACAATGAGTGTCCAGGAGGAGGAGTAGGAGGAGGATATTGGATTTATACCCCACCCTTCAATACCCAAAGGAGTCCCAGAGTGGCTTACAAACTCCTTTCCCTTCCACTCACCACAACAGACACCCTGTGAGGTAGGCGGGGCTGAGAGAGCTCTGACAGAAAATGCTCTTTTCAAGAACAGCTCTTATTAGAACTATGGCTTGCCCAAGGTCATCCAGCAGCTGCGAGTGGAGGAGTGGGGAATCAAACCCGGTTTTCCCAGATGAGAGTCCACGCACTTAAACCACTACACCAAAACATCAGCCCTTCTGAGTCATCAGCCAAATGAAGGTCTGGCCAAGAAACATGCGGAACAGTCTTTTTCACTGGTCTTACTTGGAAACTAATCAATAAGGGAACACCCTCAGTGGGGGTGGGGGGGACATACTGGTGTGGATCTGACTGTCCATGCTCAGAAGAAGACTCCTTCTTCTCCAGACTTGTTTCCTGCTCCCGCAGTCCCTTCCCACCCCCTGAAGAAGGACTGTCCTGTGACCTCAGGGCCCATACAAAGTCAAAGCCATGCTGGTCTGGGAGCTGCAGTGAGGAGGGGCCAACGGGATGAAACTGACCCCTCCCCTCAGCAGAGCAAATCTCATCGAAGAGGAAGGAGCAGCAATTCCACCCCCTCACCCTTCCTCACTCCAGTCCCTACTGACTTTGCAGACTTCCTTTATGTAGAGCCCACGACCCCAGGCATCACACTTCTGGGTGCCAGGAAAGGCAGTGGGTACGGAGAGGGATGTAGTCCCATATACAGAGTGGCAGAATCCATGCCCAGGATATCCCAGGAGAAAGGCAGGGTGGCAAATGGTCAGGAGACAGGAGGGTTGCCATTTCATGCTAGAATCATAGAATGTTAGAGTTGGAAGGGACCTTGCAGGTCATCTAGTCCAACCCCCTGCACTCTGCAGGAGCATAGCCGAAAGATAGCCCTACATACCTACAGCATACCCGAAAGTTGATTGTCCAGCCTCCGCTTGAAAACGGCCAGGGAAGGAGCATCCACCACCTCCCGAGGCAGTCTGTTCCACTGCTCAACCACTCATACCATTAGGAAGTTTCTCCTGATATTTAGCTGGTAGCGACTCCCTTGTAATTTCCACCCATTAGATCTGGTCTTGCAATCCGGACCAAGAGAGAATAGATCTGCTCCATCTTCTACATGACAGCCCTTCAGATACTTGCAGAATGCAATCATGTCCCCTCTAAGCTTTCTCTTTCCCAGGCTAAACATACCCAACTCTTTCAGCCTTTCCTCGTAAGACTTGGATTCCAACCCTCTCACCATCCTGGTTGCCCTCTTCTGGACACGCTCGAACTTGTCAACATCCTTCCTAAAATGTGGTGCCCAAAACTGGACACAGGACTCCAGGTGAGGCCTGACCATAGCAGAATAGAGCGGAACTACCACCTCCCATGATCTGGACCCAATGCTTCTGTTATTTCCTTCTCCAGTGACTCTTGAGAGTCCCTTGGACTGTAAAGAGATCAAATCAATCAATCCTAAAAGAAATCAACCCAGACTGTTCCCTGGAAGGCCAGATCCTGAAGCTGAAGCTCAAATACTTTGGCCACCAAATGGGAAGGGAGCACTCACTGGAGAAGACCCTGATGCTGAGAAAGATTGAAGGTCAAAGAAGAAGGGGACGGCAAAGGATGAGATGGTCAGACAGTGTTATCGAGGCAACAAACATGGAATTAAGCAAACTCTGGAGCACGATGGAGGACGGGAGGGCCTGATGTGATGTGGTCCATGGGGTCGTGAAGAGTCAGACTCGACTGTGCAACTGAACAACAACAAAAGCCACTGGTTTAGATGGCGTTAAAGTAACAGCGCACTGATGTTTCGATGGCTATCAGTGAGAGAACTCGGAGGCCTTCCTGCAGCCAAAGGAGCCCCACTCGGGAAGTCCCCCCCTCCCTTGAAGAGCCACTGAAGTTGGATGAAGGTGTTCCTGCAGAGTGCAGGGGGTTGGACTAGATGGCCTGCAAGGTCCCTTCCAACTCTAACATTCTATGATTCTATGAAGGCTCCTTCAGCTGGGTGAAGTCTCCTTGGGAGAAGGCTGGATCTGCACCAGAGGATGTCTGAATACTGGTTGGTGGGGGGGTGGGCAGAGGAGTAACAATACAGAAGAGATGTTGGCTTTGTTCCTTGCTGGGAGGCCTCCCAGAAACAGCCATCTGGCCATGGCTGGAAACAAGACATTGGACGAGAGTCTTCTTCTATTATGATAGTTATATTCATAGAACCATAGAATCACGGAGAGTTGGAAGGGGGGCCATAAAGACCCTCTAGTCCAACCCCCCCTGCCCAATGCAGGGCCAGCCTAAAGCATCTCTGGCAAATATTTGTCCAGCCTCTTCCTGAAAGCTGTCAGTGACTATGTTTAGGATTGTGATATTCATATGCCAGCTATTTTTAATAAAATCTCACGGCTAGAGCCAAACTTTCAAAGAAGCTGGAAGGCTGCGTGTGTTTCTGCACGTTGCTGGTGCAAAGGGAGCCTGTAGAAATCCTCCTACCCCAAAGTCTCCGCGCGGAACTGGAGTAGGTGAAACACAAAAAGCATTCTTGGCATGGTCCTTTTGTCCGCAGGAGGGATGGGACGCATTGTTTTGCCAGAGCAGTGATTAATCGCCACTGTGGAACCACGGAATCCTCCCGGGGCACCCGCGGTGCCATCGACAAGGGGAAGACAGCAGCTCTGAGGGTTGGGATTTGGGGTCTGGGGTTTTGTTCTTCGTGCTTCTGATCCTGAATAAAATGGCTTCTCGAATGACTTTAACAACGGTGGCATGCAACTGGCAAAGCGCGGATTTTTCACTTCCAGGTGCAGCTGGACTCTCGCTCTTTTCTGCTGCTAGAGACAGATTAACATGGTGACCCGTTTAAATCACAGAGAAGAGGTATAAAGAAAACAGTTGTGAGAGTCTGACCCACAAATCAAGCAGTCAAGAAGACTTCCAAAGAAAATGTGTTCTACGTATTACAGTCTCCTTTTCGTTATTAGCTTCATTAGCCAGAGGTCTTAAGCCAAACGTACAAACAGCTACTATAAAATATACTACATATAGCTACAAGATCATTTAGACCAAATATTTTTACAATAAAAACTAATAAACATACAGTCTGAAGCACTACAACACAATAAATAAATTCCTACAAATCGTGAGACGCCTGAGATCCATTAGAAATTTAACAGCATATTTGAGCCTGAACATTTATTGAGATCAGCATCCTTATCTGAATGTGTTCTCTTTCATGACTTCTTGTAAAGCACTTTATGGGCAAGAAAGCTTTTGTGCTACTCTAACATTTCCTGAGGAAGATCCAATTTTGAAACATTGTTATATAATCCGGGGACGACGTTGATAATGTACCTTTGCACCAGGATTTTCTTATGATTTGCAGGAATTTGTTTATTGTGTTGTGGTGCTTCAGACTGTAATACACAGTGAGCATTTCCTTTGCAATTCTCGTTGACTGCTTGATTTGTGGGTCAGACTCTCACGACTGTTTCCTTTATACTTGCTCTCTGATTAGGTCGTGTTTGTCCACATTTGCCATTTAAATCACAGGCATGAGAGGGAGAGGCGGGGGTGGGGGTGGTCCTGACTTTGGTATACAATATTTACTCGAAAAAGTCATATTTTCTTTTACCCAGGAATGGCATCAAAAAAGAAGGGGGTCATCTTATATTTGCATACAAGTTACAGTTAAGTCCAGTAATTTTTTTTGGGGGGGAGGGTATACTTTATAATGTCACGTCTTTGCCTTTAATTTTGAGAACTGCTAACAAATCGCAGCTCCCAATGCAAACTTGAAATGTTTTCCAGGATTCTGGGGTGATCCAGAAGCATGAAGGTTCGTTTTTGTTCTGTCCCACTTCGCTAATTTCCATTTTGATTCCCTGCTGCCACCACCAAATAACTCCCCTTCCCCCCCTCGATGCAGAGGCCTCCCCTCAGAGGCTCGAGGAGAGCCGCCTGCACAGTTGCCATCAACCCGAAGAGACGCGCACGAGGGCCTGGGAGTCAGGGAGGGCCACAGCTTCCTTGGTCCTCTGGCCGGGCCTCATTTGAGGTGGTAGCCACCCAACAGCCATGAGCCCCACTGGGCAGGGGCCTTGCCCACTTTCCTGGAACATGGGGCAGGTGCCACAGTGGAGAACAGTGCTCAGAAAAGCCACGGGTAACAAGTATGTTGTAGGTATGTAGGGCTCTCTTTCGGCTCTGCTCCTGCAGAGTGCAGGGGGGTTGGACTAGATGACCTGCAAGGTCCCTTCCAACTCTATCGTTCTACGATTCTATGATTCTAAGTCAAAGAGCCATGTGTGGATCCTGAGCCACTGAATACCACGGGCCCAATGCCTTCCCTCATGAGCATCTTCTTCCTGCACCTGCTTCCAACAAAATGCTAACTTCATTCATGTTGGATGTAACAAGTTTAAAACACTTCAGTATCTACAGGGTTAATGTTGTTAGTATTGTAAACAGGAAGTCACATGTTTGTTTCTAACCAGTGTATTTACTCAGTAGAATGCCCGGGAACTTCGTAAGAACCTTAGCTATCTGATTGGAAATCAATGTATCAGGTATTTAGCATATTCGAGTTCTCCTTCCTGTTCTTTGTTCTTGTTCAAGGAGGAGAACCCACCATTCCTGTCTTGTCTCTGTAGCTAGAAGGACGTCGCAATGTAGCTCTTTTGTTATTTTACTTCCCAAGTACCCTTTTCCCATGTTACTGTTAAAGTAAACTTTTATACTTTTTATATTCACATGGACTCAGTCTCTCAATACTCGCTCTGCTGACTATAATGATTTTTACTCTGCTTAAATACAACTTTCTTTAAGAATCAACCAACAAAGGTTATGGGCCCAGCATGCTCCAGATGTTTATCCAATTTCCTCTTGAAGCTGTCCCTGCTTGTAGCAACTGCCACGTCCTGTGGCAGTGAATTCCATGTGAATTCCATGTGCTTTTTGCCTTTGTTCACTGCCCTGAGCTCACGTTGGAAGGGCGGGATATAAATCCAATAAATAAATAAATAAATAAATAAATAACCACTCTTTGGGTGAAGAAGTACTCCCTTTGATCCGTTCTAACCTGACTGCTCAGCAATTTCATGGAGTGCCCACGAGTTCTCGTATTGTGAGAAAGGGAGAAAAGTACCTCTTTCTCTATCTGCTCTATCCCATGCATAATCTTATAAACCTCGATCATGTCACCCCTCAGCCATCATTTCTCCAAGCTAAAGAGCCCCAAGCGCTTTAACCTTTCTTCATAGGGAAAGTGTTCCAATCCTTTTATCATTCTAGTTGCCCTTTTCCACACTTTTTCCAATGCTATAATATCCTTTTTGAGGTGTGGTGACCAGAACTGTACACAGTATTCCAAATGAGGTCACACCAATGATTTATACAGGGGTATTATGATACTGACTGATCTTCCCTTACAGAACCCATGCTGAGTCTGCCTCAATAGTTTTTGCTCATTAATGTGTCTACCAATTCTTTCCTTAATAACAGTTTCCACCAACTTTTGGATTCTATCCAGACTGCTGCCCATACATAATTTTTCATTTAACAAAGTTTGAGTCCAGTGGCATCTTTTAAGACTGACAAGGTTTGATTCTGGGCATAAGCTTTTAATTCTGGGTATAAGTATACACATGAACGCTTATACCAGGAAGAAAACCTTATTGGTCTGACCGGTGCCTGACTGGACTCTAACTTTGTTCTTTTGCTTCAGAGCAACATGGCAACCCACATGAATCTATAATTTTTTCATAATGAGTGAGCACCAGTGAGCACAGGTGCATGGATTAAAGCACACAAGGGAAAGTGTTACAATTGCACAAGCACATCAACATTTTTAAGCACCATAAGTGCATTAGCGCATACACAAACTGAACACAGCAACATAGCAAACTGTGCATGTTCCAGTTTCAAAAATCAATGTCAGTGACCCTCCACATCAAAGCAGGCAGTAATCGGAGTGAAACAGGGGACAGAGCAAGCGCAGAGAAGGACAGAATGGGAGAGGGAGATCCGTTCATCCTGAAACGTCACAGTCTGGGTCGGGCCTAAGTCTGAGACCATTGGCACTGAAATAGCTTGAGGGTACGTTTACAAAACAAATGCTGTCCTATGGTTCCTTTTCTTTCCTCTGAAGCTCTGTCCCATTCAAGGACTCCTTCCTGCTCTTTCCAGATCCTGCCCAAACAGCTCCCAGTGCCCCCAACACACTTACCTTCGCCGTATTCAAAATCAGAGTTGATGTCAAAGGGCTGGAGGCGGACCTCCGACAGCAAGAGGACGACCGATTTCTGGTGGTCGCTGGAAGTCATGGTGATGGTCTGCTGAGCCTGGCATTCGTAGGCCTTCCCGGCAGGGGTGACCAAAGCTGAGAGGTGGCGGGTGGTGGCCGTATGTTTCCCAGCTGCCAAGAGGACAGAAGCAGCCATGAAGGGGCACCCCCACTCCACAGGCCTGCCATCTACCCCACCTCCTCATGTTTTGAGGAAACAGCTTGAATAGAATTAGCGTGAGAACTAGGCTGGAGAAAGCCTGCTGGAGGAGACCAAGGGTCTATCTAGCCCGGCAGCCTGTTTCCACTGGTGGCCACTCCGATGCCACAGGGAAGCATCTGACTAGCCATAGTCTGCCCCTGCTGACTCCTCCCCAGCATCTGACACACCAGAGCCCCCCCCCCATTCAGCCGTCGTAGCTGATAGCCAGTGGTAGTTCTGTCCTCCATCAGTTTGGTGTGGTGGTGAAGTGCGCGGACTCTAATCTGGGAGAACGGGGTTTGATTCCCCATCCCTCCACTTGCAGCTGCTGGGTGACCTTGGGCAAGCCACAGTTCTGTCAGAGCTGTTCTCTCAAGGACAGTTCTGGAAAGAGCTCTCTCAGCCCCACCCACCTCACCAGGTGTCTGTTGTGGGGAGGGGAAGGGAAAGGAGTTTGTAAGCTGCTCTGAAACACCGAGTGAAGGGCGAGGTATAAATCCAATCTCCTCCTCCTCCTCTTCTTCTATGTCCCGCCTCCTTTTAAACCTATCTAAGCCATACCTCATGGGAGCGAGTGCCACAGGGGAAAAGCGCAAGAATCCAGCAGCACCTCAAAGACGAACAAAATTCATGGCCGGGAGTGAGCTTATGTGAGTCATGACTCACTTCTTCAGATACCGACAGGATGTGAGGCCCTCTGTCCTTCTGCCCTGGAGAGCGGAGTGATTACAGATGCCGAATGACGATAGCCGGCCAATGACGATTGCAGGGGAATGTGGGAAAGACACTAAATAAAGCAAAAAGCCTCTAATGATGTATAGCAAATTGAATAATATAATGTAGTGGAAAATATCATTGAAAATGTCAATGCCACAATATTATTGGATGCGGACAGTATAAAGTTAACAAAATCTCAGAATGTAGTAAATACAAAACTAAAGCCAAACGTACACAAAAGGAATGTACAATTTGCTATACAGCATTATAGGCTTTTTGCTTTATTTAGCGTATTTTCCACAGCTTTTTCCTGTAACTACACATTTGCTGGGAAGTCTTTTTTGTTTTAGATAGCAGGGGAATGACAACAGCAGGCATGATTGGATTAGGTGAGATATTCAGAGGGGTAGATGGCATGGAGAAATTAGCATTGGTAATGAGCCAGGAAACCGAGGTCTCGATTCAGTCCAGGAGGATGCATGGTCTTGAGCAATTCAACACATTGAGCATTTTGCAAAAGGTATTCTGTGATCGCTACACATAGGAGTGCATTCAAAAAGCCACTGTACCTGTCCTGATGTTGCTGTATTCAGGGAGGCAGCAACTACATCAATCTGGCGTTCCCCATCTCCAACATTGTTCCACACTCTTTGGAGTAAGGAACTCTTATGCTGGACACAAAGCAGCCTCCTGCCCAAAGGTTTTGCACAAGAAGCAGCTAGAAGAAGGCCAGATGACCCACACACCTTTTTGTGAGTCACTTGAAGTACTTTTGTGCAAAGGCACGGTGAATCGTCACGAGTAGAATAAAGAAGCGTTGAAATAAAGCATAAAAGCCACAGCCCAGTGCGACCATAGATACAGGCGCCTAGAGACAGAAGGGTTCCACGGGACAGAGTGGGAAGAACCAGACTGCTCCCTGGGTTGGAATTCCTTCAAGGGGCAGTGTGGGGAGGGCTGCCTTGTGTCCAGGTGCTATTTCAGTTGGTAGAGGAGGATGGGGCTTCTTATAATAACAGGTCCAATTTACAGGTGGGGAGATATCAGGATATCAGGGGAAACTCTGTAACCATAAGGGGTGGTCCAGTGTGGAACTGCTTCCATCAGGATGTGGTGGGTTATCTCCCCCCCACCCCAGAGGTGTTTAAGCAGAGGCTGGAGACGGGTTTCCCAAGGAGTGCAGGGGCCGGACTTGGTGGCCTCCCAGCCCCTCCCATTTTTTGATTCTGCACTTCAGGACAGACAAAAGGCAATACTCCTTTGCACAGGGAGTGATCACACGGTGGGATTTGCTGCCAGAAGAGGCCATGATGGCCACAGGGATAAACAGCTTGAAAAGGGGATCAGAGAGATTAATGGAAGAAAGGTCTATCAATGGCTGCTAGCCACAGTGACTGAGGGGAACTGCCACACACTCACAGGCATGGAACCTCTGAGTCCCAGAGCCAGGAGGCATCATTAGGGGAAGGCCTCGGCCTCTCTGCCGTGTCCCTGGCCCTCCAGAGGAACTGGTTGGCCACTGTGTAAGACGAGATGCTGGACTAGATGCACCCTTGGTCTGATCCAGCAGAGCTCTTCTGATGTTATTGTAAACCTCTGAATCCCAGAGCCAGGAGGCAACATCAGAGAAGCCCTTGGCTTCTGTGCCCTGTTTGTTGGCCCTCCAAAGGAACTGGCTGGCCCCTGTATGAGACAGGATGCTGGATTAGATGGATCACTGCTCTGATCCAGCAGGGCTCTTCTGAGGTTCTTCTCAGGGGAAGGCCTTGACCTCTCTGCCCTGTTGTTGGCCCTCCAGAGGAACTGGTTGGCCTCTGTGTGAGACAGGAGGCTGGACTAGAGGACCCTCCTGGTCTGACCCAGCAGGGCTCTTCTGAGGTTTTTCTCAGGGGAATGCCTTGACCTCAACGCCCTGTTGTTGGCCTTCCAGAGGAACTGGCTGGCCCCTGTGTGAGACGGGAGGCTGGACTAGATGGACCCTCACTGGTCTGATCCAGCAGGGATCTTCTGATGTTTTTATAGATAGATTCATGGAGGATAAGTCTATCAAGTGGCTACTAGCCATGGTGACTGAGGGGAACCTCCACATTCAGAGGCACTGAACCTCTGACCCCCAGAGCCAGGAGGCACCATCAGGGGAAGGCCTCTGCATAGGTGCCGAGTGATTCCTGGGAACGGTGGCCACTGTCCCTTCTCTCCCGAGGGTTATTGCATTTAATTTACTTAATCCATGTTACCCTGACTCCACAGAGCTTGCGGTGGAAAGCACCATTCCTCTCCCTCCTTTGTCTTACATTTCACAACAACAGCCCGGTGAAGTAGGCTCAGCGAAGAGGGACTGTGACTGGCCCAAGGTCACCCAATGAGTTCCCAGGGCAGAACTGGGATCTGAACCCAGGTCCCCTGGGACCCTAGTCCAGCACTCTTAACCACAACACCACGCATGACTCTCTACTGGCCACGTCATCTCACTCAGGGCAGTTTTTAACCCCAAAAATACTCCCGCAAGACAGGCTAGATGGAGATTTGCTCGTGGCTGCCCAGCAAGCATCATTGCTGCGGCTGGATTTGAACCTGGGACTCCTATGCATGACCCACCACAGCTCTAGGCACATAGATGACAGTAACTTTCATATCAGAAGAATTGCAACAAATTGTAGCAAACAGTAAATGCAGACTTGGGGGGGGTGAAGATGTGTGGCACGAACCACAACACTCCGAAATATTTGTACGTGTGCAGAATTGCAAGTCACACGATGCACCACTGGAATCTGCAGGGCTGTTCATGTGACTGAGGCACACACCGAAGTCTTCCTCAGGAGGGAGGCAGGCCAGGCGCAAAATCCCAAACAGGCCGAAAAGCAGTCAAAATAAATGGTCTCTGAGCACCCAGCTATGCCGCTAGGAACCTCCCAGCCTGCCTTTCTCACCACCAATAAACATCTTTGGGAAAAGACATGAATGGCCTCCCTGGCACAGCTGTGCCACGGCTTCAGGGGACACCAAATCCCACTGCATGGTCCACACAGGTGCAATGGGGGGGGGAATGCCTTTCAGGCCGCTCTGCAGAGGGGAGGCCTCCCAGGCCAAAAATCCTGCTTGCACCTGAAGATGGAAGCCAGGTCCTCCTCCACACCTCTACACTTAGAAGGGAAATCACTGAGCATTGCACTTGGGTCAGAGAGAGGCTGGCCTTTGGGAACAGTGGAAAGCAGTTGGAGGGCAGTGCTCCCTCTAACTCTAAGCTGAGTTAGTGTGAGAGAGCTCACACTTTTTTAGCCTCCAGCTCACACATTTCTGTCTTAGCTCAGGAAGGAGGGCTCCAGAGCAAACTAATTTATGCAGTAGCCAAATCACTCACTCAACTTTAATGCCAGCAGCTCACAAAGTAGAATTTTTGCTCAAAAGACTCCACAGCTTGGGGGGGGGCATTGTTTGGGGGGTGCGTCGGGGTGGCAGACACGGAAGGACGGAGGGCCAGATGCAGGCCAGACTCGAGGGGGGGGCTGAAACCCTATGGAGGAGAATCCCCCCCCGTTCCTCCCTCAGCCTTAGCATTTGGGGCCCCGGCCCTTCCTGGAGAGGACAGGGATCGCCCCCCCCGCCGCCGCCCGCTCCCCCGTCTCCAGCCGCTACAGAGGAAGGAGCCTCCCGGCCTCCCGGCAAGGGAGCCTCCCGCCCCCCCCCCGCGGCCCCCCCTCGACCGAAAGAGGGGGCAGCCTCTGCCGCGCCCCTGAGCCGCCACGGGGGCCTTCGGATTCCGGCGCGGGAAGGGGGCGCGGGAGCGGCGTCCCGGGCCCCGCGGGGGGGGGAGGAGGAGGAGGAGGAGAGGGGCCGGTCACGCTCGGCGGGGGGGGGGGGTCGGGTCCGCGAAGCCGATGGGCTTCCTTCCCTCTGAGCAGGCGGCCCAAGAAGTGCCCCGTGGGCTGGCGGGGACTCGTCCCGCCCGGCGGGGACTCACGCCCTGACTCGCTCGTCGAAGCACCGCCCGCTCGTCCGCCCGCCCGCCCGGAAGGGCCTCCACCTGGCGGAGGCCCCCCGCCCCTCCCCCCAACCCCCTGTGTGTGTGTGTGAGAGAGAGAGAGGGTGGGAAGAGAGAGAGAGAGAGAGAGAGAGAGGGAGGGAGGGAGGAAGGAAGGAAGGAAGGAAGAAAGAAAGAAAGAAAGAAAGAAAGAAAGAAAGAAAGAAAGAAAGAAAGAAAGAAAGAAAGAAAGAAAGAAAGAAAGAAAGAAAGAAAGAAAGAAAGAAAGAAAGAAAGAAAGAAAGAAAGGAAGGAAGGAAGGAAGGAAGGAAGGAAGGAAGAAAGGAAGGAAGAAAGGAAGAGAGAAGGAAGGAAGAAAGAGAAGAAAGAGAAGAAAGAGAGAAAGAGAGAAAGAGAGAAAGAGAGAAAGAGAGAAAGAGAGAAAGAGAGAGACACCCCCTCCTTCTGTTCCGCCTCTCTCCTGAGGCCGACTTCGTTTCCTGGCCTATTCTGAAATGGAACGTGGGCGCGATCCTTTGCGTGGCCCTTCCCTTCCCTCTCTGGGCACAGGGCCTGTGTTTGCTGCCGCGGTGCCCGCACGGCCATCGGGGCAAGATTTTTTCTCCCCAGCCCTTTCCCTCCCTTCCCTCCTTCCGTGGTGGCCACAGGAATAGGGAGCTTGAAAAGGAGCCGGGACCGGTTCCTCACGGCGAAGAGGTCTCCCAACGAACGACACCTGGAGCCACGATGGCTGAGGAAAACCTCCCCCTTCCGAGGCACCGACCCCCTGCCCTGTCGCGGGCCCTCCGGGGAAACGGGCTGGCCGCCGTGTGCGAGGCAGGATACGCTGGGCTAGGCGGACCCTCCCTGGCCCGATCCAGCGGGGCTCTTCCGCGGTTCCTCCCGTGTCCCTGTCGGCCCCCTCCCCCCGCCCGAATCTCTCTCCCTTTTGTACCCCCCCTGCCCCCTTTCCGACCCCCTCCCCGCCTCCTCCCACTCACGGTTGACGGCGTCCTTGAAGTAGGTGCGCTCCGAGCTGTCGTAGACGAACTGGACTCGGTTCATCTTCCACCAGGCCTGGGCCCCCCGGCTGCCGTTGCGACCCTCCTGGCCGTGCGGGGGGTGGGGTGGGGGCGGGAGAGAGGAGATCCATCAACGAGGCCCGGTTCCTTCCTCGACGGGGCCATCGGTTGCAAAAGCCGTGCGGGAGGGAGCCTCTGGGCAGAGGCCGACGACGCCTGCACCACCCCCAGCGGACCCCCCCCCCGCTGCCGGAGAAGGGTCCCCCGCCGCCGCCGCCTGCCCCCCTCCGCCCGCGGTCCCGTACCTTGACGAAGGAGAGGCGGAGGGAGAAGGCCCGCTGCGCCCAGGAGATCTGCAGCTCGGACTCGTTGGCGCCGCACCGGCCGCGCTCCTCAGCCCCGCGGGACAGCGGGATGGACGCCTGCTCCGTGACCAGCTGCACCGGGCGGGGTGGGGGAGACCGAGGAGGCGCCGCGTCAGCTCAACAGCCCCCCCCCAGGCCCAGCAACCCCCGCCGCCCCCCCAGCCGTGCCCGGCCCAGGCCGAGTCTTTTTGCCCCCCCCTCGGCCGTTCTGGGCTCCTCCAGGGCTGCGCCTGCCCCGTCGGCCTCTGCCGAACTGCCCTCGCCCATCCGGGCCCGGGGGAGGGGCCAGGCACGGCATATCGTCGAGGAACCCCCCCCCCCAAGGCAAAGCGAAGTTTGCACGCCCACCTAAAGCGCCAAAACCGACGGAGGCGTTCCAGCAGAGATATGCAGCGGGAGGGTGGAGGGTGGGGGAGAGCAACTGGCAAACTCCCCTCCCTTCACCCCCCCCCATTCACTCTTTGCCAGTGAGACGTGGGTGGCTTTGAAAAAGCTCCTCGGTGTGGAGCCCGCATGTCTGGGGGGGGTCGGTGGGCGACGCATCGCCTTAGCAACACTCCGCGGAACATGGGAGTGGGGGGGGGCGGCGGAGAGACGCCTTGCGGAGATCCGAACCCTGTTGCGGGCGATGATGATCCTCCGCGCAGGGAGGGGAGGGCGAGGATGGCGCGAGGCGCTGCGCTCTCACCAGTCGCTCCTGGCCGGCTTTCCTCGCCCCTCCCGGCCGGGGACACACAGTGGCAACCTCCCCCCCCAAAAAAAAGAAATCTACAGGACACGATCCAGAGGTGTGTGGTGGGTGCATCCCCCCTCCCCCACACGCGCAAGCCCACCCGCTGACGCCCGCCGGGAGGCCGGGGGTCAGGGCGGGAGAGCGGATGAGTGTCCCTTACGTCGACGAAGTTGCTGGCCCAGACGTCGTAGGGGACGATGAACTTGGCGGCGAACTCGGCCATGAGGCAGGTGGTCTCGTTCTCCCGCACGGCGAAGATCACCTTCTCGGGGTTGGGCGAGAGGCCGGAGAGGTTCTCCACTTCTTGCTCGGCCGCCCCGCCGCCCGCCTGGAGCGCACCTGCCGGGGGGAGGGGGAGGAGGGGAGACCCGTCACCGCCGCCGCTGGAAACGCGCCTCGTCCGCCGGCCAACGCCCCCCCACGGGGGCGGCCACTCTGGGCGAGGAATCCCCCGGCTCAGCCATGCGGAGCTTCCCAACTGACCCCCCCCCTCACCCGCTCCCCGGGGGGGGGAGAAAAAAGAGGGTCCCAGTCTGTATCCCTCCCCCCTGAAAGAGGGCTGCCTGGACTCCCCGCCGCGCCCCCCCCCCCGGTGCTCCACGGCTCTGCGAAACAGAGAGAGCCGGTGCGTGTGTGTGTGTGGGGGGGAGTTAGCTCGGAAAGACCCCCCCCCCGAGCCCGGTTTGCCGGAAGACTCACAGAGCAGGAGCAGAAGCCCCCGGACTCCCGCGCTCCTCCTGGCCGAGCCGGTCCGGCGCCCCGGCAGCAGCTCCATCCTCGCTCCGCCGCCGCCGCCGCGTAGGGAGCCCGCCTGCCTCGCCGCTGCGCGCCCGCGACTGCTGCGCCGGGTCCCCGACGAGGCGTGTTCCCGGAGGAGGAGGAGGCGGGCGCTGTCCGGGGCCGCGTGGTGCTGAAGGGCCGCCCGGGGGCAGCAGCAGGAGGAGGAGGAGGAGGAGGAGGAGGAGGAAGACTCAGGCAGTGGCCGCCGCGGGCCAGGAGGGACGCCGCCGCCGCCGGAGCTGTCCAAGGTCTGCAGTAGCAGGAGGAGGAGGCGCGCCGCCTCGCCCCGTCGGCGCTGCTCCGGAGGGCCGCTGCTGCTGCTGCTGCTGCTGCTGCTGCGGGCCGCGGGACTTTCCGCGCCGGGCGCCGCCTGGTCCCAACTGACGGAGGCTCTCAGGCGGGCAGAGCGGCGGCGCAGAGGCGGCCCCCTCGGTCCTCCCCCTCCAACCCCTGCCGCCTCCAGTGGGCGGCGGCCAGCCTCTCGCCCCCTTCCAGCAGCAGCGGCGCGGCGGCAGCGGCGCTTCCTTCTCCCTGACAGCGGCCCTCGCGGGAGGACGCCTCCGTCCGTCCGTCCGTCCGTCCGTCCTGCCTTCTTTCTTCCCTCCCTCCCTCCCTCCCTCCCTCCCTCCCTCCTCCCTCCCTCCCAGGGGCTAGCTGGTGTGGGGTGGGCCGAGCCGTCCACGGGCTCTTCTTTCCCCAGCCAGCCCCCCGTTTAAGAGCGGCTCCTCTCCCCCTCCCGCGCCGCCCCCCCCCCCACCATTTCAAGCCCGCCACTCGCTTGGTAGGACTGGCACTCGGCGCCGCCTGCCCTCAAAGGCAAAGGCTGGGGTGAGTGTGTGTGTGGAGAGAGAGGACTGCCGAAGTGTCCTTCCCTAGCGGAGGCCCCCCCCCCCCAGGAACCGTCGCCGCACCCTCGGGGAGCGCTGGGTTGTTTCCCCCGCAGGGTCCGGGAAGACACCGACCTCTCCTCGGCTGGCCGGACTGGCCCCGGCTGTTTTGACGAGGCAGCAAGCTTGTTATAAGACCCGCTAAGGCAGGGAACGGAGGTTTGTGAAGCGGACCGATTACAGGGACAAAGATGAGCCTGACCCCCCCCCAATAACACCCCCCGCCCAGACACATCAAAGCCCCCACCCCCGGCACCCTCCCCGCTGCTCCGAGGCAGCACCCCCAGTTCACCGAGGGCTGGAACAAGCAACTGTGTTGTCATAAATACACGAGACGGGACCGTCAGTCGGTGGCCTGTACTGGAGGCGGCACTTCAGTGTTACCAACCGCCGCGGGAGGAAGGCCGCCCACTCCGCGCTTCTCGGGGGACTGCAGGCCCGCCGCGATCAGCGGTCGCCTTTCTGTTCGTTTCAACGGGAAGCGGGCAAGATCAGGAAAGGGTCCCCGCGTCCGCCAGCTCGTTGCCCGGCCGGCCGCCCACCCACCCACCCACCCGCCGCCCCGGCCCGGCCGCCCTGCTCCGTCTTCTGCAGGCCGACCTGAGTCTCCCGGAGAGCAGCGGGCTGCACAGAGATGCCGCCACCGAGGGCGTCAGAAACAGCAGCACAGCAGCGCGGGGGGGACCGGGCCGGGCCGGGAGGCCGGAGAAGCGAGGCTACGCGGGCAGGCCTCTGGTTCCCCGGAGAGGCGGTTTCCCCCGGTCCGGCTTCTTCGGCCGCATCAGGAGGAACGCGAAGAAGAAGGTCAGTGCGGCGGGCCCTCCGCCTGGCGCCTGGGTCCCCCCACTCCCCTCCCCTCGCCCCGAGACCAGTGTTCCCTCTAAGCTGAGTCCGTGTGAGCTAGCTGACAATTTCGTAGCCTCCGGCTCACACATTTTTGCCTTCGCTCAGAAACGATGGCTCCAGAGCAGAGTAATTGGTGCAGGAGCTCACAAAGGAGGATTTTTGCTCACAAGACTCCGCAGCTTAGCGGGAGCATGGGCCCAGACAAGAAGAGAGCTCGCGGGAGGAGGAGGAGGAGGAGGAGGGCCCGCGCGTTCCTTTCCGACACCCGGTCTAGGAGGACAAAGGGGCTGGCCCCGATCCCTGCCGCCTTGCTCTCCCTCTGTCTCACCCCTGCCGGGCCGCTGCAGGAGCGACCTAGCCATCTAGCGCTCCGGGACATTTACTCGGACGTCAAACGGCCTGTTTCGGTTCCAGGGGGACACTTCGGATTTGGGTAAAATTGTGACCGTCACCAAATGTCGGCCCGTGTCAAGGCGAGCCCCCCCCCCGCGCCCCCGCACAGCAAATTCTCTAAGGCCTGGGTGGCTGAGACTTCCGAAGCCGGGCTCTCCCCCCGGACCTGGAATCCCGACCAGAGCCTTCGGGGCCGAAACCGGCGCGGCATCCCGGCAGGACAGAAGGCCCCAGTGTTCCCAGCGTCCCTTCGTCTGCGTGGAGGAGCGGACAGTCCCGACCAACACTCGCAGTCGCGAAACTAAAACCTTTGCCCGACCGGCCGCCGGGCAAACCGGACAGGAGCAGCAGCAGCCTCCACCGCGCCTCCTCCTCCTCCTCCTCTCTGACCTCCGCCTGCCGCAGCGCCCGCCAAGAGGCCCCCGCGCCGCCCAGTGCCGCAGTCAGTCCGCGGCGGCTGCGGAAGAGCCGGCCCTGCGCGTCGTCGCAAGCAGCCCTCTTCGAGCTCATTGATTCCTTCCCCAAAAATGTATATTGGATTGTAATTAGTTGCCACAGTAACAAAGGAGGCAAATTGATCATTAATTACGGGGCAGCGCGTAGATCTTGGTGGAAGCCATGTTTTTTTTAATTATTATTATTATCACAGTCAAGGAAATACGATACTCAAGAAAAAAACGACCCACCGAAACCAGGTCAGCGCAGAGTTCTAGAGCCACCCGCGAGATAACCGGAGAAAACAGCCCGCATTTAGAAACGCCGGCCTGCCGCAGAGCCGGCGCCTCATTTCCTTCGGTTTTGCCTTCCTCCACGCAAGTAGGCCCAGCCAAACACGTTGCACTTTTCACCTGGTCTTAATTTAGATCCGGAACGTGAACCAAAAAACAACAACAACCACATTTTAAAAATCCCACCATGCAAAACAAACGATTCCACGGAAGAGGATCCAACCTGCGCTCCGAAAACGAACAAAGAAAGGGAAAAGCCGCACTAATAATGGCCGCAGCGTGCTGTGAATTAAGGGGCGCGCGCAAACGAGGGGCATTTGAAAGGCAAAGGGCGTTTATTGCGGGAGGAGGTTTTGTGGGTCGCACAGCCTGCGGTGCCCGAGAGAGCAGTGAGGAGGGAAACCTGTGCCGGGTGGGGGGATTTCCAGTCTGAGGGGGTCTGGGGAGGAGAGGCCAGGCTCGGGGCCTGAAGGAGGCCAGGAGGAGCATTTCAAGAGGCAACCCCGATATAATGGGGGGGAAGGCCGCCGTCCCGTCCCCCCCCCGGTGTGGGAAGGGTGCAGGTTTTACGGTCCCGGCCCTTCATCTGCCTCGGCTTGGGCTGCCGCAGTTAAACGCAGGCTCATTTACACTCCTAATGGAGCAGACGGAAATAGGCCAGAGAGAATGGCACCTGAGCACTTTCGAGCCGTCGCTCACCTGTATCAGGTAGGGACGGGATTTTTTTAAAAAAAATACTTTTCATTTTTTTGGGTTCACTTCCACAATTGATATATTCATCGTCTTTGTCGTTTCGTTTCTTTTATTCTTGGTTGTATTTGTTGAAACGCTTCCCACTGGCTTTTCAAAGGGAACTCGTTTCCAGCGGTAACTTCCTCCCCCTCGCAGTAGGAAGGAAATCACTCAAGGAGAGCAGAAAAGAGCCAGGGTCCCGGAGCCCCTTCAGGACAAACAACATTTGGGGCAGCAGGGCATAGGAGCTTCCCAGAGTCGCTGCGGTCACTGCTTCAGAACCGCTCCCGGAGGCTGCCTCTTCTCTACCGCAACCTCATCTGGATCTGTCTCAGGGACAGAGTCACCCAGTCACCGAGGAGACCTCCTCCCGGTGACCAAATTTCAGGCTCAGAGGAGGGGAAGCGTTTGTGTCTCACGGGCAATTGCACTTCCCACTAGCAAAGCAGAGCAGGCGGGGTGGAAGGGGGCAACCACTCTCGGGAAAGATGTTCCCCAGATCCTCAAGCAGGAAAGGTCCCAGGGTGGGAGGGGAGGGTCTGTTCTGAAACAACAGGGGCTGAAGCCGGCCTTAGGGCTCTCCGCGGATGGACTTCCATGTCTCCCTCTCCTCCTGACTCAGGGCCGCCTCAGGACTTCTCCGGGGCCCTGGGGGCACTTTGGCCTTCGTGGGCCCTTTCCCACCACAATGATATTAAAAATTATTTTTTGAGATAACTTTACTTCAACATTTTATTTTCTTCTTCAACTTTTTATTTATACTTCAACATTTTATTTTCTTGTTCTGGGCAAAAATTTAATAAATTTTCCACAGGCCCTAAACATTCCATTTTTTTTTTCTGATGTGATGTGAAGGGGAGAAATGAAAACTTTTTCTTTGACCCTAAAAGTTGGTTCCCCCGCCCCCCCCTTCTGGTTTTAAAATAAATTAAAACTTATGACTTGCCCAACCTGCAAGCTGGATCTGGGCAATTTACAGCCTACAAAACATTTAAAGCCATCAATCAATCAGTAAATTTAATCAGCAGTAAATCAATAGCTAAAAACCCGTCCAAGAGGGTAATGCAATAATCCCCCTCTGCCGGCCCCCCCGCTGTCCTGCAGGGGCCCCTAAAAGTGTGGTGGGCCCCAGGCACGGTGCCCTGCGGTGCCTCACGGATCAGCCAGCCAGCCCTGTCCTGACCAAGGCTCCCTCTAAGTGTGGAGTCTTGTGAGCAAACATCCTGCTTTGTGAGCTCCTGGCATTAAAGTTGTGAGCGAGCGATTCGGCTGCTGCATCAATTAGTTTGCCCTGGAGCCCTCCTTCCTGAGCGAAGACAAAGATCTCTGAGCCAGAGGCTAAAAAAACAGTGAGCTAGCTCACACTAACTCAGCTGAGAGGGAACACTGGTCCTCACTGGCTTCCAGCTTGGCCATTCCCTCCCTGCCTGCCACGGTCCCCTCCTCTCCGGGCGACAGGCTGCTCGGCACACAGAAGACACGCAAAGCACCCGCCTTTGTGTCCCAGGCTGGGGGTCGGAGCTCCAGAAGGAAGAAAGCAAACAGAATCCACGACGTCTGCTGCTGTTCTTGCCGGGCAGCTCCTCTTCACTCCACGAGTAATTAAACCGTGGAATCCACAGCCAGTGGATGTCGTGGTGGCCGTGGGCACAGATGGCTGTCGAAAGGGAGACCGGGCGGGGGGACATTTTAGCCTTCCAGGGCATTCAGTGGCTGACCTAAGAGCAGCAGTTCTCTTACAAAGGAATCTCAAAGGGAGATTAGAAAGAGAGGCTGCTGAATTGCAACTGGTCATGAAGCTCAAGACCATGCGTCCTCCCCTGGACTGAATCCAGACCTTGGCTGAGTTCAGACTGGCAGTTTGAAGCGGGAGCGAGTCGTGGCAAAAAAGCCCCGGAACAAACTGGGAGCCTGCCAGGGAGGAGGCGTGAGGGAGCGTTCACACTGTTGGCCCGAAGGCATGACTGTAAGGCGTGGCTTTCTGTTTTGCTAATCTGGAGATATGTGCTTATGCGCATAAGCGCACATGCACACAAGCAAAACCCGTGGATTTTAGCATTCACACTGTGTTGGTGTGGGATATACATGGGAACGCCAGACGGAGGTGCCTGTGTGAACGGCCCCTTTGATCCGCTTGTGAAACGTTGCTGGAACGTGCCTCTCTGGGGGCAAACGGCCCTTGGTTTCCTGCCTCATTACCAATGCTGATTTCTCCATTCCTATGACCCCTCTGCATGTCACACCTAATCCAACCACGCCTGCTATTGTCATTCGCCTGCTGGTGTCATCTGGCATCTGAAATCACTCCCCTCTCCGAGATATAAGGACAGAGGGACTCACATCCTAGCTGTCTCTGGAGAAGTGGCTGCAGTGACTCAGGAAAGCCCCTCCCCTGCCACCAATTGTGTGAGCCTCTCAGGTGCTACCTGGACTCTCCGGCTCTTTTCTCCTGCTACAGACAGACGGACACGGCCGCCCATCTTGATCTATCCGAAGAAGTGAGCCGTGGGTCCAGGAAAGCTCCTCCCCTGCCACAAACTGTGTTGGTCTTTCAGGTGCTCCTAGAGTCTTGCTCTCTGAAAAGGGAGGTTAGATTGGTGTGGTGGTTAAGTGTGCAGACTCTAATCTGGGAGACCCGGGTTTGATTCCCTGCTCCTCCTCTTGCAGCTGCTGATGTGACCTTGGGTCGGTCACAAGTTCTGACAGGAGCTGTCCTTGAAAAAGAGCAGTCTCTGTCAGAGCTCTCTCAGCCCCGCCTATCTCCCAGGGTGCCTGTTGTGGGGAGGGGGAGGGAAAGGAGCTTGTAAGCGGCTCTGAGACTCCTTTGGGGAGTGAAGGGTGGGGTATACATCCAATCTCTTCTTCTCTTCTTCTAGACAGATTCATGGAAGAGAGGTTCAAAAATGGCTGCCAGCCATGGTGATTGAAGGGAGCCTCCAGATGCAAAGGCCGCAAACCTCTGAATACCGGAGGTACAAGGCAGCACCAGAGGAGGGCACCTATGTCCAGTTTACTGGCCCTCAAAGGCAACTGGTGACCACTGTGGTGAGACAGGATGCTCAGCTAGATGGACCAGCCGTCAGACCCAGCAGGGCTCTTCTTAGGTTCTAGGAAAGTTCTCCTGAAGGCACTGAGACAGTGCAAAGAGAAGTGGGCTATGGAAACACCACCTGTGAGGGCGATCTTGTGGACGTGTGCCAGCTCTTCTGGATGGAAGACCACCCGGTCAGGCTAAGTGGTCTCACCCCCACCTTGCTGCCCCCTCCTGGTGGGCTTCATGTCGAGCAACTGTGAAAAGCAGACAGAACAGCAGTTACTTCTGAAGATGATTTTTTTTTCTCACTATCAGATTTAGTGTTTTAAATGCATTTGAAAACGAAGGTGATTTGGTTCGGATTTTAATTGGTTGATTTCTGAATGCTCATCGTCAGTTGGCTCTCGAGGAGGCAGAGTGGAATGTACCCCTCCAGCCTGGGACGCTGTTTTGAATTCTTCCCAGTGTACAATAAAAGTTGCTGCAACAACCATTAAACGCGAGCAGATCGGGGGGGGGCGCCTGAGCCTGCTTCTTGCCATGCCTGGTTTCCCACTTTCCTGCAGTTGTTTATACAGAGAACCATTCCATAGGGCAGGGGTGTCGAACTCATTTGTTACTGAGGGCTGGATCTGACATAAACAAGACCTTGTTGGGCCGGGCCATGTGTGTGTCATAAAATGTAATGCCAGGAAGTAGAGAGATAAACTTTATAAAGGACACAAACACAAAGGGTTTTTTAAACTTAAAATAAAAACATGCTTAAAACATGAGCACTATTGCAATATTTTGTTTATTTAACAGTGTCTGATAACTGACACCTCTTGCTCTGAATTACTGCATCACAATGTCTGTGCTGTTGCAATCTTGAGTATGCTGTTCAGGTGTGTATCCGTCAGCTGCAAACCTACAATGCCGCAGCAGCAGCAGAACTGGAAGAAGAAGCAGAGAAGACAGCCAGTCCCACTGGGGGCCTGATAGAAGCCCTCGGGAGGGGGGCTGATCTGATCCCCGGGGCTGCATGTTTGACACCCCTGCCATGGGACACTGCTTCTGTTGCCTCACGCAGACCAGGCCTCAGTCATTCCAGCATGCAGCCATGTAGCTCCCACACTCTTAAGAGCTCCCCAACGTGGCTGTTTCCTGTCTGCAAACTATCTGCTGAACAAAACTGGTACCTTGACCCAGAGAGTCCTCCAACTTCCTGTGTGATACCTCTGAGGATGCCAGTCACAGCTGCCGGTGAAAAGTCAGGTCCTACAATGCCAAGACCAGGGCCAGACAGCCCGGAAAATGTACAGCAACTAATGGACTCCGGCCGTGAAAGCCCTCGACAACAAAACTGGCTTGCTTAGGGAATGCAGCGAAATGCTACCAGAGGAGGAATTGGGTTGCCTGTCCCCAGACAGGAGTTGGGAAGCGCGTCTGTGTCTCTTAGCCAGAGGCGGCTTTTCACGTCTATCCCACACAGCAAACGGAGGACGTGAGACAGAGTGAAAAGTGTCTAGATGGACTCCAGCCAAGGGGCCTGGGGGGTGTAGGAGTCTTTTGTTCACCTCCTTAGGAACACGGATGCTGGTGAGCATGGGACACAGAAGGGCCATTGGCCTCATTCAACACCCTACCCCGACCAGGGCATAAGAAGCGCTCCACCAGATCAGACCAGCGAGGGTCCATCTCTTCCAGCATCCTCTTCCACACACTGGACAACTGACTGCCCCAGAAGGCCAAACAAAGGGGGCCCTGGAGGGCGAGGCCTTCTCCTCCTGCTGCCCCCCGGCCCTGGGATCCAGGAGTTTGCAGCCCCCATAGGTGGAGGCTCCTTCCGGTCACTGTGGCCAGTAGCCCTTGTTGAACTCCTCCTCCAAGAATCTCTTTAACCCCCTTTTAAAGCTAGCTAAGCTTGCGGGCATCACCACCTTGACGGAGGATGAATCCCAGAGTTTAATTTAAAAGGTCAAGGTTTCCCTTGCTCGAAAGCCAGTCAAATCTGACTCTAGGGAAATGTTCCCTCTAAGCTGTGGGGTCCTGTGAGCAAAAATACTACTTTCTGAGCTACTGGCATTAAAGTTGCGAGCAGGTGATTTGGCTATTGCATAAATTCCCCTCCTTCCTGAGCAAAGAAAAAAAGATGTGAGCTGGAGGGTAAAAACCTGTGAGCTAGCTCACACTAACTCAGCCTAGAGGGAGCACTGCTCTAGGGGTGCGGTGCTCATCTCCATTTCCAAGCTGAAGAGCCAGCGCTGTCCGAAGGCGTCTCCGTGGTCATGTGGCCGGCATGACTAAACACCAAGGCGCATGGAACGCTGTTACCTTCCCACCGAAGTGGTACCGATTTATCTACTTGCAATTTCTTGCTTTTGAACTGCTAGGTTGGCAGGAGCTGGAACTAGAGATGGGAGCTCACTCCGTCATGCGGCACTCTCGGGTCTCGAACTGCCGAACTGCCGACCTTCCAGTCTGCAGCTTGGCGTCTTAACCTCTGAGACACTGTAGCTCATTGAATTACTCATCAAATGAAGAACCATTTCCTCTTGTCTGCCTGGAAAACTCTTTCCCAACAATTTTGTTGGAATGTGGCCCCAAGTTCTAGTATTATGAGAGAGAAGAAAAGGCTCCCTGCAACCCCTTTCTCTACTCCTTGCATAATTTTACAAACCTCTACCCTGTCTCCCCTTAGCAGTCTTTTTTCTACACTGAAAAGAGCAAGGTCTCTTCACAGGGAAGGTGCTCCAATCCCTTAATCGTCTTGGTTGCTTGGTTCGGCACTTTCCCCAACTCTTCCGTGTCCTTTCTGATATGCAGGTGACCAGCGTTCCCTCTAAGCTGAGTTGGTGTGAGCTAGCTCAGTTTTTTAGCCTCTGGCTCACCCATTTTTGTCTCAGCTCAGGAAGGAGGGCTCCAGAGCAAACTAATTCATGCAGCAGCCAAATCGCTCGCTCACAACTTTAATGGCAGGAGCTCACGAAATAGAATTTTTGCTCTCAAGACTCCACAGCTTAGAGGGAGCATTGACGGTGGCCCCAACTGCACCCTGTATTCCAAATGAGGCCACACCCTGGCTTTATGCCACAGCATCACAAGACTGGGCCGTTTTGTTCCCAACCCATTTCCTAATAGTTCTTCGTGTGGAGTTTGTCCTTTTCACCACTGCCCCACGGTGAATTTCTATACTTTGTTTATCGGGGTTTCTCGACTTCAGCCCCAGGATCTCTTTCAGTCCCGGTCTCCGGCAGTTCAGGCCCCACCAGCACATATTTAGAATCAGGATTCTCCTGTTCCAGTAGGCATTGCGTGACCCTTCCCCACGTTGGACTTCATTTGCCACTTAGCTGCTCACTGACCCAAGTGAGAGAGACCCTCCTGTAGCTCTTCACAATCCACTTTGGTTTTCAGGATTCTGAAGAATCTGGTTAGCATCATAAGAACATAAGAACATAAGAGAAGCCAATGTTGGATCAGGCCAGTGGCCCATCTAGTCCAACACTCTGTCACACAGTGGCCAAAATATACCAGGTGCCATCAGGAGGTCCAGCAGTGGGGCCAGGACACCAGAATAGAGTGCAGCACCTGCCCCAGACTGAGAATTCCCATCTATACCCTGTGGCTAATAGCCACTGATGGACTTCTGCTCCATATGTTTATCTAATTCCCTCTTGAAACTGTCCATGCTTGCAGCTGCCACCGCCTTCTGGGGCAGTGAATTCCACGTGTTCATCACTCTTTGGGTGAAGAAGGACTTCCTTTTATCTGTTCTAACCCGACTGCTCAGCAATTTCATGGAGTGCCCACGATCATGTCACCCCTCAGCCGTCATTTCTCCAAGCTAAAGAGCCCCAAGCGTTTTAACTTTTCTAACTGCCCTGACCACCTTTAAGTCCCAGTCACTTGTGAACAAACAAAACAGTGCCCGCTCTGATACTGATGCGTGTGCTGCCCCCCCCCCGTTCACTTCCCTCCACAGAAAGAGCAGTCTGCTGATTCCGTCTCTCTGCTTCCTGCTGTTTGATCAGCTTTTGTTCCGATGGACTGCTAAGCTTATTTAGGAGCCTTTTGTGAGATACTTTGTCAAGACCCCTTATAGAAGTCCAGGTCTCTGATGTCTACCAGACTGTCCTCACTCAATGAAATGGCTGAGCAGTCGGGTTAGAAGCAGATCAAAGGAAGTCCTTCTTCACCCAAAGAGTGATGAACACATGGAATTCACTGCCACAGGAGGTGGTGGCAGCTACAAGCATGGACAGCTTCAAGAGGGGACTGGATAAACATATGGAGCAGAGGTCCATCAGTGGCTCTTAGCCACAAGGTATAGATAGGAACTCTCAGTCTGGGGCAAGTGATGCTCTGTGTTCTTGGTGCTTGGGTGGGGGTCAACAGTGGGAGGGCTTCTGGTGTCCTGGCCCCACTGGTGGACCTCCTGAGGGCATCTGGTATTTCTGGCCACTGTCTGACACAGAGTGTTGGACTGGATGTGATCACTGGCCAGATCCAACCCTGACTTCTCTTATGTTCTTATAAGAGGGAATTGGATAAATATATGGCGCAGAGGTCCATCAGTGGCTATTAGTCACAAGGTAGAGATAGGAACTCTCAGTCTGGGGCAAGGTGATGCTCTGTCTTCTTGGTGGTTGTGTGTGGGGCAACAGTGGGAGGGCTCCTAGTGTCCCGGCCCCACTGGTGGACCTCCTGAAGGCACCTGGTGTTTCTGGCCACTGTGTGACACAGAGTGTTGGACTGGAGGGGCCACTGGCCTGATCCAACACGGGCTTCTCTTATGTTCTTATCCACATGCTCAAAGAACTCCAAGAGGTTGGTGAGGCCAGGACCTTGCAAAAGTGTTGGATGTAACAAGTTTAGAACACTTCAGTATTTACAGGGTTAATGTTATTAGTATTGTAAACAGGAAGTCACATGTTTGTTTGTAACCAGTGTATTTACTCAGTAGAATGCCCGGGAACTTTGCAAGAGCTATCTGATTGGAAATCAGTGTATCAGGTATTTAGCATATTGGGGTTCTCCTTCCTGTTCTTTGTTCTTGTTCAAGGAGGAGAAGCCATTCCTGTCTTGTCTCTGTAGCTAGAAGGATGTAGCAATGTAGCTCTTTGTTATTTTACTTCCCAAGTACCCTTTTCCCATGTTAGTGTTAAAGTAAACTTTTATACTTTTTATATTCACATGGACTCAGTCTCTCAATACTCGCTCTGCTGACTATAATGATTTCTACTCTGCTTAAATACAAACTTTCTTTAAGAATCAACCAACAAAAAGCCATGCGGATTTCCCGTCAGCAGCCTCAGTTCCTTGATGTGCTTAACAATTATCTCTTTGAAGAGACTTTCTACTAACTTACCTGGACCCTCTTTTAAAAACAGGGGTGGCATTTTCTGCTTCCCAGACATCTGGCTCAGAGAGCGTCCTGTCTCAGACAGTGGCCAACCAGTTGCCCTGTGGGGCTAACCAACAGGGCGAAGAGGCCGAGGCCTTCCCCAAGAGGTTGACTGTGTCTAGGGGCCACTAATATATGTCACTCTTTATCCATCCCTATTAAAGCCATCTGTGCTGCGTCGCTGCGTCCACTGGCAGTGGATTCTACAATGCAGTTACTCACTGAGTAAGGAAATACTTCATGTTGTGCCTCTTGAAGGGGGCCCTTCTCTTCCTGCTCCTCAGTGTTCTAGGGGTGTCCTACATATTTATTTGATATTTGATTGATTCACTATCAACAGTAGATGATCAGAAAGGAAAAGCCGTCAGCACAAAGCAATGATCAGCACCCTGAGCGGGTCTGCCAGGAAAGGAGGGTGGTGGGGGCTCTGGCTCTTTGGGGTTCTCAGCGCCCTGGCCCTGGCAGGATCTGGCCAGGGGGCATCCTGGGTGTCGCTGTTGGTCGCTGTCTTGCTCGGGGAGGGAGTGAAGCTGACCCCGGGGGGGGGGCCTGGCAGCTTCCCTTCCCTTCCCCAGACCTCCCCGGTGCTGGCGGGAGGTGGGGTGGGGGCTGGCTGGGGAAGGAAAGAGAGAGAGAGGGAAGGCAGGGTGACGGTGGTGGTGGTCGGGAAGCCAAGCGCTCGCTCTCTCTCTCGCCCCCCCCCGAACTTTCCATGGCAGGGCGGGTGGGGGGGGAGGCAATCGCTTTCTCCTGGGGTTGCCAGACGCCAGGTGGTGGCTGGAGATCCCCTGGCCTTGCACCCGCTCTCCAGGCGGACTCTGTGGCATCATCGTGTCCCCTTGAAGCCCCTCCCCTCCCCAAACCCCGCCCTCCGCAGGCTCCCCCGCTCCCCAAACCTCCAGGTGTTTGTTATTGTTTTCAAGTGTCCGCCTGAGCATCCCGGGCGCTGCCCCGCAAGACCAAAAAACATCGTCCCGCAAAAGACAGGGGGGGGGAACCCGGCTGGCCCCGGCCTTCCTCCTCGTCGTCCTCGGCCATTTCCGTGCCGCAGGGACCCCGGTTCCGTCGGGGGAGGAAGGGAAGGGGGCGTCGGAGGAGGGGGGCTGCTGCGTCCGGGGCCGGCGGGCCGGGCCAGGCCAGGCGGGGGCGGGGGCGGTCGCCGTCGGGGTGGGAGCGGGCGGGAGGGGCGGGAGGGGCGGAGGGGCGGCAGCAGGTGAACCGTCCGGGGTGCGAGCAGGTCAGGCACCGCTCCTCTCGCTCGCCCCCCCCCGCAGGTCAACCCCCGCCTCCCCCGAGGTCGGTCAAAGTTGCGGCTCACCGGGGGGGGGGGGAGGGGGTGCGCGGTTGCTGGAGGGGGAAGAGGAGGAGGCGGAGGCACACGGGGGGGAGAAGAAGGCCAAGGGAGGGGCGGCTCTCTGGGTCAAAGAGTTCCTTCCACCCCCCGTGAGCCGACGGCTCCCGATCAGCGTTCCCTCACAGCTGAGTGAGTGTGAGCCAGCTCCCAGTTTTTAGCCTCTGGCTCACATTTTTTGTCTCAGCTCGGGAAGGAGGCTCCAGAGCCAACTAATTTCTGCAGTGGCCAGGCCGCTCGCTACGACTCGAATGCCAGGAGGAGCTCCCAAGCAGAATTTTTGCTCACCAGAAGACTCCGCGGCTGAGAGGAGGCATTGCTCCCGATCTTCCGGGGCGGCCGAGGGGCTCTGCTTCCGACCACCCCTTCGGGGACGACGCCTCCGGGCAGGTCCGAAGCGCGGCTTCATCCTTCGGCGTTGACCTTGTGAAAGGGCCACATTCGACGCGCGTTCTCCGGATGGTCGACTGTCGCCAGCTGTCGACGGGCGATTGGCAGCTGAGAGGTGTTTTCAAGGAACGAACTCTTAAACCGTGGGGGTTCCCGGGATGAGCAGACCACCGGCCTAGTGAGCAGCTCGACTTTATTGGTGAATCCAGCAAGAGCAAAGAGAAGAGCCCCCGGAGCCTCCACTGGCCTAAGTAGCCTGCCCTCCTCGCCACAGCCAAACACATACCCCACTTCCCGGGATAGGCTATTTCCATCACATCACTACTTGATTGGTGACTTCCAGAGTCCTGGCCAGCTGTTGCTCTTGTGCTCCAAGCTCAGCCAGCCTCTGGGGTGATTCTGTCAGGGATGATTCAATCCCAGGACCTAACACAAAAGATGGCCGGGTTGGGCAGGCAGGCGGGGACCGGCTCTGCCCAAAGTCTGAGACTCCAGTCGGAGCAGCCCTGAAGTTCCCCTGCAGCGTGAGGGAGAAAGGCCCCCCCCCAGCTGCCCAGGGTCCCGCAGCACTCCCCCCCACCCCCGTTCCCAAACCAAGGAGGGCCTTTCCGGTTCTAGGTGGTTGTTCGAGGATTCCAAGGCAGGAAGCAAAGGAGCGAGCTTGCAGGTATACTCTGCTGGTTTTAAAGGTGCCACCCGGCATGAAAACTTTTTGTAAGGTGCATGATTAGGCTCTTGGGCTGAAGGGCAGGCAAATAAGGTCATTATTTTGGCATCCTCATTGCAGTCGCTTTTGCCCCCCTGGCACATTAAACACTCACCTCAATAACGTGCATGATTCTGCCATTACTGCCAGCCTGTTTGGACTGAATGTTACGGCTTTGCTTGGGTTTTGCTCCCCATGGCTAGGAGAAGCTTCTGGTTTCCTCCACACACACCCCATAAACCTTATGGGGACTTATTTCTGGGTTGACCTGTTTAGGAATGAGGGGGAGGCCTACCTGGACATAAGACTGTTTTTATTGGATGGGTCTTCCTCCTGGGTCAGAGTTCTTAGGCTCATGGTGCCACCCTAAGCCTCCCTGAGCCCACTGACTGCCTGGGACCTGGGAAAGTGGGGCTCTGCTGAGGCTGGCACCCAGGTGTGTGTGTGTGGGGGTCTCCTCGCTGGTCTGAGGCAGCAGGACAAAGTTTTGAGTCCCGTCTGGCACCTCTAAGACCAACCAAGCTTGTTCCCTCATTGAACAAACTCCCTCAACAAACAAAGGAACAGACCCCCTCAACCGGTTCCCTCATCGGACTTTGTTCTGTTAGGTTGGCACTGTTTGACTCTCACCATGTCGTCTCAGATGATGGATCTGTCAACGTTTATCACTTCTCTCATTTGTGGAAACGAAGAAAAGGGTAAAAAGAAAAGCCCCGCCGCTCGTTGAACTCCTCAGTCATTCCCGCTGAGGATCTTCGACCTGCAGCCTGGCTGCTCCCACCTGGGGCTGAGGCAGGGGCTGAACCGCCAACCCTCCCCTGTGACTTCACAATGGGGGGGGGCTTGGCCTACCGGGGATTCCCTGCCCTCCGAGGCTGGCCAGGACAGCGTGAAGCACACTGGTGGTGGCACCAGGAGAACAGGGGAGGATGGATGGAGAGAGGCTGTTGTATCAAGAAAGAAGTGAACGGAGTGGGCAGGGACGAGGAAGGAGAGTCAGTCAACAGGGGAATGTGGGTCCCTGCCAAACACTGTTTTAAAGACTGAGTCAATCCGGTGGGCTTGTGACCAAACGTGCCCTGCGGACTGGCAAACCTCTTCTCTTTCGGGAAGCATCACAGCTGCTACCCTCTGGCTCCCTGCACGGGACGCCTTATCAGAGAAATCGCTGGGAGCTATCAAGGGGGGGAAAACGAGTATGTTTGGTTCCATTGGTACCTTGAGAGAATTTTATCACAGGTAAGTGAGGTGGTTTTTGTTGTTTTTCTTTGGGCAAAGTGTAGGCAGAGACCCAATAACTTGATCCATGTTTTCCAAATATGCCATGGCAGTGTTCCCTCTAAGCTGAGTTAGTGTGAGCCGGCTCACAGTTTTTTAGCCTCCGGCTCACACATTTTTGTCCTCGCTCAGGAAGGAGGGCTCCAGAGCAAACTGATTTATGCAGGAGCCAAATCGCTCGCTCACCACTTTAATGCCAGGAGCTCACAAAGTAGAATTTCTGCTCAGCAGACTCCATAGCTTAGAGGGTGCACTGGCCATTGGCCATTACCCTGTTTCCCCCCATTAGAGACCCTGAAAGTTTCCTCCCCCAGGCCAGTTACAGAATTCTCTCTTTATTAGGTCATTTATAGGAATACACGGAATCAGTTTGTACAAGCATATACAACGTCATGATTGGTACGGCGTGTTCCTGAAATCAGTCATCTGATTTGTTCTAGAACCACCAGTTCCCTCATCGTCTCCTTTCTCGTTGGTCGCATGGACAATTCCCAGGCAGGAGGTGGACATGCATCGTGTTCGGAAGAGTTAACTACAGCAGGCTTTTTAGAACATGCACATTAATACTGTAGCAAATTTTTGGAAATCTAACAGACATAAAAAGGGTTATTCCTGATATGAAAGTCTGAAAATCTGCATAAATATATAGTGTAAAATTAAATTAACATACTTTCCTTTTTTTTATTCAACTAGAGGTTTTAAGAATGCCCACATAATTCATATACACATATATATATATATATTACTTATGTTCTGTTAATTATTCAAATATTCTCTATCATACACTGACTCCGTACTTAGCAGTAAGAGGATGACTGTGTGTCATACAGGGGGTACTGAAGTCAAAATTGGGTGTTTAGCCACATGCAAAACGGGGTTTTCTTTACTACGGTTGTTGATGTAGCTACAGGAATGTGAATTTCTACAATATTGTAATTGCATGTGTATAAATACTTTACATTTTCACAGTTACAAACTCCCCCCCCACAGATATTTAACAAATTTTAAGATACAATGAACAGTAGTATCTTGGAGTGCCGTCAAGTGGATCAAAAACGCAACAGTTGCAGAAGATGCTGGCGATTGTTAAAGTGCCTACAACACAATGCCTTTAAGTGTTAGCATGTTATTGGCCCAGTCCTAAGCAGGTTTACTTGGAGGTAAGACCCACTGAATTCAGTGGGATTTACTGCCGAGTATACACGCACGGGACTGCAGCCTGTATAGGGCAGTCTTTCCCCCACCCCTGGCAAGAATTTCAGCAGCGCTGTACAGAGTATCAACTTCACCTCGGCCAGGCTAATCTTGTGTGGCCCTTTCTGATGACCTAATTCAGAAAAAAACAAAATAACCCACAGAGGGTTTTTTTTTATACTGCACGATTCTCTGCTCTAGTGGTTCTTATAAGTGGTGTTGATGTAGAGTTAATTTAGATTTGCTACAGTTCCACACTGTCGTGACAAAAAAAAGAAAAGAAATTACAATAACAAAACTTCCCTCTACCAAGGTGCGTACGGTATCAAATTCATTACAAGCTACCCTTTTTTTAAAAAAAAAAAATATATTAAAAGGCCGTGCTCTTCCTAAAAGGCTCTGGCGAACCCTGGGCTGCGTGGTCCTGGGAAGTTACAAGACACCCACACTCGGCTCTCAAAAGACAAGGAAGCCCAGACAAAAGCATAATAATAATAATAAAAAGAAGATGAAGACCACCACAGGTTAAGAACATACGAGTGCAAATGAGTTGACAGCAGAAAGAAGGTGTTACTCTACTCGCCCGCTCTGCCCCGATGATCCCAACGCAAACCACCCTCTCGTTGGAAGGGGAGCTGGACGGGATTTTCAATGCCTGCTTCATTTAGAAGTAACACGGTTAACTGTGGCGAAAAATAACATGAAGGTCCATAATTGGCAGAGGACTCGGAGCTCTGAGTCAGTGATTGGCCGCTACACTTGACACTACGGGCAGAGAGAGGCAGAGAGGGAGGGAGGGAGGAGGGAGACCATCTTCCGATCCTCAGCCCGTTTGCTCTGGAAACGCGGGACGGTTGGATTCCCGGACTTCAGGTTGTGTGCTGGAGCTTCACACCACTGTGGCTGGCCTGCGGTCCATCTCTGCTTCTAGCTTCACCATCTGCTGCATCTCTTTCACCTGCAAAGCCGAGGCCAGTGTGGCGTCAGTGGAAAGGAACACAAGAAGGGAGACGAGAAATCTAGAACCATCTCTTTGGGGGGAGCCCCTTGTAGCTGGATCCCCCCCTGACGCCACACCCTTATTGCACCGGGATTATGCAAACATACTTGTGGGTGATTTGGGACTTCTCATAGAGGCCAGGACAGAATGCACAAGGAAATCAGATACATACACATTTGGGGCAGGTGCTACTAACTGCATTTCTCTCTGGAAACCAGGTGTTTTCCCCCCCCATCCTAACATGTTTTATCACACAGAAATTAAGTGCCATTACGCATCTCAACTCAGAAAACAATGGGTGGTGGTGGTGGAAATCATAAGTGAAAATATGGAGGCGTAATGCCGTGCAGACTCTTTTGAAATGCTCATGCCGACCCACAGGAGGTGCTTGGAGTGGAATGCCCCCGAGGGGCTCCCGTTCACAGAGCTGGTTCGGCTCCCCCTACGTGGGGTGGGTGACTCCAACCGATCCCGCCCTCTGGCTGCAGTTCTGGAAGGGCCCACCCCCCCGGGCTGGGAAGAGGGGTAGGCCGCACAAATCACTGCCCGGAACTCCCTCCGGGAGTTTCCATAAATACTAAGAACATGGAAGTTCTTGTTCATAAAAGAAGAAACCGCTGAATCTTCCACCAAAGATGGCTGAACATGTGCACCCTCCCCCCTTTAGAAAGGAGGAGAAATCACGTCCCTCTGACGTCAGCCACCAGCCTGAGCTTCCTCCAGCGCGGCTCCCACAATGCTGAACGGGCTCCCTGAAGAGCCAGGGGCGGGCGGGGCGGGGACTTGAGGGGCTGCTGGAGAGCTGGATTCTTTGGCAGGGCTTCTGGGGGGTACAGATGCAGGGGGGGAGATTTGGGCATTTCAGTTGGTTTTAATCTGTAATAGTCTAATTATTATCCGTAAAACCGCCTTGAACTCAGAGGAAAGGGTGAAGTGTGAATATTTTATTAAAATAACTTTTTTAAAAAGGTCTGGACTCAAGGGATCTGCAATGAATGCTTTCCTGGCTCATCGTTTCCCTCCTCCAGTGTGCCTCCCCCACCCCACCCCAGCTGGTTTTTCCCCATTTGCAGGCTCCTGCATTTGTGGAATTTGGTATTTGTAATCCCACAAGTGAAACTGGACCACTGTTAGTTATTACAGGGCCAACATTCTTGACCATTGCTGCCATATTTTGAATTGTGTTGACTTATTTTAAAGGGTCGGACTCGACTGTGCAACTGAACAACAACTTTAAGCAACGGCTCACATCTGTCTCCCGAAATACCATGGGGTCGTCTCATTATGTACACTATTGTTTGGTTTGACTGGTGGTACTTCTGAAGCAATGGAAGTTCATTGAGACGAATTCCAGAGGGGTAACCGTGGGTGTCTGCTGCAGCCGAAATAACCAAAGAGCCTTGTGGAAACTTAAAGACTCACAAATGTATAATGGGCACAGCATAAGCTCTGGGAACCAGAGTCTGTTTCAATGCACCTGACGAAATGGCCTCTGGTTCACGGAAGCTGATGGGGCAACATATATTATGAGGTTGGTTAACTAACATCTGTCGTGAGACAGACGAACCTCAGTGGAATGACGGGTCCCACGGCACCCCAGAAGTGCTAGAATGCAAGACCTGCTCTTTAAACTCCGCACTAAACACCACCTGACTCCATTTAAAGGAGAAAACTTTTCAACTGGAGATCTGACCAATCTTCCAGGGGGATGTGACAGATTCATGTGCATTACTCATGCTTAGTTGAACTTCCCCATTTGTTGAGGATCAATGTTTGCACAAACATCGGCTTATAAAGCCTGGCTTAGTATGACCAGCCATGGTCCCAGAAGGACAAACATCGGGAAGAACTTCCTGACCGTTAGAGCAGTTCCACAGTGCCACAGGCTTCCTCGGGAGGAGGTGTTGGGCTCTCCTTCACTGGAGGTTTTCAAACAGAGGCTGGATGGGCATCTGACAGCAATGCTGATTCTATGAACTCAGGCAGGAAGGGCGGCCTCAGTGCTTAGTTCTCATGGCCCTTTCTTACATGCCCAGGGAAATGCTGATCGCCACTTTGGGGGCAGGAAGCAGGTTTTTTTCCAGGCCAGTTTGGCCAGAGATCCTGGAGGTTTTTTTGTCATCTTCTGGGCCTGGGGCAGTGGTCACTGGGTTTGTGTGGGGGGAGGTATTTGTGAATTTCCTGCATTGACCCTGGAGGTCCCTTCCCAGTCTGTAATTGCATTCTATGATTCTGTTGCAGGAACATCTCCCTTTGGGGAGAGTAACAGAATGGAAATGGCTACCTAGTGGAAAAGTCAGACCCAGTTTATCATTACAACTGCACAGCAGTGAGACCACTTCATAAGGACATACTGTCACGTAACAGACACATTCAGGTGGGGGTTGCTGTGTTGGTCTGAAGCAGCAGAACAAAGTTGGAGTCCAGTCGGGCACCTTGAAGACCAACTAAGTTTTATTTTCATTAGAAACCTTCGTGTCCATGCACACTTTAAGAGTGCATGCACATGAAAGCTTATATCCACAACTGAACTTTGTTGGTCTTAAAGGTGCCTGACTGGGCTCAGATTCTGTTATGTCACATTATGGTTTAGCTCTAGGGGTATGCACACACAAAAAATCGGTATTTCGGGTTCGGGTCAACCAAGCCTGAAAAATATCGGTATATACCGATATTCCTGAATCCCAATATCAGTAAGATACTGGGGTTTGGAAAAAATTGGTACTGCCGAATATATTCGGCGCCATTACACTCTATGGGGAAAGTCCCCATAGAGTATAATGGCACTGAAGCCTTTCCTTGCCCAGGCTCAACTTCTGGTCAGTTTCACTCCCCTCCCCATCAGCTAGGGGGTGAAATTGACTAGTACAAACAGCTGGGGGGCTGAGGAAGGAAAGAGAGGGTAGGGAGGAGGCATGTTTAAATGTCACCCCTTCCCCAGCCTGCCTGCCTCCCCAGATAGGCTTCCTCAGGTGCCCTGCAGCTGCCGGGCCCCCAGGCAAGCCCAGGGAAGGCAGTTTAAACTGCCTTCCCCGCCCAAGGGTTGGCTTCCCTAGGCTCCTGGTTGCCGCAGGACACCCAGGCAAGCCAAGGGAAGGCAGTTTAAACTGCCTTTCCCCCCAAGGCTTGGCTTACTCGGGCTCCCTGCGGCCATGGGGTGCTTGGACAAGCCAGTTTAAACTGCCTTCCCTCCAAGGGTCAGCTTTCCCAGGCAAGCCAAGGGAAGGAAGGGAAAGCAGAACCGGTTAATTTCACTGAAACTGGCAGCTTCCCTACCTGACTCCACTGAATAAAAGCCGAAGAAGATCGGCTTTTATTCAGGAGGACATTATCGGCAAGCCGAATCAAATTAGAGAATCTGATTCGGCTTAACAAATACCCCCAAAATACCAATAAGGTGTTTTGGGGGTATTTTTCAATTCGGCAAAGCCGAATGCACACCCCTATTTAGCTCAGCCAAAACCAGATGTACTTTTCATGGTGCTTAGAGACTGGAAATATGCCTGAGTGAGGGGGAAACAGCCTGGGGAGTGTATTTGCAGGACATGACCCACGGGATGCAGGAAGCATCAACAAACCCAGCTCCCGATTATCTTCTGCTTCTCCCTGTCCCCCTGATCAGTTTATGCCAGAGCAAAGGTGGGACAAGGGTGGCCAGGCAAAGGTCTGCAGAGAACTCACAGGTGGGGGAAGGATTAAGCAAGCATCACCCCTCCACACACCCCACCTTCTTGTTACTTCAGCAGACACATGGGCAGAGAGAGACATCTGTTTGCTGAGGTAACAAGTAGTTTTGTATCAAAGAGAGGGCAGTTCCTGAATTTTTGCCAAAATGTACGGACATCCGTCTGAGCGTGCTGTCATCTTAGTATAATTCTCTGTCTCCAGCTTCAGTCTCCTCTGGGGATTAGCAGAGAGTTATTAATACCCCAGCGATTTCCTTCATCGGTATGCTCTTCTCGTGCCGTTATAGAAATGAATCACGAGAGATGCCAGGTCTCTGTTAAAATGCTTTTTGTGTTTCTGAGGCAGTCCGACACTGTTCTGACAGATGCAACACACGACGCACGTAATTTAGGGATGCTAACAATTGGGCCACGACAGTCAAATTTACGATGCTGAAAGGTGTTGATCCGATAGGAGCCAATCGCCTGACAGCAGCTGTGCCAAACTGCAGCAAAAGCCCGTTGAGCAAGTTTGCACTGGAGTTTTTGCAGAACTTTACATGTGCAAAGACGCTGCCAAGTCAAACTGATTGGTAAACAGCAAAATGCAACCATGATATAATAATGACATCTTTGTATTATTGAAGCCCAGTGCGACTCCTTCGCCTTTTCACAATCAACAGAAGTTTCTATTTGTAAACATTCCACCAAACGTCTAAGGATGAAAACGTGCCAAGAGATAACATTAATGTAAACAGTCCTAGTTCGTTTACTTTTTTCTCTTCCATGTTATAGTTTGCAACAGCAGCTACTGCAGTTTCCACAACAGAACAGCTCGTGCCCCGTTTCAATGCTTCATCAAGGCCGATCCCACATGGAATGATTCCTCCACATTTTTTTTCCCATTGTTATTCATTATATAGACTCCCAACTGGCTGCTGGATTCTGCCGGGTTTATTAAACCATCAAGTAATAGCTGGTTCATTAGACCATCAGCGGCTAGACCTTCAGTGCACTAAGCTTTGATAGTACAAAGACATCACGGTTGTCTTTAGCTGTTTACCCAATTCAAATTGAACGGCAGCAATGCTTCCTCTAAGCTGTGGAGTCCTGTGAGCAAAAATCCTACTTTGTGAGTGACTGGCATTGAAGTTGTGAGTGAGCGATTTGGCTGCTGCATAAATTAATTCGCTCTGGAGCCATCCTTCCGGGGCTAAGGCAAAAATGTGTGAGCCAGAGGCTAGAAAACTGAGCTAGCTCACGCTCACTCGGCTTAGAGGGAACACTGCAATGGCGGCCACTGGCGCTTCTAGGGATGACCCAAACAAACAGGGCAAGGGTTATATTGAAACACGGCATTTGCGTGTGACTGATCTATCAGACGTATGAATGATCTGTCTGTCTAAACCACCACCTGATGGGTGGAGGAGTGACACAGGAGGGCCAGATGGGAGGGGTGGGTCAGGAGAACCCAACCAGGGCGGGTGAACATGGCCAAGGCGTGCTGCGCTGCGTGGTTAGGAAGGAATACCATGGAGCAACCTGGCCAACGGCCACTCATGAGGCGACGGACAGGTGAACCGATCATCCGGCACAATCAGCTCCCCGTTTGGCACCACTGGCCAGGATGTGGCCGGGACTGGCGGGTGCTTGAGCAGTCCTGCCACCACTGCTCTCAGCGCCGTCTTCGCTGGTTCCCAGTTTCCATGCCCACGTTCAGAAGACCAGCTGCCCCACCTCAGAGGACCTGGGTCCCATTCCTTTCAGGAGTCCCCCCTCTGGCTTGGAACGTTAGAAGAGTTTCTGCTCATGTGAACGGAGCATCGGGCAAACCAAGCGCTCTCGGGGGGGGGGGGGCGCAGGCGCAGAGGTTCGTTTAACCCTTTCCTCCCAGTGAAGCTCTAAGGGGTTGCCATGAAGCGACAGGAACCCATGTACAAGGCCCACCGCCAGGATTTTGTGACTTGTGGGGCAATTTTTTTTTCCTGGTGGGGCTGCCATTATTTGCCATAATGAAGGGGCTGGTGTGCGGCCCTTCCCCTCCCCTCCTGCAAGATCTAAAGGGCCCTTCAGCTGATCAGCAGGGAGAACATGGCCCACCGATCAGCTGGAAGACCCTTTAAAACTTCCAGGAGGGACGGAGAGGGGTGCGTTCCACCCCCCGCTTCTTCTCAAAAGCATTTAAAGGATCCCTTTAAATGCTTTTGGGGAGAAGTGGGGGGAAAGGGGCTGGCCCTTTAAGGAAGTGGGCGGAGCCTTCAATAGCCTCCCCACAGCGATGGGCCTGTTGTGTACCCCGGGATACAGCGAGGAAAGTCATAGTGGCGGCGCGTCTGAGCCACGGCACTGCAGCAACTATATTCACCACAGTGCCCATAGCACGGGCCATATCAAGCCAAGTGACAAGACCCTGGCGACAATGTCCATGGCACCACCAGGACCCAGAGGTGACCGCTACCAGCTGGGAGAAAACTTGCGGAAATCTGCTGGGCCAGTCCCAAAGCAAGGGGAGGGGAGGCCACCCGGTGCCTGGCTGCATCTGTGTCAAGCGCCTCAGAGATTTGGGGGGCAGACAGAATACGGATGGCAAGACCTTGCTGAGTGTGGATCATTCCTACCTTGGATCTGAGCGACTGCGTGGCAGGATTTCAAAAGCTGTTTGCACAAAAAATAATAAATGTCAAAAACTGAAAGGTACAAGAAGGCGGCAAGCAAAAAAATGCATGGAAACGGAGGTGACACAGAAGCAAACATAACAGAGGAATTAAAAAATCCATATAACTTAACAAATTATAAGATAACAACATTGCACAAAACCAGGTGAGTTTCTACCTGTATTTCTCCAATTCCACCTGTTGGATTAATCAAAGTTATTTGTATAGTGTGCATGCTGCCTAAATGGACACACTGTTAAAAGCTTCAGAGGCTTGCCAAGCGGAATATAACACATCCTTAGTGGGAAATAAAGCTTTGTGGTCTCGGTCCTCCACGCAGGTCTTTTGAGTTTCATGAGTAAAGGCCAATCAAATTAAAATCAAACAGACAAACATTGTTTTGTAGTAGATTGAGAGAAACCAGGCTCGGGGGATCATCAGCCCAGAAACTGGTTTCTGGATTACAAAAAGAAACTACATGCAAATAGAAGGCTTCAGGACTGCAGCAGAATGAGAGGCTATGCCAGGAACTACGGCAGAACGTTTCTTCTAGAACAGGACCCCGTCCACACTCCAAACCTTTCTCTGATGCTAGCATAAATCAGTAATAGCTGGCTAAGTGAGATCAGGATTTTGGGGATACCGATGCGGTTGGTTCCCATCTGGAGACAGATAAAAGGATATACTTCTTCACCCAAAGAGTGATTAACATATGGAATTCACTGCCACAGGAGGTCGTGGCAGCTGCAAGCATGGACAGTTTCAAGAGGAAATTAGATAAACATATGGAGCAGAAGTCCACCAGTGGCTATTAGCCACAGGGTATAGAATGAGAACTCTCAGTCTGGGGCAGGTGATGCACTCTATTCTTGGTGCTGGAGGGGGCAGCAGTGGGAGGGCTTTTGGTGCCCTGGCCCCACTGCTGGACCTCCTGATGGCACCTGGTATATTTTGGCCGCTGTGTGACAGAGTGTTGGACTAGATGGGCCATTGGCCTGATTCAACATTGGCTTCTCTTATGTTCTTATGTTCTTATGAGACAACTGCCTAGTGCTGGATGTTTCCTCCAGAACACCGGTTGTCACCATTCTGGGTTTCCCTTCTGAAGCGCCTCAGAGAGGGAGGGTTTGCCATGAAAAAGGCAGGGCTAACTGGTCAAAATCAGAGTTGCTGAACTGATTTGTTATGAGGCCTCTCGACCCGACATAAATGTCACGTTGACGGGATGGGCCACGTGTGCCATAAAAAGAAACGAAGAAGAAGAAGAAGAAGAAGAAGAGGAGGAGATTGGATTTATACCCCGCCCTTCACTGCCCAAAGGCATCTCAGAGCGGCTTACAAACTCCTCTCCCTTCCCCTCCCCACAACAGACACCCTGTGAGGGAGGTGGGGCTGAGAGAACTCTAACACAAACTGTCCTTGAGAGAACAGCTGTGCCAGAGCTTGTGACTGACCCAAGGTCACATCAGCAGCTGCGAGTGGAGGAGTGGGGAATCAAACCCGGTTCTCCCAGATTAGAGTCCGCGCACTTAACCACTACACCAAACTGGCTCTCCAAGTATGCCAAGTGCCAAGTATGGGAGATACAAACTTTATACAGGACACAGGCAAACCCAATCAATGATATTATCTTTACTCAAAACACAAACATGCTTAAAACATTAACAGTGTCATGTATGGCTGCGAGAGTTGGACTATAAGGAAGGCCGAGCGCCGAAGAATAGATTCTTTTGAACTATGGTGCTGGAGAAGACTCTTGAGAGTCCCTTGGACTGCAAGGAGATCAAATCAGTCAATCCTAAAAGAAATCAACCCTGACTGTTCCCTGGAAGGCCAGATCCTGAATCTGAAGCTCAAATACTTTGGCCACCAAATGAGAAGGGAGCATTCACTGGAGAAGACCCTGATGCTGGGAAAGATTGAAGGTCAAAGAAGAAGGGAAGGGCAAAGGATGAGATGGTTAGACAGTGTCATCGATGCAACAAACATGAAATTGAGCAAACTTCAGCGGACAGCGGAAGACAGGAGGGCCTGGCGTAAACTGGTCCATGGGGTCGCGAAGAGTCGGACTCGACTGTGTGACTGAACAACAACAACACCCTCCCACTTTGAAATATACTGGGCTCGGACGCATAGAGTGAGCAGCTTGTGGTTTACTGTGATTTCAGCTCAAACTCAAGACAGACCAGCTGGGTCCGAGCCCTGCTTAAATCCCTGCAACACACCACACCCAAACACACCCACCCACTCAACGTGATAGGCTATTTACAGTGCAAGGTTCTACCACTGGTTAATTCTAGGATCCAGGCCAGCTTCTAGGTCAGTTCCAGGACCCTAGCCAGCTTTTGTTATGCAGCCGAAGCTGTGCTTATTCGTGTGAGTGGTCGGAGTTTGTGCACAAATACATGTGGCCATTCCAATACATAACACTCTTCCACCGCTCATTACTCATGGGCACGGGGACAGGATACAGGGACATCAAGCCCAGCCTCGGTCATCTGGCAAAAAGGGTAATGACCAGTTGCTTGTGGGCTGGATAAGAGCCCTGGACAGGCCGGTTCCGGCCCACGGGCCGTCTGTTTGACACACCTAGGTTGAACGTCACTCTCCCAGACCCAACCCAGACAACCAGCTTTACCATTGGTCTGCAGGCCCAGCTGGTGCAACGGGGACTCCTCGCTTTTGTCTTCCAGCGCAGATGGGGCTCTGCAGGCTATTCTGGCGGCGGGGGGGGCTTGCTTGTGTACTTTGAGGGAGGGCGGAGGACAAAAGTGCTGCTCAGAAATGTTTAAAAAACCTCGTGCAGATAAGGAGGGCGTCGTGCCTCTAAGACCGCAGAACAGAGCGACTCTGCTGGAACCCATGGGGCTACTCTGCACCGCAGTCAAGCATGCAGCCCGAGCAGGGGGCGGATTCAGGGAAAGAGACAGCCTCCCACAGCCTCCTACCAGCTGCCTGGGGTGGATCTTGCCCATATGACTGCTTCACTCTTTTTCCAGTAGCAGAAAGACACCGTGGGCAGACGGCAGGGGTGCGAGAGACGCTCAGTCACCTGTCACATCCCACGCCATGAGAGGAGACCCCGACTGGCTGGTTCCCGGCTCCTGCGGGTGGGCGGGCCTGAGAACTGGTCCTCCCTGCTCTAGACACAGAGTTTAGGTGGCCCAGCAGGCTGATTCCATCTCCAATCTAAAGTTAATTGCAAACTAAATGGCCCCCCCACTGGCATAGATCTAACAACCGTCGGAGTAGCTCAGGATAGTGAAGAGGACGAGATCTTTAAGCTCTCCGCAATGAACGGGACTTGCAATTAGAGAAGGGACTGTAGATGATACCATCACTGCCTGCCTGCAGCAGGAGAAAAGAGCCAGAGTCCAGCAGCACCTGAAAGACTCACAAAATTCATGGCGGGGGGGGGGAGTTTTCGTGAGTCACGACTCCTTGATTCAGACTGCCTGTAGACGTACTCATCATGCGTAGGCACCAGAGCTGTTATACGAGGAAAGAAATCTTCCAGAACGGTATGAGTTTCCCACTCAATTGAATCTGCACCAGAAATGTAAACTGGCCCTGCAGAGAGTCCATCGGCTCGTCTCCTGTCCGTCCTCCTGGGAAAGGTTTTCAGCTGAGTGATCCAGCACATGAATCGGTTGAAAAAATGCAGCCCTTAAACACGTCTATGCTTTTGACACTTGCCTTTTTAATGGCATGGAAAAGTAAAAAACAACAGAGCATTGGGACTGCACTGTAAGCCACAATTCTGGGACTGCACTGTAAGCCACAATTCTGGGACTGCACTGTAAGCCACAATTCTGGGACTGCACTGTAAGCCACAATTCTTAAGGCTCTTAATCGCCTGCACTTGGGAGCAAGTGGACACAAATGCTTTCCCTGCTACAGTCAAATTAGGCGTCTTTGGCTGCCTTCAGTGGGACTGGCATCGAGACATTACCGCCTCAAAGTGACGTGAATCTAGGGCCTGACCACAAAGAGTATTGAGCACTCCCCTCCTCACTGCTCTTAGGAGACGGAGAGAGGCCATCAGGGAAAAGAGGGTCCTTCAACAGAGGGGCCCGGTTATCTTGTCGGCCACCAAAAAACAAGGGGAGGAGGAGATCTCATTAGGTGGATCTTCTTGACTTCTAAATAATCCCTTTGTAATCAATACTCCACAAAAGTCATACAAGTTACCTTCTGTGCAGAACTTCTGAGGAAGGAGTCAGCCAAATAGTCACCCGCAGCTCTGCACTGGAGGGTGACCTTTGCAGAAGAGTTGACCGGTCTGGTAGCGCCAGTGAAGTGCTGCTTTTTGCGGGGTGGGTGTGTGAACGTGAGGGGAGGAGACTGTGTAGGGGACTGATTTAATTTTGGTGGCTTTGCATAAGGATCCTTTAGGCTTTTATCTGTTGTTGCTCATCCAATCAAAACCAAAACCTGCTGGTGGAAGGTCTTAGAGATGCGGAATGTGAGAACCACCAGAAACCTGACACCAGTGGAATGGAGGATGGTGCTGGAAATGCCGATAAACTTACAACTAAAACTCAGGTCCTCCTATTTTGGCCGTGGAGCACTGCAAGATGGCAGCAATGTACTGACCCTACGTGAACTTGTGGCAGCGGGCAACCTGAAGATCTGACAAATGTTTTATCTTGATGTTCTATTACGAAAAACAGTTTGTGGGGGGAAAACCCAGCTCCTCATTTAGGAGAGAAAACCCAGTGGTTAGTAACAGCAGAGGAATTCTGATTAGCTCAATCACGTACAAGCACACCTGAAGCTGCCTTCTATTGAATCAGACCCCCCCCATTGGTTTCATCAAAGTCAGCGCTGTCTACCCTGACTGGCAGTGACTCTCCAGGGTCTCAGGCGGAAAAGGGTCTTTCCCATCACCCACTGCCAGATCATTTTTTAAAAAATTGGAGATGCTGGGGACTGAACCTGGGACCTTCTCCCTGCCAAGCCAACTCTCTCCCACTGAGCCATGGCCATCTCCCACCAATTTGTGAGTGTGTGTGTGCAGGCACATGCCCCCCCTATATATCACACCATACACTGCCAAGGTGATATAAATTCTCATCCATTACAGTTCATATCCAGTTTCAATTACAAATAAAATGGTTGTCTTTGCTAACTGATTTGAAGGGTCGTTCACTGGTAAGTTAAGGGCAAGGATGATTCTATTTCATTTTCTTCATGCTGGACATTGGATAAACATTGAGTAGAGGTCCATCAGTGGTTATTAGCCACAAGGTATAGATGGAAGGCACATGCTGAACTGCAGGCTCTGGAAGGTCAGTAGCTCAGCAGTTCGAGACCCGGGTGCCGCATGACAGGGTGAGCTCCTGTCTCTAGTTCCAGCTCCTGCCAACCTAGCAGTTCGAAAGCAAGAAATTGCAAGTAGATAAATAGGTACCACTTCGATGGGAAGGTAACAGCGTTCCGTGCACCTTGGTGTTTAGTCATGCCGGCCACATGACCACGGAAACGTCTTCGGACAGCGCTGGCTCTTCGGCTTTGAAACGGAGATGAGCACCGCAACCCTAGAGGTCGGATTCGACTGGCTATTCGAGCAAGGGAACCTTTATAGATGGGAAGGCTCTCAGTCTGGGGCAAGGGATGCTCTGTCTTCTTGGTGCTTGGGGGGCAGCAGTGGGAGGGCCTCTGGATGTTCTGGCCCCACTGCTGGACCTCCTGATGGCACCTGGTGTCTCTGGCCACTGCGTGACACAGAGTGTTGGACTGGATGGGCCACTGGCCTGATCCAACATTTGGCTTTTCTTATGCTCTTATTTTCTCCCCAGTTTTCTAACTCATAAATTATTTTCGTTATGATCTGTGATTGCATTTCTACACAATTACCTGTTCGTTTTGTTTCTCCAGAATTTCGAGATGCTCGAGTTGAACTTTTTTCAGCTGATCCATTTCCTTGGATTGCTTCATGGCCAGCTGTAAGCAAAAACCAGGCACATGTCAGCCAAAATGCAACAGGGCGTCCTCTCTGTGGATGCCACAGGCTTTAAAATAGACCCATTCCCCACCCCCCACCCTTGCTTTTGGAATGAAGCAGATCTTAAAGCTACAGAGAGGATCTGACCGCGACAGAATTCTCATTTCAAGAAATATTACTCTTTTTTCCTTCCTCTGATACAAGTCTGACCTCCACAGCAAGGCACTGAAAACAGGGACCTGATATCTGTGTACAGTCTGTTTTTAAAGACTGCACAGTTTGTTTCACAGTGTTCCGTCTTGCTTGAGACACCTTCCAACCTGCTTGTCTCTTGCGGAAGAATCAGCCCCATCAGCGCTTGGCAAACAGGTGAGCCTTTGACGTGAGGGGGACGGCTTTCACAAAGCAGAACTTCTGAGAAGGACAAAAAGCCAAGCGACGCAGCAGAAACTGCCAGCTGTCAACTTACCCGCTTTCTTTCTTCTAGAAATTTCTTTGTGTTGCTGCTGTTCAGTTCCCTGACACGCCTACAAAAGACAGTTTGACGCTATCAAAAGTGCTTACTTTAAAATAAAACTGTGAGTCAGAAGGGGGTAGTTCGGACGCTAATGATAACTTTGGTCCAATGATGGCTGGTTGGTGACGCCAACCCAAATCTGCTTTCATCTTTAGAGCGGCTCAAAATATTGTAGTACCAGGATCGCCAACTGGTGCCCCCTGTGCAGAATACCACCATCCCATCTATTTTATGTTGGATCCCAATGGAGGCACCCAGTTTTGATCAATGGATGATCAACTTTCATTCATTTGGAACACAATATTGTTATAAAGTTAGACTCAGGAGGGTCGCCATGTTGGTCTGAAGCAACAGAACAAGTGTTGAGTCCAGTGGAGCCTTTAAGACCAACAAAGATTTATTCTGGGTGTAAACTTTCGTGGGCAGGCTCACGTCAGAAGAGTTGTGGCACAGCCCCAAGTAAATGACAAGGAAGCAAGAAACTGTGACTAACTAATGAAACGAAGTGTTCTGGATTCTTTTCTCAAAGACTTATCATAAGTATATTTTTCAGTATGCCATTACAGGACCACGCTTGTCTTATTATATCTCAATATTCCATCCAAGAATCATCACGGTACACTTACAGAAATATTAGCTTCTATATAAAACTATTTATATTTATTTCTTTGAGAAAAGAATACAGAATACTTAGTTTTATACATCTTTATTAGTATTCAGCTTTGGCTAGTCACAGTTTCTTGCTTTCTTGTCACGTAACAGTCTTATGTAAACTCACACCCTTCTAAATCCAGGGAAGTCAATGGGTTTAGGAAGGGGTAACTCTGTTCAAGATTGCCCTGTTAAGGGCAAAAGTTTTCTTAACAGAATGGTGGTGATTTCACAGTCCCGTCCCCCCCCATGCAGCCCCTCTGGGTCCCTTGGGATTTTGGTCTTAAGGGGGGGTGGTCAGTGAGCCCTCCGGAACAGCGTAAGAGGAAAAGCAGGACGGCAGAACCAGCAGCAGAACGGCAGAACCAGCGGAACTCGCTGCCGTCTTTCAGGGAAACCTAAATGCCATTAAGTTGTCAGAACGTGTCGCTGGATACAGGCGGTGGGCTTTTATTAAACAAGTGATGAGCATTTACCCACAGATAGCTAAGAAACATGCTAGCCACAAAATATAATCCTTACCTCTCTCTTTCTGCTTTGTTTTTAATGGATTTATCTTGGCTTATGGCTTTACCGTTTTCCATCGAAATTTTTGCTTGGTTGGCACGCATCTCTTTGCTTTCCCTACGAAAGAGCAAGGAGATTGCGATAAAGGGTTAGATCGATTTATCGGTTCACTTTTGCACTGGACAAGCAGGCCCTTCGGTCAAAGACCGGGCTGTTGTGTTCACTCCTCACAGCACAACCCTCGCTCTTTCTCTCTCTCTCTCTATTAATATATAATTTATATTACATAACCCCCCCACTTTTTCCTTTCCCTTCTCTGCATCCCTGCTGTTTTCCAACTATGTTTTCTGTACCCCTGCTGTTCTCCATATGTTTTCCATATATGGAAAACAGCAGGGATACAGAAAAAGGAAAGAAAAGAAAAGGGTTATACAACATAATTGTGTTTATCGAGGAGAGTCAAGTATTACAAAATGTTCAAAATGGCTAGGTGGCCGCTCTGACAGCCATGCTCGCTCTGTGAACTGGGGCAGATCCTGAGAGGGAGGGCAGGAAGGGTTGCCTCCGGGCTTAGTCCTTGTGGCCCTTTCTTACATGCCCAAGGAAATGCTGATCGCCACTTTGGGGTCAGGAAGCAATTTTTCTCCAGGCCAGTTTGGCCAGGGATCCTGGAAGTCTTTTTGCCATCTTCTGGGCATGGAACAGCGGTCACTGCAGGTGTGGAGAGAAGTATTTGTGAATTTCCTGCATTGTGCAGGGGGTTGGACTAGATGACTCTGGAGGTCCCTTCCAGCTCTGTGATTCTATGAGTCTATGTATAAGAAAGAAAATATTTTCCCTTACACTCTATTATAATTTTTAAGGTATTGTCTATAAAATACAATAGTTCTTACTTTTGTTGGGGTAAGATTATATTCAACATTTTAGGTTTCAAACTTTGTAACTAATCTCTTTTGTAACTACATCATTGGTTTCATTATTACTGTTGTATTCAATATTACATATTTTTCCACCACTTCTACATATTTGTTAGAACCTTTCACATATAAGTAATAGATCAAGGAGCAAAGGAAGGTCTGCTATATATGCTCTAGGCTGGTCCTGCACTGGGCAGGGGGTTGGACTAGATGGTCTGCATGGCCCCTTCCACACTCTATGATTCTATATCTCATAACAAGAAAATAGAAGATATCTATTCAGATTCCACTTCGAAAAGTTGTTCTCCCCCAAGTCCACTTCCTTTCACCACTTTGTATTCGAGATACTACATTTAAAACAGATTTTGAGTCTACTTCTATTTCATTACCATACGTTTGTATATAATATTTGAGACTGCTTCTCATTCTAAGTTTGCCACCTGCTAGCATAGTATATACATAACACCATCTCTCCTCAAATCTCATAACTGACCTGTTTCTCAAATAAGTTGTTAATTTTGTCATTACTGCGTATTCATTAAGTTTATTTTCCTGTTCTTCTAAACCTGGACAGATGTCTAATTTCCACTTTGCTGCATAAATAGTTCTAGCTGCTGTCAATATGTATCTGAATATCTTTTCCAAAAGTTTTGGTAATTTGTTAGGCAGAACACCTAATAGCACATTCCTGGCTTCCACTGGGAATTTAAACTTTAATATGTTCCACATTTTTTGGTGTATTTCCTTCCAATATCTTTTTGCTTTTTTACAAGTCCACCATATATGAAAGAAGGTTCCATCTATGTTTTGACATTTCCCACATTTTCCTTTATTGTTTTTATCTGTGTTTTCAATGTCCCTTGGAGCTATATATATCTAGAAAACATTTTGTACCAATTTTCTCGTAATGTCTGATATCTTTTCTCCATAGTTGTTCCCATTGTAGTGTAGATATCTGTTCTTTAAAGGTTTGCATCCACTTAATAATACAATTTTTCACTTGTTTATCTTCTGTTTCTAGCTGGAGTGAAATCTTCTATGTCCCTCATAGTAAATGCTCTTTTTCTTTTGTAATCAGTGGTTCTTTAAAGTTTTGCATCCATTTAATAATACAATTTTCACTTGTTTATCTTCTGTTTCTAGCTGGAGTGAAATCTTATATATCCCTCATAGTAAATGCTCTTTTTCTTTTATAATCAGTTGTTCAAATTTGGTTGAATCTCTTAAAACTCCGCCTTCAATGCTCATGATGTCCTTTAATCTTGAGACTGATTGATAATATAGCAGCCATTGAATGTTTACACCTTCATCTTTGATATCTTGCCAGGACTTGCTTTTCCTCTGAGTATTTATCTTCATGCCATATGTTAAAAAATCATTTTTATTTCTCATGTTCTTATCATGTTAAGCTTCTACTAGGGACATAAGCGGAGGATTTGAGGGGCTCAATAAATTCTGATGTGTAAACCATATTCTCAAAAGTCCATCTCTCATTACGTGACTTCTTTCTTATGTTATGATCTTTTAGTAATTTAGTAGTACATACTACTAGTAATTTAGTAGTACATATAAATAATTGTGTAAGTCGTCATCAAGGTCTGTTGATTCTAGTTTTACTATTCTTTGTCTTGGGTTTTTAATCCAGGCCATATCTGCTGCTTGGTAATATAATATTATATTTGGGATGGCTAATCTTCCTCTCTTTCTCTCGTCTTGTAATATTTTGAAGCTTATTCTTGAGGGGAGGGGTTGCCATTCCTTATAAATTGGTTTATCTGTCTCTGCAACTCTTTCAATATTCTTTCTTCTATGTATACGGGTAACATTTGGAACAGAAAATTTAGTTTTGGCAGCACCTTCATTCTGATTGCAGAGATTCTTCCCAGCCACAAGGATTTTTAATTTTTTCCATCTTGATAAGTCTGCTTGTATCAATTTCCATGTTTTCTGGTAGTTATTTTTAAAAAGATTTACAGCTTTGCCCGGTCACATTTATTTCCAGCTATTTAATAGGATCAATGATTGCTGAGCATCCTGGACTCTTTATAACCTCTTCTTCTTGTTGCAGTGATAAAAAGTTCATTATCAGTTTCTGTCTTTTTTCTTTTTAAATTCCAAATTCTTCGATATGTTCCAAATTCTTCGATATGTTCCAAATTCCAAATTCTTCGATATGTTCAATTACATATTCCAATGATTTTTAGGGATTCAAGTCTGTTGGAACCACATTGTTTATGTAGCTTTTCATTTGGAACCCTACATAAACCACTTTTATTTTCTTAATTCTGTCATCTGATCTATTGCTAGTATAAATAATAGAGGAGATAAGGGACATTCTTGAAGTGTTTCCTTTTCGGTTGAAGTTACTTCTATTAGTTTCCCACTGGTTAAAATCTTTACTTGTTGGTTCAATGATATTCCATGCATCCAGCTGCAGAATTCAGGGCCACAGCCCATATTTTGTAGAACATGCAATAAGAAAGACCATATTAAATTGTCAAACACTTTCTCTGCATCTAGAAAGAGAAACACGGCTTTCTTTCTCTTCGTATTCACAAATTCATCAATTGCATCTATTATGAATCATATATTATCTTTTGTGTACCTCTTTGGTACAAAGCCTTTTGTGATCGGAGTGCATTAAATTTGGTATGCATTTTCTTCATCTTTCTGCCGTTATTGTGGTCAAAATTTTGTAAACTACATTAAGCAGAGAAATAGCGATGCATCAGTGCCCTCTTTATGTTATTAGCGTTATATACGCCTCTTGCCACATTGGGGGGGTATTGCCTTTCTCCCCTTTACCTCATTCTTAGTGGTATCATTAATACTTCTTCAAGATGACTGTAATATATTGCTGTCAACTTGTCCAGTCTTGGTGCTTTACCCTTCTTCATGTTCTTTATTGCTTGAAAGATTGCTTTAATTCTTATTGTTTGATTTAATTTTTTCCTATGTTCTAACATGAACTTTGCAATCGGAATGTCTTTTAACTATTCTCTTATTCTTTCTCCTGAAACAGACATCTTTTTATATAGTCCTGAAAAAACACTGATAAATTGTTCCTGTATTTCTTTTTTCTGAATATGTAATTTGATCTTCTTTCTTTACATCTATTACTCTTTCTCTCTCTTTCCTTCCTGAGACAACATGCCAGATATCTACCTGGTTTGTTCTCAAGTTCAAAATACCTTTGTTTTACAATTTTTATTTTTTTCTGTACCTCTTCCAGTTCTAACATGTCTAATTGTTTTTTTTTTCAAATTGCTGGATCTCTGCAACTGTTTCTTTTTTTTAAATTAAGACAGTTTTCCTGTCCTTGTTCTAATCTCTGGATTTTTCCTCCTGTTATCTTAGTTTGTTCTAATCTTTCTCACTTTTTTTTTTTAAGCAGAATTCTGCAATGCGCAACATTACTGGGAAGGGCCCAGCTGAAACCTTACCATTTTGCTTATGCTTTTTATTGTCGTAATGTATTGGAAAAACAGCTTATGTGCAATTCTGTGCATGGGTCTCCTCCAAGTACGTGTATTATACTAAGGAAACGTGATATAAAACAGTAAAATATTACAAAACAAGAGTCTAGCTGAAAATGGCGGCGTGTGTGTGTGTACGTGGGCAGGCCCCTGACAAAGACACACGAAACAGTGACTGCTAAATATGGGCGGTCAGTTATATTTGGAACGAGGGTTTCTACAGCAGGGTCCAGTGGGTGCCACGATACCCGCCAGCACCTTTCTTGGCACCAATCAGGAGTTTTGAAGAAGTGGGCGGGGCCGGGTGAGGCTTTTGCCCAGCAAGGCTTCTGATTGGCCACTGGAGATTCAATTGGCTGTGCAATTTTTTTAAAAAATGCTGCTTTGGCAGTAGCTGCCCTGCAGGCATGGCCATCTTGTGGCTGGCAGGAGCTTCCTGCAGCGGCCATTTGTGGCGGCCATTTTGTGGCTCTGCCCACCACTCGGTGCCTGCACTCCAAAGGCACCTGCAGGCTCAAAAAGGTTGGGGACCCCTTGCTCTCCTCCACCACTGTAGACTTACAGGTTATTTTGGGAGGCAGGGTAGGAAACGATTTTCTCTGTCTCTAATGGTAGAAATGTAGGGTTGCTTTATTTATTTATTGTTTCAACTTTTACCCCTGCCATCCCCGCCGAAGCAGGCCCAGGGGCTGGAAGCAGACTCAATTCCCTGCTACGATGCCCTGGTTTTGTATGCGGGGCTGAATCCTCTCCCGCTCTCGGGGACCGGGCGCAAGCCCCGCCACGCTCACCTGTCGTGAGAAAGCTTCAGCTGCTGGGTCTGCTGCTCGTGAGCCCCAATGAGCAGCTTCTTCAGCAATTCGCACTGCTGGCTCAGGTGCAGGTCGCGCATCTCCTGCTCTTCGGCACTGTGCGTGTGGATCATTTCAGACCACTCTTTGGTGTGCTGACCCACAATCTCTTTGACCTTGGGGGAAACGAGAAGCGTGTCAGCGCCTGGCCTTGCCTTATGGAGCCCAGCTGGACCGTCTCTGGAATAAGAAACCTCAACATGCGGAACCTGAAATAAAAAAAGCCTTAACACTGCTTGCTTCTTCAGACACAGCTAGAGTGTGAGTCCTTCTGTCCTTCTCTCCTGGAGAGTGGAGCAATTCTCAGATGCTGCATGACCAGCAGCAGGCGTGACTGGATGAGACATGTTGCTTATGCTTTTTATTGTTGTAATGTATTGCAAAAATAGCTTATGTGCAATTCTGTGCATGGGTCTCCTCCAAGTACGTGTATTATACTAAGCATAAAGACAAGGAGGCGTGGAGGAATCAGCACACGGGGTGCTGAGACAGGAGACCAAGGTCTCAGTTCTGAAAAAGTGGGCCGTGAATCGTAAAAACTCACCCCCCAGAGGCACAAATTTTGTCAGTCTTTTAAGGTGCTGCTGGACTCTTTCTCTTCTCTACGACTGACAATAGTACGGCAGGCTACTTGATTTTAAAAAGCACAGCTTTAGCCAATCCACAGAGGACAATGGAAGGAAATCACATTTTTCCATGGACTGTTTTCCCAGTTCTGTAATCCTAGTCATACTGCACTGTTTGCTGGAGGTCTTGGCCGTCTGACTGAATTGCCTTTTGTCTTGTGTGATTTGCCGTGATAATGGATAATAATGAAATCGCCAGTACCTACTTGTATAGCACCCCTTCCTCCCACTACAAATAGAAAAGACATCTAATGGTTTAGCAAATAAATACACCCCCTCAGGAAATGTTCACTTTTCTTCCTTCTTAAGGTCTTGGGGATTTGGGGTCCCCAAACCAGTATGACGAGTTAACAGAGTTAACGGTACAGCATTAAGAGGGTTATACCCAGCTTGACCCATGAAGGGCAGCCAGGACTGGAACACTTCATCTGCCACCACGCACAGCCCTTCCTGACAAGAAAAAGAACAGAAGTCCATCAGGGGCTATGAGCCACAAGGTACGGATAGGAACTCTCAGTCTGGGGCAAGGGATGCTCTGTCTTCTTGGCCCTTGGAGGGGACAACAGTGGGAGGGCTTCTGGTGCCCTGGCCCCACTGGTGGACCTCCTGATGGCCCCTGGTATTTTTGGCCACTGTGTGACCCAGAGAGTGTTGGACTGGAGGGGCCGTTGGCCTGATCCATCATTGGCTTCTCTTATGTTCTTAAGTCCCGGGACACTTTAAAGACCAACAACATTCATAGGTATCTGAAGAAGTGAGATGTCTCACAAAAGATCACAGGGGACTAAATGTTGGAGAACAAAGTTGGAGTCCAGTGGGGCACCTTGAAGACCAGCAAAGTTTTATTCTGGGTATAAGTTTTTGTGTGCATCAGCACTTCTTTGGGTATATTGAAAAAGAAGTCACCAACCATTACATGTACAGGTAGAGGGTGGGGAGGGTGCCGCCAGGAAGGACTAATCAGAGTCAAGATGCATAAGTAACTGAGCAAAAAATATAGCTAAGACGGGATGGAGGCAGTTGGTAAGACCTGTAGCAGCAAATTAGTGTACAGGATAACAAAACAGTTTACAAACAAATGCAAGAACTGAGCGATGTTAGCATAAGTAGTAAGATAAGAAACCAATATCTTTGTTAAGACCTGGGGGCTCCATTGTCCTGCGTGTTGTAATAACTTGTAACTCAGCAATCTCCCATAGCCTGTTTCTGAAATTCCTTTGCAATAAAACAGCTACGTTGAGGTCTCCCATTTGAGTGTCCTGGAAGGCTGAAGTGTTCCCTACCGGTTGCTCGATTTTGTAATTCCTGATGTCAGATTTGTGTCCATTTATCCTTTGGCGTAGGTGCACACACACAAAAAAATTTGTACCCAGAATTAAACTTTGCTGGTCTTCAAGGTGCCCCTGGACTCAAACTATGTTCGGCTGCTTCAGACCAACACGGTGACCCCACCTGAATCTTGACTAAATGTTGTTAGTCTTGAAGGTGCTGCAGGACTTCTGTTGAGTTTTGCTAGTAAAAGGCTATTGTGGCCAGAATTGTCCTGACAAGGTCATTTCCCCCACCAGACAAGCAGTGACATGTACATGTGCGTGGGGTACAAGGGCCAGCAACTAAAATGCTTGAGTCCTGCTCAGTTCCAAATTTTGGAAATTTCCACCTCGGTGATCAGCTTGTTTGAACTCTTTACAGTTCTTCTCCTTCTTGCGGGCCTGAGTTTAATTTGCTGCATCTACGAACACGCAGGCGACGCGTTAAATCTTCGAGAGACGGAACGCGCGCTGTTTTATCTCTTACCTTAGATGTGTGATCTGATGTTAATGTCTGGATTTTATTTTCAAATTCCTTCTTCATCTCAGGGCAGTTATTCCCCCTGCAGACAAGAAAAGGGGGAAATCCAAAATAAGCCCCATGCACTGGAACCCCTTAATAAATGTTAACCAGACACCAAAAGCGTATTGGGCTAAAATTATTCCCTTTCACACATTAGTCACAAATTACCAATTACTGTTGGCTTAGTGATGCCTAAATTAAATACAGCCCAATTATGCAATTATTTCCATGTCAGGACAATTACTCAACGGCATAAGGAATGTATCAGAAGTTCCATTAACTAATCTCATCTGCTTAGGAGATGTTTTCAAGGATAAGAATAAAACTCTCAAATGAATTTCCTCCCTCCCTTTTTTTTTATACTATGTGCCTTTAAAAAAAATCTCTGACGAAGACAAACTTCTACCCCTGAAACTCTGGCTGGACTCTTAGGTACTCAGGGACTCGAATCTGGCAGTTCTACATTAGACCAACACAGCCATCCTGTGGGAATAAAATCCCTGTTTGCTCATGAGCTGCCACAGGGCAACATAAAGACATGAAAATCTTGCATCTGTCTTCAAATATCCATTCTGTCTTGATCAAACTTCAAAAAAAATCTGTACTCTATTAACTGCCAAAGGCCATTTTAAATCACCCAGAGAAATTTGCTTGCTGATGTCACTTTGCAGGTAGTGCGAAGAAAATGTTGTGTCTGTATGGCGATGTTCCCTCCAAGGACCCTCTCCTGGCTTTGGTGGGCCCAGAGCAAAGAGTGTCCCGACAGCCCCCTCCCCTCCACTGCCCACCACCAGCTCACGCCTTCCTTCTCCTGCCTACCTGCGCCTCTCTGCCCTGTTGCTGGCCCTCCAGAGGAACTGGCTGGCCACTGTGTGAGACAGGAGGCTGGGCTAGAGGGATCCTCACTGGTCTGATCCAGCAGGCCTCTTCTGAGGTTCTTATCAGGGGAAGGCCTCGGCCTCTCTGCCCTGTTGTTGGCCCTCCAGAGGAACTGCTTGGCCCCTGTGTGAGACGGGAGGCTGGACTAGATGTACCCTCCCTGGTCTGACCCAGCAGGGCTCTTCTGGTGTCCTTCTCAGGGGAAGGCCTCAGTCTCTGCCCTTTTGCTGGCCCTCCGGAGGAACTGGCCGGCCCCTGTGTGAGACGGGAGGTTGGACTAGATGGACCCTCCCTGGTCTGACCCAGCAGGGCTCTTCTGAGGTTCCTTATCAGGGGAAGGCCTCAGCCTCTCTGCCCTGTTGCTGGCCCTCCAGAAGAACCGGCTGGCCCCTGTGTGAGACGGGAGGCTGGACTAGATGGACCCTCCCTGGTCTGATCCATTTCCCCTTGGGTATCTAGGGAAAGAGCCCTGCTGGATCAGACAAAAGGTCCATCTAGTCCTGCCTCCTGCTTCCCATAGTAGTTAGTCAGATGCTTCTGGGGGCAAGGCGTGAAGGCACCTGCCCTCGTAGGAACCTCAGAAGCGCCCTGCTGGATCAGACCAGTGAGGGTCCATCTTGTCCAGCCTCCTGTCTCACACAGACTTATCCCGGTGTGGGCAGGTTTCCCCAGACCTCCCGCTGCATACCACAAAATGCAGATATTGCATTTGTCGTCGCGGAGGGCATTATAGGGCATGCACATGGGCCCCTGTACTCCAGGTGTGACCACACGGCAGTTGGGGCCATCAGCTGCCATCCCTCCCCCCCTTGGGTTCCTTTCTGCTTGGTCCGGACATCCCTGTAAGGCCCAAGGTCAGTTGCAGTGGGCTGGGGAAGGGAGAAAGGCTTGTGGGCTGACAAGCAGGTAAGAAGGAAGACTTGACTGGGAAGTGAATCCAGAATGAAAGATAAAGGGAGGGAGGGAGGAAAAGTGGAACAAATGGTGATGCTGACGGGGCTGGGGGGCTGGAGGGAGTGAAGGAAGCAGGGGAAAGGGAGAAGATGTGGGGTCTGCTGGAGGAGGGAAGGAAGAGTAGGAGGGCCAGATGGGGAACTGAGAAAGGCAGGTGGGAGGGAAGGGAGGAGGGAAGGGAGGGAGGAGGACAAGGGGAGACGCTGCAGGAGCCATGGGGGAATGTTGGGAGGGGGGAAGCAGAGGCAGCATGGCTGGAGAGGAGGACAGAGGGTCCCCTCCTGAGTAAGGAACTAACCCCCCCCCCCCGAAGAAAAGAATAAATGCAACTGACATATCCCAAACGCCACAGCTGCTTTGATCGTTGTACATCACTTCAAGAGGCCTTACCCCTTTTTCTTGATGGCCTTTTCAAGGATTTTCTCATACGCTAACTTCTCTTTGTTATATTGTGCTACTATTTTGTCAACCTGCGTGCAGTGCAATTTCTGCATGATACTGTGTTCCTGCAAAACAAAACACAACAAAGGTCTTGTCAGGCGTCCGGTTGGGGTTATGGGGTATTTAAATGGATGTCACAGCGTACAGACGGACAAGCCTGGCCTTTGGTGTACGATTCCAGGGACACTATACATTCCCACCGCTCCCAACTCGCAGAATTCCTGACTTTACCCAACACACCTCCGCGGCCGCCATTCTGTCGTTCTGTTTCACTTTCTTACTGTGATCTTCATCAGTTTTGTACAAACAACCTCAGTCAGTGTGTTACCTTAGGTACAGTCGCTGTCTTAATCGAATCCTTACACAGTTCTAAAATCCAAATAACTAAGTGTTTTAACATATAGTTACCACTAAATGAAGCTAGTTTTTTTTCTATTTAGATACCAAAATATCAAATAATTGAGGGCAACATTATACATTTAAACAGACAAACCCTCTTCTATTTCTAGCAGACACAATCTGTCCTATCATTCCAACCTATTACTCTTAACTTCTCAAAGTGATACCCCCTTAGAGAAGCATTCACGGTATTGCAAAAAGAATATGGACTCCTTAAGGACGTAAACGTGTTGTCAAACGACACAGTACATACAAACAACACGCATTTGGGGTTGGAAAATGAATGGTGTAATTATAAAATCAGGAGCTTTAAAAGCAATAGGATTAATTTTTCCAACTCAGAATTTGCACGGTGCTATTTGGACAAACACAGGGGAAATATAGCAGAGTCAACAATAAACTCTGCATTTCTATACCCGCCACCTTGTTCAGGCTAAGGTTGCAACGTGCCTGCTAGGGGGAGGGGAACTCCGCCACTGCCCCCACTGCCTTCCCTTACCCTGGCAGGTTCCAGAGGGAAATGCAGGGGCTGGAACGGTGTCCTCAGACATTGCGACATCGTTTCTGGCCATGTGACCAGAAGTGATGTCACCATGTAATAGAGCACTCTAGGATTTCCTGAACCACCATGATTTTTACCTTAGAGTTTTGGGAAAATCACAGAGTGTCCCATGACATGATGATGTCACTTTCAGCTACTCGGGACGCCCTCCCAGTGAGTCTCTGCCCCTCCTCCCAGTCTCCCAGGCTGAAAGTTTAGGGCGGGGTATTGACCAGTGCTCCCTCTAATTCTACTTTGTGAGCTACCAGTATTAAAGTTGTGAGCAGGCAGGTGATGTGGCGATTGCATAAATTAGTTTGCTCTGGACTGGAGCCATCCTTCCTGAGCTAAGGCAAAAATGTGTGAGCTGGAGGGTAAAAAAACTGTGAGCTAGCTCACACTGACTCAGCTTGGAGGGAACACTGGTCTTGACTCGGCATGGAGAAGGCCCCTGGTTCAATCCCCAGCCTTTCCCACTGAAAGGATCAGGCCCAAAGGAACATGGAAGATCTCCGCTTGAGATACTGGAGAGGGGCTGCCATAGACAACATTATTTAAACTTCACTTATTCCAAATGTCATCGTAGATTTCCAGCCATACTGGCAGCTTCGACGTCACACCTACTACTTAACCTACAAAGCCTCTTACAACAATCTAACAGGAGAATTTCACATTGTCTTTAATATTAGGCAGACTGAATATCAGAAGGCAGATTCAAAGCTAATGCTTTGAAGTTCTGCCACTAAAAAAATGTATTCAGGTTCCAAAATACATTAATGACGCAACTGGGAAACAACTCCGAGAGAGTCCCTGTGACTCACACCGAGATGAAAGCTTAAACAGTCCAATTTCAGACAGATTTGAAAGAAAATCTTATCCAGACAGCATGAACAAACTGGCCATTTGATTTCATTATGGGATATACATTTTGACAAGAAGAAGAAGAAGAAGAAGAAGAAGAAGAAGAAGAAGAGATTTGATGTATACCTTGCCCTTCATTCAGAGTCTCAGAGCAGCTTACAAACTCCTTTCCCTTCCCCTCCCCACAACAGACAACCTGTGAGGGAGGGGGGGCTGAGAGAGCTCTTTCGAGAGCTGGGAATTGGAAAAGAGGGGAGGGGGCAGTTCCTCTTAAAAGACAGATTCGGGTGGGGTCTCCAGGTTGGTCTGAAGCAACAGAATAAAGTTTGAGTCCAGCCAGGCACCTTTAAGACCAACAAAGTTTAATTCTGGGTATCAGCTTTAAGTGTGCAGACAAAAGCTTCTACCCAGGGGAATTAAACTTTGTTGGTCTTAAAGGTGCCTGGCTGGACTCAGGCAGAGCGGACCCACAGCAGTGATAACGGCCCATGCCGTTGGTGCTGGAGGTTCTGGACTCACTCACACGCTGTCCCTGACCCATGGAATAAGGGACGCACAGATGCTGCATGCTGTTCAGGCCAAAGGAGGAGGAGGAGGAGGAGACCCGGGGCGCTTGCCCCACCCCTGCTGCCGTAAAGACCCCTCTTTTCAATCGTCAGTCACCCTGAGGCTGGAGAAGGGAGGGGGAGGGAGAGATCCCAGCCTCTCTCAGTGGCCAGAAGACTAAGGGCCGTGGAGGGGGGGGGTCTGCTGCCTCCGTCCAATCTAGATGACTCAGAGAGGGAAGATCTCCCCCATCCAGTTGTGTATCAATCCGGGCAAACCGATCTCCCCTCCCTCCCCTTGAGGGTCTCTCAGGCACGAGCCCGAGGGCTGAGCCTCTCTCTGTATTTACTTAAGATGATGAAAAGTGGGATATAGATTCAATAAGCTTGATAAATACATAGACATTTGTATAATTTGACAAATAAATCCCCAAGGCGCAAGATGAATTGCTGTGATACCTACTAACTGCGTTCCATTGTTTTGCCACTGATCACAACAGTTTTTCTCTGTCTCTGATTCCTTATCCCCCTCAAAAAAAAGAAGAATAAAAGCAAAGCATCCCAACATGAAACTTGTTTTTTAGAAAACCACCCTACCTTTCCATGCCTCTTCTTTAAAGCATTCAATTCCTTTTGCTGTTTTTTCATATGCTTTATATAGGCCTGTTCCCCCAAGCAAAACAAAACAAAACAAAACATATTAATGTCCATTCGTAATGCTCAGCTTCATAACCACCCTGGCAAAGACACCGTGCCCAGACTGTCTTGGCTTCAAGATACACTACACGCTGATTACCCATTTGTCACCCAAGTTGGGGTACATAAGTGCCCCCCATGCAGGAATTCATTGTGGACCCCTACCCCACTGGCTTCCTGCAGTCTGTTGGGCAGGGCTTTTTTTGTAGAAAAAGCCCAGCTTGAACTCATTAGCCTATTAGGCCACACCCCTGACAGCACAGCTCATTAGCCTATTAGACCACACCCCCATGTTGCCAGAAGTGTGGTCATCCAGCCACACCCACCTTTTGCTTCTTATTCTGTTTACCTGGTTTGTTGTCAAAACCCAGGACTCTTTTTGTAGAGGAACTCCTTTGCATGTTAGGCCACACACCCCTCATGTAGCCAATCCTAATGAGTCTCTGCTGTTGGGAGTGGCCTATTATGCTAATGACTTCCTGCTGGGCGTGGCCAACTTGGGAGCCAGCCGGAACTCCGTTCCTGTGTGTTCCTGCCCCAAAATAGCCCTGCTGTTGGGTGTGTGTGGGGTGGGGAAAGGACCCCTTTGCCCACACCAAGCAGTTCTGGTTCATCTTACCCTCTTCCAGGAAAGAAGAAGAAGAAGAGGAGGAGGAGATTGGATTTATACCCTGCCCTTCACTCAGAGTCTCAGAGCGACTTACAATCTCCTTCCCCTCCCCACAACAGACACCCTGTGAGGCAGGTGGGTGGGGCCGAGAGAGCTCTTTTGAGGACTGCCCTTGAGAGAACAGCTCTGAGAGAACTTGTGACTGACCCAAGGCCACACCAGCAGCAGCATGTGGAGGAGAAGTGGGGAATCAAACCCGGTTCTCCCAGATTAGAGTCCACGCTCCTAACCAATGCTCCCTCTAAGCTGTGTAGTCTTGTGAGCAAAATTTCTACTTTATGAGTTACCGGCATTAAAGCAGTGAGTGAGTGATTGGGCTACTGCATACATCAGTTTGCTCTGGAGCCCTCCTTCCTGAGCTAAGACAAAAAAGTATGAACCGGAGGCTAAAAACTGTGAGCTAGCTCACACAAACTCAGCTTAGAGGGGACACGGCTCCTAGCCACCACCCCAAACTGGCTGCAGCAGAAACCGACTGACGCTAAGGCCAGTGGGAGACGAAAGCAGGTCAAGAGAGGCCAAGGAGAAACACGGCGTCGCAAGCTCCCGATTACAGAACTGTAAATTCTAGAGCACAGGAATGCCAATGGGCTGCATAATACGTTTCCATTTCATTTTTGGGTCTAGCAAGCCGTTGATGCCCCACCGTTTAGGAAGCGGCTACTGAGCCACTCTGCTTGCTTACCTTGGTCTGCTTTAGGTCCTCTAACCGCACTTGGGGAATAAGGTCAATCCCTAGGGAAAAATGACAAGAAACAACTTGTGGCAGCAACTGTTTGTACCTTCCTGGCAGCTGAGTCTGAGCTATCAGCCATGTTCTGACAAAATGTGTAGATTTCTCTGAAGAAGCGTAAAAAGGGAGTTTTAAACGGATGCTCTAGTGGAGACGGCAATCAAGGTTTACTGTAGAACAAAGCCTGATTCCAGCGGCACCTTTAAGACCGACGAAGTTTCGTTCTGGGTTTCGGGCAGATGCACACTTCCTCAGATATAGCGAAAGAGAATTCCCTCAGCCGTTACAGAGAGAGGGTGGGCTGGTTTTTTCTCTTTTTTTTATGTGAAGTCGCCTCCACACTTGAGAGAAGACAGACGGCGGGGTCTCAATTAGTTAGCATTCCACGATTAAGGATAAGTCCATCTCCAATTTTGATATGTGTATTTCCTTCACTGTTTCCCTCCCAGGATTGAACCCCAAACAAATGGTAACTGTATAATTTAAGCTTATTATTCCTGTTTGATCCTTGAATCTGTTAAACATCTTCATTGTGCTGTATGGTAATTTACCATTCACCCTCTACCTCTATGTATGGACTGGTAATTTCCTTTTTTGTTTCTGTCTCTGTCTTGACTCTAATTGGAGAAACGACGGTTGAGGGGTGACATGATCGAGGTATATAAGATTATGCATGGGATAGAGCAGGTTGAGAAAGAAGTCCTTTTCTCCCTTTCTCACCATACAAGAACTCGTGGGCACTCCATGAAATGGCTGAGCAGTCGGGTTAGAACAGATAAAAGGAAGTACTTCTTCACCCAAAGAGTGATTAACATATGGAATTCACTGCCACAGGAGGTGGCGGCAGCTACAAGCATGGACAGCTTCAAGAGGGGATTGGATAAACCTATGGAGCAGAAGTCCATCAGTGGCTATTAGCCACAGGGTATAGATGGGAACTCTCAGTCTGGGGCAGGTGATGCACTCTATTCTTGGTGCTGGAGGGGGCAGCAGTGGGAGGGCTTCTGTGTCCTGGCCCCACTGCTGGACCTCCTGATGGCACCTGGTATTTTGGCCACTATGTGACAGAGTGTAGGACTGGATGGGCTGTTGGCCTGATTCAACATTGGCTTCTCTTATGTTCTTATACGAACTCTTGGTCTGGGGCAAGGGACGCTCTGTATTCTTGGTGCTTGGGGGTCATAGGGAGGGCTTCAGCGTCCTGGCCCCACTGCTGGACCTCCTGATGGCACCTGGTATTTTTGGCCACTATGTGACAGAGTGTAGGACTGGATGGGCTGTTGGCCTGATTCAACATTGGCTTCTCTTATGTTCTTATACGAACTCTTGGTCTGGGGCAGGGACGCTCTGTATTCTTGGTGCTTGGGGGTCAATAGTGGGAGGGCTTCAGCGTCCTGGCCCCACTGCTGGACCTCCTGATGGCACCTGGTATTTTTGGCCGCTGTGTGACACAGAGTGTTGGACTGGATGGGCCATTGGCCTGATTCAACACTGTCTTCTCTTGTGTTCTTATGCTTTTATGTTCTAATTGGCCCTTCCTGGCAACTAACCCCCTCCTCACATTGTCTCTCTTCCTATATGTAATGGCGGAGGAAATTCTGTTTCACTGCATCTGGAGCAGTGTGCATGCCCATGAAAGCTTATAGCCTGAATAAAATTTCATTGGTCTTAAAGATGCCTGACTGGACTCGAACTTTATTCTGCTGCTTCAGACCAACCCGGAGACCCACCTGAAATTGTTGACTGTGTTTGCAAAGGGGAAAAGCGACGCTGTAAGAAACCTTTGGGGCCTCCCAGATTTCTTACCTTTCTTAGCCTCTATCCCAGGTCCGACGCCAGAAGTGGCATTCTGTCTCAGTTCTGAGCTCGTCTGAGGAGTAACGTTTGCCTTGGGATTGTTGGCTTTCCCTTTCTTATCGTTCTTTGAAGTGTCGTTGGGAACGTCGGCTATATCGCTCTGCAAGAAATAAAGGACCCTAACAGGACAAAGCTAGAAACGAGGGCAACACAGAGATCAAGGGAACTGTGTACATTTGCGTGTATGGATACAGTAAGCCCGCGGGTCGGGGATCCAGGGCCCAGGCCCGACGGCTGCGTGGATGCCAGAACCCAGCCTATCCAACAAGCACACGAGGAGAACGGCTTATCCCACTTGGATGAGGCAATGTGGGGAAAAGCATCTGCATAACTTTTTGCAGAAGCAGAGATCGCCTCAGTGCACACAACTTGACGGCCATTTTCGTGGCCTCAGGGCCACACACTCGGTATAAGCTGGCAACAGGTCTGAGGTGCTCTCTGCCTCACTGGAAAACCTCAGGAGCCCTCTAAGTCACCAGCTGGGGCTGACCTGCAGATTCGCACTCGCCACTTAATTGAGGCCCGGCCTAGGAAACCTGCAGTACCCCCAGCACAGTTTCTTCTGCCATCTTAGCAGAGGGGCTGCACGGAGACCGCTCCTGGAGATTCAATCACAATGCTAACAAACAACAACTGCAAATGTTTTTAGAAGGAAAAAACTTGGGTTATTTGTAGCCAAGAATCTGCAAATGATACTTAAAGGATGGTTTAGTTATCTTAAGATAGATTTAGCAGCAGAGCACAGGCATCCATGTGCACAAAGAGAGGGGCAAGTTTCCCCTTTGTGTGTCTGTCTCTCGAGTCAGAAAGTAAAAAATGGGGGTGCCAGATGATGGGGGTGGGGGGAGGGACGTCCCTGCAGCATGGAGCACAGAGTTCAAGTCCCGCACTGCTTCTCCCGCCAGAGGCGCTCAGCAAAAATGCAAATAATTGTCTTGGTATCCGTAGGCAATCAGGACTTACTGTTTCGATCCCCATCGCTCTCATCTGGTCTGCTCTTTTCTCCATGACAGAGAGAAATTTCTTGGGGTCTGACAAGGCATCCACAATGTCTGTGAGAGATTTAAAAGAAGCATGCAAGCTGAAAGAGTCACGTCATTTCTACAAAGGCTCTGTGTTTAAACTTTTGTCAGAGACACGGCGCCCACCTCTCAGGCAGAAGCTCATGGTGCCGAAAACCACACTATAACTCAGAAGAACAAACTGAGAGTCCCGTGAGGGCACCGTTAAGACCATCAAAGGTTTACTCAGGGTATGAGCTTCCGTGTGCAAGACACACTTTGTCAAATAAAATTGGAAATATTTGAAAAGAATTGAAAAAGTGTGCCTTGCACACAGAAGCTCATACCCCGAATAAACCTTTGGTGGCCTTAAAAGAGCCAGTTTGGTGTGGTGGTTAAGTGCAGGCGGACTCTAATCTGGGAGAACCAGGTTTGATTCCCCACTCCTCCTCCACTTGCAGCCTGCTGGGTGACCTTGGGCAAGCCATAGCTCTGTCAGAGCTGTTCTCTGCAATGAGGCAGTTCTTGAGAGAGCTCTCTCAGCCCCACCCACCTCGCAGGGTGTCTGTTGTGAGGAGGGGAAGGGAAAGGAGTTTGTAAGCCGCTCTGAGACTCCGAGTGAAGGGCAGGGGGTATAAATCCAGTCTCTTCTTATTATTCTTAAAGGTGCCTGACTGGACTCTAAATTTGTTCCATGGCTTCAGACCAACACGGCTGGCCACCTGGAACTATACTCAGAGGAGGTGGGGAACCCTAACCGCTGATTCTCCGCACAGAGCACCCTGGCGCACAGAGAGCGAAAGCTACACGGGCCGCCTCCTTGGGAGCTCTCCCTCCAGAGGCCGTGATGGCTGGCGGAACGATCCACTCGGTCACTGGGAAAGTGTGTTGCTTCCTACGCAGTGGACGCTGCCGCTTTAAAATACTTTAATGACCGCTGGAATAAACGGGTGCCTGGAGGCACCCGGAAGATGAACAACATTTTCTTCCACCACAAACTCCCAGGGGCTCAGGAGGAACCGGCTCTCTAGTCCGTGAGACCTCGTGCCCGAAAAAAATGTTGCTGGATTTCAAGGTCTCGCCAGGCTGCTGTTGGTTGTTGCTGGGGATTCCCGAAGGCCCTGGGCGCTTCTCTCAGACACAGCGGACCTCAGACGGGCTCGGGGGAAAAACAGCCTGACTGCTTCGTCTGCAGGCAGAGCAACCGTCTCTCTCATTAAATAGTCAAGTTGGCTTTTGTGACAGAAGGACGGAGACTTCCAGATTTCTCCCCATCCAGCCCCAATTCCCAAGCACAACCCTGCCCCCTCGCTTGCTAAAACGGCCCCAGTGGTTGGGTAATGGAACACCCCCTGCCCCCCCCCCAATGGGGCAAGGCCAAGTGAGTCTCTCCAAACCCAGCCCTAATCCATTACGCCCCCCCCCCAAAAAAAAGAAGAAGAAGAAGAAGAGAAGGATTTCACGGCCTGCTTTTCTCCACCTTCCGGAGTCTCAAAGCGGCTGTCAATCGCCTTCCCTTCCGCTCCCCACAACAGGCACCTTGTGAGGCGGGTGGGGCTGAGAGAGCTCTGAGAGAGCTGTGACTGGCCCAGGGTCTCCCAGCCAGCTTCGCTGTGGGGAAGGAGAAGTGGGGAATCAAGGCCGGCTCTCCCGGTTAGTGTCTGCTGCTCTTAACCAAGACACCACACTGGGTCCTCTTAAGAAAAAAGGTCCTAAGAAGGAACGATTCCCTTTCCCAAAGCCCAGCTGCCCAGAAGGAGGGAAGGATACTGGGCATTGCCCCCTTCCTGCTCCCAGTTCACCCCTTCAGTCAACTGGGGGTGGGGTCTCAGAACATGAGCACTTCCCCTAAAACCCAGGACCAGGGAGGGCACCCACTCCCACAACAGAGATGGCGCTCCAGCATGCGGCACCTGGGCAACCCACGTTAGGAGTCGGGGACATGTTTTGACCCCACATCAGAGCTTCCCCAAATACAACAATTTTACTTTCTTCCCTGTGAGTGAAGGACAACCATTTTGCTGGTGTCGGGGCTCAGCCTCTAAGAATCAAGCCCCCCCCACCCCGAGAAGGCTATCAAGGGCCCCCCGGCAGGCACGAGGCGCATTCACTTTGAAGACTGGCACAGCCTGTGAGTCACCTCTGGATTAGGTATTAATAACTCGAATTAGTCCATAATCATCTGGCCAACCACGTCCATTAAGATATCTCTTCGGAAGCACGATTTCTTTTTCGGAAATTAGTCCTTTCAAGTGAGTCTAAAAAGACCTTTGGGTTCTGAAACGTATTTTTAATTCCCTGCTCACTAAAATCCTCAGAACTACAAAATGCCAGAGAGCGATTAAAAATGTGGAATTCACTACCAGAGGATGTAGTGATGGCCACAGGAATAAACAGCTTTCAAAGGCGATTAGAGAGATTCATGGAGGATCAGTCTATCAGTGGCTACTAGCCATGGTGGCTGAGGGGAAGCTTCTCATTCAGAGGCACTAAACCTCTGACTCCCAGAGCCAGGAGGCAACATCAGGGGAGGGCCTCAGCCTCTGTGCCCTGTTGTTGTCCCTCCAGAGGAACTGGTTGGCCACTGTGTGAGACAGGATGTTGGACTAGATGGACCCTCCCTGGTCTGACCCAGCAGGGCTCTTCTGAGGTTCTTCTCAGGGAAAGCCTTGGCCTCTGTGCCCTGTGCTGGCCCTCCAGGGGAACTGGCTGGCCCCTGTGTGAGACGGGAGGCTGGACTGGATGGACCTCCTGGTCTGACCCAGCAGGGCTCTTCTGAGGTTCTTCTCAGGGGAAGGTCTCGGCCTCTCTGCCCTCTTGTTGGCCCTCCAGAGGAACTGGTTGACCCCTGTGTGAGACAGGAGGCTGGACTGGATGGACCCTCACTGGTCTGATCCAACAGGCCTCTTCTGATGCTCTTATCAGGGGAAGGCCTCGGCCTCTGAGCCCTGTGGCTGGCCCTCCAGAGAAACTGGTAGTCCACTGTGTGAGAGACGGGATGCTGGACTGGGTGGACCCTCACTGGTCTGACCCAGCAGGGCTCTTCTGATGTTCTTATGAACCAGTTCAGTTGCTTTTACCTCCGAAACCATCTGGCACGTATGTTTTGAGCACAATGTTGCAGAAGACGGTGGGCAGAGATAAGGGCTTGTTGCCTTCGTTCCGAAGGGAAATGTGTCGGTAGCCTGCCTGAAGGCCATCCAGAGGCAATATCCTTTGGCCAATCAGTTTGTTGTTATCATCGTAAACAGCTATCCTCAAGACGGCCAGGTCTGGGAGAATCACCTAGGGGACCCAAGGAGAAAGGTGGTCATTGATCGTCACCACAGAAGGTGTTCTAGAACCCTCCCCTTCGGAGGAATCCGTGGCCCACAGAGTCATGAAGGAGACATCCTACCCTGGTTGGGTTTGGGCTCGAGCCCCGTGCACACGACCCATCTGCATGCAGGGGCCACCCCCTGTCTCTAGATAGTCACTGCCTCATTTATTTATTTACTTATCAGACTTATACACCGCCATCCCAGCCGTGGCCCGCTCAGGGCAGCTTACAGACGACTAAAAACAACAATAAATAGTATAATGTTCGTAAAACCATAAAACAATGACAACGTTAAAAGGTGCTAACCAATAATAATCCAGATGTCTTCAAACAGATAACAATTTAACGACACATTTAGGACGGTGTTCAAATTTCTGTGCCTTCCTGGTGGACAGCCCTGATTTCATAGCGTGCGGCGGGCTCCGGCTGCTTTGGGGATTCCAGGGGGGAGGGTTCCCCCCCCGGAGCGGCTCCTAGTTGAAGGCCTGGCGGAACAGCTCCGTCTTGCAGGCCCTGCGGAACTGCATAAAGTCCCGTCTCATGACCGTTCCACCTACCTGTGGAGGAAGTCTCGGCACATATGCGCCTTTCCCATGGTCAGAGATGTTGATGCTTCCCAAAGGTTGTAGATCATGGGAATGGGAGTGTATATATAGACCCTTCCTCCACATGTGGGCACGGTGCTCCAGAGCTGGCAATCGCAGTTGGGGGGAGGGGGCACAGCGTGTTCTTCTCTGCTGTCCCTCCCCCATAGAGGGATGGGTCACTCGAACGGGGCGAATGTTCACCCGTGTCCCAGAAGCACACTTTGAGGCTTTGCAGGCGTATCTTCTTCTGTATAGTACTCATAGTGGGCAGTGCGAGACTAATGTGGAACTATCCTACTGAAGAACTCTGTTGGGTTTTGACTGTTTTGAATTTGATGTCCGTAAAAAAAATATAAATGGAAGGAATCCGAGAGGGGGGGAAAAGCAAGCACAAGGTGATAAACATAAATGAGATATGGCTATTGGGAAGGGCAGAGAATCCCAGGTGACTGTGCCTATTCAGCAACCAGGTGCTGCAACACCATCCTGGGTAACATTTATCTGCGACCTGGAGAGTTACAGGTACCCCCTTCTCTAAGGCTCTTCCCAAGCCACTCTCGGGAATGTCTTTCCCCATGTGGCTTGGCCAACTGTGTGGCTTGGAGACCATGACTAACAAAACGGATAATGAGGCTCAAGACAATGCATCCTCCTGGACTGAATCAAGATCCAGGTTTCCTGTCTCATTACCAATGATGATTTCTCCATTGGCTTCTCTTATGTTCTTATGTTTTTAACGCAGGTGGGACAAACAGTTCTAACGCCATGACCACCACCAAGGAAACAATTTCATGGCAAGTCTATTTATTTTTTCTTTCTCAGCAGACGGTATGGCCAAGAATGCTCCTGTCCTGCGTGGGAGCATTCTATTGGTGTGACATTTTTAAGGGCCCCTCCCCACTGAAGAACTGTCTCCACACAGGCCTATAAACATCCACCCACAGTGCTGAGAAAGACCATGACTCCTGTGCCAATCTCACCCATGAGGGCACTGTCTTGCACTGTTTATTGCCAGTATTTATACCCTGGCTTTCTACCCATGAGATGCTTACAAGCGCTTAAAAAAAATCACACACAAGAATTACACTTTTAAAATTAAAAATACCAGGATGGGTATGTGTGGCTGCAATGACAAACTGCCCCCTCCCCATTTTTGTGGCACTGCGAGTGAACTGGAGTGGGCCGGAACCCTCCTCCTTGCCGCCAAGGGATTCTGCTGCTGTTCCCGTGACGGCTGTTTCTTTTGGGTCGCCGTGAAAGGTCACCGAGGTTGCTGTTCCCTCGGACAATCCCCGGAGCATGCAGAGAAGGACCTGCGGCTCAGTGATCGAATATCTGCTTGGCAGGCAGAAGTTCCCAGGTTCAACCCACAAGATCTTCAAGGCAAAAGGATCAGACGGGAGATGCTTTTGAAAGACCTCTCCCTTTGAGATCCGGGAAAGCCAGTGCTGAGCCGAACAGGCCAATACCGACCTAGTCATGGTCTGGTGGATTTGGATATCCTTTTCCCCACAGAGAACTCCCTCATGGGAACAAAGCTCCTTTCTGATCTAGGTCTTGGGACTGTTTTAAAAACGCAAGTCCCTTCAGACATCAAGTCTGTGCCGTGTCGTTTCTAGCATGCATGTGTTCTGAACACAAAGAGGATGAGGACAAGATTCTGAGATCTCTAGAAAGTAGAGTTGACGCCGTGCTTGAGTCTTGTATTGTGGACTGTCTCTTTGTGATGGAGGATGCAGATATTTTTTATTAACGGACAGGGATGGAATTTCCGAAAACTCTGGAGCCTGCCTCTAAGGACACTGTCCCAGGTGAATGCTCTTTTCAGGGATGGAACTGGGGCAGGACGTTCAGCCTCCACGAGCCTGGGAACTGTGGGAGGTTTGCCTTGTTCCGATACTCTCGGGAATTTTGTAACTTACGGAGAAGAAGGGAGAGGCTGCGTAGAAGCACAACCAAACAGATTGACAGAGGCTGGTCCTAAGCCCACTCCTAACTGAAGGAACTCTGGCAGATCTCAGGGCTCAGACAGGCGGGACAAAACAGGACAAATTTAATGCGTCTCCACTGGACTAAAAACAGGGCACTTTCTGGCTGCTGCTTCTCTGTTGACTGTAACTATAATAAGGCATAAGATGCAATATTTCCTCCTTTGAAGATAAGACATAAAGTCCATGTAGTCAGTGAAATTGCTGAAATCAGGTTCCGCTTACACAGCCGGCAAACTGAAGAAGTCAAAGGAAACGCCTCTTCCAAGTATCTAGAGCAGGTGTCTTTGCAAAGGCTGTTTGGAAAACGGTATGACTACGTGGACTCCGCCTGTCAAGTTACACGGACTACATGGACTTTACGTCTTATCTTCAAAGGAGGAAATATTGAATCTTATGCCTTATTATAGTTACAGTATGCACTAATGTTGTTGTGACACCACCAACTTTATAATTGTTTAAATATATTGTTTGGCAATCTTTGACGGTGTTTTCTACCAGTGGAATCTGTATATTTGGGACTCCTGTGACACTAGTCTTTCCCCCTCGTTGTTTGGCTCTCTGTTGACATGTGGCTTGTCCCACCTCCATCTACAATTCATTCAGAAACATCCCAACCGGCATGCACGTTTAAGTACACCAAGACCGACCCAACGTTACCATTAAAAGATGGCATTACCACCAACCTCCCAAAATCTCACAGTGGAACGGCAACACAGAATATGTATCACAACAGTGGTGGTTTTACTGGTGGGTTTCTTGTTTTTCTCTTCAGAACAGGAGGACAACAAAACACAAGTCACACATGACCTGCTAAGAGTCTGCGTGAGGTCTGTGCTGTTAAGTAAAGGGAGGTGCAGTGGAGCTGAGACTTAATGCCTCGCGGAGGGGTGGATCCTTTCCCGGTCCCACCAGTCCAAGTCTGGAGCCTTCCCACAGCCCGAAGAGCCTTTTGCCAGCTTCCGTGGGAGGAAGACGCCTCAGGCTGGCAAAAGATGCCTTGGAGGATGCTTGGACCCACCCCTAAAGCGCTACCAAAGACGTTTTCTTTCACTTGCAGGGCTCGGGCACTGTGATGGTTTGGAGCTGCCTCCCACACTGAGTCTCCCCCCGCTCCTGATTTTATTACCCTCAATATCAGCTAGATAAAACTAGTGCCAAACGACCGAAACATTTATATTTAATGTTAAACCACAGCCATCCTTCACCAGGCAAAAAAAGATCTGCCACTACAGGGGGAGAGAGAAAGCAGGTAACCGTTCTGCATTCTGGACAACAGAACAAGTGACAGCATAAGAGACGTTCTCAAAGACAGCACCACTAACGCACATACTTGGGATGGAACGCTGGCTGACAAAAATTAAAAAAAAGAAAAAAGAGAGAATGGGATATCAAACAGACACCGCTCGCTGCAACCGGGGGGAGCACCCGTGCCGTTTTGACAGACCTTTCCGCGGGTAAGCAAGTCACCATGTGCCGAATAGGGCGAATCTTTGGGTTCTTTGCATTCGTTTCTTCACTATGTGAGGTTCTGCTCAATGTGCACAACAGAATGAACTGGGAATTAAGTGCCAGAATCCCCAGATGAGAGGGAGATAGAGGGGACCATTCTTTAATGTAAAAAATTCCCTGCAACTAAAATACCAGTACAGAAATGACAGGGAAGGGTCAGAAACTTTCTCCTGATGCAGTAGTTTTTTAGTGATTTTTTTTTAAAAATGTAAGGAATGTTAAAAAAAAAAAAAGTCTCTTCCTTCTATCACCATGACCTCCAAAAACCATTCTACCGTCTCAGAATTCTGCTGTCTCAGGGCTCTAATTAAAGAGATGAAGTTCACCTCTCTTGGTCTGTATGCAAAATGCAAAGTGCAGACCCCCGTGGCCTCCAATTTGAGGTGGGCTACGCAGAGAAGGGAGAAGGTGCCCACCCTTCAACTTCCTCGGTATTCCAAACTCCCTACCCCACGTTGCTGTTCACACGTGAAAGGAGAAAAAGACACGTCCTTTGAAAAGATACAAATTACAAGATAGAGGGAGTCAGTTTCCAACAGCAGAACCCAAGGGCTGGTTGAGTTAAACACCCTCTCCCCTTCGTGGCCCCAAGGCAAACCGAGGCTGACCTGCTGAGACTGCAGTGTGCATTTCACGGATATCTTGCACGAGCCTTCACTCTGCTGCGTGGGTTTGGCGACACCGGTAGAAAATGTTTGGCGACACTGGTAGAAAATGTTTGAACGTGGAAACTGTGCAGTTTCTTCTACTGCTACGACGAGAAAAGTTCTGTCAAACAGCACGTGTACCGTCCCCCCCAAGAAGCAATCTCTTAAAAAGTCTATCCAGTCAACAGCGTCGAGAACATTCTCGGTGGGTGGAAAAGAGAAAAAATGTACATGACGCACACAGGCGGAGGGGGCCAGCCTCAGATGCGGGGGGCCACCCCCTCCCGCCTCGGAATCCACGCAATGACATTGAACTTCGCTTTTGGATGCAGCCTCTCACCTGCCCTCTTGGCGGAAGGAGCAGTGCAAGCTAGCAGGCACTGCCAGGGCAGGGAAGACGTTGTGGCCTCCAAGGGATGCAGAGTTTCCCCCGCTGGGGCTCAGTCTGAGCAGACCGGATACCTGGAACACAGGCACAGCCCGGCACGAGACGGCCTCCTCCAAGAGGGGAGGAGGAGGAGGAGGAGGAGGAGAGAGCAAGAAAAGGGAAAAGCCAAACAGAAAAAATAAAAATCACGAGATAGCGACAAGAGTCTCTCTTTATAGGAAAAAGCCCTCCTATGATTAAACCGCAGGCGTAACCATGTCCAAAAACATACCATGGCACCACCTCGTCCTACAAATGGAGGCAGACTGCTCTAACAAGTCTTGATTCTCACAAATTATCCTGTTTCAGGGCCCTCAGACTCAAGCAGAAACATCCCTTGCCATTCAGGCAGCCAAACACAAGCGCAGGTTTGGAATAGCTTCTCGTACCTTCCGGAACACGAACGATTCTTCGTTGTAAACAGGGTTCAGACCGTTGTTCATCACCATCCGCGTTCGGAACTCTTTGCGGATCGTGTCTGTAGGCAGGCCGTACATATCCACTTCTACGTAAGTGCCGATTTTCTTGTCCGATAAAAACTGACCAGAAATTACCTTTAAAGGAATTTTTTTGAAAATAAGATTAGAAGCAAACTCTAACACGTTCAAGAATGGTTTTATGTTGATTTTATTGGATTTTAATTGCTATTTATATATTACGTAATATGTTTTAATGAATGTAACCTGCCCTGGCGTGGTCTGGTCCATGGGGTCGCGAAGAGTCGGACTCGACTGTGCGACTGAACAACAACAACCTGCCCTGAGCCTGCTTTGCAGTTGAATAATAAATAAATAAAATAAATAAATAAAATGCAGTACTCAATAGATAACCTTAATCAATGGCCAGGGAAGAAAGCAGTCCTTTCAGCTAAATATGACTATTATCTACTGACATGACAAAAAGGTTATCAACTAGCAAAACAAACTTCAGGGCAAACTTTATATGACCTCCACTGGATCACATGAAGCTGCATTTTAGTAAGTCAGAACTAAATGCAAAGAAAGGGGGGAAAGAAACTTAACCCAAAACGAATTGAATTAAGCTTCAACAAAGGTTAAGGAAATCAGAACAGAAGGGCCCAGTAGTTCTATGTATAAACCCGAAACATAAATATTACCAAATATATACAAATATACATGCATTTATTGCAAAGTCAATAAAAGCAAACATGGGCACACATAATAGCCTCAGTTCAGAATAAAATTACACATTAACCCTGACCAAATGCATTTTGGCCAATGGGCCTTCCTCAGGGGTCAAACAATGTTGTTAAAGAGTGGCTCCAGGCATTACAATAATGCAGTCATTTCTTAAGCTTAGACCAAGGTGAGATTGTTTTATAATCTTTATCTGTGACCTGAGGCAGAGAGATAAATCAGAGGCCTCATGCTAGATAACTCGCTGCCATGGTCAGGAACACTTCCCCTGGAATAATGGATCACTTGTGTACCTTTCTCTCCTGGTCAAATTTTTTTTAGATGTAGCCTGGCGTCAACAGTAGTGTAACAGCCAGACCATTCGTCTGTCGTCTGTGACTGGAGATGGCTCGGTTGCAGCTCCAGCAAAGATCCCTTTCTTAGTCTTGCTGCTGGAGACCCTTTTACTGGACTAAATCTGGGACTCGGTACAAGCCAAGCATGTGGCCTGCCGTTGAGCTCCCCTCTCTGACTGCTCTCTGTATATTTGCTATCAAGCTGTACCTGGGCCTCTGGCCAAAGCCATTCGTCATCACGGACGCCTCTTACCTGAACGGAGCATGTTGCTGCAATTACGCCGTCTACGGGAGTTTCAGAGAAAGGGTCAAACGTTCGGTCAGGTCTCCGCATAAAATCTGGTTTAAGAAGATACCTTGAATTTCAAAAACAAAAACAAGAACACACACACACCAATGCACAAATAGAAGACGTGTTTTTAACAACCAAAGCTTCGTACTGAAAACATATGGCAGTTGCCGAGCATTCGTTCCTGAAGCATACATTTCAAGACGTACACGGAGAGCCGCTGCCATTTTTACCTACTGAACCATGGAAAATAAAGCCCCAGTAATCAGTGCAAGTTACGTACATTCTCTGCTAATCATTTCTGACACTTACTCTTGTACACTGCGTCCTTGGGCACGACAGAGCCACACGCCCCATCTGTGGGTCTTTCTGAGGTTCTCCTGGAACATTCAGCCGGCCTCTCCCCATTGTCTTTTTTTCCCCCAAACCATGCAAGTTAAAGGGAATTTGGGAATTCACAGAGAGGATTTTTTAAAAACGTAATGCCGAGTTACAGGGCTGGCTACATGACCGGTGAGCACTGCATTTGCCAAGGATCACGCCAAATGCTTTTGTAGTTAAATTTCTTCATCTGAATGATCAACTGTTTTTACAAACTGCATGGCATAAATCCCTAAGCAGGCATGTTTGGTCAGATGAAGGGAGCGCTATGGCCTATTCTGCATCTAGCATTCGCTCCACTGTTTTACCAAACCCACGCTGGAACAGAAATTCCCCTCTACGTCGTGTGCCACTTTCACTGTCTTTGATTGTTGGATTTTATGGTTGCCTCCACACTGCACGCCGGTTTCACTTCCTTTGATCTCCTGGTTTTATGGTAGCATCTGCACAGATTTATGGCCGTTCAGGGGTGACTCTGCAGTCAGTATGGCCTTGGCCCCCAGGGTATTTGAATCTGTTTCCGAGCCGCATCTTTTCCTGTTCCAGGGTGGGTTTGGTAAAACAACAGAGGGAAGGCTAGATGCAGAATGGGACTCCTGAAAGCTTATACCCTAAAAATCCGGATGGTTGGTCTGTCTGGAGCAGCAGAAAAGAGTCCAAGAGCACCTTAAAGGCTAGTAAAATTTGTGGCCGAGGAGGAGCTTCCGTGAGCTGCTTTCATCAGAGCTGCTCCCCTGCCACAAATTTTGTTAGCCTTCAAGGTGCTCCTGGACTCTGGCTCCTTTCTACTCCCAAAAACCTTGTTGGTCTCTTAAGGTGCTGCTGGACTCGATCTAACTGTCCCACTCCAGACCGACCCAGCTCCCCTCTGGAACTGTGGCCCATTTGCCATCTAGCATTCGCTCCGTTGTTTTACCAAACCCACCCTGGAACAGAAAAAGATGCGGCTCAAAACCAGATTCAAATACTCCAGGCCAATGCCGTACTGACTCCAAAGCCACCCCTGAATGGCCATAAAACAGCCATAAATCTATGTGGACGGTACCATAAAACCAGGAGATCGAAGGAAGTGAAACCGGCGTGCCGTGTGGAGGCTTCCGCAAAATCCGACAATCAAAGAAAGCGAAAGTGACGTGCAGGGCAGAGGGGAATTTCTGTTCCCGCGTGGGTTTGGTAAGACAGCGGAGCGAATGCTAGATGCGGAATGGGCCTAAGCTTTAGCAGTGACCCTTCTCAAATATGAGTAGTATCACTTGACCACAATTTTCCACTTGCTTGCTTGGAGAAATTTGGTGCACAACGGAGTTGGGGATGGGGGGCCCCCCGTCTGACTTCAGAGATATCTTGATAACTGATAATTTGCCCAGAACAGACATAATTGCTTCATTATGTGCACACAGCTCTGTGAAGATGGACAGATAAACGTATGGAGGGGCAGGACGGGATGGCACAACTCCGCCCTCTTTGCCCATATTTAAATATTAAATATTATTCAGATTTTTACCCTATCCTCCCAGCCGAAACCAGCTCAGGGAGGCTTACATCAAAACAGATAATTACATTAAAAACAGATTAAGGTTAAAACTGTTGTAAAATCATAATAAAATGCTAGTAATTGTTGGTATGTAACATTCACACAGATACATTCGACTGCACTAGAGTTGTGCCTTAGGGACCGCTCGAATTTTCTACATGGATGAGGCACGAACGCTTCGTATGCATGACGTGTGACGATCACAGATGTGTGAACGGTGCCTACGGGCAGTCTGTGAGATCGGCGTGGCCACGTTTTCAGCGCGCAAGAAGTGCCGTGCCTGCAGTGGCCCCACTCCGCTCTCGCCGTCTCTTTGGTGTTGCTCGCCACGGAGCTCAAGAGCGCCCGGTTCTGCAGCTTCCCATTTCAAATCACTCCCCACAAATACTTCCTGACGCCCTGCCTGCCTCTCACCGTGCTGAGATCCCCTCCACAATATTCAGACTGAACAAGACAAAGGCCCAGTGACTGGGATTGCTACAAACTGTGCACGAAAACTCTACTGTCTGTCCCCCCCTCCCCCTTATGCATATCAAAGAGGACTTGGAACCCTTTCCTGAAACACATCAAGAGGGCAGGAATATTGCAAATTAGTGTTAGGATTGATTTCAGCAAAGTTTCCCCCACAGAACTTGGGGAACAACTTGGACTCAGAGACCTCTAGTGTCAATTTTTCAGCAAGTGCCTACTGATTAGATTAACTGACGCTGTCTGTGTAAAATTGAATCGGACAAGACCTTCCTTGTAGGGAGAATCCCAGAGGAACCTGACTGTCGGCTAACGGCATATTACAGAAGCTGTGCCAGCAAAAAACAGGCGTGAATTGCATACCGGTTTAGCCCAATGTCCTCTGCCAATGAGACTTGGATTTAAAACAGAAGTCACAAAATCTCTTGATGAGCAAAGCAACTTGGGACACAAACGGCACCCAACAATGGATGCTGCGATAGCATCTTCTTTGGGCAAGGCGGCCACTTGAAGCTAACAAGGAGTCAGTTTCCCTCATTCCAGCTTGCCAAATGTCACAGATATTACGCCAATCATTAGCAGGGTAAAGACCAATTAATAAAAAGATACTTCTTCGAAGAACCTGCCTGAAAGAGACGAGTACCCTGCCCTTGCGTAATTTACTGTTATCCTCTTTCCACCTCTGGTTTTCTGCTGTCGTGCCTTTTTCTACCTTTCTACCCATTTGAATTGTTCCAAAAGCAGGATGTAAATCAAGGTCAGTCAACGCTGTTTACATGGCAACAATGTACACTGGTAATTAAATGAGGGAGGGTGTACATGCGTGCCCAAGCAAAAGAGGGGCGAACCATTAGTAACTTATCTGCAATCTGTTCTTTCACAATCAGTGAATCAGATTAATTTGTGTGTGTGTGTATACAGAGGGGGAGAGAGAGAGAAAGAGAGAAAATGGGGAATATGGTTGTTTTATAGACTGTGGCAGTTCCTCTGCTATTTGCCCAATCCCACCATGAAATACAGGAAGTGAAATCCTCAATAAATTGGCCGTTCATCAATGGGCCCACTGAAATGCGACTCTCAGTTAAAGGCGGCAGACTTCCAGTCATTTTGATAGCATCAGGGGGGTGGGGGTAGAATTGTACACCCTTTTTTGTTGTGAAAAGACAGGCATTTTGGGGAAAGGGTATACATACTTATCATTTTAAACTTATTTCGCCACTTGACGAACATAAAGTGCATAATGGATTCAATTCAAAATTAGCAGCTGTCTTGTTGTATTCTGGAATAAAGGTGACTCTGATGAAGAAACTGGAAATATCGTGTGCTTTAATGGTTGTTTTGTTTTGCACCGGACCAAAAAAGAATAGTGACAAAACAACAACAACAGCGCATGCTTTGCCAGATCTTAGCAACGCAACAAATCATTGGTCCACTACTGTTACACAGAATACAGTTCTACAGAAACGTACGTTCAGCACAGTCCCAATGTCCTTATAAGTTTTGTGAACAAATATGTTCTTGAAGGCTTTGTGAACAAACACATATATGTGTAATGGGTGATTAAAATGTGGAGTTCGCTGCCAGAGGAGGTAGTGATGGCCACAGGAACAAACAGCTTGAAAAGAGGATTAGATAGATTCATGGAGGATGAGTCTATCAATGGCTACTGGCCATGGTGGCGGAGGGGAACCTCCATGCTCAGAGTAAGAGGCCAGGAGCACCTTAAAGGCCAACAACATTTGTGGCAGGATGTGAGCTTTTGTGAGTCACTTCTTCAAATAACTCTTGATCTCTCCACCTAGATCTATCCACGTTCAGAGGCACCAATCCTCTCAATCCCAGAACCGGGAGGCAACATGAGGGGAAGGCCTCAGCCTCTCTACCCTGTTGTTGGCCATTCAGGGAAACCTGGTGGCCACTGTGCAAGAGACAGGAGGCTGGGCTAGATGGAACCTCACTGGTCTGATCCAGCAGGATTCTTCTTATGTTCTTATACGAGGGTGCAAGCAAGCAAGCTTCACGTAGGCACTGTTTTTTCAAGATGGTGGTAGCCATGTGGGTCAATTGGCTTGAATGGTATGCAGTACTGCTTAGGTGAGCACCCTGGGGCACCATTTGGGTGGTGAAGGGTTAACCCTCAGACCAGGCCTGCCCCCCCCCCGGTCTTCATGAAAAGCACTTGAGCGGTTTCATTACCCTCAGCCCATAGAACCGAAGTTGTTCAGGGTGGTGAAAACCAGGGAGGATTGTAAGGCACTCCAAAGGGATCTGTCGAGGATGGGTGAGTGGGCGTCAACGTGGCAAATGGGGTTCAATGTGGCCAAGTGCAAAGTGATGCACATTGGAGCCAAAAATCCTAAATATAAATACACGTTGATGGGGTCTGAACTGGCAGAGACGGACCAAGAGAGAGATCTTGGAGTCGTAGTGGATAACTCAATGAAAATGTCTAGACAGTGTGTAGCTGCAATAAAGAAGGCCAACGCTATGCTGGGGATTATTAGGAAGGGAATTGAAAACAAATCAGCCAGTATCATCATGCCCCTGTATAAATCATTGGTGCGACCTCATTTGGAATACTGTGTACAGTTCTGGTCACCACATCTCAAAAAGGATATTATAGTATAGGAAAAAGTGCAGAGAAGGGCAACTGGAATGATAAATGGGTTGGAACACCTTCCCTATGAAGAAAGGTTAAAATGCTTGGGGCTCTTTAGCTTGGAGAAACGACGGCTGAGGGGTGACATGATCGAGGTTTATAAGATTATGAATGGGATTGAGCAAGTTGAGAAAGAAGTACTTTTCTCCCTTTCTCACAATACAAGAACTCGTGGGCACTCCATGAAATTGCTGAGCAGTCGGGTTAGAACAGATCAAAGGAAATACTTCTTCACCCCAAGAGTGATTAACATATGGAATTCACTGCCACAGGAGGTGGTGGCAGCTACAAGCATGGACAGTTTCAAGAGGGAATTGGAGAAACATATGGAGCAGAGGTCCATCAGTGGCTATTAGGCACAGGGTATAGATGGGAACTCTCAGTCTGGGGCAGGTGATGCACTCTATTCTTGGTGCCGGAGGGGGCAATAATGGGAGGGCTTCTAGTGTCCTGGCCCCACTGGTGGACCTCCTGATGGCACCTGGTATATTTTGGCTGCTGTGTGACACAGAGTGTTGGACTGGATGGGCCATTGGCCTGATTCAACATTGGCTTCTCTTATGTTCTTATGTTAGGAGCTTGTGGGACAGGGAGTGACGCCCCTCCCTCGAGCACCATGGAGGTTTGGCCAGAAGGAGCCTTCGCTCAAGGCTTGGGAGCCGGGGGGGGAGGGGTTAACCTTGTCCACAGATTCAGGGATGTGCTAATAGGAGGACACCGGGCTCTTCTGCACCCCACCAATGGCCTGTCCCGGCGGCTAGTTTTGCAACGGGGTTTGGTCCGTGGGTGCCACAGATGCCCTTTGATCACTGGAAACGAAATTCATTAAATAAAAGCTCCCCTTATTCTGCATCTGCCAACAAACCTCCTTTTTGTACTTCCCAAGTGCCCTTTCCCTGCATTCCAGGAACACGATGCCGTCATTCCTTCCAACTCTTTCTCTCCCCTCTTGGTGTAAATCAGCCCAAGTCTTTCAGCTTCCTTTCAGGAAACGGAAACTCAAGTCTCTGCAGCCTTTTCCCCACATCAGGGGCACATAATTAAAAGTGACAAAGTTCTACATCAAGGTAACAGTTTAAATAATTACTCACCCGCAAGACCCATTATATTCAAATTTCCCCTGATTCAACTGCATTGCTAAATCTGTCGAGAGACAAAAATAGTTTAGTGCCTCGTTGCCCACACCAAGGACTCTGCGCCGTCTTCTTAATCGAGAGGACGCGAGAAGCTCAGACTGGCCCAAGATAGCCAGTTTAACACAAAGTAAAACCCTACAAGCTCAGTGGAAGTACTTATTCTGACAGCTGAGAAGTTTTAATCCCCCCCCCACCCCCAAGTCAAATCTGCATTTTTGTGGGCAGAGTATATTCAGGTTACGCAATTCCAAAGTCTCACATATCAAGGAATTTGACAGATGGATGACGATGAGCCAGTTTCTATTTCAAGGGTTCTTCATTAAAGCAGGATTTAATTTTAATAACATTTACAAGGGTTAAAGATCCCAGAAGGATGAAAAATTATCACTCTGCAAGCCGACACTGCAGGTCAAACACACCGGCTCGCCGCCGTATATTTTTTCAGGCTGTACAGCGTTGGTGACGAGATGCGTCTTGCAAAGACATTCCCACATCCCGAGAGGTCCCTTTCTGAAACAGTCCAGATTCAAGCGAAAAGAGAAGGGCTTAAAATGTCTGCACCTACACATTTGGCCGCATGGTGATCCTCCCCGCTTTTGGCTCTACGCCATGGAAGTTGCTCCCGCAAGTAATCCCAGTTTAAGAGGCTAGAAAACTTCTTGGTTTTGCTGCTAGAGAATAACATGGCTCTTCTCCACTCACAGAATCAGACAAAGTTGGCACAGGTGTCCTGCAGGACATCTAGTCCAGCCCCCTGCTCAACGCGGGATCAGCATGGAGCATCCCTGACACAAGGGTCTGTCCAGCCGCTGCTTCAAGACTGCCAGGGAGGGGGCGCTCACCACTTCCCCAGGCCGCCTGTTCCACTCTTGCACACCTCTGACTGTCAAAAAGTTTTCCCTAAGATCCAGTTGGTACCTTCCTGCCCTTAATTCAAACCCATGACAACTCCCCGCCCTCCTCTAAAGTCCTTTCCACATTAGACCTTAAATCCTGGTTCAACTCTGTCCCCGAACTTACATTCTACACGACACTTGAGTTCAGCCCTGTAATTATCTCGGGGTATTTTTTGTTTCCACATTACACTGAGGTCGCCCCGGTTTCGCCCCCCCCCACTTGTCCCGGGATAAACGGATGCTGTCATAACCAGGGATAAATGCAAGGTACTGTGCCATGAGTTGAATTCTGATAAAACCAGGGATGAGACCCAAGCGCGGAAAGGACCTAAGTGACTCCAACATTTGGACTGGCTTCCTCCTTTGGCTTACATCGGGTACCCTCAGGAGGCAATGGCCTCCCTTTGCTCAGCACACTCAAACGGCCGGGTCTGAAACAGCAGCAGCACACTGGAAGTAGGAAAAGGACACTGCGGCTTTGCTGCCCATTGCAAACCACTCCCCAATTCCCGTGCACACATCTCCTGGGCAGACACCACTCCATCAGGTATCTCAGCGTCGGCCACACCTGATCACTTTTAATCTCCCAAATTGGGAAAATATTGGTTTGTTCCAGGAAAACTGATTTCAACAAAAATGCAACATTCCTCCCATCTGGAAGGCAGTCTTGCTCTCTACAAGCTGGCTAAAGAGCAAAGACGGGGCAACATCACCGGTCCCTTAACTATTCCCAGCACCCGATTAGCAAAATGGGCTGCTAGCACAGCCCAGGGTTGAGCCGCACTCTCTGTAGGCCTCGACGTCAGTGGCCTGTGCTGGCAACCAGTAGCCCACTCAGCAGCTGCGGAGCTCCAAAGAGATGAACCCACAGACCCCACAGGTGACCCTGCCTCCTTGAGGCATCAGGTTTCTCGCTCTCAGGCCACGCTTAGTGGCAGAAAACTGTGGCCCTTCAATGAACAGCCTCACAAGCTCCAGCTGAACTGTGTGAAGACACCAGCTTGGATCCTGCCAACCATTTCCATGGGTAGAAGGCTCCCAGCCACGGAAGCACCTGCGTTTTTGGGCCACTGTGCGACACACACACAGTGTTGGACTGGATGGGCCACTGGCCTGATCCAACATGGCTTCTCTTATGTTCTTATGTCTGGGGCAAGTGATGCTCTGTATTCTTGGTGGTTGGGGGGGGGACAGTGGGAGGGGGCTTCTAGTGTCCTGGCCCCACTGCTGGATCTCCTGATGGCATCTGGTATTGGTGGCCACTGTGTGACCCAGACTGTTGGACTGGATGGGCCATTGGCCTGATCCAACGTTGGCTTCTCTTATGTTCTTATGTCTGGGCCAGTGATGCTCTGTATTCTTGGTGCTTGGGGGGGGGCAAGAGTGGGAGGGCTTCTGGAGTTCTGGCCCTGCTGGTGGACCTCCTGGTGGCCCCTGGGTTTTGGCCACTGTGTGACAGAGAGTGCTGGACTGGATGGGCCATTGGCCTGATCCAACGTTGGCTTCTCTTATGTTCTTATGCCTGGGCCAGTGATGCTCTGTATTCTTGGTGCTTGGGGGGGGAAGAGTGGGAGGGCTTCTGGAGTTTTGGCCCCGCTGGTGGACGTCCTGGTGGCAACTGGTATTTTTGGCCACTGTATGACACAGAATGTTGGACTGGAGGGGCCACTGGCCTGATCCAACACTGGCTTCTCTCTTGTGTTCTCATTTCCCACCTTCCCCCTCCTGCTGCTCCGGGGAAATGGGGGACCCCCACAAATAGCCTGGGGGGATCAGAGGTCTACCATAAGATGGGGGGGGATTGGCTAAAATTGTAGCCCCCCGGGCAGGTGAAAGTTTTAGTTGGAATACAAAGGTCTATACTGGGTCGTCTACATGGTCAGCGGTTTTCAAATACCGAGTGCGCACACACCTAGGGTGGAATACAGAAATGCAGGACACTTTTCTCAGTGGCCTCCGGCAAGGTAGATACAACCTTGTTCTCAGCCCCATTTAGGGCATCAGGGAGCCTCTGGATTTATCTTGTCCACAGAGAGTCAGTCAGCTGCCAACCTCCAGCTGGGGCCTGGAGGTCTTCCAGGATGACAACTGATTTCCAGACTACAGAGACCAGTTTCCTGGGAAGAGAGGGCAGCTTTGGGGGCAGTCTTGATGGAAACACATCCCTTCCTACCTCCGCCCCCAAATCTCCAGGAATTTCCAAAGCCAGAGTTGGCAACCTCAGCTGACTTCCCTGCCTGCTTGTCCGTTACCACCGTCACACATTAATCCAACTGCTACAGCTTTCAGGGATGGAAACAGATAAGCATCAAGCGAAAGCGCCACTCCCTTCCCACGGCACTGTCACCCCTCAGATCTCTTGACTTTAGAAGCTGCACATGTGGATTGTTCTCGAAAAGCGACTCGTCTCAAGGTACGGCCTGGGCGGGTATTCTACGGCTATTGCAACGGTGGGCCTTTGTGTCGTGCGTCAGCCCTGCAGAGGAACGGACCCGCACAAATGTCTACGCATTTCGGTTTATTTCCTGCCCAATTCGACACACATTTTCATGTTCCATCATGTGACTGGAACCCTCCCCTTACGCCCAGAGCGAAATGGTCGCATCTGCCGCAGCTCGCCCGCGCAAGCTGCCCGTCTCGGATTCAGCGGGCACGTCTGCCTACCTGGGGTCTGATAGTTGAGCGAGACCATCTGGCACCCAGCGTTCCAGAAAATCTGAGGCATGTAATTGCTGGAATCCACTCGGCCTCCCTTTGGGTATATCCGACTCATCTGCCGCTTATTGTAGCTGTGTTATTTGTTAAGGGAAATGAAACAACCCAGCAACCTACAGGCTTTAACGATCATTCGCTCACGTCTTCATTTTCCATCTCACAAACCATTGGCAACATACAACCATTGGCCCCACTGCTGGGCCTCCTGATGGCACCTGGTATATTTTGGCCGCTGTGTGACAGAGTGTTGGACTAGATGGGCCATTGGCCTGATTCAACATTGGCTTCTCTTATGTTCTTAACTATCACACTGTATTTCATTAAAAAAGAACACCATCGGACCACCCGACTGCCTCCTCGGTGGAGACGCCTCAAGATCACCGCTAACCCCCCTCACTTCAGCGCAAGGATACTTCACAAACTCGATGGCGTGCGTTTTCAAATAACCGAGCCCGACAGACTCGTTAAAAGAGGACATATTGTAGTGAATGTTGCGCTCTAAAAAGAAAACAGTAAAATTACCATCTTTGGTAAATCTGTGGAAGCAAAGTGCTACTTATTGATTACATTCAGAGTGACCCCATCTTACATCCAACATGGTAGCCAAGGCAGCGTTCACAGAATTGCCAGGAAACTTTGGGTAGGAAGTGATAAAGCTATAGAGATTCTTCTTTTTGTGGAACTAGGCGTGCCCAGTTAAGAGCTGTGGTGGTATGAAACCCGCAGTACTCGTTTTCAGAGGGGAACATGCTGGACTACAAGGAAGACACAGAGGTTTATGGCTGAAGAAGGAAGAATTTGACTAGCAGCGTCCAGTGCTGCATGAGCCACGATTTTCCACAGGGCCCGGCAGATATCCAAATCCTCGTAATTTGGTGCCTCCGTGTGGGCAAAGGATGAAATGCAACATGGGAAGTGCCATGTTAGAAGGGATACAGGTTTCTCCCCCTTTCGTTAACAGAAAGGAACATCAAGGTGATTTTGCATCTGGCATTCAGTCCATGTTTTCTCAGTACTGAGGAAAAGGTGCAGCTCACAACCACATTCAAATACACAGGGGCAACGCCATACTGACTGCAAAGTCACCCCTGAACGACCATAAATCTACGCAGAAGGTACCATAAAACCTGATGATCAAAGAAAGCGAAAGCGGCATGCAATGCAGAAGGGAATTTCTGTTCTGATGGGGGTTTCGTAAAACAAGGGAGGGAAAAGCCAATGCGGAATCGCCCATCAGGCAGGGGTCTGTAGACTTCTCAGCTTTCCGGGGTGGGACAGGGAGGCCATGGGGCTAAACCTGGTCCAGGACCACACTTAGTAATTTATATTGTTATTTAAATATGAAAATGTTTATATTTTCAAAAACATAGGCCAACGGAAATTAATCATGTGGTTTTAAAAATACATTTTTTTCACTCATCTCAGTCAAAGAAAGAAGACTCTGTGAGAGGAAAGATGTCACAAGCTCCTTCCCTGAGACAATCTGAGCGAATATTTCATTTGTGTCCAAAGGCAAATGCCACCTCCCCTCCCCTCTCTCTGCCTTACAACCACCCAGTGAAGCAGGCCGGGCTGAAGAGTCCGTGAGTGGCCCCGAGGTCACCGAGTGTCCTTCGTGGCCAAGCGGGGATCTGAACTCCGGGCTCCCCAGCCTCAGACCAGCACTCTTACGCCACTCGCATCCTGGATACTCAACATGAATCTCCAAAGGCATCTCGGAATCCAGAGTAAACACTGGCTTCTCAAAGTCCCTGGCCAGAAATCATGGGAGCATTTGGTGGGTTGAAGTAGAGCCAGTCTGACGTAGTGGTTAAGTGTGCGGAGTCTAATCTGGGAGAACTGGGTTTGATTCCCCACTCCTCCTCCACTTGCAGCTGCTGGATGACCTTGGGTCAGTCACAAGCTCTGGCACAACTGTCCTTGAAAAAGAGCAGTTTCTGTCAGAGCTCTCTCAGCCCCACCGACCTCACAGGGTGCCTGTTGTGGGGAGGGGAAGGGAAAGGAGTTTGTAAGCCGCTCCAAGACTCCCTTGGGTAGTGAAGGGTGGGGGGTATAAATCCAATCTCTTCTTCTTCTTCTTCGAAGTAGAGTCCAGGGCTGCAGAACTGCCTCACTTCCTCTATTTGATGAACCAGCTTTATCTCCCCCTTCAAGTGCAGATGCACAGAGACAAAAAAAAATGGCTATTCCCATCTCTTCCATTTCCTGTTCTCTAAAGCTGCAGGCCTCAGGATACTCAAATCCCCTCCGCTCCCAGCACTTGAGCCGCAGGCCTCTGCTCCTCCTGCGCCCCCCCCCACAACACACATGGCTGAAGACAGAAATGTCCCCATCGCCTCCGTTCCCTTTTTGCCAAAGCTGCGGGCCCCAGGAGACCCAAACCACCCGAACTTCCAGGGCACTGTCTGTTTCGATGATCCACCGGATGTGGGCAGGGGCTTTAGGCAGAGCTTCCAAGGATACCAAGGGAAAAAAATGAGGCCAGGCAGTGGAGGGGGGTTCCTGGGTGGCAAGTAAATGTCCCAGAGAAAGAAAACGGAGTCGGTAGCCTCCGCGCGCGTGGAGAGGATAAGACTGCAGAGTTTAGGCTTAAGCGGCTTCATGATGCTCCCTGGGAACCCGGGGGGGGACGGGGACGGGGGACAAGGTCCCCTCTGGGAAATCCGTGTGTGTGTGTGTGTGTGCATCTTGAGCCCCACTGCCCCCCTCCAGTTTTGTTGTCGTCGTTCAGTCGCACAGTCGAGTCCGACTCTTCGCGACCCCATGGGCCACACCACGCCAGGCCCGCCTGTCTTCTGCCGTCTTCCGGAGTTCACGACCCTGATATCGGGCACGCATTTTTTTTAAACCACAGAATATACGTCGGACATGAACTGAACAGCTTCTTAGGTTACCTTCCGCTAAAGCAAAACCTTGAAATTTAACCGGCTGAGCGTAGTTGATCAGCGTTGACAGGTAGGGGTGGATATTCGTTGTGGCACCGACGTATTTGTAAGAAGCCATCCACGCTTGCTCATCTTCCGCCGTTATGACGCCCTGGAAGCACAGTTCGACAAGCGTATCAGTCAGTGGCACCACTCCCCCCCACCCCCCCGACTGGCAATAATTTCAACAGATGAGCCGTGTCTAAATTGCTACAAGCAAGCAGAAATGGGAAGTGGCACAGATGAGGCCTAGTCTTTTCATGATACAAGCATCTGACACACAACAAGAACCTCAACCAGGCATCCTCTGTCTTCTGCCTACAATACACAATGCCGACAACCCAGGACATCCTACTGTCTTAGGCCTAGACACCATCACCATGGGGGTGGGGGTGGTCTGGATACACGGACTCCATTCTCAGACGTCAAACCCTATGCCATCGATGCCACCAGTCAGACGTCAAACCCTATGCCATCGATGCCACCAGTCAGACGTCAAACCCTATGCCATCGATGCCACCACAGACTTCCTGAGAAAAATACAACCTGTTGGCCATCTTCCAGGGAACACAGTTTTGGCCACCATGGATGCTGAGTCTCTGGACACAAATCCCCACCAGCCGTCAGGAACGCCGTCTCTGACAACACCACAGCTGACCTCGCTACCAGGCTCTTTCGGGTCATCCTCACCTGCAACTACTTCAGATTTGATGATGATTTATCCCTTCAGATCAACGGCATGGCCACGTGATCAATGGCATGGCTCTGTGAATGACAAAATTGCCATGGCTGACTCTGCAGAGCCCATCCGTTAACACCCCTCTTGTACCAGAGACCTGCAGATGATGTTTTTATCATCTGGACACATGGAAAAGAAGCACGGGACCATTTCACCCGACCTCCAGCAAGTTCCACCCCGCCATCAACCCAGTGTTCTCTCTAAGCTGAGTTAGTGTGAGCTAGCTCACAGTTTTTTTAGCCTCCAGCTCACAGATTGTTGTCTTCGCTCAGCAAGGCTGGCTCCAGAGCAAACTAATTTACGCAGTAGCCAAATTGCTCGCTCACATCTCTAATGCCAGGAGCAAACAAGGTAGAATTTTCACTCACAAGACTCCGCAGCTTAGAGGGAGCATTGCCTCAACCTGACCGTGACTTAACCAATACAAGACGCCCATCTGCAAGACAACATCATGGAAGCATAAAAGCCACCTTATACCAGGAGCCTACTGATTGCCAAACATATCTACAGACCTCCATTCAGCCATCTCAAACACACCAAACCATCGACTGTCGATAGCCAAGCCCTCGGCTACAGCCACAACCTTTCCGACTTCTCAGGCAGAAATTCTGGCTTGCAGGATCTACAACAGATGTTCCTGGAATTACAGCACGCGCCTGATGTAGTAAGGAAGCAGATCAATAAAGCTAGAATGATACCAAGGGATCACCTCCTACAAGATAGGCCCAAACGAAACAACAACAGAACACCCCTGGCGGTCACAGACAGCTCAAACTGGTTCAATGCGTCACTAATGGAGGAGGAGGAGGAGATTGGATTTATACCCCCCGCCCTTCACTCGGAGTCTTAGAGTGGCTTACACTCTCCTTTCCCTTCCCCTCCCCACAACAGGCACCCTGTGAGGGAGGTGGGGATGAGAGAGCTCTGACAGAAACTGCTCTTTCAAGGACAGCTCTTGTCAGAACGATGGCTTGCCCAAGATCATCCAGCAGCTGCAAATGGAGGAGTGGGGAATCAAACCCAGTTCTCCCAGATTAGATTAGCTCTTTCACAAGTTCAAAACAATGGACTCCCCAGGGCTGAACAGGGACACGGCGTTGTCATCTGACGAGAGGTGCTGATTTCCTGCCCCTTAGCATTTCCCCCCTGCTCTAATCGAGCTGATTACATTTTGCATTGCACCTTCGCATCCCGATTCCTGTCTCTGCAACACCCCTCCCACGTCCTGACCGACATATAAGGGCTCCGGGATCTCCATTCCAACTCATTTCTGAGGATGGGAGCTTTGACTCCGGAAAGCTCATATTCAGAAAATCCTGGTCAGTCTCTAAGGTGCCAGGGGACTGGAACCCAGCTCTACATAGCTTGAAGAAACCATTTCAGGTCAGACAGATCCACGGTTACAGAGCATTTCAGAATTATGGAAGCAGAGCTATCCCCGTTCAAGGGGCTTTGTCAAGCCATGTCATGAAAAGAGGGATTCTCTGTCCTGCCCTAATGAATCGTTAATCCAAGGGCCACACTAGACACGAATGACGCCTGCGTTTAGGATCGGCCACATTTTCCTACAAGGCAGGAAGCCCCCAGCAGGAAGCCGGAGGCCGAGTCAGATTGGGTCTGCGGGGACACACGTGCGGGAGGGCGGCCGGGCCATTTCCCTGATCTCAGCCCTCCCCCCCTCCACCTCCGTGGCTATGAGCCCAGTGTCTGAAACACACACAGCCACAGTGTTCCCTCTAAACTGAGTCAGTGTGAGCCAGCTCACAGTTTTTTAGCCTCTGGCTCACACATTTTTGTCTTGGCTCAGGGAGGGTGGCTCCAGAGCAAACTAAGTTATGCAGTAGCCAAATCGCTCGCTCACAACTTTAATGCCAGGAGCTCGCCAAGTAGAATTTCTGCTCACAGGACTCCATAGCTTAGAGGGAGCATTGCACACAGCTGCTGAGTATTGTGATAAATTGTAAACCAGAAACCTCCTGTTCTAGTCTGTTTCTGAAATTCTTCTGCAATATAGCAGCTACTTTGAGGTCCCCCATTTGAGTGTCCTGGAAGGCTGAAGTGTCCCCCTACCAGTTGCTCAGTTTTGTGATTCCTGATGTCAGATTTGTGTCCATTTATCCTTTGGAGTAGGGTATGACCTGTTTGCCCTATGCAGAGAACTGAAGGGCACTGTTGGCATTTAATGGCCTATACAATGCTTGAACATAAGGAAGAAGAAGAAGAAGAAAAAGAAGAAGAAGAGGAGGAGGAGGAGGAGATTGGATTTATATCCCACCCTTCACTTCCCAAGGGAGTCTCAGAGCGGCTTACAAACTCCTTTCCCTTCCCCTCCCCACAACAGACACCCTGCGAGGCAGGCGTGGCTGAGAGAGCTTTGACAGAAACTGTTTTTTCCCCAAGAACAGCTCTGACAGAACTATGGCTTGCCCAAGGTCATCCAGCAGGTGCAAGTGGAGAAGTAGAGAATCAAATCCGGTTCTCCCAGATTAGAGTCTGCGCACTTAAGCACTACACCAAGTGAATGAACCTGTGATGGCGTAGTTGATGTTGTTAGGTCCAGTGATTGTGCTGTCTGGGTGTACGTGGCAGCAAAGTTGGTGTCTGGGTTCACTGCAAGCTCTGGTCCCGTGTTCAAATCAGGTGTTGTGTCATTGTAGGTGAGGAGTCATTTGGGACTAAGGGGCTATCCTTGCGCAAGAAAAGCAGAGAAAGTACTGGAAACCATCAGCAGGTTTGATATCAACGCTTGCCACCATCAAATTACTCTGAAATACAATTTGAATAAATGAATTTTAACAGTGTTAAGTGAGGTTTCGATAAATGTGGACACTTCTCTGAAAAAAGTCTGTTCTTCTTTGGTTTTTGACCTTGAATGCCAGAAGTTCAGCCTTACTGTTACAGGGTTTTATTTTGGAATTAAAACCGAAATAAAGCCCAACCGAAATGAATTGAAACCGAAATAAAGCCAAATAGCCGTGACTATTTTGTTTAGTAGCCCGCGGCCTCCTCCTTCCTGTTTGGATCTGCCTGGAGTTACAGACGTTGGCCAGTAGGCGGAGTTCTGCTATGGGGCTGCCCTAGACTGTGGGCACTGCCAGGGGTCACGGAACCCTCGCTCCCACCTGGCACGATGCCCAAGGAAACCAAGCACTGCTTGGAGTACCCGATTGGCCGGTCCCAGGGCTCTGCTGCCTGGTTAGGGTGGCAAAGTGGCCATTTCCGCCGCCCATCTCACACTCCATGGGGGACAGCAGGTGAGGAAATGCACCCCCCTCCCAGGACTAAGCCTTCTGCAGTGTGCACGGCCACGCTGGGCACCAAAAGGCTTCGCACGGCCCCCCACAGCTTCCACACAGCGGCACTCTCAGCCTCAGGGAATCTTTTGCCGTAACTGAGCCCAGTCAGATCACAGGCAGCCAATATTCAACTGTTACTTTGTTGACAACTGCAGAGCACCGGCGCATGTCTTTTTCAACCCTCCGACTGCAGATATTTAATCTTTTTCCTTTCAGTTATCAAAGAATCATCACGGAAAGTGTCCTCGAACCATAAGCAACAAGGTGTCCTTTCAAGGGCGATGGAGGGTTAGAGCCCACTTCCGTGCGCAGTCTTCTTTGGTTTAAATATTTTATTTCAATTCCCAGATCACAGAACCACAGAGTTGGAAGGGGTCTCCAGGGTCATCTAGTCCACCCCCCCCCGCACAAGGCAGGAAATTCACAGATACCTCCCGCTCCACACCCGCAGTGACTGCTGTTCCATGCCCAGAAGATGGCAAAAAACCCTCCAGGATTGCTTCCTGATCCCAAAGTGGCCATCAGCATTTCCCTGGGCGTGTAAGCAAGGGCCACGAGAACTGAGCACGGAGGCGACCCTTCCTGCCCTCCCTTCTCGTGGTCTGCGTAATGGGCAGGGAGGGTGACTACAAGGTCCCCAGCTAAAGGAACAGGGGAAGCCTTCCTGGGCAGGGGCCGTTCCCGAGGCTTGCAAGGCAAAGAGAACCACCCCTCCCCGATATCTCGTCCCTCTCGAGCAGTGCATTGAACCACACGGAACGTCACCGTTCTCCTTCCTGCCCTAATAAAGGCGCAACTTTCGTAACCCTTCTGACTATCCTGGCAGGAGCCAAACCCATGAACCAATGGCAATGAGGCACAGATAAAGGCGTCTGCATCCTACGTCACAAAAGGACTAGTTTGATGATGCTGTTTCTAACGGGATGACTGATCAAATCAGATCCAAGTGGGCGCAGGGCTTAGCACGCAGGGCCAGGATCAGAAAGGCCTGGGTCGGGATTCCCGCTCTGCCGGGGAAGTTTGCTGGGCGATCTGGGGCCGGCCACCCCCTCAGGGCCTCCCCCACCTCACAGGGTCGCTGTGATGTTCAAGGGAGAACTGGGCACGCCTCCCTGAATTCTTTGGGCAGGGCAAAAATGTCATAGATGGACAGAACAAGATCATGCATGGAAAGAAAGAAGAGGCTCTCGAATTTAATATGTAACGATTTACTTTAGCATTTCTGCTGATACACATTTAGTAATCAAATGCAAGATTTCCTGCTGAAATGGTATCAGTAAGGCGAAACTGTCTTCGCTTCTGTTAATAAATGAAACAGATGATTTTGACGGCATACCAGGCCATTGTAGGGTATCAAAAGGCACAAAAATTGGAATCCCAGCACCTTCCATGTATAATAACATGAACAGCAGAAATCCCATAAAATCTGAGCTGAGTCTAATACTAACTAAGCAGGCCTGGAGACAGGAAGAGAGAGGAAAGTATGGAGGAAGAGGAATGAGGGGAAAGGATGTTGAAGCAAAGCGTCTCTCGGGGGATCCCAAAAAGGGTCGACCATGGGAGGGGTGACCTTGAGATGCCGGCGAGATGCCAGCAGGGTTTCCGTGTCTCTCTCTCTACTGAGCCGTCACCCTGAACATCTGCCTGAGGCTAAGGGAGAAGAGTTCTGCAGCCCAACCCAAATTCCAGCTGTGCCAGGGAAGGAGGAGGAGGTGGCAAGATGGGCTCCCTGGGACAAAAGACCGGGGCCCCGCGGCCCCCAGAAACCACCCTCAGAAACAGCTACATAAACAAGGAGGATCGAACGATGCAGAGAGTAAAGAGCGCATTCTACAAAGCAGAGGCAGAGGAATGAAACTTGACCACCCGCAACGTCTTCCAAGGATCACCTTTTTATTGTTCTCTTGCTCAGGGTCATCCACCACCTAAGGGAGACAAAATGCAGGTATTACATCCCAGAGATATGATCGCAACACCAGACGCTCATCACTCAAAGAAGAACAGCACTGGGCATGTGCCTGGAACATAACCTTCATGGGCGGCAGGTGTGCGCGTGAGTCACCACTCACAGCCTCGGTTTAACTTCCAAAGGCTAGCAAGACACCCAATTGGAGGGTGGGGGTGGGGGGTAGACAGCGGTTAACTGTGGGAAGGCCTCTGTGCAGAAGGGAGACGAAAATGAGGACCAGATCCAAAGTCATAACCTACTTGGGGAGGGGGTGGGTGGGTCCAGGTCACCGATTCTGATGGATGCAAAAACAAGGTGCTGAAAGGGACTCAGTACTGCAGTTTCACGGCCGCTCTTCTTGAGAAACACAAGAGCCGAGAAATTTGAGGAGTGCTTGAAAAACAATCCCGGTCGAATACTCAGGACAATTTTTGGGGCAGTATTGTTCTCAAGGCTGACCGTGGGAACCAGAGCCTCAGATTTGAAAAGACTGTCTTGGGAGAATGTGTCACGTCACCCGGTCGTTAGGAACACAAAGCGGAGCGGCTGGGTCACAACAACCCCGGGACCACAAGGGGCTGCGCTATGAAGAGGTGTAATGTGCCGCCAAGAAAACTCCCGTCTCAGCCAGAGGCCCCTTGAACACTGAAGAGGGAGAAGGAGAGAAAGGAAGCAAGGTGTTGCCGGCCACGTGGCAGCAATTCTGCTATATATATATATATATATTAAAAAGCTTCAAAAGGCAGTTGGGGGAAAGGAGGGCCTCCTACTCATGTAGCTGCTGAGATCAAGTCCAGCAGACAGCCGAGGAAGGGAGAGAAGGAGCTGGAGGCAACGACAGAAGCAGAGTTCTCACAGGGGAAGCGGCAGGGCTTGAATGCGACCCTGGGACAAGCAGGGGGGTGATGCGGTGGCTGCCAGGGTGCGGGAACAGGGTAGGGATGAGGGGAGACCAGGAAGTTGAATGCGCTGTCAAGCCACAGCCAACTCAGGGCAACCTTTATTTATTTATCTACTTATTTATTTACTAGGAATAAGGCCCGTTGTGGAAATAAATACAATGAGCTCTAGAAAGAGGCTCTGGGAGAGTGCCCCAGCCTTGGGCACTCAGCATCAATTCACTGTGGTGACCTCAGCAGGGTATAATGACACAGAGTCCACAATTTTCAGCAGGGGTACTGATCTCTGCCATCTGAAGAGCAGTTGTAATTCTGAGTGATCTCCAGACCTCACCTGGAGATTGGCAACAATGGTTCCCCAGGAGGGAATGGATGGTTTGGAGGGTGGAGTCTATGGCATTGTACCTGTCTGAGGCCCCACCCCTCCTCAAACCTCCTCAAACCTCACTCTCTTCCGACTCCACCCCTCAAATCTCCAGGAATTTCCCACCTGGAGTTGGCAATCCTATCAGGACTGGCCCCAATGCATTTTCTCCCGAAGGCCAACATAGGTGTGGAAAGGGCCTTTCACTTACAGAATGAAGCTTGGTTGACTTGCAATAGGCACTGAGACAAAAGTACAATTGTCAGCCCTGATTAGGGAAATACCTGGAGATTTGGGGGGTGGATCCTGTGGAGGGCAGCATTGGGGGGCGGGGGGGGGCGCGGAAGGACTCAGCAGGTTACGATGTCACAGAGTCCACCCTCCAAAGCAGCCATTTTCTTCAGGGGAACTGATCTCTGTCATCTGGTAATCAATTGTAACAGCAGAAGATCCCCAGGTCCCACCTGGAGAGGGGGAGTCAGCCACACAGCAGGGGGTTGAAGAGAATGGTTTGATGGCTGCTAGCCCATCTCATTATCCAGCTAGCCATGGTGGAGCTAAGCAGGAGAGCCGTTTTCAGTTTATTCTGACAGGAAAGTGGCCAAGTTAGCAGTGGGTGGGGGAGGGGGTTACACTGAAAGTCCTTTGTCTTTTTACTGACAGAAGCAAGCTTGGTTGCCTACCAACAGCCACTGAGGGAAAAGTTAGTCCCTCACAGGAGCCAAGAGAAGTGTCTTCGTCAAGGGAGAAGGAGCCGTCTGCCAGTAAATCTGAAGGCAACAGGGGCTGAAGTGGGAGTGGGTGGGGAATAGAAGCAGACCCAGCACCCGGCCAATGGCACGTGAGTACTCTTAAGTGGCGGCTGACGGCCCAGTGGCTGATGGAACCACACTGCACAGCCAACGGGAGAGCCAATATGCTAAGAGAATTATATATATTTGATTTATTCATTTATTCAGTTCAATTTGTATCCCACCCTTCCTGCCAAAGCCTTGTGGGCTTTTCAAGGCAAGAGACGAACAGAGTTGTGGTTTGCCGTTCCCTGCCTCTGCGCCAGGACCCTGGACATCCCTGGAGGTCTCCCACCCAAGTCCTCACCGGGGCCAACCCTGCTTGGCTCCCGAGATCTGATGAGACCGAGCCAGCCTGCCCACCCAAGTCACGGCGACCAGCAAGCTAAACTGGTCAAAAGCAATCAGGAGAACTACCCTGTCAGGCTTTTGGGGCGTCCCCTCGAATCTCCAATGGGACTTCACGCTCTTTTGGTTATTCATTATGTGTTGGTTGCGTTATCCTGGACTCACAAGGGGAAACACTCCAGGCGCATCCAGTAACACAAACGGGAAAAATGCCACCTCCAAAGTTCGCCCGCCTCCAACAGCCGCAGCCTCTGCACTGAGTGCACAGTCAGGGGGTCCCTTTGCAACATCTCTGGCTGCATCCTTCTGCACCTGCCGGCTGGGGTATGTCAAGCACTGGTTTCGTTTCACTGAGTTTCTCTGCACTGCTTGCCAAAGATATGGGGGGAGGGAATTCCCGAGGGGAGTGCGTGGGGCATTTGGAGCGCATGGTTGTAGAAGCCATAACTTCCTTTAAGGTTGTGTCCCAAAGCTGGTTCCCAAGGGAGCTGGCCTTGGAGTCCTTTTGCCAGGCTAGAACATAGATAAGACGCCATATCTGTTGGGGTTGCCATAGTGACTGCAGGGGCCAAAAGGTGGTGCATGCAAGAGGTGTGGGGTGTATTTTGTATTATCTTTAATAGGGGCTTCTGTGCACCTTTTTCCAGTTCTGGCACAGAGCTTGTTTCCCGAAGTAAGCACATCTCAATAAATTATCACTGCCAAAGTGTGTCGTGGAGACCTGACACGGTACATTTCTGGGGAACAGAAGGATGCCAGCCCCCACACTCCTGCTGCTGCTGCCCAAAATCCAGACACGCCCCTCCCCCCTCCGGTCACAGTGCTCTGGGGGGGGGGGGTCCAAGCCAGTATATTGTACCCAGATAGGAAGAGGGCACCTTTCTCCACCTTTTTAGCTTTTTCCACCATGCGATGTTTCTGCAGAGCGCCTGTGTCTGATATAGGCACAGCGTCTGATCTGTGGTGGGGAAACCCCCCTCTGAAAAAAGGGTAACGTGTTCTCCCCCCTAGACGCTGCCATCCATTTTCAAAGGTCAACAACTGCGTCAGAAACGCTTTTCAGATCTCGTTATCCACAAACCATACAGTCTGCCGTCCCCTCTCCGCCCGCCAGCCGACTCCACGGGAAGTCGTCAAACTAAAATGCGCGCAGTCGAGAGAGAAGAGAGAGAGAAGCTGTCCTACCTTCTTCATGTTGTTGGCCACAGACTCTTTCTGGCTCAGGTCGTCCGCAGACAGCTCGCTCCCAAATTTGTACTCGGGGTGGGCTTCTTCTTCTTGGTCAGCTACAAGTTGAGCCGAAGGGAAACAGGACATATTAGGAAACATTTTGGAAGAGAGCAATAATGCTGCAGAGATAGGAGAAGGACCGTCGCCAGACCTGTAGCTAGATGATTCGGGGGGGGCGGGGGATGCTGGGGGGGGGCATGACGTCACTCCTGATGTCACAAAATAATATGATAAAATAAAAACAGAGAGAGAGAGAAGCCGCCATTGGGGGGCCCACCCACAACCGGGTCCCCTGCCAGTGCCTGCTGCTGCCCAGTGGCAGCAGGGAAAAGTCAGCTCTGAAAGCCAGACCCCCCCAACCCTGCACCCCAGTCTTGCCTGCTTGGCCTGCCGCCTCTCTCTCCCAGGGCCGGCTCTAAGATTCGGTGGGGGGCAATGCTCCCTCTAAGCTATGGAATCTTGTGAGCAAATATCCTACTTTGTGAGCTACTGGCATTACAGTTGTGAGCAAGCCGTTTGGCTGCTGCATGAATTAGTTTGCTCCGGAGCCACCCTTCCTGAGCGAAGGCAAAAATGTGTGAGCCGGAGGCTAAAGAACTGTGAGCTAGCTCACACTAACTCAACTTAGAGGGAACACTGGTGGGGGGGCCACTGGAAAATTGGGAGGGGGCATTGCCCCATGCGCCCCGCACTGGTTATGGCCCTGAGCACTGCCTTTTCCTTAACCTTTTTTTTAATTAAATGAAGTCCAAGAAGTAGAAGCTAAGAAGTAGGCCCGGCAGCTAGGATGCTTTTAGCACATCTTTGCCATCAGCTACACTGCCACTGCCTGTGACGTGAGAGGAGGTGCGACTTCCATTAGTACTTTGCTTTCCCACCATCGACTCAGGACACAGACCCCACGGCTTCAGCAAGCTGACTCAGAGGGCCTTACAAAAGGTGTTACATAAATCCATGGGAGACGGCAGCTGAGAGATCTAGCCAAGATAGCCAAGCGGAAACTCCATGCTCAGAGGCAGTTAAGCCTATGATTGCTGGGGGACGACAACAGTGCAGGACAGCATCCGACTGGCCACTCCCTGTCGTCTAATTTGTCCCTCCTCTCCCGTGCCCTGTTGCTTCCCTTGTTGGCATCCTTTAGACAGGCAAAGGGCCGGCCATTTTTGCTTAAGACCCTCTATAACGCAGAACCGTGTGCTGATGAAATAGTGAGCCTGGTTGATTGTGAAGAAGAAGAAGAAAAACCTGAGGACGGTGGCCAAGAGGACTGGCCTGGTTCGCCTCGTTTTGTCGAAGTTGCTCAAAACCTCCAGGATGGGAATCTCTCCCCCCAGTCCGGCCCTCCTGGAGCCTTACAAGGAGCCACTTGGGAGGAGAACTCAGAGGGAAGCGGCTTCCGAGTCCCAAACGAACCGCTGACTCGGCTCGTCCTAGCCTAGTCCCTCGGTCTAACCACTACACCACGCAGGGTGTGCGGCTAAGCATGTTCCTCACGCCAGGGCTTCTTACAATCGAATGCAAGTTAATTGTCAGGGTCCCGTCCTCACAGCAAGGCAACCGGGTGAGTTAGATGGGCCACCCAGCTTCCTGGGGGGCTGCAATAAACACTGGCCAGGGGGTGGGGTGGGGAGGGAGAAAGGAGGAGACCCCGAGACCCTCCTCACCACTTTCTATCTCTTCTTCAGTGTCGTCTTCCAAGATGCTGACGGGGGCCGCCGTTTCGCCGGCTTCCATCATACTTTTCAGAGCTTCGAGCTGTTCTGTTTAAAGTAAACACACACACACCACACACATACGGAAACAAAACAAGACAAAAACCAAAAGCAAAATATAATAGAGGAACCAAGATAGAACATCATCCAGTTTTTAAGAAACTGCTAGGGGAACCACCCGAGGGAAGAATGCCCCGGTACAGCCCAGTCTTGTCAGAAGCTAAGCAGGGTCATTAATTGGAAGGGAGAGCACCAAGAAAGGCTCTTCCGAAGAAGGCCATAGCTTGTCACTTGCCTTGAAAGCCCCTTGCTGGGCTTGCCATAAATTGGCTACAACTCCACAGCACTTTACACACACACACACACAGACTAGAACTAGCAGGAACTCTTGGGGTGCGGTCGGACGGCGTGCCGGAGCGTTTTAAACTGCTCCGGTTCCAATCGGATTGTATTCAATCTGGGACAAGCGCAGTCACAATACCCTCTCTCACAGCACAGCACATCGCTCCCGGGCATCCACACAGCAGCACGCGTCGGCGTTTTTTAAAAAATATTTTTTCACAGTTTGCGCATGCGCAGAACAAATTATCCCAAAAAGAATGCCCTGAAGCGAAGACGTCCCTTGAAACTTTTACAGCGAAACTGGCCTCCGTGAGGTCCCGGACTCGTCTGAAGCCTAAAATGAGGCCCCGTTTTTTAATTCGTTTTATTAATGCCGGGGCGGAGCTTTGCCCAAGCGCATATCGCCAACGCCGGGAAAAAAAATGGCGGACAAAAAGCAGAAGCCTTCGGCTTCCGAGCGGAAGTGGCTCTACACCGGTGGAGATGCGATCACACAGCAGGAAAATGCGGCTAGAACCGGAACAGCAGGAAAACACCACTTGGGGACCTGGTAGCAGAATACTCCGGTTTAAAGGGTGTTTGAGCCAACTGGCAACGGCTAGGGACGGGAGGCAGATGTTGGCTGTGTGATTGCGCATCAGTAGTCCATTTCTAACCAGCATCTATACCGGCTCAAATGGCCCATCTGAACGCACCCTTGGAATGTTCTTATGACAGCCACACACACACACACACCAAGTTTGGTATGGAAGAGCCGGACCCCAACATCTGCACTGTTGTATTGTCACAAACAAGGTGCCAATGGTGAATCAAAGTCAAATCCAACCAGTGTTTCTTTGAGATTCTAAATATAAACGTGAGCAGAGAGGCCAGGGATCAGTTTGAAAGTGCTTCCGTATCTTCGGACCCTGCGAGGGCGATCGTAAACCTCTTCACCACTTTGCTGAGCAAAAAAAGTACGTTCCTTCGCTTTTTGTGCAAACATGACAGCTAGAGTGATACGATTCAAAAAATCACCATTTTGATTCCTTGTCGGAAAGCTGGGAAGAGCGTAAGGATCATTTTCGTTACGTGTCAGGGGTACAGTTATCATTCTGGAGCCATGTTTGGGGGGGGGGGCGGAATCCATTTTAATAAATATTGGCACAGTGCTCCCAGTTTAGTGAAAATGGCAATCATGCTCTTCCTGAAGGAAAATTAAAACTACGATTTCTGAAAGGCCTCCTTTTCCCAACTTAGAGGCAGCAGGAAAAAAGGAGGACTCGTCATGGGCAGTGTTCCCTCTAAGCTGAGTTAGTGTGAGCTAGCTCACAGTTTTTTAGCCTCCAGCTCACACATTTTTGTCTCAGCTCAGGGAGGATGGCTCCGGAGCAAACTAATTTATGCAGTAGCCAAGTTGCTTGCTCACAACTTTCATGCTAATAGCTCACAAAGTGGAATTTTTGCTCACAAGACTCCACAGCTTAGAGGGAACATTGGTCATGGGCAGCAGGGGAGGGGTCTGTTTGCAAAAACGGATGTTGTCAGGCTGATCTGACACTGGGAACAGAGGGCATTCAATCAGCTCTGTGATCTCCGATTGCACGTCCCAAATAAGACTGCCTAGGAACTGATTACAGTCCTGTATGACTTCTTGTTCAAGTGTTTCTGGGAATAGCCCCGGTCGCCATTTTCCTCCGGGCCATCAACACAACCTCCGACAGGAGACCAGGCTGTGGCTTGTCTGTTCTGGTTTCAGTTCCCACGTCTCTAGGTACCAGCGTTTGACTTACTTTTTTCTACTTCCGATTTCAGCCTTTTGTTTTTGATAAGTATCTTTCTCTTAAGGTCGTTCGGGGAGGGCAAGGGCCTTCCTGCTTCCAGCTGCAGCAGAGAGAAGAAACGTGGTTAGGAACAGCGTCAGCACGGGCTCCATTAGGTTTGGTTTGTTTTTTAAAGACTTGGCAAGGACCAAGTCCCTGGGACTCACAGAAATTCGTCTGGCAAGCTGTGCCATGTGCTCCACCTCTCTCCTTACCATATTATGGGTTGGCAACACCAGCACACTGACGTGGGGAAAGCGTGGTCTGGTTTAATATTTCGTCCCCTCTCTGTATGAGTGCATTCATAAGACCATAAGAAGAGCTCGGCTGGGTCAGACCAGTGAGGGTCCATCTAGTCCAGCATCCTGTCTCTCACACAGGGGCCAGCCAGTTTTTCTGGAGGGACTACAACAGGGCACAGAGGCCGAGGCCTTCCCCTGATCAGAACCTTAGAAGAGCCCTGCTGTGTCAGACCAGGGAAGGTCCATCCAGTCCAGCCTCCTGCCTCACACAGGGGCCAACCAGTTCCCCAGGAGTGCCAACAACACGGCAGAGAGGCCGAGGCCTTCCACTGAGAAGAATGTCAGGAGAGCCCTGCTGGGTCAGACCAGGGAGGGTCCATCTAGCCCAGCATCCTGGTGTTCCCTCCTGGATCTGGGATTCAGAGGTTTAGTGCCTCTGAATGTGGAGGTTCCCCTCAGTCGCCATGGCTAGGAGCCACTGACAGACTGATCCCCCATGAATCTCTCTAATCCCCTTTGAAAGCTGTTTATTCCTGTGGCCATCACTACACCCTCTGGCAGTGAATTTTAATCACTCTCTGTGTAAGGTGGTATGTCTTTTTGTCAATCTCTTAAGTAGCCAGCAGACCACCGATGGCTATACTTTCCTAATGGTCACAACTCGCTGTATTATGTATTGAATTCGTTAACATTTGCAAGTTCACATGTCACTGTGTTATGCACTGTACACAGGGGTTGTTTCCACTAATCGCACTGTACTTCCCCCCACACTGTATATATTAATACTTGGTTTGCACACAACCCAGTACACCAGCCTTTCCTTTTGTGTGGCCTCTGGTTCTCCGCACCCTCTTTGGTTTCTCGCAAAATCCCCCTCCCCTCCTTTCCCAGTTAACCCGCCCTGCTCTTGCTGCCCGTCGGAGAAACATTTTTACAATAAAAAGCAAATATGATTGGAAGGTACCTACTGGATGTGTCTCTAGTGGTTGCTTTAATAGAAGGTCTCCAAAAATATCTTCACAGTACTTTGACATTTTGTACTGTTGGTATTTGCTGAAAAGATATGAGAGGCCCAGTTACGAACTGAACAGGACATGAAACATCCAATATAGCTTTTAGTGCTCTCTGCGTACCTTGGGGAAAGCCTGTATCAGAAGAGTTTAACCGTGCAGGAAAGATGAGCACAAAATCAAAAACAGTCAAAAGATCGGCTTAAAGGAATTCTGTCAAAGTGACTGTCAAGTGTATTACGGCAACTGCAGCACACTTGAGAACGGGGGGGGGTCAAACGTGTGGCCTGCAGGCTAGAACTGGCCTGTCCAGGGCTCTTAACTGGCCTGTGACCAACCGGTCACTACCTTTGTTGCTAGGCGACAAGAGGCTGTGCGTTACGTCCCTCTTTGCTGTCCCAGTGCTAATGAGTAACGGGCAGCAGGAGTGGGAGGGTGGGCATCGGGGAGATAATTTGAGGAAAGAAGAAGAAGAAGAAGAAGAAGAAGAAGAAGAAGAAGAAGAGGAGGAGGAGGAGGAGGAGGAGGAGGAGATAGATTTATACCCCTTTGCCCTTCCCTCAGAGTCTCAGAGCGGCTTACAAACTCCTTTCCCTTCCCCTCCCCACAACAGACACCCTGGGACGGAGGTGGGGCTGAGAGAGTTCTTGACAGAAACTGCTCTTTTTCAAGGACAGCTCTTGTTAGAACTATGGCTTGCCCAAGGTCATCCAGCAGCTGCAAATGAAGGAGTGGGGAATCGAACCCGGTTCTCCCAGATTAGAGTCCGCACACTTAAACCACTGCACCAGACTGGCTCTCAGGTGGGTCACTGCGTTGGTCTGAAGCAGTGGAAAAAAGTGAGAGTCCAGTTGGTCTTAGAGGGGCCACTGGACTCAAAAACTTTGTTGCGGAAATTCTGTAAGAGTGCTGATGTTTTAAGCATATTTGTATTTTGAGTAAAATTAATATTGTTAATTGGGTTTGCCTGTGTCCTTTATAAAGTTTACATCCCCCATACCTGGCAGTACATTTTATGGCGCACACGTCCCGGCCCGACAAAGTGACATTTATGTCTGATCCAGCCCTCGTAACAAATGAATTCGACACCTCTGCTTCCAAAGATAGCTCTGACCCCTTTGTTATTAACGCAAGCGCTCAGAGTGACTTTGAACTGAGCTTAGCCCAATAACCTCGGAATGCTTTTGGCAACCGAGTTTCTTCTGCTCTGGCCCCTGCCCGCACCGCACGGGGTTCCTCTCTTATCTCACCGGTGGAATAGGCAAGACGAACGGCCCTTCATAAAGTACCTGCAGTGGTTTTCAAACGACAAGATGACGGGATACTCCGACGTCACAAAAGCGGTTTCCTTGATGGCTTGGATCACATCCTTCAAAATACAGAGGAAAGGTTTGAGGATGTGCAGTCAAAGCGAGACTCAAGCAATATGAAAGATACACACATGCTGAAAAACAAACCTAGACTCACTTTTACAATCTGGTCCCTCACCAGTAGCCTGGATGCTGGCCTGTAGCTACCGGGGGTGGGGGCTCTGCCCTCTTCCTTAAAGGCACAGCCCCACGAGAATTTCTCCTGTAAATGCTTTTTTCAATCATTTTAAAACGTTTTCAAAAAGGTATGCACTCCTTTAAGCAGAGTGGGGTGCTGTAATTCCCGCACTGAGTAAGAGGGTTGGAGTAGGTGACCTCTAGGATTCCTTCTAACATTGTGCTAAGAAACTGGTCTCCTTTAAGAGAGTTTTCCTAAGTGTTAGCTTCCTTGACTATAGAAGTCAACACCCCAGACTGCCACCTTGTTCTCAGAAATGTTGCTTAGGCCGGCAAAAGTGATGAACTTGCAGCAGCTGAGAACTGTCATCTCAAGCGGTTGGCAGCTTGGAATTCAGAGAACTATCCTGGGAACAGCTTTCTATTGGCTGAACGGCTTTTCTTTCCGCACTGAGAACTTTAGCCCCACCAGAAAAAAATTTGCCCCGCAAGTCACGAAATCCTGGTTATGCCTGGATGGTATGTTTCACAATGTCCTCTTGGGAGACGGGGGGAAGAAGAAGACTGTTGCAAAAGCCAAATCATCCTTTCGGTGCCACAAATTTGCGCTGGCCAACCAAGCAGTCAGGCTGATTATGAAAACCACCGGCCTTGCTGCCTGCTGCCCCTCTGCTGAGGAATGCCCGAATCCTCCCTCCAGTCGAGGGAGATTTCCCTGCCGGGGCAGAAGAGGACAGTGCCAAACTTCCCGAGGCAGGAGACTGTTTGTTTACTTAACTCCCTTTCCACCCTGCCCTGCCGCCCCAGTGGGGACCCAGAGCGGCTTACAAGCCACTGCAGTCGGCAGAAGTTGGATGCTGGAGCAGAGACGGTAACTAGTGGTCAACCATGGGCAAGTCACGGAATAACACGAGGAGGAACAAAGAGAGAAGAATCTTTTAGGTACTTGGGTAGAGCAGCAGTTTCACATGCAAGAGGAAGTTTACCCAACTGACAGGTGCTTTCTTGGAAAGACAAGAGGAGGATTTACAGTGCGATCCTAAACAAAGTTATACCTTTCTAACCCCATTAGTACAGGAAACTGCCTCTGCCTGAATCAGACCAATGGCTATGAGCCACCAGGGATGGATGGGAACTCTCAGTCTGGGGCAAGGGATGCTCTGCGTTCTTGGTGCTTGGGGGGGGGCAGCAGTGGGAGGGGCCTTCTGGTGTCCTGGCCCCACTGCTGGACCTCCTGATGGCACCTGGTGTTTTTGGCCACCATGTGACACAGACTGTTGGCCTGGATGGGCCACTGGCCTGATCCAACATTGGCTTCTCTTAGGTTCTTACAGGAACTCTCAGTCTGGGGCAAGGGATGCTCTGCCTTCTTGGTGCTTGGGGGGAGGCAGCAGTGGGAGGGGCCTTCTGGTGTCCTGGCCCCACTGCTGGACCTCCTGATGGCCCCTGGTATTTTTGGCCACTGTGTGACTACTGAGTGTTGGACTGGAGGGGCCATTGGCCTGATCCAACCTGGGCTTCTCTTATGTTCTTATATGAACTCTCAGTCTGGGGCAAGGGATGCTCTGCGTTCTTGGTGCTTGGGGGGGGGGACAGTGGGAGGGGCCATCTAGTGTCCCGGCCCCCACTGGTGGACCTCCTGAGGGCACCTGGTATTTTTGGCCACTGTGTGACTACTGAGTGTTGGACTGGGTGGGCCATTGGCCTGATCCAACATGGGCTTCTCTTATGTTCTTATGTTCCATCAAAGTCAATCTTGTCTAATCAGACTGGCAGTCGCTCTCCAGGGTCTGCGGTGGAGGTCTTTCATATACCCACCACCTAATACTGTTAACTGGAGATGCCGGGGACTGAGCCTGGGACCTTCTGCATGCCAAACAGATACTCTGCCACTGAGCCACAGCCCCTCCCCGAAGTCAACGGGCTTAGAAAAGTGTCATTGTGTGTGGGGATGCACAGTTACCCTTTTGCATTTAATAACAAGTCATGTTTACCTTGAAAAGGATGTCTGTGCACATCGCCTTTCCGTGTGTGATGATTGGTTCTTGGTCTTCACCTTTTCCATCCCAGCAGTCGAGTTCGACGCATCTAGAAGCCAGAGCAAAAAAGTACTGAGCCCGCTTCCCCTTTGCTGAGTTAATTAGCAGTTGAGATTTAGAGAGAGAGAGAGAGAGAGAACGAGGACGAACACCTTGCAGACTATTTGACTTACAAAACAGAGGTTCCGTTCATACACATATTAGTGAGTGCACCAAACACCGGAGGGAGGAGAATCAGCCGCCACCACCTACCAGTATGTCTTTGCTTTCCTTGATGTGAATCTGCTGCAGTGATTGTGCTCTGCAATCAGTAAGATGTAAAATAACACTCATTTGAATGCAGATGAGCTTAGATGCGGCGAAGCTCTAAAAAAATTGCCACTGGAATGTGCTCAGGTCCGCTATAATTTACACACTATAACAGGGGGCAAAAAAGCATCTAGATTCTCCTCTGTATTTGGTCATGTCTTTAACGGAAGCATCGTTGCAAGATAGCCCCGTCCACTGGAACACCAGCAAAGCCCCGCTGGGTCCGGCCAAAGGCCAACAGCCAGGAGACTGCCCAGCTGAAACCAGTGAAGAAAGAAAAGGGCCAGGAGGGGTGGGAAGGACGCAAACAATATATAATTAAACCAAATACATGGAGAGAGGTTCTAAAACTGAGTTAGAACCAGAAACAATTGGGGCGGGGGGAGAACCAGGTTTATGGATTTTAGGCAATATATAAAATACTGGCACACATGAGTATCTGTTAACGAAACATTCTGCAGTGGATGGATTTATGTAGTCCATAGCCAAAGCCTCATTGACCGTAGTTTGTATAATTCTCAAAACCTCTGTTGTGGGATCAAAGGAAATGGGCTGATAGAAATCGGCATCCTGTAAAAGGGAATTAGCTATTATTAAATAATCACTCTTATCTAGAATAACAACGCCTCCCCCCCTTTGTCTGCCTCTTTGATGACAATACATGCTTACATCCAGGGCTATTTTGGGGGCAGGAACGCACAGGAACAGAGTTCTGGCTGGCTACCAAGTTGGCCATGCCCAGCAGGAACTCATTAGCATAACAGGCCACACCCAGCAGCAGAGACTCATTAGGATTGGCTACATGAGGGGTGTGTGGCCTAACATGCAAAGGACTTCCTGCTACAAAAAAAGCCCTGGCCCGGTTTTGACAACAAATGAGGTAAACAGTATAGGAAGCATAAGGTGGGGTGTGGCTGGATGACCACACTTCTGGTAACATGGGGGTGTGGCCTAATAGGCTAAATAGCTGTGCTGTTTGGGTGTGGCCTAATATGCTAATGAGTTTCTGCTGTTGGGTGTGGCCTGTTATGCTAATGAGTTCCTGCTGGGCTTTTTCTACAAAAAAGGTCCTGCTTACATCCAGGGCTTTTTTTATAGCAGGAACTCCTTTGCATATCAGGCGACACGCCCCTAATGTAGCCAATCCTCCCAGAGCTTACAGAGCTCTTCTTACGGGGACTACTGTAAGCCCTTGGAGGACTGGCTACATTAGGGATGAGTCGCCTAATATGCAAAGGAGTTCCTGCTATAAAAAGAGCCCTGCTTACATCTTTCTTTCAGCATTGTGCTTCTGAAGAAGTGTTTTTTTCTAAACGAAGTAACATTCCAGAGTCTTCATAAATGTTTACTGATCTACCCTAAAGCTAATCTGTTAATTGTCTCTATTTGTAAACTGCAAGAACTCTAGCTCATTGCCTCAATGAATTTTACAGCTTATACTTTTTGCCTCCTGTATGTTGTTATGCACAGCATATATTTGGTTTAATTATATATTGTTTGCGTCCTTTCCCCACCGGCTTTTCCTTTCTTCACTGGATCAGACCAAAGGCCCATTCAAGTCCGGTGTTCTGTTCACACAGTGGCCGGCCATCCTCTAGGAGTCCCACAAGCAGGACAACTGCGACAACAACCTCTCGCCTCTGCTCCCCAGAAACTGATGGAAAGAGGCACACTCCCTCTGGGATGGGAGGGAGGAGATATCAGTCATGATTTTAGTAGCTACGGGTAGCCCCATCCCTCCATTAATTTTGTCCACTCCCCTTCTAAAGTCTTTCAAGTTGGCGGTTGTCTCCACATCCTCTTTCGGCACCTCCACCGAATACTTTGTTTGAGACACTGACCCAATTGAATGCAGTGGTGAACCAGACAAATGTTTTACAACACAGGGTTTGGCTTAATACTAATCTAGACCTCCGCCTTGATGTCCAACCTGCATCCGGCTAAGAGGACTTGTCTGTACATCTCCACGGAGGATTTCCCACCAAACTGTCTCCCCGTCAGATACGTGTTGTGGGAAGAGCTGATGAAGTAGTGGGCCAAAGGCTGTTCCATCTCTTGGTATAGCTCTAAGCGGTCAAGGAAGACAGGCGCGTTCTCGTCGGACATCAGGTACCGGCAAAACCCATCACTGGACATGAGGCCTGAAAGTAGAAAATGCAGCATTTACGCGGGGAAATCCCACTGCGGCTATAAAAAGGAATCAGCCGCGGTTGCCCATGAAACCATCTGGGATCACCCCACGTCTGGAGGCCGCTCTGAGTTCAGCTGGACCTTTGGTGTGCCCATCCAGGAAGGGGGTACGGTTGATTTCTCCGCTCCCTCAGACGTGCCACAGATGCAGTCAAGATATTGGTGGTGACCACCCTTCGGGAGAGATCAGTCTCAGAAACAAGAACGTGAACACCAAGTAGCCCTTCGTAATACGGAGGCCCCGTCTAGAAGGCTGCTGTGTTTCAGAGCTCCTGAGGTGCATCACAGCATCTCTCTTTGGAGCTACCGTTTCAGGAAGGCCTAGAACCACAGAATCATGGAAGGGGCCAGACAGGCCGTCCCGCCCAACCCCCCCTGCTCAATGCAGGATCAGCCCAGAGCATCCCTGAAAAGTGTCGGCCCAGCCACTGCCTAAAGACTGCCAGGGAGGGGAAGCTCACCACCACCTCCCCAGGCAGCCGATTCCACTGTTGCACAACTCTGACTGTGAAAAAGGTCTTCCTAAGATCCAGCCGGTACCTTCCCGCCCTTCATTTAAACGCATGATTGTGAGTCCTCTCCTCTGCTGCCAACAGGAACAGCTCCCTGCCCTCCTCTGAGTGACACGGCCCTTCCAAGACTTCAAAGAGGGCCAATCCTGTCCCCCCTCCGCCTCCTCTTCTCCAGACTGAACATTCCCAAGAAGTCCCTCAGAGCCTTTCCTCGCAGGGCTTCTTGGTCTCCAGGCCCCCCCGGTCATCCTCATCGCTCTCCTCTGCACCTGCTCCGTTCTGCCCTCATCCCTTTTTGAAGTGAGGCCTCCAGAACGGCACACAAGACTCCAGGTGTGACGCTCTACCACCAATGCTCCCTCTAAGCTGTGGAGTCCTGTGAGCAAAAATTCTACTTTGTGAGCTACCAGCATTAAAGTTGCAAGTGAGTGATTTGGCCACTGCATAAATTAAGTTTGTTCTGGAGCCCTCCCTTCCTGAGCTAAGGCCAAACTGTGTGAGCCGGAGGCTAAAAAACTGTGAGCTAGCTCAGACTGACTCAGCTTAGAGGGAACACCATGACGCCCGAGACCGAACGGTGTGCAGAAATGATCATCGCAAAGAACCCGGCTCACCTTTGCTTTTTAAATCCTCGTCTGGCTCGTACGTTTCGATTATCTGCAGTGCTCTTTTAGTGTCATAGAAGGGAAACAAAATTTCATTCAGCCGAGGGTCTCGCTGATGCTAAAGTCAGAGGGAAACACAATTTAGACAGATGAACTCCTGCACGGCTTTACATCTGCAAAAAAATGACGAGGCAGGGAAGGGATTCTGAAACGCAACCCTCAGCTATTCTGTCGGAAAGCCCATTTTCTTCTCTTCTAGTTTGGTTTTAAATTATGGCTTATCGCAGATAAAGCTGATTTCAAACCCCATGTCCCACGTAGCTGTGTAATGTTCACAGGGGGAGGACACATGCAAGCAATGCGTACGGCAACACCAGAGTGATCACTTACTGCCCCGCTGCGCAGCGCCATTGATAAACGCCCCTTGCACAGATCAAACGTGATTTGAATAGCCTGGCTGAATAGTTTTAGCAACAGATCACTTCTGAATTTCCCAAGTATTATATTGTCACTTTTCAAAAACATTCAGACATAAAACACCAAGAAGCACGCTACTGGAAGATGATTACTATTTTTAAAAAAGAAAAAAGGACCCCATGGAGTCGGTAAGCTGGTTTCTGAGAGGGGGGGGATGTGGGTCGGCAGGAGAGCAGCGAGATTCGAGTCCCAGCAGGGCCTTAGAGGCCATCCAGGTTTTCCAGGTGGAAGCTTTTGAGAGTCAAAACTCTCTTCCATCAGACTACCAGACTCAAATCAGTCTGTACACTAGTTTTTAAATTTATTGGGATGCATATCAATTTATAAGGTGAAATGAATGAAGTCAGGAATAAGGAGTTGAGCCTAAAGAAATGCAAGGAGAGGTCTGCTTTCCAAAGGAGCCTCCTGTCTCCCTCGACACACCTCCCACCCCCTGGAAAACGGCCCCTGAGCGTCAGAGGGATGGGATGGGAGGCCGGGTGGCGGCATTGGTGGAGGCTCCCTTACCCCTTACGAGGGAAGAACTGCTTTTCCGTTTGCTTCTAACACAGGAGAAATGAATTTTGTTGACACAAGGGAGGAAAGAACGAACGATGAGGCTGTTCCTAAAATCCTCAGCAGAAAGGAAAAGATTTCAGGTAACCCAGAGTGGAAATCTAGCATGGTACCAACGGCACCGACCCAAAGTTCCGTTTGCAGATTCCTGAAATTCTAGGGATGATATCATGCAGTGCAAAATTCTTCAAATGGCCAAATGGGTACCTGGGAGATTCACCCACACCAACAGTTTCCTGGTTAAACAAATATATTCGACAGATGTTGAAGTTTCTACTTTTTCATAAAGACAAGGCTGCACAGTGAATATCCAGTTTGCTGCTGCTGCTGTTGTTGTTTTTAACCAAAACTGAATACATTTCAGCTGCGTGGTATGGAAAGTGGATCCAAGCAAAAAAAGAATAAATGACGATAGAAAACCCCGCAAAACAAAAGTCCGGGGGGGGGGGGGCAGTATTTTCTCAAAGTCAAGGCTGCTTTTGCTACCTTCTAAACCCTGAAAAGCCTCCGGGTTCCTACTACCAGTGCCCAAGAGGCAAGACAGAGCTGAGAAGACACCGACCTTCTTCATCAGCACAGCGAACAGTCTGCCACCAGGCAGAGAGTAATCCAATTCGTTCTGCCCGGGCTTCCTGGCTCTATAAGCTGAAGCTGATGAAACCTGGCAGAGACGGGAGGCGGGCCGCCCCTTCCCCAGGCAAGCCACCTCTCCGCAACCGAGCGTCGGCACGAAACCAGTCCGCCCAGCTACGCACCCACACTCCCTGGGAGCAGGTAAAAGCCTTGTGCAGGCCTGGTGTCAAGATACAAGACGCAGAGCGGATGAGGAGACGCAGGGCAGAAAGTTCCGGAGCTGGATGGGAAGCCACACAGAACAGGGGGTAGGAACCAGTGCTCTCTCTGAGCTGTGGGGGCCTTGCGAGCAAAAATTCCACCTTCCGAGCTCCTGGCATTAAAGCTGTGAGCGAGCGATTTGGCTGCTGCGTAAATTAGTGTGCTCTGGAGCTTCCTGAGCTAAGACAAAAGTCTCTGAGCTGGAGGCTAAAAAACTGTGAGCTAGCGAACACTAACTCAACTTAGCGGGCACACTGGTGGGAACGGCTCTCCTCCCACCCGCCCCTTGTGAGGGAGGAACGTGCAGGGCTGGGCGGAAGGTCACTCGGGAGTGACCAGTCACTCTCCAAGCAATTAGGAGTTCTCTGCGCCTCCTCCCCTGCGGCTGCCATCACTTCCTCTCCCTCCCCTTGGAAGACGCAGTTTCGCTCCTCTTTCTCTGACATGCCAAGGAGGAGACGGCACGCACACCCACCCACAGAGTGTTTGCTCTGAATGGGAAAACGACAGCACCGAGAGCGCCCCCCCCCTTACCCACCTCTCCTCCTCCTCCAGCATCCACACGTTCCCTCGCTCTAGAGAGGAGAGGAATGTGGTATTGACCCCTTTCCCCTGCTTCAAAATTGTCTAGGGAGAAGCCTTAGATTTCCTCGCTGTGTGGAGGAGAATACAGTTGGGGTGAGGGGGTTGCTTTGGGAAAACATCAGAGGAAGCATTTCTTCGCCCAAGGACCGCAGACCCGGTGGGGAACATTGGGATTTTTGTACAAGGCGCCATTTTGCGACTGGCTCTACCCGCCAAGCTGCCATTTTGTGACTGGTCGTTCCCAAGGCTCTCGAAGAAAGCAAAGTGGCTTCCAGAAACGTGACGTCTGCCCTCTCCTGCTCTACGCTACACACCCATCTCCAGTACATGCCTACGGATAAGGAAAGGTGAGGAAGGGAAAACGAAGCAAACGGAGTATGAGCCTGTGTACTCGCAAACGAGTATTCCCTCCCTCAGGGAATAGTAATCCTCCCCTTTTTCCAACACGTGCCACTGAGAAACCCACAAGCTGGGTAAGAGGGCAACAACCTTCCCTGAGCATTTGCCCTTGATATTCAGAGGCACACCGGTCCTGAAGTTGGAAGCCCCATTTAACGTGTCACGGTTAATAGCCCTGCCCAGATCTACCCCTCCGGGAATGTAACCTTCCAGGGGGATACGGCCAACAAACCACCACCATAGTTGGCTAAAGCCACCAAACCAGCCCCTGACTACCTATTCCCAGGCTCCGGGCTGAGGATGAAAGTCACGTCCTCTCCGTCCACCAGATGCCAGAGCCCTGAAGGAGACAAACCGCTCTCTGTCCACACCCAGCTCAGGGAAGGGAGAACACACAGGGAAGGAAGAATACTTCAGTGCCCCGAGAATCAGCAGAAAACTTCTAGTGGAGAGCCAGTTTGGGGTAGTGGTTAAGTGCGCAGACTCTTATCTGGGAGAACCGGGTTTGATTCCCCCTCTCCTCCACTTGCACCTGCTGGTGGGACCTTGGGTCAGTCACAAGCTCTGGCACAGCTGTTCTTGAAAAAGAGCCATTTCTGTCAGAGCTCTCTCAGCCCCACCTGCCTCACAGGGTGTCTGTTGTGGGGAGGGGAAGGGAAAGGAGTTTGTAAGCCGCTCTGAGACACCTTTGGGCAGTGAAGGGCCATGGGGTATAAATCCAATCTCTTCTCTTCTTCTTCTGGAGAGGACATCCACATTTTGTGCACTGCTGATCACACAGCATCATAAGGAGAAGGAGGAGGAGGGTAGAGTTACAGCGTCAAGAATTTTGAGGATTCAGGGATTTCTCTAATTTTCAGCTTTCCAGCTGTTCTTAAATGTTGAACTTCAGCACCGAACATCTAAGGCAGCTTGGAAGGGACTCTGCACCATTATTCCATCAGCCATGGCACTGATCCTTATTCTTGCACCCGCGGCACATGTGAGAATGTGGGCTAGCCCAGGGCCACTCCGCATGAGGCCACGGCGTTGGAGAAGAGAAGAGATTGGATTTATACCCCGCCCTTCACTACCCAAAGGAGTCTCAGAGCGGCTTACGATCTCCTTTCCATTCCCCTCCCCACAACAGATTGACACCCGGTGTAAAACAGGCGGGGCTGAGAGAGCTCTGACAGAAACTGCTCTTTTTTCAAGAACAGCTCTGACAGAACTGTGGCTTGCCCAAGGTCATCCAGCAGGTGCGAGTGGAGGAGTGGGGAATCAAACCCGGTTCTCCCAGATTAGAGTCTGTGCACTTAACTACACCAAACTGGAGAGACCTCTTAGTTCTGAAGGAGGGGGCCTACCCACACAGTGGCAGAAAGTCCTGCTCATGAGTAGCCCGGGTCTGACTCTTAATGCAGATGCCGGAAAGAGGACTGGGGCTTGGGTGACTGAAGAATCAACCTGCCCCCCAAGTAGCATTGCCAAGACACCGAGGGGCCACCCCCTCCTCAGGCCCTTCTTCCCCTCCCTCCACCTTCTGAGGGGCAGCCAGTGACCACAAGGGATGGCTTCGCCATCTCACTCTCCTGCCTACGGAGTTCGCTCCTCTCCCTTTGGCAGGTGCCCACAGATGGGCGTCTTCAGGTGGCTGGACAAGCTTGTTTTAAATTTTTTGGTAGCATTGTAATTGTTCAGGATAGAGTTTTCGGTTCTCCACATTTTCTCATTCCGTTTTTGGTTGTATTATGATTTCAACTGGCTGATACAGAGTGTCACCTGGTCTGGTTTGGTTTCTATAGGGCAGGGCTTTTTTCCTGGGGGAATGTGCCGGAACAGAGTTCCAGAACCTCTTTGACAAAATTCTTTTTAAATATTTAAAAGTTCCCGAGTTTTCAGTATACAGACTGAAAACTTCATTTCCCTCGAGAGTTTTGGCACCTCTTCTTCCAGCCTCCCCCCAAAAAAACCCTACTGTAGGGTATTTTAGTTTTAGACTGGGGGGTCTCCAATGGGTAGTTTGTGAATTAGCGGTAACTCACCAGCTATTGCAAGGTAGCTCATGCATCCCCTGGAACAGAAGTTCCCAAACTTATCTGGCCTACTTCCCCCCTTTTCAGAAGAAAAATTACTCTGTGCCCCCCTGGATGCAGTTTGGAGATCTGCACCTGGATCGTTCCAGCACCCCCCAAGGGGTGGAATTGCCCACTTTCGGAATCAGTGCCCTGGAACATCCTGGAAAGATCCTGGAAAGATCTGCCCTTGGGTTTTTTGTTTTGTTTGTTTGTTTAAAAAGCTTCCATTTCGTAGGATTTTTTGTCTCTCTGTTGTTTTTCTAAAGCTTCTATTTCATAGGATTTCCCCCCCTCTGTGCTTCTTATCTGATAGCTTCATTTCTGGCACACTTCCTGGCCTGTGTTATGTTTCTAGGACAGAACGAAGCACAGTTGTCACGCTGGGGAGGGGTGGCGTTTGGGATGTTTTTCATTACCTAAAAGCGGAGGTGGCTTCAAGGGCCCTCAAGTCGCGGCTGACCTACGGCGACCCAAGCGTGGGGCTCTCAAGGCAAGAGAGAGGTGGCCCGAGGTGGCTGGCCACTGCCTCCCTCCGTGTAGCGACCCTGGGCTTCCTCGGTGGTCTCTTCCCCCCCCCTCGAGTACTAACCAGGGCCAACGCTCCGTAGCACACGAGTAGTTCTGTGTGAGAGGGCACGTCACAATTGTTCTTCAGCCGCACAGCTGAGTCCGACTCTTCGCGACCCCACGGACCACCTCATGCCAGGCCCTCCTCCGGAGTTTGCTCAACTTCGTGTTTGTGGCATCGGTGACACCGTCTCACCATCTCCTCCTTTGCCATCCCCTCCTTCTTCTTCCACCTTCAGTCTTTCCCAGCACCAGGGTCTTCTCCAGTAGGAGAAGCGTTAGGGCCGCTCAAACACCAGCGGGCTCAGCTCAAGTCCTGCTCACCAGGGGCCGGTGGGGACTCTTTGTCAGGGGGGCTCTCCTGCACTCCCCGACACACCTGACCCCCATTCAGAGGGCCTTGCGCATGGCATGCCTTGCACGTGGCATGCCATAGGGCGACCCTCCACACTCTCACCACTACCACCACCGGCCTGCTGCTGCTGCTTGCCTTTTGGCAGCTACCCAAGGCAAACAGCGGCAAGGGAGGGAGATTTGAGGCTCTGTCCAACATGCCCCACTGCAAGGTTTGCAGCAGCCCTGCCTATGGAGGTATACAGGATGGGATCCTAAAAAGAGCCATCTTGTTGGGCAGCTTGACAGAGACCATTCCTCACGGGCCCTTGAGTTTGCTACTAAGAAGGCATTTCATGGAGCCATAGGATTAAAAAGTCTCTCTCTCTCTCATCAACTGACACCAACACCTGACCTTTGTAGGAATCGCCCGCTGGGAGGGTCACGACTCCCAGCTTCCCTTCCAAGTTCTGAGGCCTGGCCTCTGTGCCTCCTACAGCCCAGCGCCTGGTCACCACAGGGACCATTTACTGCCTTGCGTCCCCCTGGAGGAGTGGCCACTTGCCAACCACCTACCTTCCACCCGGCGCTCCTTTTAAAATAGCGTGTCCAAGACGGTGGAGGTCTATGTGGCACAGAGAACCAGTGCTAGCATCAGAAGTCATAAAGCATTTATTAAAAAAGAAAATGTTCACAAGCGTACTTTTAACACAGCACCAGATTGAGCAAGGGATTGAAAAAGAGAAGGGTAAAATGCAATTCCTCTGTCCCTCCCTCTATGCATGCACTGTTGCTTGTTAAATGTAAGGCAGGCTCCTTAGCTTAGAAAGTTACAGATATTCTATAGGGTTTCCTTTACCTTCCAGCCTCTTTCAGGTGCACAGGCAATGGCTGACTTCCACAGGCCTCCGGTAAGAGTTCTGTCTGCCTCAATGGAATCAGCACCGAAAGAGGCCTTCCTCCTGGCTCTCGGGAGCTTTATCGTTTTCTTTCTCCTCCCATGGACCAGGTCAGGCTGGGTCAAAGAAGCTTTTCCGGAAGTCTCCAGGAGTTTCTTCCTGAAGTCCTTCTGGTACTTAATTCCTGCAAACCTCTGTTCCCTGGGCAAGAGGAGGAACGGACCATCCTATTTTCTCTTGCTAGACCTATAAGCATTTCTAAAAGGGTGGCTGAGATGAGCAACTGAATTGACTTCCCTCCTCCTGCCTGTTCTCTGTCCAGAGAGAAAACTTGTAAAAACTCCTGGGGAAGGTTTTGCTCAGTTCAAAACTCCCCCCCCAAATGCATTTCTTCACAGGGCCTAAAGACCATCCACAGTTCAACCCTCTGCACCACGCAGGATGACCTAAGGTATCGCTGACAAATACATGTCCAATATCCACTTAAACACCTCCAGATAGAGAGAACCCACAGCATTCCTGGGCCACCAATTCCATCCTTGAACTACCCTTACTTTTAAAAATATTTTCCTGATATCCCGCCGATATCTCCCCACTGATAACTTAATCCCATTATTATAAGTCCCATCCTCCACCACCACCATTTCAGAAATAACAGGGCAGTGCAATACTTCCTAAGGCATATGGCAGCATTTATATTTTAACAACATAAGAACATACGAGAAGCCATGTTGGGTCAGGCCAGTGGCCCATCCAGTCCAGCACTCTGTGTCACACACAGTGGCCAAAAATACCAGGGGCCATCAGGAGGTCCAGCAGTGGGGCCAGGACACCAGAAGCCCTCCCACTGTTGATCCCCCCAAGCACCAAGAATACAGAGCATCCCTTGCCCCAGACTGAGAGTCCCTATTGATACCTTGTGGCTAACAGCTACTGATGGACCTCTGCTCCATATGCTTATCCAATCCCAACTTGAAGCAAAACATTAATTGAAATATTAATTGGGAAACAAAAAAACCCCCAACACTCTCAGAATTTTACATGAGAAAAGTCCCATTCTTAATCTTCCCTTCCACTGTCCACTCAATATTTGGAAGAGCCACCCCATAAACACTGGTGCCCCTTTAGATCAAACTTTGCAGGGCACAACAACAATACAAGCAGTTAACACACACAACACAGTTGGACACCACGGCAAGTAATCAACGCAAGCACTTGCGAAGCCAAGCACGAAGGCAGGCAAGCGGGAGGAGGCGCTCACACCACAAGGGGGCTGATCGTTGCACCCAAACGAGGCCGGAGTGGGAAGGCCCGCGGGGACCAGAAGCACAGCAGACGGTGGGAGGGGGGGCATGCGGTGAGGGGGCTGAGAGGGGCCAGGCACTGCACACAAACTCGTACGGTAGTTAATGTAGGAAAAAGCTTACTTCATTTAGAAAGCTCACTAATTGGTCTACCGTTAAATAATCAGTTTTGTCGCCATTGCTGAAAAGAAATTGTTTAGACAAAGTAAGTTTTCATGTCAGTTGCCACAGCAGGTACGATTTACATGTTGACATTTGGGAGACTCTCAACACCCCTCTAATTGTCCTGCCACTGACCTGAGCTCAGCTTTTTTGAAACGGGAGCTACGACTGATGGGTGAGGCTGATCAGCCTTGCTACAAACAGCGGCAGCCCCCCCCCCCGTGTTCTTATTCTAACAGGTTCAGATGATTTACAAACCAACATGTAAGTCTTCCACTCTAAAATCTTAGCAGACAAAAATTTCATACAGTAAGACTTCCTTAATCTAGTTAGTTCACATATTATGTTAATAATCTTAAAAACAGCAGGTTAATATTGTAGGTTAGTAAAGCCAATACAAAAACACTCCCCAGTACTTCCCTGGTTAGTTCCTGAAAACCACTAATCTGAACTTCTGCTTAGAATGAAACCCCTGGAGAAGATGGTACAGCTGACTGCTGGTATTGACACGGTACAGAGCCATGACACAAGAAAATATTTATCGCGTGGGAACAGGGCGATAACACAATCAAATTAAATTTCACATATTCCAGTCCACTTACATCTTCCTAAAAAGATCCTCAATGTCGGTGCGAGGACATATCTTCTGTGTCAGTTCATAAAACTTTTCGTACGTAAACGCGGAAGGCTCTATTTCGTCATTCTGGAAACGGAAGGATAACTTGACTGGGGCCCTCCGAAACACCCGCTTCACATTTTGACCGAGCGAACCCAAAACTACCGAAAAGGGTCTCCTCTGCCGAGTCAAGCCAGCGCTCCCTCTCACCCAGTATCGCGTTTCTGACCATGCCCAGATCTAAACGTGGCTTACGATGAACCCAGCACAGGACTGGAACTAGGCTTGCCAACAGCCCCCCCCCGGAGGGGGGAGGGGGGATCCCCCGATTTTGCGGGCTCCCGCCCCCCAACAGCCGTGACCCAGCATGACGCCCCCAACATGATGATGTCATGCAGAAGTGACATCATCAAGTCGGGGACATCGCACATGGTGATGTCACCCTGTCCTTCACTCCCGGAAAGGTCCCTCCCGGCCCCCACTGGTGTGGAGGTAAAGACCAGGCCACCCTAACTGGCAGCAGTCGCCCTAAGTTCATGCCCGGATTTACCAGCTGAAGGCTGTACGAGCATGAACGTCAACGGAGCACTCCTCTGGTGTGGCTCGCAGGCCACAGGGTTTAGCTGCCGTCCACGATATTTTACACCCAGGGGTGTTTAAAAGGGAAGCATTCAGCAGCTCACCTAATATTATTCGAAAGCAAAACAAGAGAACCGGGGGGCTGTTCCCATTCCCAACGCTCTGTATGATGATTAGGGTGTCTATATAATTTACTCCGTAATAAGTAAATGTATATTTTTGTACATCTGTCAATATTTAATGTTTTTAACTTGACTAACAGGATTATTGTGCCTGTACACTTAGATCTCCTTAACCTTTTTGGTTGTTAGTTCAACCCAGGGTGTCTTTACAGCCGACTTGCTACGAAATGCCCTCATTAGAAGCAGTGAGGAAAGGTTAGTGTCTGAGATGGCACTAATTAATATGGTTCGGAGGGCTGGGAATAATCTTCGGGCAGCACTGCTGGGAATGTTTGCATCACGGCACGGAGCTAAAATTAACGAAGCTCTTCATGCTTGGAAATGAAAGATAAATACCTTGCCGCTGGGGAGACCCAACTCCTTAAGTGCCTGAAAGATCACCTTTTCGGTTTTACCTGATGCAAACGTTCGGGTAATGCTGGAGGAAAGAGAAAGGAAAATCATTCAGAAGGCACGGAGGAATCCATCCCTCCACCGCAGGGCTGGGCTTTCTTCATGCTTCCAAACCCCCCCCTCACCACCACCACCGGACCACATTTACCAAATCATTTTAGCAAAAGGCCTCTGATGAACATCCCACCTCCGAATCACGGTGTGGATTGACACAGCTTTTCATACAAGTCAGGATTCAGGAACCATTTCCAGAAAGTTTTCAGCGTAACTAATAGGTTGTCGAAGGCTCTCCTGGCCAGACTTCATTAGTTGCTGTAGATCTTCCGGGTTGTGTGGCCGAGGTCTTGGCATTGTTGGGTCATGCCAAGACCACGGCCACACAACCCAGAAAATCTACAGCAACTAATTTCAGTGTAATTGTTTCATGTTACTTTTTTGAACAAGTGGGAGCACCAAGGGATAAATTGAGGGTGTTTCCCACGTATGTTACCAAAACCGTCTTTCTAGTTTTCTCTTTGCTACAGACCCAAAGGACTCTGGTTTCTTAACATGCTAACCATTTCTCCCCCCAAAATCTCCCCTTTCTCTTTTCATCCATACCATATGAACACCGGAGAAGCCAATGTTGGATCAGGCCAATGGCCCATCCAGTCCAATACTCTCCTGTGTCACACAGTGGCCAAAACCCAGGTGCCATCAGGAGGCCCACCACTGGTGCCAGAACTCCAGACGCCCTTCCACTGTTACCCCCCCCAAGCACCAAGAAGACAGAGGATCACTGCCCCACACATAGTATTCCATCTATACCTTGGGGCTAATAACCACTGATGGACTTCCGGTCCATAGGTTTATCCAGTCTGCTCATAAGAACATAAGAGAACCCATGTTGGTACAGGCCAATGGCCCATCCAGTCCAACACTCTGAATCAGGAGGGCCACCCGCAGGGCCAGAACTGCAGAAGCCCCTCCCACTGTCACCCCCTCCCCCCCAGCACAAAGCATAGGCTCCTGCTTACGTTTTTTAAAAAAGAAAATGAGACAAGTGTCCGATTCTTGCTGGGCACATCACTAAACAGTGACTGCACGTACCTCCTCACCGGAATCTTGCCGTTGGTGTTTGTCAGAAACGCCAGTTTCATCCAGCTAAAAGGTAAGAGAAAATGATTACGAAAACGTACCCCACAGGAGGAAAAACCGCAAGACCTAGTCTGTAACTTACAGAGAAGGAAGGCAAAAATGCAGGGAACAAGCCCATTCTGCGTTCCACACATCTGCTGTAATGCACGAGACTTGTGGATTTCACGCAGAACGAGATCTATGTAATGCCCTTTGAAAAACAGGAAGTTAAGCTGTACAGGATTCTACTTAAGAGCAGAGCCAATGTTCACCAGTTTCAAATGTCCTAAAAACATCCCCATATTCCATGATGGATGTGCATGTGCTGCGAGAGAAGAACATTCAAGCCCTCTCCCCTCCGGTCTACGCTACCAGTTCCAGCCCCATCCCTAAGCTTCCCTGTGGCCACCGGGGCCGGAGCGACGTGCGCATATAAAAAGGGGGACTCTGTCTGAACTTTTTAACTTAGCCTGGCTGGAAATATCCTTGAGCCTGGTTAGAAAAGCTCCCGGACCACGTGGCTTCCCGGCTCCTGAGGTTCACAGTGGCCTCATACTTTGCCCTGGGGGGCAGCTGAACGACAGCCCGGCTCCCCGGAATTTTGACAACCAGACTGGGGGGGGGGGCAGGGCAACTGCATGCTGATTTCCAGTACCCAGGAACTTGACCAAAGCAAACAAACAAAAATCCGGGGTGGGGGGAGCAACAAGCACACCAAAATGAAAGCACTTTTCAACCGCAAAGTGAAAAATCAAACACTGCCTGCGGTCCCACAACCAGATATAGTCATTTCACCTTTCCAGATTTAAAGAGCACGATCAGAGCACAACATCTGCCTTCCGTGCCCCAGTCATTGGCACCCCTCCCCCGGGGACCGGGGAAAGTCCGGTATTAAGGGATGCCTGTGCTTCTACCCTGCATTCCTGACGTCTGACACACACACACACACACGTTGCAAAGTCAAGCCATTTGGGAAGTCTGAACCTTCCCTTTCATTTCCGCCTCCTTTGTTTTTTTTCGGATCAGGTGACAGTGTTTGCACAAGCGCACAAATCGCCCCTGGTGATGTCAAACACCTTGGCCACATAGTCCTTCTGGATTGGGGATCTCTGTGGGAGTTGTTTTCAGGTGACAGATCCCCCCCCAACCCCTCTGTTTCTGCATCACAGCGTGAGAGCATCCCATGACTGACACAAGGGTTAATGCATTGAAGTCAATGGGACTCCTCTCATGTAAATCTACACTTTAACACACACACCCCGTGTATTCCATGGAAGAGAGGTGAAGGGAAGGAGGCCGAGAGGGGCCAGAGTACTTAGCAGAGAGGAGCTGGAGCTTTGGACACACGCTTATGCACGCAGGTGAAAGACAATAAAGAAGAAGAAGAATGCCGCAACAATCTGAATGGTGGACTGTGGGGGTGGGGGTGGGCAAGGGCCCAGTGAAGCCAATTCAGGGTGGGACGTCTGATCAAAACTTCCTGTGCAGCCAGATTGTGCCAAGCCTCCAGTGTGACTGCAGCCTACAAAGGCTTTCAGCTTAGCTCCTCCCTCTTTCCTCTACCTTCCTTGAAGATCTAATTTCTTCAAAGCATTCCGAACTCTAAAAGTAGACAGCATCTTCACTGTGCTCTTACTTGGGCAACAGAAGGGGGGAAAAGGAGAAGGGAAACCTGACAGCTACCCCAACTTCTGTGGTAAACCCTCCCAATCCTCGGGAATGGTGCCCCTACTGGATACCCCCACCCCACCCTCGGGCAACGAAACTGAAAGCTTGGTGTTTAATTCAGCCAGGCTGGAAGGCGAAAGGCCTAAAAGAGAAGCACATCCAGCAAAAGGCAAATATTAATGAACAAACAAAGGCAAATGTGGGTGAACAAACTGATACAGTCACCAGTGGCCCATCGGGCCCTTACGCTCGCCTACGTGGCAGTTTGCCTGTGATCAGTGGAGCAATGCCTATTGCTCTCTCCGTATTATGTCTCCACAATGCCCATCCAGCTCCACACCCAAGAAAAGGCAGCAATATAACAAACGTGGACAGCCACAGTCATAAGAACATCAGAGAACATAAGAGAGGAACCAATGTTGGATCAGGCCAGTGGCCCATCCAGTCCAGCACTCTGTGTCACACACAGTGGCCAAAAATACCAGGGGCCATCAGGAGGTCCAGCAGTGGGGCCAGGAAGCTAGAAGCCCTTCCACTGTTGCCCCCCCCAAGCACCAAGAACACAAAGCATCACTTGACCCAGACCGAGAGTTCCTATCTGTACTTTGTGGCACATAGCCACTGATGGACCTCTGTTTCAGATGTTTATCCAATTCCCTCTTATAAGAACATAAGAGAAGCTGGTGTTGGATCAGGCCAATGGCCCATCCAGTCCAACACTCTGGGTCACACAGTGGCCAAAAATACCAGGGGCCATCAGGAGTTCCAGCAGTGGGGCCAGGACACTAGAAGCCCCCTCCCACTGTTGACCACCCCCCCAAGCACCAAGAACACAGAGCATCACTTGACCCAGACCGAGAGTTCCTATCTATACCTTGTGGCTCATAGCCACTGATGGACCTCTGCTCCAGATGCTTATCTAATTCCCTCTTGAAGCCACGGTCAACCATGGAATTAATGAGGGACTCTGACCTACTAAGCCACAGGAACACAAACCCAGCTCCAGGGAACGGTGGTTTGTGGGTGTGCTTGCGTATCTTTCTGTCTCCTGAAAAAGGTACGGGAGCTGCCAGAGGCTCTTCCTCTTTTTCACGCTCAGCCCCTGGATGCGGCAGCTGCCGGCCACTCCAAGGGAGGGCCTCACCCCCCAGCAAGAACACCTGGGGATAACTGTGATGCAGGTGGGTGGCCACGCTGGTCTGGAGCAACCGAGTGAAGTTGGAGTCCAGTCCCTGCAGACGGAAGATTACACCCGGGGGGGGGAATTAAACTCTGCTGGTCTTACATGTGCCACTGGATTCCAGCTCTGTTCTGCGCATAAATGGCCAATTGTTCTCCCTCCCTCCTCCCCGCCCCCCAGCCAAAGTTCACCCCAGGCCAAGAGTCACAGCCGAATCACTCAGCGGATTATACATCAGCCAATGAACGCCCTCTCACCACGAGAGCATATTTGACTTTGGGAACTCATTCTTTTTCTTTTTTTTAAAAAAAAGATTATTTGTGGGGAAAAAATTGCGAACCGTAAATTAACACCACATTTCTCAAGGATGTTTGCATCTGTAGGGGAATGTCCCCTCCTGCAGACTTCCCAGATATTATCTCTCGCTGGACCAAGTAAGGAAAGGAATTCTCTTTTGGGAAAGTGCGTGTAGGAAAAAAACACGAAAGCCAGGACCAAAACAGATCAAGAATGGAGAAGGTGCGGGGAGAAAAGACTTACTGTTTCTTGAGACATGTCATGGGACAGACATTGTTAGCTCTAAAGTTATGGATGACCGACCGGAGTCCATCGACCCATTGCTGAAAGACAAGAGATTAAGCGGTCAGCCCAGCGGTGGGAAATGCCAGAAGCAACAGAGCGCGGCCCTTTCTACAGACGGGAGGCTGCTGCTGCTCTGAGGAACTGGATGGAGGCGAATAATAAGGGCGTCATCGGTCCTGTTTCTTTGGAGATTTATACCCTGTTGCTATCCCCTACGGCTCGTGTGGCTCTGCCTTCCTCCATTACAACCACAGCAACAAGTGACTGGCCCAGGGCAGGGTGGGGACTCGAACCCAGGTTTCCCACCATTACACTACCCGGGCTCTGGCGTGTATGATCTTGCTGGAGCCTCACGAGTACCCTGCAAGATAGGCCACTGTTCTTGTGCCCGTTATTCCCCAGCTCTGCCATGGAAGCAAATTAGGTGACCTCGGGCCTGTCCCAGTCTCTCGCCCTGGCCTACCTCACCAGGCTGCTGTTGTGAGGCAAAAGTGGGCAAGGAGAGAACCATGTTATCAGCTCCCTTGGGAGCCAGTTAGGAAGGAAAGGGGGATATAGACACTGCAGGAAAAAGAAGGATTAAAAAGTAAATAAGAGTTTCCAATGGAGACAAAGACTGGGTGCACAGCTTGCCAAATGAAGAAGAAGGAAGAGGAGAAGGAGGAGGAGGAGGAGATTGGATTTATACCCCGCCCTTCACTCAGAGTCTCAGAGTGGCTTACAAACTCCTTTCTCTTCCCCTCCCCACAACAGGCACCCCTGTGAAGTAAGCGGGGCTGAGAGAGCTCTGACAGAAACTACTCTGTTTTCAAGGACAGCCCTTATCAGAACTATGGCTTGCCCAAGGTCATCCAGCAGGTGCAGGTGGAGGAGTGGGGAATCAAACCCGGTTCTCCCAAATGACAGTCCTCCCACTTAACCACTACACCAAATGCAGCCCTCACAACCGAATTCCGTTCTGATCTGTGAACTTTCTTCATTGACGGCCTGCTCTGTCTCTTCAATTCAATAATTCTTTCTCCCTTCTCACTCAAAACTCTAAAAAAACAACCAGCCTATTCGGTGCTGATTGCATCTGGCCACACGAAGAAGCCCCCAGAGTCCAGTAGTCAAAAAGAAGCACTGCCACGGTGCCTTCACTTAGAAATAAACCTCAGTCAGACTTGTGCTTTCACATGTGCTAAATAATGTAGTTTTACATGGGGATTTTTCCATTTCACCCAGTAAAATCCAGTCGCAAAGTGGACTGAAAGGGCGTTATTCAGTGTGTGTGAAAGCACCCTTCAGCACTTTCTCCAAAAGGAAATACGGGTTGGGCACAAGCATGCAAAAAACGTACTTTGCAAGGAGGCCACCAGGTGTCAGTAGAACCACAGGATGCCTCACTCCAAAAGAGGTAAAAATTGGGGACTGGGGGGAAAGCCAGCAAAGACACACTCACACCACAACAACGCCCCCCCCCCCCGAGGAAGTTTCAGTCTGAGCCAGCTATACAGCCTGGCCGGTTCTAGTAAATGATCAGCTCTTAAAAAAGCAAAACCAAACTCCAGGCATTGCAGAAAGGCCACGGAGACGAGGAACTCAGTTCAGGGAGCCTGGCTGCCCCTTACCTGCCCCGTTGCACTTTATTTTACTCAGTATTACTACACTCATACCCCACTTGCACCCGAAGCGGCTTACAACACAGTCTCCCCTTCTCCACCAGATCCTCACAACAACACTGCAAGGCAGGCTCGGCTGAGAGTGCAGGCCCACTCAAGGCCACCCGTGAACTTCCGTGGCAGAAGAGTGGGGATTCGAACCTGGGTCTCCCAGATCCTAGCCTAACACTTCAGCCACTGCACCACATCAGTCCCTTCTCTAAGGAAAGGAGCAAGAACACAAGGGCCCTGGAGACCCCAAAAACCATCTGCTGATGCATCTTACCTGTCCATGTGCATGCGGGGGGGGGGCAGGAGGTGCCGTAGGTAGCAATTAGGGTAGGGGGAGAGTGTGGGCACAAGAGTTACCAAAGGTGGCAATGGGAGGAGGCCCCCTTGCAACAAGAACGGCTTCCAGGGATATCATTCCTGAAGCCAACTCCGTTACCAGACCGTGACAAAGACTGAAAGCTTACAGTAAATTATTTCAGGTGAGGTCGCCGTGTTGGTCTGAAGTGGCAGAACAAAGTTCGAGTCCAGTCGGGCACCTTTAGGACCCACAAAGTTTGATTCTGGGCATGAGCTTCCGTGTGCATGCATGGTGTGGCAGAACGAGCCGGCTCTGGCCTGCAGGTCCTGTTTAACCCGCTCTCCAAGGTTTTCCCAACACCTGGTAACCTGCTGCCACCACCTGACCTTTGTAGGAATTGCCCACTTGGAGGATCAGGACTCCCAGCCTCCCTTCCAAGTTCTGAGGCCTTGCCTCTGTGTCTCCTGTTGCCCAGTGCCTGGTCACTTACTGCCTTGCGTGCCCCTGGAGGAATAGGTACTTGCCAGCTGACTGTGTTCACCTTCCTTCTGGCGCTCTTTTTAAAATAGTGTGTCCAAGAGGGTGGGGGTCTATGTGGTACAGAGAACCACTACCAACATCCAAAGTTATGAAGTATGTATTAAAAGCATACTTTTAGCACAGCACCAGACTGGGGAAGGGATTTCAAAAGAAATGGGTAAAACACGATTTCTCTGTCCCTCTCTCTACACATGCCCTATCAGATGTTAAAATATAGGACAGGCCCCTTTAGCTTAGGATGTTACAGATGTCTACAGAATCGCCATTACCCTGAAGCTTTCTCCAGCTCTTCCAGACCAGTACATGGTCAATGGCTGCCTTCTCAGCTGAGCAATCTGTCTGTTCTCATAGATTTAGCACCCAAAGGAAGAAAGGTTCCTCCTTTCTCCCCTGAGTTTTATCACCTCTCTTTTCACCACCCCAGGTCAGGCCCAGTCAAAGAGGATTTTCCTGAAGATTTTAGACATTTCCTTCCTAGGATCACTGTAGTATTCAGTTCCTCCTAATCTCTGTTCCCTGCTTGAAGGTGGGGAGACTGGACCCTCCCACTGTCTCTAGCTAGACCTACTAGCATTTCTTAAGAGGTAGCTGAGGTGAGCCTGGAAAGCCATCGACTGACTTTCTTCTCCTCTTCCTGCCTGTTCTCTGCCCAGAGAGAGAAGAAAACTCAAAGTGCTCATTTCAAACCTCCAAGGGGGGGGGAATGCATTTCTTCACACATAGTATCTGAGGAAGTGTGCATGCACACGAAACCTTATGCCCAGAATTAAACTTTGTTGGTATTAAAGGCACCTCAACTGGACTCAACATAAATTATTTGGTATACTACCTACAGGAAACCTACGCAGGCCCATAAACCATGGTTACGTTACTCCTGTTCCCAAAACACAATCTACTTCTGCCTCAGTGAAAAACACATGAAAGGGGCCACGAAAAAAAAACCTGTTTATCTTCCCCTGTGCCCCTCCGGAATCTCATTACAATGGGATTATATCAAGCAGTACTGTGACGGTCTTCACACAACGAGGGAGAAATCCCATTACTCATGCTCCTTCCCTCTAGAAAAGCCAAGAAAGAGATTACCAATGAAGCCAGCAACAGCAACCCATGAAGATACAGAATACCAAAAAGAGCCGGGAGCTGGGGGCCGGGGGCGGGGTGGGGGGAGCAAGCAAGCCAGCCTACCGTCAGTTGGTCGTCCAAGCTGCAGGAACAACAGTGGAATGAAGGACAACCTGTTTTGCTGAGACACAACAAGCTATGGGGGCACGGTGGGAACAACGTGAAAAGACTCCACAAGGATCCACAGCAATAAGTGCAAGTCAAGGTCAGCAATGAAAGGATGCATTCACATTTCCCACCTTGGATGCTGACGTGACTGCAGTGAGGCCTACTCAAAAGTCTACTTTAACAAAACTCGTCGTGTTCAGGACGCATTAGCTCCACACCCTGAGCATCGGCTATTGACGGAGACCGCAGAGGGATGTTACATGTTCTTTAAACACGGTCTAACGAAAAACTCCCGTGACTTCGCCTTCCTTTTCTCCATCCCAGCTTAACTACCAGGGCAGAGCTAAGGAATTGCCAGGATTTCCAGATCAAGGTTATCGTTAAACCTTAATCCCTGAATTATGCAACTCCTTGGTTTCAAGCCTCCTAAAACAAACATTAACTCGTGTTCCTTAAAATGTCAAGTCTAATTCTTTTTTTTCTTTTTTTTTGGGGGGGGGGAGATTTAGTCAAGAGATCAAATCAGGAGTTGAACAAAGAGACTGAAAGAAAGCAGAGGGTGTAGTATAATTCCTGGTTTATTCTTTGCTCTGAAACCTCAAATACACATCACCGTCGCATAAAAATCCCTTTAAATATTAGCTAAGCCTTGACAACGCTGGTATTCAACAGGGTGATTGTGATGATGTACAACGAGGTCATAATCTGACTTACTGCAGGTGGCAACAGAGCCGCCAACACCATCTTTAGTTTTTCCCAAAGCATCTGAGACGGGAGAAAGGGAAGAGGTGCAGAGAAGAAAGAGACACACAGAGAATCAAGTGGGTCTCACGTTACAAAGGTAAGATCGTTTGCAAACGTCGAGATTAAAGACGAGCCCGTCACCTTTAATTAAAGGAGGGGCCATGCCCTTATGGAGAGGCCTCTGCTTGGCATGCAGAAGGTCCTAGGGTCAATTCTTGGCGTCTCTAGTTAAAAGGACCGGGGAAGGAGGTGATGTGAAAGGCCTCCACCTGAGACCCTGGAGAACCACGGCCGGTCTGTGTCAAAAACATGACTTCGATGGACCAAGGGTCTGATTCAGTATAAATACCTGGAAAGTTGCAAACTATCATTGACAAAGACTGGGGGCCACCCCCTATATCGCTGTGGGCAAACCGATTTCAAGCCGTGAGAAGTTCCAGGGGCAGAGCTATAGAGTTCAGTTTCCTTTGGATGAGAGATTGTAGAAGAGACTTTCGGGGTCTTGATAATATTTGCTTTATTTACAAACTCACAAGCAGAGAATCACGGACACAAATAGGCACTCAGCAGATCCCAGGAGAGCGACTTGAACAGCTTCCAGCGGGAGACTCTCAGCCCCACCCGGCCCTCTTTCCCCAAGCGGCTCTTTTTCCCACACGCCTTTGTGAAAGGCTCTAATCTCAGATCCTGCAGGTGGGCTGCCCATTCAGAACAGACCACGGCCGTCCAAAGAACATGATGACTGTGTTGGCGCCTCTCTGACCCGGCCTGCAGGCAGCCATTCAAGCCAGCAAAACTCCGACACAACAGACAGGCTCAGCTCAGTCTTCACGGGGAAATGTTCAAACTACGCTTAGTTGGTGAAACTCAAGGGCCAGCCTGCAGACAGTCACTCCAGCACTGGTTGGCCGGGAAAAATCCTGGTTTCACCACCCTTGCTCCATACCCAGGGAAGGAGGGAAGGGGCAAGCACCAGGACAGGATACTCCCCGTCCTTAAGAACTACCAACCTGCATCTGGCCAACCAGTACGGTCGCCTTCTAAGGTCCTGCTTTGAGTGCCCCGGCCTTACATAAGGATATAAGAGAAGCCATATTGGATCAGGCCAAGGGCCCATCCAGTCCAAAACTCTGTGCTACACAGTGGCCAAAATTTAGAGGTCATCAGGAGGTCCACCAGCAACACCAGAACTCCAGAAGCCCTCCCACTCTTGCCAGTTTGGTGTAGTGGTTAAGTGTGTGGTCTCTAATCTGGGAGAACCGGGTTTGATTCCCCACTCCTCCACTTGCACCTGGCTGGATGACCTTGGGGAAGCCATAGTTCTGACAAGAGCTGTTCTTGAAAAAAGAGCAGTTTCTGTCAAGAGCTCTCTTAGCCCCACCTCCCTCACAGCGGGTGTCTGTTGTGGGGAGGGGGAGGGAAAGGAGTTTGTAAGCCGCTCTGAGACACCTTTGGGTAGTGAAGGGTGGGATATAAATCCAATCTCCTCTTCTTTTTCTTCTCTGCCCTCCCCCAAGCACCAAGAATACAGGGCATCACTGCCCCAGACATTAGAAAAGAAGAGAAGACAATGTTGGATCAGGCCAATGGCCCATCCAGTCCAACACAAAATGGTAATAGAACAGCAATACAACTTCTGTTTCTAGATCACTGTTATATTAAAACCTTTAAAGTGACTTGCAGAATATTAAGAATGGAATAAAGCCATTAAAATATAAAAATCAACCATCAATTACATCTCTGCCGTCCCCCAAGCACCAAGAATACAAGGCATCACTGCCCCAGACATTAGAAAAGAAGAGAAGCCACTGTTGCATCAGCCCAGTGGCCCATCCAGTCCAACACTCTCTGTGTCATACAGTGGCCAAAAATACCAGGGGCCATCAGGAGGTCCACCAGCGGGGCCAGAACTCCAGAAGTCCTCCCACTGTTGCCCTCCAAGCACCAAGAAGACACCGCATCCCTGGCCCAGTTTATCTCACAAGAGACCATAGAGAATAAACCGACTTCAAACAATTGGGGTTCAGATACTGACCAGCCAGAGTCCGGGTGGGTTGGGGTGGCCCAGGGCTGGATACGCACACTCGCCACAGTTAGTCTTATGAAACCACAGTTTTGTGTTATATCTGAACTAAGCTAAAAGCCTTATTGCAGGAAGCAGTGGTGGCACTGAGATCCATTCTAACGGGGTCTGTCTTGGTGTGGCCATTCATTCAGCGTGTCCGCCCCATCAAGAGGGGCCAAAAGGAAATGAAACCAATGCCTCAGTCTCCTCCCCTGCCCAGGGCTTGCGCTTGGGATTTAATTACCCTTTGAATTAACATCCTCCAACATCTCATTGGAATCTGTTGGGTTTGGCAAGCGTCTCCCCTTCAGTCATGACAGATGACACCCTGCTATATGTGTTGATGGATGGCTGACTGAAGACCGTCCCAGGTATTTTGGCCATGGGCTTGGAAGCTGTGGTTGGTTGGTTGGTTGGTTGAAACGGAGCTGGCTGAAACTAAATCCATCTAAGAAGGAGGTTGCGTGGCTGGGCCGGGGAACCCAGCTCTCCAACGGTGTACCTTTCACTCCAGGGCCAATCCTCAGAGGCCTGGGTGTGACTCTAGACACCGCCTTCCCTACGGAGGCTCAGCTCACAAATGTTGCCAGGCTGGCGTTTTTCCATCTGCACCAGGTCAGGCAACAGGTCCCCTTCCTGTCCTGCCCTGACTTGGCCACAGAAATTCCCTGCAATGGTCACCTCCAGACTATGTAACCCGCTCGACCCCTGAGACTTACCCTGAAACGTTTAACTGGTCCAGAATGCAGCAGCAAGAGTTCTCCCGGGAACTCCATTCAGAGTCCACATCCAACCGGTGCTCTGCCAGCTGCACTGGCTTCATGTTAAAGACTGGATCGGGGGTCAAGGTTTTGGTGTTAACCTTTAAAGCCCTAAATGGTCTGGGAGCAGCAAACCTTTGGGATCGCCTCTCCTGGCACATGCCCCCAAAAACTCTGTGCTCAAGAGGTAATAACTTCCAGAGGATCCCCAGCCCGAAAAGTATCTGGCTGTCCTTGACGAGAAGCAGGGCCTTCTCAGCCCTGGCCCCATCCTAGTGGAACACTCTACTGAGTGAGACCTGGGCCCTGCAGGGTCTGGTATGGTTCCGCCGGGGGCCCCGCAAGACAGAAATATCCTGCCTTGCTTATGGCTGAGGCAGCAACGGTCGCCATCCTGGACTGGCTGCGCTCGTCCCCCTTCCCCCGGTTTTGTGCCCATCATTCCCCCGTGTCATTAGCTGTAAGATATTTTACTCTCCCCCTTTTTACCTGTTACTAGTTAATACTATTGTAAAAATTGTTTTAATTAATTCTATAGATATTGTTTCACGGATACTGTTGTTACCCACCCTGAGGTCTGCTGTATCAGTCAACCAACCAACCCATCAATCAACCAACCAATCAATCAAACGGAAGTTTCTGTAAGCTAATGATAGCAAGTTTAGCATAGAACTAATTTGGTGTAGAATAGAATCTTATTTATTTATTTATCTATCTATCTATCTATCTATCTATCTATCTATCTATCTATCTATCTATCTATCTATCTATCTATCTATCTATCTATCTATCTATCTATCTATCATACTTAATAGCCCCGCCCTTCCTGCAAGCGGGCTCTGGGCGAGTAACAACATTCCAGTGATGCGATAAAATGGTTGAAAATTAAAACACACAATAACCATGAAGATGGAATCTTCCCACCAAGAAAGGGGGAGGTTTTTCTCTTTAACAAGGTGACCTAAAGACTGACTCTCGGCTCATCAACGTATTGGAGACGGTTCACACTACTCTGCACGTGCGCAAGAGGTGGAGCTTTGGGGGGAAATTTCCTTTCCTTTCTTCTCAGGGTCAGAGAGGGACAAAGAGACAAGATGGTGTAGATCAGTACAATAAAGACAAGTTAGACTGCCGTTGTTTTCTTTCCACATCACCCCTTTCCCCTAATTTTGTGGCAAACTTTTCCTTAGAAGCAAAACACACACGTGTCTGTGGCACATCATCCCAATGCGCTTCCTTTACTGGGCCAAATGTCCAACGGAATCGTTTCAAGACTAATTTCTTTTGAAATTAGAAAGAAACCCTGGCTAATTCTTTCCAGCAGAACAGACAACCAGAAGCATTCTACCACCACCAGCACTTCCGCGGCACCCAGCGTATTAACCAAACCGCTGCAATAGCATATTGCTATCAATGAGTACGGCGCTATTCCCATTAACTGTTCATAGCTATTTTGCAGATATGTTTTGACTCGAAGATGCTATTAAAGGCTCCTGCCCATTAAGCTAAGCTTGTGTTTTCCCTGATGAACTATTTGCACTTCGGTTGCCTTCCCTGAAGTACCATCTTCTTGAGAACATTATCGTTCCCCATATAAATTGATTTGCATACGTACGCTAACGCCCATAACCACACCGAAATTGAGCTGGCGGCCGGTGTGAGACTATTTGGAAACACTCTGCAGCTAGCATTTGGGGGGAAAACAGCCGGCCAGGGTTTGAAAAGCCAAAAAACAGGCATTCACTCAGTTCAGGTTGGCCTTGTACTGTCACCAGTGGATGTGAACTCGAGCAATGTACAATCTGCCGTGGGTGAGGCCGTTGCGGTATCACCGCTCCTCCCCTCTCTTAAAAGCTGCCCACGAGGTCTAGTTCAGAGTGTTGTCATAGCGAAATTCAGGCTCTCTCCAGGCAAGAAGAGGACCATTTGGGGGGCAGCTGACGGCCTCGCTCTGCCGCAGAATAAGAACGGCAGTATCAGTCTGCAGCTTTGGTTATAATCGATGGTTGATTTTTATATTTTAATGGCTTTATTCCGTTCTTAATATTCTGCAAATCACTTTAAAGGTTTTAATATAACAGTGATCCAGAAACAGAAGTTGTATTGCTGTTTTATTACCGTTTTGTGGGTTTTTTTTAATGAATACTTTTTATGCTGCAGGTTTTTATTATGTTTACTTTGTGAGCTGGCAGCAAGCAAGTCGCTTGAGCGGTGGCTTCCAAATTACCTTTCTCAATAATCAATCGGTCAATATTGCAGCGGGATCTGGAAGGATTCTTCAATGACTACATAGGGAAGAAGCTCAAGGGAGCAAACGGCACTTTTTGAGAAGTCAGCCTGAAGTTCCTGGTGCCTGTCCACAAACAACAGGCCATCACACTCCGTGCTGATTTGCAATGTAAAGGTTTTTATGTCCTACTTGCCCCACAGAGGACATCTGAGATAGCCCACAGAGCTGCAACCACCACCACACAACAAACACAGAAACAACAACAAAAACAAACCACACACACACCAATTACAGTGCCAGGAACATAGAACAACCACTTCAACAAACAAAAATATTGTCAGGCGCCAAAAAGCTCAAGCAAACCAAACCAAGTTTGCCTGGGAATTAAGCGTCGACAAAGAGGGAGGCCAGGTGAAAGTCACTTGGGAGGGACCCCCGTAACCAGGGCAGAACCACAGAGAAATCCCCAGCAGACACCTGCCTAACTTCCAGACAAAGGGACACTCAATTGAGCGGCACGTTCGGGCATTGTGGCCCCAGACTACACGGGGCTCTCAGCATCGGCACCAGCCTTTGGGACGGTGCCCCAAAGCGAATAGAAGGTGAAGATCTCTGAGCAGCAGAGAAAGTTGCTCACTGTGATGAGTCCCAGTTATCTACCGGCCCACAGTATTCTGGAACAGGGGACGTTTCCAAAGACCTTGCAAAGAGAGGTATAACCCGGGTAAAAGTACCGTGGCCATCCTTTATTTTGGTGGGGGGCTGGCATACCAACCAAAGCGGTGACGCTCTGGGCTACGGATTCCACTTTTGCCTCCCTAAGAAACATGGATCTGACAACAACACCCAGCTGTTAACATGATTTTCCCACCACCCAGCATCACTCGTCCACCATCTCTGACGTCTGGAAATCTATCGACCCACAAATACAATCTCTATCTTGTCTGGATGTACCTTCAATTTACTCACCTCATCCCATCCCACGAGTAGCCTGACACTCCTATGACTCTACCTGGTTTTCTGCTTGGTCTGCCACAAAATACATCCAGACACCCCTTTGAGGGAAACCCTTGGACCGCTGCGGGTATCATCAGCTTCTAAAAACCCAACGGCACACGCCACAGCAGTGCAGACTCTCCTCGGAGTCGGAGTGTTTATCGAAGAGCCTCTTGCCGCCAGAGCCCGAGCTGTGGCAGGGAGCCACGGTGAATCTCTTTTGGCTGTCCTTAAGCTACACATAATTGCCCAGGATTCCATGCGCAAAAGCTGCTTTGTCCTAAATGTGGCCATTTTCACGACAGATGCATGATAGGAGGTAAAACAAAACAGCACTGCACAAAGCAAAGCAAAGAGAAGAGGATCTATCGTGCAGCCAGCAAGGACACCTGCTGTTCGTTCCTGTTCAAGGTCACCTGTTCAGCTCTTAGCATCTCCAGCAACCACGTCTCCGGAAGGATGCTGGGAGAGGCCTTGGAGACCCCCACCCACCCAGTTAGGGAGCAAGGCGATAGAATGCCCTGAACAGACCCCCGCCGGGGTCCCTGGGACAGCCTCAGGCACTCCAGTGCCCTTGACTCCACAGGCCCACAAGATTTAGCGTTTTGAGAATGTCTTGGCACTGTGTGAAACGTCAGATGATTTATTTTTTCCATTCAGGCTCCGTGGAGTGCAGGGGATAACTACAGGAACACATGCTTTGGAGGGGAGTGTTATTCTTTCAAATTTCTTTATTCAGATGAAAGCAGAGCTCTAACAGTCTTTCCAGCAGTCCAGCTCTGAAGAGTTCCAGATAACATCTCTCTCTCTCGCTGTAATTTAATTTTATCGCACATCTACACACTTCCTAGGTTGCCGCTCCGTCCTCCTCCCACTCGGGGGGAAACACCCAAGCACTTGCAAAGAAGCCCTGCCCTGACTCACGCAGCAAAACCACCCGGCTCGCTGGTTTACGGCTGGCAGCCCGGTGTCCGACTCCTGGCAGAGCTCCTTCCAGCATGACTCCACTGCCTATTTCCTACTCTTCCACCGAGCATTAGGGATTCACAGGATGGAACAGTGTTCTGCAAGCCCAAGGAGTTGTGTCGAACTGCGCAGTACCTTAGCTTCTTCCGTGCTTTCTGCCATTATGTACGTGAAGCTGATGTTCACGAGATCTGTGCCGCTGCAGACGCACACGATCCGCCCTTCCAGCTCGCTTTCTGTTTTGCCAACCGCTTCAAGAGCAGCTAATATCTTGGGGTCCTGTAGAAACGAGACACACCTTGTCAGTCCCCCAGGGCTAAGCCAGGATCAAGGCGGGTAGTCATGCAGGTCTGTCCATAGCAGGAGAAAAGAGCCAGAGCCCAGGAGCACCTGAAAGACTCACACAAGTTGTGGCCAGGGAGGAGCTTCTGTGAGCCACTGCTCATTTCGTGAGTCACGAAAGCTCCTCCCCTATCACAAACCTTTTTAGTCTCCAAGGGACTCCTGGATTCATGCTCTTTCCTGGAGCTGAAGCAGAAAGGCATGGTCATCTTTTCATATGTTTAACCTGTAAGACTCTTTCGTTATGCTTAATATTTCGATCGATACATCAGAAAAACTGCCCTTCGTGACCACTCACTGATCGATAGATCCAGTTGGTCCAGCCGTGTTGGTCTGAAGCAGTAGAAGAAATTTTGAGTCCCGTGGGGGCACCTTTAAGACCAACAAAGGTTTATTCATGGTAGGAGCTTTCATGTGCAAGACACACTTTTTGAAATACCCTATTGTGAGTTCCTTTGTCAGGTTGATGGAGTTCTATTCGGTGTGGCTGAATGTGGTGAAAAAGTGTGCCTTGCACACGAAACCTCATACCTTGAATAAATCTTTGTTGGTCGTAAAGGTGCCCCCGCTGGACTCTGTTCTACTCACTGATTAAGAGAGCTGATGCATGAAAGCAGAGCTGCGTAGTTTAAATGCAATCCCTGATTCAATTCAGTTCAATGTATTATATTACGATCCATGGCCATATCCAATCCACAATTCTGTCAGGCTCTTTTCATAGGGCAGAATTCTGATATTTCGGAGGACTGAGATTACAGTATTAAAACCCAACAAGTTTAATTCAGGATATAAGCGTTGCTCAAGATCTTGCACAAGTGGAACTGGGCTACGTCTGTCTATGTTCCCTCTCGCGCCTCCCGGTATCCTAACCTGTGTTTGCAGCAGGTGGCCCCAATCCCCTTCTTTCCTTTACAGACTTTTTTTAGAACTACTTTTTTGACCTTTTTGATCCAATGCAATTCATACACAATGGAGGCAAAAATAACTTTGAAAATTGACTTTTGTAAAAAGGGGGCGCAAGTAAACAGTTCAAGAATTCACATTTATGGGTGTAATCCTCACAAGCAAAATTGAAACAGCAGCAAGGGGTGGGTAATCTGACGACATCCCTGTCCTCAAACTTTCTATTCCACAGCCTTTATTCTGTGACATTCACAGATGCTCGACTTTAAACAAAAAAATCAGGTCTCCTCTGCCAGTTCCAGTATCAAATCAACACTTATAGTGTTCCAAACAATGCTGTAAAATGGACTGCAAAAATACCTTTGGTACTGCTCCAAAGCGAATACTGTTGATAAGGGAACATTCCAAAACCTGCCCTTCCTGGAAGAAACAAAAGAAAAGGGTGTGAGGTCCGAGGTCCAAGGCAAGAGGGGACACATCCAAACAGGAAACAAAGCAAGTCCACAGCAGAAATCACAATCACAACCAACACAAAGCAGTACACATCCTGTTCAGTGGGGTTACTGAGTGAAAACCGTTGCAGGACTTACTCCTGAAGGAGGCTAGGCCTCTTTGAGCATCACCTGGAATGGGCTTCAACACCTCTTCTTTGGTTCAATGTCCCGTAGGACTTTTGCAGCCTAGCCAGTGAGATATTCCTCCAAACAAGCGTTGACCAGGCTCGAGTCTAAACATACAGGTTATCAAATTTAGAGTCCAGTTCGTTGGTCTTAAAGGTGCCGCTGGACTCTAAATTTGTTCTACCGCTTCAGACCAACACGGCTGCCTAGATCTATGTAGATTATCAGTGGGTGTGACTCCTGAGCTCCCCATCCTTGACGAAGAGGCCGTCTAGAGCCTCTTGACCTCACAGATAATAAACTAATGTTGAGCAGTGCTCATACTGCCTGTGTACAGGGGGGCTGCGTCTTGTCAAGCCCACCATATTCCTAATTGACACCTACGTTTGAGTCTATAGACTGTAGAAAGGTACATATTGGTTGTGCTTTCCTTGTTTGCCAACAACTCCCGGTGACCCTGTGTGGATCCTGGCGGGCAGACGGAATATATTCCAATTACACGTATTCAGTGCACTCTGTCTTCGGTGCGGGGTCCTTCTCTGAACGGTATGTTATGCATTACGGTTTTTCTTCTGCATGTTTCTGAAGTTCCACAAACAGTCTGAGTGTGGCACAACTGTCTTTTTCTCTTCCTTGGGAAAAATTCGGTCTCTCGCCAGTCTCCATCCAGCCCACTGACCCCTGGTGGGCACTTGGGGGTCCCAGGGAACACACCTGGGCTCAGGAACCCCCCGACAGAAAAACACAGGAGAAATAATTGCGGATTTACAAACATTCATTAACTACAACTGAAGTCCTGATTATTTGGGTTGCACTACAGTAAAAGTAGGGCCGCGGTGGCTCAGAGGTTAAGATGCTGAGCTGCAGACTGGAAGGTCTGTAGTTTGGCAGTTCGAAACCCGAGTGCCGCGTGATGGAGTGAGCTCCCGTCTCTGGCCCCAGCTCCTTCCAGCCTAGCAGTTCAAAAGCAAGAAACTGCAAGTAGACAACCAGGTACCGCTTCGGTGGAAAGGTAACAGCATTCCATGAACCTTGGTATTTAGTCATGCCGGCCATACGACCACAGAGAAGTCTTCGGACAGCGCTGGCTCTTCAGCTTGGAGACACAGATGAGTGCCACCCCCTAGAGCCGGATTTGACTGGCTTTCAAGCAAGGGAAATTTTTACCTTTACTGTACAGTAAATACCCGGGATAAGGTGAAGCAGCAGCTGTCACCAAGGTAACCTCACAGAACAGCTCAGGCGATCACCCCCCAAACATCAGCAGAGGGGCCGTGGCTTCGGCCTCTGCAAAAGCCACCAGCGCGAGGTGGGCAGTAAGAGGCCGACGGAGGCACCACCGGTCCCATACATCCCCAAGGCCACCAGCAGATTAGATCGCTAGTGCAGTTCTCTGGACAGCCACGGTCTATTCAGTGGCCCCGGCGCGGACACCTCTGTCTCCCCCACAGGCCTCTCTGCAGCAGAAGGTGGTCGGGGAGTTGGCCGGGGTGGTGGGGGGAGAGGCATCCGGACCATTTCCTCCATTCCAGGAGACTCTGCAGTGTGGAGCGAAGTCCTGTGAGAACTGCGGGATCTCAGTTGTCCCAGCTGTGGATTTCCTCTCAAAATTCAGCCCTCCCCCCCCGCCCTCTCGGAGTCAAGGCAAAGAAATAAAACAGCAAAGGTGGTGCTCTGGGGCAGGTGTGCCTGCCTCTCAGACTGGGGGTTGTTCCTGAAATCACACATCATGTCTCAATGTTCTCGAAACCCCAGTCGACCGTACCTTTCCTTCACTTTTCCACGTTAGAAAAAAGCCAAATTCGTCCACTTTAAAAAGGCAGTTGGGTTCAAACACGGAGGATTCCTGTTGGAAGAGAAATGCAAAGTGCTCAGCCAGCTACTCATGAAATAGTTTAAAAGGGACACCAATGACCCCGTGCATTCCCCAGGTCACACGCTCTGAACATTACAGACACTTGAATCGGCAGACACGCACAGTGGTCTGATGTAATATGAAAAATAAATCTACAACGCAAATGACAAAATCCAACCAACAGGCACACCGTCTTCAGAGCACCCAGCAACGTTCTCTCCATTGTAATCACGTACGCTCTGATGCGGCTGGGCCTCTCTACTACTCGATCCACTGGAGCTACACGGGTGGTCTTCAGCCACTCAGACCCCAGACCCATTTGAATACCCCCCAGACAGAACCACAGAATCCTAGAGCTGGAAGGGACCATGCAGACAACCTAGTCCAGCCCCCTGCCCAATGCAGGACCAGCCCAAAGCATCTCTGACAAACATTCGTCCAGCCTCTTCTCGAAAGCTGCCAGGGAAGGGGAGCTGACCATGACAACGTGGGACCGAGCACCAGGTTCCACCTTGGCCCAGCCTCGGCTTGGGAGGAAGACTCCTTGGAGAAAGATTCTTCAAGGGCTGAGGAACCGCTCTGGGGCTCTCCAATGTATCCCAGAGGTCCTGCACCTCAGAGCCCCCAGGGGAAGCCCCCCTGCTTTCTCCGACACAGCAGGACCCCATTCTCGAACCCGCAGGAACAAAGCAGACCAGGAACTCCACCTCTGGCACCCTTCCAGAAGCAAAGAAGGAAGGGAGCCAGAGCTAAAGTCTGGACCGGATGGAGGAACCCAGTCCAGTCTCCCATGAACATACACGAGGCTGCCCACCCCCCGGTCCATCAAGGTCAGGACTGCCGACTCGGACTGGCAGCAGCTCTCCAGGGTCTCAGGTGGGGGTCTTTCCCATCACCTCCTGCGTGATCCTTTTTTAAACTGGGGATTGAACCTGGGGGGCCTTCTGCATGCAAAGCAGAGGCTCTTCCGCTGAGCCACAGCCCTTCCCTGTGAGCCCTTCGTCCCACGCAGCAGGAGAGCACCGGTCGCTAGATCAGTGGTTCCCAAGCTTTCTTGAGCTGCCGCCACCTTGGTTCCATAAACACAGAAGGAGGAGACGAAGAGGAGGAGGAAGAGGAGGAGGAGGAGGAGGAAGAGGAGGAGGAAGAGGAGGAGATTGGATTTATAGCCCGCCCTTCACTCGGAGTCTCAGAGCGGCTTACAAACTCCTTTCCCTTCCCCTCTCCACAACAGACACCCTATGAGGTACGTGGGGCCGAGACAGCTCTTGACAGAAACTGCTCTTTTTCTAAGAACTGCTCTTATTGGAACTATAGCTTGTCCAAGGTCATCCAGCCAGGTGCAAGTGGAGGAGTGGGGAATCAAACCCGGTTCTCCCAGATTAGAGTCTGCACACTTAACCACTACATCAGACTGACTACACCGAATAGCAGTTTGTACAACCCACTAAGGAAGATATTAACAATAAAATTCAAAACAGCAGAATCCAAACCAGTAATGATTAATTGCACATTCATCCCAAACCCATAGCTTTTCAGTATAATTTATTCAGCAAAACTGATGAATTTGATCCAGCAGTACCAGCTTTTCAGAGTCTGATACTCTTTTGAGCAAGTATCTTAGATACCAGAATTCGTAGCAACTTCACTGTGCAGTAAATTCTTAATGTGATGGATGAGCTTGAAGAAGTGACGCCAGTTTCCCAAAGTCCGGTTTAGAGTCACTTAGCAGGAGTCTTAAATCACCATGTTCGGTAACCCGGAGTCAGTTTCCACCAGATTCCAACACCCTGCAGAGACAGAAACTTGGAGCGCCACTTCCCAGTTTGGTGCCACGGCCTGGTCTGTCACAAGCAACTGAATAATACGGCCAACGGGGCCCACCTCCAGTGCCCCCTCGCCTCTTACCACCCCATAGATGATCTCAGTGCCCCCAGGGGTGGCACTGCCCCCTTTGGGAACCGCTGCTCTAGATCTCTGCCTTGCCCAGATCCCAACCCTGGCGTCTAGAAGAGGTGGGGTTATTGGCTCCCTCGAGAGGCCTGGAGCTCCACCCTTCAGGAGTTCCACAGGTTTGCAACCTCCAGCGGGTGCTGGTCTCGGCCAGCTCCTTCCACCAAGGAGGCCACACCGTCTAGCTCCTGCTGCCCGGCTCCAGCTCCAGCCTGGCCTGACCTCAGCCTGGAAACCCCGTGCCTGTGCATACCCCCCCCTGCAGCTGGCCAGGCAGAGAAAGGGACACTGAGACATGACGTGGAGCAACCAAACAGCAATCACTTTGGCAGGAGGGAGGTTGTGTGCGTGCGTGTGTGGTGGTTAAGTGCGCGGACTCTAATCTGGGAGAACCGGGTTTGATTCCCCACTTCTCCACATGCAGCTGCTGGTCAGTTACAAGTTCTTTCAGAGCTGACCTTGAGAAAGAGCAGTTTCTGTCAGAGCTCTCTCGGCCCCACCTCCCTCACCAGGTGTCTGTTGTGGGGAGGGGGAGGGAAAGGAGATTGTGAGCCGCTCTGAGACTCCTTCGGGTAGTGAAAGGCCGGGTATATGCACAATCTCCTCTCTTCTTCTTCGTCTGTCTCAAACCTCGCTCTGCTTAGTTTGCCGTAGATGCTGGGGGAGGGGTGCATTCCTGCGGGGAGGGGAGGGGAGGGAGTGTGGTGTGAGTGGGGCCTATTGCTTATAGGACCAATAATGTTCCTGAAGTTACCTTCCTCTGAGAGAGGGATGACCTTGAGCCTTTCTGTGCCAGCTTTCGCATAGATAGAGGGATCGTATGTTCCCAAGGGGATGAGTGGTCTGCATGATTGGTCGAGGGGCAAGGGGGTCTTGTTTGAATGATCTCTATCTGCTTTGGTGCGCGCCAAATCGCCAGTTCTAACACAGTTTCATTCTGTTCTGGGTCATGCCCATACCTCGATAAACATACCACTGCCGAAGAGAGTGTTGTTGGGAGTAACTTGATCAGGAGTCTGACAGTCTGAACCTTGCCGGTGCCCCAGAGAAATCCTCCCCACTGCTGAGTTCCCTTCCCTGACTGTCCTGCCGCCTCTCTTCACCAGTGCACAAGGCGAGGCAGGAAGCCGAGGGCCCTCGCTCTCGGTGTATGCAGACTAGCAGACAAATATGTATGAGTGTGTGTGTGTGTTAAGTGCCGTCAAGTCACTTCTGACCCTATCAATTAACGACCTCCAAAGCATCCTCTCCTTAACAGCCTCGCTCAAGGTCTCGCAAATGGAGGGCCCTCGTGGCTTCCTTGATGGAGTCCGCCCACTTCTTGCTGGGTCTTCCCCTTTCCCTGCTGCCGTCAGCTTTGCCTACAGACTCATCGCCTCTCCCGGGGAGCCTCGTCTTCTCATAACGTGACCCAAGTCTGATAGCCACAGTTTAGCCATTTTAGCTTCAACCTGTGGCAACCCTATAGAGGCTCCGTGACCCAACTGAGGGCAGCAATTCCATGGGTGCCTAGCACACATGCTCAACATTCCCATTTTACAAATAATGTTGCACCGTTCCTCTGCCTTTGGGATTTAGACAACTGTGTAAAAATAAATGAACAACAGACCCAGGTAGGACATGTATATAAATGAGGGGGGGGGAGAAAGGGAGTTAAGGGATCTGAATAATGCGGAGCCTGAAAGCACCAATCCAACCAGGATGCAGATTTTTGCAGAAGGGGTCATAGCACAAAGGAGTTCATCAACACCAGTTTAGTGTAGTGGTTAAGTGCGTGGAGTCTAATCTGGGAGAACTGGGTTTGATTCCCCACTCCTCCACTTGCACCTGCTGGAGGACCTTGGGCAAGCCACAGTTCTGGCACAGCTGTTCGTGAAAAAGAGTAGTTTCTCTCAGAGCTCTCTCAGCCCCCTTACCTCAAAGGGGGTGTCTGTTGTGGGGAGGGGAAAGGGAAGGAGTTTGTAAGCCGCTCTGAGACTCCTTTGGGTAGTGAAGGGTGGGGTATACATCCAATCTCCTCCTCCTCCTCCTCCTCCTCCTCCTCCTCCTCTTCTTCTTCTTCAACTCTGTGGGTGGAAACTGCCTTGCTGTGGGCACCATGACCACAGACCATAACAGAGCCCAGTTTCTCGGTATTTGCACTCAGTGTGCTGGGCAGCTACAGGGAATGGGAGGCTGATCCAGATTTCCCATCCTGCTATCCAACTCTCCTGGTGTACTAGCTTGCAGGCTCCGAGTATCAGGTGCCAGAAGTCAGGCAAAGCAGAATCATTCAGAGCAATGTCAGGCATCCACAAGCCAGGCAAGGCAGAGTAGGTGGCTTAGCATCTATTATATGCATTGCATCCATGCCTAACAGCCTCTCTTGGCTGGTTTTACAGCCCCGTGCCTAAGGGTCATGCTTGCCACCAGTTACTCAGAAGCAATCCTGCAACTACGGATCTTCGTTATCAGCAAGCAGCTGGCGTTGGGCCAGGAGGTGTGCATTTTGCCGTCTTGTCTGCAGCTCTGTTCTCAGCCTCTGTCTGCAGTGCTCTAAGGGTGTAGGTGATGCTGGTGGCCTGGGAATGGCCAACTGAGGTTCACCTGCTGAATCAGGGCTGGAGGGTGTTGGTGGCTCTGCACCAGCTGTTGACTGTGAATACTGACAAGCCAGCAGCTCACTTTCCTGCTGATCAGCTTCCATTAACTCAAGGCTGGCTACACGGGGCTCCTCTTCTCCTGAGGAGTCCTTGCTATCGCTGAGCCCTGGCTGACTCATGCTGCCTGACTTCCCTGAGGCAATGCGAGCTTTGATGGCTTGGCCCTCCGGGAAGGAGAAGTCTCACACTCCCTGCAAAAAGCTTGCTGTGATCCCTACATACCTACAAGAAGAGGAAACAGCAGTTCCCCATGGGGAACAGCACTACCGTGAACTGGGGTGGTAGTTGCAGAATAAAAAATCATTATGGATGGACCATCTTACAAATAACTTATGATTTAGCAAGACTTATTTTCTGAGCTTACTTGCTGCTGATGTGAATGTGGGGGATAAGATTTCTCTGCTGCCTTGGCAGGCCTTGATGTTCAAAAATACCTTCGCTTCATTTCAAGAGATTAGAGAATGAAGTCAAGTATTACTGAAGGGATTTATTGAGACTAATTTTCTTTTTGTTTGTCTCTTTCTCCTCTTGTTAAATGGATCCTCTGGTTAATCTATCAAGGGCTGGACAGATTAAGCCAGAGGTTCTGTTTATGTAAAGACTGTTAAAGCATCAAACGGCGCAGCCACAGGAAGTAGTGGTGGCTACAAAGCTTCAAGAAGGGACTGCAGAAACAGATGGAGCGGCGGTCCATCAGTGGCTATTAGCCACAATGTATAGATGGAAGACTCTTTCTAGGGCAGTGATGCTCTGTCTTCTTGGTGCTGGAGGGGGCAGCAGTGGGAGGGCTTCTAGTGTCCTGGCCCCACTGCTGGACCTCCTGATGGCACCTGGTATTTTTGGCCACTGTGTGACAGAGTGTTGGACTGGATGGGCCATTGGACTGATCCAACATGGGCTTCTCTTATGTTCTTATGTAAGTTAACTTCAGTTAAGTAAAAGTGTGGCCCTCCAATATATTCCTAAAAGGAGGGTTGAAGAGATGACTGGATAAAGAGCAGTGGGCATAAAACTTTATTAGTCACCTACATGATACCTCCTTTCCTTTCTACATGAGCACTGGCACAGATATGAAAATCACACTGGATGCTCTCATAAGCACATCTCACTGGAGCTGAACAGCGAGTTTCTGGATGTGCAGCCACAGGACCAGCTCCTCAGGTGCCCCAGAGCTCAAGCAGCTTGGCCTTCCAAAACAGCCATGTTAAGACAATCTATCTGGGTTTCCCTGGCTTGGCTCTCATGGAGGATTTCCACAGACAGAAAAGGGGACACTTTTCTCCCATGCCTTTCTTCCACTGCCGACCTTCAGCTCCCCCCTCATGCTCTTCCGGGGGTGGGGTACTCTGTCCCCCAAAACGGGGAAACTCTGGGCTGCAGCAAGAGCCGGGGAGGCAAGAAAGTCATGTTCCGCTGATGGAAATCCCTCTTGCCAGTGGGAAGTTCCAACGGATGCAAGCCCTTGTATGTGTTTCTAAACAGGAAGGTTTCAAGGGTAGCAAAGAGAGCTGAAAGGGATTTCCTGCCCTTAAAAAAGAGAGAAAGGAAGAAGACCTGTGTTCACTTTCCTGCGCGGAAATGAAGACTGTACGACAACGAGCGGCACTTCAGAGCAAGCCTCGTTCAAAAATACCACTGGGTATCACGTCTGAACGAGCCCCCGGGCTGAGGACAGGCTTTAATTAATTAAAAGACAAGAACACTCCAGAACGACAGCTGCATGTACAAAGGAGGCCGGAGCGTAGGGTTCATTGTGCATATCTTCTTGCTCTTAATTCCTTGCCCTCTACTACCGTCATTTCGTTTTCTGCATTGTTTACGGTACATCACGTCCTCTATACAGGTGTTTTGTTTTTTGTTTCCTAAGGCAAACTGGGTATATAGTATTTTATACTTTTTTCTGATGAATACACGCTACTCACGGGAGGACAAGGTGGTCTCCATTCACATCAGTGAGGATATCCCCTTGGGTTATCTACCCAGGTGCACATGCAGAGTTTCCAGTCCAGTTTAGGAGCTCTACGAGGCCGACACTTGAGCATCAGCCAGTGCTCGGGAGGTAAGGCACATGCATTTCAGGCACAGAAGGTCCTAGATTACTACCCCCGTCATCTCCAGTTCAAGGAACTTCGTGTAGCAGGAGGAGAAAAGAACACGGCACAGGACTTTGAAGCTGAATGGCTACTCGGAGCAGACTACACTAGGCAAGGGGGGCCAATGGTTTGACTTTGTTAAGGCAACACTCGAGACAACTGCATAGCAACAACAATATAACCTGTACCCAAATACAATACATTTTTTAAAAAAACCAGCCAAAAGATGCTCCAGGAGCAGATGCTCATTATTAAAATCGAAGCTCTCTCAGAAGCTAGCACTAAACTATGCCAAGGTAAAGGGCCAGTTTGCTTCCCCCCCAGTTTATTTTTTATTTTTTTCCAAACATGGTTGTTACATTGCTTAATTACACTACAGTTTTTGAGTCTAAGAACATAAGAACATAAGAGAAGCCAATGCTGAATCAGGCCAATGGCCCATTTAGTCCAACACTCCGTCACACAGCGGTCAAAAATACCAGGTGCCATCAGGAGGTCCAGCAGTGGGGCCAGGACAGGAGTCTATTATTCCAACTCCTTTTCTAACCATTTGTACACTCTTGTCCATCTTTTTAAATAATATAACACTTAATCTGTCCATTTCCGCTAATTCCAACAGTCTTTGTATTATTTGCTCTCTTGAAGGGGTTCCATCCGATTTCCAACATTTAGCTAATAAAATTCTTGCTGACGTTAAAATATACATCACCATATACACATCGTTTCGTTTATAATTCTCAGGAAATATATTCAGCAAACAGATTTCTGGTGCTAAGTCTAAATTAACATTCAATGCTTCCATTATTATCTTTTGTATTTTAAGCCAGAATTTTTGAATTTTCCCGCATCTCCACCACATATGGTAAAATGTTCCGACTGGTTTTACATTTCCAGCATTTATTATTAACAGTTGGATAACACTTTGCTATTTTGTCAGGGGACCATTGTCATCTGTGAAACATTTTGTAAATGTTTTCTTTATATGTTGTAACTTGCATAATATTTGTTACTTTCCATAGTTTAGACCAATCATCTAAATCAATATTATGTCCTATATCCTGAATCCATGTAATCATGTTTGTTTTAACTTCCTCATCTTGCATATAATCATTTAACAAAAAATTATATAGTTTTTGAACCATTTTATCGTTTGTAGATAGCCAGATCTTATCAAGGTCATTTTTCATACTATAAAAAACTGTCCTATTATCTTTAGATTTCTATTTTGTATCTTTAAAGTTTCATCTGATTTTAATTTATTATTTTTTTCTAATAGGGCCTCATAGCACTCTCTTTTTCTTTAGTAATGAGGGTAGGTTTTATAAAAACTTCCATATACCCATTTTGGAATTTTCGTATAACACCATTCTTTTATATTTCTCCATATTTTTATTAAAGCTCCTCTTAACGTGTGTTGTTTGAAGTTGATATGAACCCTATCCTTCCCACACCATACATATGCATGCCACCCCATAGTTAGATCATGTTCTTCACGAATCAAAGCTCTTGTGTTTTCCAAGGTTATCCATGCTTTTATCCAAGAGCTGATGAAAAGGCCAGTTTGCCGAACACTTCAAAATCCATCTTCTTCAAGAAGAAGCGAAGAGATTGGATTTATACCCCGTCCTTCACTCAGAGTCTCAGAGCGGCTTACAAACTCCTTTCCTTTCCACTCCCCATAACAGACACCCTTGTGAGGTAGGTGGGGCTGAGAGAGCTCTCTCAAGAACTGCCCCTTCAAGGATACCTCTTGTCTGAACTATGGCTTGCCAAGGTCATCCAGCAGCTGCAAGTGGAGGAGTTCTCCCAGATTAGAGTCCGCGCACTTAACCACAACACCAAACTGGCTCAAACATTACATGCAAAATTGTTGGGGTATCAAAACAAATCAATACACGCAAAGTGACATTTCTGCCTCTTTTGGAAAAACCCTTCTGTAGGTATGGTAATCTGCTTGTCTCCTTGCTGGTAACGAATGCCAACATGCCATACTGAAGAACCTCCAGCCAACCCAAGGAAGTGCGACTGGTCCCCTCACTTTCGATCTTCGGGAGGCAGTTGAAGACAATTTTATTTACTACTGCATTTGACTAATTTGGTTTTTATTTACTGGCAGTCCTAATTGAGGTTTTAAATTGTAGACCTTTTTAAAAGTAATCATTTTTTTTATTTACATTATCAGCCACCTGGAGTTCCTCAAGGGAGAAAGGCAGCTAAAAAAAGGGCCTGAAATAAATAAATGATCAAGCTACGAATTCCGGTGACCCAAAAAATCTGCACTAGACAATCCTACTCTCAGCTTTCGTTTGTCTGATGACAAAGCTACGCAGCAACAAGGCAAGGGTGTCAAAGGTCGTTTTCCCCAGGTGGGAGGCACTTCTGCTAGTATGACGGAACTGTCGCGCCTCCCCCCTTCCACTGCAGCCCCTCCCCCAGTGCCCCCAAATGCTGTTCCTGGGGGCACCACGAGAGCATAGTGGGGACCTGTAACGAGAAGTGGGAGTCAATGAAAACTCCCATAAGGTGACTTTCAGATCCAAGCCAAAGGAGCCTCATCATACAAAGAGAGCTGTATGGTAGGACTGTACCCACCCCCCGCCCGAAGCAGCCACATTTCACTACCATAGATACAACTATATGACTCCTGTGCAATCATAAGAACAACTTCCTGGGAGAAAGCCCCCTTGAGCAGACCTGAGTAGAATTCAGAGTCGGCCTGCTTAAGATGGGGCTGTGAGTCCTGTTTCCGTTCCATTAAGAGTCACCGGCCTCTTCCGCACTGCCATTCTTGCCACTTCAGGGTTTATTTCCCCCCAGTGTGTTTTGCTTTCTCTAGTAGCCCCAGAAGGAGCAAAACACAAGTGGAAAAGCGGGGGGGGGGACCAAAGCAATAGGGACAAACAAGTGACAAAAGTGACAGTGTGGAAGTGGCCACTGTGAAGCCACTGGCCTGGACAGGCACATTTTCCCCTCCCTTTCACTTCTGTCAGAACTGGCCTAGTACCAGGGAGTTTCATGGGCTCTCACTCACAAAACTCTAGAGACCAGACATTCAGTTCACAGTTGGCAAGATTGTTATTGAGATGGAAACAGGAGTATTCTGTTTCTCCTGGGCTTGGGATAAGCCACCATTTACGGTAGTAGTCAGCCAAAATTCTGAGGTCCCTAGTCAGTATTTCCTCAGTCCTTTCAATCGATTCATGCCTTATTGCAATCACCATGTCAATGGCATAAACAAACTTCCTGGATATGGATAGCATCTTGGGAACATTAGAGATGTATAAATACATAAATAAATAAATAGCCCATGTTATTTGTGAGCAACATTATGCAAGACTCCTTACCTCCTCATATCGGTCGAACATGGCACCCTCTTGGAGAAAGGACGGAACCGGCTTCTGCCAGTTGAATTCATATGGTTTCGCCATTGTGTTTTAAAAACCCTGAAACAAGACCAGTAAGAGAAATTAGTGCCTATTGAAATCAGGCAAAATTAAAGCACAGTGGAGTTTCGAAGGTGAGGGGCCACAGAAACAATGGCAGAGGAAACACTTCAGTGTGCCATGGTCACTCCATTCTCTGTCGAAAGGTTCTCAGGGCAGCCAGGCATGGCCAGAGGCCTCGCTCACTTGGGACTGACTAGATGAGGAACAGACAACACTGGGTCAGACTCTCTTATAAGACAGCTTCATGTGCCTTCTCTTCATGCGCAGATCAAGCATAATTTCTAAAGTAAATGAGGGGGAAAGAGTCATTTTTGCCCTGGAACAAAATAGGCTCATCCTTCATATTCCGGTTTGCTTCACGCATTGCCTGTAGCAAAAAGTCAGCTGCTCCATCCTGAGTCAGGCCCTTGAGGTCTGTCAAGGCCAACATTGCCAACTCCGGCTGGCAGTGGCTCCCCGGGGTCTCAGGCCAAAGACTTTCCTGTCCCCAATGACCTGATCCTTATGGGAGATTTGGGGGACTGGAACTGAGACTTTCTTCATGCTTAGTAGAGGCTCGACCACTGAGGCACAGGCCCTCCCCAGACACCTAAAACTAATCAGGTTACAATCTATTAATCAACTGTTCAGCATAAGGAATGTATCATTATTTGTTTTTAATTTTTTTTGCCACCAATCACAGCTGACTTATGGTGACCCTGGAGGGTTTTCAAGGCAAGAGACATTCAGAGATGGGTTTCCCATTGCCTGCCTCTGCGTAACAACCCTGGACTTCCTCGGTGGTCTCCCACCCAAGTCCTAACCAGGGCCGACCCTGCTCAGCTTCCACAACCTCATGAGACGGGGGTCAGCACCCCGGCCAGGGCAGCGTCATCTTTATTCCACATTGTTATTTATCTCATGCAGAAAGAAAGGACTCTCAACTACACGACAGTTCAAATTTGCAGTGTTCCCTTAAACAGGAATGAAAATCCTCAAACAATATTTACTACTAATTTTTGGAACGGAGAGACATCAAAGATGATTTTATTTTTTATTAATTAATTTATTTATTTTACATACCACCCTCCCCACAAGCAGGTTCAGGACGGTTTACATCAGCTTAAACAAATCACATAAAATCACCGATCATAAAATCACAACTACCATGCAAAACAGCCAGTTCAGGTGTCAGTCCTATCTGAGTACGACAGTGGTGCCTCGATGTCAAATTTGAACCAGGCCACTGGTGGGGGGTTGGCTGGGAAAAAGGGAGGGACGCCCGCCACCTCAGCTAAAGGCCTGGCGGAAGAGCTCCGTCCTGCAGGCTCTGCGGAACTGTAATCGATCCCCCAGGGCCCTGATCTCATAGGGGAGCTCATTCCACCAGGCAGGGCCCGGGGCCGAGAAAGGCTGAGCCCTGGTTGAGGTTAGACGGACGTCCCTGGGGCCGGGGATTGCCAGGAGATGTTGGTTCGTGGACCTCAATGTCCTACGGAGCTCATATGGAGAGAGACGGTTTCCAAGAAAATATACATGGCTGGAGGCCAGAACCCATGGATACTTCAAGAAACTACGGATACTTCAAGAATCGAGAGGGCCGTACATAATTTGATGAAAACGATCTCATCCTGCAAGCATGGTGAACAACAATAACAACAATGATGTGAGAAACGTTACCAGACAACATCATTTTTTAAAAATCTGAAACCTCTAAAAACAGATTAAAAATTTCACAGTAGCTCCTATTTCAGTCAGTCGTAATTGATGGTGCCGGCCTTCAGCCGATTGCACTGCCCAAAGGAGGAAAAGGCTCAAAACCGGTGGGTTGGGTTTTTACCCCCACCCCCACCCCAGAATTGAAACATGCTCTTTTATGGTTTAAGAGAAGATTAGGAAGAGAATTAAGACTGACATTTTCAGTGAAGGCATCGAAAGCTCCCCCCCCCAATGAATAAGGACACGGCACAGCACTTTAACCAAGCTCATGACCTTCACAAAATTATGACTTCGATTAGAAGTTAGCAAAGGAGTTTTGCGTTCCTTGGAGACGAGCAGCCAATACAAATGCACGACGCTGCCTGCTAATGAAAAATATTTCAGACCTTTGCAGAAGGGCAATGGAAATTATTGACATTTGAGTGCACTCTCTCTCTCTCTTTTAAGTCTTAATGTCAAGCAATTAGTTTTGAAAATAGATACATTAACAAACAACTACAACTGAAAGAGAACCCCAGCCTAATCCTTGCTCCTCTTCCCCCCTGCCTTGACATCCGCAGAATTCCTTGGGGATAATCACATCCATGCCTTCGGCATTAACTAGGCCCAGATCTTCAATTATTACATTAAAAAAAAAAAAAAAAGCTCAGGATCATATTTCTGCACCACCTTTTTAACCGAGCACTGTTAATAATCTCTGGTATGATAAAGTATTAGATAAACACAAACTTTATTAAAGTAGAACATGACTTAGTATTAGTTTATTCTAGCACTGCAGAGGGCTTTAAAATATAGATAATGTTTATATTTCTAAAAGTAAACTAAAGGAAAAAATAGGAAATTAAAATTGTACTTTGGAGGATTAAGAACTGGATCCCACAGAGGACTTCGCCAGATGGAATATGGGCAGCCAGTTCTACCCCCTCCCCCTGCTAGGGATCTCTGATTAAGAGAACATAAGAGAAGCCAATGCTGGATCAGGCCAATGGCCCATCCAGTCCAGCACTCTGTGTCACACAGTAGCCAAAAATACCAGGTGACATCAGGAGGTCCAGCAGTGGGGCCAGGACACCAGAAGCCCTCCCACTGTTGACCCCCCCAAGCACCAAGAAGACAGAGCATCCCTTGCCCCGGCCTGAGAGTCCCTGTCTATACCTTGTGGCTGATAGCTGCTCCATATAAGAACGCAAGGGAAGCCAATGCTGGATCAGGCCAATGACCCATCCAGTCCAACACTCTGTGTCACACAGTGGCCAAAAATACCCGGGGCCATCAGGAGGCCCTCCAGTGAGGCCAGGACACTAGAAGCCCGCCCACTGATTCCCCCTTCATGCCGGGGGGGGGTCCCCTCTCCCCCACAAGCAGCATGTGGAAGGGTACTTTGGGTTGCAGTGGGGGAGGGAGTGGTGCTCCACCCACCCATGGACCTCTCTTCCATCCACAGCGATTCCCCCTTAAGGTAAAGGTAAAGGTTCCCTTGCTCGAAAGCCAGTCGAATCCGACTCTAGGGTTGCGGTGCTCATCTCCGTTTCAGAGCCGAAGAGCCAGCACTATCTGAAGACGTTTCCGCGGTCATGTGGCCGGCATGACTAAACACCGAGGCGCACGGAACGCTGTTACCTTCCCACCAAAGTGGTACCTATTTATCTACTTGCAATTTCTTGCTTTCGAACTGCTAGGTTGGCAGGAGCTGGAACTAGAGACAGGAGCTCACTCTGTCATGCGGCACTACTTGAGTCTCGAACTGCTGAACTACTGACCTTCCACAGCCAATCCAAGCCTAAATATGCAAATAGGCGTAGGTCCTCGTTAGTCCTGCACAAGCAAGATCTCCCCCCTCCCAGGAAAAAGAACTGTCTTACACCCTTGTCCTAAGATGCGACTTCTCAATACGATTCCCTACAGCCTTACTGTCCTGGTTGCTTATTTGAGCCATTTCAAATACACCTGCCTGACTACTGGTTAATGCAAACCCCCCAAGGTGCCTAAATGAAGATGACAGAGTTGGAAGGAGTCAGAAGGGGTCCCAGAGGCCATCTAGTCCAACCCCCCTGCTCAGGGCAGGATCAGCCTAGAGCACCCCTGACAAGGGTTTGTCCAGCCGCTGCTTGAAGACTGCCAGGGAGGGGGAGCTCACCACCTCCCGAGAAAGCCCATTCCACTCTTGCACAACTCTTCCTGTAAAAAACTTTTCCCCAACATCCAGCCAGTACCTCTCCGCCCTTAATTTAAACCCATTCTTGTGAATCCTCTCCTCTACTGGCCAACAGGAACAGATCCCTGCCCTCCTCCAAGGGACACAGCCCTTCAAATACTTCAAGAGAGCCGTCATGTGCCCCCCACCCCGCAACCTCCTCTTCTCCAGACAGAACATTCCCAAGAAGTCCCTCAAGCCTTTCCTCACAGGGTTTGGTCTCCAGGCCCCCCCCCCGATCATCATTTTAAAAGTCATAACATTTAAGGAGGGGCTACAGGTCACTAGTAGGGATGTGCATTCGGTTCAAACGAACCGAAAAACAAACCAAATAATGCCTATAATCTGATTTGGCTGGCCGAACGGGGATTCCCCAAATGGATGTTGTATATGCCCGCCTCAGCAGGAGGGCCAGGAAAGGCGGCCGGGGGGCTCACGCCAGGCCTTCCCCAGCTCGCCCTCTTCACAGGGGGGCCAGGGAAGGCAGGGGGGCTAGCTCAGGGGGCAGTGGGCGCTCATCACTGACGGGAGTGTGCCGCCTCTTTGGCGTGACTCCAGGGGGGATTTAAACTTTAAAGTTTCAATCTCTCTGACGTCGTGCTGCAGAGACGGGACACTCCCTTCAGTGACAGGAAAGCCCCCCTTCAAGGGGGGATTATTATATCCTATGGGGACAGTCCCTATAGGGTATAACTGAGCTGAATTTATTTGTCTAGTCTGATAATTCCTGAACCCCAGTATCATACCGATACTGGGATTCGGGAATATCAGCAAATACTGAAATTTTTTGGGTTTGGTAGATCCGAACCCAAAAAATTCCGAATTTTTGTGTGTATGTGTGCATCCGTAGTCACTAGTACAACCTGTGCCCAGATTCAAACTCTGGCCTTTTCATTCAAATGGATTTTCATCAGCAGAGCTAGGAAGGCTCCAGGCCTGAAGCCCTGAGGAGGCCATCCCATCCAGAAGAGTCGGGATTGGCCTCTATGGACCAGCAGTCTTAACTCCATGGATGGCAGCTTCATTTGCTGATACAGTTGCATGTTTTAAAAAAAAGATTTAAAAGTCAACAGATCTTGTGGGAGAACACACCAAGTTCAATGCGACGACCTCAGAATTGCTCACAGGGTCGGCAGCTCTGGGTTGGGAAATAACTGGAGATTTGGGGGGGTGGAGCCTGAGGAAGGCGGGGTTTGGGGAGAGGAGGGGCTTCAATGGGGCATAATGCCACAGAGTCCGCCTTCCAAAGCAGCCATTTTGTCCAGTTGACCTGATCTCCAGCCTCCAGGCCCCACCTAGAGGTTGGCTCATCACTCCGAACATCCACACTGGACCACGTGCTCAATGTGGATCCATCACAGCCGGTGGTTACAGACCAGCCCCCCCAAGATGTGTTTTTTCCATCACTCCTATAATGGATGCTGTACTGTTGTCTCTGTGTTTGAGAGGAGGCGGGTGGAGTGTCTCCGCTAATTACCCTCAGCATCCCACAGTCAAGAAGGGGACACCTGCCCATCAATCTTCAATTTTAATACATTCCTCTCCTTCACTGTGTTTTCTCCAGAATTAAACCCAAACAAATGGTGACCATATAAACGAAGCTTGTTATTCCATTTTGGTTCTGACATCTGTTAAGCATGCTAATTTTCTGCTCACCCTCTGCCTCTATGTCTGGACTGGCAACTTCTTTTTCAATGTATCAGAGGTGCCACTGGACTCGAACTCTGTTCGGTCTCCTACTCAGTCGATGCCAAGCACTCTGAACACGAGAATGGCTCCGGATTACCTCCCTCCCTGGTCACGGCACCGGGCGTCCCATTCCCTTCCACTCCATCACCTCAGAGACAGCATGCCCCGGGCAGATTGTTTTCTGCCCTGGGGAAGCAAAACCCTTTGCAAGCAAGTCAGGAAAAGGCACCTTCGTCTCCTAGGCAGCCAGCCCCGCCCGGGGTCCGTGAAGTCACAAAAGGCCAGTAAAAGTCAAGCTGGCTGTAAGCCCCTGTGCCCCCCTCCCCCGGTTCATACTATGAGTCCTGAACAACTGTTGGGCTTTGGGAAGGAAGCTGAAGAGGCCTTAATTTTACTCCACCATAAATATTTGTGGCCTGAAGCCTTTTCTGTCAGGTGCATGTTGTGGACACACGTAGGCAGATGTTTCCATTTGAGGTTACGGGAGTGGGGGAAAGAACGGCAGCACTCAAGGGGCCCCAAATGTAATCCTGGAAAATTCAAATGTGCAGCAGCTGTAGCATTCAGGGGGGTCGCCGTGTTGGTCTGGAGCAACGGTTTAAGTCCAGGGGCACCTTTGAGATCCACAAAGTTTAATTCCGGGTATCAGCTTCCATGTGCACGCACACGTGAAGAAGTATATCTGGAGAAGTGTGCATGCACACGGAAGCTCACACCCCAAATTAAACTTTGTTGGTCTTGAAGGTGCCCCACTGGGCTGAAACTCTAAAGGTAAAGGTAAAGGTTCCCTTGCTCAAAAGCCAGTCGAATCCGACTCTAGGGTTGCGGTGCTCATCTCTGTTTCAAAGCCAAAGAGCCAGCGCTGTCCGAAGACGTTTCCGTGGTCATGTGGCCGGCATGACTAAACACCAAGGTGCACGGAACGCTGTTACCTTCCCACCGAAGTGGTACCTATTTATCTACTTGCAATTTCTTGCTTTCGAACTGCTAGGTTGGCAGGAGCTGGAACTAGAGACGGGAGCTCACTCCGTCTTGCGGCACCCTGATCTTGAACTGCTGAACTACTGACCTTCCACAGCCTGCAGTTCAGCCTCTTAACCACTTGAGCCACCGCAGCTTCTGAAACTCTGCTCATGTACTAAAGTGGTAACTAATTCTCTAGTTTTACTAAGCCAGCTGTCCAGTCAGTTTCTTAACTTAAAAAGTGAATTAAATGTAAGGAGAAAATATTTCCATAAGAACATAAGAGAAGCCAATGTTGGATCAGGCCAACGGCCAATCCAGTCCAGCACTCTGTGTCACACAGTGGCCAAAAGTACCAGGTGCCCTCAGGAGGTCCAGCAGTGGGGCCAGGACACCAGAAGCCCCTCCCACTGTTTCCCCCCCCCAAGCACCAAGAAAACAGAGCATCGCTTGCGCCAGAACGAGAGTTTCTATCTAAGAGCCACTGATGGATCTCTTGCTCCATATGGCGGTGAATTCCACGTGTTAATCACTCTTTGGGTGAAGAAGGACTTCCTTTTATCTGTTCTAACCCGACTGCTCAGCGATTTCATGGGGTGCCCACAGGGAGTTCTTGTATTCTGAGAAAGGGAGAAAAGTACCTCTTTCTCAACCTGCTCTATCCCATTCATAATCTTATGAACCTCGATCATGTCACCCCTCAGCCGTCGTTTCTCCAAGCTAAAGAGCCCCAAGTGCTTTAACCTTTCTTCAAAGGGAAGGTGTTCCAACCCTTTGATCATTCTAGTTGCCCTTCTCTGCACTTTTTCCAATGCTATAATATCCTTTTTGAGATGTGATGACCAGAACTGTACACAGTATTCCAAATGAGGTCGCACCAATGATTTATACAGGGGCATGATGATACTGGCTGATTTGTTTTCAATTCTAGTGTCCTGGCCCCACTGTTGGGCCTCCTGAGGGCACCTGGTATTTTTGGGCACTGTGTGACCCAGAGTGTTGGACTGGATGGGCCACTGGCCTGATCCAACATTGGCTTCTCTCTTATGTTCTTATAAAGAAAGATCTTTTCTTCTTTTATTCCCCAGCAAAAATAACCATTAGAATTAAAAGACAGGTGTATATGCGTTCTGTAGAAAAACTGAACCCGTAAGAATGACTATAAGGGAAATGGCTTTGTGAAAGACAAGAATATGTTGGGAGAATATGGAAACTGATAGTAAGAACCCTTCAATACATAACACTAAAATAACGATAGAATGTTTAGAGAATTTTTAAATGAAAGCATTTATGTACTCTTTAACACTCACAGTTGCAAATATTATTAGTTCAGCAAATTAATTCCCTGTTTTTAGCTATATAGGAGTGACTCAAACTGAATGTATGCCAAGGTTTGTAATTTTGTTTTTGGAAAATCAATAAAAAAACTTTTTTTTAAAAAAAAGAACTCTGCTATATTAATCAAATATCCCAATAATACGCAGCCGCGCTTTGACACCTGCCTGAACGCCTAAGCAGGCCTGGCCAGCATTCCCCTGCCTCTCTCCTTCCTCTCAAAGACCAGCGACAAACACGACACTGTCCGGTACCACACCTGTCACACTCTGAAAATGCACTTCTGACATCTTGTAAACGCACTGGTTTCCCAACAGGTGTGGGGAATACAGATGGCAGCCCGTGGACTGCCTGCCTGACGTGCAACCAAGAACCTATCCTCCCAGAATCACATTACTGGGAAAAGGGGGTGGGGTGGGGAGAGACACAGAGGAATAAAATATAAGCGTTGTGCAAAAAGGGAATTTCTCACGCAAATCCTCAAATAAAAGGGCAAGAGCAAAGTTTGAGTCCAGTGGCACCTTTAAGACCAACAAAGCCGTTCTAGTTCCCAATTTACTGGAGTATCCATTGCTTCCATCTATGTGGCCCTAACAGGCTTTTTGTGCAGTTGCTGCTACCTTTTGGATTTTATTGATTTTAATGATTTTATTGCAAAGAGTTCCTGACTCTGTTTCGTTGTGATCCACCCCGCTTTGAGGAGGGTGCCTGCTTACGAGCCCTCGGCTCAGAGACTCACACAGGAGCGGGGAGGGAACGTGTTGCCTCCGCAAGAAGGTGGGTAACGGTGCCCACTGCGGAAAGGGGGAAGCGCAGGACTGGCCTAAGTCTCTCTCCTTTCGAACAGAGGAGGCCGTTTTTAGTTCAAGGAAAACAGGGACGCAATGCACACCTGTGCACACATGGCTCTTACAGACCACATGGTCTCCGTGGGAACATGGGGCACAACAGTCCCATATTTTTCTCCTTAAACTGGTACCACACTACTAATGCTATTTACCTGGAAGGAAGACTATTTTTCTACAGGTGCCATCAAGTGAAAGAGGGGTCCATCTTAAGTGTAATTTAAGAACATAAGAACATAAGAGAAGCCAGTGTTGAATCAGGCCGATGGCCCATCCAGTCCAACACTCTATCACACAGCGGCCAAAATATACCAGGTGCCATCAGGAGGTCCAGCAGTGGGGCCAGGACACCAGAAGCCCTCCCACTGCTGCCCCCCCAGCACCAAGAATAGAGTGCATCACCTGCCCCAGACTGAGAGTTCCCATCTATACCCCGTGGCTAATAGCCACTGATGGACTTCTGCTCCATAAGTTTACCCAATTCCCTCTTGAAACTGTCCATGCTTGTAGCTGCCACCACCTCCTGTGGCAGTGAATTCCATACGTTAATCACTCTTTGGGTGAAGAAGGACTTCCTTTTATCTGTTCTAACCCGACTGCTCAGCAATTTCATGGAGTGCCCACGAGTTCTTTAGGGACAAGCCCCAGAATAACTGGAATTTATGAACAAGCTGACTGCCACTTTGGGGTCAGGAAGCAATCCTGGAGGGTTTTTTTGTCATCTTCTGTGAATAGAGCAGAGGCCACTGGGGGTGTGTGGAGGGGGAGGTGTTTCTGAATTCCCTTCACAGAATCATAGGCTCATAGAATGGTATAGTTGGATGGGTCTTGCAGGTCATCTAGTCCAACCCCTGCACTCTGCAGGAGCACGGCTGAAAGAGAGCCCTACAACATCCCCGAAAGATGGTCGTCCAGCCTCCACTTGAAAACGTCCAGCAAAGGAGCATCCACCACCTCCCGAGGCAGTTCATTGTGCAGGGGGTTGGACTAGATGACCCTGGAGGTCCCTTCCAACTCTATGATTCTATGATTCTCTATCCAGAATAAAAGTTTGTTGGTCTTAAAGGTGCCATGAAACTCAAACTTTGTTCTGTCGCTCTGGACCAACGCAGCTGCCCACCTGAAAATAAAGCGCCGTTGGTGAATACACAACAAAGGCACGGAGAGAGAAAACTTAGAACCAGTAAGACGTTCCTCCACAGTGCTACGTTCACCAGCGTGTAGAGCAAGTGCTCTCTGCTGGAAGGTGGAATGTCGTAATCAAACGTAGATCTCTTCATTCCCTGCCTCGTAATCCCCAGTGGCTTGAAAAGGAATTTTCATTTTCTAGCAGATGGTTATTTGGGCTAAGGAGAAGCTCAAATGTAATTAGAAGTCCGATAGCTTTGGATGGGAAGGGGGGGGGGCTCATTCTAAACTAAGAATAACTAACATCATTAAGCTCATCTGTCATTCAAACTCTGCTTGAAGCACAATCAAAAGTCTTCCTTTAAGGGCATGACCGGCCCACCGAGACCATCACTATTATGCTGCAGATATTACAAGCATCTGCCGTGGAAGACGCTCACCTCTGAGGCTGGGTCCAACTCACCCCCTCCCCCACAGGCGTTTTTGGCTGTGTGTGTGTTCTGACAATCACTTTTCGTTCATTTCTTTTGTTCACGCCACTCGGAGTGGTCCATCTGGCATCCACCAGAGCCCAGGGCCTTTTTAGGGGTGTGCATTCGGGAATCCCAAAATGGAAAAAAAACCAAAAAAAGCATTTTCGGGTTTTTTTCGGCTTTCGGGATCCCGGACAGGCTATTCACTGTAATCTTCGAATTCAAAAAAAAAAATAAAATACCGGAAAATTTGGGATTTTTTCGGCATTGCCGAAAAACGGCGTTGTGGGGGTTTTTGAACTGTTAAAGGGCCCGGGAATTCCTTTTCCCGCCATTTCCCCCTCTTTCCCGCCTTTTCCTCCTGTTTCCAGGAGGGGGGGAGGAGGCTCCAGACAGTCAATCACTGCAATGCATTTGCAAAATGCATTGCAGTTTGCAAGTTTGCAAGGCTGTTGTTGCTGCCTGCAGCCCAACCACCAGTTTGCTCCTTTCCCAGGGAAGGAGCACTGTGGTAGCCAATAGGGTTCTGGCATCTGCTCTCTGGCCAATCACAGAAGGTTTTTCCTTTTTGAAATCCTTCTGTGTATGCTCAGAGAGCATAAAAGGAGCCAGTCTCTGGGCTGACTCTCATTGCTGTGTTCCTGGATCCTGCTGGCTGGTGAGAGAGAGCTGCCTGGCTTGGCTGTTGGAGATTGTGGCTGGCTGGCTTCTGCTGCCCCTGCTCCTGAGTCTGCCCTGTTTTCCTCCCTGCTCTTCGTGGACCTCGGATCAATACCTCAGAAGACTTCAGACTGGTTTGATTTATTAGGGCACTTTTAAATTTAATTTCTTTTCTCTTTATTTTATTCTTCCTTAGGGTTGGTTTGGGAGAGACCTGGGGTTGGTGGGGTGGTGATTGCACATGGTCTGCTGCTGGCTTGGCAAACATGCCCCCTCACACCACCACCACACCTCTCAGGTATTTTTACAGGGAAAATCTGCTTGCCTGATCCATTCCCATAGGAAACAATGGAGAACTGGGGGCACCCTCTTTGGATGCCCCTAGAATTGGACCCCCTGGTCCAATCTTTTCAAAACTTGGGGGTCTTTTGGGGAGAGGCTCCAGCAGCTACAGTCCAAATTTGGAGTCTCTACCTCAAACCCCCCTCTCCAGCCCCCTGCAAACTTTCCAGAAAATTTTGCCATTGAAGTCAATGGCCCCATTGGATATAATGGACCCGAATTTTTCGGGAATCCCAAAAATTTTCGGATTTCAATGCTTTACCGGTATAGGTATTCGGGTTTTTCGGGAATACCGAAAAAATTCTGGTCCAATATGCCCAAATCCGAATTTTACCGAATTTTTTTTTTTTTGCACACCCCTAGGCCTTTTCCACTGTGGCTCCGGCTCTGTGGAAGGCGTTCCCCGAAGAGGAGAGGGGAGGCCCCTCTCCTTGGAGAGCTTCAGGAGGCCCTGCAAGGCCTGCCTGTTTGCCAGAAATTTTGAGGGGGGGCTGAATGGCAGGTATCTTTCAAGGAGAGGGGAGATCTGGGGTTTGCTATTTAATTTTGGTTTTTACCTGGTATTAGATTGAGGTGTGACCCTGAATCTAATACCAGGTAAAAACCAAAATTAAATAGCAAACCCCAGATCTGTTGGTCTGAAGCAGAAGAACAAAGTTTTGAGTCCAGTGGGTCACCCTGAAGACCAGCAAAGTATAATTCTGGGCACGGGTTTCCGTGTCCACACCCACTTCTCCAGATACACCAAAACAGAAGTCGCCATACATTACATATATAGGTAGAGGGTGGGGAAACCTTGACTCTAATTTGGCCCTCCCAGCAACACCCTCCCCACCTTCTGACCAGCAGGGTTCTTCTTATGTTCCTGCTCCATCCAAAGACATTTCATTCCTGTTTATGGTTTTCTTTTACTAAAATTGCCTTAAACCTAACTATTTCAGTCAACTGGGGCCTTAACACACATGCATACTTTTTAAAAACAGGATCTACTAGCCGTCTTTTGGAAAAAGAGACTGCTTGTCAATTCCCAAGTTCAAAGGTCACCAGAAACTCAGACTACGCACCCATGAACACACCCCTACCCAATGCGTACAAAGAAAACCTTCCGAAAATTAAATTGATAAGATCAAGTCTGGCTGACTGTGTTTTGGGGGGAGCCAGGGAAAAAAACCCGTTTTTTGTCATCAATGGATTCAAAATGCTCTGAAACGATACATCTCTACTTCCAAGTAAGGATACAACTGCAATACTAGAAATGTACAGCTGTGCATGTCCAGATATCACCAATGACAACAGCCGGTCTCAGGATTTACTGCTTACTTTGCTGGAGTTCACCCTTACTGGCAGAAAGGGAGGGAGAGAAGGATGCTACAGAAGTCTAGACGGGCTGTTATAAGGAGACAATGCAATTACTTTGACAGGTACAAAATGTTTAATTTTTATCATCATAAGAGAACGTAAGAATAGCATGCTGGATCAGGCCAAAGGCCCATCCAGTCCAACACTCTATGTCACACAGTGGCCAAAACCCAGATGCCATCAGGAGGTCCACCAGTGGGGCCAGAACTCCAGAAGCCCTCCCACTGTGCCCCACAAATACAGAGCATCATTGTCCCAGACACACCATTCCTTCTATACCTTGTGGCTAATAGCCACTCATGGACCTCTGCTCCTTATGTTTACCCAATCCCATCTTGAAGTTGTTTACGCTTGTAGCTGCCACCACCTTGTGCAGCAGGGAATTCCACATGTCAATGACCCTTTGGGTAAACAACTATTTCTTTTTATCTAACCCAACTGCTCAGCAGTTTCATGGAGTGCCCACGAGTTCTTGTATTGTGAGAAAAGTACTTCTTTCTCTACCTGCTCTATCCCACGCATAATTTTGTAAAACTTCGATCATGTCACAGTTGTTGTTTCTCCAAGCTAAAGAGCCCCAACCTCTTGAACCTTTCTTCATAGGGAAAGGTGCTCCATCCCCTTAATCATTCTGGTTGCCCTTTTCTGCACCTTCTCCACTTTGTATGGAGTTAACATACTTGTTATAATTGTAGATGGGACCACTAAAAGAAAGTTTGCTGCAGCTTACGGCATTCTCCTTCATCCATCCCATAAACATTAACTGTGCGGGAAACACTTCAGTACTGTGAAGGTACGTCATGATCCTATTTAACGAGGTGTGATGGTCTAAGGAGGTCCTTGACATACAACGTCATGTTTAGGACTGACCACGTCTACAGGCCCAGAACACAGCTGGACAATATGCACTGAATATGGTACTGGGAAACTCAAGGTGAGCTCTTTTGCTATCATTCATGCCTTCTCATTTGATAAAACATTATGGTTCAGATTATGCAAATTAATGGAGTGGTAAACAAATAGAGAATATAGGACATTTATGTAGGGCGACTGCTTAAGCTGGCGGTACACCAGGAAACTGTGGTTCAGAAACCATAACAAAATAGGACATGCAGTTCCAAAGAAGGTCACGGCAGTGCCCACCTCTGCTGACTGGACTGCCACCCATGAAATAACAGCTATGAGGTCCAAGTTGAAAAGAGCAAGAGTCCAGGGCCAGCATAAAGACTAAGAACATTTGTGGCACCCTTTCCTGAGTCACTGCGCACTTCTCCAAAACATCTTGATCTGTGAGGTTCAGGTTGAGGTTTAGATGCAGAATGTAGGATGGAGCATAGGGAAAGAAATACCTGGCCACCATTTTTGTTTGGGAAATCCACTGATCTCCAGAAAGGGAAGAAGAAGAAGAAGAAGAAGAAGAAGAAGAAGAAGAAGAAGAAGAAGAAGAAGAAGAAGAAGAAGAAGAAGAAGAAGAAGAAGAAGAAGAAGAAGAAGAAGAAGAAGAAGAAGAAGAAGAAGAAGAAGAAGAAGAAGAAGAAGAAGCAGCAGCAGCAGCAGCAGCAGCAGCAGCAGCAGCAGCAGCAGCAGCAGCAGCAGCAGCAGCATTGTCCCAGACACACCATTCCACCTATACGACAACGACGGGTAGGGCAACTGTTGATGCGTGGTGCATGATATAAACTTAACAGTGTGAGGCCACTGCTGTGAACTCCTGATGCCATCACCGTGCTTTAAGAGACTAACTAGAAGTTTCAGATTCAAGTGGGTTGCCGTGTTGGTCTGAAACTTCTAGAACAATGTTCAAGTCCAGGGGCACCTTTACGACCAACTAAGTTTTATTCGGGACATAAGCTTCCATGTGCGTGCACGTAAAACCTCATACCTTGAATAAAACTTTGTTGGTCTCAAAGGTGCACCTGGACCTGAACATTGTTCTAGAAGTTTCAGAGTTTCTGTGTCCTTCGCAGATTCTCCGGGGGCAAGAACCCAAAAGGAAGGCTACGTTCCCCGGGGCCCATGGCCAGCCTTCTTCCCTGTTGTAAAGTTGAAGCCACCCCATTCTTCCTGCATATCCTCTGGCACCTCGTCCAGTAGGAAAGAGCGAATGAGGGCCTCAACGGAAGTGCAGCAGCCAAGGATAACAGTCTTGCACGTGGGAGCATTCCATGCACATCTAGTCACAAAGAAACACATCTTTACTGCACACCAGACTATTTGCATGTCAAATTAGCAAATGAGCGGCAGCACTTTCTCAGGGACGCTGATCAGTGGCATGCTACTTCTTTTTTAATTTTTATTGGATTTTAACATATTATAGGACAAGAAAATATAAGGGTAGGAAAGGTACAGGGTGTGGGATAAGACATATAGGCGAATTTCATCAAATATGTATAATAGCTGTTACAAGTTTTCAGTATTTCTTTGAATTCTATTTCTTTGTAGAATTAGTAAAGCTAGTATTAGTCAAATCGTTAAAATCTTTTGTTATGTTTCCTGACAAGAGTCAAATTCTATACAGTTCAAGTTGGAGTCTCTCCAAATTTATATTATACTAGGAAGAAGGCCCATTGTGGCAACAAAGACAACGGGTGCTAGGCAGGCCGGCCAGCGGCAGCTCCTCTCATGTCATCCCCCCACCACTGGAGACCCTGGGGGCCGAGCCGCCTGGCCACAGCCCCTCCCCAAACCCCACCGCCGGCCGAGGCCCCAGTGGGCCAGGGCACCAGACCTCGTCCACTCCCCTAGCGGGGGCCTCCGGAGGGCTTTCCCCACCCAGGCGGCTCAGCAGGCAAGTGGGGGAAGCTGTTGCGGGGCCTCTGGAGGCCTTTCCCCAGCCTGGCGGCTCAGCGGGTGAGCAGGGAGAGGTGGTGCAGGGGACTCCGGAGGCTTTCCCCCCATCCCAGTCGGCAGGGGAGTGTGGAGACGTGGCTCGGGCATCTCCAGAGGCCTTCCCCCTGTCCAGCTCCAAGCAGGGAGTGAGGGGGCCTCCGGAGGCCTGTCGTCACCTAGGCGGCTCGGCTGGTGAGCGGGGAAAGCTGGTGTGGAGGCTTCCAGAGGCCTTTCCCCCTGTCTGACTTGGTGGGTTAGTGGGGAGAGGTAGTGCGGGGGCCTCCGGAGGCCTGTCGTTGCCTAGGCGGCTCGGCAGGCGAATGGGGAGAGGTGGTGCGGGGGCCTCCAGAGGCCTGTTGCCACCTAGGTGGCTCAGCGGGCGAGTGGGGAAAGCTGGTGTGGAGGCCTCAGGAGGCCTTCCCCCTGGCTTGGCAGGCAAGGGAGAGGTGGCGTGGGGGCCTCCGGAGGCCTGTTGCTGCCTAGGTGGCCCGGTGGACGAGCGGGGAAAGCTGGTGTGGAGGCCTCCAGAGGCCTTCCCCCCTGTCCGGCTCAGCAGGCGAGTGGGGAAAGGTGGCTCAGGGGCCTCCAGAGGCCTGTCACCACCCAGGCGGCTCAGCGGGTGAGCGGGGAAAGCTGGTGTGGAGGCCTCCGGATGCCCATCCCTGCTAGACGGGCAAGTGGGGAGAGGTGACATGGGGGCCACCAGAGGCCTTTCCCTGCTGGTCCGCCTCAGTGGATGCCCAGCCAGCCACCTGTGGCCGGGCTTGGGCAGTGGGCTCAGGACACTTTAACCTTCCAGGACATTCAATTGTTGGCCTGAGAGTAACAGTTCTCTTATAAAGGAATTTCAAAGGGAGATTAGAAAGAGAGGCTGCTGAATTGCAACTGATAATGAAGCTCAAGACAATGCATCCTCCTGGACTGAATCGAGACCTAGGTTTTCTGCCTCATTACCAATGCTGATTTCTCCTCACCTATGACCCCTCTGCATATCACACCTAATCCAATCACACCTGCTATTCTTATTCACTTGCTATTGTCATTCGCATCTGAAATGACTCCACTCTCCAAGATATATGGACAGATGGTCTGACATTTTAGCTGTATCCGAAGAAGTGAGCCGTGACTCACGGAAGCTCCTCCCCTGCCACAGGTTGTGTTGGTCTTTCAGGTGCTGCTGGACTCGTGCTCTTTCCTGCTGCATATTGTTAAATGATAGCTATGATGTGTTGGATCCTATAACGCTCTTCTGCTAATCACAGGAAGAATGCTCCTGCCCCTATGATTGTTCAGTGGGCGAATAAACACCAGGAGAAAAGCAGGCTCCTTGTCTCAGCTCTGTTGAATGCTATAAACAAGACTGCCAGACAAACACAGCATAATCCATCTATTCTGAGGACAAATGGCTTGGGAGAGAAGCTACCATTGCAGACGGCAGCAGGGGCTTCCCAGTGAAAGGTTCACGTTGTTATTTTTATAGGCAAGGCTACAAATCAAATCAAACTGAGGCCTCACAAAAAATAAAACCCCACTGAGTACAGGTAGGCTGTTGTCAAACTCTGCCTAGTTTGCCATAGTTACAGGAGAGAGCGAAATTCCTGGTGTGTGTGTGTGTGTGTGTGTGAATGGCTGTGTGTGCCTGAACTACTCTATCACAGGCGTCATAACTCTTCCCTAAGATACTCTTCCCTAAGATACTTTTCTCCCTTTCTCACAATACAAGAACTCGTGGGCACTCCATGAAATTGCTGAGCAGTCGGGTTAGAACAGATATAAGGAAATACTTCTTCACCCAAAGAGTGATTAACATATGGAATTCACTGCTGCAGGAGGTGGTGGCAGCTGCAAGCATGGACAGTTTCAAGAGGGAATTAGATAAACATATGGAGCAGAAGTCCATCAGTGGCTATTAGCCACAAGGTATAGATGGGAATTCTCAGTCTGGGGCAGGTGATGCACTCTATTCTTGGTGCTGGAGGGGGCAGCAGTGGGAGGGCTTCTGGTATTCTGGCCCCACTGCTGGACCTCCTGATGGCACCTGGTATATTTTGGCCGCTGTGTCACAGAGTGTTGGACTGGATGGGCCATTGGCCTGATTCAACATTGGCTTCTCTTATGTTCTTATGTTCCTCCTAAAGGAATGGCCTTGAGACCGAAGCTGTGCCAGCTTGCTATTGCAGACAACGGGATCGTATATTCCCAGGTGTGGGTGGGTGGGTAGTGAACGCAAGAGCTAGGCAAAATGGCTGCGGAGTGTAATTGGTTATTCCCCAGGGGGCCCTGTTTGAACTGTCTATATCTTTGGACTTTCCCAGCCAGAATCTCAGTTCTGACACAGTACTGTTCTAGCCTGGATCATGCTGATATCTCAGTAAGCAAATCACTGTCAAAGAGAGTGTTGATGGAAGTCTCTTGACCAGGAGTCAGACAGCTGTTGCCCTTCCCTCTCCCAGGTGCAAATCTGGAGCTCCCAACATCTCAAGAGATCTGGCAACACAGGAAGGATCTTGCCTCAGGGGACTGCATTCGCCTTGGCCTTCCTGGGCCATCCAATGGGCATCGGCAGTTCCAGCTCAGCTTCAACAGAGAACTGGGCAACCCAGATAGATCGTTATCCGGAGTGCATGACCCCCGTCCAATCCGCATTCTGAGATGTATGTTTAAACAGGAACACTAATTTTCTTTCTGACAGGGAGAAAAGCCCAGATTAACAGGACGGCAAAAAATTAAACAACGCTAAGAGAAAGCAAAACAGAGGATTACCGATGCCGCTTTGAGCAAGATAGATTTCTGTGATTCAGTCCAACTCCTTTTGGAGCCCGGCCAAGGGACAATCACCCCAGGGAAGCTGCGGAGAGACAGATTCCCAAGGCAGAAACGCCACGAGGACACAGCAGGGGAATCAAACCGTATCCAGTCCCCATATCCAGCATCCGAGGAAGTCTCCGCCAAGCACCCACATTTATCTGGTCTGCATGGATGAACACAGCCAAAGAAACTGCAAGCTTGAATTGCAAACGATGCCATCAAATGCACATGGAACGGAAAATGGGATTCTTATGCATGAGTCTTCTATTAGTGACTAAAGATTTTGTGTCTCCCAACCCCATCTCTCATAGTACAGTCCATTATTTCTAAAGCAGGGATATACAGAACAGCTCGAATCCAGTTAAAAATGGTTACTGCAAGATATAGTAGGAAATGATAAATGGGAAAGGAGAGAAATATATTGGGATGCACAGACTTTACATTACTGTTTTCCCTGAGAGCCCTCACAACACCACGCCCTTGGGTCCTTAGGAGAACATACGGCTTTTATATACAGGGTTCCCCTCACAACTCCTGCCTCGAGGGTTCCAGGTGACGAACGGAAAAGCAGATGGGACCTGACAGCTTTGTCTGCTCAACTGGCAGTGAATGATCCGAATGCCTGGCAAACCGTTTTGCATTCAGGTTTTTCCAAAACTGGACATGTACAATCCAGGCAGACTGAAAGCTGTTAAGGACTTTTTAGGCGCGCAAAAGCGTAGGATTATTTTTTAAACAGCATTTATTTGTGACTGACTATCTACGGCTGCATTCATACAGTGAACCCTCATTCCTCCTGCATTTTTCACCTGCCGTGCCACCGAAAGCTTTCGGTGGTGGTTGTTGTTTTCATTTTGTAATGACTATTGTGCACCACATCCCTAGAGTCAGATTTGACTGGATTTCAAGAAAGGTAAACATAAGAGAACCTAAGAGAAGCCAATGTTGAATCAGACCAATGGCCCATCTAGTCCAACACTCTGGGTCACACAGTGGCCAAAAATACCAGGTGCCATCAGGAGGTCCAGCAGTGGGGCCAGGACACTAGAAGCCCTCCCACTGTTGCCCCCTCCAGCACCAAGAATAGAGTGCATCAGCTGCCCCAGACTGAGAGTTCCCATCTATACCCTGTGGCTAATAGCCATAGATGGACTTCTGCTCCATATGTTTATCTAATTCCCTCTTGAAACTGTCCATGCTTGTAGCTGCCACCACCTCCTGTGGCAGTGAATTCCTTTACCTTTACCTTTCTTGTGCTATTGAGAACTAACTTTCTAGTGGTATGTTGCCACCATGGCTGAAGTCTCAGATGTTATTCTTTAAAAGGCACACCCCTGGCCTCTTGTGTTACAGAACTACAAGAGGACAGGGTCTGTCTGCATCTTCAACGGTGGATTTGATTTGAATCAAATTGATTTAAATCATGATTTAAATTGTGATTTAAATCAATTTGATTTAAGACTCGATTTAAATCGTAGTTTTCTCCATAACAGCTCATTCTTACTGGCCTTAATATTTCCAAACCAGATGAAGGCTGCATTTTGGTATACTAACTTCTCTGGTTAGTTTTAGTTATCAGAGAATTAATGATTGGTTATTTACCAGTTGAAATAGATAGTTATGAAATCATTGCAAGGTGAACTATCTCTGGTTTAATAAGTTAACCATTCATATTTGGACAACATTTTTTCTGTACTTTATTGGAGGGAGAAAAATAATCATTCGCAATAACCACTTCAATTGTTTTATTTAACTAAACAATAACATTATACAGCATATGCATTATTGTATTTGCTTTAACATCCCTCAGGAGACAGTCACAAGGATCTCAAAATTCCTGGAATATTCTGCTCAAAATGCCTCAATTTCATTTGTACCGCTGGCCCCTCCCTCCTCACACAGAGCTCTTAACATCTCCTCCCTTACCCAGACCTGCTCCACCTGAAACTTAGCACTTAAGAGATAAGGGGTTGATTCTGTGTGCATAGATTTGCAGAGGACCAACTGGACCGAGGTCTCTCCACTTGGTATGTTTACTTTATAACATTTTTTTACTGTGAAGAAGAGGCATGTGATCTTTGCAGGCACAAATTCACAGTTCTGCAAACTGCAAAACCACGCATCTGTGATAATTTCTAGACAGAAAAACTGCACAAAATAATATTACAGCAACCTCTGGGACAGCATGACACTGTGAGTGGATTAATGGAATTTCATTTTCCAAAAAAATTAAACACTGCGTGACCATACACCCTCATGCTACATAATTAAAAAAAATCCATATTTCATGATAAATAACCTTTGGACTATAATGTATCTTAAATAGAAAATTATGCTACTTTAAAAAAATCTGATTTAAATTTTAAAAATTATTTAAATTTTAATAATCCATTTTTAAATGAGTATTATTTTTTAAAAGAATCAATTTCTACCTACCCTGGAATCCTCACTTTAGGCCAAGAGGCCTTACCGCTACAGCCCAAATCAAGTTAAAACTTAATCTAAGTAGAAGAAGAAGAGATTGGACTTACACCCTGCCCTTCACTCAGAGCGGCTTACAAACTCCTCTCCCTTCCCCTCCCCACAACAGACACCCTGTGAGGTAGGCGGGGCTGAGAGAGCTCTGATGGAAACTGCTCTTTTTCAAGGACAGCTCTGACAGAACTATGGCTTGCCCAAGGTCACCCAGCAGGGGCAAGTGGAGGAGTGGGGAATCAAATTAGAGTCCACGCACTTAACCACTACACCAAACTGGCTCTCTGGATAGCCTGGATAAAGATGAACAGCAGACGTCCACCTGAACAACCATCGTTTCAAGAGTAGCAGAGTCCTCTCTTCTGCTCTGGCCACGGCGCTGGGCCGACCCTCCAGCCAGGGCTGGTTGAAATTCGCACTGAATCTTAATGGCCTGATCTTTCCCGCATGCCACAGAAGTGGGCAGTCTTCAACTGGCAGAAAGGGCAGCTCGAAAACGCAAAGCCCCAGAGCACACAGGGATGCCCTCTGATAAAACCAGGGCCCGCTTCTTTGGGGGAGGGGCTCATGGTAAGTAGCAAACTGAAATAGGACTTGAGTGGCACCTTAAATAACAGCAACACTTCTTGCAGCAAAAGCTTTCGTAAATAAGAACATAAGAGAAGCCAATGCTGGATCAGGCCAATGGCCAATCCAGTCCAACACTCTCTGTGTCACACAGCGGCCAAAAATACCAGGTGCCCTCAGGAGGTCCAGCAGTGGGGCCAGGACACTAGAAGCCCTCCCACTGTTGACCCCCCCAAGCACCAAGAAGACAGAGCATCCCTTGCCCCAGACCGAGAGTTCCCATCTATACCTTGTGGCTCGTAACCACTGATGGACCTCTGCTCCATATGTTTATCTGTAATTTCCTCTTGATGCTGTCCTTGCTTGTAGCCGCCACCTCCTCCTGTGGCAGTGAATTTCAAGTGTTAATCACTCTTTGGGTGAAGAAGGACTTCCTTTTATTTGTTCTAACCCAACTGCTCAGCAATTTCGTTGAGTGCCCAAGAGTGCTTGTACTGTGAGAAAGGGAGAAAAGTACTTTCTCTACCTGCTTTATCCCGTGCATAATCTTGTAAACCTTGATCATGTCACCCTTCAGCTGTCATTTCTCCAAGCTAAAAAGCCCCAAGCACTTTAACCTTTCTTCATAACTAAAGTATTCTAACCCTTTTATCATTCTAGTTGCTGTTTTCTGTACTTGTTCCAATACTATAATGTCCTTTTTGAGGTGTGGTGACCAGAATTGCACACAGTATTCCAAATGAGGTCGCACCATCGATTTATATAGGGGCATGATGATACTGGCTGATTTGTTCTCAATTCCCTTCCTAATAATCCCCAGCATAGCATTGGCCTTCTTTATTGCAGTCACACACTGTCTCGACATTTTCAGTGAGTTATCTACTGCGACTCCAAGATCTCTCTCTTGGTCAGTCTCTGCCAGTTCGGACCCCATCGACGTGTATTTATAGTAAGGATTTTTGGCTCCAACGTGCATCACTTTGCACTTAGCCACGCTGAACCCCATTTGCCACATTGATGCCAACTCGCCCATTCTCAATGGATCCCTTTGGAGTGCCTCACAATCCTCCCTGGCTCTCGCCACCCTGAACAACTTCGTGTCATCCGCAAATTTAGCCACTTCATTGCTTACTCCCAACTCCAAATCATTAATGAACAAGTTAAAAAGCATCAGACCCAGTACTGAGCCCTCCAGTACCCCACTGCTTACCACCCTCCACTGAGAAAATTGCCCATTTATAGTCACTCTCTGTTTCCTATTAGCCAGTTTTTGATCCACAAGAGGACTTGTCCTTTTATCCCATGACTACTGAGCTTACTTAGGAGCCTTTGTTGAGGAACTTTATTGGAAGCTTTGTGGAAGTGAGAGCTCTCTTCATCAGATGCACAGGCGTTCACATCCATTAGGCGTATGCTGTTATAGTTACAACAGAAAGCACCATTCTAATGAACGTCCACTTCAGTGCATCAGATGGAGTGTGCTCCGATTTACGAAAGCTGTATCTGCAATTTTAGACTTTAAGGTGCCACTAGACTCATTTTATTCTGTTGCTGTTGAACATGAACATCCAACTGGAATCATAACTGGACTCCCAGACCCGACTAAAACTGCAGAGCAGTGCTGTACCACCCGGGTGCAGGACTCTACCGTCTGACTGATCAGACGGCGCTTCCTTCGGCTCAGGGATGTCTGAACTCCGACACCTGATTTCTTGCTGATGGACCTGTGAACCACTTAAGGCTCACCAGATTTAAACCATGTTCCCAAAGCCAACAAATCTTGTGAGAAAAAGCACCAGTAAAGCACAGGGAAAAGACATGCCTCTTTTCTTCCGTGAGCCAGAGAAGGAGATTTCACAAGGATTCTGGAAAGACTGCTTGCCAGAGAAAATTACCAGCAGAGGACAAACGTATTCCCTTTCCATGAGCGAAATCACACAATTTCCCCCAAAGAAGAGCATATCATCACACGGATGATGGATTTTGTAAAATAACCCCCCCCACACACACTTCAAGCTCTCCAGGGAGTTCACCCTTTGGCTGCAGTGGCTTTCCGTTCTCCTTCTCTTCTGCACTCTGCTGTCGGGCAGCACCCTTCGCTTTGATCAAAATCAAGGACAGCAAAAGCCCCCGGAACAGGCATTTGCAAATCCCCCTTTGCCAGGAGGGCCTTCTGTGATACAGGCACAGAGTCAAGAGCTGAAACTGGAACAGCCTCAGATAAGTCCGTAGGAGTCATTTCTACCTTAAGAGTGAATGCATTATTTCTAGACGGTGTTGCCAGTTCCTATATGGGGCAACGGGTACAGGACATGCTCCTTTTGCAAGGGGGGAGATGCAGGTAGCATACTAAGTCACCGGGGTGGTTCCTACCCCCATCCTACCATTCCGCTGAGCAAAGCTGGAAGCCTTCCTCCGGCCGAGGAGACGTCTACCAGCCTCAGTTTCTCCTCCATTGGAGGGAGAACCAGTCAGGTTGCAGGCAGGCTCCTTCGGCTGCTGGAAGGGTCCTTGGAGGATGCTGAGATCCACCCCCATTTTTTGAAAACTTTACAGCTGTCACAGATCACCTGTTCACTCACAGTCCATTTCTCAAGAGCCTTCCGAAAGGAAGAAAAAATATACTGCCACATGTCTGTTCTGTCCGTCTCTAAGATGCGGCCGGACAGACACTCGTCAAGAGTGCTCCAGGCTGATCCGGCACTGAGCAGGGGACTGGATGTCGGACTGGATGGGCCATTGGCCTGATTCAACATTGGCTTCTCTTATGTTCTCTCTTATGTTCTTATGTTCTTATGTCGGACTCGATGGCCTGCAGGGCCCCTTCCAACGTGAACAAAAACTCTCAGTCACAGCAGGGGCCCTCAGTTCACAGGTAGGTGTAAAAGATCCAGCAGCCGGCCTGGAAGCCTCCGTGGAGCGTGCCAGCTGTTTTTAGAGGACTTTCCAGAAGGACTAGCAGAACCGCATCCCTAGCTAGCAAGAGCCCCGTGCCTCCGGCCACTCCCGCCCTGCCGTCCATCTCAGCACACATCACTCAGCAGTGGAGAGGACTGTTCCACAACTGTGGCCGTTGAACACACAGACACACACGGATCTGCCTTACACCAAATCAGACACTTCATCTGGGTCATTATTGTCTACTCAAGATGGCCAGCAGCTCTCCAGGGTCTCAGGCAGAGAAAGGTCTTGCCCATCACCTCCTAACTGCTCCTTTGAACTGGAGATGCCGGGGACTGAACCTGGGGACCTTCTGCGTGCCAAGGAGAGGCTCTCCCACTGAGCCACGGCCCCTCCCCTTAACTTGTTCTCTCCCGTCGCTTACTCTTTATGATGACGGGACACCTCCTGGCACGTGGCTTCCGTCAGCTGTCCCTGGCTCCTCTGGCCTGCAGCTGCTCCTCCGTCCTGGCCTGAAAGCTGGAGAGGACGTCACTCTGGCAGCCCCTCATCCTGACCTGTGGCTGCGTTGTCACATGGCTCATAGCCTGTGATTGTGATGTCATGTGCTGGCCAGCCCTGTATGTACTCTATGCTGTGGCTGCTGCTGCTGCTGCCGCCTGGGAGTTAAAGAAGGGTAAACGTATGGAGCAGAGGTCCAGGTAGAGATGGAACACACTGTCTTTGGGAAGTGAGGCTCTGTATTTGTGCTGGTGATGGGAGCAACAGTGGGAGGGCTTCTGGCGTTCGGGCTCTGCTGGTGGACCTCCTGAAGGCCCCTGGATTTTGGCCACTGTGTGACACAGAGAATGTTGGACTGGATGGGCCGTTGGCCTGATCCAAGATTGGCTTCTCTTATGTTCTTATGTTCAGAGCAGTGATGCTCTGTCTTCTTGGTGCTTGGGGGACAAGAGTGGGAGGGCTTCTGGTGTTCTGGCCCTGCGGGTGAACCTCCTGATGGCCCCTGGGTTTTGACCACTGTGTGACACAGAGAATGTTGGACTGGATGGGCCGTTGGCCTGATCCAATGTGGCTTCTCTTACATTCTTATGTTCGGGGCAGTGATGCTCTGTCTTCTTGGTGCTTGGGGGGCCGCAGTGGGAGGGTTTCTGGAGTTCTGTCCCTACTGTTGGACCTCCTGATAGCCCTTGAGTTTTGGCCCCTGTGTGACACAGAGTGTTGGACTGGATGGGCCATTGGCCTGAGCCAACTTGGCTTCTCTTGTGTTCTTATGGGTCCCAAGTCTGGAAGGGATGCAGACCACTGTGTTAGGGGATACAGGTTTTCTGCAACTGGCTTGCAGGCATGCACAGTACCCATGTGGGATTGTCCAGATGCTACAACAATGAAGTTTACACATGCTCCATATTTCAAAGGAAAGTGCTAGCCTCTCTTCTCAAGCCTTTCACACGCAGTATGTTCTGTTGGAGGAGGTACCGGTTCCTATCTGCATTCTCTTTCAGCCAAGCATTACAGGAAGGCTCGCTTGCATGTCAACAAAAGCACGAAGTAATCACGACGGGCATTTTATATTTAGTATCTTCGGATCCATTTAAACGGCTCCTGTTACAGAAATGGCTTTTGACTCGGTGTCTGTATTTATCAATATTTATGTAAGCCAAGAGTCTGTGCATAACGGGCTGATCGAGCTGGAAGAGGTCAGGCCAGGGAAAGGGAACAGCGGTCATTTCATCCACACAGTGACGTCTTTGCCAGACAAGCTTCAGTCCGCTGGTCGGGCTGGGCACGAGGCTTTCGGAACACCCTCCGCCCGTCCACCTCCGGTATATTCAAAGTCTGTCTTTACTGGTTTTATAATGCAACACACTTCTTATAAACACAACCCGATATTAAAGTGAACATTTACTGCTATGCACGCTGCATGCTTTCAACAGTAACATGACCTCGCCTTTTAAATAGGGCACGATCTGAACCAGTTCCCAGATATTTAAGGACAGAACCTGAGAACACAAAAGACTTGCATGCTCAAAAAATGACATTTTAGGGGATTCAGTGTTTGTTGTTGTTTTTGTTAACTGTAGATTATTGACAGAGCTGGCGTCTTATGTATTTAAAAGCTCAGCGTATCAAGTGTCCCTGCAAAACAACAACAACCACCACAAAACCTTCTGGGGTCCTGTACTGGACTTGCAGGGGGCGCGTGGGGGGGGGGGGGCTAGCTCCCTATCACAATTTCAAACCTACCCCACTGTGCCGGGGTTCCCAGCAGAATTTTAAACGTCTTGAGGAGACAGAATGTGGGGCTTGGGTATCAACTCCCCCACCCCCCAAGCCTGAACTGTGAAATGAGGGGCAAGGTAAACTGAGAGGGAAATAGATCCCAAGTGGGGCCAGCCGTGTGGGTCTGAAGCGGCAGAACACATTGCGAGTCCCGTGGGGGCATCTTTAAGACCAACAAAGGTTTATTCAAGGTATGAGCTTTCCTGCCCAAGGCACCCTTTGTCAAATACACTGGAATGGTGTGTAAGGTTCAGACTCCTAGACAGGGAAATGCACATGTAACATGATGATGTCTCAGGTATACAAAGTCCAACATAACAAGCTAAGGTTATAAGGTCAACAGCTATAAAGCAATAAATATGTCCGAATAGCAGATAAATGTCCAAAGGTGTCTTTTCTAATTGTGGGAAGCAAACCGAGACTCTCCGTCCTGTCCTCCCAGGTGTGAAGATGACTCAACAGCACTTTCTGAGGCGGATGCTGGGTCATGTCAGCAAAACATCCCAATATTCCTGGCATTGCATTCAGTATTCTAATATACTATTCTGGGAAACACTAAAATACAGAGGATTTACAGTCCTTCTTGTTGAGAATACACATGTGAGGACTGAATGAGTTATATATGTAATGAGATTAAAAAAAAACCCAATATCCCTGTTGAGTCCTGGGGAGGTTTTTGTTCCAAGTGTTGTGACAACTCGTAATTCAGCAATTTCCCTTTCTATTCTGTTCCTGAAGTTCCTTTCTAATAAAACAGCTACTCTGAGGTCGCACACTGAATGTCCTGAAAGGCTGAAGTGTTCTTTTTTTAAATGAACAGGAAAGAAATACACAGGAAAATATTAACAATCAACCAGGAATTGTAGCATTCTCCTCTCAGGCAGGTTTATATCGTACGGACACAGCACTCCTCCACCACAACTAAGTTGTGCGACAGACACAGCCAATCCTGCTGGCGAGTTGTGACGACAGGTTGCTTGCTCAGTGAGAGCCAGTTTGGTGTCGTGGTGAGGAGCGTGGACTCTAATCTGGAGAAATGGGTTCGATTTCCCATTCCTCCTCCACAAAAAGCCAGCTGGTTGACCTTGGGTCAGTCACGATTCTCTCGAGCTCTCTCAGCCCCGCCTACCTCACAGGGGGTGTCTGTTGTGGGAAGAGGAAGGGAAAGGAGATTGTCAGCCGCTCCGAGACTCCGAGTGAAGGGCAGGGGGTATAAATCCAGTCTCTTCTCCTCCTCCTCCTCCTCCCCCTTGTCCCTGCCCTGATGAGACAGCGGCGCTGCCAGGTTCTCAGCGCCATCTATAGTTAATTAGATCTAGTGTTTTAGCCTGAAATGTGTACATGCGTATCATGTACTTTGCAATTAAATCGAGCTTGAATAAAATATTAAAAATGCCTCAGGTTAGACGAAAAGCACATTCTGCAGCCCCTCCTCTGGCCGCCGTCCTTTCGTGCTCTGCGCAACAGGACTCAGGCCAGGCCTCCCCCTCACAAAGCAAAGCAGTGTGATCGCACTTGAGTCACATGGCCTCCAAATAAGATAAAAAATATTAGTTATGTAAGCATCTTGCTACGGCGACTCCTCTCCTTGCTGGATTCTTCTGGGTTACGTAGTCAAAGCCGCCGCATGACAGAAACGAACAAGGCGAGTTTTGTTTTAGTTACGGCACTGAAGGTTTAATGGCCATTCGGGCCCTGAACCTCGGGCTTCCGGTATCAGCATTTCTTTGCCACCAATGCTCCGCTTAAGCTGGGACAAATCACCTTTTGTCTTTTGCGTCTTATCGCCAGGATTCTGGTGGAAACAGCCCTCGGTCTGGGCTTCCCCTCTTCACAGAGCCATGGCAAAGCGGGCGTTACATAACGAACTGAAAACGGAAACCTCCACGCTTGCTGCGGCGCAGAAATTGACATTAGAGCCTCTAAATCTTTTATCAACATCTCCCTGCTTTCCCCTCACCAAAAATGAGGGAGAGAAAAACCAGACTCCATGATTTATTATTATATTTAAACTTTGAAAGAATTCATAAAGGAACAACTGGTTGATCATTTCTATAATCGACGTGAACTGGTCAAACTAGCTGTGATTTTCAAAATGGCACCCAGCTAAGAACTTCAACGCTCCCTCCTCTGAGTCGCTAAATCTCAAATGTTCATGAACCCTGCCAGACACCTTAACTGCTGGTACCCTAAAAACTACATTTTAAACCCCTACCTGAGTATTAAAGAATTATTTATGTTGTCAAAGGTTTTCATGGCCGGAGTTCATTAGTTGCTGTAGATTTTCCAGGTTGCGTGGCCATGGTCTTGGCATTGTAGGACCTGACGTTTTGCCAGTAGCTGTGACTGGCATCCTCAGAGGTATAACACAGATAGAGGGAGTCCTCTCTGTGTCAAGGTGAGCAGAAAAAAATATGTCAGGTCCTACAATGCCAAGACCATGGCCACACAACCCGGAAAATCTACAGCAACGAAAGAATTATTTGTTGGCAGGAGGATTTAGCATTCTTGTTTTACTACAAAGCAAAAATTATGAGAGTCAGGAAACCACCACCAATATGCAATTCTTGCATTCATATACGGCTACTAAAAAAAAAACCTGGTAGAAACCTTGCGACGTGAGACAATGAGACCACACCAAACAGAAGCTGGAGTGCCCACAGTCTTCATAACACATTCACTGAAACGGTTCACACATTTCGGAGCAGCCAATATTTTACGACCTACTGTCTGAAAGAGCACCTCTGGCGTATCATCACCTAACAGCAAACGGCACTCTGATACTACTGCTCTCTCTGACATCATCAGCCTCCTCTGAAACGAGGGTTGCCACGTCCCCCCCTGGGCACTGGCAGGGGATGGGGGGGGTTAAGGTTGCCAGGATGGGAGACTCCTGGAGATTTGGGGACAGAGCTTGGGGAGGACGGGGACTCCTCAGTGGGGTACATGGCCACAGAGAGCCCGCCCCCCCCAAGCACCCATTTTCTCCAGGGGAAACTGATCTCTGTCGTCTGGAGATGAGCTGTCATTACGGGGGATCCCCAGGCCCCACCTGGAGGCTGGCACCGCTATCAGAAACCTTCTCGGAGTGACTTGGGGCCTGGGAGAAGTCCTAACTCATATCTGTTGGAGTGTAACATGGGAGAAGACTGGGGGGTACCTGACGCCTCATAGCTGCCGGCGGAGGCCCAGAAATAAGGAGAACCCAGGTGAGCCCGATTTCCCCCTCTTAACATTACAAACCCAAGCAAAACCTGTTGAATTAAGTCACACGCAAAAATACCAGAATTATCGTAGGCTCTGATCAGCTCTATGGTAACAAAGCACTGGTTATGCCGGGACATCCGTACTGGGGGGAAACGGGAATCAGAGGGAGGTTTTATTAGGCGCAGCTTTGCTATCAATTTTTGTGGCATTATCAGATTATATAAAGGCCAGCTGGGAAAAACAAAGAGGCCTTTCTAATAAAACGTTCATTAATCTTCTCTCTCGGAAAGCACCCGTTCTAAATGGATGGCAACCAGATGGATCCTGTTGTTTCCTTTTATGTAATGCCGCCGGTACCCTGGCCGATCCCGTCACCATGACACTGCGCCCGGATCCAGACTCGAGGTGCCCCGCGAGACGGGGGGCTGCACTTTGCAAATGTGTTCAGCTGTGGCTTTGTGGACGCGAGCACCTCTCTGACTGCATGGCCCAGCAGAGGCCTGATGCGCAGGACCCTTTCTCAGGCAACCAAAAAGGTAGTTGCTGTAGATTTTCCGGGTTGTGTGGCCATCATCTTGGCATAACCCGGAAAATCTACAGCAACTAACAAACTCCAGCCACGAAATCCTTTGACAACAAGCCAAAAAGGTACTTTACTAAACCCATCTGCAGGTCGCACAGATCCAAACCAAACCGCTCAGATTAAAAACCAGCAAACTCCATTGACAAAATCTAACTTTGTAGAAAAGAGGTCTGCATTTTTCTCATATGTATCTACAACAAGCACTGAAGATAATGCCTTATCTGCTAAATATATAGATTTTATGTTTTATTAACTAGCTTAAATGAATGTTAACAGAGTTCTGAAGTATACCAAACCTTGACGTTGTATTGATTCCATTGTTTGTTTAGCGTTCTGGTTGTTTTTTCTGTAAAATTATGGAGAAGTTATGTATTTGTATTGTTACTGAAAAACTGAAATTAAAAATAAAGTTATAAAAAAAACCCTAGCAAAGGAGCAAAGAAGAAAATATCACTGTGTTGATTTAATCATATCGACACATTTCGTTTTCCCATTCAATGCAACTGGGGGCAGAAATGAGTGGAACCCCATTGCCCCACGCACATGGCAATTCACAAAATATTGTTGGGGATGGAACATGAAACACCACAGGTCAGTTGACTTCATTAAAGTTGATGAATATATGGAGCTGTAGAAGACCAAAAACAAAATCCCCCCCCACTTGGTGGGCTCAGCTGAACGTACTTTTTGGCGCAGGTATATTACAGTACCTTATTGTTGAAAAACACCATGATCAATTAAATAAACATAATGTGCATATATGTAAAAGGTAAAGGTAAAGGTTCCCTTGCCCGAAAGCCAGTCGGATCCGACTCTAGGATTGCGGTGCTAATTTCCATTTCAAAGTCTAAGAGCCAGCGCTGTCCAAAGACTTTTCCATGGTCATGTGGCCGGCATGACTAAACACCAAAGCGCACGGAACGCTGTTACCTTCCCACCGAAGTGGTACCTATTTATCTACTTGCAATTTCTTGCTTTCGAACTGCTAGGTTGGCAGGAGCTGGAACTAGAGACGGGAGCTCACTCCGTCTTGCGGCACCTGGGTCTTGAACTGCTGAACTACTGACCTTCCACAGCCTGCAGTTCAGCGTCTTAACCACTTGAGCCACCGCAGCTCCTATATAGGCATATAAATGCACACACAACTATAATGTTCACCAGGGCCTTTTTTTTTTGCATTCTCAAGGGGAAAAGAAGTTTTCAATCTGTATACTGAAAACTCATGAACTTTTAAACACTTTTAAAAGAACTTTATCGAAGAGGTTCCAGAACTCCATTTCCCCCAGAAAAAAAGCTCCGATGTTCACTTTAATATTCCTCAGCAATAAAAATATTGAAGCTCTTAGGCAACTAACGTGGATAGTTAAATCAAATAAAACAGGTTACAAAACAGGACGCCCTATCATTCTTTATGCACCAAGCTCAAACTTTAATTCTCATCCACCCTGTGCTGACGACGCTGCACTGGCTGCCAACAGCATACCGAATCCGCTCCAAGGTGCTGGTTCTCACCTTTAAAGCCCTAGATGGCCGGGGTCCGACATACCTACGGGACCGCCTTTCCCCGTACATACCCCAGAGAGCACTACGGTCGGGGTCTCAAAACCAGTTGACCCTCCCTGTCCCAAGGGAGCCCAGGCTAGTTACTACCAGGGCCGGAGCCTTCCTTGATGCAAATATTAAGATAACCCGTGGTTAATGAGAACCGTGGTTTGTAAATATTTTCCAAACAATGGTTTTACATGCTGGCTCACAGCCAATTCTTAACCCTGATTTAGGTATTCAGACAGCAGACCCATGGCACAAGGAAAACGAGCATCACGCCTAAAAATTACGCATTACGCCTGCACAGAACTCAGGCAAAAATAATTTTTTAAAAAGTCATTTAAGCAACTAACATCTCTTTGCAAGATGCTGTTGCTCAGTTAGAGAAGACTCCTTTATTCCAGTTCACAGAGCTTCCTCCTGGTAACTAGTTGTGTTAGCATGGCAAAAACATCACACACGATGAAACACCATCTAACTAGTTCCACTCCATTTAGGCTTGTCATGATTGATAACTGCAAAAAAACAATCTGAGACAGTTTCTAGATTTCTTACTTTATGGATTATAATCAATCTTCTCCAGGCACCACATTAAGATATAACCGCCGCCCCAATCAACTGCCAGATCCAGGCCTGTAAAAACACCAACCGGTAGCTGGATTTTTAAAAAACAGAGACCCACTGCAGTCCACTGAGCTCAACACCTAAAATCTTCTGCAGTCGATTTCTCCTCACCAGGCACAAACCCCAAATTTTCCCTTCTTTCCCCGTGTCCTCAGAACTTGGGTAAAACTGGGGATTCTGAAAATGTGTGGAAAGGAGGAAACTTTGGTTTTGCACCTGGTGAAGCAAAATCTACTGAGGGAAATTTTTACATAGCGTGCAGATTTTTAAACATCAGTGCGGGGAATTTCACTACTGCAGAAGCGCTCCCTGTCAAAAAGACGTAGCTGCACATTCAACAGATCATGAGTATCTTACTCCCCCCGCCCCCCAAGAAACTGGGACTCTTCACACCCAAGGGGGCAGGGCTGGTTGCTGCAGACGACAGGAGAGCCCCAGCGACACATTCCTCCTCTGCTACGCGGAGCTGCACCTCTCCTAGTCCGTTGAAGTAAAGCAGCTCAGACAGGTGCGACTGTGCGTAGGACTCCATGCAGGCCAGCCACAGTGTGTGTGCGCGTACATTTGACTGACAACCATGCAACTTATGCTGACACTCTGCCCTCCTCTGAATTATTTTAAGAACGGTAGAGTATGTGGTCTGTTCACCGTCCTATCTAATAAGAACGCGAGAGAAGCCGTGTTTGATAAGGCCCGTGGCCCATCCAGTCCAACACTCTGTGTCACACAACGGCCAAAACCCAGGGGCCATCAGGAGGTCCACCAGCGGGGCCAGAACTCCAGAAGCCCTCCCGCTCTTGCCCCCCCCCCAGCACCAAGCACACAGAGGATCACTGCCCCAGACAGAGCACGCCTTCTAAAGGTAAAGATTTCCCTCGCTCGAAAGCCAGTCAGATCTGACTCTAGAGATGTGGTGCTCATCTCAGTTTCCAAACCGAAGAGCCAGCACTGTCCAGAGACTTTTCCGTGGTCATGTGGCCAGCATGACTGGATGCCAAGGTGCACAGAACACTGTTACCTTCCCACCGAAGTGGTACCTATTTATCTACTTGCAACTTCTTGCTTTCGAACTGCTAGGTTGGCAGGAGCTGGAACCAGAGACGGGAGCTCACTCCGTCTTGCGGCACTTGGGTCTCGAACTGCTGAACTACCGACCTTCCATTCTGCAGTTCAGCGTCTTAACCACTTGAGCCACTGTGGCTCCTTCTATACCTTGTGGCTAAGAGCCACTGAGGGACCTCTGCTCCATATGCTTATCCAATTCCCTCTTGAAGCCGTCCATGCTTGTAGCTGCCACCACCTCCTGTGGCAGTGAATTCCATGTGTTCATTACTCTTTGAGTGAAGGAGGACTTCCTTTTATCCATTCCAACCCAACCGCTCAGCAATTGCATGGAGTGTCCATGAGTTCTTGTATGGTGAGAAAGGGAGAAAAGGACTTCTCTCTCAAGCTGCCGTATCCCATGCAGAATTTTGTAAACCTCTGTCTAATGGTGATGGGAGTCCAATGGACAATAACGTCCCCTGTAATCCTTTCTAATGTGCATTCAAATAAACAACAGATGCTTAATCCAGCAATATTGCCGTTCATAATGTTTTGGTTAGGAAGGGGTTCCCAGACAGCTTCAAGAGGAACAGCTGCAAATGGCTTCCTGTCCACTTCTGTGGGTCTCCCAAGGGAAGGGGGGGGGGTGTCTAGGGATTCCACGCTGCGACTCAAACTTCCAGAGAAGCTAATAATGTTTGCTGGACCGTGCTGCTGGCAAAGCCTCTTTCTTGGGTCGAGCCCCAGAAGCAACTCTGCTGAATCGCTCTGTTCTTACCGGGGGCAGGCAAAGGTGTTGGACAAGTGATGAGAAACAGAATGGGCAGAGAAGACACACTTGTGGTTAAGAGCTGAACAGGGACTACTGCAAGAATTTTATATGCTAGATATTGGAGGAAAAGCCAGCTACCCTCTAAAGAAGAACTGAGCACCCGGAGGAGATCAGGGCCCTGTGGGACCTTGCTCAGTTCCGCAGGGCCTGTAAGACGGAGCTCTTCCGCCAGGCCTTTGAGTAGGAGCCGAGACTGCCACCACCACCACCAATGATACTGGGACCAACGGGGTAAGAGGACGGCCCCACAAACACCAACTCGTGACAGCTGCTGGACGGGGACGAGTAACATCCACAGGACAGATCCTCCTCAAGGAAGGAGTATCGTTGCTTCATAACATTTTTGATCTACCATCTCGTTATACAGAGAGATTGAAACTAGTGAGCACTTTACTTTGTTAAATTGGCTTTCTGTTTTTACTGGTTTATACGTAGGCGCTTGGTGCCCTTTGCAAGCCGCCCTGAGCCCGTTCGCGGGGAGGATGGGGTGGAAATACAACAATAAATAAAACAAATAAATATATCAAACTCTTGAGAACGGCTGAGATGGACAAACTGACTTTAACTCTGAGATGGACAAGAAGAAGGGAGATTTTATAATACAAGGTCAAGACTTTATAAACGGTTGGAAGACGATTACAAATTAACCATATAGATACATGATCATTTCAGGAGAAAGCATAAATTTCATTTTCTTATTAATATGCAAAATACTTATGCAAAACTATTTGGTGATAATAATTGCAGTAAACACTGCAGGAGGGAGGGCTGCTAGTGTCCTGGCCCCACTGCTGGACCGCCTGATAGCATGTGGTATTTTTGGCCGCTGTGTGACAGAGTGTTGGACTAGATCAGGCCATTGGCCTGATTCAAAATTGGCTTCTCTTATGTTCTTAGAACTCCTGGGTACTCCATGAAATTGCTGAGCAGTCAGGTTAGAACAGATAAAACGAAGTACTTCTTCACCCAAAGAGTGATTAACATATGGAATTCACTGCCACAGGAGGTGGTGGCAGCTGCAAGCATGGACAGTTTCAAGAGGGAATTAGATAAACATATGGAGCAGAAGTCCATCAGTGGCTATTAGCCACAGGGTATAGATGGGAACTCTCAGTCTGGGGCAGGTGATGCACTCTATTCTTGGTGCTGGTGGGGGCAGCAGTGGGAGGGCTTCTGGTGCCCTGGCCCCACTGCTGGACCTCCTGATGGCACCTGGTATATTTTGGCCACCGTGTGACAGAGTGTTGGACTAGATGGGCCGTTGGCTTGATTCAACATTGGCTTCTCTCTTATGTATGTTCTTAGGTGACAGCTAGGTAACACAGACATGTATATGTAACCCCCATTTATGTGTATGCGTTATGTTCATTTTGCTTGTTTATGTTTGTTGATATGGAAAAATAAAAACTTTTTTTGTTTGTTTAAAGAAAAGAGCTGAACAGGGGGAGAGGGCCATTTCATGTGTGGCGTCAGAAGAGCCAGCCTACAGGGCCCTGGAAGGACTGAACACCGTTGCTATTTTAGATGCCCAGAAGCAGCAAAGTCAAATGGCAATGCTGAGTGCAAGATCAACAAAAAAACCTTTTAGATTCACCAAAAAACGACAACCCAAAGAGCTCACATATCAGAAACCTCAGGAACCACCTCTGTAGCCCCAACGCTCCTTTCAGATAATCCTCTGATAAGGAATAAGGGGGACCCTTCTTTTCAGCTGGCTTCTGATTCTGCAGTCTGCAAGTGCGGTCCCTCCCACAGGTACTGTTCTGGAGACTCCGGGCGTTAGATCAGTGCCACAGATATGAAACAGCCTCGTGGGGTTTCCGCCAAGGGCTGCCAGTTTCCGTGGCACAAACCTCAACAGCCTTTTGCCACCGGCGGCCTCTCAGTCTGAGGTCGAATGACGCCAGTGCCCTGGTCACCGTGTCATGAGCTGGAAGGAGACCGCTGAAAGGTGGAAGGGTGCCTTCTCAGGCGCTGGGACCGTAACGGCTGCCTCAGTCTCCGCACACACACTCTCTGCACAGAGGCCGCGGGACACGAATACAAACAAGGGTCCGTTTCTCTCTCCCCCGCCCCCCAAAAATACATTTTTGTCAGTACTAAAGTTCAAGTCCGGACCCGTAAGCAGGAAACTTACCGAGCGGCCCTTATCTGGATAGATAAACGGAGTTTCCTCTTCGTGTCGGGCGGGGGTGGGGTGGGGGGACTTCTCTTTCTGCAAAAAGAAAGCGTCATTACTAAGCATCAATTATTTTTTTTTTTTGCAAATTCATGCAAGATACCATCAGACACGGCCCAAGGTGCATGCTCCCACCAGGCAATCACTTTCAAAACAGGGTCCAGTCATTTGATGCAGGCGTAAACAGGAATGAGGCAGCCAAACATCCCAACTGGGGGTGGGGGGGGGGAATCAAACCATCACCTGCCACAGCTGTTAGGATTGGACGGCCTAAGGTCCATTCCCATCTGGACTGACCTGATTTGCTCCCTGAACCCAATCAGCAAGGGAGAGCGTCACCCGCTCATTCCCCTGTACCCATGAAAAGCAACATCTGCCACAGTGAATATGACGTATATCTGTACTTGGGGGAAATTCCTGAACCTGCAGCACTTTCTGTCACAGAAAATGGGGGGCGGGTGAGTTCACAGAGATATCCCGCCAATAGCTGAGTGCACTGTTAGAACAGGTGTGTTAACTTTCTATCTCTGAAACACACTCCAAACTCTTTTCTCTTTCCTATCAAACGGAGGAAAACTTCTGATTGGGGCCATTTCCAATATGCACGCATCTAATTCTGAGCCTAGGGCCCAACTGTGGATCAAAACATACCCAGAACAAAGCTAGAGTTGAAGGGAGAGGAGGTCTACAAACCCAGGAGAACACCCAGGTTTGTAGAAAAAAATCTGAAAACTGGCATAAAGAAATCAAGAACCCCAGACCCAGAGAAGAGATGTGCGCACTTGTATACATGCATCACAACTTTAAAGGAAAAAGAAAAGCCAGCAGATGTCCGAGTCAGCAGAGGAGGAGTTGATGGGGGGCAGGAAAGAGGAGAGGGAGGGAGGGAGGAGGTGGGGCAGCAGAGAGAGGGCGTGGGAAACAGCAAGGGGGAGGCATTTCCCCCTTCCCCACCCATTCCTCATTGGTCTCCTGCTGGTTCTTCTAGAATCCTACAGTCAAAAAAGGGAAGACGGCACAAATACCGCTGTAGTGCTGCTATCTTTTCCAGAATAAAGGGTGCCAGAGGCTTAAAGGCTTTCCTGGTTGGCTTTTTCCAGATAAGAGCTACAAGAAAATAAGGATTTTCCCAGAATAGATTCTGGTACATGCTGGAATGTACAATAAGAACCCCAGAAAAGTCCATCTAGTCCAGCATCCCGTCTCACACAGTGGCCAGCCAGTCCCTCTGGAGAGAAGACAGCAGGGCAGAGAGGCCGAGGCCTTCCCCTGATAAGAACCCCAGAAGAGCCCTGCTGGATCAGACCAGTGAGGGTCCACCTAGTCCAGCCTCCCGTCTCACACAGGGGCCAGCCAGTTCCTCTGGAGGGCCAACAGGGCAGAAAGGCCAAGGCCATCCTCTGCTAAGAACCTAAGAAGAGCCCTGCTGAATAAGACCAATGAAGGCCCTTGAAGTCATAGAATTACAGAGTTGGAAGGGGCCATACAGACCATCTAGTCCAACCCCTTGCCCAATGCAGCATCCTGTCTGGAGGGCCTCTGAATGACCAGCAACAGGGCTCAGAGGTCGAGGCCTTCCCCTGAGAAGAACATCAAGAGAGCCCTGCTGGGTCAGACCAAGGAGGGTCCATCTAGTCCAGCCTCCTGTCTCACACAGTGGCCAGCCAGTTCCTCTGGAGGGTCAGCAAAAGGGCAGAGAGGCCTCGGCCTTTCCCTGATAAGGACACCAGAAGAGCCCTGCTGGGTCAGACCAGGGAGGGTCCATCCAGTCCAGCCTCCCGTCTCCCACGGTGGCCAACCAGTTCCTCTGGAGGGCCAGCAACGGGGCAGAGAGGCCGAGGCCTTCCCTTGATAAGAACCTCAGAAGAGCCCTGCTGGATCAGACCAGGGAGGGTCCATCCCGTCCAGCCTCCCGTCTCCCACAGGGGCCAGCCAGTTCCTCTGGAGGGCCAGCAACAGGGCAGGGAGGCCGAGGCCTTCCCTTGATAAGAGCACCAGAAGAGCCCTGATGGGCCAGACCAGGGAGGGTCCATCCAGTCCAGCCTCCCGTCTCACTCAGGGGCCAGCCAGTTCCTCTGGAGGGCCAGCAACAGGGCAGAGAGGCCGAGGCCTTCCCCTGAGAAGGACACCAGAAGAGCCCTGCTGGGCCAGACCAGGGAAGGTCCATCCAGTCCAGCCTCCCGTCTCCCACAGGGGCCAGCCAGTTCCTGTGGAGGGCCAGCAACATGGCAGGGAGGCCGAGGCCTTCCCCTGATAAGGACACCAGAAGAGCCCTGCTGGGTCAGACCAGGGAGGGTCCATCCAGTCCAGCCTCCCATCTCCCACGGTGGCCAACCAGTTCCTCTGGAGGGCCAGCAACGGGGCAGAGAGGCCGAGGCCTTCCCCTGATAAGAACCTCAGAAGAGCCCTGCTGGATCAGACCAGGGAGGGTCCATCCCGTCCAGCCTCCCGTCTCCCACAGGGGCCAGCCAGTTCCTCTGGAGGGCCAGCAACAGGGCAGGGAGGCCGAGGCCTTCCCTTGATAAGAGCATCAGAAGAGCCCTGATGGGTCAGACCAGGGAGGGTCCATCCAGTCCAGCCTCCCGTCTCACACAGGGGCCAGCCAGTTCCTCTGGAGGGCCAGCAACAGGGCAGAGAGGCCGAGGCCTTCCCCTGAGAAGGACACCAGAAGAGCTCTGCTGGGCCAGACCAGGGAAGGTCCATCCAGTCCAGCCTCCCGTCTCCCACAGGGGCCAGCCAGTTCCTGTGGAGGGCCAATAACAGGGCACAGAGGCTGAGGCCTTCCCCTGATGTTGCCTCCTGGCTCTAGGATTCAGAGGATTGGTGCCTTTGTGAACGTGGAGGTTCCCCTCCGCCCCCATGGCTACTAGCCACTGATAGACTGATCCTCCATGAATCTATCTAGTCCCTTTTTAAAGCTGTCCATTCCTGTGGCCATCACGACATCCTCTGGCAGGGAATCCCACATTGTAATCATTCTCTGTGTAAAGAAGGAGTGTTTCCTTTTGCCCATCCTGAACCTACTGCCCATCGGTTCATCAAACAGGGTTGCCATTCTCCAGGTGGTGGCTGGAGATCTCCTGGAATCACAGCTGATCTCTGGGCAACAGAGATCAGTTCCCCCTGGAGAAGTTGGGCACATAGTATAAAGCCAGGATCCCGTTAGGCACACGAAGCCCTGTGGCCACGTGGTCCACGGAGTGTAGTCCGGCGCAAGGGCCCCGCGGTGTTCTCCATAGATGACTCTGCTATTTGCACAGGCAGGCGAGCGGCTGCACAGAGAGCCTCCATTGGCATCACGCTACAAACACCGAACACCTCCAGCCAAGCCCCCCCCCCGCATGGTGATAAAACGCCACATAAGTCGTTGAGGCGGGTGCACACAATGGGGAAGAGCAGCGCATGACGGAGTACCTGACGGGGAAGGGGGGGAAGGTGAACAGAGGGAGGGAGGGAGGGCGGGAGGGAGGGAGGAGAACCAGCCGGGCATTCAGAGGAAGCTGGGGTAGAGAGGGGGGAGAGGAGGAAAGCAGGAGAGGAAGGAAATCCCCCCTCTCTCTCTCTCTCACACACACACACACAGAGAGACACACACAGAGCCCACCGGCCCAAGGGCAGGGAGAAGAGAAGGGATTTTTTTCTTTTTTTGAAACACCCAGGAAAAGGGGAGGCGACGAGTCTGAAGCCGACCCCCAAACGGGCAGCCTGGGTGGGGTGGGGGGAGAGCGGGTCAGCTTCAGGCCAGAGGGAGCCCCCGGGAGGCCCGGGCAGCCCCGGCAGACAAGAGGGCTCTTCTTCTCCCCTTCCCCGGCTCTCGTGCGGTGGGCGGGCTGGCGCTGGGCCCCGGCTGGGGCAGTCCTGGGGAGCAGAGCCGCCCATCTGGAGCGGAGGCCCCCCCCCCCCGGCTACTGGCCACAAGGCAGGGGCGGATCGAGAGGCTCCCTGGTGCCCTAAGCCATACGGACCCGTCCTGGTGCCCCCCCCCGCTCCTTTCCACACTGGCCCCGAGTCCATTTGAGTGCTGGGCCTGACTGGCCAGCTATACCCTGCAGGTGGCAGCAGTACAAAAATCTGTTCCTATGATAACACAGTAAGACGGTACAAACTGAGCCAAGCTTGGGCTACATAAAAGTCCTACAAAAATCAATACAATTTTGTCAATTTTTTTTTTTTTACAAATCTTCATTTGTTTTTGTTTTTTCTTTTTCACCCTTTTCCCAACTTTGGCCCTGATGCCCCAAGCACCTGCTCCGTCCGCTCAGTGCTTAACCTGCCACTGCCACAAGGGATAGGCAGGAACTCTCAGTCTGGGGGGCCAGGGATGCTCTGACTTCTTGGTGCTTGGGGCGAGGGGGGGCGGGCAAGAGTGGGAGGGGCTTCTGGTGTCCCGGCCCCACTGCTGGACCTCCTTTGGCCACCGTGTGACACAGAAGAGTGCTGGGCTGGAGGGGCTCATCCAACATGGGCTTCTCTCTGATGTGCTGATGCAGCAGCAGGCGGGTTTTCTTTCTTTCCCCCCGCCCCCGCCAGGGCTGAACAGGTAGGGAGGAGCGGGGGCGAGGCCCAAGGCGGGCAGCTAGCTTCCTCACAGTTCCAGGGTCACCAGGTCCGCCCTGAGCCCCAGCGGGAGACGAGGGGGGCAGGGTTGCCAGATCCAGGTTGGGAAACACCTGGGGGTCTGGGGGTGGAGCCCGGGAAGGACGGGGACCCCTCCGTGGGGTGCAGCACCCTCGCAGAGCCCACCCTCCACAGCAGCCATTTTCTCCAGGGGAACTCTGATCTCTGTCGCCTGGAGATGAGATGTCAATTCGAGGGGATCCCCAGCAGTGTTCCCTCTAAGCCAAGTTAGTGTGAGCTAGCTCACAGTTTTTTAGCCTCCAGCTCACACAATTTTTCGTCTGAGCTCAGGAAGGAGGGCTCCAGAGAGCAAACTGATTTATGCAGCAGCCCAATCGCTCAGTCACAACTTTAATGCCAGGAGCTCACAAAGTAGAATTTTTGCTCACAAGACTCCACAGCTGAGAAGGAGCCTTGATGCCCAGGTCAAAAGAACCGTTTCAAAACACTGACGCAGCCAGTCAGGAGCCCGGCTGTGCAGAAAGCCTGACCTGGCCCCGCCCACATTCCAGAAACCCTCGGAGGGTGCCAGAAAGTGGCTAGGAGGTTGCCCCTGAGGCCCCGGGCACTGTGTTGCGGACCCCCTTAAAAGAATGGGAAAGGGTCATTCTAATGCACAAACCCCTCCAGCCTTGCAAGGTGGTTGTATCGTGAGTTTGCCATCGAGGCTCTTGGGCAGGAGTGGGGGGGGGGGCGACCGGCATCAACTGGAAGCGCTTCTCCCAGCACAAGTGGGAAGGCCTGGTCAGGATCCAAAGAACTGCCCCGTGAGCTGCAAAGGAGTTTCTGCATCTCAGACAACAAATGCCGCACCAAGGGGACTCCTCAAAAACAGTCTGCCATGTGGCATTGAACATCTGCTGCTTATGGAAGTATACGGGGGGGGGGGGGAGAGAGACATCCAATCTCCTCCTCCTCCAAACTAAACATTCCCAAGGCCCTTAGCCTTTCCTCGTAGGGCTCAGTCTCCAGACTCATAGAATCATAGAATGTTAGAGTTCGAAGGGGTCCTACAGGTCATCTAGTCCAACCCCCTGCACTCTGCAGGACTCCTCCACATGCAGCTGCTGGCGTGACCTTGGGTCAATCACAAGTTGTTTCAGAGCTGTTCTCTCAATGGCAGTTTCTCTCAGAGTTCTCTCATCCCCACCTCCCTCACAGGGTGTCTGTTGTGGGGAGGGGAAGGGAGCTTGTAAGCTGCTCTGAGACTCCCTCAGATAGTGAAGGGCAGGGTATACATCCAACCACCACCACCACCTCCTCCTCCTCCTCCTCCTCCTCCTCCTCCTCCTGCTACTGCTGTCCTGCCGTAGACCACTCGGGTCATGGTGAGCCTTAAAAGCATTCCCATGAGCAGGGCTCTTTTTGTAGCAGGAACTCCTTTCCATATTAGGCCACACACCCCTCATGTAGCCAATCCTCCAAGAGCTTACAGTAGCCCCCGTAAGAAGAGCTCTGTAAGCTCTTGGAGGATTGGCTACATTAGGGGGTGTGTCGTCTACTATGCAAAGGAGTTCCTGCTACAAAAAGAACCCTGCCCATGAGCCTTTAGGAAACATGCAAAGGACTGGGCTAGCAGGAGGAGGGGCTGAAGGTGCCAGTCTTGAGTGCCCTTCTAAGCTTTCTTGCCCCGTGGAAGGGAACTCAAAGGGCATCTAAATGCCTTCTGGGCTGTCTTCTCCGGGGTCCCGTGATGCCCCCCCACTCCACAGTGGAGGGAGGGAGGGAAGACTGAGGGCCAGCTGCGGTGCTCCCACCCTGGCCACGGCCAGCAGCCAGCAGCAGGGGGGGTCTTTCCCCAAAAACAAGGTTCCTGGCCTGGCTGTTTGTGGGGCGGGGCTTTTAATTAAGGGGGCAGAGCCCTTAACTGCCCCATTGTGGCAGCAAATTCCACGATCAAGTGTGCACTACATAAAGGACCTTTCCCATCCTTCATGACTCTATGTCCACCTTCCAGCATTGAGTACGGAGGAAAAAAATTATATCCATTCTCATTCTCTGTACCTTTCACAATTTTATAAGCCTCTGTCACGTCTCCTTTACCGTCCCCCAGCCTAAAAAGTCCCAAATGCTTCAACCTTTCTCCGTAGGTAAGGAATTTTACCATTTTGATCAGGTTTTCCTCCCCATTCGTCTCAGCTCCATGATAGCCTTTTTGAGATGGGGCGACCCGAACTGTGTGCAGTATTCCAAATCCACAGATGTACATGAAAGCGCACGGCCGCACTAGCTGCAAGAAATGTCTGTAACCTGCAAACTCATTTGACTCATGTTCCCTCCTCCAAATGAGAACATCAAAACTATCCAGTGACTTGGAACAATAACCGAAAAAGGCAAAAACGAGAGTATACATTTCCTGACATAGCTCTGAAGGTCTATTAAATTATTCCAAAAGAAAACAGTAATTTGAGTGGAGAAACATTTATGTTTCCCACTGCCAAAGTCAACACGGCAATCTCTCGGCAGTTCCCTATTGTATAAGCCTTAAGCACCACGATTATATTGTATGCCGGCAACGTACAGCGACTGAGCAAACAACGGAAGAATTTCTTGTTCAACAGAATTCCAAACAGCACACAAAAGAGGTTCCTATAAAGATAACAAGTTGGAATCGTTTGAGAAGACTGTAATGGATGGCAACATCGATCACTTCTTTCACACACTGAATTGTATGTTCGGAAAAACAGAATCTCCCTTGCTGCCCACCAGCGCATGTGGCCACAGGACTTGGCGAGAATTCAAGAGAGAGAAACGCCACCAACCTCGAATAGTTGCTATGATTTTTGCCCGACGCTCATATAATTTCGAGCCATTTTCTCTGCCCCACCCATTCCCCAGGTCCCTTATTTCAACCTTCAAAGAGACCCAGCAGTTAGGACTTCAAAGGTTGCCAGTGCAAGAGACTGCAGCTGCTACGGTTCGTACACAGAACTGGACTTCCCGAGGTGTCGTGGCGATACTTTAACACAGGTTGTGTGATGGGTCAGGTCCAAACACTTAGAACAGAGAGTGAGAAAAAAATACATCCCGCTAGAGCCTGTGGACTTATTGCGCTGGTGACGGCGAGGTCTCCCTCCAGGCAAAAGAAACCTCCTCCCAAGCCCTGAGCGGCTCCCGCCAGAGGGAGGGTCCTCCTAACAGGGGAAAGTCCCCTTGTTAGCCAAAGGGATAAACAGCATCCTGTCAGCAGAATGAAACAAAAGTTAACTTCTAGAAACACTCAAAGTTTAAACATTTGCTTTTGTAAAGTTAAGCAAGAGGAAGCATTCACTGAGCAATTCAGGTGCACAATGAATCAGTCCCATCAGCTGATAAGAACAAATGTTGATCCAGGCCTTCTGACTCCAAGGCGGGGGTGGGGGTGGGGGGTGGAGTGCCAATCTTCCCTAGTCCCGCCCCCTCACTGACCTGTAAAAGTAACAAAACAAGGAATAACCGGGGGGGGGGGTCTAGCCTGCAACGATGTGGGTGCCTGGAAACTGGCAGGAGGGTGGGAGCATCACAGGAGAATTTTTTTAAGAAAAATGCAGCCTTGTGTACTTACCAGAAATGACACAGGGTAGCTCTAGGAATAGCTGGAAACTCTGTGGTAAAGCCATAGGGATTCTGGTGATTCCTAGAGTTACCTCTTTGTTACTTCCGGGAAGAACTTCCAGGAAGTACATGAGACTGTCTTAAAAAAAAAAAAAACACACAAACCATTTTCCCGCTGCTGATCCAAGTGCTGGTGGGCCAACAGGATCCAGGGGCAGGGACACCCACAAACACACCCGCTGGGACCCTGGGCCAGTCCTACACAGAGTCGCCTTTGATCAGGGCACGGTGGCTGGTCACAACTGAGGCTCCCAGGACTGCAGGGAAAGGCAAGAAACAAGGAAATCCATGAATCTTTTGCAGCTCTCTTTGCTTGCTGGGCCAGAAAGCCAGAAGGAAGGAGCCTTGGGAGACCCCACCGTACACAGCCAGAGCGCCTGCCCCGAGTGACACAGAGCCAGCATTCAGGGTCGCCTGGTTCAGAACACAAATGTGTTGGTCTTGCAAGGCATGTTTATATTTCAAGTCAGGCCTAATTTCCCCAAAAGCTCATCTCTGGCTCGGTGGGGCACTCGAAAGGCCCGTGTGTGCCGGTTCCTTCACACTTAACCACTTCAGGGACGAAGGGTTTGTTTCAAAAAAGAAAAGTTGTCTGCTGGGGATCTCTTGCTACTATACGGACTGTACCTCCCCTCCCCCCCGCACATGTCTTGTTTGACTTGGTCTCGTTTCCGTCATTTATTTCTGGACATGTCTGGGCTTTTCAGTGGCTTCTTGAGGCTGGTGAAATTGTTTCTTATGAGTTCCTAGCAACCTGGAGGATTAAGCAAATTGACAAAACTATTTCAAAGTTTTGCAAAGATACTTCAAAAATTTTTTTAGTCTTTTTGAGCACACTCTCTGAAACATTCTAGTAGATTGATTAACCACGCTACGGTTCTGGAAAACGAGCCTTTAGAGGAACATTGCCTGGGCTTGATCCACTGAGACCTTCACAGTTATTTATATTTCTGGTATTTTATTAACTGTGACTTCAGCCATCTCGTTTCCAGACAAGAGTGGAGAAGAAATCCCTCTCTGCATCGGGACAAGGGAGCGATAACTCTGCCCTGAAAAGGCCACGTAAGGGGACAGCATTTAGAGAAACAGGGATCACATCACATATAGACAGCGTTCATTGCATCAATATATCAATATATCCAACTCTCAATGTGGCCAAATCTATGGATACTTAAATCTGGAAACTGGATCTATGAACAGACAATACAGAAAACTTTACTTCTGCAGAAATCACAACAATGCTGTGCTGCTTCTTAACCCAACTGCAAGCCTGGGAGCCAGCCTCGTGACTGCTGAAAACCACTCTGGTGGGGGGGGGAAGACAATCACCCAGATGCCTCATCAGGGAATAAAAAGGAGCCCCCCTCCACTACTAGATTGTATCTAACTCAGCTGAACGCGCCGGTGAAACTGCTAAAAGAAGAGCCCTGCTGGATGAGACCAGCAGCCCTTCTAGTCCAGCCCCGTTTCACATGGCAGCCAACCAGTTGCCACGGAGGGCCAACAAACAAGGCATGGAACGAAGTCCTTTTCTCCCTTCCTCACCACACAAGAACTCCTGTGGGCCCTCCATGAAACTGCTGAGCCGTCGGGTTAGAGCAGATCAAAGGAAGTCCTTCTTCACCCAAAGAGTGATGAACACGTGGAATTCCCTGCCACAGGAGGTGGCAGCAGCTACAAGAATGGACAGTTTCAAGAGGGAATTAGATAAACATATGGAGCAGAAGTCCATCAGTGGCTATTAGCCACAGGGTATAGATAGGTACTCTGGGGCAAGTGAGTCTCTGTCTTCTTGGTGCTTGGGCAGGGGACAGCAGTGGGAGGGCTTCTAGTGTCCTGGCCCCACGGCTGGACCTCCTGATGGCACCTGGTATATTTTGGCCGCTGTGTGACAGAGTGTTGGACTAGATGGGCCTTTGGCCTGATCCAACACTGGCTTCTCTTAGCTTCTTATGTTCTTATTGGCAAGATGCTAAAATGGGTAAAAATGGAGACATTTGCTTGAGAACAGTAAGCACTGGAAATGAACAAGTCAGGGGCAGTGTTCCCTCTAAGCTGAGTGAGTGTGAGCCAGCTCACGGTTTTCCAGCCTCCAGCTGACACATTTTTGTCTCTGCTCAGGAAGGGACGGTTCCAGAGCAAACTAATTGATGCAGCAGCCAAGTTGCTCGCTCACAACTTTAATGCCAGTAGCTCACAAAGCAGAATTCTTGCTCACAAAACTCCACAGCTTAGAGGGGGCACTGGTCAGGGGTAATCTGGCTGTGGACTATGGTTTGCAGGGGGGAAAATAATCTCGACGGCATTTTTATCCTCCCCTTCCTCCTCGAAGGAGCCCAGGCCAGCAAACACGACCATGGCCTCTTCTCCTCCGTCCTTATCCTCATGAGAACCCCAGAAAGACAGACCAGGGGTGGGGGGCAGGCAGCAAGCATCCCACAGTCACCCAGTGAGCTTCATGGGGGGGGAAAGCCAAGGACTTGAACCCAAGACTCCCCAATTGTTGTCCAGGTACACCACAGAGTAAAATATCATCCACTGCACCCTTTGGTGTAGTGGTTAAGTGCACGGACTCTAATCTGGGAGAACCGGGTTTGATTCCCACTCCTCCACTTGCACCTGGCTGGATGACCTTGGGCAAGCCACAGTTCTGACAGGAGCTGTTCTTGAAAAAGAGGAGTTTCTGTCAAGAGCTCTCTCAGCCCCACCTGCCTCACAGGGTGTCTGTTGTGGGGAGGGGAAGGGAAAGGAGTTTGTGAGCCGCTTTGAGACTCCCTTGGATAGTGAAGGGCAAGGAGTATAAATCCAATCTCTTCTCTTCTTCTTCTTCTTCTTCGCCTGCTACATTTCGAACGCTGCAATCTCATCATCATTCTTAACACAATCTTCAGCTAATGTGGGAGCCCTTTCCAAACTTTGCCGAGGTTTCCAAACATCATCAATTTAATGGCCGACACATGGCCAGAAATTATGGCAAATTCTATGCGCAGCAGAACTGAAAAACTCAAGAGAAAGCTTCAGATCGCATCAATCTTTCGCCTTTTACTAAAGATTTCTGTGGAGAGGTACTGAAGAACTCAAGGAGCATTCAGACAGAGCTTGAAACTGCATTAGCCACGCTGAGTTCTTATTACGAATGTAAAAAAAGCCCCATTGTAACTGCAGGAAAGATTCGTCTTGGGAAAAATACGACACAACATGAAACCAGATCTCACAAATGCTGATTTAAATGGCAAATGTCTAGTCATTACAATGTACCTCCAGATTTGCCAAACAGAGATTTTATTTTATGATTAGGGCTATTTTCAACGACAGCTGGGTGGGTGGGGGGGGGGAGACTGAACCTATCACAACCAGATGAACACCAGTAAGTCAGAGTAGACTGGAAAAGTGACTCCCCTCCCACCCCCGTCACTAGAACAGTTTTAATTTCTCCTCAGAAGGGAAGACTGTTAAGCACATACACTTGTATTAAAGTACATGGACATTTTCCTTGGACGTTCCTTGGACTTTTTCAAGCGGAGGCTGGACGACCATCTTTTGGGTATGTTGTAGGTATGTAGGGCTCTCTTTCGGCTCTGCTCCTGCAGAGTGCAGGGGGTTGGACTAGATGACCTGCAAGGTCCCTTCCAACTCTAACATTCTATGATTCCATGTAAAGGTCTGACCATTCTGTGCGCCCTGGTATCTAGTCATGCCGGCCACATGACCACGGAGAAGTCTTCGGACAGTGCTGGCTCTTCGGCTTGGAAACGGAGATGAGCACCACCCCCTAGATTCAACCGGCTTTCGAGCAAGGGAAGCCTTTAAAGGTCTCCGTGCTTTTAAATAAAAAGGGAACAACACGCCACAGGATTGACCATTATCGTACAAGTCAGGATCAAAAAGGGATGTTGATGCATCTAAACAGACCACTGGAATGATGCAAAAATAATGACTTTCTGTTTTGTGTTTTTAATGTGCACAATTGCTCATGGAGAAGGCTTACCGAAAGAAAACATAATCCACCGGGCATAAAGCTGGGCAGACAGCAAGCTGTGCATCTACAGCAGTCTTCACCAGTTCCAGAAAAGCTAAGCTGGGGAAGCAGTAGAAGGGGGGGGGGCGACCCAGACGCATCAATAGCACTTATTGCGAGGTAAACAGAAACCACTAAGTCTGGAATGAAAATGTGGAAGCCCTGCTACACAGGGAGTAAACAAACAGCACAAGCAGAGAGCGGAACCGTTTACATACGTCTGTATCCCCCTGGAGACAACTAGAGAGCCTCCTGTGTACAAGGAAGGGTTCCGATATTCACAAGACTCTCCCCTTTGCAGATGTAAATGGCTTCCTGTGCAGCGTAACGGCGGAACACTGTCGTGGTTAATTACTTTCTGGTCACTTGCCAATCTACTGAGGAGGATATTAAAATTGTCGTGTTACTGCTTGAAAGGCTAAATGGAACCTCACGGCGAGGACCGAACGTGCCGCAAAATGAGATCACAGTCGCCCTGACCCGGTCGCTTTACAGGGGCTTCAAGGGAGACCCCAGAAGGGCTGAGTAACCCAGAACAGCATCCCATGGACCAGCAGACCATCCCCGGAACTCCCGCCGCATCGACAAATGTGGACTCCGTGTACATGGCACACACACAAAGGACTGCCCACCCTTTTGGGGCGATTGCGGAAGGCAAGCGTGCGATGGTGTGTAGTCCACGCAAAGGAGCAGGAGGCATCCGTTCCTGCAAGAGTCCCTCCAAGGGAACCCAGCAAATGACAGATGGCTGCCGGCAGAGCCCTTTGGATCAGAGGAAGGCCCCTGGGCTGCGTGGAGTGGAAGGAGAAGGAGAAGAGGAGATTGGATTTATACCCCACCCTTCACTACCCAAAGGAGTCTCAGAGCGGCTCACAAACTCCTTCCCCTTCCCCTCCCCACAACAGACACCCTGTGAGGTCGGCGGGGCTGAGAGAGCTCTTGACAGAAACTGCTCTTTTTCAAGACAGCTCTTGTCAGAACTATGGTTTGCCCAAGGTCATCCAGCAGCTGCAAGTGGAGGAGTGGGGAATCAAACTAAGTTCTCCCAGAGTCTGCACACTTAACCACTACACCAAACTGGCCCAGCCCTCCGCTTTACTGACCCCGCGATATTTCAACCCAACCGAGGTAGATGAAAAATGCCTCTTTCGATGCAGCATATTTTCCTCAGCCAGAAATCAGCCGGCGACCAAAATACTCCTCCGTTTGAGCTAAGGGGGCACAGCCAGCAACTGATTCTACGATTCTACAATTCACTGTTCTCATATGTGCCACTTTGTTTGGCAGCCAGCTTGGTGTAGTGGTTAAGTGTACGGACTCTTATCTGGGAGAACCGGGTTTGACTCCCCACTCCTCCACTTGCACCTGCTGATGTGACCTTGGGTCAGTCACAAGCTCTGGCACAGCTGTTCTCTCAAGGACAGTTTCTGTCAGAAGTTCTCTCAGCCCCACCGACCTCCCAGGGGGTCTGTTGTGGGGAGGGGAAGGGAGAGGAGTTTGTAAGCCGCTCTCAGACGCCTTTGGGCAGTGAAGGGCGGGGTATAAATCCAATCTCTTCTTCTTCTCTCTTCTTCTTCTTTCAGACCGATCCTTCTTACAGAATCACAAAATATAAAATGAACAAAATGCTTTGCAGTTAACAAACCCAGCTCAGTCCGTGCACAGAGTGAGGTTTTAGTTTTTGAAGCAGAAAAGGGTCTCGCTTCATTTGGATGCCCCCCTGTACTCTGATGCGCTGTTCTGGCGGAGACCTGTGAAGAGGCGCCTGAATGAACAAACACCCTCCCCGCAACAGGCTTCAACCCACAAGTCCCAACAGACCTCCCCCCCCCAAAACAAGATTTGGCTGAAGGTCCTCCCCCTCCCCCCTCCCCACCAGCCCCTCAAGCTCACGCTGACTGTCTCCGTGGGCCGCTCTTCCTCCCCCAGCTCCTGCTTCCTCCTTTCACGCTCCCTTCTCCACCTGAAAACAAGCCAGCCTGATCGAGGATTGCTCCTTTCTCCCCTTCTGGATGCCACGTTTGCCAGCACTTAAGTGTGTACCAACTGCCAATTAAACTCTCTTATGAAAACTAAACCAAGTATGAACGACCCTATTGTACTCACTATGAGAAAACAACGGGACTTGGGCAAGCAACAAAAACGGAAACCAAAACTTTACTGACCCAAACGGCCAAGCTCGTCGGACCCTGTCCGGATGCTCTCACAGTCTCTCCAAGCAAGGCACCCTTGAGGACGCAAGGAGGCCCAAGTGGAGGCATCTCACCAAACACTCCTTGGGTTACAGCCATCCCCCACGGATGGCCACTGATGGAAACGCAGCAAGGATTAGCTGCCAACTGCTGCCAGGAAATAACAGCTATAACCAAGGATACAGAAAGCCGTTAACTCATAAGAACGTAAGAGAACATCAGAGAATGCATTCAGACGGCCAGTCAATCGCGCCATGAGCCCTCCTAAAATTTTATCCCGATTTTTTAAATCCAGCCTAGCACGACCAGACGCCCCCCATGAAATAGCCTCACCGCGTGTTGTTCCCACCGTGATTTGTCTACACAGCATCCACCGAGGATTTCTTTTTTAAAAAGTTTTGTACATTCGCATAGGCAAGGCTGCGCCTCCTTGGAGAACTGAGGCGATCGCGGAGGGTTTTCAGCAAAGTCCCGGTCCTCCCCTTGCCATTGCCATCATGATCAATGGAGGGACTATTTTGCAAGTTAGAACAGTCCTTCCCCCCTCCATCTCCCATCGCGGTAACATCTTGTCCCTAAAAGAAATAAGCATGAATATTACATTCCTCGTAACGCTTATCGCTGAATGCGTTTCCTCGTTAAAGCGCACATGGGGTTTCAATTTTTTAAAATCGCGCTCCCGTCGGCTCGGTCTGACGTCAGACCGAGCCGATGGGAGCATCGCGCGCTAATGGAGTGACCAGACGGAAGAAAGTCTGCAGTTGTTGCGCGGGTAAGCGAAAACCCTACATTGAAACTGCTATTTTTTAAATCAGGATTGGAGGCGCAGCAGAACGGGATGCCTATGGGACCGGAATATTTCCCAGATGTTTCTGTCTGGTCGTGCATTTTTGATCCGCAAGGGAGTCGTTCCTATGGCAGATCAAAAGATCCGTCTGAACACACCCAGAGAAGCCAAATGTTGGATCAGGCCCATGGCCCATCCAGTCCAACACTCTGGGTCACACGGTGGCCAAAAATACCAGGTGACATCAGGAGGTCCAGCAGCGGGGCCAGGAGACTAGAAGCCCTCCCACTGTTGATCCCTCCCCCAAGCACCAAGAAGATAGAGCATCCCTTGCCCCAGCCTGAGAGTTCCTATCTATGTTGTTGTTCAGTCGCACAGTCAAGTCTGACTCTTTGCGACCCCATGGACCAGATCACACCAGGCCCTCTTGTCTTCTGCTGTCTGCTGAAGTTTGCTCAATTTCATGTTCGTTGCATCGATGACACTGTCTAACCATCTCATCCTTTGCCGTCCCCTTCTTCTTTGACCTTCAATCTTTCCCAGCATTAGGGTCTTCTCCAGTGAGGGCTCCCTTCTCATTGGGTGGCCAAAGTATTTGAGCTTCAACTTCAGGATCTGGCCTTCCAGGGAACAGTCAGGGTTGATTTCTTTTAGGACTGAATGATTTGATCTCCTTGCAGTCCAAGGGACTCTCAAGAGTCTTCTCCAGCACCATAGTTCAAAAGAATCTATTCTTCGGCGCTCGGCCTTCCTTATAGTCCAACTCTCGCAGCCAGACATTACTACGGGGAATACCATTGCTTTGACCATGCGGACTTTTGTTGGCAGGGTGATGTCTCTGCTTTTTATCGTGCTGTTTAGGTTTGCCATCGCTTTCCTCCCTATCTATACCTTGTGGCTGACAGCTGATCCATATAAGAACATAAGGGAAGCCAATGCTGGATCAGGCTGCTGGCCCCTTCAATCCAACACTCTGTGTCACACAGGGGCCAACATATACCAGGTGCCATCAGGAGGTCCAGCAGTGAGGCCAGGACACTAGAAGCCCTCCCACTGTTGCGCCCCCCAAGCACCAAGAATACAGAGCATCACCTGACCCAGACTGAGAGTTCCTATCTGTACCCTGTAGCTAATAGCCACTGATGGACCCCTGCTCCATATAACATCAGAGAAGCCAATGTTGGATCAGGCCAATGGCCCATCCAGTCCAACTCCCACTGTTGTGCCCCCCCCCAGCACCTAGAATACAGAGCATCACTTGCCCCAGTTATAAGAACATAAGAGAATCCAGTGTTGGATCAGGCCAGTGGCCCATCCAGTCCAACGCTGTGTCACCCAGTGGCCGAAAATACCAGGTGCCATCAGGAGGTCCCGCAGTGGGGCCCAGAGGACACTAGAAGCCCTCCCACTGTTGTCACTTCAGGCAGTTGAGTTATTCCTTGAATGTATCTTCAAGGTCAAGCTTTTGTGTCATTGTTTGCCTGTTCACCTCCATAAACATTCACACACATGGCAATCCAGGGTTCCAGGGTTATGTGCCCCAAAACGCTCTCTGAGTGGTTAGCTTCATTATCACCATCTCATTTCATAATGCACATATTAATTAATTCATTAATTCATTCATTCATTCATTCATTCAGATGTATGTGGCTTACATGAAAATAAAGCACACAAAAAACAGTTATACAATCATAAAACCTTCTAAAACCGTACAAAATTATAATATTACCGTAGAAAGAGCTAGCAGGCTCTGTAGTCAATACTGCTTAAAATATGGCTAGAAATGTTGGGTATCCCCTGCCAAGGGCTGAATGTAGAACCAAGCTGGAGTCCAGCAACCACCTTTGAGATCAAGGAAGTTTAATCCTTCTGGGTATAAGCTCTCATCTGCGTGCACACAAAAGCTTATCCCCAGAATTAAGCCTCCTTGGGCTGAAAGGTGTCGCTGGACTCAAAACTTTGTTCCCTTGAGTTTCTGCTGGAAATCAGAGGGAGACATTCTAAGTCAGAGGTGGCAAAAAAAGTCTTCAGCTCAACACTCATCACGACCTACCAAGGGACTTCCTTAAACGCACAAGAGGAAGCCGAAGTCTGATGCACCGGAAGCAGCAAGTCAAGCAAGGGTGAACCTCCAGGTGAGTTCGCTGCAAGGGCTGGCCTCGAAGATGGTTCCCCTGATCCAGAATGCATCAGCACGGTTGCTAGTTGGAGTGGGCTACAAATAAGATCCAACAGCGATGGCTCAGAGTTTTGCACTGGCTACACGTCTTCATTCCCAGGCCCAATTCAAGGTGCCGCTGGCTTTAACCTATTCAAAGCACTACACAGCTTAGGACCAAGTACTAGAAGGAATGCTTATTCCCACCCAGTCCTACTTGCTCCCTGGGTTCCGACTCACAGGGCCTAATTTGTGGCCTTTGAAGGCAAAATGGGTAATAGAAGAAGAAGAAGAAGAAGAACAGGAAGAAGAAGAAGAACAGGAGGACGAGGAGATTGGATTTATACCCGGCCCTTCACTACCCAAAGGAGTCTCAGAGCGGCTGACAATCTCCTTCCCCTCCCTGCAACAGGCACCCTGCGAGGGAGGCGGGGCTGAGAGAGCTCTTTGATTATCTACCCAGCTGCAAATGCAGTTTCCAGTCCAGTTTAGGAGCTCTACAAGGCCGACACTTGAACATCATCCTGTGCTCAGGAGGTAAAGCACAGAATGCTTCGGGCACAGAAGGTCCTAGATTACTACCCCTGTCATCTCCAGTTCAAAGAACTCCGTGTAGCAGGAGTCGAAAAGAACACGGCACAGGACTTTGATGGTGAATGGCTAGTTGGAGCAGACCGCGCTAGGAAAGGGGGGGGGGGCAATGGTTTGACTTTGTTAAGGCAACACTCAAGACAACTGCATAGCAACAACAATATAACCTGTACCCAAATACAATACATTTTTTTAAAAAACCAACCAAAAGATGCTCCAGGAGCAGATGCTCATTATTAAAATCGAAGCTCTCTCAGAAGCTAGCACTAAACTATGCCAAGGTAAAGGGCCACTTTGCTGAACACTTCAAAATCTATCTTCTTGAAGGAGGAGGAGGAGATTGGATTTATATCCTGTCCTTCACTACCCAAGGGAGTCTCAGAGCAGCTTACAGACTCCTTTCCCTCCCCCTCCTCATAACAGACCCCCTCTGAGGTCGGCGGGGCTGAGAGAGCTCTGACAGAAACGGCTCTTTTTCAAGGACAGCTGTGCCAGAGCTTGTGACTGACCCAAGGTCATCCAGCAGGTGCAAGTGGAGGAGTGGGGAATCAACCCTGGTTCTCCCAGACCAGAGTCCGCGCACTTAACCACGACGCCAGACTGGCAGTCCTTTTCAGACACTGCCCCCCCCCCTTCTGCTTGGCAACTTCTCTGAATATTTCCCAGAACCAGGCAAACTGTGTTTTTTCCCCAAACAGGTTTCAACTGAACTTTTGGGGATTCATCACATTTACTTGAGAGGAACAACAGGATGGGGGCTCTTCCCAGAATGCCGTGGTGGTGGGGGGTGTCCCGGATGCTGCAGCCCCTCTTCTCTTCCACAGTTTCCAGGGATGCGGAAAGCGCACAAAGTTCAATGCTTCTCAGACAGCCAGAACATCGGAGTGTCCCACTTCACTGGGGTAAAGTACAAAGAAGTACAAACCAGAGCGAAACAAGGAACCAGGGGGCCGGCGTGGGGTAGTGCTGAGAGCCTGGGACCTCGGTCTGGGAGACCCCAATTTGAATCTGACTCTGCTGTGGAAGCCTGCCGGGGGACTCTCTCTGCCTGGCCCACCTCACGGGGCTGTTGGGTTAGGGCACACGCGGAGGAGAGGGGAACAAGGCAAGCTGCTTTCTGCCCCCCTTGAGGAGAAAGGCAGGGGACACAAGAAGGAAATCAAAAGAAATGAGCTCCATAAATAGACTCCCGCTTGAACGTGAAGGCAGGGACGGGGCCCCATTTTACCTGCATTCGGTCTGGATTCCAATCTGAAACACCATCTGCCCCAACACCTCATCTAAAGTTCACCTCATCACAGAACAATGCTCTGCAGATGGGGATGTTAATTAACAGGCGTAACTTCCTGCGGCGGCTGTTAATGAATGTCAGCCACGCAAAATGCCAGTTAGTCTCACGTCAGTTAAGAAACTGGAGGTGTGACGGGCGCCTACATCGGCCTCTCTAGCAAAGGTTCACAGGAGATCCTGAGAGATGGATTCCCTCTGAGGGCAGGAGATCTGTTCTGAACGAATTATAGATGTTCCCATTCAAATGCATAATCTGCTCTCAAATTGCTGAGCAACGGATAAAAGGAAGTCCTTCTTCACCCAAAGAGTGATTCACATATGGAATTCACTGCCACAGGAGGTGGTGGTGGCTACAAGCCTGGACAGTTTCAAGAGGGGATTAGATAAACATATGGAGCAGAAGTCCACCAGTGGCTATTAGCCACAGGGTATAGATGGGAACTCTCCGTCTGGGGCAGGTGATGCACTCTATTCTTGGTGCTGGAGGGGGCAGCAGTGGGAGGGCTTCTGGTGTCCTGGCCCCACTGCTGGACCTCCTGGTGGCACCTGGTATATTTTGGCCGCTGTGTGACAGAGTGTTGGACTGGATGGGCCATTGGCCTGATTCGACATTGGCTTCTTTTATGTCCTTATGTTCAGAATAAAACTTTGTTGGTCTTAAAGGTGCCTCACTGGACTCGAAAGCTGTTCTGCGCTGTCTAACCCTGTTTGTCCTGTCCATCTAACCTATTATTCTTAAGGCTTCTAAGTGGTAGATGTGACTTGATGTGTTTTCAAATATTCACCCACATCTGTTTTTGCTGCCACTTACCCACTGAAGACCACTCCACACGCACACATAAAAACACACAAACATTCTCTCACCCAGTTCCGGTGAAGCAGTTGTTTAACCCGGTCAACATCAAGCTCCTTTTTAACTGATATTTATTATCTAAAACACTGAATTATTAAACAACAGAAAACAAATCTCCTCCTATTCCTCTTTAGCATGCTTGCATATTCTCTTTTGATTTGTAAAAGCCATGTTCAGCCCTTGCAGGGTTACACTCATGGTCCCACCTATTCAACACATCTTGGTTGGATATCGGTACATTATAGTCCTACAGTGTCAAATATGCATAGGCGAGAGGAATTAGTATAACTGTGCCAGGCTACTTTACAATCCACTACACTGTAACGGCTTCAAATGTGGCTGGTTTTTGGATGTGGTAAATACTAGCGGTTGTACTTGGGAGAAAGAATGAAGCCCGGCAGGCAGGCAGAACTTTGAGGATGACTTTACCAGGTCAAAATGGAACGTCTTGTGGAGAACTGCATTTTATTTGGGGGCCTGGGGGCTCGATCAAAGCTTTAAAATATTTTCTCTCTCTTACCTGGAGAGAGGCAGGAAGGGGGAAGTCAGCTGCTCCCAAGTCACTTGAAACACTGACCATCAGAGTTGGAAATGCTAATGGCCTTCCTGGCCAGGGACAATAAAACAATCAGCTCACTCCCTAACTAGGAATCCTGCACCTTAAGGGACATGGAGACCTGGGGGTGCAAGTGACTAGAAAGTATTTTCCTGGAGGTTTCATGAAAGGAAGTGAGCAAATGGAGATAATCATATCCCTTGGCACTGAGGAAGAGGGGTCCATTTTGGTGGGCCTTTCTGGTGGACCTCCTGAGGGCACCTGGTATTTTTGGTCACTGTGTGACACAGAAGAGTGTTGGACTGGATGGGCCATTGGCCTGACCCAACATGGGCTTCTCTTACATTCTTGTGTGCTTATGTTCGAGGACCATTCCTGAGGAAGGAGCCCTCACATTTCCGGCCCACCTTGAGGGCTGTCATGGCCACATGAAGCCTACAGAGGGCTGGCTGCCTGAACAAAAGAAATCAAAGTAACAGGAATCTTTTACAGCTCTGTAACTTCTGCGTTGAAGAGCCTGCCTTAGAATAAGACCAGCTAGGGCGTTTACAGAATGAGGAGATAAGGGTTGGGTGTTTACACCTTTCTTACATATCCCTTGCTCAATCTAGGGCTTTCTTTCTGGGGGAATGCACCGGAACAGAGTTCTGGAATGTATTCGACAAAATTCTTTTAAGAATGTTTATAAGTTTATGAGTTTTCAGTATACAGATTGAAAGCTTCATTTTCCTCTTGAGAGTTCCGGCACCTCTTTTTCCAGGAAAAGGAAAAAGCAAAGCCCTGGCTCAGTCCATTGTCGTGCTGAGAATATGCATGTGGACATTTTACTTTTAATAAATTCTTAACTATTTTGAATACTGGTAGTAGTTCACCCTGCCATATAGACTGGCCAGTGCTCAAACACACTATTCAAGCAGGGTGGCAGCCAGTTGGTAAACTGCTACTTCACTGGGAGTGCACAAGTGCAGTAAACCACCCGCATGATAGCCAGTCGCCGAGCAGCAGGAGAGGAGGTGGGGCCTTGGAACGGTAACACAAAAAGGGGAGCTGGGAGCATCCCAGCCCTCATGGCGGGTAATACCTAAAAGGCCAGTTGGTGGCAATGCTACTGAGAGGCAGAGAGAACGGCCTTCTGGGGCCTGGAAAGGCCATGAGAGCGGCGCATTGCCATGCAGAGACGAGGGTGGCCCGTGGGCACCCCCAGTAGCCTCAGGGAGCTGAATGGACCAGTGCGCGCAGGTCAGCAGGAACATTCCACCACCACACGTGACAATCAGGCATGAAGCATAACAACCTCATTTCTTCGATCTCAAATCTCCATTAATATAGCGATGCTAATCGGCTCGGCTTTCACCGTCTCTTCCTCCAGTGCCCTCCCCTCTGATCGTCCTGGAATAAAATTACAGCTATAGCTCATGGACAATTTGCAAACTATTAGAGAGTCCAAATTAAATTACAAACAGTGTAGTAAAAGGGCATTCCTGAATAAAGGGGTGAGTGAAGCCACTGGGCCGTCCGCTTCAGTGGAGCTATTTTGCCTTTGGCTTCAACGGAGCGGGCCCGGATGCGGGGACTGTCCAGCAGGATGCATCACACTCCACCCAAGACACACCTGCTTGGCCTTGAAACATATCCAAAGACCTCGCCATTCACGATCCTTCTTCAAAGGGCCAGTGAAGCTGTGTGGTTTGGAACCAAGCAAGTGCCTTCCTAAATCCTTATGAAAACACCACTCCACACCATTGGGGGGGGGGAGGAGAAGGAAAAGGAAGAAGAAGAGGATGAAGAAGTGGAAGAGGAAGAAGAAGAGGAGGAGGAAGAAGAGGAGGAGGAGGATTTATACCCCGGCCTTCACTTGGAGTCTCCGAGTGGCTTACAATCACCTTCCCTTCCTCTCCCCACAACAGATACCCTGTGAGGTGGGTGGAGCTGAAAGAGCTCTGAGAGGACTGCTCTTGAGAGAACAGCTCTGAGAGAACTGTGCCTTGCTCAAGGTCACCCAGCAGCTGCAAGTGGAGGACTGGGGAATTCTCCCAGATTCGAGTCCTCGCTCCTAACCACTACACCAAACTGGCTCTCCATAGGAAGCTGTACAGTAATCCTGATATCAAGTGAAGGCAGAGATCTGACAATTAAACGAATCCTAATTAGGTGTGTGATTTTGTTTTAATCAGGGGGTGTACATTTTTGTTTGTTTTAATTTCTGTGCACGGGTGGGAAGACAATAGTATATTCCTTAACAAGTGTCCCAGTTTTGTTTCTCACTTTTATGGCATTTTATCTCACTTTGTTATAAACCATACAAACAAAAATGGCAATATTTCTCTTGAGTTTCATTTATTTGGTAACCCCCAAAAAGCAATGGTCCAGTTTTGCCTGAAGTATGGAGAGGCCATAAAAGAAGCATAAATATTCAAATCAAACTGGTGTTATTACAAAATGCAGTAACAGCCTTGTTTAATGTAGTACGTTTTGCCACAAGTCTAACAAAGTCTGCCATGAAGAAACAAAAGGTTTTTAAACACACACCGATTTATCAATGCATCTGAAATGTTCGACATATCAAAAAAAATGAAGACTGAAGTATTAAATATTATTTATTTCCAACATTTTTATACTTCCTTTCATTCACAAGGCTCCCAAGGTCATGCTAGAAATGTATAACAAGACCTAGACTATTGAGAACGGGCTACCGCATTCAAGAACGAAACTCAATGTTACAACCAACGGCAACCATCACGAATCAGATTGTTCACATTTGTGGTGCTGTTAAGAACTGGGCAATTCTAAGAGCTTTAAGAAACAGAAGTCAGCATCATTTAATCAAACAAGAAAAATCAGCTCTTGTTTCTAAGTTCCTCATCATCTATGTTTCCCCGAATAAAAAACATCTATGCTCTGTCGGGCGGCAAGTTAGCATCCTGTTCCTATTTAAGAGTTTGGCAAACTTCCACATATCAAAATAACTAAACCTTCTCTATAAAAACCAACCACGTAAGACGTTATGAAGCAAAGCAAAGCAATTACCCAGTCACACAACCAGCCACACGGACTGGGCAAACAGAAAACAAAACACCTCCTTGGAATACCCAATATTTGGGCTTCACGTGTCCCTGACAGGAACACCCCAAAACTTGCCCAAGTTTCTACCGTGCTGTTATTCTGCCTTTAAGGATCGATTCAAGTTCTGCGATTACACTGACAGTGCAAACCAATGCAGAATGTGTGTGTCAACAGAGGCAGAACATCCAGATCGCAAGATGTCACAGTCCTGCTGCACGCTGCATTGCTCAGGCCATAATAATCTTTATTGCATTAGCAAGAGGGCCACGGCATCCATGCGAAGTAAAAACAGGTGAGCAGCACTGAAAACAGGCAAATAATAACAAGTCAGTCATTTGAGCAAGAAGGGCGGGGGGAAAAAAGGGACACACACTTAAAATTATCAAATTAATATATACACGGTTAACAGTTATCAGCAGTAAGCTACATAAACTCAGGGAAACTTGTTTTCCTAATCACCGTGGCTAAGAAAGAAGCCACTATAACCGTAATTTGATTGTCAGAGGAATTATCAGACAATAACACTGAAACTACCCAAGGAAGGAGGGGGAGCTTTTCTTTTCTCATAACAGGAGTGATATCTCCCTCTCTTTCCTTATTCCACTTAGGGCAAAAAAGCATTATATGATCCATAGTTTCTCTTCAGATCGCATAAATCTTTTGCCTGGAGTCTTGTGTGCCGTTCTGGAGGCCTCACTTCAAAAAGGGATGAGGGCAGAACGGAGCGGGTGCAGAAGAGAGCGATGAGGATGACCGGGGGGGCCTGGAGACCAAGAAGCCCTGCAAGGAAAGGCCGAGGGACTTCTTGGGAATGTTAAGAGGAGACAGAGGGGGGACAGGACGGCTCTCCTGAAGTCCTTGAAGGGCTGTGTCACTCGGAGGAGGAGGGCAGGGAGCTGTTCCTGTGGGCAGCAGAAGAGAAGACTCACAATCATGGGTTTAAATGAAGGTCCGGAAGGTACCGGCTGGATCTTAGGAAGACCTTTTTGACAGTAAGAGTCGTGTAACAGTGGAATCGACTGCCCAAGGAGGTGGTGAGCTCCCCCTCACTGGCAATCTTTAAGCAGAGGCTGGACAAACCCTTTTCAGGGATGCTCTAGACTGATCCTATATTGAGTAGGGGGTTGGACTAGATGACCTGCAGGGCTCCTTCAATCTCTGTGATTCTGTGATCTATGAACTGGATAAATGTATGGAGCAGAGGTCCATCTGTGGCCGTTAGCCACAAGGTATAGACGGAACGATGTCTGGGGCAGTGATGCTCTGTCTTCTTGGTGTTTGGGGGGGGCAACAGTGGGAGGGCTTCTGGAGTTCTGGCCCTGCTGGTGAACCTCCTGATGGTACCTGGGTTTTGGCCACTGTGTGACACAGAGTGTTGGACTGGATGGACCTCTGGCATGATCCAACATGGCTTCTCTTTGGGTGAAGAAGGAAATACTTCTTCACCCAAAGAGTGATTAACACATGGAATTCACTGCCACAGGAGGTGGTGGCAGCTACAAGCATGGACAGTTTCAAGAGGGAATTAGATAAACATATGGAGCAGAAGTCCATCAGTGGCTATTAGCCACAGCGTATAGATGGGAACTCTCAGTCTGGGGCAGGTGATGCACTCTATTCTTGGTGCTGGAGGGGGCAGCAGTGGGAGGGCTTCTAGTGTCCTGGCCCCACTGCTGGACCTCCTGATGGCACCTGGTATATTTTGGCCGCTGTGTGACAGAGTGTTGGACTAGATGGGCCATTGGCCTGATTCAACATTGGCTTCTCTTATGTTCTTATGTTTGTTCTCTTCTGTTCTTACATTCTTACACCTAAGCCTACTGAAATCAACAAGTTTAGACTGGACTAACTCTGCACAGGATTGTACTGTGAGACACTGTCTAGAGACCTGTGTAGGCAATCATGTTTAAAGTGCTACACACATGGAACTTGCCAGTGAAGAGTGTGTTCTGATGGTTTCGGTTTCGGCGTCGCGAATGGCGGCCGCTTCTCGGGACGCTCCCGGAGGCGGTTAGCCCACGCGCAGTTAGGGGGGGTCTTCGCATGTGCGAAAGACCCTAGTGAGCCTTAGGTAAAGGCTCCGAACCGGGGGCGCTTGGGGAGTAGCCTCTTTGCCGGCAGACAGCCGGGAAATTGAGGCTTTCTCCCCGCCCCAATCGGCCCCGCTGCGGCGTGCCCGTAATGGGACTTAGCGGCGCCACCGAATTCCAGGAGTGAAGACAGCGCTATGGCTCAAATTAAAAAGAAGAAGTAGCATCGAATCGTGAGTTGGAGATCTATTTTGAAGCGTAAATCGGAGCCCCCTGCATGCGTATAAGCGTTGGGAGGAGGGAGGAGTTCCCACCCCCTTTGAGAAGCAAGATCCACAAAGGGAGCGCGAAGGGGGCTGAGAGAAGAAAAAGTTTTGGTGAAAGTACCGTTGGGGTTGCATGGAAGATTTTGATCATCTTAGCTTCCTGGGGGATGCAGCACGAACTTTTTAAAAGTAAACAAAAAAACAAAATGTCGATACTGGAAAAAGTCCTGCAGATACCGGAAGAGAAGAGAGGAGGGACTTCCGGTCCAGACAGCCCCCCCAAGAGCTTGCTGTCAATCAACAGGAAAAGGAGATGCTGTGCCCCCTGCTGGAACAATTGCGGAAAATCAACGAAACTCTGTCTAAAATGGATAGTGTTCTCATCAGTCGACAGAAACAGATATCGGAAACAACTAGAAAGATGATGGAGATTGAACAGAAATCGAATTTGATTCTAGGTTTCCAGGGCGTTAAAGAAGAAGAGAAAGAAGATCTTGGATTTACCTTGACAAATGTCTTGGCACCCCTAACTGGCAGTGAAGCGATAAAATTAAAAGAAGAGGTGGATGAGGCTCCCAAAGCCTATTCCGCTTTTATAAAAGAGAATACTCTGCCAGTAGAAGGGGATGTTGAGCATAGCAAGCGACAAACTGGAGATCTAATTTCATCCGAAGAGTTTGTGGAGCCCAGGAAGCCTGAAAGCCAGAAGTTTAAGGAAAAAGAGAGAAGAAAGAAGAAGGATTTCATCTTTAAAATACAGAAACTTCTGAAGAGACACGCCAGCAGGGAGGAAGATGCAGTATTCCAAACTGGGACAAGCGAAGAAGACAGCAGCCCAGGGGAAAGTGGTGATGGAACGGAAGACTTCAAAGTTAAAATGGACTCAATCCATAACTGGAAGAGATTTAAAAAGAAGATATTTTGAGGACTGTTCGTGTAACATCTGGAAGGAGCTGTTTGATTACTAACCCCAATGGACTTTACTAACTGCATTAACAGAGTGATTTTGGACTTCGCAATAGTTAAAAAGAAGATCTTCTAACCACGATAGATGCCAAAACTGGTATTGGTTATTAACCTAAACTAACACTCACTAACAGGAAAAATTTCACTCCATCTTTTTCTTTCTCCATCTGTCTACCCTTCCTGTTTCTTATAAAAAGAATAAAATTCTCTCTTTTTTAAGAGAGTTTTACAAAAAAAAAAAAAAAAAGAGTGTGTTCTCTGGGCCAGGTTGCAAGAATTTGCACACAACTCCCATCCTACATTCTATTTGCAGATATCAGTCCGTCTAGCATTTGGATCCATGGTCAGGTGTCAACGGAGGGGTGGGAGATCTTCACTGACAACCCCCCCCCCATGTTTTGTCCCTCGGAGGGCATTTGGGGTCACAGCGGGAGGGGAGGGCTGAGGAAGCCCACCCACGCCGACAGAAACCCGTTCCATCTGAGCAAATTACTGGAGGATCCAAGCCAGTACCATTCAAAAGAGTTTCTTGACAAAACAGGAATCTTGACCTTGAGAGAAGGAAGATTGCTTTTCGGTTACATTTTACCTAGAATGTATTCAGCAGCTAGCCTACCAAATGATATTGGGGGTGGGGGGGGGTGGAGAACGCTTATTCCGGGGCACTTCTCCAGCTAATGAACATTCAACAGTCGCAGTAATTTAGTAGCAATGAATCTAATGAGGAATCACAAAATCAGGATGAAGAAAATTACCTGCACTAAAGGTCTGAGAAGAGCAATTTCTGTCATCATTGAGTTCGGCTCTCGGGGGGGGGGGAATCATTAACTACAATACATTTCTGTGGCCTCTTACCAAGCAATTTACTGAAAACCTGGGACAAGGGAAAGGAAATCTATAGCAGCCCTTTCTGGCTCACCGTTTTTAAAAGGCAGATTTTATATTAAACATTCTGTAGAAATAGAGACAATGCAAAGGCTCTCCCCTAAGGGGCAGGTTTTCCTGAAAAGTTGCTCCATTTCTATATGAGCCTACATGAGAATTAGTTGAGATATGAAATTAACTCAAGTCCCAGGATATGTACATTTAAAAAATTAAAATGAACTTAAGGCTAGAGGTGTGAAAGCTTAGGGAAGAAACAGGAGTGCTAGGAAAAACTCCTACAAAATAGTTTCCTGTTTTCTTTTGGAATAAGTGAAATGTTCTAAGATTCACCATTCTCTCTCTCTCTCTCTCTCTCTCTTGCTTTGGTATTGGGCATATCTGCAAGTCTGCATGTAGAAAACTAAGACATTTCTATTTCTAAATAATATCTATAAATATACCAAGTGATACAACCTGATATGCTAAGTTTGGTGTATTATTTGGTCCCTGGGTTCTGGCCTCTGTGTGACACAGACTTTTGGATTGGCTGAGCCACTGGCCTGATCCAACATGGCTTCTCTTATGTTCTTATGTGTGGGGCAGTGATGCTCTGTCTTCTTGGTGCTTGGGAGGCAACAGCAGGAGGGTTTCTCGAGTTATGGCTCTGCTGGTGGACCTCCTGATGGCACCTGGTGTTTCTGGCCACTGTGTGACAGACAGAGTGTTGGACTGGATGGGCCATCGGCCTGATCCAACATGGCTTCTCTTATGTTCTTATGTGTGGGGCAAGGGATGCTCTGTCTTCTTGGTGCTTGGGGAGTGACAGCGGGTGGGCTTCTGGAGTTCTGGCCCCACTGCTGGACCTCCTGAGGCCCCCTGGTATTTTTGGCCACTGTGTGACACAGAGTGTTGGACTGGATGGGCCACTGGCATGATCCAACACTGGCTTCTCTTGTGTTCTTAAGTTATAAAAGATGCATTTTTGTGTTCTGAAAGCAACAGGACAGGTGGAGGCTGACAGAAAAGTAAGCATTGCACATATTACAACTTCCACCCCCCAAAAAATGAGGGGGGGTTGTTCCTGAGGGGGAAGGACTGATCTGTCGAGATGAGCCCCAACTGATCCCTTCACTGCTCGCAGCTGCGTATGTCCTTCCTCCCTTTCCCGACCTCCACCGGCCTTAAGAAGGCCCCATTCTGGGGCAGCCCCAGCGACCGGCCCACCCAGCAAAGAGCGGCGTCGCCTTTGCCCCTCTGCAGGAAAGTCCGCAAAGCAGAGCGGCTCAAGAGGCCCCTTTCGCTGATCTACACCGTTTCACGTTTGGATCTCTCTGACCCGGGTTATTAGGATTTTCAGATTGCCGTTTGATAGCGTGATTTTTTTTTTTTTTTGCCCACTGGAAACAGCTTTGAGTGGACAGGGAAAGTGACAATCTATCTTAAAGGGGCCTGTGAAAGATAACAGGAAATGCGAGGGGGTGGGCAGTTAGTAACCAAATACACAACATCTAGAACACTGTTAGGCAAAATGGAATCTGAGGGGCAGGGGAAGATGGATCATTGTTTCTACACAGTTGACAGTCGGGATGCATCAAATGCCTGCAGGACCATTTGCTGCTCAAAGGCCCTATTTCAAGGGCGAGGGAGCATTCTCCCTCCGAGAAAGCGCCACCATGCACAGTGAAGGGACGGGAGGGATTGATTGCACTGTAGGTAACGTCCTTTCCTGTCGCTGTGCTCCCCCCAAAGGAGGCAGGAATCATCACCGGTGTTCCCTCTAAGCCAAGTTAGTGTGAGCTAGCTCACAGTTTTTTAACCTCCGGCTCACACGTTTTTCTCTTAGCTCAGGAAAAATGGCTCCAGAGCAAACTAATTTATGCCTTAGCCAAATCATTCACTCACAACTTTAATGCCAGTAGCTCACAAAGTGGAATTTTTGCTCACAAGACTCCGCAGCTTAGAGGGAGCATGGAATTCATCACTTGTGTTTTCATTGCCCCTCAAATGATATCCAAAGCCCCCCTCCCTCCCATTTCCACAAAAGTGAAATATCCTTATGCAGTTCCGCAGGGCCTGTAAGACGGAGCTCTTCCGCCAGGCTTTCGAGTAGGGGCTGCCACCGCTACTGTACCACCACCGTCTTGACATCACGGGGTGTACTGGCCCTGGTATGCGACCACAGTTATAGTGGGACACCATTAGAGCAACAACAATCGTGCCCACTGGAGTACTGGTGCTATGGGTTTTACGTTAGGGACTCATTCGCTCTGTAGACCGCTGTTGCAATTGTTTTATAAGTAATGGACTATTTATTGTTTTAATGTTTATGTATGCCGTCTGCCTCTATGTTTTACTGTTTTTATATGGCATTTGCCTCTGTGTTCACTGCCCTGAGCCCATGCTGGAAGGGCGGGATATAAATCCAATAAATAAATAAATAAATAAATAAATATCGAGTGCAAAAAAGGAGCCCATTGTTCCAGTCCAGCCCTCCGCATTGCAACTGTTCTCAGTCAACCACAGGTGCAAAGCTATGATCGTGAAGGCTGAGAAAACAACAGCAAGGAAAGCAAAATTTGGAAGAGGGACAGGGCAGCCATAAGAGAAACAATGGAGCAATTGTGGTTGCCCTTTCAACACCTGCCTCGAGGACATCTTGCTGTGTCAGATGCGGTCTACATTTGGAGTCCCTAACGCTTCTGTCCCAAAACCCTCTCAGACCAAAAAAAAAAATCTCTTTCGTAAGGCAGGGCAGTTAGACCTGGCAAAATACACAGGTACGGCATTCAGTGCAAACCCGGTGATTTAAATAAAGCTGCCTACTTTACCATTGCCCCTTATATAGCGAGATGTTTCTGTTCATCCATTCTGGACCATTTGCCAGGAAAACAGGGTCGCACTTGCTCACCAAGTGGTCTTCGGTGCAGGCTGGCCGTAAGGAGAGAGAACGCTCTAGCTAAAAGAGTGTGTTTGTGGGGGGGGTGTCCCCCCCCCCTTGGAGTGTGCAGCCCCGTGCTTCAAGGGAGCCGCACCCCCTCGCGAGACACCACAAGCCCTCAACCCGCTGCTGAGAGGAGGGAGGGAAGGCGTGCCTGCACAGAAGCCAACTTGATGAACAACAGTTACTGGTAAGTGCAACCTGTGTTTTCAACTTTGGTCTCCTGTGCTGCCCTGCATTGGGTATCTAACAAGCTACTCACCAAGGAGGAGCGTAGTGCTCCCAAGGAAATAACAAACGAAGAGCCCCTCTCCTCACTGATGACTCTGGTCTTGTATTGACACATCCACAGAGTAATGTCTGATGAAGGTATCAGACGACGACCAGGTCGCCTCTCTGGAGGAAGGTGGCAAAAGACGCTTGAGCTCTTGTGGAATACGCTCAAAGCGGAAATGGACACTGACCATCCAGCTTGACTGTAGCGCTGCATAAGTGTGGCAGGCAGTCCATCTGGAGAGAGTTTGGGACGGTGCTACTATAGCCTCACTGACCCCCCCCCAGCAAAACAAACCGATGTGGATCTTTTGGAAGCAAGCTGGTTCTTTTTAAGCAGAATGAGATGGCCCTCTTAGCCTCTAAAGTATGGCATGCCCAATCCCCCTCAGAAGCAGGCCATCGGACAAACACTGGGAGAGTGATATCTTGGGACGGGTGAAGAAAACGAGAAATCACCTTCGGTAAAAATTCCAAATGCAGACATAATGCTACCTTATCTCCATGAAATTTTAGAAAAGGAGGGTCAGACCATAATGCAGCCGATTCACTGACTCTCCTGGCCGACTGTGTTTCCACCCGTATCCGTGGCAGTCATCGAACCACAGAATGTTAAGAGTGGGAAGGGACCTTGCAGGTCATCTAGTCCAACCCTCTGCACTCTGCAGGAGCAGAGCCGAAAGAGAGCCCCACAACATACCCAAAAGAAGTCCTATCCCTTCATCATGTCTCCCACTTATAATCATAGCATCAAACTGACCAAAGAATTAGATGTCCCCCCCTTATTAACACATACCGAACTCAGTATCCACTCCCCCCAAAAAAAGTGTGTTCACCATACCTGTAATTGGGGCTACCAACAGAAAAAGAAGAAGAAGAAGAAGAAGAAGAAGGAGAAGGAGAAGGAGAAGGAGAAGGAGAAGGAGAAGGAGAAGGAGAAGGAGAAGGAGAAGGAGAAGGAGAAGGAGAAGGAGAAGGAGAAGGAGAAGGAGAAGGAGAAGAGAAGAAGAGATTGGATTTATACCCCGCCCTTCACTACCCAAAGGAGTCTCAGAGTGGCTTACAAACTTCTTGCCCTTCCCCTCCCCACAACAGACACCCTGAGAGGTTGGTGGGGCTGAGAGAGCTCTATTAAGGACTGCCCTTGAGAAAACAGCTCTGAAAGAACTTGTGACTGATCCAAGGTCACACCAACAGCTGCAAGTGGGGAAGTGGGGAATCAAACCCAGATTAGAGACGGTGCTCCTAACCACTACCCCAAACTATACTCTGGGCCTGGCTTAGGAAGGGTTAGGTTTTGAAGTGTGAGGAAACAAAGAAAAGTATTTTCAGGCTGAAGTAAACAGGTATTTGACCTGAATGATTATGAGAGTCTAGGACAGGGGGGAAAGTCATCCTACTATCACCACTGTCTAACTGTAAACTGTCTTGTCCCTGCGTGCGTGACAAAAAGCAGGCAAATAAGGGCTTCCCACAAACTTGGGGGCCTTGCCAGGTACACAGGAAAACCCGACTTCGTAAATCAACATGAAGAAGAAACACTCCAAACAGCCTAATGAGGACTAAATATGTTTCAGAAGAGACAGAATGTTGAGGGCAACAGAGTCTCAATTAACAGGTAACCCAATCTGCTCAAACTTCCCAAGAGAACACAGGATGCTGAAGGAGGATTGGAGCCACCAATGAACATTTCCGAACTGCTTGACCGCCAGCCCCAGTAGTCTAACGTAACCCCTCAACTTTGGAAAGTGATACTTAGGAGACAAAACCTGCTGGCTTCAGAAAGCAGCTAATGCAAATTCCGTAACAATTTCTCCAGGCAAATATGGGAGGAAACGCACACGACCTTTACTACCAAATAACTAGGCACGCAGATTGAATAAATAGCCAGTCAAAAAAAAAAAGTGTGACAAAGGAACCAAATAGTTATAATAAGATATTTCAGTTTAATATAGTCAACACGAACTGCCCAACATTTGTATTTGAATGAATGAATGAATGAATGAATTTATTCACAGTCATTGGCCAGCATATAAACCACTATACATTTTGTAGCATAAGAAGAAAACATCACATTAAAATAGAAGCAAAATGTTTAAGACTGATTATAAAAACCATAATGGTTAAAATTAATAAAACTACATCTTAGTTCTCCTGTTTTCAAGCTACTGTAGATTTTCTAATTCTTTTGGCAAGCCACCCAAACCCAGCCACACCCAGTAAATGACTTCTGCCCGGCTATCCGATAGCAAATTTCTTAAAAGGCAGATTCTTTGCCTGCGCGAGAGTGGAGGAGGGTCTTAGGGAAAGGAAGAGACTCGTGGATGTTATTATACGCTTTACAATAAAAAATTACATGTTCTACAGACTCAATACCATCCGCACAACATGGGCATATTCTTTCTTCGTAAGGAGTCTTGTTAAATCTTCCTTCCAGGACTGCAGATGGGAGTACTTCCCAACGCATTAATGTAAACGTTCTTCTGTATTCCTGATTTAATAAGCAGGAGAGGAAAGGCACAGGGATTACTCTGTTGTCTGGAGCCAGAAGGACTCGCCATTTTTCTCTCATATTTAGATCATGTTGTCTTGAGATATCCCGTATTCTCTGTCTCACCATAAACGTGGCCTTTTCATAACCCATAGAACACAAATATTGTTTAGACCAACCATAAGAGGCTAATTTCTTATCTAGCACCTTAAACCAAGGGAGTGCAAAATGGTCTGACATTATTAGACTTGTCAATCCCTTGGGTAGAAAAGCTAGCTGTAACCAAAACGTTGTCACCACAATCCACCGCTTTGCCTCAACCATAATCATGCCTGTCTCTATGTGAATAAAGGCATTTGGAACCCCATTAGGGGCTTGTAGAATTGCTCTCAAAAATTTTGACTGAACTGCGTCTGCTTTCTTACAGTTTGCTGTAATGTTAATGGGGGCTCCGTATGGAGGCTGAGACAAAGATTTAGCCTTAAATAATCTAAGGGCAGAGGGAGCAAAAAACATGTGGGAAGGGGGGGGGCAAAGCAATAGTTGCAAAGGGGTGACAAAAGTGAAGTGCAGACATGGAGAACGGATCTTGAACCATCTGCCTGGAAGAAAACTCCCAGGTACTTAAAATATGGAACTTGTTCAATCGGAATCGCATTTAGAGACCAACAATAAATTTTTGGTGATTTATTTTTTGCAAAAGCCATTACGTTAGCTTTGGAGTAGTTGACCTCTAGGTTATTTTCACAGCAGTATCGGGTGAAAGCGTTTATAGCTTTCCTCGGGCCTACTGGGGGTCCTTGAAAGTAAGGCACCGTCATCTGCATATTAAAGGACCCCAATATGTTTATTGCTTAACTTAGGGGGATGGAACTCAGGTTTATTTAGATATGTTACCAGAAACATACGTATTTGTTCTTGTGATGCCATCAACAGCCTGTCTTACAAAAAGGAATGGCTAAGGGTTTGGGGTTTTTTTACAAGCAGGCAAAGAGCCAACCTAGGTCCGGGTGGGCAGCTGTGTTGGTCTGAAGCAGCAGAACACAGTTTGAGTCCCGCGGGGGGGGGGGGGGCACCTTTCAGACCCACAAAGTTTTATTCCAGGTATGAGTTTTTGTGTGCACGCCCACTTCCATACACTGGCATGGAGACGTGAAGGCCAAGGAAAAAACTGGGGAAAAATCTGGAGGGGGGGAACCAGGCCCCCCAGCGTTCCCCCCCCCAATTTTTCCAAAACATTTTTTTAAAAAATTGGAGTAGAACTGAAAAAAAGCCATCTTTATGAAATACTGTCTGGTTTAGAATGGGTGAATAAGAGCTGCGGTGGCTCAAGTGGTTAAGATGCTGAACTGCAGGCTGTGGAAGGTTGGTAGTTCAGCAGTTCGAGACCCGAGTGGCCATATGACGGAGTGAGCTCCCGTCTCTGGCCCCAGCTCCTGCCAACCTAGCAGTTCGAAAGCAAGGAATTGCAAGTAGATAAATAGGTACCACTTTGGTGGGAAGGTAACAGCGTTCCGTGCACCTTGGTGTTTAGTCATGCCAGCCACATGACCACAGAAACGTCTTCGGACAACGCTGGCTCTTTGGCTTTGAAACGGAGATGAGCACCGCAACCCTAGAAGTTGGATTCGACTGGCTTTCGAGCGAGGGAACCTTTACCTTTACCTTAGAATGGGTGTAACACTTTTAAAGACAAGATGGGCATGCTGTAGACATACACAGCTCTTAAATACAAAATGCATTTCTGCACCTAGAAGGATACCTAATCTTTGTCAGGGGAACAGGCAGGGCTTTCATTGATTCTCAACGGTTGTGTGCCTTCTGTTTCCCCTGTGGCTGACTTTTTTACCTCTCCCTCAAACCGCTGTGACACACATACCCCACGGACCGGGTGACAAGTAGCACGTTGCCCAGCCTTGGTGGAGAGGGAGAGGAGATGGAGCAGAAACCGTACCAAAGCCTCAGAGGAAAACTCTGAACGTCCCCTTGAGAACTGAGCTCTCTCTAACCCGTGGCCACAGAAGGATGAAGACAACATCTAGCTGTGTGCAGGTATTATTAGCGAAAGGTAAGAGTTTAAATTAACCATGAATTCAATACAAATCTGTACTCCTAGTGTAATCACTATGGCTTGATATGTTTTATGTTATTTGTAATTGAGTTTACTTCCACTACCATAATACTTTCTGAATAAATCCTTCTAATTTTAGCAGGGATGTCTGGGAGAAGGGGTTTATCAGTAATCTTACTGGGGAGGCCCCTATGATATAAACTGTGACATGCGGCATCAGTTCTGAGAAGTATTTTGCGCAGGTGTGGCATCATTAAATATCCCTTTTTCCTGCCTCCTTCAGCAAAATGGTGCAGCCATCTAATCACATATGAAAGTTCCTCCACATTTCAAATCCGTCTCAGGAGAAACTGTGCTCCACAAACACTGCCAGACGAAATGATAGACTTCCAAATGCTACTAGGATGACCAAACATGTCCTTACATGTAGAAAATGCCCCACAGACATTAAAAAATATTTCATGAGCATAAGGTGGTGGATGACAGTGGAATTAGCACCAAACGGTGTCGACGCAAAAGCCCCATTTCTTCTGTGACATTTGTATAACAAAGTATTGCTCAATCAACGTCATCCGGTGCTGGTGAACTGATACCTCCCTCCAATTGCATGCAAAAAACTTCCATGAATAGCTTCATTTATAGATGACACTTGAAGATCAAGAAGAAAAACTACCAAGCTCTTGCAAGAACAATATATGCCTCTGGGACACCTTTATCGATCACTGAGAACATGAATTGGCAGGAAGTGTTTAAAATTATTCAGACCACCTTACTGTTTGCCCAGCAGATATTCTCTGAGCAAATGTCTTCTAGAAACTGAATATGAACATGTAATGAAATCTGGCAGGGGAGAAAAAAATCAATGAACCATCCGGCAGTACCTACAGATGGATGGACAAACGTTCAGGGAAAAGGCATCATAAATTTTGTGATAACACTTCAACTCTCACAAAGTGTTGAAACAGGGGAGAATAGGCATGGGGCAGAAATTCATTACTAATAAAATATGTGAAGTTATAGAAAGGTTTGTAAGTGGTAAAATATTTGCTTTGGTGATTCACAATATGAAAGTAATAATGAAAGCATGGGAAATCATAGAAAATACATTTCCACATATTCCTGCAATTGGATATGCTTCTCATGGCCTAAATCACTGGGGCAGTGATGCTGTGTGTCCTTGGTGCTTGGGGGGGAGGAGAGTGGGAGAGCTTCTGAGGTTCTGGCCCCACTGATGGACCTCCTGATGGCCCCTGGGTTTTAGCCACTGTGTGACGCAGGAGAGTATTGGACTGGATGGGCCATTGGCCTGATCCAACAGGGCTTCTCTTACGTTCTTATGTCTGGGGCGGTGGTGCTCTGTCTTCTTGGTGCTTGGGGGGCAAGAGTGAGATGGCTTCTGGAGTTCTGGCCCTGTGGGTGGACCGCCTGATGGCACCTGGGTTTTGGCCACTGTGTGACACAGAGTGTTGGACTGGAAGGACCACTGGCCTGATCCAACATGGCTTCTCTTATGTTCTAAGATTTAACTCAAGACCATGAAGAATTCTGTGGCCAGCCAGTTCACGCAGCTGCAGTCTCTTGACTCTGAGATCCAAAGGTAGTCATGTCGGTGATGATAGTATTCCTGCCGCATTTGACTTGGTACTTGATTCCAGATTGAGCAAGACTCCTGACACTTGATGCCAGAAAAGTCCTTTCCCTTTATTCTAATCAAAATGATTTATTAGGCCAGTTAAGCAAGATGCTTCTTTCAACTTCTCAGGCATGGTTTACGGGAACGTTGTCAGTTCAACATCAGATGCACAAATTTACATCTCCGGCTTTTCTTTGTCATTGTTCCCAGAACTGTTTGCTTCCTGCAAGCTAATTTAGATAATTTTACGATATCACTGGAAAGTGGACTACCAAACCTCCAAACCATGACAAAACATGAAAAAACTTTGCATGACCTTCCTTTTACAACACAACACGCAGGATACCCCAAGCAAGAATCACTTGAAATCCCTGTTCGTATCAGGATGAGCCTGGCTGCCTTTCTTAAGGAGAGGAGGCCTGTGAACATCTTTCATGTTGAAAGAAAGAGACAGATTACTGGAAATGTTTCTGACAACATTCATTTTTAAAAGGATACAGGTGAATATGCCCAAGCTTACAATGAAAAACTTACTATTTCACAGTTCTAACAATGAGCAACACTGGGAATGAAATACTAGTGAAACAACCAGTTCCCAGGCTTTCTAGGATTCACAGTCAGACAATAATGGCAATGAGCCCTAAGCCGCTGTCTAGCAGGAGGGTGCAAAAAAAAAAAAATCAGCCCCATTTGGATTCTGCCAAATCAGGCACTATCAATTTCGGCAGGCAGAAAGACTTCCGCATGTCAGTTTCGGCAGTAGGAACCCATTCTGGAATGTTTCAGCCAGCCGAATGTCAATTTCGCCCCCATCATATCCTACGGGCCATTGAAGTCAATGGCGAAAACATAGGGTATATTCTGAGGGATGGAGGGGAGGGGTTTGAGGGAGAGGCTCCAAACTCACAGGATAGCTGTTGGAGCCTCTCCCAAAGATACCCACCAAGTTTCAAGAACATTGGACCAGGGGGGTCCAATTCTATGCCCCCCCAAACAGGTTGCCCCCATCCCCTCCATTGTTCTCTATGGTGAGAAAAAAAGTTACTTTTTTCCCATGGTGCTGTTAGTGGCTTGGGGGGTGGGGAGGGGATTTGAGGGAGAGGCTCCAGATTTTCAGGGTAGCTTTGGGAGCCTCTCCCCACATACACCCTCACGTCTCAAAGCAACTGGGCCAATGGGCCCAATTCTATGAGCACCCAAACAGGTTACACCCATTACCTTCATTGTTTCCAATGGGGAAACCCAGCCAGCAGCACTTAAGGCAGGCAAGCAGGAAGCCACCCAGAAGTCAGACCCTCCCAGAGAATCTCAGGGGAAGTGAACTGTCTTGGGAGGTGCTTGTTTGCCATGAGAACAAGTGGCACACTCCAGAACAAGTGACACTGTGGCAGTGCAAGCATGCCACCGTGCCACACAGAAACCCCAAAAGACCAACAGGAACAGCATTTACACAGGCCCTGCCCTGTATAAATTGATGGTGCAACTGCATTGGACCACTCACACCACACACACCTAGAAAAGAATATTTATAGCACTGGAAAAAATGCAGAAAAGGGCAACTACAATGATAAGAGGAGGACACTTTCCCTATTAACACTGGTGGCTAGTGGCTCTAGATAAGAAGGAACTCTTGGTCTCTGGGGCAAGTGATGCTCTGGAGCTGGGGGGGGGGAACCCCCTCATCTCTTTTAATAGTACTGGATTACTCTCCTATCATCGTAGCTGCTCACGACACTCCACAGCTTAGAGGGAACATTTGTCTACAGCCTGGATCACCTTCCCTTCTGCGAGATCTTTGCAATTTCCCTGCACTAATCAGGCCACGGTGACGTTATTCTATATCCTGAAAGATTTGCCTTCGATGTTGCCTCTGAACTAGAGTGTTCCCTCTCTTCCCCCCTCTGCTACTAAGCCGGGCCCCCTCCATTACGAACTCCTAAGTACAGGAACATATATAATAGCACAGACGTGTTTTCCCAACCTAACTAGGAACAAAAAGAACACACACATCACCTCCTGCGTTTAAATTAGGAGACTAGACAGGTGTAATGGTTACATCATTATCAGCCTCGGTTCCTAAACACAAAAAATAACCCTGTACCCGTCTCTCTTCCACCACCAGCCACCACAACCGCCTTATCCAGACAATAAAAATGGATGGATGTGTTTAAGATGTCTATATAATAATTTGTCCCCACTGCTGTACCACATAGCTGAAGCCATTGCCCCCCCTCTCTGTGTGCACAACCAGATCTTACTGTTTTTTTAAAGTGTTTCTCCCCCCCTGCAGAGACATAGTATTTTCATAGGTGTGTTTTAATCTGCTCCTAAATTGTACAATCTAGAGGCATAGTATTTTTATAGGTGTGTTTTTAATCTGCTCTTAAATTGTATAATCGCTATCGACAATTTATGCCAATAAAGGCTAGCTTGAACTTGAATGTGAAGTGTTTTTTTAAAATAAAAGATTACAATCAGTTTGTCAACACGGGTCCCTTCTTCACAAGCCGTGGCCACCAGGCAGGGCCGCGGCACTGAAAACTACGAGAGTCCACCCTCCAAAGCATCTGTTTCCTCCAGGGGAACTGATCTCTGCAGTCTGGGGATGAGCTGTAATTCCAGGGGATCTCCAGGTCCCACCTGGAGGCTGGCATCCTAGTTCGGTGGCAGAGAAGAAGAGCCCTTGGTGTGAGAGACATGCTGCAACGACGTACGCAACACGAGCTTCCCTGACAGGACTCCCCTCTCCCATCAAAGCCATCTAATTCTGAATCTTTATAGAATGGGCGGGGGGGGGAGACGTTTCATGAGAACCAAACCGAAAGGAATCCACTCGCTCAGCCCACACGTGAAATTTAATTTCCCTCCTTCCCTCCGTGAGGTCTAATTTCCTGGCAGAGAGACCAACGGCATTAATAGCACCAGAATTCCATCTTCCAAACAATTACAAAGTCTGTTTAAAAAAAAATCAATGGCCGCATTACAAAAAGCTCCTGCATTGTGTACCTTGCCCGGGTCCCTCCTGCGGTATGATCAATTACCCTTTTTGCCGCACACGGGAGGAAAAGGCCCCGTCCAGAAGCCGCCGACGCAAGCCTTGGAAAATATTCCTGTTGTCAGTAGTAGGAGGAGGCCTCTCATGAGTTGACCGAGTATCCAGTTTGCCCCCGGGCCGTATCACATGGCTGAGGCCGCTGCCTCTGTGTGCCTGTGCATGCATGCATGTGTGTGTGAGAAAGAGACAGAGAGAGACAGAGAGAGGCAGGAATCTGGTCCACACGCTAAGAGTTCACCCCTCCGACGCCCCATCTTTCTGTTGCTGTTGTTTCTGCACGCATTTCCCCCAGCTCTAACGATATTACCCATCAGTTCCTCAGACTATTGCATTCACAATTTGCTAATTCCTTTTACAAACATGCAGCCTGCGTTTTAAGCAGAGCGCTTCATCAGGCACAGAAATCCTGCTGGGGAAAAAGACAGGGGTCTTTAATGACCTTTCTCCGCACAACCAGCTCAGACAACAGGCAAAGCCCCGGCGCATTTTTAAGGCCTGGAATAACCCAGTCGACGATCCCACTAAAGGACATTGATTCGGCCCGTCGCCCGTCTCAAATAAATCACCATTAAATGAGGACACGTACAGAGATTACGGGCGAAAATCAAGTAATCACAAACCACTTGAGACTAGGAACAGCACAGATTTCAATTACTGCATTCGGTAGTGTATGCAAATATAGCAATTACAGGACCTCTCTCTTAAATTTTTTTGGGAAAGGGTTGCTCGTTGGATGAACTCCCATAGTCTGGGCGACATTGAAGGATACAAGAGGGACTCCAGAAACGCAACCAGGGGGAAGAAGATACAATTCAATTTTATTGAGCACTCAAGCTTACAAACACAACCTCGCCATTCTGGGCTGTGGCGGAATCACGCTCTAAGCGGCACTCACGCAGCCCGTCTCAAAGGTGATCTGAACTTGTTAAAGGGCACAAGAAGAGGGAACTTCAGCCACAGCAATTACATTTATGGGAGACCCATCCATCTGCCGCTACGGCTGCACCACTCTAGACCTGGAAGGCCTCTCACCAGACTGCCCTGCCATGAATTCAACCCCACTTCCCAGCCACAACTAACCCCCCATGCCCCGGGAAAAAGCAGCCGCATGGGGATGGATTTGGTAGAGGGGGTTCCCCCTGGGTTTTGAAGGCAACCATTCATTACGACCTGTTAAGTAAGAACATGAGAGAACACAAGAGAAGCCAATGTTGGATCAGGCCAATGGCCCATCCAGTCCAACATTCTGTCACAGTGGCCAAAAATACCAGGGGCCATCAGGAGGTCCAGCTGTGGGGCCAGGACATGAGAAGCCCTCCTGCTGTCCCCCCCCCCCAGCACCAAGGATACAGGGCATCACTTGCCCCAGAGTCCCTATCTATCCCTTGTGACTAATAGCCACTGATGGACTTCTGCTTCATATGTTTATCTAATTCCCTCTTGAAGCTGTCCATGCTTGTAGCTGCCACCACCTCCTGTGGCAATGAATTCCATGTGTTAATAATCACTCTTTGCGTGAAGAAGGACTTCCTTTTATCTGTTCTAACCCGTCCGCTCAGCAATTTCATGGAGTGCCCACGAGTTCTTGTATTGTGAGAAAGGGAGAAAAGGACTTCTTTCTTGACCTGCTCAATCCCATGCATAATCTTATAAACCTCGATCATGTCACCCCTCAGCCGTCGTTTCTCCAAGCTGAAGAGCCCCAAGCATTTTAACCTTTCTTCATAGGGAAGGTGCTCCAACCCTTTGATCATTCTAGTTGCCCTTCTCTGCACTTTTCCCAATGCTATAATGTCCTCCTTTTTGAGGTGTGGTGACCAGAACTGTACACAGTACGCCAAGAACAGGAAGCTGAACCTGAAGGACAGGCCCACCAGCAGAATATGAAGGGCTCGGGGAAAGAAGCAATATAAAATATGGCTTGCAACAAACAGGAACAAGGCAGAGCCCTACATCTCAGGGCTGGACAATCCCACTTCCAATCCCCGGCTGCCAGCAACAAAAGTCAGGAAACACTCTGGAGCTTTTCAATCTGGCTTTAAAGGCTGTCACAGACAGGCAGAGGGATGTGGATTTCCCAGAAATACTGGAATCGGAAAACTGTCTGAGGCCCTTAAATAAAGCATAAGTAAACTTGTTTTAATGCTGTCTTTGTGTGCTGGTTTTAATTGCTTTCAAGATGAGATTTTAATTTGCCATGTTTTAACCCATTAGTCACCTTGGCGGCCGCATGAGGGCCGAAAAGCAAGGTAAATAAATGTCTTGCTGTTAATAATAGCAGTAATAATAAAGTACACCTCTGATAATAAGTAAAGTACACCTTTGTACAGACTAGCTTGCTAAAAGGGGCTCTAGCAATGGCCACCGATTTGTTACTATTACCTTTACGAAACAAACGACTCTTTTAAGAAACGGAAGAATTCGGCAGAAAAACAACACAGCAGCGTTTCTCCCACCCCAAATTTCTGGGCACGCACCACAGAATCACATGGCTCCTTGTAATCTTAGCAATGGTTTTCCCCCTTGGCACCACCTCGGTGAGAAACAGTTGAAATGTGCATGTTTATAGTTAAGCCTACACAGATAAATGACGTACCGGCGGCTTCTCTCTGCTGCACGGATCTTACACACATCGCACATTTATCTTAGACTGTACTTCAAGCATATTAATGCTGGTCTTTCTGGCTGCTCTCCACAGAAGCCACACGCCCCCTTCCAGACCAGCTAGGTTTTCGGCACAGGCCTGTGTTTCATGTAGCCACGGGAATCCACTGTTTCTGCGGGGAATGACCCACTGACCACGAGCGCCGTGCTCAGAAAGGGCTTCAAGCAGAGGCTCTACAGATGGTTGTCTTCCATTCCCCAGTCTGTGTGTGCATGGGTGCATGGAGGCAGCACACTGAGATACAGTGGGGAACTGGGAGACCTGCGCATGCCTCCCCACCTTCATTTGCCTTGTGAGTTATTCACACGTCAGCCACTAACAGATTCCATCAGGACTTTCTGGAGTGGGTGAAAAGAGGGTGGGAAACGGGGCTCTGCTGGGAGCCGTGGAGATCCACCCCCCCGCCCCCAGGTCTGAGCACGGCACCTGCCGCACAAGGGGATTATCCCTCTCCGTTTTAATCCACGAACTACAGAGTGTTGTTCTCAAAAACTTCTCAGTTCTTCAGCATTGTGATAGTTCAAGATGGGCAGAGCCGTGTGAGTCTGTCTGGAGCAGGAGAGAAGAGCCAGAGAGTCCAGGTAGCACCTGAGAGACTCACCCAATCTCTGGCCGGGGAGGAGCCTTCGTGAGTCCCTGCAGTCACTTCTTCAGATACAGCTAGAAGGTGAATCCATCGGTCTTTCTGTCGTGGAGAGTGGAGCCATTTCAGAGGCCGAACGACAGCAGCAGGCCAGTGACAATTGCCAGGGCCAGATGGACTCATCTTCTAGCTGCACCTGAAGAGGCAGGCAGTGACTCACAAAAGCTCACGCCTGGCCCACGGATTTCGTTAGTCCCCGAGGAGCTCCTGGGCTCTGGCTCTTTTGATGTAGTGGTGAAGTGCACGGACTCTAATCTGGGAGAACCGGCTTTGATTCCCCACTCCTCCACTTGCAGCTGCTGGATGACCTTGGGCAAGCCGTAGTTCTGATAAGAGCTGTTCTTGAAAACGAGCAGTTTCTGTCAGAGCTCTCTCAGCCCCACCTCCCTCACTGGGTGTCTGCTGTGGGGAAAGGAGTTTGTAAGCGGCTCTGAGACTCTGAGTGAAGGGTGGGGTATAAATCCAATCTCCTCCTCCTCCTCCTCCTCTTCTTCTCCTTCTCCTCCTTCTAGTGGTACAGACAGACTAACAGGGTTGCCCATCTTCATCTATCAGAAGTGAGCCGTGACTCACAGAAGCTCCTCCCCTGCTGCAAATTGTGTGAGTCTTTCAGGTGCTCCCAGGCCCTGGCTCTTCTCTGCTGCTTCTGCCTTATGTGTGCCTTTTACGATTACCCAAGCCAGCAGGAACTACTATTACTTCAGTACTACTACTACTACTACTACACGAAGCACAGATCGAAAGCTTCAACCTGCACCCTAGCATTAGGGTATTATCCCGATGCATACGGACACATTCTTCTGCCTAGCAGCTACAATCTTGGAGAGTGCTGTCTTATTGCTGGCACAATCTTAACTGGCATCGTGGGTTTTTGGCGACTGCTGCTGTCCGGGCACCTGCAAGGGACATTAAGTCACTCTCTGTCCTCCAAACATCCCAGAAGGCAAAGTGTGCCATATTTAAAAGCCAAAAATACTCATCGCCTCTCTTTACATTAACCGTGCCCCCTCCCCGCGGCATATTTGGACAGGCATTCCAGCACAAGCAAGCGGCCGTCTGGTTACCTCAGCAACAAGGGCACATTCCTCCCCCCCCGCTTTCTGCAAATACACACACCGACATTCTTGCCCTTGAGAAATGCTCTGTGCCCTTTCCCCAGGAAGTGTAAGTACTGCTTGGAAGGCGTGTAGAGGTGAGCAAAAACATCCCCAGATGCCTTCATTCAGCAGACAGCCCCACCTCAGAGTCAGACGCCCCCGAGGGACCAGGCAGCAGAGGGCTATGCCGGGAAGGGGCACCTCTGGCAGGAGTTACGCTTTGCTAAGATCGAGCGAAGGACTGCAGGGATTCTAGGCACAGCAGAGAGTGGATCACCAGGTGCCCGCAGCGATGACTCTTGTCCGTTCCCAGAAACTGACGACTTCTGTATTGTGGTTAAAACATGCATTTCATAGCAGTACCAAGACCCAATCAACCCTAGGATTCGGTACCCTGGAAGCAAGGATGACTCGTGAGCTGAAGGTCTCCAGCTTCCTTTTATAGAACATTAATCGAAATACGTCCAGGTGGGTCGCTGGGCTGGTCTGAAGCCGCAGAACAGATTTGGAGTCCGGCGGGGGCACCTCGGAGGCCAACTGAAGTTCATCCAAGGTAAGAGCTTTCCTGTGCAGGTATCTGTGTGCGCCCACAGAACCTCATACCTCGAATAAACTTTTGTTGGTCTTAGAGGCGGCCACTGGACTCAAAATCTGTTAAAGTTTTATTCTGTTTGAGCCCAGTGGCACCGTTAAGACCCACAAAGTTTTATTCAGGATATAAGCTTTTGTGGGCATGCACAGTTACCTGCGCGCAGATCTGAAGAGGTCTGCTTGCATACAGAAGCTTCTACCCAGAATAAAACTTTGTTGGTCAGAAAGGAGCCTGACTGGGCTCCACCTTGGTTCGACTGATATACACGGAACGACACGAGGAAACCAGCTGAACGGCCCAAATTCCAAGTTCCCGTACTCAGATGGTTTCTGAATAGCAACGAGTGCCACTTTTAGTTGTTTGTTCAACGGAATACGCCAATCCCAACTCCGCTAATAAACTGGAAACATTTTCATTAGAGACTACCAAAATGCCCATTACTATAACCACAGATGGGAAGGGGTGAAAGCCAGAGAAGACATGTTTGCAGTAAGGGCTTGGGAAAGCATGATGCTCCTGCAGAGAGAAACCCATTTTACCCCACGGGGGTCCCTCTCTCACCAGAAACTTTCAGGAAGGGTTCAGCAATTTCTCCCCCAACTTGTAATATTGGTGCAAATACACAGTTACTATTATTGCTAACGGATTACTGTGAATGCTCAAACTTGTGAACCGGAGAACTATTTTCTGGGGCCAATGGTGGTGGTCAACTCTTAAAGCAATCAAGGATTACAAACCAGGCAATGACCCAAACCAGGTAACAGCCAACCTCAGGGACAGCACGGATCTTGGTTGTCTACAAAGCCGAGCTAAAACTCATGGACTTCACTGGCTTTCAGCCGAGGAACTAACAAAAAACCAACACTGTAATGAAATCACAGTAAAGCATAAATCACAAATTTATAGCAATAACCATGACAGACCGTAAACATTGCCAACAATAAGCATGACTCCTATGAAGAAATGAAGAAAGTAGCACGTTTTTGACACTATTCTGCGAAGACAATTGGACTATTTTGATCCCTTTGCATCTACGGATCTCATCAGTGTTTGTAGGGGTGCTCCTCCGTAGGGTTCATATTTATTGTTGGCCATGTTCACAGTCTGCCATGGTTACAGCTATAAATTTGTAATTTATGCTTTATTGTGATTTCATTACACAGTTGGGGTTTTTTTTGGTGATTCTATACAGTGTATATCCCTTGTTTCTGGTTGAGGGGCTAACAAAGGCAGTGCCAGAATGCCACCATGACGCTCCTCATCCTGGGACTTGTGTCTGCCAGCTAAGGCAACTGGGAGTGCCAAGAGGCGAGATGCGCGATAAAGGGAGGAGTCTCCCTCCCACAGCTGGGAGGCAGGGGAGTAGAAAGCCCTTTGCCCTGCCTGTTGGCATGCGTGAGCATGAAGTCGAGAGACGGCCCTACCAACCCCTGCCCATGGCAAACAGAGGGCAGGCCTGGAGAACAAACAGGACAAGGCAGGGAGGTTCACACAACTGTCCCATGTTCGGCAGGAAAAGCAAGATACATCGATTTACTTTATTTATATTCCACCTCAGTGGGGACTCAGAGCAGGTTACATTGGTCTCCTCTCCGCCACTTTCTCCTCACAACAACCTTGCAAGGTAGGCGAGGCAGAGGTTGTGTGACTGGCCGAAGGTCACCCAGCGAGCTTACATGGCAGAGTACGACTTCGAACCCGGGTCTCCCAGATCCTAGACCAAAAGACGAATCGCCATGCCACACAGAATCTCTGTGCGAGGATCCAGTCCCTTCAGTCTCTCAGAAGAGCATCAGTGAACCATTGGCAGCACCCCCACCTCAGATGAAATAAACGCAGTCCATTGCAAGGAGAAGAAGAAAACATGGCATGCAGCGACTGGGAACCAGACTGTTCGAAAACAACTAGGCGAAAAGAATCCATTCCACAGAGGGGTTAACGAAACGGTTTCCAGAGACAACCACTGCCGGGAGATGGCCTTAACCAGAGACTCCCTTTCATCCCGAAGTGTTTCACGGACAATCCCATTCGACAAAACACCCATTATGAGAAGAAAGGGAAGGAGAGACAAATAAAACATGAGGCAAAGGAGGGAGCTCTAAGACGCATCCGTTTCACTCTGGCTCCTCAAGCGTCTCAGGCTTCAGGGCAAAGGAAGAGCTGCAGCCGGTGGCGGCGGCAGCAGCAGCTAAAACACTCAAGATAAGAAGCTGGCAGTGTCCTTACACACACACACACAGGTCATTTTCGAACTTTTTCCCTCTCGGTCCATCTGCATGTTATTACAAGTCTTCATTTTTGTTGGGGAACAACAGGACTCTGCGTTACTTAAGAACAAAAGAACAGAAGAGAAGCCAAATGTTGGATATGGCCAATGGCCCATCCAGTTCAACACCCTGTGTCACCCAGTGGCTAAAACCCAGGGGCCATCAGGAGGTCCACCCGCGGGGCCAGAACTCCAGAAGCCCTCCCACTCTTGTCCCCCCAAGCACCAAGAAGACAAAGCATCACTGCCCCAGACATAAGAACACAAGAGAAGCCATGTTGGATCCAGCCAATGGCCCATCCAGTCCAACACTCTGTGTTACACAGTGGCCCAAACCCAGGGGCCATCAGGAGTTCCACCAGCAGGGTCAGGACGCTAGAAGCCCTCCCACTGTGGCCCCCACAAGCATGAAGAAGACAGAGCATCCCTTGCCCCAGACATAAGAACACAAGAGAAGCCATCCTGGATCCGGCCAACGGCCCATCCAGTCCAACACCCTGTGTCACACAGTGGCCAAAAATACCAGGTGCCATCAGGAGGTCCACTAGCAGGGCCAGAACTCCAGAAGCCCTACCAGTCTTGCTCTCCAGGCACCAAGAAGTCAGAGCATCACTGCCCCATATAAAGCACCAAGAAGACAGAGCATCACTGGCCCAGCTACAGAGCTTGGGGAGTTCTGTGCCTCCGAGGTGCACCCAAGCTCTCTTCTGTTTGCAGCCACAGCCCACAGGGAGATGCAGATGTAGCCCCCACCCCCCCACACACACACATTGTTTCTGCATCCTCAGAGTACCTCATGGAGCCACTACGGGCTCCACAGTGACCCTTCGAGAGGCAAGCATGTAAGTAATGTGATTTTCACAAGGGAGCCTACAGCAGCTCTTGGGGGGGGGGGTTGAGTTGGGGGAGGGGCTACAGCGGCTTGTCCCAGAGGCCCTTGCTGCATGCCGTTGTTGCAAACAGAAAAGGAGCCGGTGGGCAGCTAGGAGGGAGCAAACCTCCCATCGAAGGTGCAACGCAAAAAGTCCTCGTTGGTCCTGCACAGAGGGAGCCTCCAGGACCCACGCCCACAACCCAAAGGTGCCCCTCTTCACGTTCAAAACCTCTCACCCACTCACAGAGGGACTGCGCTGCACTCCACGCTCAAGCGCTGAACAAGAGAAGAAAGGACAGTGAGAGATTCCACTTCTGCGCGGGACTCTGCCGCCCACTGAGCACAAACTCTCCCCACCCACATTGCTCTCCCGGTTACCTGGCCTCTTTCCCAGAGTGCCCCCCCCCCACACCACCGGCCCCTGTTTCCCCCCTTCTTCCCAAGTATGTGCTGCACATCTGCTTTGCGGCAGGGGTCTGTACACAAGTATTGTGCCCCCTTGGCAAGGCACTGATGCACAGAAAAGGATATGACTGCCAGACTCCGGCAGCAATCAGAATCAACAACCGGCTGCTTCAGGAGTGAGGTTTATTGATCAGTGTTGGCAATGCGTCTATACCCCAGGATCTGTGTCAAGACTAAAGGGGAAAGCGCGGGCTGGAGGGGTAGACATGGGTCAAAGGGGTCACTGGGCGGCAGGGAGTCAATCGAGGTAGGAGACGGGCCCATCAAGAAATAACGGGACGCGCGTTCCCAGGGATGATGTCACAGCTAGGAACCAAGGACATATACATCAAACAAGCAGATAAAGAAGCAACTTAGAGACAGGGAGGAAATCGAAACCAGCCCAGGCCAGAGCGGGTTACCTCCCCCCACACACATGGGGCCTCTATGGCAGCGAGCGGACGACGGTCTCCCCAAAATCCCTTTTTTGTTCTGGGGTTTCATCACCATGCACAGGTAACCTTGCGCGAGGGGTGCAAACTTGAGTACTGCTGCATACATACCAGCTGCAAATTGATTTTCGAACTGAAATGTGGAAATACTCAACCAGGAAACAGGCGGGGGAGGGAACCCCAACCCACAGATCAGCAAAAGAGTGGGGAAAATCCTCTCCTCTCTCTCTACCTCCACCCTCTTCGGGCTGCCGTCTGTGATTATTTGATGCACAATGACAATCTTGTGGGTGAGGAAAAACTGAGACGGGGATGTCTGACCACGAGACCTACAAAACACCAGGTCAGCCTCACAGTACCCTTCAGGCCCCCCTCGCTTCGTCTCTCTGCTGCCTCTCTGCCCCCCTGGAACTCAACAGTCCTACTGCTCTGCCCGGAGAGAGAGCACATACCTCATGCGTGCGTCTCCTTCAACACGGTCCCTTAGATAATTAGAGTACAAAGAAGGCATAAGGCCTAAATTTGATTTGGAACTCAGTTAATAGAACTGATATCCCTGGATAAAAGGTGTACAGTTTAACATCCCCTGATCTGGGGATAATGAGTTCTTGAAATGGAGTGTTCTAAGAGTATCAATTAAAAATAGAAAATTAGCACAGAAACCTCAGCGAGCACTCCCATCCCTCTGTTTATTTAGCCAAGACCCATAACTGATCAGGAACAGTATGGGAAATAGATCACATGATTCCCCTGTGCCTAAAACCACCCGTCCAGGGCAGGCCCAGCGACCTGCGTCCTACACGAGAGACCGACTAGAGAGAGGAAAAAATTAGCACAGCAGCCAGAACCAGAACACACAATAATATCTGCAAAACAGATGGATCTTTCGCTCGGCAGCAGAGCAAAGCACCACACTTCGCACTGTTATTCGATTACAATTTATCCATAACAAAGTTGGAGAGTCCCGTCAGGCACCTTTGAAACCAACAAAGTTTTACTCAAGGTATATGCTTCCGTGTGCATTCTGCTACGGACACCCATCTTGATCTATCACTTTAGAAGGCATACTCAGTGCTGACTTAAAACCCCGGGGAGACCTGCAACGTGTACTTCAGATTCCATCGCTGAGGGCTGAGGTGCCAACTGCCAATGGCCCAGGAGAAAGGGAGAGGGGCAGGTCTCCCCCCCCCCCCCCGGAGGGCTCCAGACAGGCACACTCAGCTGCTGAAGTTCATCATGTCCCAGTCAAGTTCTTTACGGTCACTCATCATACTAAACATTGTGTAACTCCTGGGCTTCTTCCCCCTTTTCAGATGTACCCTGGATGCACCAGGCACACAAACGCACACAAGCAGCAAATGTTCTGCTTATGGACAGCAGTAATAAGTCAGTTTCTGAAATCTGCCCAGTATCAGCCCTCCTAGCAACAAACCAGACGGACAGTCTCAGAGAACGTATTAATCAGCCTCAGGCCTAAAAAAAACCAAAAACCCCAACCTGTGACTGTTCTCTCAAATAATTCACCTCCAGAGACCGGGGAGGGGGAAGCGGCACCATTTTAAAAAATCTGCCTGGCAGATAGGAAGGCCGATATCTCTCCGCCAGCTTCATTTTAGAACACGGAACCGTGCCTGGCAGCCGCCAATCAGACATCTCACCCTCGTGTGCATCTATCAACATTACCCCTCCCCCCACCCCCAGTGGGGACCCCACCTGGCTCCGGGCCTCCGTTTGATTCTCACAGTGACCCCCGTGGGGTCAGGTGAGGCTGAGAGAGGGGGAACGGGGCCAAGGACACCCAGTCAGCTTCCGTGAACATGGGGGACACATGAAGCTGCCTTGCCCAACGGTTCCAATACTCCCTACTCAGACTGGCAGCCGCTTTCCAGGGCCTCGGGCAGAAAAAGGTCTTTCCCAGCACCTACTGCCCGGCCCTTTGCACTGGAGATGTCGGGAACTAAACCTGGGACCTTCTGTGTGCCCCTCTTGACAGCTCTCCAGGGCCTCAGGCAGAGGTCTTCCACATCACCTCCAGCCTGGTCCTTGTAACTGGAGATGCTGGGGACTGAACCTGGGACCTTCTGCCTGCCAAGCAGAGGCTCTTCCACTGAGCCACAGCCCCTCTTGACAGCTCCCCAGGGTCTCAGGCGGAGGTCTTCCACATCACCTGCAGCCTGGTCGTAACTGGAGATGCCGGGGGTTGAACCTGGGACCTTCTGCATGCCAAGCAGAGGCTCTGCCACTGAGCCACACGGCCCCTCCATGGCAGAATGTCACCATAAGTGAGCTGCAACTTGATTGCGCTTCACAAAGACACAGACCATCAGCAAACAGATGTGGAGGGGAGCATGCGGAAGGAACAACGGCCTCTCTCTATATCTAACAGCATCATCACCTTATTATGCTTGGTCATGCGACTAGCTGTTAAGTCCTGAAGCTGTGAATAACTGTTGCTTACCTCATTGGGGGGGGGGGGCAGGATCCTGGTTCTGAACAGGATATCTACAAAACCGAGGCACTGCATCGTGCTTTGAGACGCACGCAGTTCCCCACTTCCACACAAAGCTTTTAGAGACTGTGTCCAGTCTCACAACACCGCCTCTCTCTCCCTGTCCCCTCTTCACGCACACGATCGTCTCCCTCGAGCAACCTGAAATGGCTGGTGGCTTCTGTGGCACACAGACACCTATGCCCAGAACAGAATTTTGTTGGTCTTAAAGGTCCCCGACTGGACGCAGACTTTGTCCTGCATTCTCCACCTTGTTTCGCTGAGTCCAGAGTTGGCGCCTTTCGCTGCTGGCGGCGGACAGCCGTGTGTCCTTCCCTGCCAACAGGGCAGCAGAACGCAGGAGCCAATGGGGGAAAACGCAAGCAGCCCTTGAAGGCTAAGAGAGCGAGAGAGAGAGAGCGAGATGTTCACGTCTCCACCAGAAAGAACAGCACATTTTCCACTTGAAAGATCAGGTGGGGAGGACCGGGCGGCACTCAGACCGAGTGAAGGATGAGAAAGGAAACGGTAAAAGGGGAGAAATGGCTGCCCGGCGTTGGGCTCATTAAAACAAAAAGAAGGCAGGAGTCTGTTGATGTTTATCAGGACACTGCTATGAAGACTAGCTGGATTTCATTTCGTTCCCCCTCATAATGAGCTCATTCAAACAAAGGCTCCGTTCAAGTTGGGTCGGGAAGCAACAGGACCGCCCTCTTCTCCAACCCCTGGAGCTTCTTATGAGAATGAACGGAGGTGCACAAACATGCAGTGTGAAATAATACAGTCCAGTCTAGCACCTCTGGGAGAATTCACTCTCACTGGCAAGAAGCATGGGGCAAGCTCAGAACGAAAACACTCCCATCAAGCACGGCTGAATGCCCGGCTGCTCCGATCTGGACATCTCCGAGGGCCTGGGAAAAGCACTCCCCCATGTCTTCTATTCATTTATTTATTTATTTGGGGGATTTCCATTCTGCACTCCCCAAACAAGCTCAGGTCGGACCACAACAAATCGAGTCAAAAGACTCGTTACAATGAAATCACATTCAAATCATATAAAAACAATACACATTAAAATTGGTAGCGGCCATATAACTCCATGGGGGCCCCAAAGGTGGAATCAGACGAGCCCTTTCGGCAGGCTGGTAATTCAAGCCGGGAGGCCAACTGAGGTGGACGCCCACCACCTCAAACAAAGGCCTGCTGGAACGGCTCTGTTTCGCAGGCCTGGCGGAGCAATAAAAGGTCCGGAAGGACAAAAGGTCGAGACGTGGATTCCGTGGCAGCCGACGTGAACTACAGGGTGGGGGTCGGGTAGCCTTCCAGCTAGCATGAATATAAGCAAACCCGTATTGCACTCACAGGGGCCCAAGGAACACACGCTCACCAAATCACTGGCCCCATTCTTATGTCGTGAACACGAGGACCACCATCACACTACAAAGAGCAGAGGGAGAGGCGGGGAGGCATTGCTGGGACCAGTGCTCCCTGGGTATAGATGGGAACTCTCAGTCTGGGGCAGGTGATGCACTCTATTCTTGGTGCTGGGGGGGCAGCAGTAGGAGGGCTTCTAGTGTCCTGGCCCCACTGCTGGACCTCCTGAGGGCACCTGGTATATTTTGGCCGCTGTGTGATAGAGTGTTGGACTAGATGGGCCATTGGCCTGATTCAACATTGGCTTCTCTTCTGTTCTTATATGAACTCTTGATCTGGGGCAAGGGATGCTCTGTATTCTTGGTGCTTGGGGGGATCAACAGTGGGAGGGCTTCTGGTGTCCTGGCCCCACTGCTGGACCTCCTGATGGCACCTGGTATATTTTGGCCGCTGTGTGACAGAGTGTTGGACTAGATGGGCCATTGGCCAGATGCAACATAGGCTTCTCTTATGTTCTTATGTTCTTATGTTCTAAGCTGTGGAGTCTTGTGAGCAGAAATTCTACATCGTGAGCTACCAGCATTAATGTTGTGAGTGAGTGATTCCTGAGTTCTTCCTGAGTTAAGATAAAAAATTGTGAGCCAAAGGTTAAAAAACTGTGAGCTAGCTCACACTAACTCAGCTTAGAGGGAACATTGGCTGGGATGTATTTTTTGTGTGAGTTTTTTGCATTGTGTGCATGTGTGCGTGTGCACGTGCACCCATGCCTGGAACTCATGGCGACCTCTGGCAACTCCTACTAGGGCACAGAGGATGTTCAGAGAAGTAGCTCTGATAGCCTGCCTCTGCCTCCCGGCCCTGGTATTCTTTGGAGGTCTCCCCTCCAAATACTTGCCAGGGTCGGCCTTGCTTAGCTTCTGAGATCCGATGAGGTTGGGCTTGCCAGGGCTATATCCAGCTCAGGAATCCCGGGGCCTGTAGTTAGTGCACAAATGTACACGTCTGCACCCATGCCAGTCTGTACATAGTTAGAGGCAGACCCAAGTCCGCCGACCCACGGCACTTAGAAGACCACTGGTGTGGTGACACCTGGGCACACCCAGTGAACAGAGCAGCCGCCCAGAGGAGAAGGGCTGTGCGACGTCATCGCCTCTGCCGGAGGGGGGTGGGGCTCCTCCTCCTCCATAGATGCAGGCCTGACGGACAGCAAAACTTAACTAATATTCAGAGTGACACTATTCCATTGATTCATATACAGCCTGGCTTGCCTGGAACAGATATTTTGTACTTTCAGTGTGTGTTGATATTATTTAGAATACTGAAGAAGGCCTTTGGGGCCGAAATGTATAACGACATAAGAGAAGCCAGTGTTGGGTCAGGCCAATGGCCCATCCAGTCCAACACCCTGTGTCACACAGTGGCCAAAAATACCAGGTGACATCAAGAGGTCCAGTGGTGGGGCCAGGACACTAGAAGCTCTTCCACTGTTGCCCCCCAAGCACCAAGAATACAGAGCATCACTTGCCCCAGACTGAGAGTTCCTATCATAAGAACATAAGAGAAGCCAATGTTGGATCAGGCCAATGGCCCCTCCAGTCCAACACTCTGTGTCACACAGTGGCCAAAAATACCAGGTGCCATCAAGAGGTCCAGCAGTGGGGCCAGGACACTAGAAGCCCTCCCACTGTTGACCCCACCCCGCACCAAGAACACAGAGCATCACTTGCCCCGGACTGAGAGTTCCTATCTGGACCTTGTGGTTCATAGCCACTGATGGACCTCTGCTTCAGATGTTTATCCAATTCCCTCTTGAAGCCGTCCCTGCTTGTAGCTGCCACCACCTCCTGGGGCTGTGAATTCTTTGGGTGAAGAAGGACTTCCTTTTATCTGTTCTAACACATTTTGTCTAGGGGTTATTGTATCTGTAACCAACATTTTGGTCTAGTGGTGACTGTATGTGTAACTTACATTTGTTGCTGTGTCTTTATGGATGTGGTGTGATACCCACCAGCTCTTTGTTCTTATCCACATTCTACAAGTGCTGTTTTCAATTTGGAGCTGCTGTGCACTTCACAACAAACAGATGTATTTTGTTCTGTGTTTTAGCTGCTCAGCCCTCTTGGTTCCTGACGGTGGCATGAACTGACTCCAAGGCTTGCAAATGAAAACGGTCGTAAGGTCAGACATCCCAAAGTCATACACATTCAGGTTCACAGTACAATCCCTTGACAGGTTAGAACCCACAGGCTTGCAAATTAGATAATGAGGAGGAGGAGGAGGAGGAGGAGGAGGAGATTGGATTTATACCCCACCCTTCACTACCCAAAGGTGTCTCAGAGCGGCTTACAAACTCCTTTCCCTTCCCCTCCCCACAACAGACACCCTGTGAGGGAGGTGGGGTTGAGAGAGCTCTGACAGAAACTGCTCGTTTTCAAGAACAGCTCTGACAGAACTATGGCTTGCCCAAGGTCATCCAGCAGGTTCAAGTGGAGGAGTGGGAAATCAAAGCCTTAGATTCTGAGACCCGCACAGCAGAAGCAAAAAAGTAGGAACCGCAGAACCACAGAAACAAAACTGCGATGAAATTCCAATTAAGGCCATTCTGCCACGGCACAGGGATCGGATTTGGCTATTTATGCTGTTGGATGACAGGCAAGCTGTGCCTTGAGAAAGGAAGCCCCAGAGCAGCCTGGCAACATCCTAAACAGAGTGACACCCGTCAACTTCAAGCCATCAAAGACGTAAATGGCAGGATATTTTATGGGACATCATCAATCAGCTACACCCCAAAGGTACATACCCGACGTCACTCGGCTAAGACTTGGCACCGATGCAGCTGGACAATTTAAGGAAAGCAGGTTACTTAAACGTGGCATTCAGCGTGCCAATCCCTTGCAATTATTATAAACCCGGAATGTCTTTAAGATTCTGCATTACAAGCCACATTGTGAATCGTCTGAGAAAAGTGCAGGCTCGCATCATTGGCTGACAACAACACACTGCTCATAACTCACTACAAAAAGGAACAGGAAGATGAATTCTGAACCATTAAGCTGAACCGTGGATCATTGTGGTAGCTGTCATTAGCATAATTGGGAGCATATTTTACTGTAACCTTTGCGAAAGCTCTCGTTCCCCAAACGGGACAGATACGGAATTGCTTCCCCTACCCCCCTGTGCCAATAACCCTCCTTTCCTATGTGAAAGTGCCAATTATACGTTGGAAGAAAAAAACATGCTATCAGAGAGATGTATGTATATATACGGAAACTGAACACAGTTCCTGACGATGGTAACCCTTTCACTCAAAAATCAGTAAGCGGTGCATTTGTTTTAACCCTAAGGAAACAACACATTTTGATTTAAATGCATCCCTTTTAGGTCATTCGCCACCGAATATTCAGGCACATTTTTAACAGAATAATGATAAGAACATCAGAAGGGTCCACTGCAGGGTCCGGCCAGGGTCCACTGAGTTCAGCATCCTGTTCCACACAGTGGCTGAGCCAGTTGCCCTGGAGGGCCACGCAAAAAGGGCATGGACGCGCAGGTCTCCCCCATCACACATAAAGCAAACACGACTCCACCGCGTAGGTTGTTTTGTGGAGGTCAGCGACTGGAAGCCCCAAAGCCAAAGGTGTCCCCTTGAGAAACAGCTCAGCAGGCTGCAGGAAGTGGGGACACGAAACCAGGAGCCCGCACAGATTTATTGATTATATTGGACTTATAGCCCCCCCCACTCTCCCCTGCCTACTATTATTAAAAACAATAAATTAAAAATCAAATCGGATGGCATATACAGGCAAAAAGCCGTATAACTTGTCCAAAGTGAGGTTGTATGGCCTGTGTGATGACGGATGATAAGCTGGACGAGGACCCCCCTCCCACACACACACACACACACCCAATGCTCCCTCTAAGCTGTGGAGTCGCGTGAGCAAAAATTCTACTTTGTGAGCTACGGGCATTACAGCTGTGAGTGAGCGATTGGGCAGCTGCATAAATTAGCTTGCTTTGGAGCCTCATCCTTCCTGAGCAAAGACAAAAATGTGTGAGCCGGAGGCTGGAAACCTGTGAGCTAGCTCACACTCACTCAGCTTAGAGGGAAGACTGCCCCCCACTCCACCCTTTGACCTGCTCCCCCTTTTCCAGTAAAGTCTGAGAGAACTGAGCTTCTGAGGAATCTTTGGTTTATTAGGGGAAGGCTTCAAGAACTTGTAGAAATGATGAAGAATGAGGATGGGGGGGGGGCCACGAGGGGCTGCCTCGGAGAGAGAACAGGAATTGCCCGGGGGCTGGGAAATTGAGGCCGTGGCCTGTCTAGAATAATCCCATATTTACCCAGAAGGAAGACAACCCCACAGTGTAAGACCATCCCCTAAACATTTATTATTATTATTATTATTATTATTATTATTATTATTATTATTATTATTATTATTATTATTATTATTATTATTATTATTACTGTACATAACTTTAAGTTGTATGTGAACTTAAGACGGCCCGTTCTTTTTCTTGATTGCACGTGTTGGGGGGGAGGACGACCCAGTCTTCCTTCCAGGTGAATATTCTCTGCGGAGGCCTGCCCACGCCTCACAGCCCCGGGCCCCTTTCGCCTCCCCCCCCCCAAATGGGTATTTTGATTTATATCAAGGATTTTTATTCTGCGGGGGAAATAACAACACCATTTTTCTCACTGACAAAGGGAGACCTGGAGAAAGCAAAGCTCCCGCAGAGTGCCGGGGGTTGGACTAGATGACCTGCAGGGTCCCTTCCAACTCTAACATTCTAGGATCCTACAAAGCCCGCCCGTTCCGTTATGAAGCCCCACTCTCAGGACGAAGCCGGCATGAGAACCGGCCGCTTGTCACTCCCCTCCCCTTGGCGGAACAGTAAACTCAAAAAGTGCCCAGCCGGGTTATCACAGGCAATGACGGGAATGCAAATTCCACAGGCCACAAAGAGGAGGAAGAGACAGACACACCCACACCCACTTTGCAAAGCACCACGAGTCAAATTGTCCTGTCAAACGGGCAATCAAACTGATTTGCTTAGAGAACTATTTGCCAAGAATCAGGAGGCATGGCATCTGGTTGGGGCTACCCATGCCCAAGGAGGCATCTCCTTCCCTCCCCCACACACAGAGAGAGGGGGGCAGCTCTGGGCGCCTTCTTCCGACAGGCAAAACGACTGGCCTGGCCCCCCCCCCAGAGGTGGGTTGGCCAAGAACCTGCCTTGGGTAAGGAGGAGGACGCTCCCTCCCTCCCCTCCCTCCCTCCCTCCCTCCGCGGCAGCTGAGAGGGGGCTCCCCACCGCCAACACCGACACTCCCCACCAAGCGGGGAGAGGAGCGAGGGTCCATCAGGCCGCAGGAAGCGTTCCGGAAGTGGCCCTTCCTCCTGACGCCTCACAGAGCGGAGGCTGAACGATACAGTCGCTGGCTAAGCTAGAGCAAGCACAAATTGAAAAGAAACTACAACTTCTGAAGAAAATTTGCACCTCCAAGCCAAAAAAAAAAGGGGCTGAGAAACAGCACACCAGACACACAATATTAAAAGTCCTGAAAGCCAGAGAGTCCATGGGTCCAGTGGACGCGTCTCTTCCCTCAGAGGGCACAGCTGACAGGAGCCGCAGTGAAGAGCGGCCAAGGGGGTCAGACCCAGCAGAGAGGGGCTAAATTAAGGGGGGGGCGGTCTGGTCCCCTTGCTATGCTGGTCAAGCCCTTTCCACCCCAGGCCTGTTGTGGCTCTCCGCCGCAGCCCGCCTGTGCCTGGCCCAAGGTCACCTGCCCAACTTCCAGGGCAGAGCAGGAGGTCAAATCAAGCTTGGGGGGGGGCCCTCCCAGATCTTGGCACTCTGACCCCCCCCCCCATGCCCCACTGTCTCCAGGGGCCCCCTGGCACTCATGAGATCTGCCCCTCGCCTTCTGTGTTGCAGCCACAACATGCATTGCTCCAACATCCCTCAAGAGCCGACTATTTATAGTGGTGCTATTTAGCAGCAGGAGAGAACTTCAGGAGGGGTTTAAAATAAAAGACTAGACCACAGAGCTCCCTCTCTCCCTCTCTCTCCCTCGGCGAGCCCACGTGCCATGCATAGGACAGGGAAATTCTTTTATCGGGGCTTTATTGATCTCACAGATTCATGTTCTGCTTCACGGCAAGCCTCCAGACGTCTCGGGAGAGCTCCCAGGGAATGCCATCACCTCCGCAGCATCCTGCAGTGGAAGGGAACGGGCCCAGCCAACCGGTTCTTAAAGCCAATCGTAAAACAGTCAGCGATTCAAGAGCAGCAAGCGGGCTTCCGTCTACTGGCTCCCCTCCACTCCGCCGCAGCCTTCCAAGGCTGATTTAAGGCAGAGACACAGCAACTCCTGGAGGTTTGTGTCGAGGGAGCAGCGTACACACACACCCTCCCTCCCTCCGCCCCCCCCCCGCAGCACTCCTGGGTCCCTGGCCGTCTCTCATCGTGGCCATTTTAGACAGACGTTAGGGAGCGCTGGAGATAATGCAGACCCGACAGGACACCACAGCCACGCTGCAGCGGCCAGGCTGACAAACAGCCCTTCTCCTCCCAGAACAAACCTCTGGGTCTACGCCAGCAGAAAACGGAGTGTAAAGACACGTTGTGGCGGAGCACCAGGGTTAGAAACTGGCTGGGTCATTGGGAGTTTCATCTCCCCCCTGGAAAAGCGGGACAACGTCTGAGTCCGGGGGCGCACCTTTAAGACCAGCAAAGTTTTATCCAAGGTACGAGCTGAGGTGCCGAGGCACGCAAAAGCCGACACCCGGAATTCAGTGCCCCTGGACTCAAAGTTTGTTCTGCTGTTTCAGAGCCACACGGAGACCTCCCAGGCTGAATCCGCCCCTGGAAAAGGTCACAGAATCCCCACTGAAAAAGGAGTCACTAACCTCACCCCGATCTAGCTCCCCTCGATCTTGCTTTTCCCCACAAGGGACTCGCATGCACCACGGCTGCCCAAGCCTGGCCCTTTTTAAAAAGAAGGCTGCGTTTTCAGCGGCCGAGAGGAACTGAGCGGACCCGTTTCCCGTGCCGTCGACTGATCCTGTGCTCTGCTACTACCCAAAGGCTGAAGTGGCCGGCTTCAACACGCCCTGAGCCTGCTTTCGAGACTGGAGGCTCTTGAGCCCTCCTGAAACACAGACGACAAACGGAGGATGCTGCCAGTTTCCATATTCAACATAAAAGTTGCCCGAATAGAGTGGCAAAGGCACCAGGAGAACTCTGGTCAGTACAAAGTCCAGGACATGTTTTCATGACCGAGACAAGGGAGCCCCTGCTTACAGGTGTGCTAAATATATCACTGCACTGAATTGTCGCCAATAAAAAGTCAGGGGGAAATGGGGGGGGAGAGGACAATGGTTTCAAGACGCTCCCTTGAACTCTTCTGTATGTTATCCAACCATTTGCAGCTGCCTCTTCCCCCAGTGTACAACTTTGGCATGTTTCGTGCAGCATTCACAAAATCAAAGCGTGCAGCCTACCAGACTGGGCTATGCAACGGCACCTCCAAGTCAAACCCGAGCGAGGGCAACATTTCCCTCCTTTGCTGTGAATGAACAGGCACTTTTTTGCCGTGGTCTGCAGGCAGTGTTCCCTCTAAGCTGAGTCAGTGTGAGCTAGCTCACAGTTTTTTAGCCTCCAGCTCAAAGATTTTGGTCTTAGCTCAGGAATGATGGCTCCAGAGCAAACTAATTCATGCCGTAGCCAAATCACTCACTCACAAAGTAGAATTTTTGCTCACAACTTAGAGGGAACATTGTTTGTAGGTATCCATCTCTACAGAATGATGAGGGGAGGTGGATTTTGCACCCACTACTGATGAGGTAGCACCCTGCTCAGGTTTTGCAAAAATAACCCTTCTAAAAAAATGAAAACCTTCTAAAGCATCTTCCGTTCCCCATAAAGACAGTCAGTGCCTGAGAGGCGAAATGCCTTGGCGTGGCACTGATCCGATTTCTGGAATTGTAGAAATACATGCACAAATCAATTCTAATACGAAGGACGACCTGTTGGATATCAGAGTGGAGAAAAATATAGACTTGGGCTTACAAGCACACTTCTCCATACCTAGAAATTGCAACAGAATGAAAATTGGCACCTTCAGGGACGAGGCAGCAGAAGAACAGGGTTTGCATTTGATGCACGTGCCTAACAGCGTTCGTCACACTGAAAAGAAAGTTGCTGTTTTTTCCTTTCCACTCCCACGAGCATGGAATGTCAAGCCTCTCCTGCCCATCCCCACTGTGGATTAAATTAACAGACCCAAACAAAGAGAGGACACCTACCTTTGAAACCAAGATCACATCCTAGAAATTCTCATGGCCGAGAACTGCACCTAAAACAAAAGAAAGAAGGACAGAAAAAGAAATGAGAAAGGCGGCACCTTCAAGTCCTCAGCGACAACCCCGCCGTCCGTTCAGTGCCCGGTGATCTACGGTGACGTGAGTACACGGAAGTCCCTCGGTCTCCTCTCCATTAATGATATTACCAACAGCAATTTTTTAAAGAAAAAAATTGCATGCAAGCACTTTTAAGCCCCGCTGATTTCAACATGCACTTAAATCTCTTCTCGAGACAGCAGGGAGACTTCGGTGGAATCATCCCCCAAGACTTAATGAACACTTCAGAGTGCGATTTTGGCCTGAACTCGGAAGAAACACCGCCGTGACACTCGTTGCAAGCCAGAGGCCGGGTTCTTGAGACTTTCCCATCTGCCTTTTCCCTTCCACCTTAACACCAAATGACCCTTTCCTGTCTCTGCTGCCACCAGAGCCAGTGTGGGGGTCACGGTTAGAGTGCCGGCCCTGATCTGGGAGACCCAGGTTCGAATTCCCACTCGTGCCATGGAAGCATGCTGGGTGACCCTGGGCCAGTCCCACCTCCTCAGCTCAACTTACCTCACAAGGTTGTTGTGAGGATATGCGAGAGGATATGAACACCGTAATCCACTGCGGAGACAGGCAAGTGTGAATGAAATAACTAAAGTAGACAAAAATGAGTTCAGTCTCTATCCCAGTTTTATTTCACCGTAGCATAACAGTAGCTCGGCAGTTCGAGACTCGAGTGCCACGTGACGGAGTGAGCACCTGTCTCTGGCCCCAGCTCCTCCCAACCTAGCAGTTCGAAAGCAAGAAATGGCAAGCAGATAAATAGGTACCACTTCGGTGGGAAGGTTCCGTTTGCCTCGGCATCTAATCATGCCGGCCACATGACCACGGAAACGTCTTCGGACAGCGCTGGCTCTTCAGCTTGGAAACGGAGATGAGCACCGCACCCCTAGAGTCGGATTCGACTGGCTTTCAAGCAAAGGAAACCTTTACCTTTTTTAGCATAATGTATCTACTGGCTCGGATCGTACATTTCGTTTCCCCTCGAATTGCCTTCATCCACATTCCTTGGGTGCCAGACCAAGGAGCTGAAGCGTGCCTGGGACGAGGGGACCACCACACACTCTTGCGCGGGGGGTCGGCTCCACTAGAGACGAAGAGCACCTCTCCTTGCCCCCAAGTGCTCCCAGGGGTTTCAGGCTGCAGACCGGCAGTCCCAACCCATGCCGGCCTTCTCCTCGGGGCAGGGCCCTAATTCCAAGACGAGGGGTTTGGGGCAACCAAGGAAGCCTGCCCCTGCCGTGAACTGACGGCAGCTCCTCTTGCCAAGTGCCCACGACAAGGCCTTACAAAACAGGCGGGCGGCTAATAGGTCCACGGGGGGGGGGGTGTGGGGGGTGTTAAATCTTAGGATGGCCTGGGGAGGAGGAGGAACATGGCGGCACCTCCGCTCCCTCCAGCCCAGCCGGCTCTTTGGCCTTCCACCAGGCGAAGGGCGGGGGGGTGAGATGGTGGGGGAGGGGGAGCTGCTTTCGCCTGGGTCTGGCATATATATATATAGTCCCTCCTGCTCATTATTCTTTACCTAATCCATTTGTACCCCCACCTTCCTCCCCCAGGGGGGACCCAAAGCGGCTGGCATCCTGCTCCTCTCTTCCATTTTGCCCTCACAACAACCCTGTTGTTAGGCTGAGAGTCCGTGACTGGCCCAAGGTCACCCAGCCGGCTTCCATGGCACAAGCTGGGATTCAAACCCGGGTCTCCCGGATCGTAGCCCAGCACTCTCATCCACTACATGATTCAAATCCAAAAGCGATCACAGAAGCTGGAGACTTCAGCAATGGAGAAGAGTCCCCCTCCAGACACACACACACACCCTGCACCTCCGGGCCTGCGTCTTCCAACTGAGCTGAAAACCTAACTGATCCAACACGGGTTGTACCTTAAAAAGATCTTATTTCAGAGGGAAATAAACAATGAAACAACACTACAGCTCCCAGCCAGCCAATGCCCTAGATCAGGAATCAGAGCGCACACCGAGAATTCCAGCCAAACCCAGCCTCTCTGACCATATAATGGTGGTTTCCAATTCCCTACGACGTCCAACAGAAGCATCCAGTCTCACTGGGATCCCACTCTCTTTTATCTGACCGCTCCGCACCTCTCAGGCAAATGAATAAATAAAGCTCCGTCTCCCTCGCTGGCATTTGCGGGTTTCCTTCTTCTCCCAAGGGGCAACGCGGGTTCTGTTTCTCGGCCATCTCATCCTCCGCTCCGGTTTTAGAATCCCCTCACAAAACACGCAGCTGCCACAGACAGAGTCAGAAGACGTTGTCCCCTGGATCATCACAACATCCCCCACGCCAGGCTCACGAAGGAAGAAAGCACCCCCCCACCCACCCCCGCCTTCAGAACAAAGGCTACTGCTCCACACAACAACAAAAATAATGCAGGAGATCAATTCTTTGTAAAACATCTCCGGATAGTTAATGTAAATAAAGCGAACAATAATTAAAGCTCATGTCTTCGGGGAAAAGAGATAAGGGAACAAGCCAGCCTCCATTTCCTCCCTGCATTCTAACCAACAGTTAATTACTTCGCTTCAGGACTTTGTGGCTTCAGGACTGGCGGCATAAATTGTCTAGTACACAACCGAGAAAGGAAGACCCAGATGCTATTTATGTCCACAGAGGCCTTTCCGTGTGGGTCTCTTCCTTTTTAAAAAAACTAAACCGCATGCGGTATCTTTCTCAAGCACATTTTCATAGGCACTTGCTCCGTTTGTCTGCCCGGTTTGTGGAAGGGCCATACAATAGCCCCTCGGAGTTAAAATGGCCTTCCATCTTGCAGCCAGTAGTGAACACGGTCAAGTGTCATCTGCCGGTAAAAACGACTGCGTTCCCTTTGTATTCCCTTTGCAACCACCTCGCTCCAAATACTCTCACAACAGAAACAAGCATTAAAACCAAAGTCCCCGTCATACAGCCGGGCGTGGGGGAAACTCCTCCTTCCACCTCTTCTCCCGTTCTCCACAAAATCATGGAGGATCCTCTGTGATTCTGGGGAGCAAAAAACCCCCTGCAGATAGGAGAAATTGGGTAATACACACCCAGAACTTTCAAACCCAGGTTATAATCTCTCAAAACTGAACCCATGACTCTGCATCAAACGCCATCGTGCCCACACCTCCTTCTCTGTGTAAAAAACCCAAAGGAATGCAAAAATACAATTCTCAAAGCCTAATACATTATTTATTAGTCCATGAGCTCTTGAATATTTTCATTCTGTCAATCCAAACAGCCTGGATATTGGGAGGGCAGCAGAGTTTCCCTGTCGGACGGACGGGCAACCAAGCAAAGTCCTTGGAGCAAAGTCGGAGACCGGCGGCACTTTTAAGACCAACAAGGTGATGCCCAGAATATAACGAGGTTGTTCTCAAAGGTGTCCCTGGTCTTTGTTCCTGTTGCTTCAACCCATCACGGCAACCCACCCAAATCTATCTCCCCTGGTGCCTGGAAAGATCTGGGCGCCTGACGGCCAAGGGAGACGCACTCTGGAGAACGGGCAGTCTCAGCTGGTACATGGAACGAAAAACGAACTAAGACCCCTTTTGCCCCCAACGACAGCCTCATGAATCAACAACACAGGACCACGTCTGGCCACAATTTGGGGGCCCAGCTCTCCTTTGGTTCCGTGGCCCCCACCCCTCTTCTGTCTTCTATCAGGCCGGCATGACGAGAGGTTTCCAACTGTGTTCCTCACTAATTAATGCCAATACTGTCCTGTGCCACCCTTTGCAAGCAAATATATTTTCACTGCTTCAGCAGCCAGTTAATATGTATTTTTGCGGGGGCAATACACAAACTGAAATACGGGTTTAAATCCATCCCTGGTTTTTGACCATCCAGTCGCAACCAGCTTATATTTGCCACCCCTCACGGGGTTCTCCAGGCAAAGGCGGACGGAGGCGATTCGCCACGGCCTGCCTCTGTGTGGTGACCCTGGACTGCCTCTGTGGTCTCCCATCCAAGTAACCTTGGCCGACCCTGCGTCGCTCCCCAGGTTTTATAAGACTGAGCTGGCCTGGATCTTGTTAACTGCCTTGTTAACTGTCTCCGCCATCCACGGTGGCCACGACCCTGAAGACACTCCACGAGGAGGGCCGCCGGCTGCATGGATCACACAGGCCCGGGTTGAACCGCAGTGAAGACAGAAGCTGGTTGCCACCTGCGTTTCAGTGCCCGGAGTGCATCAACCACACGCAGACCTGCCGAAACCCCCGGCCGTTCTTCAGGGCAAGCCGTAAGGCCAGAAGTGGCTCAGAGACACAGAAGTCAGCAACAAGGAATACGGCAGAAGCCACCCACCCACGCTGCAAGAACACACGCAGAGCCCCACCGGATGAGACCAGCGGGGCCATCTCCTCCAGCCTCCGGCTCCACACACACACACTCACACACACACACACACACACACAGTGGCCAGCCAGGAGGGCTGCCAACCTCCAGGTGCTAGCGGGAGATTTCCCGCTATTACCACTAATCTCCAGGCAACAGAGACGCCCCTGGAGTCCCCCTGGAGAAAATGGCCACTTTGGCATGAGGGCTCTATGGCACTACATACCCCACCGAAGCCCCTCCCCTCCCCCAAACCCCGCCCTCCTCAGGCTCCACCCCCAAAATCTCCAGGTATTTCCCAACCCAGAGCTGGCGACCTGGCCAACCCGTCACCCCAGAGAACCAACAGAAACAGGGGCCTGGGGCCATGGCCTCCCCCCCCAGAAGGCCCTTCTGACCCCTGAAAAGGCCCTGCCAGAGACTGCTGGGTCCTCCTCCTCCTCGTGGACTCCACGGACGCTTTCACACATGCCGAACAATGCACCTTCCATGCACTTTGGCCATCATTCGCAAGTGGACTTCCCCCATTTCACACAATAGGGCAGTCGCAAAGTGCACTGGAAGTGAACTATTAAGCACGCGTGAAAGAGCCCCAAAGCCTCGTTTCAGGGAATGTCTGCCACTGGGCCATGCGTTATTATCTGGATTTTATGCATTGGCACATGGTGCCCCTGCCTGTTAGCCACCCTGAGCCCAAGGGCAGGAAAGAAATCGAAATAAATAAATAAACAAACAAACAAATAAATAAATAAATAAAATATTATCCTGTACTGTGGCTACAGCAATTAGATCACGTCACAATTCCTGGGAATTGCTGCACACTCCCCCAATTTACGTTCTGGCTTGCATTCTGCCCCTGTAAAAGAGACCCCGTATTCGTCCTGCTCCAACCCACCATTCAGCAAGAATCAACGAGCTGTTTTTTTAAAAGGGATTAAGCAGCATTTCCCTCTCAATACTCCCTGCAACTACGGCCACATTCACGTCATTCCAAGTAACCCTGAACAGCAACCATTCTGTGATCTCGTCTCTCCCAGTACACGAGCCGGACGCAGCCGTATTAGACAGGGGTCCCTGCATGCAGTTAAAGAGGGCCTGCCCGTTCCAGGTTTGCTAAACCAGCCCCTCTGCTAAGTTCACAGAAACGAAGCTGCCTAATGTGAGGATGCTGGTGAATCAGGCGGTCGTCCTGCCGAGCCCCGACAGGGAACGGGAAGTAGCTCTCCCAACCCGCTGCCTGGAATCCTGTCGACAAGAGTAGAGGCAACCCGCCTGGGACCCTCTGCAGGTCAACCATGACCCCTTCTCTTAAAATTACAAAGTGTTTTACCTTTCCTCTTATCTGTCTTTAAGATCACATGGGGGGGGGAAGGATAACGAAAACCTGGGATTCCAGTGGGCCAAGAACCAGCAACTTAACTCCCCTTTGAGCAAAGAAAACAGATTCCAAAAGAGAAAACAGATTCCATCTTTTACAAAACCTACATCCTGCATCTGTTCATACCTTGTTGACTTTTTTTGTGTCTCCTGTGCTACCCTCTTCAGTTATGACATTTCCCTCCGACCGGCGGGCCAGGAAACGTTTCGTTGCCAGGTTGTTAAAAGGCACAATGATCCTGGCAGAAAGGAAGAGACGTCTTTGAAAGTCTGAAATAAATGAGGGACACCTAAGCAAACAGAAACACCCAACAGCAGCTGACCCTCAACTCCTCAAATTACAGGATTGCTACTTCGTGACTTATTCCTACATTAAAAAAAAAAAATACAGGAAGTGGATTAAAATTTAAACGTTGTTCAAACAATAAAGCAATGCTTTGTTCATAAACTCTGCCACGGCTGGGGCAGATAAGAGCCAGCCTTTTAAAGCAAAATTATAGGCCGTCCTTCTGTCCATAGTGGGATTTCCCAGCTGTCTCCTGATCAGGCCAGCAAATGGATCGGGGACACCCATCAGGCGAGCAGGCCTATTTGTCTAGCAAACATACGAATCACAAATGCTTCCATGGGACCCGGGCCTATGATGCAAGGGTGCTTTCCCTCACTTTCACTGTGCGCGTCCGTCAGGTTTTCTTTGTTGTTCTGCCTTGACTTTCCTCCCTTCAACTCCCTGGGTGTTCCGAGAGCCCTTCTTGTGCCAATTTCCCTCTTGTTTCCCTTCCAAGCTGAAGGTAATTCAAAAGCGTACAGATTCCCTTGGATTTCCCCCTCATCCTTCTGCCACCCCTCAAAGGTCACTCCCCCACCCACATCGAGGTCGTTCCACCCACTCTGCACCTTCTGCCATCCGCGCCCCTTCATCGGTGTACAAGCTCCAGTTTCCTTTCATTTTAAAATTTTCATTTTTTCGACAAGTGGCATGAGTCTAGCGATATAAGACTATCGCTAGTCTCAGATCGCTGAATTTTTAAAAAAAATTAAAATGATGAAGGGGAAGTTTAAAAGGAGCTGCACGAGGTTTAGTTCCCTGCTGGTATTGACATGAAAGGGGGATCGGAAAGGAGGCAAGTGGCAATGTCCCCAGTGGGGGGGGAAGGATTTCAGTGCTTCATGCAAACAAAATAAGGAGGGGTCAACACGGAATGAAATTGACATGAGATGTAAAGAGAGAGAGAGAGAGAGAGACTGGGATGGGAAGCCTGAAGCTTTGGAAACATTTTTCCCTTTCATGCTTCAGTGAACAAAGTTGGACGGGGGGGACTATTTTGACATTCTCTGGAAGCTGAACATTAAAATGGTGGATGAACTGCAGGGACCTTCTGTGAACCGCCGAACTTGAGAATTGCTCCGGATGGCTCCATTTGGAGGACAGAGTGCAACCGGCACAGGACAGGCTTTAAAAAACTGCTTAGATCATGAGCAGCGTGCAGGATCAGATCAGAGAATCACAAAAGAGAAAACCGTGCAGATTTGCAAGGGAGGGCAGGAAAATTAGCGTTACTATGCAGCTGTTCTAGGGCATCGGTGAAAATATCCCCCCCTTTTTTTCCAATTTAGTGGCTCAAGACTAAAAAAGTTCTCCAGGGCTTCTGCCAGAGGACCCCCCCCCATACAAACTGCAGCTCTCTGCAAAGCGGGGTGGAGCTGCGGGGGACTTTGCACAGGCGAATGTTTGCACAGACACACACACATTGCCAGCAATCCGAGCTTGCCATGCCAGTGTCAGTGGGTTCTACCGTGCATTCTGTACACTCAACATGTTTCCCCATATTATGAGATTGTGTGACTCTTTCCCATTTTTCCCAGTGGCCGAGGACACAGCAGAGAGTCCCCTTGTGCCTGGCAATATGGAAAAGGGGGCTTCCCAGCTGCTTGCCAGTTTCAGAAAAAGTCTTGTCAGTTTCAGCATCAGTTTTCCCTCTGCCTGCCTGCCTTTCCTTTCTGTTCCCTTTCATTTAACAAACTAATGCTAAGGTGCATGCACAAAACCTGAACCAGGAGGATTTAGAAGAAGAGAAGAAAAGGAGATTGGATTTATACCCCACCCTTCACTTGGAGCCTCAGAGCGGCTTACAATCTCCTTTCCCTTCTCCTCCCCACAACAGACACCCTGTAAGGTAGGTGGGGCTGAGAGAACTCTGACAGAAACTGCTCTTTCAGGAACAGCTGTGCCAGAGCTTCTGACTGACCCAAGGTCACATCAGCAGGTGCAAGTGGAGGAGTGGGGAATCACATCCGGTTCTCCCAGATTAGAGTCCGCACACTTAACCACGACACCAAACTGGCTCTCTGGAAGGCATTTGCTGGACACAACTGGACAGATGCAATAAGGCAACTGCATCGTTTAAAAAACAACAACAACACTTTGGATGCATCACAAATGACATTCCACCCTGATTTAGAAAACTGTTATTTTTTAAAATTGTAGCTGCAGAATAAATACACCAGAGGAAAAAGAATGGCGCATAAGGCGGGCACAGAATCCAAAACCAAGCTTAAGGCTTCCGGCTCTGAAAATCCGCAGTGAAATGTGTGGGCCTAGTGGGGCCCCAGGTGCAGAACACGCCAGGCAAGCCCGGAACACCAGCTCAAATGAGATCCTGAAGCCTCCGATACGATCAGGACATTTCAGCCAGGGTCTGTTCCAGGCACTGAGAGAACCCCGACAGGGCACTCCGAGAGCCACCCTGGATGCCACAGACGTGGCCGTGGCTGTTCTGTATGTGCCTGCCCCAAAATCCAGGTGGTGGGGGGGAACATTTTATGTGACAAGGAAAAGAACGGAAGGTTTAGCTCTTCTCTTCGACACACGACGTTCACTGTAAAAATCCCTGATCATACCGTTCAACTACCCATTTTAGACATGAACAGGGCAGAACGGTGAGCGAACAAGCAGGCTTCAAGGAATATGAATCAGAGATGAATCAGAGAACCACAGAGCTGGAAGGGCCACCCAGTCCCACCCCCGGCACAAGGCAGGGAATTCACAACCTGAATAATCATAACAAGCTTCCCAAAGGCACCAAGAGAAACCTGGTCTCTGAATAAATAGATAGATAAATCCTTATTCACACTCCTCTCCACGGACCGATCCATCCCAAACCCCCCAGAGGGTGTCCCCTGTGACTTCGCCCGGCCAGCCTTGAAGCCTCCCGCCCGCCTAAGAGGACTTTCACCAATGGAAGAGCCTCGGCGGTGAACTACGAGGCAGAGGAACGCCTTGAAGAGGCAGGGCCACAACGGAGGCACTGAGGCCAACTGCCTGCAGAAATGAAACTGCCAGAACGTCAGGGCAAGGCTGGAGTCCAGGGACAACTTTAAGGCCAACAAGGCTTAATTCTGGGCATCGGCTTCCGTGCACACGCCCACGCCCTTCAGAGACACCCGAGAGAATTAAACTTTGGTGGTCTTAAAGGTGCTCCGGGACACAGCTGCCCACCTGACTCTACCTGCTAGAATGATGCCACTGTAAGCCAGAGAGCCAGTTTGGTGTAGTGGTTAAGTGGGCGGACTCTAATCTGGCTTGTTTTTGAAGTCCCTTGTGTCCCGGGGCTTGCGTACCTGCCAGTTTGGTGTAGTGGTTAAATGGGCGGACTATAATCTGGGAGCACCGGGTTTGATTCCCCACTCCTCCACTTGCACCTGGCTGGATGACCTTGGGCAAGCCATAGTTCTGCCAGAGCTGTCCTTAGAAGAGCAGTTTCTCTCAGAGTTCTCTCAGCCCCACCAACCTCACAGGGTGTCTGTTGTGGGGAGGGGAAGGGAAAGGAGTTTGTAAGCTGCTCTGAGACGCCTTTGGGCAGTGAAGGCCAGGGGGTATAAATCCATCCTCCTCCTCCTCCTTCTATGACAATTAAAACCATAAGCAATCCTGATAATCACTCAGTCCATAAACCACTCCCATAGCACCGCTCCATAAAACTGGCCACCTGCCAAAGGCCATCTGCACAGCACACACATCATACGAGCGCTCCTCACCTCTTCAGGGAGGGCGTCCCAAAGAGCTGGAGGCTCCCCCCGTCAGCAAGGAGCGAGTCCCCGCGGTCTCCAGAGGGCTCTGAGGAAGGGCTCCGCCAGGGGGCAGCTTTGGGAGGATCCATGATGCCCGCGCAGGCTCTTGGACTCCCTTTAATTCCTGCCACTGTTGCCCAGAAACATTGGCACCTTTAATTGTTACAACAGCAACGAACAGAACAAAACACACCATGACCCACTCTGTGTGTGTCTGTTTTCCTCTAACAGACTCTAGGCAGAAACAGATGCTAAAATGCCTCCCCTCCACCCACCCCCCGCCCCGGTGGACTGAGGATGACCACCACGAATTCTTTAGGGTGCTGGATCCTCCGGAGGGACCCAAATGTGCCAAGAGGGGAACCACCATCTGATCCCTTTTGCTCACATCGGTCTCCATGAATTAATCAATTAGAAAGACATTGGCATAGATTCCCCTGAGCACCTTGCAGAATTAATTGAGAAGGCGGTGGACCAATACCGGAAGGCCACTGAATTATCTTTCAAACACCACGGCGGATTCAGTATCGTTCTAAACGCGCATGCTTCTTGCTCACGTTGCCTATTAAACAGATGCTTGCAAAAAACCAAAGTAGAGAGGGGAGGGTTGTTTTATAGTTCAGCTAAGAACTACATCAAAAAATGATAGAATCATAGAATGTTAGAGTTGGAAGGGACCTTGAAGGTCATCTAGTCCAACCCCCTGCACTCTGCAGGAGCAGAGCCAAAAGAGAGCCCTACAACATACCCAAAAGATGGTCATCCAGCCTCCCCTTGAAAACGTCCAGGGAAGGAGCATCCACCACCACCCGAGGCAGTCTGTTCCACGGCTCAACCACTCTTACAGTTAGGAAGTTTCTCCTGATATTTAGCCGGTAACAACTCCCTCATCATTTCCACCCATTAAATCTAGTCTTGCAATCCGGAGCAAGAGAGAATGGATCTGCTCCATCTTCTACATGACAGCCCTTCAGATACTTGAAGACTGCCATCGTGTCCCCTCTAAACCTTCTCTTTCCCAAACTAAACAGACCCAAGTCTTTCAGCCTTTCCTCGTAAGACTTGGATTCCAACCCCTGTGGTTGCCCTCTTCTGGACACGCTTGAGCTGGTCAACATCCTTCCTAAAATGTGGTGCCCAAAGCGGGACACAGGACCCCAGGTGAGGCCTGACCAGAGCAGAATAGAGCGGAACGACCACCTCCCGTGATCTGGACACAATGCTTCTGTTCATGCATCCTAAGATTGCATCAGCTTTCTTTGCAGATAGAAGGCCGATATGACAATACAATAGCCTTGGCCACGGTCCTGTGAGATGGGAACACAACCATCACATCGCAATGTGGCCACACTGGGATGGTGGCATCGAAGAGACAACAGGGTCGGGAAAACCTTTGAAGAGTTCTGTTCTGATCCAGTGGCTGGGCTGCACAACCCAGACCATTTTTAAAAGCTAAACTATCACCCACGAGGCCCTGGGGTGGAAAAGGGTGGGGCGGAATTAAAATGCAGCATTCCCAGAGAATCTTCAGACATGGAGACACAGTTTTTCAGAGTTAACTCTGAAAAAATGAAAAAAAACAACCCTGAAAGACGTGCATCTAGTGATGTGGGGTTTCCCTGGGGGAACTGAATTGGAGAAGTGAAATAATTTAAACATTTTGGGAGGGTGGGGTGGAAAGTGCCGCCAAGTCACAGCTGACTTATGGAGACCTTGCGGGGTTTTCAAGGCAAGAGACATTCAGAGGTGGTTTGGCCCTCGCCTGCCGCCGGACTTCCGTGGGGGGGGGTCTCCCACCCAAACACTAGCCAGTGAGGCTAGACTACTGCAATGCACTCCACACGGGTCTGCCCTTGAAGACAACCCAGAAGCAGCTGACATTGAACATCGAAACTTGATTCCTATCAGGAGAGCTAGGCAAACCAGGCATTGTGGTTCCCGGCCTGTGCTCATCCCATCGCAAATGAGAACTGGACCAGTGCGAAGGTACTGGTATCCAATGGTCACCTACGTGATGTTACAAGAACCGACGCTTCCTGTTGCTTGAGTATGCTCCAGCGTTTTATGTGCTTATGTTTTAAATGATTGCTATTTTAAGTAATTTATACCAATGATAGGTTTTTAATTGTATTTAACTGCATTTCATGATCTGTTGTCAGCCACCCTGAGCCCGTCTTGGCAGGGAGCGTGAAGTATAAATTAAATAAATAAATAAATAAAATAAAATGTGCCTGTCGCGCCTGCTCCGCAGTCACTGACTAGTTCCCGGAGGAAATGCAAGGTCTTGACTATGATCCGCAAAGGCCTTCATGGCCCGGGACCCACCCCGCTCAGGGGGCTGCCTCTCCCGCCAAGCCCTGCGGCGACTGCCGCCCTCCTCCGAGCAAAGCCCGCTGAAGGGGCCGCCCTGCAAACTGGCAAGATCAGCAGCTGCCTGTGCCCGGGTGGGCACCCTTCAGTGCGGCTCCCAGCTTGGGGAAGGGCTCACCTGAGGAGGCCAGGAAGGCTTCCACGCTTTGATCATTCCTCAGGGGATGCTGGGGGAGGCATTTCCTAAGGAATGGGGGCTGCAGCAAAATTGGAATTTCTCTGGAGTCCGCTTGAGCCTTTTCCTGCTTCATTTATACCCCACCCTCCTCACCCACGGGGACCCAAAGCAGCTGACACGGTTCTCCTCTCCTCCGTTTTATTCCAACTGTTGGGGTGAGGGACTCGGCATGCACAGAATCACAGAGAGTCGGGAGGGGCCACACAGAGACCACCTAGTCCAGCCCCCTGCCCGATGCAGGACCAGCCTAAAGCATCCCTGACCAATATTCGTCCAGCCTCTTCTTGAAAGCTGTCAGTGAAGGGGAGCTCAACCCCTCCCGAGGCAGCTGATTCCACTTTTGAACCACTCTGACCGTGAAAAAGTTTCTCCTGATATCCAGCCAATTCCTTTCTGCATATAACTTAAACCCGTTGCTTTGGGTTCTCTCCTCTGCTGCCAACTGGGACAGCTCCTTGCCCTCCTCCAAATGACAGCCCTTCAAATATTTAAAGAGAGCAATCATGCCACCCCCCAATCTCCTCTTCTCCAAACTAGACATTCCCAAGGGGCCCTCAGCCTTTCCTCGGAGGGCTCCATCTCCAGACCCCTGATCACCCTCGTTGCCCTCTTCTGCACCCTCTTGATTTTGCCCACATCCTTTCTGAAGGGAGGCCTCCAGAACTGCACACGGGACTCCAGGTGCGGCCTGATCAAGGCAGTATACAGGGGGACTATGATGACCTCCTGCAATTTTGATGCTTTGGCCCTTTGAACACAACCCAAGACTGAATTTGCCTTTTTTGCCACCGCATCACACTGACTGCTCATATTCAGTTTACAGTCCACTCCTACCCCAAGATCGCTTTCACATACACTACTCCCCAGAAACGTATCCCCCATCCAGTATTTGTGCCTGACATTTATGTGGCCCAGATGTAATCCTGTGCATTTATCTTTGTTGAACTGCATCCTGTTTGAGACTGCCCACTTCTCCAGAGGACTCAGGTCTTGTTGAATTTTGATTCTGTTTTCTTGGGTGTTTCTTACTCCTCCCAACTTACTCCAATCAGGAAATTTAATGAGTAGCCCTTCTTCTACCCCTTCATCCAGGTCACTGATAAAAATATTGGAAAGTACCAGGCCCAAAACTGAGCCCTGTGGCACCCGGCTGGACACCTCCCTCCAATCTGATGAAACGCCATCGACCACCACTCTTTGGGTGCGGTCCTCTAACCAGGCCCCTGTCCACCGAACTGTCCTATAGTCCAGCCCACAGTCTTCCAGTTTTCCCATCAGAATGTCATGGGGAACCTGATCAAAAGCTCTACTGAAATGCTTGGCCATTGGAGGGGGGTGCCACATCGCCCCAAGTGTGCACAGGTGTCATCTCCTTGCATGGGGTGCCTCTCTTTGTCTTTACCTGAGAGAGCTGCCCTCCAAACCCTCCTCTCACTCTCCCTTCATCCTCTCACTAGCTGCACATGGCCTTCCATCGAGACACGTGTCTCTGCAGGTCTCTCCTCTACAGGCAATGCCGTCATACTCCCCCATGCCCACGATGCCAGACGAGCTGGCCACTTGTGAGAGGGAAAAGGACTCCTTAGAGTTGGCTTCTCTCTCTCTCTCTCTCCTTTCGACTGCAACCTCAATGTGGACTGGATCTACATTTTGCAATGTACCTCTTGGGAGATTTATTCCCTGCACTCAGTTTCAGGCTTCTACGACTGGGCAGGACTCGGCTCTATTCAGCAAATCTCCCGAGACTGACAACCCCGTGAGGCAGGCTAGGTGAGGAGTGGAGGACTGGCCCAAAATCACCCAGCGTGGGGCTTCCCTCATCCTAGTCTGACACTGTAGCCCCGACTCCAGGCCGGCTTATGCAGCTCTCTTTTTAATTCACTCTTCTCATTCACGCTTCTTGTCTATCTTCTACGGTTCCTATGGCATTGCTAAATTTTGCCACCTGCCTCCAGTCGCAGGCAAAGTATATAAACAGAGTAAATAAGCAATTAACAGTTACCAATCATTGAACATCCTATGCAGCCTTGGGCTTCTCAGAGCCGGGAAACTAGCAGGGATGGCCCCCCGGTTCTGGCCTAGATGGGAGACCCCCCCCTCCCCAAGGAAGGCTGCAGTGAGCGCACAGAGGAAGGCAACGGCAAACCGCCTCTGCTCGTCTTCTGTCTTGAAAACCCCAAGAGGGGTCGGTTGCGATCCAACAGCATGTTTTTCTTCTACAAATCACTGCTGATTTCGCCCGTTGATTCCAATGAGACATCAGTATGACTGAGTCTTTCTGGGCCTTTGCTTTCAGACATGCCAAATAATGCCGTTTCAATCCCCTTCAGTGACCGTTTGCAAGTGGATTTTGTGGTTTCACGCGGCGCACACGGGCACGGAAGCTTCTACCCAGCATCAAGCGTTGTTGGTCTTAAAGGTGCTGCTGGACTCGCACTTTGTTCTCTAAAGCTTCAGACCCGCACGGTGACCCACCTGACTCTAACTGGGTGGAGCAGCTGGAAGGTTTCTCCCCTTCCTTGAGAGCGGGTGGCCTGCTCACTGCAACCCCAAAGGTGCTTTTGGTTGGGGTGGTTGTTAGTTTTATTTGGGCTCCCTCTGACCGCTACACTAGGATCAGGAGTACATTTTTTGCCTGGGCAAGGGTTTTGAAACAAGGGTACAAATTGGTGAGGGAAGTCTGCGTTCCATGCCTACAAGGTCAAGGCAAAAAACTCCCCACTGTCAGAGGGCCTCTTTAGCAGATTTCAGTGCCTGGAAATATAATTTACTTACGCTAATTGCTGCAAATGTTAGAGATTATAAACGAACCCAAGAGAAGGACGGGGAGGATGATGACCCAAGCGGTCTCTCGTGCCAAGCACCGGTTCACACATGATGCGACAGGCGTGCAGAAAAGCGGACATAGGTGCGAGAATAATTTCTTGAACTGAACCAAAGAGGCTTCGCCGTGTGACACAGTTTCCTTCCCAATCAGAATCATGCAAATAAGCAAGCAGACATGCAAATAAGCCAAATTTGCATCTTTAATACAGCTAATAGACGTGCTTTTGCTGTTGTTGTTGAAGAACCTGCATATCAATCAAGGCGACAGATTGTGCCGCTCTGGGTCCTTTGGCTTTCATCGGCAGCAGGAGCCAAGCAGTTAATCCTGCCCGGAGAGAGGCACAGCTGTCCCTCTAGGATGTGCCATGGGAGGGGGAGGGGGACACACGATCAAGGCCTTGCTTGCACCGTCACTAATGTGGCTGGTCTCAAAAGCCACCCACCCAGTCCATAATTGTGCATCTCATTTAGATCAAAAACCACAGGTGCCAGATCCAAAATCCCAATTCCCAAGTTGCAGTGCCCGTGAAAGCTGGTCAACAAACACCGCAGCACGGATCCTGGCAACTCTACCCATCAAGCAAAATAACAAGCCCCACATCGACAGCGGGAAAAGATTCGCTACACCTGTTCCGTGAAGAATCTGACGAACGGGGTCATTTATACCCCAGAGGAGGTTGCTGCAGGAGAGGGCGTGCGAGGTAGAACCCTGGCCACCAGAGAAAAGGGGCACCAGCCTCCTCCTTTGCTTTCTAATCAGGGCCAGAGTACAATTTATAAATCTCATTTTAATGCACTTGAAATCCAGCTTTGCTGCTGGGGATTTCCAGGATGAGTTCTCAGGATGCCGATGGCAAGTTTGTATTTATTTATCTGATGTCATCTTTAATCCACCTTTCTCTTCTAACAGACTCGGGGAGACTTACAGGTAGAGTCTTAGGGAAAAAATAACACAGAATCAAATTAAAAATGGTCCTCACCATTCAGGCTAAGGAACCGCCAAGAGACAACAGTGACCCGGCCAGGCCCATTCGCTGGGGGGGAGAAACCCTCCTGAGAAGTTCAGTCTTCCTCAGTTTCCAAAACGAGGCCTTCTCAATATGTTCAGGGAGGCCTTTCCACAAAGTGGAAGCAAGCAGATGTGGGGTGGAGTCTTGAGATGGTGCGGGGCCCAAACAGCAAAGCTTCCTGCACACGAGCCACTACTGGGAGAAGAAGAAGAGGAGGAGAGGTTGGATTTATACCCCTTTGCCCTTCACTCGGAGTCCCAGAGCGGCTTACAAACTCCTTCCCCTCCCCCTCCCCACAACAGACACCCTGGGAGGCAGGTGGGGCTGAGAGAGCTCTTTTCAGAACTGTCCTTGAGAGAACAGCTCTGACAGAACTATGGCTTGCCCAAGGTCATCCAGCAGCTGCACGTGGAGAAGCAGGGAAATCAAACCAGATTAGAGTCCGCGCACTTAACCACCGCACCAAACTGGCAGGTATGCAAGCCCCGGGACACAAGGGACTTCAAAAACAAGCCCTGAACCTGGAGACACGGGTAGCCTAGGAGGTGTCTGTAAAGACAGGCATCCCGTGTCTAAAGTGGCAAATCCCACACTGCAGCTCGCCACGCTTTTCGCAAGTGGAAGTGCCTGGGAGGCTTTCTCATTTTTCAGTGCTTCCCCAGAAATCTTTTTAAAAAACCAAAAGACCACAGCCTCCTTTTGACTGCGGAAGCCCACAAGCCCATCTTGGGTGCTCGACCAGCCGTCCGCACAAGACATCCACACCCCCACCTATTTACAGGAACCAGAGAAACAGTGACCTTTAAAAACCACCAGCGTTCATGGGAGTTATATTTAAGAAGAAGGGCACGCTGGCACCAATAACCCAACAGCCTGGAAGGAGAAGGCTCGCGTGGCTGGGGGCACTCAGAGAGAGACCAGAGAATCTGGGATTTCAGACCTCCCAGAGTGGTCGGCAGGTGGAGGCAGCCCTGCACTAATACCCCTGGACTCCGGGGGGGGGGGCACTCCGTTGCTCCCAGCCGCCAAGCAGGAATGGTTCATTTAGTGCCTTTTCGTCCCCCTCATTCCTCCACAGACTCCACAAGAGATTTCCTACTTTCTTCTGATTTCTCTGTGAGCTAAGTTTGGTGAAGAGACCGAGAGAAAACGCGACTGGCCCAAGATCACGGCAGCCTCAGAATGTGAACTCGCCCCCCCCCCAGGTTTCCATCCGGCATTGTGAGCAGCGTACCTTCCGTACAGCAGCCTCCCACTCTTGGTGGATCACCCCGGGACAACCGTGCCTCTCCCCTCCCGTCCAGAGCGCCACGTTTAAGGAGACTGGAGCAAGTCGCCACTTGCAGCTGCCGGCAAACTCAAGACTGCCGTTAATAACAGGACCGATGAGTGATTTACCAAACCAGGGCCTCACCGCTGTGGTTAAAGGGCAGAGGGCAGACAAGCTGAAGCCGAAACCTGACAAGATGGAGGCGATACCGGCTGGGAGGGCCGAAGACTTGGAAGGGGGGGAGGTGCGCTTCCGACTTCTGATGGCGTTCAGCTGACACTCAGTGACTCGGTTTAAGGACCTCGGGGTTAACACGGCTGCCAACAGGCATTCTTCCAGGTTCACGTAATCTGGAATGTGGTTCCCTACTTTGACTCAGATGATCCAGCCAGAAGGATCAATGTTATGGTTACCTCAAGCCTAGACTACTGTAATGTACTTTATACAGCTCTGCCCTTGAAGACAACTCAGAAACTCTTTTTTTTGGGGGGAGGGTTGTATTTTTCACATGTGCATGTGTGTGCGTGAGCACCTGGAATTCATGGCGATCATGGCGTGACTGATCCCTACTGGGGCTTGGAGGATATTCAGAGAGGTGGCTGAATAAAGCCTGCCCCCCCTCCCACCTCTGGTATTCCTTGGAGGTCTCCCATCCAAGGAGTTGACAGAGTCGACCCCGCTTAGCTTCTGAGATGTGACGAGATCGGGCTTGGCTGGGCTACCGAGACGGGGGCAAGACAACTTGGAAACTCCAGTCAGCAGTACAGACCACCACTACCCCATAGCTGCGAAGCATGAGGCGGAACGGGCCCTGGCCCCACCCACTCTGCAGAGACTCCGCTGGTTTCCCGTCGGTCACAGGGTCCAACTCGGGGTCCCAGTTCATCACCTACAAAGCCCTTAGTGGACCCAACGACAGGGAGGGCCCCCTCCCCGGAAGTCAGGGCGTGCCCGGATGAGGCTGGAAGAGCCCAGGCGGAACAAACAGAGAGCGGGCTTATTAAACCACAGACAGCAGGTAAGCAAACAGAAAAAAAGTTGTAAAAATGGGGGAAGAATTAATACAGGACAAAACGTGCAAAGAGAGAAGCCGCCTGGAAAGCAGCAAAGCTCCCTGAGGCGGCCGCCTCGCTCCCCTCCTGTCCTGCCGCACCCCCGGACCCCACGGGGCCAGGCCGACCCCTCCTTTTGCGGCCGAGGGAGACGCTCCCTCCTGCTGCCCGGCCTCCTCTCTGGTCAAGCTCCGCCTCCGCAACGCTGATTGGTGCTCGTCGTCTTCCCTACATTCCCCCACACACACCAGTCCAATCCGGAAGCCCGGAAGGGGCCTGGGAAATGGAGTCCCAGTGCAAAGGGCACCCCAAGGCGGCCGAAGAGGCTTCCGGGAGGCCTCCCCCAGGTCACCTTCCTGACAGTCGGGAAGAAGAGAGGAAACTGAGGCGTCACTTGTTTGCCTGGTCCATGTGATCCCATGACTTGGGGGAAAGGAAAGGGAGGAAGCGAGTTATCATCTGTTTCTTGCATTCTGTACATTTTTATCCTTCGTTTCCTTAAAGGAGCTCAGGGGGACCAACGTGGTGTGCCCCCTCCTCCCTTTTCTCCTCCCAACAGCCCTGTGAGGTAGGCTAGGCTGAGGCGACCGTTCCGCCTCAGGGACACACACCTGAAGCAGCCTCGGACCGATCAGACCACCCCCACCACCCCTCGGTCCAGCAAGGTCACTCAGCCCGGCAGCGGTGCTCCAGGGTCTCCGGCAGAGAAAGCGCTTTCCCGTCACCTACCATCCGGTCCTTTTAAGCATGAGATGCTGCCGGAGATTGAACCTGGGACAGTTCTGCAGGCCAAGCAGAGGCTCTCCCGCTGAGCCACGGCCCCTCTTTTCCCTTTCTCCCTGCGTAAAAATCATGTTTCTAAATGAATCCATTTGTTTGGTAAATATTGACTCAAGAACTAATTATTAGTGTTGCTGGTTTTGCTTTTCCTTTTTGCTGTTATTGTTGTTGTTCCTTTAATACCTCAGGTGACCTTTTGCCTTCAGTTTTGCGACGATTCATCTACCCTGAGCGAGAAAAGGGCACCCGGAAGACAACGCAGGTTTATTCCAGGATTAGCTTCCCTGGGATTTCGTTCGTTGTTGTTTGGGTTGGGGAGGGGGTGGCTGCTTACCATGAAGGGAAGGGTGAAGGGAGCTAATAATTCGGCTTGAGACCTTCCTGGCCATGGCCCTAAATGGCCTCCCCTACTCACAGACTCAAAGGCCACACCCAGAAGAGGTCAGGGGTCAGCAGACTTTCACCGCAAAGAGCCAAACTGCATCACAATCCAGGTAAAGAGTTCAACAAAGGGCCCCGTTCACAGAACTGAAAAGAGACTACTTAGCATCCGTCCCAAGGTGCTGATTAGCGTCACATTTCCATCCCTCAAAACTCTGGTTCCTGCGAGTCCTCGATTAGGAAGTGCCACTCACGGGGTCTCACGACAAGTGACAATACTTATGAGCCCCCCATGTGCATTTTTTTTACTTTTGGCCCCACGTCCCCTTCCCTGCCCTGCTGCACAGAGAGGACGGCGGCCGGCAAAAAAGGGGGTTGATCACCATCTGGATCGGTTGTTTTATTAGCGCACGGTAATAATTTTATCACGTTGATTGTATTTTATCTGTAAATCGCCCAGAGCCCACTTGTGGGGTTGGGCAATTCAGAAATCTAAACAACAACAACAACAACAATATTTTTACTGCTCCGTCCAGAAGTCCGCACACGGCTCACACGTGGATGGCTCGCAACTGCTCACCTCTCGCACGTCCCTTTCTCTCAAGCCTCTCCAAGGCTCGCCTGGGCCATCCAGGCTGAGGCAAGAAGCCCTTTCGCCCGCACAAAATCTCTGCCTGCCCTTCCTTTCACAGACCGGTCATTCTAGCACCTCACTACACTTCCAGTGTACCTTAACCTAAAGCGTGGATTCTTCTTTCTAAGGAGATGTATCCAGTTTAGTACCCAGCCACACATGGCTCTGGGGCCAGAGGTTGCAGATCCCCCCATCGGAAAACCACCCTAGCTCCAGCCTGCAGAAACCCCCGGCAGGAGCAACTCTTCCCCAGACAGCCCAGGGAAACCTGTCCAGCGTGATCTGCAAAAGACCGGCTCCCACCTTAGACTACCTTCCCAAATGCCTACTGGAGGGATGGTTCCGGCTGGCCCGCAGGCAGAACGCAGCAGCATGCACGAAGCAGCCTGCAGAATAATTTTTTGCCTAAAAAAAGAGGGGGGAAGCCCTTGGCAAGCATTGTCCTTGTAGGCACGAATGGAACATGTGCACCTCGAGAGAAACACCCGGCCAAAGTATAGTGACGACGAGGGCCAGAAGCAACAGTCCCCTCACGGCATCCACCCTGAGAGCTGGGAGAGGGTCGTGTCAGGCTCAGAGAGGCCTGGGTTCAAATGCTTCCTGGCTGGGAGGCTCACTAGAAGATCTCAGGGGGTCAGTCGTATATCCCCTGGCAGCCTAGCCCACCCCCGAGGGCTGCTGTGAAGATCTTGCGGAGGGCGGGAGGGCCCCGGGCGACAGCCTGGAGCACCTGAGAGGAAATCTGGGGTATCGATGGAGCCGAGAGGTTCATTCCCAAGTCCCCATCCCAACAATCCGAATCTGCATTGTTTATCTGAAACACTTAAGAACATAAGAGAAGCCAATAGTTGGATCAGGCCAATTGCTCATCCAGTCCAGCACTCTGCCTGTCACACAGTGGCCAAAAACACCAGGGGCCATCAGGAGGTCCAGCAGCGGGGCCAGGAGGACACAAGAAGCCCTCCCACTGTTGAACCCCCCACACACACAAGCAACAGTGCTGCTAAGCTACTTTTCCCAAGTCACCCAACGCATCACACACGGCATTTTTAAAAGACTGAGAAAAATGACCAGAATATGTGTGTGTGTTTTTTAAAAAGAGCAACCCAGAAGACCACAGTTGCGGGGGGGGGGTACCCAGCAGATACGCTCGCCGGAACAGAACCCAGTTTTGCGGTGAAAGGAGTCCCTGCTCATCCGCCCACCACGAAGGGAACTGATACAGCAGCCCCCGCCCTCCTCCCTGAACGACTTGGGAGCGCGGAGGGGGCACGGGCCTTGGGGCTTCGACGAACCCCGGGCCCTGAAGCAGAAGCCCCAGCCAGGGAGAACAGAGCAGAGGAAACGGAGTGCCCTTTCTGGCACCGATGCGAATGTTCCCAGCTCCTCGAAACATTCTGCCAGAAACAGGAAAATTCAGTTTCCTCCTCCCGAGACCCAGCTGCAAATACTTTCTACTGTGGGCCAGGTGGATCACCCTCACAGCTGGCTGCAACACCTAAAGGCCCACGGCAAACAGTCGCTCACGTACTCATTCGGACATTGATGTGCCCGTTTTCTCCCCAGCGGGGGCCCAAAGCTGCCTCCCACATCGCTCCCATCACCATCCGTGTTGTTCTCACCACGACTACCTGGGGAGAGGCATGTTTGGCGGGGGGGGGATGCCTGGCCCAAGGGTCACCCAGTGAGCTTCCATGGCACGGGGGTGGGTTCCCAGCCCGGATCTCCCAAATCCCAGCCGACGCTCTACCCCCGACACGACAGGGCTTCTCAGCCCCAGCCAGCACGCCCTTGCAGCTGCAGCGTCGGAAATATTCCAGCAGAGGAGACCCTCCCCAGGCAGGCCCTCACCCGACGTCCTACGCATCGAGTACCTTTAATTCAGACGGAACAAGAAACCCTTTCTTTCCCCCTCTCGGGAGGAGGCCCAATGGATGTGACGGGCTCCCAGCGGTACTCCCAACGCGACGCTGCCAGAACACGCCTGGAATGATACCACCAAAGCCAAAGACGGAACCTACCGGAAAACGTCGAGAGTCAAGAGGCCTCTCTGGAGTTGTTTGCTAAAAAGGCAGCAAACACCACACGACGCAGTCATCCGGGGGACTTGGGGCAGTGGGCGCGGAGACAAGAAGCACAGCCACTGAACCAACCGGTCTCTATGCAGCGCTTGGAAAGAAGCCGGTGGGGGGTGCCGGGGGAGTCATTTGCTCAGCCCCCCTCCCCACTTCCACCTGGAGAGCGATTCCCCCACCACCCCATTTTCAGACACTCCGGCTGATTGTTTGGATTACAGGTTCGATACTTTCGGATTATTGTTGTTTTTTTTAACCGAACCTGTATTTTAAAAAAACAAGAGAGGGGCACGGAGCGCGCCTGTGCGTGGGAGGGCCCCAGTAAAACGGAGCACATTGTTATGCAAGCAGATATGAATCCCCGCCGAATGATCAAGGCAGGCTTTAGAACTGTTTTGACAGGCGCCGGCACAGATCTATTTTCCGGGGGGGGGGGGGGGGCTGATCTGCCGGCAGAGACGGGGGCCACGATCTGGCCCAGAGTGAGGCGTGAGCAAACCCACTCCATCGTGGCCTACAGGCTTCTTGAAATTTCCTAGCAGGATGCCGTGCCAACGCAGTTTGGAGATGGAAGTTTTGCATCTTCTAAAAAACCCTCCAGGCTCTGCTCCCTCCTGTTACGGCAGGGGAACAGTCTGGCACATTCTTTTTTAATGCACCCTTCCTTTCAGAGGGTGCAGGAGAGCAGCCCGTGCGGGTCGCCCCCATTTCAGTCCTACAAAACCCCCGCGGGAGCCGGGTGAGGCTGAGAGGGAGAGAGAGGGACCGGCCCAAGGTGTCACCCACCGGGATGCCACGGCCGAGTGGGGATCGGAGCCCCCGGGGGCCCTGCGCCCCAGTCCCCCCCCCCCATGGGTGGCAACAGCTCACTTCACGCGACAGCTGAGTGCGGCCTCTCCACCGCCACGAACGCATCCTTTGAGCGTCCACACAGAAGTGCTCCAGAATAATCGGATGCCACACTAGCCTAAAGGAGCGACACACTGCACAAGCCAATTCACAACAGACGATCGATATCGCTTTTGCATCGTGCTCTTCTCTGCCCCGCCATTCGTACGGAGTCGGAGATCCCCGGTTCTGTGGTGTCAGGGACAACCCCGACTGGCACAGCTGGGCCTTCGAGGAGACGCAAGTTCCTGGGACACTCGGGTGTTTCAGTGGGTGAAATTTTACTGCATTTGTTTAAATAAAGGCCCCCTCTTTTAAGAGCGCATGTGGCACAACTCTCCCACAACCATCAACATGTTTACATGGCAACATGCCCTGGGCAGACTGCAAACGGCACTCGCTTCCTACCCAAGACTATTTCGCACGCTGCTTCCTCCCCCGCCCCCCTGCCCCCCCCGCATCAAGACCCAGCCTCTGCTGGACCCGGGCACTGGCTTCCACGGAAGCCACACAACAGACACACCCTCCTGCCCCATCTTGCAAGGGACCCATTTCAGACACCATGTGAGACAGTGGCCAGTTGCAACCAACACCAAGGGTGTTTGCGGATGTGTTTTGGATTGGGGGGTGCCCCCCCCACATGCAAACCAGGCTGTGCCCAGGGCAAAGCAGGGAGAGGCAGATGCCTCCTAGTCTATTGGGGGGGGGGGTGGCCTCCCTGGCCAGAGCTCTCACCCAAAGTGGGATGGCATCCCTGGCATTCTACTGGGCACAGCCAGCCTCTTCCTGAGGAGTAATTTAGTTGTGGCAAATCCATGCAAACTGGCAACTTTACGGGGGGGGAATGAACCAGCCTTGGGGGGGCGGTTTAAGTTTCCTGTTGCCAGGCCAATCCCTGGGGTACTTCTCCCGTCACCCTCCCTCTGCCAGGCAGTGGAAACCTAGAGCTTTCCTGACCCAGCCTGCCGGCCAGGCAGGGTGACTGATGGCTGAGGGGTGATGCCTCCGTACCAGACAGGGCGGCCTGATTGTGGGGGGGGGGGCTGTGCGTGCCCGGGCCCCCAAGGGCAGCCCTTTCCCCCGAGGCCTCCAGACTCCTCCTGGCTGCTTCGAAGCAGACAGCCCCGCCGGCCGGCGGCCCCGACTTGCCCCCCCCCCGCTGCTGCTTGCCAGGCCCGTCCCGGGGAGGGGGGAGGCGCGGGGGGCCAGCCAGCTTCTCTCCTGGCGGAGCCGGCGGGGGGGGGGGAGGCGGCGGCGCCCGGCGAGGGACGAGCCGCGCAACAGGTGCGCCCCCGGCCAGTGCCCTAGGCAGCCAGGCAGGCAGGGAGGGGGGTCCCCTCCTCCCCCCCCCCAGAGGGGCCGGGGCCCCGCAGCTGCCGGAGGGCGGGCGGGAGGGCGTCCCTGCCGGGGCTGCGCCTGGAGCGGGGGGGGGGGGCGGCCGCCACGGGCCCCGGGGGGGAGGGGGGCCGGGCAGCGTGGAGGGAGCCAGCCGGGCGCGCCCCGGGTCCTACGCCGCCGGCGGACGCGCCTCTCCCCCGCCGGGAGTTCTGGCCCGCCGGCCCCCCCGCTCCAGGCGCAGCCCCGGCAGGGACGCCCTCCCGCCCGCCCTCCGGCCGCCCGGCGGCTGCTGGGGGGGGGAGGCGGAGGGGGGCGCCGCGCGGCCCTCGCCCGCCTTAGGACGGGGGGGGGGGTCTCTCCCCGCCGCAGCCCTCCCGCCCGCCTCCCCACGAAGCGCCGGCCGGGCAGGCAGAGGGACCGGGAGGGGGGGGGCGGCGCGCTCGCGGCTCTCCTACCTGGCCGGCCCGCCGCCGCCGCCGCCGCCTCCGGCGCACCGAGAGGAGCCGCCGCTGCCGCTGCCGCTCGCCTGCCCGCCTCTGTGTGCCCAGCCGCCAGTCCGCGCCGGCCGGCCAGGCGGGCAGGCAGGCGCTCTCTCCGCCTCCTCCTCCGCCGCCGCCGCCGCCGCCGCCTCCTCCTCCTCCTCCCGGCCGGGCGGGGGCGCGCGGGACTCCCTCCCTCCCTCCCTGCCTGGCAGCCGCGGCTCGCCTCTGCCCCGCCCGCGGACGCGCGCCCTGCCCGCCTGGCGCGGGGGGGAGGGGGGGGGGGGAGCGCGCCTGGCCGGCCACGCCCCCGCCCCCGCCCCCGCCCCCGCCTCCTCCTCCCGCGGCGAGCCGGCCGGTCCGGAGGAGGAGCCGGGGACGCCCCGGAGAGCCCCGCGGGGGGGGGAGGAGGAGGAGGATTCGGCGGCGCTCCCCCCTCCCCCCCGGGGCCAGGTGCGCAGGGGCCGCCGCGGGGGTCCGGGGCGGGGAGCGGGGGCCGGCCTGGGCTGGGCTGCCTTGCCTTGCCTTGCCTTGTCCGCAGCCGGGCCGCTTCCTCGCCGCCGCCCCCCCCCGGGCCCCCAGCACCGCCCCCCCGCGCATTCGTCCCGGAGGGGGCCCCCCGAAGAGAGACGCCCCGCCCGCCGCGCCCCCCCCCCGCCGCACACACGCGCGGGGGGGGGGTCCTCTGGCCTGCCGAGTGGAAGAGCGGCGGGGGGCTGCGAGGGCGACGGAGGGGGCGGGCAGAGTCTCCCGGGGGACCCGGGCGCGGGCCAGGCGGCCCCTCCTGCTGCTGGCCAGACCCGCCCGAACCCCTCCCGGAGACAGCCGGCCCCCTACCTGGGCAGCCCCCGTCGCGGAAGGTGCCTCCTCCTCCTCCTCCTCCTCCTCCGGGCTCACTTCGCCCAGCCGGGGTGCCCCCCCCCCGACACACGCACACTCCCCGGGCGACCCCGCAACCCCACGAGGCGCGCCCAGCGGGGAGGCAGACGCGGGTCCCTTGCGGGGGTGTGTGTGTGGTGACCCTGCCGCCGCCAGGCTGAGGGGGGGGGGTGGGCGCACAGAGCGGCAGGAGGCGCGGCGCCCTGCCTCCCTCCCCCTCCCCCCAGGAGCCGCGGAAAGGACCCGTCGGGCGGCTGCTCTGTAAGGGGGGGGGCTGTGACCCCACCGGAGGCCCCGGGGGACGAGAGCCCGTCTTCTTGGGGGGGGGTCCCAAGGAGTTCCCCCACCCCCCACCCCACCCAAGCAGCCCCTCGATTCCTGCCAGGAATGGAAACAACTCCTTGACTTCCCTCCTTCGTTTGTGTTGGTTGGCGTCCAGTTCCCCTCAAGCGCTGAAGTCTGCAGTCCCTGAAACCGGATCCTCCCGGAGAGGGTGGCCGCAAATGTCTCCCCCTAGAGGGCAGGTCACTTGAGGCAGCCCCCCTCCCTCCACTAAGTGAAGTTAGAAAGGTTAAGCCCCCCCCCCCCCGCCTTTCCGTTTCAACCAGAAGGGGGTGGGGGGGGGAACTGACCGGCTGTGCTGCCTGGCAGGGAGCCCCCGCAGAGCTTATGGAGGTGGCGTTTCAGTGCTGGGTGCCAACTCCCCTCCCCCCTCCCGTGTCAGTCCTTTCCAGGGGGTGGGGGAAGGAGTCTGCCCTGCTCACCAGAGATCGGACTTCGCTGCTCTCTGACCAAAGAGCAGCAGAGACACGGCGACAGGTACCAAAACCCAACAGCCAAAACCATGTAAAGACGCCCACACCCTCTTCACCAGCCATGAGAAAACAGTGCCTTCATGCAGTCCAGGGAGACAAAGGCCCCAAAGCCCACCGTTTTTGAACTGCCTTAAATGCAGGCAGCCTAACCCTGTGCAGCTGGGCTCGGAGGTCCCTCCTTCTAGCTTGGGGGCAGGGGGGGATGGAGAGCCAGGGTGCTGTAGTGGCTAGAATGCTGCTCTAGGATCTGCAAGACCCAGGTTCAAATCTCCACTCAGCCTGGAAATAAGAACACAAGAGAAGCCATGCTGGATCAGGCCAATGGCTCATCCACTCCAACACTCTGTGTCAGGCAGTGGCCAAAACCCAGGAGGGGCCATCAGGAGGTCCACCAGCAGGGCCAGAACTCCAGAGGCCCTCCTCCCACTGTGCCCCCCCCCAAGCACCAAGAAGACAGAGCATCCCTTGCCCCATATAAAGCACCCAAGAACACAGAGCATCACTGCCCCAAACACAAGAGGAGGAGAGTTGGATTTCTACCCCGCCCTTCACTCAGAGTCTCAGAGCGGCTCACAGTCTCCTTCCCTTCCTCTCCCCACAACAGACACCCTGTGAGGTAGGCGGGGCTGAGCGAGCTCTTTTGAGGACTGCTCTTGAGTGAACAGCTCTGAGAGAACTGCACATGGAGAAGTAAGGAATCAAACCCAGTTCCCAAAATTAGAGTCCGCCACTCTTAACCACTAAAGAGCCAGTTGGGTGTAGTGGTTAAGTGTGTTTAACCCAGACTCTAATCCGGGAGAACCGGGTTATGCTACCAGCAAGGGCTTCAGCTTCATATTGCTGTCTCTTCAGCAACAAAACCACACCCAAACACACACACCACACCCATGATAGGGCTATTTACAGTGGCCAGAGTTCCATAGGTCCTAACTCGTATCCTAGCCCTCCAATAGGTGCAGGCTAGGATCCGTATGGGCTGTTGTCTCTTGGAGCAAAGCTATGGCTCTTCGCCTGACCACATGTGGACCTGACCTTGCACACGGTCAAACTCAGTATACAACACTCAGCCCCACCTATGTCACAGGGTGTCTGCTGTGGGGAGGGGAAGGGAAAGGAGTTTGTAAGCTGCTCTGAGACTCTGAGTGAAGGGCAGGGGGTATAAATCCAACCTCCTCTTCTTCTAAACCAAACTGGCCATGTTGGATCAGGCCTAGTGACCCATCCAGTCCTCCCACTGTTGCCAATAAGACAGCCCCCCCACACACACTGTTATACCTGACCTACCTTACAGGGCTGGTGCTGGGATAAACTCCCCACCCCATCACAGCTCTCCAAAGGGGAATAATCATTCTTGACCTACCTCGCAGGACTGGTATCGGGATTACTGTGCTGATACATGAAGCATTTTGACCACTGAAAGCCTTATGCAAATAGCACACATGTAGTTATTTCTTACTGAGGCCAGGAAGGCTCAGGTTGCAATAAGTGCCATGAAGACAGCGACCCTCACGTCCTTGTCGAGTGTTTTCTTCTCCCTCCGTCTCTCAAGGCAGAGGGGCAGGAGAGATTCGGCAAAGCACTTAGGAGAAGAGTGAACAGCGGCCAGTGCAGCGAGTGAGCACAAAAGCCGGCGAGGCCCGAGTGAGCCAGGGCTTTGTACTCCTGCACGCCATGACCTTCCCCAAGTGACCCCATGGCCCAACTGCACTTCTTCCCTGGCAGGAGACGCCGCCATCAAAAGGCAGCAGCAGAGAACAAGGACTGATCCTGACCACTTAAACACAAACTGGGCAGCTTCACAAGGCTGTTGAAACTGCATCAAGGGGGAAAGGACAAAAGAGACGCATTCGGTGTTCAGAGGGGCAGGGTTACTGTCGAGATTTTAAATATATATATATATATATATATATATATATATATATATCTTGCCCATTCAGCATCCTCGCATCTCCTGGTGACAGGCTGAGAGGCCGCCCCGCCAAGAGCTGCTGGTTCCACCAGGAGTCCAAACCTGCGCGTGAGTCGGTGTGCACGCCTACCTACAAATAATTTGCACACGGACAAAGAATTTGCAGTGCAGTTTTACACCCACCTACGCCCATTAAATGGAGCTGCGGTGGCTCAAGTGGTTAAGACACTGAACTGCAGGCTGTGGAAGGTCAGTAGTTCAGCAGTTCGAGACCCGGGTGCTGCATGACAGGATGAGCTCCTGTCTCTAGTTCCAGCTCCTGCCAACCTAGCAGTTCGAAAGCTAGAAATTGCAAGTAGATAAATAGGTACCACTTTGGTGGGAAGGTAACAGCGTTCCGTGCACCTTGGTGTTTAGTCATGCCGGCCACATGACCACGGAAACGTCTTCGGACAGCGCTGGCTCTTCGGCTTTGAAATGGAGATGAGCACCGCAACCCTAGAGTCGGATTCGACTGGCTTTCGAGCAAGGGAACCTTTACCTTTACTTACGCCCATTAACTTCAATGGATTTAGAGGGCCAGTTTGGTGCAGTGGTTAAGTGCGCGGACTCTAATCTGGGAGAACTGGGTTGGATCCCCCACTCCTCCATTTTGCAGCAGCTGCTGGATGACCTTGGGCAAGCCATGGTTCTGTCAGAGCTGTTTCTTGAAAACGAGCAGTTTCTGCCAGAGCTCTCTCAGCCCCACCTCCCTCACAGGCTGTCTGTTGTGGGGAGGGTAAGAGGAAGGAGTTTGTAAGCCGCTCTGAGACTCCCTTGGGAAGCGAAGGGCAGGGTATAAATCCAATCTCTTTCTCCTCCTCCTCCTCCTCCTCCTCCTCCTCCTTTAGAATGGTATAACTCTGTTCAGGATTGTGCTGTTGGTTGTGAGATTGTTCACTTACAAAAAATCCCCACGGTTTTTTTTGTTGTTGTTGTTCAGTCGCACAGTCGAGTCCGACTCTTCGCAACCCCAAGGACCAGATCACGCCAGGCCCTCCTGTCTTCTGCTGTCCGCTGAAGTTTGCTCAGTTCCATGTTCGTTGCATCGATGACACTGTCTGACCATCTCATTCTTTGCCGTTCTTCTTTGACTTCAATCTTTCCCAGCATCAGGGTCTTCTCCAGTGAATGCTCCCTTCTCATTTGGTGGCCAAAGTATTTGAGCTTCAGCTTCAGGATCTGGCCTTCCAGTGAACTGTCAGGGTTGATTTCTTTTAGGATTGACTGATTCCATCTCCTTGCCGTCCAAGGGACTCTCAAGAGTCTTCTCCAGCACCACAGTTCAAAAGAATCTATTCTTCGGCGCTCGGCCTTCCTTATAGTCCAACTCTTGCAGTATATCAGAATAACTGAAACATTTAAGGCCGATTTCACATGTGTTATGGATGGGACCTCTGAGGCTTGGTATCCCAGCCAAAGTTCACATTGAGGTTTTAACAGCAGTTCTCAGGATGAGGATCAGCAAGGACTGTGCCTCACACACACACACAAACACTTTGGCTGGCCTTTCCCTGTTCTGGAGAAAACTCCCAGGAGAGAACGGAGTCTGGCCAAGGGAGTAGCCACTGCCACTCTTCAAACACACCCAGGCCACTGTGGAGGGAGGGGGAAGGCTGCTGTGGGCAAACCAAGGCCAGAAGGAACGGATGCCAGTAGACTGAACGAAGCCCCAAGCCCAGAATCAGTCCTGAACACACCTGGAGTCCCGGGTGCAGTTCTGGAGGCCTCACTTCAGAAAGGACGTGGGCAAAATCGAGAGGGTGCAGAAGGGAGTGACGAGGATGATCAGGGGTCTGGAGACTGAGCTCTACGAGGAAAGGCTGAGGGACTTCTTGGGAATGTCTAGTTTGGAGAAGAGGAGATTGAGGGGGGACATGATTGCTCTCTTTAAATATCTGAAAGGCTGTCATTTGGAGGAGGGCAAGGAGCTGTTCCCGTTGGCAGCAGAGGACAGGACCCGAAGCAACAGGTTTAAGTTACATGCAGAAAGGTATCAGGTTTAAGTTACATGTAGGGAAAACTTCAGGGTCAGAGTGGTTCAAAGGTGGAATAACAGCTGCCTCGGGAGGGGGTGAGCTCCCCTTCACTGACCGCTTTCAAGGAGAGGCTGGAGGAAGAGCGATCAGGGATGCTCTGCATTGGGCAGGGGACTAGAGGGTCTATAGGGCCCCTCCCAACTCTCTATGATTCCATGAAAAGGGAATTCGGAGCTCCCCGAGGGAAGAAGGCAGGGCTCCCATTCATCTTTCTTTGGGGACCCTTGGTGGGTCTGAGGAATAACACACCCAGCACAAACTGCACTAACACACCCTGCGTGTTTGCTGGGAAGGCCATTCCCAGCTGGATTCACAGCCCCGCAGAGGCGTCCTGCCTCTCCCCATGGACAGCAATTCAATACTGGAGGGAAAGGGCTTTCGGCAGCTGCAACTGGATCCTGCTGCACTCCAGGGAGACGACGGGGCTATTTCCACTCCTGCACAGGTGCACACACCTCTGAGGCCCCGCTGCAAAGATGCAGAGAAGTGTGTTTTGCTCTCTCTCTCCCTCTCTCTGTCTCCAGTCTTCAGAATGCTGGGAGAGGCTCCTTGAACTAGATAGCTATTGTTTTAAACAGAACGGGGGCTGCGCATTAAACAACAACAACGCCAAAACTTAGCTATAAGGAGACCCGGCCAGGTGTCCTAGATAAGGGCTCCGCATTCAGCAAAGCCGCCCTCTTCCAAATGGCGCCTCAGCCTATGCCTAATTTTAGGCACTGTCCTGGTTTTTATAAATGTTAACTGATGTTGACAAAGCTACACACCTGCTGGAGTAAAACCAGGGCATTTGGAACTGTAGGAAGAAACAGGTGCAGGGAGAGGGAAGGGAAAAGAAACCGGCGCAGGCGCTCCAAGAAGAGGGGGGGGGGACTAGGCTGCAGCCCTGCTCAGTTAAGTGCGCGGACTCTAATCTGGGAGAACTGGGTTTGATTCCCCACTCCTCCACTTGCACCTGGCTGGGAGACCTTGGGCAAGCCATAGTTCTGGCACAGGTGTCCTTGAAAAAGAGCCCTTTCTGTCAAGAGCTCTCTCAGCCCCACCCACCTCCCAGGGTGTCTGTTGTGGGGAGGGGAAGGGAAAAGGAGTTTGTGAGCCACTCTGAGACTCCCTTGGGTAGGGAAGGGCGGGGTATAAATCCAATCTCCTCCTCCTCCTCCTCCTCCTTCTTCTTCTTCTTCTGTAATCACTGTAATTAACCCAAACAGGGCCTTGTTATCTGGGAGAACGGAGCGGTTTCAGATCCAAGATATGAGGCCAGGTGGACTCACCTTCTAGCTGTGTCTGAAGAAGTGACTGCAGGGACTCACACAGGCTCCTCCCCTGCCGCAAATTGTGTGAGTCTTGGAGGAGCTCCCGGACTGTGGCTCTTCTCTGCTGATTGGATTAGATAGACGATAGACAGAAGATAGATGATAGATATCAAAGTATCTTTCTAAAGTCATTTTAGCTCCACCAGGCATGCAGTGCAGAGGACTGAGGGGAGTGAGCTGCGTGACTCCCGGACAGCCCCTCCCCGGCCACAAAAGGTGTGAGTCTTTCAGGTGCTCCCAGACTCTGGCTCTTTTCTGCCATTACAGGCAGACTCACACAGACAGTCCAACGCAGCTACCCATCTTGAGCTGTGGTAGTGGAGTCTGATTTCCTTCTGCAGTAAGCAAAATCTATTCTCCCTTCCCCCCAATTCATGGTTTTGTCAAATAATTCAAGGGAGTCTAGGGTGATGGTAGACAATGAATGCTTCAACGCAACAACATGCGTCAGGAAACTTTTGGGAGACCCAGACAGCTCAGCAGCCATTCATGTTGGTGCGTATCAGAAAGACTTTGCTGTACATTAAACCATAAGACTTCTTTTAAAACTTTCATAGTGTTTAATTACATGCAACTGTGTTGCTCTTCATTTGAAGAACTGGCGACATAACACAGTGGGGCAACAGGGAGGGGGTTCCTGTGTGCTGTCTACAACTGTTTACATGCACGGAGAGCCAGTTAGCGAACAGGCTGGAACTGCTCATCAGCAGCCTGAACTGGCTGCCAGACAACTGACCCCGTGCCCATAGTGGGCGAGCACACTGTGAGCCAGACCAGCAGGCTCCTGAACATCACTACTCAAAACCAAACCTCAAAAGGGGCACCAGATTTATGAGGATTAATAACAGGAACTCAGATCTCTTCCAAGAAAACAAAGTTACTGTTTTCAGTTCAATCCGGAAATTATTATCATTCTTTTCAGTATAAGAATGTTAGCTTAAAAAACTCCAAACCTGATTATCTGCTGTAAGACCTCCCGTAATGCTTCAACCTAATAGATGGATATCAGGGTCCAAATACTCTTTGGAATGAGTGTCTCCAAGTAACACATTAGTTATAGAACAAACATAACCGAAAACTGTGTCTCATTTACCTCCTTAGAGGAAAGATTCCTGGCATGGAATTAAGCTCTGACTCACAAAAAGCTTATACTAAAATAAAGGCGGGTTAGTCCTTAAGGTGCCCTCGGACACTTGCTCTATTCTGTAGCATTGCGACGGAATCCTCTCTTTGTTTTTTTTTTAAGTCAAATTATTTCCATAAGGATTTCCTTGACAAACCCAACATTTCTTAGTTCTGATATAAAGGGAAAGTGTCACATTTTCCTCTGGGTCATTCCGTCAGTTGGTTTCCCTCCTACCAGCCATCTCCGATATAGACCAAGGGTGGCCAAACCTGCCCAGTTTGAGAGCCACAAAGAATTAATGCCAGATGTTTGAGAGCCACAAGACGTGACCAAATATCACACACACGTTTTTATTAAAAAGCATATATGCAGATTTGCTTTTTTATTAACATTAAATGTGACTGCCAAAAATAGAAACCAAAGGGGTCAAAACAGATATTAATAATGATATTTATTTGTCCAATGATATTTATTTGTTTGCTAATGATAGTTATTTGTCTAAGAGGGAGAGAGAAAGAGAGAGGTGGAAAGAAAGCATGAAAGAGGTGGAAAGAGAGAGAGAAACAAAGAGCAAACGGGAGGGAGGGAAGGAGGGAGAAAAAGGGTGCCCCCCCCCTTCACTTCCCCAGCCGCCCTGCTGGGAGCCGCACAATACGTGTGAAAGTTTGGCCGAGCCACAGTTTGGGCACCCCTGATATAGACCCTCCTTGCCAACTACAGGAGTTTCCAAGCTAGGGCTGCCAATCTCCAGGTGGTGCCTGAAGATTGCACCTTACATTGCACCTAACCTCCAGATACTAGAGATCCATTTCCCCTGGAGAAAGCGGCTGCTTTGGAGAGTGAACTCTATGGGATTATAACTCACCCAAACCCTGCCCAAATCCTCCCCACCCCAGGCGCCTCCTCCAAATCTTCCGGCACTTTCCAGCCAGAGTTGGCAACCCTCTTCCAAGCCCACAGTCAGCTTGGCTACACTGTGAGGCTGGCCCCTCCCCCCACAGAGAGGTGAGGAAGCAAGGGAAGGGGGAAGAGGACCAGGCCGAAGGGAAGGGAGGGAGGAGAGGAGAGGGCTGGGCCATTACCTCCATCCACACAATGGAGGGAGGGAAGGGCAGGCTCCCACCGGGCCACCTTCTGGGACCAGGTATGCCTCCTGTTAGAAATATGTGTGCGTTTCAAGGTCTAATCCAGTCATTATAGGGTTAATCTGCTTTACCTTTTGTGCTGTTGTTTAGACTAACCCGGAAGGGGAACCTGGCTCAGAGCCTATGAAAACAAAGCCCGTGAAATCTAAGTCTATTTACTCGCAATCACTGGTTAATGTATTCAGGTGATTTCCTTCTAGGGGTCAAGAAGAAGAAGAAGAAGAATCTCCATTACAGTTGTTGTTGTTGTGAGACCGTGTGTGGTCGGTCTGTTTTGTAGCTCTGAAGATGCAGCCTTAGTCTTTGTTATTTAGTAGATTCCCCTGTGAACCCTTCCCTTAGAAATAAAGATTTTTACTCAGAAAGAAATGCCTCCTCTCCAATGAAGCAAAGATCCATTGCAAACTCTGAATATCTAAGTATTTTTGCCTATTTTTCCAACACCTCCTGGGGCTGCCACATGAGGGGGGTGGACAGGGAGGTGGGGGGAATTCTGTGGGGGCCTCAGAGCTGCTTGCTACCCCCCACACACCCCTCTGGCGCCCAAGGCAATTGGGTAGGTGCGCCTAGTGGGTAGACAGCCCTGCTAAGAGAATGCATCAAGCCCCCAGCTGGGGGAAGCCGGCCACCCCTGGTCATCGTGAACCCGAGGGTTGGCCATGAGAAATCAGAAGGTCAAGGGTGCTGGTTTTCTGAAAACAGAGCATGCTTTTCTTTTCTTTCTCTCTTTCTCTTGAGGAGTCAGATTGTGCAGAAGTAGCTACAGCTTTACAGGCAGTGGGTTGGATTCAGCGGAGCCTTTCTGTGGGCTGAAAGATTCCCACCAGTGAGTGTGGCTTTATCTGGCTCTGGTTTGCAAGCGTAATCTGTCTGGAGTCCCAGTGAAGAAGTCGTACTGCAGATGAAGGTGATGATGATGAAGATGATGAGGAGGAGGAAAACACCGGGAAGTAACTCCACAATAGGCTCTTGAAGAAAGATACGGAAGGACTTGTCCTAGCTACACAAGAGCGGGCACTTGAAGGGAACAGGGTGAAAGCCGAGATTCAGAACACCGGGGATTACATTCCAGCAAATGTTGACTTTGCAAGACAAAGGATGAAACAGTCGATCACATGGCCAGTGCCTGCAGTAAAATTGCTCAAACTGACTATTTACAGAAAGTCACGATAGAGTTGCAGCTCTGTTGCACTGGGATCCTTGCACGAAGTATGGCTTACCATCAGCCAGAAATTCACGGGAGCACGGACCAAACAAAGCCATGGAGAATGAGGAAACAAAGATTCTTTGGGACTTCTAATTACAAACAGTTAAACACCAGGAGCATAACACCTCTGATATCATAATTGCAGGGGGAAATGAGAAATAGGGTTCAGATCACTGACACTGCAATCCTAGGAGGCAGCAGAATAATAAAAAAAGAACAGGAGAAGATCACAAAATACCAAGACCTACGAATAGAGTTTGGCCACCAAATGAGAAGGGAGCGCTCACTGGAGAAGACCCTGATGCCGGGAAAGAGTGAAGGAAAAAGAAGAAGGGGACGGCAAAGGATGAGGTGGTCAGACAGTGTTATCGATGCAACGAACATGAAATTAAGGAAACTCTGGAGCACGACAGAAGACAGGAGGGCCTGGCGTGATGTGGTCCAGGGGGTCGCGAAGACTCGGACTCGACTGTGCGACTGAACAACAACAACATGAATAGAGTTAGAGCATCTCTGGTAGAAGAAGGTGACCATTGTGCCAGTTGTCACTGGAGCCCTTGGAGAGGAGTGCCTAGAAGTCTCAAGAAACACCTGGACATTCTGGGCATTAAGCAAATAACAGCAGCTCAGCTCCAGAAGACAATGTTGCCTGGAACAGCAAGGATCCTGAGATGAGACATCTGCCGTTTCCAAGAACTTCTCTAGATCTCAGATTGCAGAACTCTTTCTACCAGTCCAATATCTGACTGTGACAGTCCTTCTTCATCATCACCCACCATCATCTCCAGTCATCATGATGCCGCCTTCCTCCCCTCGCTGCAGCCCAAAATGCTCCCCAGAGCTATTCTTGGGGGGGACAGTGGACTGCCAGGGACTGGCCTTGGGGGGGGTGTGCGTAGGGGACGGAGCAGTTGTGCTCTGCGGGTGGAAACGCTCCAGAGGATCCCAGCCAGTTCCCTCAGTTAACGGCTCTCCCTCGGGACACGCATGTTGGCGAGGAAACCGAAATGTATCGGCAAGGTTTTCAGGAAGCCGTCGGTCTGAACGCAGCGTGCAGGAATGTTCTACAAAGCCCAGTCACTGCGCAGTTGAGTAGCATGGACCTTATCAACGCCATCATGGCTCAGGAACTCTGGATGGCATCCCACCCACGGGAAGGTCTGTGGCGTTTCTGGCCATGCAGGGAAGCCGGGTCAGGGTTACTGAACCGCTGCAGACTGAAGGAGGGCCCATTAAGTCTATCAAGGGGAATTCACGCCAAAATGATCGTTGCCACACTTCTCCTGGGCTCCATGCCGCAGCAACCAGATTTTCAGGTTTCCCTGGAGCAACAAAGCCCTAACGATTGACTGGGGAGTCGTACAGTGACCAGCGGGGCGGCCGGGTCACAGAGGCAGGCCACTACTTTCCAGCTCCCTTACAGCCCCAGGGCTCATTCAAGGTCCTCCGGGGTCACCACAATCAGGCCCGATGGCCTGTCGCCTTGTCCTGGGGGAGCAAGCGGAGGCCCAGCCCCACCTCGTGGGATCCCCCCACAGCTGCAGTTTGGGTGACTCTTGCAGAGAACCCGCCCGAGAATCACAGAATCATAGAGAGTTGGAAGGGACCTCCAGGGTCATCTAGTCCAACCCCCTGCACAAGGAAGGAAATTCACAAATACCTCCCCCCACACACCCAGTGACCCCTGTTCCACACCCAGAAGATGACAACAAACCTCCAGGGTCCCTGGGGCCATACTGGCCTGGAGAAAAACTGCTTCCTGACCCCAAAGTGGCGACCAGCATTTCCCTGGGCGTGTAAGAAAGGTTAATGTAGCACATCATGTTAAACCGGCCTACGTCAAACAACCCCTGTCGAATATCCCCCTTTTTCACATCTCAGGTCTGAAATAGATGCCGAACTTGCTTAGGGTTTTACTGTGCCATGCTAGCACTTTGCTTGGCATTCCATTTTTGGTACCATTTTCTGAGTTGCCAAGTAGCTTGACTGAATGCGTAGATGCCTGAAGTTGTGTGCTCTCCTCTGTACTGGCGAAGGAGTAGACATTAAGCCGGGCTCCCACTCCCGGTCTCCGGGCACCGTCCTCAAGAAATGCGCAACCCCTTTCTCCTCAATCGCTGCAAGTCGTTATGGACAGGGAAACTGGGTCTCCATACTAGAGCCGTGCACTGAGTGGGCAGCCCTAGAACATGCCCCCAAGGACCCTCTGCAACACTTGGCACTTCTGGAACAGGTTGGCAGCAGTGTTCCCTCTAAGCTGAGTTAGTGTGAGCCAGCTCACAGTTTTTTAGCCTCTGGCTCACACATTTTTGTCTTAGCTCAAGGAGGATGGCTCCAAGGCAAACCTAATTTATGCAGCAGCCAAATCACCCGCTCACAACTTTAATGCCAGCAGCTCACAAAGTAGAATTTTTGCTCACAAGACTCCACAGCTTAGAAGGAACACTGGTTGGTAGGGTTGCCAAATCCAGGCTGGGGGATTCCCAGGTGTTTGGGGATGGAGGGTGGGGAGCCTGGGATCCAGCAGGGTACAATGCCACCCTCCAAAGCAGCCATTTTCTCCAGGGGAACTGTAGTCTGGAGATGATGTGTAATTCCAGGAGGCCTCCAGGCCTCACCTGGAGGCTGGCAACCTTACAAAGAGGTGCTCCGAGGCAGGCAAGCCCTTGTGGGGACCGAGTCCTTCAGCACAGGGAGCTCAGAAGCCAGCCGCGCTGTCCTCTTGCCCGCCGCCTCACAGCACAGCCAAACCGAAATGCCACCCAGCTGGAGCGGAGCCTCCCGCAGACGGAGAGAGGGCGTTGGAGCGTGGGCTGCGCCAGGGAAAACAGATTTCTTCTTCTTAAAAAAAAAAACAGTCGGGCAAGTTCTCCCCTGTTTTTTTTAGCACTCGGTTGTGTAAACATCTCCCTTCAGATTCAGAGAGGGAGAGAGAGAGAGAATCCTCCTTGGCAGGGTGGCAGCCCAACTGTCGGGTCATGACGCTCACCCTGCCGCGGCTCTTTCCCCACCTGCTCCCACCACCGAGAGGCCGCATCCACCGCCGGGAGCCAGGAGTGCCCTGAACACACACACACACACACACACACACACACACGGAAACAGAAAGGCCCGGGCTGCTGGGGGTTCCTGTTTCTAAGCAGGTGCCCCTGGCGCTGTCAGGGCCAGACTTGGGGGCGACAGTCCCGGGCTCAGCGGCTCAGCAGAGGGCCCTCAAAACAGGCCTGGAGCTCCAGAAGGGAACTGCACACTGCCGCCTGGAGAGGGTCACGCCCTGTAAGACCACAAAGTCCAGAGTCCCGAAGTAGCTAATTGTAAGCAGGGCTGCCAGTTCCGGGTTGGGAAACCCCTAGAAGTTTGGGGGCAGAGCCTGGCGAAGGGAAAGACCTCAGCAGGGCCGGATGCCGGGCAGGCCACCCTCCAAAGGAGACTGTTTCTCTTGGGGAGCTGATGTCAGAGTCTCGCAGTGATCCGTTCCCTACAACTGCCCTAAGCTGAGGGGTCTGCGTTCCCAGCCAAAGCAGCAGCAGGGCGCCAAGGTCACCGGCCTGGGTGAGTAGAGAAGGCGAGCCAGGAAGAAACGGAAGCTAAGATTCCACTACAGCCGCAGACCATCCATCAGCTTCCCCGCCCCCTTCTACCAGCCATGACAGTGGCCTAGCAGACACTGGTCTGACCCAGCAGGGCTCTTCTGGTGTCCTTATCAGGGGAAGGCCTCAACCTCCATGCCCTGTTGTTGGCCCTCCAGAGGAACTGGCTGGCCCCTGTGTGAGACAGGATGCCAGACTAGATGGGTCACTGGTCTGATCCAGTAGGGCTTTTCTTATGTTCTTATAGATAGATTCATAGCCATGGTGGCTGAGGGGAACCTCCACATTCAAAGGCACTAAACCTCTGAATCCCGGAGCCAAGGAGAAGGCCTCGGCCTCTATGCTGGTCTGACCCAGCAGGGCTCTTCTGATGCTCTTCTCAGGGGAAGGCCTTGACCTTGATGCCCTGTTGTTGGCCCTCCAGAGGAACTGGCTGGCCCCTGTGTGGGACAGGAGGCTGGACTGGATGGACCCTCCCTGGTCTGACCCAGCAGGGCTCTTCTGATGCTCTTCTCAGGGAAAAGCCTTGGCCCCTCTGCCCTGTTCGTTGGCCCTCCAGAGGAACTGGTTGAGGCCCCTGTGTGAGACGGGAGGGTGGACTAGATGGACCCTCACTGGTCTGATCCAGCAGGGCTCTTCTGGGGTTCTTATGTCCGTTTACAACCAACACTCGACATCACTATCTAAACTGGGCCGGTCACCAAAACATAGCAAAACCAGGCGAATCACAAACACAGCTGACTCCCCAGTTATGAGGGGGGAAGTGACTTTTAAAATCAATCAAAAGAGAAAAGGGAAAATAAGAGACCGATAAGAAATGAGTATGTTCCTGGAAGCACAGAATATTGAGCGCAGATGAGAGTCAGGGACAGAGGCTGAGCAAGTCAGTCGGGAGAGGTCTAGAATCCCACCATGGATGGTTTTATGGGTGGGTGGGTGGATTTCCAAACTGTTCTCCCCATGACGATTCCTTGTGAGGCCCCCAATTGTTTGAACAACCGGTCCCTAGCTGGGGTGGGCTGCCTGTATTCTGAGGGACTGGGGCCCGCCCAATTGAAGCTGGGCTTATTTTGTCAGGCAATTTGGTTGGCTTTGGCGGTGTGTGTGTTTTCCTGACCTTTGCCCAAATCCAAAAGAGAACAGAAAGATCCAGGCATTCCGTGGGACTCTCCTTCCACTCCTGAACAGCAGCGTGAGACGCGTGCCATGCTATTTTCTTTGTTTTAACTAGTGCAATGTCCTCCTCAAAAGCCAGCATCACTTCTAGCACTTGCTAGATCTTAGACAGATATAACAGGGCGATTTAACCTAGTTTTTACAAGGATTCTGGCATTCTTCTTAGTTCAAGCAAAGCACGTCGGAATATTCCTAATCTTGCAGCATGCAAAGATTCCAATAGCAAGGATATTCGTTTCATTTATGCTGCTGTCTTAACAGAAAGCAAGACCCTTAGACGAAACAAGCAACAAACCAGAGAGGCGGGGAGCAGAGGAGGAGAGGAATCTTTAGCACCAAGCCTTTTTGTTGTGAATCTTGCGTGTTCCCTGCTTCCGTCTTCTAAGGGAAACGCGACAGAGGTTTCTTTTCCTTCGGGTGGAAGTGCACCAAGGAATTACCATGTCTTTGTAACGTTGGCTTTATTACTCCGCATGCACGCAGCACACAATGGAAGCAAACAGGCACTCCTTCTGGAGGCAACCGACTCCCACGCATCGGATACGCCTGTGCACAAGCCCACCCCAAACCGAGGTCAACAGTTCCAGATAACTCTGCCTAGAAAGTCTCGGTTCCCTCTGCCTCCCTTCCACGCTCTCCGTCCGTCTCCCTCTGAGGCTGCTCCTCCCAGCCTGAGCCATGCTTCTCATCAGAGCCTGGAGGAAATATCTTTTTCCCAAAAGCTAAGGAAAGACTGCCACTGATTAAGAGACCATTGATACCACAAATTTCCACGGATCAAGCACCAGCAGACCACCGCAGGCCATTAGCAAGACATCAAGCTTTACAAGAGCCATTCCCACCAGAAGCAGCGACAATATCCCAGTGAGTCTGGCACCAGCCCAAACGGAACCCTTTGTGCTACTCTTCCCCCAGCAAGGGAACCGGAACAGTTCTCCGTAAACAGTGCTCGCTGATTACAAAACCTGGGTGATTCTTGCACCAAGAGGCAGCGTCACTCACCAACTCCCTGAGAAGTTTATGGTGGGATCCGGCCCCTGGAATCCCACTAGCTGCTGGGACCCAGCTGAGCCCCAGGGCCTGCACAGAGGTCACTCAGCTCGGTTCTGACAAGAGCTGTCCTTGAGAAAAAGAGCCGTTTCTGTCAAGAGCTCTCTCAGCCCCGCCTCCCTCACAGGGTGTCTGTTGTGGGGAGGGGGAGGGAAAGGAGTTTGTAAGCCACTCTGAGACTCCGAGTGAAGGGCGGGGTATAAATCCAGTCTCTTCCTCCTCCTCCTCAGTAGGGATGTCAGCTTCCAGATTGTACCTGGGGATCCACCCCCAAATCTCCAGGAATTTCCTAACCTGGATCTGGCAACCCTACTGCCCTCCGTCCCCCACCAGTGCCCAGTCAGAGCAGGCAATGCTGTCCTTGGTAGGCTGGTGGTTTGACTCCAAACGAGGCAGCTTCCCGCGTTCAAACCCATGACCTTCATCAGCCTCTTTGCTTTCCCTGCGGTAACAAGCAGGTTGCAGTGCATGAAAGACCTCCTGCCCACTTCTAAACTTGGACTGATTGCATGATGATGATGATGATGATGATGATGATGATGATGAGACTGGATTTATACCCCACCCTTCACCACCCAAAGGAGTCTCAGAGCGGCTTACAAACTCCTTTCCCTTCCCTTCCCCTCCCCATAACAGCTCTGACAGAACTGTGGCTTACCCAAGGTCATCCAGCAGGTGTGAGTGGAGGAGTGGGGAATCAAACCCGGTTCTCCCAGGTTAGAGTCTGCGCACTTAACCACGACTCCAAACTAATAAGCACATTGTCCAGTGGTGTTTTGCAAGTGTAGACATCTAGGAGACCTAAAGTGGAGATTTCCATCTGCATCGGTTTGGCTTTGCGTGCAGCCATTTCACACTCAACATTTCCTTCTCCACTCTCCTGCCTCTTCAATGGCACCGACCTTGTCCAACCAAAGGGGATGTTGAGATAGCAACCAAGGACATACCTACACGCTACAATCACAGGAGAAAAAAAATACATGCACCCACCACAATATCTATCTATCTATCTATCTATCTATCTATCTATCTATCTATCTATCTATCTATCTATCTATCTATCTATCTATCTATCTATCTATCTATCTATCTATCTATCTATGCACCTTAGAAAACTGATGAGCCCAGGTTATTCCCAGATGCACGTGCACAGGTGTGTAATGATGCATGGATGTGGGTGCATAATGTCCTTCAGAAGACAGAATGCACCAGGGTTTCTTGCAGTCATATGAGCGTGCAGGGCAACCCTAAATCGCTTGGCAGGGAGGCAACGGAAAGATATCCAGGATTCCCCCCCACACACACACACACACTCGCACTCAGCACAATAAATGATTAATCTCCATGTCCCCTCCACAGAAATGAGTCTCCATTCAAGCATCACAGAAGGCATTCTTTTTCCAACACAGAGAACAATTCTCGAAGTTAAATTTTAAGTGGCTGAGAGCCTCGGCCTCCTCAGTTTTATGTAAGATTCAGCCTCCTGAGCCCAAATCTCCCAGGACACGGAGCTTTTAGGGGTCTAAGTGGGTCCCTTTCTCCATTTCCCTCTCGTTTTTTCCTTCTTTCCCCTCTAGATATTTTAGGATCTGAACTACTCTCAGCACTCTGACGACAACGCTTGTGCTCCACCCTCCGTCAGGCTGTTCAAGAAAGGAAGAAAGAAAGAAAGAAAGAAAGAAAGAAAGAAAGAAAGAAAGAAAGAAAGAAAGAAAGAAAGAAAGAAAGAAAGAAAGAAAGGAAGGGAGGGAGGGAGGGAGGGAGGGAGGGAGGGAGGGAGGGAGGGAGGGAGGGAGGAAGGAAGGAAGGAAGGAAGGAAGGAAGGAAGGAAGGAAGGAAGGAAGGAAGGAAGGAAGGAAGAAAGAAAGAAAGAAAGAAAGAAAGAAAGAAAGAAAGAAAGAAAGAAAGAAAGGGAGGGAGGGGGGAGGGGGGAGGGAGGAAGAAAGGAAGGAAGGAAGGAAGGAAGGAAGGAAGGAAGGAAGGAAGGAAGGAAGGAAGGAAGGAAGGAAGGAAGGAAGGAAGGAAGGAAGAAAGAAAGAAAGAAAGAAAGAAAGAAAGAAAGAAAGAAAGGGGAGGGAGGGAGGGGGAGGGAGGGAGGAAGGAAGGAAGGAAGGAAGGAAGGAAGGAAGGAAGGAAGGAAGGAAGGAAGGAAGGAAGGAAGGAAGAAAGAAAGAGAGGGAGGGAGGGAGGGAGGGAGGGAGGGGAGGGAGGGAGGGAGGGAGGGAGGGAGGGAGGGAGGAAGGAAGGAAGGAAGGAAGGAAGGAAGGAAGGAAGGAAGGAAGGAAGGAAGGAAGGAAGGAAGGAAGGAAGGAAGGAAGGAAGAAAGAAAGAAAGATAGAAAGAAAGAAAGAAAGAAAGAAAGAAAGAAAGGGGAGGGAGGGGGGAGGGAGGGAGGGAGGAAGGAAGGAAGGAAGGAAGGAAGGAAGGAAGGAAGGAAGGAAGGAAGGAAGGAAGGAAGGAAGGAAGGAAGAAAGAAAGAAAGAAAGAAAGAAAGAAAGAAAGAAAGAAAGAAAGAAAGAAAGAAAGAAAGAAAGAAAGAAAGGAAGGAAGGGAGGGAGGGAGGGGGAGGGAGGGAGGAAGAAAGGAAGAAAGGAAGGAAGGAAGGAAGGAAGGAAGGAAGGAAGGAAGGAAGGAAGGAAGAAAGGAAGGGAGGGAGGGAGGGAGGGAGGGAGGGAGGGAGGGAGGGAGGGAGGGAGGAAGGAAGGAAGGAAGGAAGGAAGGAAGGAAGGAAGGAAGGAAGAAAGAAAGAAAGAAAGATAGAAAGAAAGAAAGAAAGAAAGAAAGAAAGAAAGAAAGAAAGAAAGGGAGGGAGGGGGGAGGGAGGGAGGGAGGGAGGGAGGGAGGGAGGAAGGAAGGAAGGAAGGAAGGAAGGAAGGAAGGAAGGAAGGAAGGAAGGAAGGAAGGAAGGAAGGAAGGAAGAAAGAAAGAAAGAAAGAAAGAAAGAAAGAAAGAAAGAAAGAAAGAGGAGGGAGGGAGGGAGGGAGGGAGGGAGGGAGGGAGGGAGGGAGGGAGGGAGGGAGGGAGGAAGGAAGGAAGGAAGGAAGGAAGGAAGGAAGGAAGAAAGAAAGAAAGAAAGAAAGAAAGAAAGAAAGAAAGAAAGAAAGAAAGAAAGAAAGAAAGAAAGAAAGAAAGAAAGAAAGAAAGGGGAGGGAGGGAGGGAGGGAGGGAGGAAGAAAGGAAGAAAGGAAGGAAGGAAGGAAGGAAGGAAGGAAGAAAGGGAGGGAGGGAGGGAGGGAGGGAGGAAGGAAGGAAGGAAGGAAGGAAGGAAGGAAGGAAGGAAGGAAGGAAGAAAGAAAGAAAGAAAGAAAGAAAGAAAGAAAGAAAGAAAGAAAGAAAGAAAGAAAGAAAGAAAGAAAGAAAGAAAGAAAGAAAGAAAGAAAGAAAGAAAGAAAGAAAGAAAGAAAGAAAGGGGAGGGAGGGAGGGGGGAGGGAGGGAGGAAGAAAGGAAGGAAGGAAGGAAGGAAGGAAGGAAGGAAGGAAGGAAGGAAGGAAGGAAGGAAGGAAGGAAGGAAGAAAGAAAGAAAGAAAGAAAGAAAGAAAGAAAGAAAGAAAGAAAGAAAGAAAGAAAGAAAGAAAGAAAGAAAGAAAGAAAGAAAGAAAGAAAGAAAGAAAGAAAGAGGAGGGAGGGAGGGAGGGAGGGAGGGAGGGAGGGAGGGAGGGAGGGAGGGAGGGAGGAAGGAAGGAAGGAAGGAAGGAAGGAAGGAAGGAAGGAAGGAAGAAAGAAAGAAAGAAAGAAAGAAAGAAAGAAAGAAAGAAAGAAAGAAAGAAAGAAAGAAAGAAAGAAAGAAAGAAAGAAAGAAAGAAAGAAAGAAAGAAAGAAAGAAAGAAAGAAAGAAAGCCCACGTGTGCAGAGAGACCCGGATCCTCTTTGGTCGGCAGCCGTCCCGGCGGGCACTCAACTGTGAGGTTTGCCATCACCAGGAACCAGCTGGGGTCCCCTGCGGAATTGCTCTGGCTCTGTGTGGGAGGGGAACCCAACTATTTGGACAGACAGACAGACATACACACAAATCTTTGCATCTGGGATTCGATAAACTCTCAGGAGTCTGAGCAAGCCAATTTCTTCACCTTCCCTCCCGCCACTGCTCTTGTTTCCAGCTCTTCCTGATCCCGCTCAGCGCTTCCCAGCCCTTTCGGGGGGCACAGGATTTCCCTTTCCGTGACCTCACACAGCCCCGCTGTTCTGGGGACCCCCCCTCCCAAGCAATGCTCCCTCTAAGCTGTGGAGTTGTGTGAGCAAACATTCTACTTTGTGAGTTCCTGGCATTAAGGTTGTGAGCGAGCGATTTGGCTGCTGCATCAATTAGTTTGCTCTGCAGCCCCATCCTTCCTGAGCCGAGACACAAATGTGTGAGCCGGAGGCTAAAAAGCTGTGAGCTAGCTCACACCGACTCAGCTTAGAGGGAGCACTGCTCCCAAGTGCACAGATAACGCCTGACCTCGTTTCTGCCTTGGCGGCTCTCGTGATCTGCAGCCGCCACCGCCACCCGCTTTATTATTTGACACAGGAAGAAAAGCCTCACCCTCGCCATGGCGGCCCAAGAGTCACGTGCAGAGAGGCCCCGAGGATTCAGGGGCCAGCGGGAAACTTCAGGGTCCCCAAACCCCCACAGCATTTCTTTCTTTCCACTTTTGCACCCGCTTCTCCAGTTTTAACTGCTCCTTCCCAAATTTTTACAGGAAACCAAATGCCCTGTGTGCAAGTAATGTGCAAGTAATGTGATCTCCCCCCCCCTCTCCTTTTCGCCCTTCAGCTAAGCACCAAATTCGGGCTTCCCGGAAAGAGAATCCCTGCAGGCGTTAAGAACGTCTACAGAGCAAAGCGCCCCGTAAGCCATCAGGCCCGTCACCTCCTGTTCCCGGTTCCTGTCTGATTAGGGGATGTGCCAGAGGGCCATTCGCTGGAGCTGTGCTGCAGTGGCAGGCCAGCCCCTCCCTGGGCAATCGAGGCCTGATCCAGCCCCAGATGGCTGCTGGGACGTCTGAATGCGGAGGACCACTGTCAAGCCGGAGCAGCAACTCCTGTTCTGGAGCTGAGGATTCGTGACAATTAGAAAATGTTTCACGAAAAACTGGGGGGGGGGGCGCCTACAGTTACGCAAGCCATGCTTCCCGGGGGGGGGAGTAAGCCACACAGCTGCATGCAGTTCCATTGTGTGGCGCCCTCGTTGCAGCATTAGAATGCAAGAGAGACGGTTCTCCGTAGCAACACGCAGGGCAGAAGGAACTCAACCAACCTCCCGGCAATGGGAGGCACCGTCCACCAGAGCTGGCGGCCTCTGCCCTCGCGGAATGATCTCCCACGCCCGCCCCGGCTCGATCGGTTCCCAGGGTCATCGGCTGCCTTGAGCCAAGAGAAAACACGAGGGGTAAATAGTCTAATAGATACGATGAAGAACAGAGGCAGGCCCATCAGAAGAGGCCAGCCTGGTGCCAGCAGCTGCATCATCTCCAGCCCCCATGGCGCACACCCCACTCCAAAGCTGACACACTGATCTGCCGTCTGCCGCGCAGTGCGATGCGGCTGCGAAGAAAGCCTGCATGAGCGTGCAGTGCAGTGTGACTGCAAAGAAAGCTGATGCAATCTTAGGATGCATTAACAGAAGACGCATCATGTCCAGACCACGGGAGGTGGTGGTTCCACTCTATTCGGCTCTGGTCAGGCCTCACCTGGAGTCCTGTGTCCAGTTTTGGGCACCACATTTGAGGAAGGATGTTGACCAGCTGGAGCGTGTCCAGAAGAGGGTGACCAGGATGGTGAGAGGGTTGGAACCCAAGTCTTATGAGGAAAGGCTGAAAGAGTTGGGTATGTTTCGCCTGGGAAAGAAAAGGCTTAGAGGGGACACGATTGCAGTCTTCAAATATCTGAAGGGCTGTCATGTAGAAGATGGAGCAGATCTTTTCTCTCTTGCTCCGGATTGCAAGACTAGATCTAATGGGTGGAAATGACAAGGAAGTTGATACCGGCTAGATATCAGGAGAAACTTCCTAACTGTAAGAGTAGTTGAGCAGTGGGACAGACTGCCTCGGGAGGTGGTGGATGTTCCTTCCCTGGACATTTTCAAGTGGAGGCTAGATGACCATGTTTTGGGTATGTTGTAGGGCTATCTTTTGGCTACACTCCTGCAGAGTGCAGGGGGTTGGACTAGATGACCTGCAAGGTCCCATCCAACTCTAACATTCTATGATTCTATGCAAGGTGTGTTTCCACCTGTCCTCCCAGCCTCTTGGTTCTCCCTTGAGGCTCTTCACTGAGTGTTCTGGGCATGCAAAGCGTTTCCTTTGAAGGAATCCAAGGCGATCCACTAGGCCAGAGTGCCAGACCAGGACCTGGGAGCTGGGTTCAAGTCCCCTCCCTCCTTCACGCACTCTCACCCACTCTCAACCTAACCTCCCCCACAGGGTTGTAGTGCTGGCGAAATGGAGGAGAGGATCCAAGCGACAGCCGTGGGCAGTCTGATTCTACTACAAAACTTATGAGTTAAGTTTCTCTCCAGATCCATCTAATGATTTAAAGGAGAGTAAGTGTTTAAAACTGGGGGGGAAATATTTGACAAGCAATTATATAGATACCGGTGAATGCAACTCCCTCCTGCTTGGCCGAGACTCTTACCGCAAAGGCCATTCTGCAGGGCTTCCAGTCACACGGAGGCAGCTTCAGAGGGTCAGCGAGTGCACAGTCACCATTTTGTGCAGAGAGGACCAGGCACACATTTCCCATCTTGGGGACACATGGATGGGAGGCTGGGTTTTTGAGGGGATATGCACGGAAAAATTATTCATGTTGCTCTATTCACACAAAATGGTGACCACGCATATTTGGAAGACTGCCTGTAGTCCACACTCCTGTTGTACGCAGGTGGTGCACCAAAACCATCTGAAAAGTGCCAATCAGTAAAGAAGCCCATTTAATTCAGTAGGAAATGAACATAAGAACCTAAGAGAAGCCAATGTTGGGTCAGGCCAATGGCCCATCCAGTCCAACACTCTGTCACATAGCGGCCAAAAATACCAGAGGCCCTCAGGAGGTCCAGCAGTGGGGCCAGGACACTAGAAGCCCTCCCACTGCTGCCCCCTCCAGCACCAAGAATAGAGTGCATCACCTGCCCCAGACTGAGAGTTCCTATCTATTCCTTGTGGCTAATAGCCACTGATGGACCTCGGCTCCATATGTTTATTCAGACTGAGAGTTCCTATCTATTCCTTGTGGCTAATAGCCACTGATGGACCTCGGCTCCATATGTTTATTCAGTTCCCTCTTGAAGCCATCCATGCTTATGGCTGCCACCGCCTCTTGTGGCAGTGAATTCCATGTGTTGATCACTCTTTGGGTGAAGAAGGACTTCCTTTTATCCATTCTAACCCAACTGCTTGGCAATTTCACTGAATGCCCACTTGAGTCCTTGTGTTGTGAGAAAGGGAGAAAAAGCTCCCGACTGAGCACCTTCACGCTGCCCTCCAAAGCAAAATTACATCCTTCTACGCCCCTTGACTCCAAAGGATTGAGAAGCCGGCTGCTCCGCTCAGGATGGCGCTGTTACGCTCCAGTTTGTGAGCTTATATAAAGGTTGAACACTGAAGTCCAAGGCCAAACAAAGATTGCTTATGTTGTATAATTATAGTGATTAACTCCACGCCACAGAAGAAAGAAAATGAGCCAAAGAACATACATAAACACCATGAAGTATCGGTTTACTAATATCCCATGGATTGCTTCAACAGTCCTACCTCGAATTTTGTCCCTGATGAAAGGAAAGAAGAGGGGGAGCAGGCAGATCAGCCCCTTCAGTTCTTGTGCTGGGAACCGAGGGGACGGATGACTTCCTCCCTCCACCAACACCAGGTTCTCCTGAGGAAATGAAGAGGAGGAGGAGGAGGAGGAGGAGGAGGAGGAGGAGGAGGAGGAGGAGGAGGAGGAGGAGGAGATTGGATTTATGCCCCCTGCCCTTCACTTGGAGTCTCAGAGCGGCTCACAATCCCCTTTCCCTTCCCCTCCCCACAACAGACACCCTGTGAGGCAGGTGGGGCTGAGAGAGCTCTGACACAAACGGCTCTTTTTTTCAAGAACAGCCATGCCAGAACTATGGCTTGCCCAAGGTCATCCAGCAGGTGCAAGTGGAGGAGGAGTGGGGAATCAAACCTGGCTCTCCCAGATTACAGTCCATGCACTTAACCACTACACCAAACTGGTTCTCAAATGAAGCCGCCTGCCATTCCTATTCTGTCCTGTTTGTATGCAGAATAAAAACCCCGGACCTGCCGGAGAGCCCCAGAGAGACGGTCACGACACCCATTCATGAGCATCTTCGCTTTGGGTGCCGCATGGGAATGGAACGCTTGAATGCCGGGTTAAAGAATATGTCCCCCCCCCCCGGTTTTAAATGTGACGTTCCAGCAAACTTAGGCCTCATATTTGCATTACAAACTGCTCCTGACCTATATAAGTGTGATGTGTGAAGATGTCCTCCGTGAGCGCCTGCAGCGATTTCCAGTCTGGCAGGTAAGGACAGCAGCCGCACCCCCTCCCCCTGCGCCGTGCCATTTATTTCAACACTCTCTGCCTTTGCTACGGGGAACTTACATTAGAAATGCCCAGCACAAGATCCCCGCCTGAAGTGGGTTTCAGGTTAAAAGAAACAAAACACAGAACCAGCTAGGGCTAAAAGTTTCCCACACACCCCAGGCCATGCCAGGCCCTCCTGCCTTCCTCCGTCCTCCGGAGTTTGCTCAATTTCATGTTCGTTGCATCGATGACACTGTCTAGCCATCTCATCCTTTGCCGTCCCCTTCTTCTTCTTTGACCTTCAGTCTTTCCCAGCATCAGGGTCTTCTCCTCCAGTGAGGGCTCCCTTCTCACTTGGTGGCCAAAGTATTTGAGCTTCAGCTTCAGTCTCTGGCCTTCCAGGGAACAGTCAGGGTTGATTTCTTTTAGGATTGACTGATTCCATCTCCTTGCAGTCCAGGGGGGACTCTCAAGAGTCTTCTCCAGCCACCATAATTTGAAAGCATCTATTCTTCGGTGCTTGGCCTTCCTTACAGCCCAATTCTTGCAGGATGACTTTGGTGTAACTCAAAAGATGGCACACTTGTGTCAAGTGTTATGCGGCTGTTTCTGTGGTTTTACTCCTCACTGCTGCTGTTTGACTTTGGAGAATCTCCCACAGCCACCTAAGAGAAGAATTCTAGAGGAGGAGGAGGAAGAGAACGGTTACAAACAACATGCCATTTGGACTTCCCAAGGCCGAAGGAGGACAGGGCAGAGGGGAAACAGGCACGTGAAATGGCCTCATTTTACATATTTGGTGTGTCTCCTAAAACTAATCACCAACTTGGCTACTAGAAGACCTACCAAATTTTTCTTCACTTAGGCTCCCTGCCCATACAAGCGTTTTGTCACTTCCAAAAGTGCTACAGATTCTGCTGGCAGTGTTCCCTCTAAGCTGAGTTAGGGTGAGCTAGCTCACAGTTTCTTAGCCTCTGGCTCACACATTTTCGTCTAAACTCAGGAAGGGAGGGCTCCAGAGCAAACTAATTTATGCAGAAGCCAAATCACTCACTCACAACTTTAATGCCAGTAGCTCACAAGGTAGAATTTCTGCTCACAGGACTCCACAGTTCATAGGGAACATTGGCATCCAGCTGAACTGCCGTCCCAGTTAGCTTCTATGTAATCTGAGATCTTTTGCACACAGAACCCGTGTACGCCAACATCCTCAAAGGCTTCCACCGTTACAGTCTTGAGAATGAAATGCCTGCACACACAAGCACAAAGGACTTCATGTTCCAGGATACTCCCCTCCTTGATGAGTTTTTAACTTTGAGCCTGAGGAAACGTGCTGTGTAATCCAGAAGCTTGCACACTGCTTGGGGCACTGCAAAGAAGAGCCGATTTCATTGCCGCCCTCTGTGTTAGCAGAAGAGACCAACCCAAAACAGGGGCCAGTAAGGAAAACTGTCAGAGACAAGAGGCAGCTTTGACTTTCCCCTTTCTTCAAAAGGAAAGGGGGAGAAGGAGAGAGAGATCACACACCCTCACACCTCGGGCATCCTCTACCTGGGCAACGGATTTGCACTTGACTCATCTCAATCGCAGGTGAAAGGTATATGTAGAGGGAAATGGAATGTGGCCGTTTTCTAGGGACTCCTTTTGGATGCTGTTATGTCTTGGGACTGAAACATTCCAGGACTGTTCCACCAGAGACAGGCTGAGCTTGGAGCCCAGGAACAATAGCCCACCAGGACTCTGGAAGTAACCAGTCAAGAAGTTCTTCTCGGTCCCCTTTCTAATGGTTCATATTTAGATTTGTCTCCTGTGAATGCTCCAAATCTTCCCACCCCTTTGTTTGCTTGTAACCAGTCAAGAAGTAACGTTGTGTAAATAGCCTATCGTTGGGAGCGGGGTGTGTCTGGGTGGGGCCATCGCAAGCTATTCAAACAGGACTGGGGCCCGGGAGTCTTCAGTCTTGTTCTTGCTGAAATCACCAATAAAGTAGAGCTGACCACTAGACTTGGGGTCTGCGCCTCCACGGAACCTGGTATTTAACAGATGCCAACTAGAGAGTCCCTCTCACCGAATCTACCAAACACCGAGACACCCTGTCACACACGATGCTTGATCTGCCAAGGTCAGCATCGCCTACTTTGATGGCTCTCCAGGGTCTCGGGAAGAGGTCTTTTCACATCACTGATGACATCAAGGACTGGAGGCATCTCCTCTACCTATTTGGGTTAGGATGGAGGGAGATGGAGCACATCTTGTCCTCGTGGCAGTCAGAGAGAGATGCCCAAGAGAAGGAGAAGAAAGTTTGGATCCAGGGGCACACCTTTAAGACCAACAAAGTTTTATTCAGGGTGTGAGCTTTCGTCCCTGCGCACAAGCGCTCCTACCCAGAATACAATTGTGTTGGTCTTCAAGGTGCCCCCCTGGTCCCAAACTTTGTTCTGCTGCTTCAGGCCAACATGGTGACCCTCCTGGATCCATCTTCAGGAGAGAAGAAGTGAGCCAGAAGAAAGGCTGCCCTAAGCATGCTGGGTAAACAAGGAGACAGCAGCAGAGCAGAGAAGAGAAAGGGATACAGGAACTGACCAGTCTGGCCTCGGTAGCTCTCCTGCCCCCTCTGAGGAAGTGGTCTGCACAAGGGACCTCTGCACCGCCCCTCACTTCCGGCACCCGGGACTCTCTGCAGGCACAGGGGGTGCAAATCGTGGCCATCTGATGCCTCGAAGGCAACTGGCTGGAGAAAAGATGACCTGCTCAGAGGGGTCCTTGTTATCAATCCTCTCCTTGCTCCAACAGCAAATGCCTTCAATTAGTTCTCAGGTCAAGATTCATGTAGCAAGACATGAACCACTTATCTGATCTCCAGTTCATGGGAAGGTTTAGAACAAACTGAAGATCACTTTTCAAAATGAGCAGTACTCGGGAGCGCGTCTTATGCAACTCAGGCAAGCTTCGTAGCCATGCAACCTTCAAATGTGCTTTTAAGTGCTGTTTTGGATAGTGCCATGCACTACTTACGGCATTATTGCTTTGGGCCTCTGTGTTCATCACTTGAAAATCATATATGCACATTATATTTATGTCTGTTCATTTTAGTTTATGTCTTGTAAAGGTCACACTATGTAGTTTCTTTCTTGCTTTTGTGCTGGGCCCTCTCTCCCCTCTTCATAAGAACATAAGAGAAGCCAAATGTTGTATCAGGCCAATGGCCCATCCAGTCCAACACTTTGTGGCACACAGTGGCCAAAAACGCCAGGTGCCATCAGGAGGTCCAGCAGTGGGGCCAGGACACTGGAAGCCCTCCCACTGTTGCCTCCTCCCCAAGCACCAAGAATAGAGTGCATCACCTGCCCCAGACTGAAAGTTCCCATTTATACCCTGTGGCTAATAGCCGCTGATGGACCTCTGCTCCGGATGCTTATCTAATTCCCTCTTGAAGCCGTCCATGCTTGTAGCCGCCACCACCTCCTGTGGCACTGAATTCCATGTGTTCATCACTCTTTGTGTGAAGAAGGACTTCCTTTTATCCATTCTAACCCGACTGCTCAGCAATTTCATGGAGTGCCCACGAGTGCTTGTACTGTGAGAAAGGGAGAAAAGGACTTCCTTCTCAACCTGTTCTATCCCATGCATAGTCTTATAAACCTCGATCATGTCACCCCTCAGCCGTTGTTTCTCAAAGCTAAAGAGCCCCAAGCGCCTTAACCAGTAGCTGTGACTGGCATCCTCAGAGGTGTAACACAGAAAGACAGAGTCCTCTCTGTGTCAAGGTGAGCAGAAAAATGGTAGGCAGGTCATTTATATCTGCCCAGGAAGGTGGGGAAGGGCTGAGGTGGTTTGGCTTTGCCTGCTTCTCGTCAAAACCCTGGACTTCCGTGGAAGTCTCCCATCCAAATTCTAGCCGGGGTCGATCCTGTTTAGTTTCCAAGCCCGACAAGATCGGTCTGGCCTGGGCGATTCAGGCTATTATACTATATATATATATATATATATATATATATATATATATATATATATATATATAATTAAACAGGAATTCCCTCTACGTGTAATCTCTTTATGACTACACATAAGGCCTGTTCACACATTGGAGCAATATTGGTAGGCTGACGGTTGGCAGCTGCGATCAGATACTACCAGAATATCACTGTTGCTTTTCAGAAATTTATTCATTCTCTAGACAAGCACTGAATGTGGAAGCGACACTGGAGTTTCGTTTGGAACCGCGTTATGTGCTTTGTTACCTTTTCTTGTGTCTGTGTCTGTATTGTATAATTTTAATTGTAGGTTTTATTGCAGATTGGTATTTTAAATTGATTTTAATATTGCAAGCTGCTTTGGGAACCAGTTTGGGAAGATGGATGAAAATACAACATCTCTTTCTACAATGTAAGAGCCAGTTTGTTGTAGGAGAGCCAGTTGGGTGTCGTGGTTTGGTGCATGGACTCTAATCTGGGAGAACCGGGTTTGATTCCCCACTCCTCCACTTGCAACTGCTGGATGACCATGGGCAAGCCATAGTTCTGAGAAGAGCTGTCCTTGAAAAAAGACCAGTTTCCATCACAGCTCTCTCAGCCCCACCTGCCTCACAGGGTGTCTGTTGTGGGGAGGGGGAGGGAAAGGAGTTTGTCAGCCGCTCAGAGACTCCGACTGAAGGGTGGGGAGTAAATCCAATCTCCTCCTCCTCCTCCTCCTCCTCTTCTTCTTCTTCTTCTTCTTCTTCTTCTTCTTCTTCTTCTTCTTCTTCTTCTTCTTCTTCTTCTTCTTCTTCTTCTTCTTCTTCTTCTTCTTCTTCTTCTTCTTCTTCTTCTTCTTCTTCTTCTTCTTCTTCTTCTTCTTCTTCTTCTTCTTCTTCTTCTTCTTCTTCTTCTTCTTCTTCTTCTTCTTCAGAATGACCCAACAGCTCAAGCACTTCCAACCAAAGTCATATTTTCTCCTTCTGCAGCTCCTGCGATGGCCAGGGGTTTGCAGGGAACATCCACCCGACATACCCAAGAAGGAAACCCAAGACCACCCATGATACTGGATGCTGTTTCTCACAGCTCAGTGGTGTAATTTGGGGGTCTGTGACATTTTCAAACTGAGACCTGTATGGTCTTTGGATGCTGAGTGCAAATCAAGACTTTATGAATAAGAACATAAGAACACCAGAGAAGCCACTGCTGGATCAGGCCAATGGCCCATCCAGTCCAACACTCTGTGTCACACAGTGGCCAAAAATACCAGGTGCCCTCAGGAGGCCCAACAGTGGGGCCAGTGAATGGGAAACGTGAGGTCCCGACTGCAGTTCCAGGGCTCACTGATCCTGGCAGGTGCTGAGCAGAGACAGAAATGGGGCCGTCCTTCCCTGGTCTTGGCAGCAAGCTCCCATTGCCGCCCCCTCCACCCACCCGCATCAGTCATGCACAGGCCCAGCACCATAGACGAACACGGCTTTTAAGAGCTTTTATTCATCCAGGGCAAAAAAAGTCATTGGAACGGCCGGTCTGGAGCTAGCAAACCATCCAAATATCAGCACCATCTTCCCTTAGAAATGGGGGATCCCAGGCTTGGGATTCACTGACTCATGGTAGGTGGGTAATAAAAACATCCTCAAAAAGCTCCTACAAGACAGAAGGCTGTAATTTGGTACACACTCAGCCACCCACACATGCACATGCACACAGAGCACCATCCAGCCTACGTGAAGCCCTCTTCAAGTCCCACTGCTCGGTTAGGCTGTCCAAGGAGGATCCAGGAGTTGCTGGTCCAGGTCTCCCGTCTGCCGCTCCCCTCCTCGGCTGGGGGACCTCGGGCCAGTCACAACACTCTCAGCCTAACCCACCTCACAGGGCAGTTGTGAAGATAAAATGGAGGCGGGGAAGTGATATTGTCAGCCAGTTTGAGCCCCCATGGACATAAATATCTAAGGCTGTGATCAGACGCACAATTAGACCTAACATAGGTGCGAATGACGTGATCAGACAACAACATCTGGGAAGTGCCCCGCAGCCATCGGCAACCTGTTTTGCTCCATCACAGAAGCAGAGTTAAAAGACACTGGGGGAAAATCCGGTAATAAACGGGTTGTGATGGGCCACGGACGGACTTTCCCGTGTCTGATCACTCCAGTGCGCTCTCATGGCGTCGGGATGGTCTGACCAGGCCATGCCAACTCCGTGTCATCCCCCCCACCCCCGCGGCATGGGCATCATCACAGACTCCATGGGGAGCCCTCGGGGCGGAGATGCAGTTCATTGATCCCCTGTTGAAGTGCATGGGGGAAAATGGCATAACCCCCCCCTCGACTCTCCCACAGTTGTGTCTGATCACACACTGACAAACTGCGCCCGCGGCTTCAAAGGGAGGTGTGATCATGCAACTGCGGGTCAAATTCCTCCGGAGGAAACAGCCTCACTTCCGCCCCCTTGTTTTTTCTGGCACGTGTGACTGCAACCGTCACAAAAGAAACACATCTGAAGGGAGCAAGTAACACTGCGATGCAACTCCATTCTCAACTCATTACAACCAGTGGGCTTAAAAAGGGCTGCTCTGTTAAGCCAAGCCAGTGGGAAGTGCGTCACTTGGCTGGATGAGGCCTGAAGCCTGTGGAAATATTTTTTAGAACCATCCAAACCCAGAAGGTTTGCATTCTTCTCCCTTGAGAGCGGAAACAACAAGCCCCTCCAAGAACTGTGGCGTCATCTGTACACTAGCCAGTGCCTCATAACCGCGCCACAAGGTACCATCAGCCAGAGGAGGAATGACTCACCACAGGCAGACTCAGGGAGGGAAGATGTGATGCGCACGTCAAGCAAGATATCTTCCCTCAACATCCCCGAAGCATCTCTGAGCCAGTCACAACACAAAAGGTGGTGCCTTCACAACAAGCGCTGGCGCACAGCCTGTCCAGCACTCAGGAGAGAGGGTGGTGGACAGGGGAGGCTGCAGGCTCTCTTCCCGTACCTGGGTCAGCCTTGCGGCAGGGAGGAACGATCACTAAAGGCAAGTATTCTGAGATTTCTCCTCATAACTGAGAAACAGGACGCCCCACACCCCTGTTCTAGGAGGAGACAAGAACATAAGAAGAGCCCTGCTGGCTCCATCTATGGTCCATCTAGTCCAGCATCCTGTCTCGCACAGGGGCCAGCCAGTTCCTCTGGAGGGCCAGCAACAGGGCAGGGAGGCCGAGGCCATCCCCTGAGAAGAACCTCAGAAGAGCCCTGCTGGATCAGACCAGTGAGGGTCCATCTAGTCCAGCCTCCTGTATCTCACACAGTGGCCAACCAGTTCCTCTAGAAGACCAACAACAGGATATAGAGGCCGAGGCCTTCCCCTGTTGTTGCCTCCTGGCTCTGGGATTCAGAGGTTCAGTGCCTCTGAATGTGGAGGTTCCCCTCAGCCACCATGGCTAGCAGCCACTGATAGATTCCACGAATCTGTCTATAAGAACACAAGAAGAGCACTGCTGGATCAAGACCGGTGGTCCATCCAGTCCAGCCTCCTATCTCACACAGGGGCCAACCAGTTCCTCTGGAGGACCAACAGCAGAGCAGAGAGGCTGAGGCCTTCCCCTGAAGTTGCCTCCTGGCTCTGGGATCCAGAGGATTAGTGCCTCTGAACTTGGAGGTTCCACGCAGTCCCCCTGGCTGGCAACCATTGATAGCTGTATCCTCCATGAATCTCTCTAATCCCCCTTTCAAGCCGCTTACTCCTGTGGGCATCTCTACCTCCTCTGGCAGCAAACTCTACAACTTAACCACTCTCTGCGTAAAGTAGTAAAGGGGTTTACCCCTCCTCCTTTCACGCACTCTCCAAGGGAGGGAAATCTGCTCTTCAGACACATCTCCCTGCCGTAGCAGGAACTGTGTGAGTGTGCGGGTGGGGGGGGAGCTTGTGAAACAGTTCTAGGTGGGCCTTGGTGCCCCTCGGGGGGCAGGAGGACTCACCCTTAAAAATCTTGCTCACAGTTAGGCCTTCCGCACAGACTCTTGGGAGCTGGCCGAGGCCGGAGCTGAGTGAGTGTCTGCCCTCCTCCTGGTTTACCCTCCCACCCCCTGGCCACCCCTACGCAGCCTCATTGCACCCATCAAGAGAACATCCCCCCCGACATGGTGTTGCCAGCTCCAGGTTGGAACGTACCTGGAGATTTGGGGGGGTGAAGCCTGAGAAGGGTTGAGTTTGGGGAAGGGGGGGCCTTCTGTGCGGTCTAATGCCATATAGAGTCAACCTATCTATAGCCAGTTTGGTGTAGTGGTTAAGTACGCGGACTCTAATCTGGGAGAACCGGGTTTGATTCCCCCACTCCTCCACTTGCACCTGGCTGGATGACCTTGGGCGAGCCATAGTTCCAATAAGAGGGTGTTCTTGAAAAAGAGCCATTAGAGTTCTCTCAGCCCCGCCTACCTCACAGAATGTCTGTTGTGGGGAGGGGAAGGGGAAGGAGTTTGTAAGCTGCTCTGAGACTCCTTCGGGTAGTGAAGGGCGGGGTACAAATCCAATCTCTTCTTCTTCTTTGCCTTCCAGAGTGGCCGTTTTCTCCAAGGGAACTGGTGTCTTGTCACTTGGAGATGAGGTGCCATCCCAGGAGATCCCTTGCCACCACCCGGCAGTTTGTGAGATCTGAGCCCAGCAGGAACTTAGAGACTGACCAAAGTTCCAGGGGTGCCGGCTTTCGAGAGTCAAAGCACCCTCCGTCAGACTTACACCCTGAGACTCTGGCAGGTTTCTGTGGTTCTGCTGGACTCAGCGATCCACCTGCTCTCCTGCAGACCAACACAGCTCCCCCTCCCTGGAGCCACCTGGAGGTTGGCAACCATGCCCCAGCAGGTGGGGAGCGTTCCCCTGTCCCGCTTGGCTCCAGAATGCAAAGCTTCATTCCGCGCTCCCTCCCTCTCTGTGTCTCCGTGGCGATGGAGGGCGGAGGGTCTCGGATCCCGAACCTGGTTCCTTCCCCCTCCACGTGGGGACACTTTCCCCAGCAGGCCCCCAGTCTGGGTCACACGGACACGCTCCTGGAGAGCGGCCCGTCCAAGTGCATGGGGCCCCCGATTCAGATCAGCCCACAGAGAAGACGCCTCTTCTCCCGGCATACCGTGGGTCCAGTTTGGGTCCCCGCAAGTCTGGGAAGGAAAGAGCACCCAGAGACATCCTCCGGGGGGGGGGGGACACAGACCACCCAGAGTTGGGCCCTACAGTCTGTGGCTGCACCGGCCGCCTGCCAGAGGCTCAGGGGGCATCAGCTGCGGCCTGTGCACGGTGATTTCCTCTTGCTCTAGAGCCTCGGATGGGAAGAGAGAAGAGTATCTAGCCACGCGTGGATAAACCATTTCTATTTTCAGAGCAAGTGATAAATTATTGAAAAACCAGGGAAATTTAATACCGCTAACACAGCCGGTGTGCCTGGAGAGCCCGGTAAAAACTGGCTCCCCTATTAATATTTTGATCTGTTATGCTGTTCCACCTCCTACCGACCCGGGGCAGGTCACCGGGCAAAACACATACCAAGAGGGGAAAAAAAATCCCATTCTAATCATCCTGAAGTAAGTCCAGAAAGAAAACAATCCACAACAACACGAGATTAAAATCCAAGCTGCATTATCCCCATTCCAGTTTAAGCCCAGGCAAAAACAAGCGGAATGAGATGGCCGTGCGGCACTTTGGAGAGATTAAAGGGCCGAGTCTTTGGTTTGGGGGCTGCTGCTGCGTTCCTCAGCGACAACCGTGAGCTCATTGCTGGGCGAGGGCTAAAGGCTCCTTACGTGAGGGGAGAAAGAACAGACCCCATGGACACAATGAAGCCGGGTTCTGCCCTGGACATCCCAGTCGCTACTCGGCCTGACCTGGGACACGCACCCTCCCTCTCTCAGAGGTTCAGCTGCCAGAGACTTGATTACGACCCCCTAAGCTGTGGAACTTCCTCCGGCAGGAGGCAGGGCTTGCAAGTCCAAGGCTCCCTCTCAGTTGTGGAGTCTTGTTGTGAGCAAAAATCCTACTTTGTGGACTCCTGGCATTAAAGTTGTGAGTGAGCGATTTGGCTATTGCATAAATTAGTTTGCTCTGGAGCCCTCCGTTCCTGAGCTAAGGCAAAAATGTGTGAGCTGGAGGCTAAAAAACTGTGAGCTAGCTCACACCAACTCAGCTTAGAGGGAACACTACTTGCAACAATATCGCAGGGCTCCCAGTGTCTCCAAGGGAACATTTCGCCCAGAAGTCTTCGAAGGAAGATGGCGACATCTCAGACTCTACAGGTTGCACGCCTGTTGCCTGGCTGTGCTTTTTGTTATTCTATTTCACAGGGTTTTTAAATCATTTGCAAGATGCTTTAGAAGTTTATAGAGCAACCGGCTGGCACAAAACTTGCTACCTAAACAAGCACCAATAAGCTTTAATACTGAGATCAAAAACACCAGATAGATACAAAAAAGAAGAGGAAAACCCCTATCGATTTCTTACATGCCATAAAAAGTGAACCCTAAAACCCCTGAAATCCAGCTCATTGGTCGGTAGATAAAAAGGAGAGCCTGGTGTTCCCGGGCACAGCTAGAGGTCCCAAATGGCTGTGAAGACGCCATGGCCCCCATTGACGGAGGGCTGCATTTGTGTCGGGACGGAGAGGAAGTGGGCTTCCCAGAGCGAGGGGGGGCTGAACATCAGAGGTCCGGGGGAAGGCCTGGCCCCACAGCACCCTCTGGCCGGCCCATCCCTGCCACAGACCTCGCTGGGTCAAGGATGGGACTCTGTGGCAGCCCTGGGACCAGAATCCCCCCCCAGTGGACCCCACCCCAAGGCCCCCTCTAAACTGTGGAGTCTTGTGTGCAAAAATTTTACTTTGTGAGCTGCTGGCATTAAGGTTGTGAGCGAGTGATTTGACTGCTGCATAGATTCATTTGCTCTGGAGCCCTCCTTCCTGAGCTGAGATAAAAATGTGTGAGCTGGAGGCTAAAAAACTGTGACCTACCTCACACTAACTCAGCTTAGAGGGAACACTGAGTTGCCCCTGTAAAGTGAAGGCCACTGCTAGGCTAACCTCCATCCCCGCACCACACCAACCCTCCTGCCATTCTATTAAATAAAGCCGTGGCCAGTTCTTTCCCGACATGGTTTTTGTGTTGGTCCTCCTCCTTTGCTCTCACCCCTCCACACGCACCTCCCTCTGGCTCTGCCGTCACAGGTCGGCCATTGTCTGAAAAGCCCGTTCAACTCATCCAGGAGAGTTTCAGATAGAGCCTGTTTCAAGGTAGCTGCATGGTAATATTCATTGGACAATTACAGAGAGTCAAACACGAATGGGAATGCCAAAGGTGACGAATGGTCCAACATCGGAGGCTCCAGGATTCACTGGCCGGGGCAACGGACTGTGGGTGAGCATCCAGTTCTTCATCAGCTAGCCTGGTCAGGCCTGACTCGTTCCGACACAGATTCAAGACAGGGTAGAAATTAAACCAGGGGTGGCCAAGACTGTGGCTCGGTCTTGTGTGGCTCCCGCCATCTTGTGTGGCTCCTGGCAGGGCGGCTGGGGAAGCCAAATACCATTAGCAAACACGTATCATTGGACAAATAAATAGCATCATTAATATCTGCTTTTACCGCTTTGGGTGTTATTTTTGGCAGTCTCGTTTAAAGTTAATAAAAACCAAATTTGCATATTGCCCAGCAAAAAAACATGTAATATTTGTTCATGTCTTGTGGCTGTCAAACATCTGACATTTCTTCTCTGTGGCTCTTAACACCAAGCAAGTTTGGCCCCCCTTGAATTAAACGGTACCCATTTCTTGTGGGCAAGAACACAATGCTCCTCTGAGAGCCGTTTTGCAGACACAAGTGCCTCCAGTGTTTATTTGCTAAGAAGGAACCGCTCTGTCTTCTTTTCCCCGACTAGAATAGAGGCAACTTGTCTGAAAAGACACCCACAGTACAGAAAAGAGCCTTCCCAATTCCAAGTTACAGATTTTAGAGAAACTGCGTCTTCACGGCCTTCTGCAGCAATAGGAAAAAAACAGAAATCTCACAGAAGAAGAAATTTCCATGACCGTTTGCTCCTGTTCCAAAACTCTCATTTGTCATCGTCTTCAGGAAAGGTCCCTTTGAAGGTCAAGATTCCATAACCCCACCCTGACCTGGACAGCCCCGGCAAGCCCCATCTCGGAAGCTCAGCAGGGTCAACTCCGGCAAATCCTTGGATGGGAGACCTCCAGGGGATACCGGGCCGGGAGGCCAGAGGCAGGCTGATTCAGCCGCCTCTCTGAATACCCTCCAGGCTCCTGGCTTCCAGGTGCCCACACACGCACACACTCACACGTGCACGCACAAAAATACCAAAACAAGATTACATAATTCCATCAATATTCCATTTTCTAGCAGGGAAGATTATTCAGAATACCTAAAATGCTTATAAAACTCCTTGTCGTGGAGAGTGTGTGTGTTTCCCCCCATTGCCAGGCATATTTATCAGAACAGAACTCACTTGTCAGAAGTTAGTGTTCTTTGACAGCTGTTATTTCCAGAACGCACGCCCCTACGGAAGACTTAACACCTTTTTAAAAACAACAACAACAACAACAACCCTGCTACGGTGATGATTTTTCATTTTTCTCCCGCCGTGCAAGGGGGCCAGGGCCATCGACCAATCCCATTTGGAATGAAGTCTTCAACTTTTACGTATGGAGACTCAGCCATCCCTCAAGCGGCGCCAGGAAGGGGTTGAGCCTGCCACTCTAGAACAATAGCTCACCAGGATCCTGGAGCAAACTAGTAGATAAGTGTTGTGATGTAAACAGCCCGCCACTGGGAGTGGGTGGGTGTGTTGGGTGTGGTGTGTGCAGGCTTGATAAGCAAAGGGCTCCAGCCGCGCTGGGTGTCCTTGTAGGTTGCTGAAATCACCAAATAAACTAGAGCTGATCCCTGCAATGCGTCCAGAACCTCCTTTGCTACCAAGACCTTCGTCTGTTTCAGTTAATGGAACCCGTCTGCAGGGAGAATTTCCCTTAGAAAACCAGAACGAGTCAGGCCCGTGGGCAATCAGAATAACATCAGTCCCACACGCAACACCAAACAACGGACTGCCCACAGTCAATGCAAATCGTCCTGTGCCCATCCTGTGCCACGCAGAAGCGAGAAGGAGAGAAGTCAAAAGGACAGATTCTGCGTGGGGAAGCCTCAAGACTGCCTGGCTGTCCAGGCATCCAAATACCTCGACCTACACAAGTTTGGAATTCCAAAGAAATAGAAGAAGGAGAAGAAGGAGAAGAAGAAGAAGAAGAAGGAGAAGGAGAAGGAGAAGGAGAAGGAGAAGGAGAAGGAGAAGGAGAAGGAGAAGAAGAAGAAGAAGAAGAAGAAGAAGAAGAAGAAGAAGAAGAAGAAGAAGAAGAAGAAGAAGAAGAAGAAGAAGAAGAAGAAGAAGAAGAAGAAGAAGAAGAGGAGGAGGAGGAGGAGGAGGAGGAGGAGGAGATTGGATTCATACCCCGCCCTTCACTTCCCAAAGGAGTCTCAGAGCGGCTTACAAACTCCTTTCCCTTCCCCTCCCCACAACAGACACCCTGAGAGGCAGGTGGGGCTGAGAGAGCTCTTTCCAGAACAGTCCTTGAGAGAACAGCTCTGACCAGAAGTATGGCTTGCCCAAGGTCATCCAGCAGGTGCAAGTGGAGGTGGAGTGGGGAATCAAACCCGGTTCTCCCCGATTAGAGTCTGCGCACTTAACCACTACACCAAACTGGCTCAGCCGTAGCCATGGTCCAGACTGGGAAACCCAAGCAAGCAAATCCGGGGGGGGGATGACCAGCAGCAGGAGCAAAAAGATACAGGGAGGAGCCTGAGAAAAAGCCCGCTAGAGGCAGAGCCAGGCAGAGACGGGCAGACAGGGCAAGAGGGTCCGCAGCTGGGACTCTGGTTATTGCGCTCACCCGGGGAGGCTTCACCCACTGTGTGACTCAGACAGGCTGGTGAGGAAACCTGCTTACCTGAGGCCGGCCAGAAGGCCGGTCTCCTGGTGAGGGAAGCCCTGAGGCAGCAAAAGGGCGGACGAAGCCTCTCTGAGAGGCCCCAGGTGGAGAGGGGGTGGGTGGGACAACCAGCCTGGCGCACCTTGGAGGCAGCCGCCAGGGGAGAGGGTGGGGCAGCTCAGCCAAGGCAGAGGTTAAGAGCAGCAGCCCGGAGCCTCCTGGGCCTGGCTGATGGAGAGGTAGGGTTGCCAGCCTCCAGGTGGGGACTGAAGGGGATCTCCCGCTTTTACAACCCATCTCCAGCGGAGAGAGATCAGCTCCCCTGGAGAAAATGGCTGTTTTGGAGGGTGGGCTCTGTGGCCATTGTATCACGCTGAGGCCCCTCCCCAAACCCCGCCCTCTCCTGTCTCCACTCCCCAAGCCTCCAGGCATTTCCCAACCCAGGGCAGGTAACCTCTAAGCCACACAAATCAGGAAGAGGTGGGCTGGAGGCACCACCGGGTCACAAAGCGCATTGGGTGACTGGGGGCCGCTCGCTGTTCCTTAGCCGACTGCACAAACAGGCCTGGGAGGATGAAATGGGGGGGGGGGGAGAAGACAACCACGCAACAGCAGCCTGGAGGAAAGAAAGAGTGGGATGAAAACGTGACCATAAATAGCCCTGACCTTTGCTTGCCCTCTCCTGTGATCTCGTTGGGCCAGACCCGGTGGGTTCTCAGCCGACGGAAGGGAAGCGGGGGGACGGACTGCCGGCTGTCCCAGGCATCAAGGTTGTTTCATTCTTGACTCATCTGTAAGCATGAAAAGAACCGTTCACATTTTCACAGAACCTGCATGTTGGAATCAACGTCAATGAAGAATTGTCGTTTTAAAAATCTCCGGCTTGTACGAGGGGATCTCTACAGCAGGATTCCGTTCAGAGCCCCGCATCAGGAGCCGGCACCCGGCAGGTTGAACATGCACCAGGGTGACTCAAATACGAGCAACTGGGCTTTTTAATGCAAATACCTTCCAGCCTCCTTTCTGAATCAATTTATACAAACGATTGCGGTGCTTGAGATCATGTTACCCCGGACCGTCTGATCTCCAGTCAAAGGGATCCTACCTCGAGTGCTCTGGTGACTAAGACCTCCTCCCGCCCCCCCCCTTGGCTCAAAGTTTCCTTTTCTGACACATAAAGAGGAAAGTGCCAAGGGGGTTCTGCCAAAGAGTTCTTGCTGTAAGAGGCCTGGAATTTTTTTTTCCAGATGCCTTGCACCATTAGCATTTCTCCAACCTTCTAAAAATATAGACCTAGTTTCTCTCACCTTTACTTTTAATGAGAAATCTCTGCACTGTGATATCACATTGGCTGCCCTCCAGTACACCTGGATTTCGGTAATGATGCTGTGTTACGAGAGCAACTCCCTGGGCCTCCGAGAATAGTGTCCTCAATTTATATTTGGATACTGTTTGTTTCCCTTTTGGAGTCTGCCGCGTCGTCTTCCATTACGGGGAAAGCAAATGTCATCAGCGTTAACAGCCAGGACATAACTTGAGAAGCTGTGAAAATCCAGAGTGTAACTCAAAGTGTAACTGCCTCCCAGGGCTGTGTTTTTATGTGTGTTTGTGTGTCCCTTGTTTTAAATGCTTTTTTAATGTTTTAAATGTGATCTCTGCATGAAGACCAAGAGCAAGGGCAGAAACTGGGCAAGGACACACACACACGCACAGCTGATATGAGCAAGTTCTGGTAAAACCTTTCAAAAGTGGAGCACATGAGTTTGTTGGAAAATCCATAGAGAAGCTGGCCAACGGAAGGGTGTTGTAGTTCACAGAAGCACAGCGACTGGAACAGTCAGTACAGGGCACAAGTAGCCGCGTCTAAAAATGTGGTAACAAGAAGTTTGCCTGCTACCAAGCATAGTTTTGCCCTTTGTTTACTACGCCCACACATCAGGAGACTTAGGCCACGGTCAGATGTGTCTTTAGACCCGACTCAGCTGTGAATGCCTGACGGAGCTAAAGAACGCGATCAGAAAGCAACACCTGGGAAAGGTCCTACAGTTGCCGGCACCCCGTGTTGTTCCACTACAGAAGCGGAGTTAAGAGACACCGAGGAAAGTCCGGTCCTACTGTTTGCTGGTGGGACACGGGTGGACTTTCCCCTGTCGGATCACTCAAGCACGCTCTCATGCCGTCGAGATGGCCGGCTCGTTCCATCCCGACTCCGTGCCATTTCCCTCCTTGCTTAGCAGTATACGCATAACGACATAACTCCATGGGGAACCCTCAGTGCAGAAGTACGATTCCTTGTTTATGCACATGGGAAACAAAAGGCAGCCCTCCCCACTTGCCCAAAAGTGCCATGCCGTCTGATTGGGCAGTGACGGGCTGAGCCTGCAGCTACAAAGGATGTGTGGTCTTGCAATGCCGTGTCCATTTCCACGGGGGAGAAACAAGCTCCCTTCCCCTCCACACCAAATAGCACATGTGATCACAGCCTTACCCTCAGAACTCATGTTATACTACAATCCCATAAGCAATAGAGGGAACTATTACACTAGATCATTTGTGACAGGGTCATCTATTCTTTTCTAGTGTCCTGAGAACTGTCCACAGTTTCTTCGTTTAGAGACATCTTGGCCTCTCTATAACTGCACCTCATGCGAGGCTGAAATTTCCAGTCTCTCTCATAAGAACATCAGAAGAGCTGTGAGGATCCATCTAGTCCAGCAACCAGTTTCAACGGCCAACAACAGGGCAGAGAGGCCGAGGCCTTCCCCTGATGTTGCCTCCTGGCTCTGGGATTCAAAGGCTTAGTGCCTCTGAATGTGGAGGTTCCCCTCAGGCACCAGGGCTTGCAGCCCTTGATAGACCCATGCAACACAGACTTAATCTGCTGAGGGAATCAGTGGGAGGATGTGCAAATACGACATTCCTTGCACTGGATCGTGAGCGCTGTGTCTAGTGCAGATGTAATACTGGGGATGGCTGGTTTCATTACCTTGATTAAAAGTAGTGTGCTATTTAGGGTTGCCAGTTTCTAGGCAGGGCCTAGCAATCTCCTGGAATTAACCCTGTTAAATTCTGGGGGTTCCATGGATGAACAGACCCCAATTCTAGGGATCAGCTCTACTTTATTAGTGATTTCAGCAAGGAGAAGGCGGCCAAAATCCCAGGCAGCATCCTCTTTCTAAGCATGCCAAAACCCACACCCCGAACACACCCCACTCCCAATGACAGGCTGTTTACATAACACTCTTTCTCTGCTGGTCTGTTCCAGGGTCCTAGCCAGCTCTTGTGGGTGGACGCAAACTCAACCAGGTCCCAGGGCTCATCATCCTTAGTACACAACAAACCCTGATCTCCAGACGACAGAGGTCAGTTTCCCGGGAGGCAATGGCCGCTTTGGAGGGCGGTCTTTGTGGCCCTATGCCCCGCCGAGGCCCCTCCCCTTTCCAGACCCGAACCCTCCTCACCTTCGGCCCCCAAATCTCTAGCAATTTCCCAGCCTGGAGTTGGCAACCCCAGCAATCATTCGATCATCAGCATAACACAGCTAAGGATCTACCAGGCAAGCCTTGTGGAAATCATTTTTATGAGGTAAAATTTTGTGAGGTAAGATTCCTAAGCTATTCACAACCCGCTGCGCTTCGGTCTCCCAGAACATGAAGAACTTGTTTTCCTGGTTCCTTTCAGATTTGCTCTCATTTTAATTCACTGATAGCCACAAAATCCCGTGAGTGGGTTTTGCTACGTTCATGAGCACTGGCTCCACATTTACACCGAGTGAATATTTACTTAGCAGTCCACCCTGCTGAACAGATGCTCTTCTGGAAGAATAAAAGTTTATGCTTGGGAAATAAAGTTAAAGCAAACATATTTTATTTGCCCACTGACTTTCTGTCACTCATGCAACTCCACGGCGTTTAAACTATAAAAATAAGATGTAAACGTTACTTACCTGGAAACAAAGAACAGATTAACAATAGTTTATTTCTCAGTGCAAGAACATTTTATAAGTATGTCTCACCTGAGACTTTTTCATTAAATTAGCACTGAGGTAGAATCATAGAATGTTAGAGTTGGAAGGGACCTTGCAGGTCATCTAGTCCAGCCCCCGGCACTCTGCAGGAGCAGAGCCGAAAGATAGCCCTACAACATACCCAAAAGATGGCCGTCCAGGCTCTGCTTGAAAACATCCAATTAATAAAAAATCATTGAGTGTTCCAGCATCAATCAAGAGGAACTACTTAGTTTATGCTATGGTATCTACAGACGGTGAAGCAGGAACTAGAGACCACATGTACGTCTTTGCAGGATATGTAGGGATGCCGCTGACTTGCTTCTAGATGCTTCCCAGTCCTCCACCACAGAGCCAGTTTGGTGTAGTGGTTAAGTGCATGGACTGTAATCTGGGAGAACCAGGTTTGATTCCCCACTCCTCCACTTGCACCTGCTGGTGTGACCTTGGGTCAGTCACAAGCTCTGTCAGAGCTGTTCTTGAAAAAAGAGCAGTTTCTGTCAGAGCTCTCTCAGCCCTACCCTACTCACAGGGTGTCTGTTGTGGGGAGGGGAAGGGAAAGGAATTTGTCAGCTGCTCTGAGACTCCAAGTGAAGGGCCAGATATAAATCCAATTTCTTCTTCTTCTTCTTCTTCTTCTTCTTCTTCTTCTTCTTCTTCTTCTTCTTCTTCTTCTTCTTCTTCTTCTTCTTCTTCTTCTTCTTCTTCTTCTACTTCTTCTTGAATTCATACCCTTCTTAGTCCTAGCAACTATTATGACTTTGTTTCATTCAAATACCAACCAACATTTTATTTATTTATTTGACTGGGCAGAATGTCATGAATTCTTCCACCCATCTGCTCAGCCAAGCCAAGGATAACTGGGGGGTCGCCTGTGTCTCCGCTTTCCCCTCTCAGTAAAGGCGGAGATGTGGGACTGCATTCTGCTGAGACAGTTCACACAAAACCCATTGCACTCTGTACCACAGGAAGGACATGGGATCGCTAGCCTTATTGTACACAGAACGAAGTTGGAGTCCAGTGGCACCTTTAAGACCAACGAAAGTTCTGTTCTGGGCATGCCTGCACACAAAAGCTTCTATCCTGAGTGAAACTTGGTTGGTCTCAGAGGTGCCTGGCGGGACTCAAACTCTGTTCTGTTGCTTCAGACCAGCACAGCAACACAGCGACCCCCACCTGAATTTATTGTACCTGGTGCATCTCTTCAATATTTCCCCCGCTTCATTCCAGAAGTTCTAACATCATCTCTCCACATCACAACGTTCCATCTCACTTCTGACCAAACTGGTGTCTTGTTATGAAAAGGTTATAGCAAGTTCCCAAGATGTTGTTTATGTGAACCTCAGACTTTAACAAGCCTTTATTTGTTTGTCTTTATAATGTATAAGAGGCTGAACTGGTCAGTGAGGCTTGGTTGCCTTGCAAGAAGTGTGCTTGTGGGGAAGATGCCAAGTGGTCAGTTCAGCAGCTGGCCACGAGACGGAGTTGGACTCCCGTGTCCGTTAAGCACAAGGAGATAATTTGGGCTCCCTTCAGTGGCGTGGTTTTGGCTGGGGGAAAGGTGCCACAAAGCAGAAAGAGGCCTGAATTAAGGCCCACATAAATGGGGGGTGGGGATGGGAGGGGGGACCTTGATTCTTTGTACAGAAGTAATTTCTTATCATTTGAAGACATAACTTTTCTCTGTTTTTTGTTTTTGAATCCATGAGCCTCAATGAGGAGTTTATTTGGCACCGAAAGCCACCATCCTGCACGAGTTCATTATTTCCACGATTTGCTTTCTTATCTTCTGACCCAAAGGACAGCTTACTCCCTCCCATCACAAAACTGCCCCTTTCTCCACCCTTTCCCTCCCTTTCTTCTTAAAGACGTGTTTCATTTATCTATTGGTTCGTTTTGTGGGTGCTTGTTTATGCTCTGTGTAGCCCGCCTTTCTCACAAGGCGGATTACACACAATAAATATGCACAATCAACAGGGTGAACATCCAACAGGCAGCACAACAGGATAAGACTTGTAGAAATCTGGTTGCAATCAGAAGGGAAGCAAAGCTTAAGTGTTAACAGGACACGTGAAACGAATGCAAAAATTACACAGCAGGAGTCTGCTTATAGCAACAGACAGTTTGAACTACATGCAGTGGTACAGGAAAGAGCCAGCGAATTCAGGAGCCCCTTAAAGACTAAGGAAATCTGTGGCAGGGGAGGAGCTTTCCTGAGCGACTGCGCACCTCTCCAGACACAGCCAGACTGTCAGTCCGTCTGTCCTTGTACCTTGCAGAGTGGAGCAATTTCAGAACCAAGAAGCCAGGCCAGATGGACTCACATTCTAGCCGTGTCTAAAGAAGTGAGCCGTGACTCACGGACGCTCTTCCCCTGCCACAGATCCTGTTGGTCTTGAAGGTGCTCCTGGACTCTCTGGCTCGTTTCTGCCACTAGAGACAGACTGGGATGGCCGCCCGTCTTGATCTAGCCACACCGTGGCAGAGTGTACGGTCCTTAACCCTTCCCCCCCCAAGCAGGCCCGTAGCCAGGATGTCTTAAGTCAGGGGGCATTTACATTTCTTAGGGGGCACTGGCTAATCAATTTAATCCAGGGGAGAAGGCCATGACACCCTGGGCTGGATGGAAAATCAGGGGGCCTGGCCAGCAAGCCAGGGGGCCTAGCCCCGAGATGCCCCGCTGTAGCTACGGGCCTGCACCCAAGCTTCTTTCTGAGCCACACTGTGACAGTGCGGCCCTCTTGACTGAGTTGGAAGAAGGTGTCTTTTTGCAGCTGTATTAATCTGCTTCCCGGGCAGTAACCTTGGATCCAGTATCACCCTGAGGCTCTTGACACTGAGCCAGCAAGGGTCCTGTTGTGTCCGCAGACCGCGACGGGCCATCAGCGAAGAGCCTGAGCACAATGGGACTGTGAACAATGGGACTGGGGCTCCTGGCTCCCGCGTAGGGGAACCAATGGGAACAGCGGCAGGAATTCAAACCCGCCAATGGCACCAGGGGGCGTCCCCTTCGCTTGTATATAGTTGGCCTCCTGGCCAGGTCTTTTTTGTCTTGTTTTGTATAATAGCGAACCATGCTGATCACTACACCATTGTCCGTGGTTTCATTATGCATCTAACCCACTATACAACAGGTCCCCTGACCCCCGCTGAGAGTGAGGAGCCCAGTAGTGCCCACGGCCTCCGCCTTCTGAGCCAGCAGGGCCTCCCACTCTTCAGGGTTTAAGTTTCAGTCCATTCACTCCTAGCCATTCAACTGCCGCACCCCTGCAGGGATTCGGGGCCTCCGCCGCATGACCAGGAGAGCTGGACGAGGCTATGCAGAGTGGAGAGCCGTCTGCCTACCGATGGCGGCCCCACCCCCGCTCCCAGACGACAAACCATTTGGCCCAAGGGCTTCACATAGAGAGGGAGGATTTGCCTCCTTAAGACTTTCCCCCCTTGAAGTTAAGTTTGGGGCCATCCTACTGCGCCTGCCAGGAGGACACACCCTGCCCCCAAATTCCCCCACGATGCTTGGCCGCCGTTTTGCCTGAAGTGGTCCCATCTCAGGCAAAATGGTGCCTGTATACACTGGTGGTGGTGGTGGGGGGGAGTTTGCGGGCAGCGGGCCTCCTTTGGATCCTTTCAGCCAGAACATCCGACGCCTGACTTCCGCCAACAGGTGTGTGTTAGTCCAGGGAAAGCAGCACCGTCTCCTTACTATTCACGGTCGGGAGACGTAGCTTATGGGGAAAGAGGCGAGCACATTTCAGGAGGCGCACACGGACTCATGTTCCGGCATCTGCCAGAGGGAGTTCTTCTTGCAGAGTAAATCCTTTTGGCAACGCCGGGGGAATGGACTTTTGTCAGAAATTCCCTTCCTGGGGCTGACGCTCTCTGCCGAGGAGGCCATCTGTGTTATAAGCCATCTGCTCGAGGTTTATGAGTGCGGCCATCGGCTGCTGCGGTTAATGTTGCAAGGCCCAGCCCCCAGACACAGCATGATTTATGGCTGGATCCCGCCTCCGAATCTTCAGCTGCGTCTGGCCCAATAATTGAATTTGGCGATTGGGAGACTGTTCGAAAACTGAGCGTCGCTGGCGAGGGGGAGAGGCCGGAGCCGGCAGCATCGGGCGCCTCTGCATTCCCAACCCCACCTGCGCGGGTGACTGTTCTGCCTCTAGGGATGCAAACAGACAACAGGAGGAAGAAGTCCTGTGAGAAGGCCGGCCCGGAGCGTGTCTGACAGGGGCCTTTGTCGGAGATGCTGTCCAATCAAGTCGCGTGGAGACATGACGCTTTTGAGGAAGGCCGGCAGCAGTAAAGTGACTGACAGAGCATCCAAGACACCCGGGAAAGGCCCGGCCTGAAAGGTACAGGGTCCTTTAACACGGTTTGTATTTTGGAAAGAATCGATTTGGTGACCAACGCGGGAACGCCTGTCCTTGGGCCAGCAGAAGGCCTCCTTCCGAATGACAGCGAGGACCGGCCCCCGTAGGAGACCAGAGCGGGAGGGAGGAGGAGAACGCGTCTTCTTGTCTGCTTCCAGGCGGTGCTGCAGGGTCCAGCCACCACGATGGGCCGCGATGCCCACTGCAAACACGCACCAGCTCTCCATCTGCAAGCAAGCAGGAGGGGAAAAAAATACATTTGCCAGCTCCTGGGGTCTAATAACCCTCCCCAAAAGGAGAACTAGACTTCATGCCTGTCTGCAAAAAGAAGAGCGTCAGTGGCCAGATATTCCCAGAAATGCTCGTGCCGGCGATGCTCACTCACTGGAGCCACGTTTGGGCCTTTGAGACGACACTCGTGGCTCTTCCGAGCATCATCAAACACCCCCCCCCATATGGTACCCACATAAGGTTGCCAATCCCCAGGTGGGGCCTGGCGATCTCCCAGAATTATTATCACTGATCTCTGGAGAAAGCGGCTGCTTTGGAGGGTGGGCTGTGTGGGTGGACCCCGAACCCTGCGTGCCCCAGCCCCCCCATCCAGGAGACGGCAGCCCCTCTTGAACTCCACCCACCCCATCTCCCAGAAAAGTGGCCCAGGCCAGAGCCCAGCAGGGCGTGGGGTGGGGTGGGGAGGGGGGCTGCACCTTGAAAGAGTACGCGGCAAGCCTCCCTGAGCGGTGGGCCAGGGATGGGTGTCCAGGGCCTGTCCTCTCCAGTAACGCCTTCCCCTTCTCCACAGCCACCATGTTCTCATCCCAGCGCCCAGGAGAAGAGCCAGCCGGCCACAGGGGACAGGCACAGGAGACAAAACTACCCCCTCCTCCATTTCCCCGCAATACGGCCAGACGTGCTGGCTGGCTGGAAAAAAACACCCATCGTTACTTTCCTGCTGTTGGTTTGCAGCCGGGTTCCTCTTGCCCACCATCTTCGGCTGCTCCTCCTCCAGAGGTCTGTTTGGCCTTCCACGTCTGACTCCGAGGAACAAAAGGAGGGGGGGGTTTTCAACCCTACGAGGGTCATGAGGAGGAGGTAAGAGGACATGTCAGGGTTTACTGGCAAATGCCATATTCTCCCAGCTTGCCTGAACCCTCTCTCGGTCCTACCGCCCACAGCTCCTGCCGGTCCCAACCTGCAGGGCTCCTCTGGAAACTCCCCATCCGCTCTCTGTTCCCAGCCGAGGGGGATGTGTCTCCAAGTGGCAGCCATCACTACCCTTGGGGAAAGGGCAAGCAGGCCACTGTGGAGACTGGTGCTGATTTTATTCCCCTTTCGCCACAGCCTGCTGGCTCTCCTCTGGACACCCCGACAATCTCACTCGGTCACCCGAACGGCTGTGAGAAGGCAGAGAGACTGGGCTGCCAATCTCCAGGTGGGGCCCAAAGATCTAGAATGATAACTGATCTCCGGACGACAGAGCTCAGCTCCCCTGGAGAAAACAGCTGCTTTGGACGGTAGACTCTTGTGACAGCCAAGTTGCCATAACTGTTGTGGAGAGACAACCCTGTATGCTCAGAGGAACTTTGGGAGCTGAAAAGGTTATCGCTACGTATTTAAGATTAATAGTTAAATTGTTCTATAGTCACGTATCTGGGCTGGTATGTGGCTCTCTCGTCAACCAGGGGGTGAATAAAGCTGATCTAATGAGTTGCTGCCGACATGAAGCCATTTTAAATGCCAGTTCACTTCCCTTCAAGCGTTTGGCCTTGAAATCTGCTTTCTGCCAGTTCTGGGGGTTACCAGAGCAACACCAGTAGGGCTGGATTCTTCACCAGAGAACAAACCCAGAACCCGTTTGTGATGTCGGCTCAGAACCTGGTCAGTCAGTTGAGAGCCCAGTCCAGACTGGTCAACAGTCAACTGGCAGCTGGGCTAGCACCCGAGAGGCAGGGAAAACACCAACATTTATCAGTTACTACATCAATAGGACAACGGGGGGAATGAGTCTAGAGCTGAGCCCAGACTAACGGCCGAGAAAACATTAAGAAAGATTTCTCTCTCTCTCTCTCTCTCTCTTTCTCTCTCTCTCTCTCCGGGTGGGGGGGGCTGTGCGGTTTCTACTGATCTGCTGTTCTACTGCCGCTCACGTTCAATATGTTACAAGGAATACACCGTGTTGTTGTTGTTGTTCAGTCGCACAGACGAGTCCGACTCTTCGCGACTCCATGGACCAGTTTACGCCAGGCCCTCCTGTCTTCCGCTGTCCGCTGAAGTTTGCTCAATTTCATGTTTGTTGCATCGGTGACACTGTCTAACCATCTCATCCTTTGCCGTCCCCTTCTTCTTTGACCTTCAATCTTTCCCAGCATCAGGGTCTTCTTCTCCAGCGAGGGGTCCCTTCTCATTGGGTGGCCAAAGTATTTGAGCTTCAGCTTCAGGATCTGGCCTTCCAGGGAGCAATCAGGGTTGATTTCTTTTAGGATTGACTGATTTGATCTCCTTGCAGTCCAAGGGACTCTCAAGAGTCTTCTCCAGCACCATAGTTCAAAAGATTCTATTCATCGGCGCTTGGCCTTCCTTATAGTCCAACTTTCGCAGCCATACATTACTACGGGGAATACCATTGCTTTGACCATGCGGACTTTTGTTGGCAAGGTGATGTCTCTGCTTTTTATCATGCTGTTTAGGTTTGCCATCGCTTTCCTCCCAATACACCCTACAGCAGGACAATTGGCAGTTTGGTGTCCAGTCACGGAGGGCAGGCCACCTCCTCTTGCACAGGCGTAAATATGCTGAACCTCATCTTTGGGGATTATGTGTTGTCCCCCCCCCCGTCCCCCGAGCTCTTTGGTGTAGTGATTAAGTGCACAAACTCTAATCTGGGAGAACTGGGTTTGATTCCCCACTCCTCCACTCGCAGCTGCTGGATGACCTTGGGCAAGTCATAGTTCTGACAAGAGCTGTCCTTGAAAAAAAGAGAGCCGTTTCTGTCAAGAGCTCTCTCAGCCCCACCTCCCTCACCAGGTGTCTGTTGTGGGGAGGGGAAGGAAAGGAGTTTGCAAGCCGCTCTGAGACTCCCTTGGGTAGGGAAGGGCGGGGTATGAATCCAATCTCCTCCTCCTCTTCTTCTATTTATTTATTAATCTTGATTCGTATCCTGCCTTGCCTGCCGCCGCCTTCTACCGCTGAGGTGAACAGACCGCTTTTACACTGGTTCCCTTCCCACCCACACAAAATCCCGCCGGACCTCTACCTCTGAAGTTCCCAAAAGCTGCTGCCTGAACCCCCCGGACCAAATGGGGTCTGTCACCCATCAGAGCTTGGAAGACAAATATTTGAAAGGTGCCGTAAGGCTCCAAGACCCTCTTCCCCGGAGGAAACCGTCCACACTAGACTTCCAGGGCCCTGCTGAGCTCCTTTCCACCCTGTGTCCTCCCAACTGACCGAAAGGAGCGAGTGGGTGTCTCTGTGCCCAGATCCTAATCCAATAATGTACCTTCTCTAGTGGTTGCAGGTTTTCCAGACTGTTTGGCCGCAGTCCTGACATTGTGGTGCCCGACCTTTCACCAGCAGCTGTGACTGGCAGCCTCAGAGGCAGGGCTCTTTTTGTAGCAGGAACTCCTTTGCATATTGGGTGACACACCCCCTAATGTAGCCAATCCTGCAAGAGCTTACAGTAGCCCCCCGTAAGAAGAGCTCTGTCAGCTCTTGGAGGATTGGCTACATTAGGGGTGTGTCTCCTCACATGCAAAGGAGTTCCTGCTACAAAAAGAGCCCTGCAGGTATAACACAGAAAGATGGGGTACTCTCTGTGTCAAGGTGAGCAGAAGAAAAAATGGTAGGCAGGTAATTTTTTTCTTCTCACCTTGACACAGAGAGGGCTCCATCTTTCTGTGTTATACCCCTGAGGATGCCCGTCACAGCTGCTGGCGAAACGTCGGGCACTGCAATGCCAGGACCACAGCCAGACAGCCCGGAAAATCCACAGCAACTAATGAACTCCGGCCGTGAAAGCCTTCGGCAACATAATGTACCTGCTACCCCACACCAGTTCAGCAAGCTGTCGATTAGTCCAACTACCATGAATTTTATCTAAACCTTTAAAAAGTACATAAGAACATAAGAGAACATAAGAGAAGCCAATGTCGAATCAGGCTAATGGCCCATCCAGTCCAACACTCTGTCACACAGCGGCCAAAATATACCAGGTGCCATCAGGAGGTCCAGCAGAAGAAGAAGAATCCTGCTGGACAAGATACACCTTCTGCCTCCAAAGGAGACCAGAGGGAAGCCCACAGGTAGGGTGGGGGAAGGGTCTCCTTCTTTCTCCCCACTTATAAGTAATTATTCGGGGGCAGAATTCCACGGACCGTGGAGGCAACCCTGGTTAGCAATAACCTCCGACAGAAGCAAACCAAAGGTTGCCTGGCTGGCCCAAACCGCAGATGTCCGAAAGGTCCTCCAAATGACTTTTGAATAAACCACTGGCTTGCGCCCTCCCCCCTCCCCAGCCCGTGGCGTTCAGAGGGAGACTATTTCTGAACAGCGAATGGGGAAGGTCTTGTGTTGCAAGGTCTAAAATTCAGTCACTATAGGGTTAATGTGTGTTTACCTCATATGCTATTGTTTAGAGTAGACTGACCTGGAAGGGAACCTGGAAGAAAGCCCGGGAAAGTGAAGCCTATTTACTAACAATCATCCGGTTAATGCATTCAAGTGATTTCCTTCTAGGGGTCAAGAAGAAAGAGGAATCTCTATTGTAGTAGACTGTGTGGTCAGAGTGTAAAGATGTAACCTTAGGTGTCTTTGTTGTTTTGTAGATTTCCTGTGAACCCTTCCCTTAGAAATAAAGATTTTTACATAGAAGAAAATGCCTCTTCTCCAGTGAAGCAAAGGTCCATTGCAATCTCTGAATATTTAACTACTATTTTGCCAATTTTTGCCAACAAGTCTTCCAGGTGCTGCTGTACTCTTGCTCTTTTCTGCTGCTGATAGCCCGGCTGCGCATTTCGATCTAACTGGAGTCTCTGGACTGTTTTCAAAAGGCAGCTCCATTTATTTATGTACATACACACTGCCCAGGACTTCTGAGAGAGAACGGGTGGGACAAAAGGCACTTGGCCGACAGACAGATAGTTCCTGTCCAAGCCAGGGGGATGCGAACTATTTGGATATTTCATTAAACAAACTTGGAAGCCAAGAGGGAACAGCTCAATGTTTTCTCTGTTATTCCCTCAGTGGGTAAACAACACGAAATACTTCTAAAAGCATAACTGCTTCAGTGTGATTTCATTGCTCAGAAAAGCGTATTCCCACATGGGTGGAGAGGTGGATTATAAGAGGGGAACCGCGGGTGAAAATGGGTTGTGAAACCAAGAGAGGGAGGACGTGGAGCCCCTCGAGAGGAAGAGACTCAGCAGGGCCAGAACTGTACGGCCACACAGTCAGTCCAAAAGTTAGTTCTTCTGTTCTCGGGATGTACATCCAGCTGTTACCTAATCGAAACCCCAACTGAATCTGCCCAGGCACACCTCTGTCTCCGCCCAGGCTAGCCTGATCCTGCCAGATCTCGGAAGCTAAGCGGGGTTGGCCTTGGCTAGTCTTTGGAAGGGCGACCTCCAAGGAATACCAGGGTTGTGACACAGAGGCAGGCAATGGCAAACCACCTCTGAAATGTCTCTTGCCTTAAAAAACAAGTCTATCTTGCCACCTAGTGGTACATAACGCTAAAAGAGCTAGAACTTCTGGCTGCCAGACAATCTTAGGATCTCCTGAGTACACTACACACAAGGCCACACTGTTGTTGTTGTTGTTGTTTGGTGTAGTGGTTAAGTGCGCAGACTCTAATCTGGGAGAACCAGGTTTGATTCCCCACTCCTGCACTTCCACCTGCTGGATGACCTTGGGCAAGCCATAGTTCTGGCAGAGCTGTCCTTGAAAAAGAGCAGTCCTCAAGAGCGCTCTCTCAGCCCCACCCGCCTCACAGGGTGTCTGTTGTGGGGAGGGGAAGGGAAAGGAGTTTGTAAGCCGCTCTGAGACTCCCTTGGGTACTGAAGGGCGAGGTACAAATCCAATCTCTTCCTCTTCCTCTTCTCCTTTTCCTTCTTGTTATTCCACCTCTGAGGAGTAGGGCGCCACCATGGTACTGCCGCTACCCAAGAGAAGCATCAAAAGTTCCCAGAAGGAGGCAGGCTTGGGGGCAGCCCTTTTTTTTAGGCCAGAAGCTTTCTTTTTGAGCAACTTTTGGTTTAGGGTCCACCGGCTCTGAGGGTGTCTTGACTCGGCCTCCGAAGGCCTGTCCTTCCCCTGCCCTGCCCCCCCTCTCCTACTTCCCAGGAGTCTGAGAGGCCCACCCGCCTGGGGGGAGGGGGGGGGGTCCTGCCTCTTCAGCCTTCCTGCATCCCGGGCTGTGAATCGGCCCCTCCTCGCTTGCTAGGAAACCCAGGCAGAACTAGAAGGGCCAGCGGACGTGTGGGGAGTTTGCTCTGATGTTGGCAGCCTTTTGCTTCAAGTGTACCTACGAGGCCTGGTGGTTTATGGTCCATCTCCCCCACTCAGCGGGAGTGCATAAACCACTGGGTTCAAGATGCCTTGCAGTGGGACCGCTCCGCCTTATTTAGTGATTCCAGGAACAAGACAGATTAACAGGGAAAACGGCCCTGTTTAAATAGCATGCAAAGCCCACGCCCCTTTCCCAACACGCACAACTATCGGTGCAAGTACTGAACCATGAACTCCTGATTGGCCACTTCCCAGAGGCCGGGTAGCTATTGTCCCGGAGCAACAAGCTCTGGTAACCAGCTCTGGAATGCCCCAGGCTCAATACGTAACAGAGAGCCCCTGCCTGGTGTGTGGAAAGTCCCAGGTTCAATCCCAGGCACCTCCAGACCAGTTAAAGGGACCAGGCAGTAGGGGATGAGGAGGACCCTTTTCTGCCTGAGACCCTGGAGAGCCACTGCCAGTCTGTGCAGACAGTGCTGACTTTGATGGGTCAAGTGCTTCCCGTTGAATTGCAGCTCCAGGGTCTCCAGTCGAAGACCACTTCCTGTGTTCAGGTGCTTATCTGCTCACGCCTTGGAACTGCCTGTTTATTGGTTTCTGTGGTCCTTACTATTTCCTGTAGCCATCAGCACCTTTCTAACGGTTTTATATCCATGCCTTTTTCATACGTATCCTGGCATCACACATCTGATTCCATCTGCAACTTTGCTCTTGTCGTGTATTACGTAGCAGTGTAGGAACAGAGGCCTCCTGCTTCAAGGGACCGAGTGAACAGCCTGTGCCTCAGTCGGCCAACTGCAAGTCAAGAGACACCCGGTGCATCCTGGCGCGGTCCTGGCTCTCTTGCATTGGTACAGATCCCTCCGTTGGCACCGGTTCCTCTGTTTCCCTCTTGGCTGCACACTGGAGAAGCCAGACAGACTTGCTGCTGCTAAAAGGGAACAGGCTGACTGATGAGTGCCCACGTGGGAGTTCTTCCGAGCCATTTGTCGGGAGCAGGGCCCGGATCGGCGGTGGTGGAACTCGGCAGTGTGCGCCTGGTGGCCAGCCTCCTCACCGAGGATGTTTACGGAAGATTCTCAGAAGGACTGCACCACGAACACGTTCCTCCCCTCCTCCACATGCCAACAATTCCAGAAGAACTTGGATGCTTGTGGAGCGTGAAAGGCGGAGAAGAGCGAGTGTGAGAAATCCTACAGCCCACCAAGCTGGCAGTCCCAGGTTCGTCTGCCCAGACGCAGGAATGCCGTGTTTATGTAGTGGCGGCGGCTGCAGCTCCAGCTGCGAGGGCTGAAAAGTGAAGCTGTTTAAGTTGAAGGTGATTCTAGAAGCATCAACAGAACCTTTGACTTTTTAAAAATTCCCAGGGGGGCTCTGTGATGGAGGCTTTTAGTCGTCTGACTTGGGAAGAGCTGCCTCGAGGTGTGGTAAAAGGGAGCCGGGAAGCGGCTGAGAGAAACAGAGAATCCCTAACGGGACCGACTGGAGGAGGAGGAGGAGGAGGAGGAGGAGGGCTTCACGCGGGCCAGCAAGGAGCTTTCAACCATCAGGGCAAGTTTAGGAGCAACCTTCTCTGCCATCCCGCATGTCCTCAGGCAGTCCTCTACAGGACCTGGTGGCCTCTGGAATCACGCCCACTTCCTCCTCCTCCTCCTCCCCGTGCATTATGGGCCCTCACGTGTGTCGACAGTGTGATTTGCTCTCTGGGTGGTAAGATGAGCAGGACCAGTCCCTGTGCAAAGGAACAAGTGGGCGCAAACATTCAGAAATGAGTGGAGGAACGTGTTGACCATTGCAGGACACACCGCTTTTGATTTAAAAGTCAAATCCCCCCTCCCGCCACAAAAGAACTGCAAAGGCAGACACCAAGGTGAAACTGCTGAATTAGAATTCATCAAGAGGTTTGGCTGAACAAGGATTTGGGGTCCTTTAGAGATCTAGCCCTTTAAATGAAAACCAGCATTCCTCAGCCTATGGCGAGTATTAACTAGAGTAAGAAAAACAAGTGGAAGGGCCACTGGCCGCTCTCACAAATGCTTTCTGTACTTTTCTCAATTACATCTGAATTTTGAATAAGGACTTTTCACCCTGGACATCCTACCTTTCATGGCCTCAACCGCGAGGTTATAAAACGAGGACCCATGGATACCCCCCCGCTTTCTCCCCAACAGGGGACCAAATAGGCCGACCTCATTCCCCCCTCTTTCATTTGACCCTCCAACAATCCTGAGAGGTAGGCTGGGCTCAGAGCGTGTGACTGCCCCAAGGCCCCCCATCAGGCTTCCATGACAGAAGAGGGGTCCGCACCTGGGTCTCCCCGATCCTACCCCTGCACTGTATAACCACTCCACATCCTGGCTCTGCCTCCGATGCAGTGGTCTCTTAAAGGTGCTGCTGGACTCCTGTTCGTTTCTGCTGCAGCCTGCTTAATTATTTTCAGTTCAGGAGGAGCTGCAGTCAAGAAAAAAATAATTCTGAAAAGCCCCCGGTAGAAAATGCATGCGCGGAAACGCTTCATTTGGATCTGTCACGCAGGCTTCCAGAGCTCAGGTTTCAGATCCCTCCCTCTGCTCCTTCCCCAGACTGGGGGTTGAAGCTGGCCTCCCCAGCCAGATAAAACCACTCTCACAACACTCTTATAGCAGCAAGCTTTGTTTATTGAGAAGTAGAAAGGTTCCAAGCATGGACAGATTCTGTGTCAGAACTGACCCCCAGGTGCCAGGACCGACCCTATACTACATGCAAGGCATTCCCCCAAAGCCAAACTACCCAATCAATATTCTCACTCAGCCCAACAAAGATCCAAACCTACTCATAAGGCCACCCCCCTACACCTGCACCTAATGGTTACATTCAGGGCCCTTTTTGTAGCAGGGACTCCTTTGCATATTAGACCACACACCCTTGATGTAGCCAGTCCTTCAAGAGCTTACAGTAGCCCCCGTAAGAAGAGCTCTGTAAGCTCTTGGAGGATTGTCTACATTAGGGGTATCTCGCCTAATATGCAAAGGAGTCCCTGCTACAAAAAGAACCCCGGTTGCATTATCTAGACATTCCCTGCACCCAAGGTCAGGGTGGACGTGGAGAGCATATGTTTCCCAGGGTTCACAGATTACTCCAAGCTGGTGCTAAGCAAGCATAAGTGGACATTCACACACACACACACACACAAACAGAGGGGATAAGCTTTCATGTGCGTGCATACTTCACCAGATAACTTGAAAATGTATCTAAGGAAGTGAAGCTGATACCCAGAATTAAACTTTGTTGGTCTTAATGGCGCCCGACTGGACTCCCAACTATGGTATTTTAGTTCACATAGTTCTTCTTCCTGTCCAAGTGCTTCAGTGATGAGAAAGCGGGCTGCATCTGGCGAATCACTACCTGCGACCAGCGTTCCCTCTAAGCTGAGTCGGTGTGAGCTAGCTCACAGTTTTTTAGCCTCTGGCTCACACAATTTTGTCTTGGCTCAGGAAGGAGGGCTCCAGAGCAAGCTAATTTATGCCGTGGCCAAATCGCTCGCTCCCAACTTGGATGCCCGGAGCTCACAAAGTGGCTTTTTTTTTTTTGCTCACAAGATTCTACAGCGGGGTGGGAGCGTTGCTTGCGACTGCGCCTTGAAAGGCTCATCTCCATCATCTAGGAGCCTGGCGATCCGTGTTGGAAGGCCAAGCGCTAATCTTGCTTCCAAGGGGTGTCATTGTTTCGACAGTTGGCCTCTGCCCGGGAAGCCATCATAAGAGCAGACCTACTATGGCAACAAAGAGAAGCCTTCGCAGGATTATGGCACAGCAATCTCGAAGTCTTTTGGTGTCACCCTGTTCCCTGTGCAACAGGGTTGTTTGTTTGTTTTGGAGGGTTTTTTGGCAGGGGGAGCTAATAGGTGGATTTGTCAAAAATTAGAATTCTGCACGGGTACTCCTCAGCAAAAAGGGGGGACTCTGACACAAGTAAATTAGGAAATGGCCTTAAGCCCGTTTAGATGGAAGTACATCCCACGGAAATGCTTCCTTCTGGTATGCTTAGAACCTGGACGATGCAGTTCAGTTCTGTGCTCATTTACTCTAGAGAAGCCACCACGGAGCTCAGTGGGACTTGCTTCCAGGTAAATGTGCACCGGACTGCAGCTTCGCAGTGCCCTCTTGGGCAGAATCACACCTGAGTGTATTGATTTCCATGGACTGAGATGGCTGCAATTCCGTTCAAGGTTGCACTGGGAATCTTGTAATTGAAATTATCACATTCAGATACGTTTCAAGAATGCTCCGCACAGAGACAGTTTTCACGAAGAGCCAATGTTCTGATCCGATTCCCATCAATTCAGCCTTCTATCAGATAGATTAACCTTCTATTAGGTCCGCACTGAGAGCAATTATTCCCACCTGTCTGGGGAATAGCTTAAAAAACAAGCACTTGGTATTTATAGGGTTAAACCTCTCATAAGGAAGATCTGCAAAACTCATTATCGTACAGTCTGTCTCTTCCTTCTTTCCAATGGAAAACCGCCTGTCACAGACAATAGAACAGAGTTTTATTTGAGATTTCCAAAGGATTTGAATTAATGCACAATGCAAGATTGGTGAAATCTGTCAACACATTTCTGGAAAGCAGAAGCACAATAGATTTCCAGGGACTGTTGAGGGGGGGAGGAATTGTCGTTTTCTCAGCGGAGTAGCAGAGTAATGAACATTACTGGAAATGCTACTTCCCCCCCTCCTAAATTGTGTGATGGGGAATACCCGGATTTCTAAAGAGATGAGGAACAAAACGAAGAAAAAAGGAAGTCGGAGACTGAGTTTCAGCTCCGGTAGTAGGCACAAAGGTTTGTGAGGAAGCCAGTAATTTATGTTAATAGACGAAACTGAGTTATGATTAAAAATTCACTTGTCCCGGACTGCTACTTATTCATTGCTCTTTGTGGTGAAATGTGGTGTCAGGTTGCCAACGCCAGTTTGGGAAATTCCTGGAGATTTGGGGGTGGAGCCTTGGAAGGACGGGGTTTGGGGAGGGAAGGGACCTCCGTGAGGTATAATATCCTAGAGGACACCCTCCTGAGCAGGGGGAACGGAGCCGTCTAGTCCGGTGATCAGCTGCAATTCAGGGTGATCTCCATGCCCCACCTGGAGGATGGCAACCCTTGGGCTCCCCAGGATGAAATGGACCAGACCAAGTGGGGCAAATTCCTGGGGTGCGGACAGGTCACAAGGCCACACCATTTAAAGCAGGGGTGGCCAGAATGCAGCTCAGGAGCCGCACGTGGCTCTGTCACACAGTCTCATTTAATGTTGATTAAGAACAAATTGGCATATTTTTCAATAAAAACATGTGTATAATATCTGTTCATGTCTTGAGGCTCTCAAACATCCAATGTTTATTCCACGTGGCGGCTATGCTAAGCAAGTTTGGCTGCCCCGGGATTACAGCCTTGTGTTCCACGGCCACAAGGGGACGGATATACCTGTTTGTGGCATAACTCAGAGGTTAAGGCATTTTCATGCGGAAGGGTTGGGCAGAAGAGTGAGTTTATATATCTGACCGAGTCTACAGGGATGTCCTGGCACTGACCACATTTTAGGCTTTAAATGGTAAGGGTTGCCTGTTCGTTGCAATTGTTTATTTCCTTGTTGTGAGACACGCCCTGAACCTGCCTGCCTGCGGGGGATGGGGGGGATAGACATCCCATAAAATACATAAATACAATAAGTGGACCACCCTTCCCAGCTTCCTGACAAGGCGAGTTTATGCCGCTCCACCATGCCGTTCCCTTCAGATTTGGCGTCCCTGTTGGTGGTACCCCCACAAACGCTCCGAGTTTGCCTCAGACGCCTGAGTGAGCCTGCCGCCCTCCTTCCTTGCCAGATCTCAGCCAGAGCCAACGTGTACCTGCACAAGGAGGGGAATGGAGATCCAGAAACCTCAGTGCGAGACGTATTGGTGAACGCAGACTTTCCTCAGTAAAGGATTCTACTAAAGGCTAATTTGAAAGAAACGTGTCTCCAGGACATCCGGGATGCCACTGAGACTGTTTTGGAAACATCTCACAGACACCTCAGAAGGCTGGAGATCAGATTTAGGCCAGGGTCCCCTGACAGATAGGAATGTGGCGATGTCTGGTAGTCACCTCACTCCAGATGGAGGTCTGGGCCAGCCACTTGTTGGGCGGAGAGGGCTTGTTCTCCCGCCCCCCACACATCTCACATAGGAGTTGTCTGGGCCAGTGGTGTCCAAACTGTGTGTCCGGCCCCCAAGCGTGGGCTGTGATTCTCTCACAGATGGGTGACAAAGCCCCACTGGGGGGGGGGGACAGTTTTGGAAGGCTCAGCAGCTGATTTGGGTTTGCCCCTCTGCAAGGTGGGAAATGACCACGGGATACAGCTGGTGGCCCCCACAACAGTTCACAGTTGGGAGCACTAAAAACGAACAGTGACAGAAAACCTTGTTCAGTGTGAACATGATGTGAGATCCTTGCGTCTTAAGAGGGGGCATGGGGGGGCCCCGGCAGCAACAGGGAGCTCCTTTGCACACAGGTCCTGAAAGCCACAATGAGCAAAGAAGTGGGCTTCACTTCCAAACATTTGAGGAGAACCACCCGCTTAGACAAACCCCAGTCAGTCTGACCCACAGCTGTGCAATAGGAAAGGCTCACCTATTGCTTGAGCACTCTTTACCTCACTGAACTGGAAGAGGGAGGGCTTCTAGTGTCCTGGCCCCACTGATGGACGGACCTTCCAATGGCCCCTGGTATTTTTGGCCGCTGTGTGACACAGAGTGTTGGACTGGATGGGCCTTTGGCCTGATCCAACATGGCTTCTCTTATGTTCTCATGTCTGGGGCAAGTGATGCTCTGTCTTCTTGGTGCTTGGGGGGTGGTCAACAGTGGGAGGGCTTCTGGTGTCCTGGCCCCGCTGGCGGACCTCCTGATGGCACCCACCTGGTATTTCTGGCCACTGTGTGACACAGAGCGTTGGACTGGAGGGGCCATTGGCCTGATCCAACAATGGCTTCTCTGATGTTCTTAAGAGCCCTCCTGGGACCAGAAGGAAGGACTTCAAGCTTCTGTACGACACAGGAGTTGTGCGCTTCTCATCATTGTGACCGAAGGCAGGATTTCCCAGCCAGGTAGACCTTCCCACATTGCTACAGCCTTGTGATGGGCGACGGGCTGGGCCTGCCCTGGATCTGAGAGCAAAATGTTCCCGAGGAACAGACTGGGGATGCCGCATACGTGACAAAGAGTAAAAGGGGGCGGGGTCTTGCGTGTCTTGGGTTGCAGCCAGACCACATTTCCCACCAGTGGGGCAGAACTGTCCTACCCCCCCCTCCCCATGCCATGGCTCTCCCTGAGGAATGACTTTGAGGGGGTGGGGATCCGTAGTGGGGGGGGGAATGGGTGGGGAAAGGCCAATGCCGTCTCAATCCAGCCCCTCGGTTGCAGGAAGCAGAAGCTCCACAAGTCATCCTGCCTAGACGAGGCGGCAGCGTATTTCCAGGCCGCCATGAAGACTGAATTGGTCACGGCACTGAATTGGTCCCTGTTTCCACGGACACCCCGGTGTTTGGCGGTTAGGGAAGTAGGCAAACATGCCAACAAACATAATTTCAGGACTGCCCAAGGAAGTACTGCAAAATTAAAATACACCCCCCCCCCCAAATTAAAGTTCATTTATTTTTTGACACCTCGACACGCTCAGGTCACACAAGAGTATAGAGAGGAGTGTGGACCAGACACTCACGCGGCCGGCGGGGACGGGGGGACGGGACTGTGGCCACTTCTGTGGTCTGAGGGGCCCTTTTGCAAAGCCTCCCCTTGCATAGTTCTTGAAGAACCTGCTGCTGCGTAAAGTTGCATCTGTCTGGATGTGGATTCATGACAAATTAACGTTCCCAATCTAAAGTGCTCTGTAGCGTCCAAGGATGGGCTGATAAGAACTGACTTCCGCGAGACACTCTCGGTGCAGAGGATACACGGAGCTCGGTGGGCCAGTCGTCTGATGCGGCGGGAGGCGCTTTGTAAATCTGCTCTTACCGAGACCACAGTCTAAAGACTGGTCCTTGTGACCTCCTGACTCAAGCAAGTGGTAAAAGCAGACCCACGGAAGCCCAGCGTGGCAATGCACGTGTCCTTCCATTTGGCAGAGCGAAGGGACAGGGTGTTTCTGGGAAACTGCGGTTCAAAGCCATCTTGGGAATCCACGCAAACTGCCTTTTTAAAGCAAGAATTGTCCTGGATTCTTTCTAGAATGGTGCCATAACAACTGAAATGTCATGCAGATAAAGTTGACCGGAGAAGGGGAGAGCTCCAGCGCTGGCAGCTATAACGGGGAGGACACTGCAGAGAACCAGCTGGAGGCCAGACACATGAGTAATTCAGGGGACGCCACACAAGCCAGGAACTCTGCTGCCTGTGGATGAAGCCTGACAACTCTGGCAGCGTGTTAAAAAAACAATAATCCCCATTTTGGTCTGTTGACTCAAGCCAAAGGAGCAGGATTCAGGCTGATGTTTCCGCTGATGCCTCATGATTCTGACCCCTCCCACAATAGCCTAAAATATCCCCAAAATCTTGTTCCCGGGGGTGCCTTTTCTCCAGGAACAGCACTGCAGAGGGGGGTGGCACTGAGGTAGGGGTGCCAGCCTCCCCCGGGATCCCAGCTCATCTCCAGACCACGGAGATCAGTTCCCCTGGAGAGAAGGGATGCCTGGGGGGGCGGACTCTACATAGCCTGGCACCCCGCTGAGGTCCCCTCCCTCTCCAAACGCTGCTTTCATAGAATCATAGAATCATAGAATGCTAGAGTTGGAAGGGACCTTGCAGGCCATCTAGTCCAACCCCCTGCACTCTGCAGGAACACAGCCGAAACCCCTACATACCTACAACATGCCCAAAAGATGGTTGTCCAGTCTCCTCTTGAAAATGTCCAGGGAAGGAGCATCCACCACCTCCCGAGGCAGTCTGTTCCACTGCTCAACCACTCTGACAGTCAGGAAGTTTCTCCTGATATTAAAGCCGGTAACGACTCCACCCCCACATCTTGAGGAACCTTCCTGCCTGGAGTTGGCAACCACATACTGGGGGAGAGGTTGCACTGTGTGAGTGGAAACCCTTGCGCCTGCAGAAGTGTCTAGTTTGGAACCAAGTGGATGGCTGTCAGTGATAGTCCCTAGAGCCTTTCCGTCTCTCTGCCAGATCCAGGGGCACGCAAAGGCATCACTTTGTTAGATGAGCGGACAGTGGCTATGGACTTGGACAATTGAGAAGATGACCCATCCTTGGTGTCCCTTCAGCCAAGGTCTCTGGTCTGCTGTGGTCACGGCTAATTTCACTTTGGCGTGACCTTCCTGACCTCAATGCACCTCCGGGCAGTTTAAAAGCACCCAAGAGAAAACAGCCAAATAAACCACTGGGGGTAAAAAACGGCACAGCAGAACATTAGAGCATAAAGCGACAGCATGGAATGAAAACCGACAGCCCTTCTAGAGAACTGTGAAAAGTGATTTTAAAAGCTGGGCAGGATGGAGAAGTTTTAGTTGGCTGCCTAAAGTCACACCAAGGAGTCGCCCGGCAGGACTGACTCTCTAGGCCTCAGGCAGTGGGGAGGAGGAGGAGGAGGGGGAGGAGGAGGAGAAGGAGGAGATTGGATTGATAGCCTGCCCTTCACTACCCAAAGGAGTCTCGGAGTGGCTCACAGACTCCTTCCCCTTCCCCTCCCCACAACAGACAGACACCCAGTGAGGTATGGGAGGCTGAGAGAGCTCTTTCAAGGACTGCTCCTGAGAGAACAGCTCTGAAAGAACTCATAACTGACCCAAGGTCAGCTGCATGTGGAGGAGGAGTGGGGAATCAAACCCGGTTGTCCCCGATTAGAATCCACCCTCCTAACCACTATGCCAAACTGGCTCTCAACATGTTTCCCAAGCTCTGCTGGAACTGGGCCATGGAGGACTGAGACCCAGCCTCGTGCACGGAGCCGTCTTGCCGGAGGCAGGAGTCCTTTAAGGGATCTGGAGGGTCAAAGCAGCTCCCGGGGGCAGGAGATCTGTTGGGGGGGGGTTGCAAAACGAGTGTGGTTTAATCGGGGGGGGGGAGCAGTCCACAGTCGAAGCAGACGGCTGCCTCTTGCCACCGGGGTGGTCTCTGCGGAGCCACGGCTGGGCCTTGAGCCCGGTCCCACTGTGCCTCCCGGTCCCTGGGGAAGCCCCGCCTGCTACTGCTTGGCCGGGGAGGGGCTTCTCCCATCAGGGGCCGAGGGGCTCCTCCAGCTGCTCAGCCCCCCCCAACCCCGTTGGCTGCTCAGGCCTGAAAAGGAGCTGCTCCCCCCCGGGGGTGGGGTGGGGGGCGTCTGTGCTGCTGCTGCTGGCCCCAGAGGGTTCCCTCCAGGGCTGAGTTTCTCCACTTGCTCAGCCCCCCTTCACCCCCCCACCCTCCGGCTTCTGCTTCTGTGTTTTATTGCCTTGTGATTTTTAGATGGTCACTCCTGCTCTGGTCTCGGTGGGCCTCTTTCTGTGCAGGAGAAGAGTGAGATGATGAACGTATCCAAACCAACAAATCTGGTTTCCTCTTCCTTTTCTCCACGCTCCAGCCTGCTGAGGGGGTGGGGGTGGGGCAGCCTCTCAGGACTAGGACCCCCCCCCGGCTATTACGCTGAGGCTCGGGGGCTACTGGCCACAGCCCGAGAACTCGGAACCCTCCACGAGGCCTGAGGAGTGACTAACTGGAAGAGAGGAATCCTGTAGCCACTTGGCTTATGGAACCAAACTGCCAGCATCCTTGAAGCCAGAGCAAGGTCACCTGACCACACCACCCCCCAATGTCCCTTGGGGGCTCTTCCATGATGGCACTGCATTCCTCCCCACACACACACACCCCGATGTCGTCTGGGTGCCACGTCTGGCCTCTTCAAGTGCTGGGGTTGACACGAACTGATCTGTATTTGGACATCCGGCCAACAGCCAAGGGGAGTGCATGCCATTGTCCCTTGACATCCCCACCCCCAAAGAACATCATCCCATTGGGGTGACTTATTTCCTGTCAATGCAACAGATCAGTTCCTATAATATATTTAGGAAACTTGGTAATCAGTCCTGTTGCCGCAAAAGGGGCAGAATTTCCCAAGGCCCAACACACTCCTGCTTGTGTGTTCAGCTCTTCCTTGACGCCGTAAGCACTGAGAGATCCACGCCTCCCTCCATGTTTATCTGGGTTACCATACATCAACATCACCTCGGCCCCACTGTCCAAGAGGACAAGAACTCTCTCTTTCCCTTATCCCGATAGATGGTTGACGGGACAGAGGGGCACCCATTCTCTGGCAGATGCTCTTCTTCAAGTGGGGAAGTAGAGTTGACGGCGCCCCACACTTCTCTGGACCAATCCTTCCCCTTAATTAAACCACATTTGTGTTGCAAAGATTATCTTGCCCCTGTGAGCGGCACTGACCATCCGAATCCCTTAACAGGCCCCTGCCTCCAGCAAAACAGCTCCATTCACGTTGCTGGAGGAGTCCTTTATGGCCCAGGTCCAGCTTAGCTTGAGATATGTGTTCCCACTCTCTGAGATCTGGACATCTAAGAACTGGTTAGGAATGTCGGGGGGGGGGTAAAGCCCCCCAAGTCAGTCTAGATTTGCAGAAGATGCCAGCCGTTCCCTCACCCACCTCCAGTCACGTTTCAGGAGGGGAGCAATGTTCCCTTTAAGCTGTGGAGTCTTGTGAGCAAGAATTCTACTTTGTGAGCTACTGGCATTATAGTTGTGAGTGAGTAATATGGCTGCTGCATCACTTAGTTTGCTCTGCAGCCATCCCTCCTGAGCTAAGATAAAAATGTGTGAGCTGGAGGCTAAAAAACTGTGAGCTAGCTCACACTAACTCAGCTTAGAGGGAACACTGGAGGGGAGCCTGAGGCCCCCACCGCCGGTCCCTCGTGCTTCTGTTGCCCTCTGTTGCCCCCCGCCACCCCAGACACGCCTCATTGCCCCCCTCCCGCCCAGGACTCGGAGAAGCGACTGCCCTTTCCGCTCCTCATTCTGCAGACATCTTTAAAGATAGCTCAGCAAGACATGTGTGCGAATTCAAAGAAGATGACGCTGCGAAGGTAAAGCGGCAGAGGCAGTGGCTGTCGTGACGAAAGGCCGTGACTGAAGGACACCCTCCTCACACCTCCTTTGGGCGGCGTCACTTGAGCACTCGGCACATTCCGTGACTAACCACGCCGGGCATCCGTTTCACCCCTGGTCCTAACAGCCACCACGCCAGAGCCTGCGAAAGCCGACTCTCTCCAGGAGCTCTGCAGACCTTAGTTTGCCTCTGATATATTCCAGGCAATAGAATTAGCAGACACAGAGCTGGTTCCTCATGCCAATTAGTAATGATGGGAGAGAGGAAGAAAAGAATGTCAGCCTGTATGAGGCCACCCCAAGGACACGTGTTCTAGATCGGAGTGGGGGCAGCTCTCTCCTACTCCCGGTTCTGCCTACTCCCTGCCTGGACCAAACAGCCCGGCAGCATTCGATCAGCTCCTCTGGCACGAAAAGACAATCTAATTCTTCGAGCTGCCACCTGAACGATGCCTTAGGAACTGATTATGCTGTTGGAATGATATTTTGGAGAAAATTTATTGGATGCCAAGAAACAAAGTTTCTGCTATTGCTCTTCTCCTCTTCCAGAGGTAATCTCGTTAGATGATAAATTCCTCGGATATTGCTTTCTGTATCCAGGCACGACATGAAATTAAAAAGCAAAGAAGAACAAGATGCACCAATGAAAAAGATTTGTTCTATTATCCAGCTATAAATTTTATCCTAGGGGATACTTCCTGGCACGGCTAATATACGCTGATTGAGTCCAGTGGACCTCCAGTTGCTTGGACCGATGGTTGTTTACTGCTCTGCTGCCTCACATCCATGAGGAGGGCTAAGAAAAACATCACCAATATGTTGTCGAAGGCTTTCACGGGCAGAGTTCATTAGCTGCTGTAGATTTTCCGGGTTGTGTGGCCGTGGTCTTGGCATTGTAGGACCTGACGTTTCGCCAGTAGCTGTGACTGGCATCCTCAGAGGTATAACACAGAAAGATGGAGGACTCTCTGGGTCAAGGTGAGCAGGTCCTACAATGCCAAGACCACAGCCACACAACCCGGAAAATCTACAGCAACTAAAAAACGTCACCAGTTGCTTCAAAATACAGCCAATGGTTTTAAAAGAGAAGAAGAAAATGCTACAGAAGATGACTGGATCAATGAAACATCCAGGTTCCAGGGCAGTTGTGGGGTGGGGGGGCACAGCAGCAGGAGGGGCAACGTGGGGCTCCCGGGAAGCACCTGACCGGCCCCTCTTAGAAACAGTGTAGTGAACCAAATAGAATGCCTTAAATACAGTGTATTGATAACAATGTCAATCTATTCAACATCCAATCACAGACAGTCTGACTCGTCTTTCTCAGCCTTCTATGCACCGCCACGATTTGGTTACCCGTACCTGAACATCTCACATCTCAGCATGAAATTCCCAAAATGGTTGTTGATCTAGGCTTACAGTACATCTTTGGGGGGTGATGATGATGTTTTTCTCGGTTGTTATAGTCTGCTTGTCAACGCTTACAATTATTGCTTGATAGTTTAATGGAAGATTACTCTTTTACGTCTCTATTCTAGCTTACAACATGTATCTCATTGTCTGATCTTATTGTGATATGTTTGTATTGTTGTTATTAATGTTGTTATTTATTAAACTTCAGTAAATTGTTAATTTAAAAAACCTGCTGTTCATAACCTTAGTACCAATCACAAATAAGATCCTACAAATTGTTCAGATAACTTCCTCGCAATATTCCAATATTCTTCAGGCTGTTCTGAATGCACCAGTTAATTACCAGTAAGAGAGCAGGAATATTCCAGTGGAAAAACTGAAAAATGGTGTTCCTGCGTAAATTTTGGAGAGGTTCTTGATGGAATCAGAACAGCCTGGAGAATCTTGATTGGTGTATTCAGGACAACTGTAAGAATCCGGGATCATTGCGAGGAAGCTACCGGAACAACGTGGAGAATATTGTTTGTGATTTGCATCATTATAGTCACTTGAAGGATGATACAAAGATGCTCTCAGGAAGACTGTGAGATTCTTGAAGAAGACTTGTGAGATGAGCTTTAACCGGGTGTCTGCTTAATCAAAAATTCTTTGTATTACCAAGTGGGCTTCAAGAATTACTGCGCACAACCAAGTTGGACTCAAGAGAGTGAATCAAAAATTAATTATACTACCGGGTGGGCTTCAAGAAAAGATTTACGTCACACTACCAAGTTGGACTCAAGATAGTTTATTTACTTGAGAATGGTTGGAATAATGCTCGGTTTAGTAATATACATGGTTTGGGATTGCTGAAATAACATATGAGTGGATCGTTTAAAGGGGATGAACAGTATTTTTGATGTTGCGTAGATTTATTCTAAGAAACAGAACATGAGACCCGATGGTCTAAGAAAAGGGGCTGCTTCTTATGTTGTTCAGCAACTTTCCATGCAACCCTAAATCAAGTTATAGCTTTCTAAGCCCAGTGATGCCAGGAGATTTATATGCGGGGAACTGTGCTGCATTGTTAGCTATATGAACTTCTACAGAATCAGCACGGAAACTGTAGAATGAGCATCACCCATAGAGATGGCCGGCTGGCGGAATCTCCCTGCCTCGACGGCCACCCCTGTTCTTCATCCCACTGCTGTCCGCAGTCTTCCTCACCAGAAAAGCTTCTAGAATGCGGGGACGGAAAGAGGTTGCCACTGAAATTTGGCCTCAAGTGAAATTTGAAGCTCATTTGGAGATTTCTCCAAATTCCTCCTCTGGTGAATTTAAAAGGGAAAATGAAGACGCAGAAATAAATTGGTGCAGAGGGGAACGGAACCTGTAATAATTGTCCAACCTCTACGCATTTCACGTGCAGCTTTGTAAGGGGAAATCTACTTTCAGGTTCTTTCTGGTTCTGTTCCCATATGCACACACTTCAACAGAGTACCTTTAAAAGGAAGCCAAAGAGTTTCCCAGTGGGGTTTTACAAACCCCTGATGACCACGTCTCACCTCCTCGCCTCCGTCAAGATCCTCAGGATAAGACGAGAGAAAACAAGGAGGAGTAAAAATGAGGCTTTGGGCTGAGTGATCAGTCGCTCTGTGGATTCAGACGTTCTGCTTTCCTCCAACCACTCTGCACGTCGGCTTTTAAATGGAGGGGCCCTTGCATCTGTGTCAGAAAAGGTTCTGGGACGTTTTGTAGGGTGCCCGGTCCATTTGCAGGAAAGCCCTGCAGCCAGTCCTGCTGGTTTGTTATCTGTCCCTGTGGTGAACAGACTCCGGAACACATGGAGGACTTTGTGATGGCTGAAAACTGCGTGGAAAAGCTTTCCGTAGACCGCCAAGATGTCTGGAAGTTAGCCAGTTAAGAGAGGAAATACGTATTGTGTTAAGAAATTTTATTTGAATCTGTGATGAGGACACATAATTACAAGGGGAGGAAACATAATGCCACAGAATTGCATAGGATCCTTACAAAAATGTGAATTATGCATCTAAAAGGCCGAGACACCAAATTATATACATCTCCAATGAGAGGGTTTTCTGCCCCCCTCTAACTGAAAGGAAATCGTTGTTTTCCACCCTGCCAGTCGCATACAGTATCCATACCAATTTACAGGAGCCAGGTTAATTTCAAAGGAAGTCCACTTAATTATGAACATGTTCAATGCAAAAACGTCTGGCATTTTATGAGCTAGCGTTCGGCATGCGCTGGCAAAAACAAAGGGCCCCTCGGCAGTGGGAAGAGATGGGAAGTGCACAAAAGCGTCCAATGCAGCCGATGTCGGCCCTCGCTCCTACAGCAGGAAATGTCCACAGTCTATTTCCACAGGTTCAACACGTCACAAGGCAAATACTTAAAAGGCACAAGACTCTTAACATCAGAGACTCCTTTTTCATTACCTTACTTTATTTCAAGTAATATTAATGGTCAATGATATATCACTGTAAGTTTGAACAAGGCAAGATATACAGTCTTACGCACTAGACCACAACCGCAAAAAAAGGGCACTGTACAGATATATATATATATTATATATATAAAATGTAAGTACAGTCAATGGTCAAATACAAATGTACTGAAAACCCAACTACAGCGGATAATATACTCTTGTTGAACCATTAACTTTTTAAAATTATTTCATAAATTAAAAAGCTCGTTGAATTTCTCCTAGACTATTCTGAAGCTGCACTGTACACAAACATGTCAGAAGAAATAGTCTGATCGTTTCTTGTAAATACTGCGATGATATTATATTCTGTCTTAGCGGAAAACAATTTATCTAACCTTTATCTTATAAAATGCAGCATTAAACTTTTTTGACCTTTAAAGTCCCCTCCCCCATTTTTTAAACGATTAATATTGATCTTCAAAGTGCAAAAAGTAGAACAAAATGACAGGAGTCATATTCTTAAAATCAAAAGGAAAGTGTATTTAGAATTGCACCCTCTGAATTACTCCAGACTTTGTAAGCTGAGTACACAGCCTCTTGTATATACTCTTCAGACAGTGTACAAATTTCTTCGTGCGTGCTATAAATTAACAGAGAGGAAAAAATATTGTTCAGCCAAAGTTTTAACTTCCCTATGTACACTAAGCTTTTAGCTCAAAACTTAAGTTTGATCTCTATTTATTGCTTACATTTAAATAAAAGTAGGTTATTTCTACGGAGCTCCTGAGGGGTAGCCAACTACATATATGCTGTTAAGTATGAAAAGGCTTTGCAGTTACCCGACTAAAAATTTAGTGTTTCCATATCACCCACAAAATACTTCCTGTGGAGTTCAGAGGGCCTGTAACCTTTCCCAAGGTTAACTATAAATACGTTCTAGGATCAGAACCGCCTGTCTCCCGCCTGACGGATTCTGCCCCTCCTCCCATAAGGGTTTCCACCTCGGAAAGACCTGTTTGATATATACATTCTGGAGACGGCATTTCCCGCATGCAAACTGTACAGTTCTTAAAACTATGGAAGAGATGTATGTATGTTAGATAATATACAAAACATTTTCAGAATTCAAACATATGATTGCAACCATAAGATAAGAGTTGAAAACAATAGTCTACAGAGTCCACAAATCGACATCTGAAAACCAATGTACAATATCAGTCAAAGGTTCTTGTGATTTCCTAACTACACAGCGGTGATACCAGAGACCACCGAGCCAGAAAAGCAAAGTCTCTTTATTCCTGATGCTTCTTCAGATCTTTAGAAGAGCAGATCTCCAGCAAGAACATCTGGGTTCTGTGCATACAATGGGGTGTGCATGTGTGTGTCTATGCACATATATGTGAATCCACACCATATGACGCATATACAAACACACATATGCTTCTAGGGAAAAATATATATTTCTTCTTAGAAACATATGCACATTACCAGAGTTTCCATGGAAGGTCTGAGGACCAGATACTTCTTATATACGGTCAATGCTGCAAGCTGCTGGTGGCATTTGCAAAGGGAAATAAAGCTAAGCACAGATATGGTGCAAGCTTTAAAATGCAGTGACAGAGGAGGAGACAAAGGCCCGGAGGGTGACAATTTGTTTAGAAGACTTGGCACTGTGGCTTCACACAGGGTTAGGGTCTGTGCACATTTACCTTAAAAAAATAACGCTGGTCCTCACGGACAGCTCCAGGGGGGCGACACACCGCTTGAGTGATGCCAGGGGGCCCTCAGCTTGGGGAAGGGCCACGCTGGCCAACGGCCACATTTCGAATGCGCTGCAGTTTAGCATGCTGATACGACGAAGGCCTACAGACACAGAACACGCCCAGCCAGCTTGCCGCTCTTAGGAACACAGACTTGTCCCTCTGGAGGTCCGCCACGGCGGAGGCTGCCCGGTGGCCTCACGCCAAGGAGGACGGTATCTGGGGGAACGACGTGGTGATTCCCTGCGCCACAGTACTTCGGGCCCGTGGCCTGGCGGGAGCCGTTAGAGGGGGGTGTCAAATTCTTTCCCTGGATTATCTTCCAGCTCTTCGTTTTGCGACGGTTTGTGGTTCTGGTTCCCGCCACCGGATGCCAAAGGAGGGGTGGAGCTGCGGTCTCCGTCTTCACTAATCTTGCCTTTCATGGCTTCCTGTACAAATTCCAGAATTTCCAACGGGAGTCTTTTGAATTTGTCTTGGTATTCTTGGTCAAGTTCAGCCTGTAACTGGAAATAACAGCAAATAAATAACACGACACACAACCTGTGTTCTTTCAGCCACTGGAAAACCAACAACTGGTTCCCATAGGTATTGAATGCAAGTAATGCCATTATGGTGGTGACTGCAAAGCGAAAATGGCCACAGTGTGATTAAAAGTAGGGATCATTTTTACAAAGTGAGTTAGTGCCATCCAATCCTTGTAGGTTCACCATGTTTCCCAGCATACTCCAGGACAAGTGAGGGTTGGCACACATTCTTCGTTAGGAACGTAAGTAACCGAAGGCTATCAACGTAAGAAAAGAAGAGTCCAGACAATCAAAAAAGCATTCTCTCAAGAAGTCAGTTGACTAAAACTGAAACAAATTTGCTCAAGGAAGTCTCAGAATTACCTTTGCAAATTTTGATTTTAATATTCTTTAGAGAGTTTCTTGTGCATGCTCTAAATATTCGATAGCTTTGTTTGGTACCTTAATGAAGATGACTAGATACCACAGCTGATATCTGAGAATATTTGGCTGTAGGTGTCCACCTGCCACAAATTTAACTCCATCCTTCCACCCAGAAGCCCAGTCGGGGTTGTGTCTAGAACCCCCCTCCCCCCGTTTCATCTCCACAGAAGTATTGTGAGGTAAAAGTAAGGCCAAGTGATTGAGCAACTTGCGTGAGGCAAGCGTCCTTTCCCCGTGGGAGTTGACATCATTGGTCTATGACAGCATGAAGAAGAAGAAGAGTTTGGATTTATACCCCGCCCTTCACTGCCCAAAGGCATCTCAGAGCGGCTGACAAACTCCTTTCCCTTCCCCTCCCCACAACAGACTCCCTGTGAGGGAGGTGGGGCTGAGAGAACTTCTGACAGAAACTGTCCTTGAGAGAACAGCTGTGCCAGAACTTGTGACTGACCCAAGGTCACATCAGCAGGTGCAAGTGGAGGAGTGGGGAATCAAACCTGGTTCTCCCAGATAAGAGTCTGCGCACTTCACCACTACACCAAACTGAATAACTGCTGGGCAATGCTGCACCTCACAGTGGTTTCCCAGCTCCCTACTTTCAGGCCAGAGACAAAGTTCCACATTAGAAAAGAGCCAGAGTCCAGCAGCACCTTCAAGACTAACGAAATTTGCGGCAGGGGAGGCACTTTTGTGAGGCACTGCTCACTTCTTGGCATTCTTGGTCAAGTTCTTCAGAAGTGAGCCAGGGCTCACAAAAACTCCCCCCCCACCACCACAAATTGTGTGAGTCTTTCAGGTGCTCCCAGACTCTGGCTCTTCTCTCCTGACAGACTGACATGGCCACCCATCTTGGACCGATCACGAGAGCCCCTCCCCGGCCACAAATTGTGTGAGTCCTCCAGGTGCTCCTGGACTCTCTGGCTCTTTTCTCCTGCTGCAGGCAGACTAACATGGCTCTCCATCTTGATCTACCTGAAGAAATGAGCCGTGATTCAGGAAAGCTCCTCCCCTGCCATAAATTATGTTAGTCTTAAAGGTGCTCCCGGACTCTGGCTCTTCTCTACTGCTACAGACAGACTAATGTGGCCGCCCATCTCGGTCTATCTGAAGAACTGAGCCGTGGGTCCAGGAAGGCTCCCCCTTGGCCACAAATTGTGTTGGTCTTTCACGTGCTGCTGACTCCGGCTCTTCCCTCCTGCTATAGACAGACGGACATGGCTACCTGTCTCGATCTAAGGTCCACATTGGCCTCTCTGTGAGGAAGAGGCCCATTAGTGGGCATGTATCTGTTCCACAAGGGGCACACTCGTGACTCACTGCTGCCCACGGAGGACTGAGACTGGGCCCTCGGGACACACCCGACATTCCTAGTTGGCGTTTGCTGCAGAGAACTATAAACAACAGTTGTCAAGCTGTATCCTCAAGAGCTTCTCAACCCTTGACAAACCTTTCAACAACCCAGGGCTTCCTACCGGACGTCACATGATGGCTGGTGTGAAATAACAATAGAGAGTCGAATGAGTGGTAATTTTTTTCAAAAAAAATCTCATCGCCTGTGACAGAGAGTGTTGGACTGGATGGGCCACTGGCCGGGCCCAACATCGGCTTCTCTTCTGTTCTTATGACGGAGAGCATGTGATGATGATTGCCGTAACAGTTGACAGCTCACGTGGTTTTATTTATTTACTTACTTCATTTCTACCCCAACGTGCTCCCCGTTGAGGGCTTATAGCGTTCTTCCCCCCGCCATCTTATCTTTACAACTACCCTATGAGGGAGGTCAGGCAGAGAGCGTGGGATGGAAGTCAACCAGCAAGCTTCCATGACACGGTGGAGATCTGGACTTGGGTCTCTCAGATCACAGTCCAACATGACACCATGCTGGCTCTCTTCGTGGTCTGATCCAGAAGCTTGGGTGTTGTATATTACTAGGGACTGGGCACGCGGTCGGGGTTTGTACATGTGGCCATGCGAATGGGTGTACATTTGCATCAGAGAACAATGCCGAGCTCGGATCCAAGAACGGACTAATGGGACGGCTCGGCTGCGGGAAAGAACCTATGGGATCTGGGGTGCATGATATAGACCTATCATGGGAAGCAGGATGTGGTTTTTGATGGGGAGTTAAGCCGGTCTTTGGATCGGCTATTTTGTCTTATGTTCATGCTTGACAATAAACCTTATGAGCTGATCACATGAACGCGTTTTGAACCCAGTACTTTTCATTGGGACAAAAAAGGGGGGTGGACTTAACCCTGAAACCCCCTGGGATCCAGAACCTAAAAAGGTCAGTCAAACAGAACGGAGGGCCAACAATAAAAACTTAATGTAGATAGTATTAAAAGATGCATGTATTTATTAACAAAGAATTAAAAAACATATAAGGGCCCAATCATGTAAAAAAGGCCAAAATCTAGCACACAAGGGCCAATGGACTTGACCTGACACATTTCGGCCTATGTAGGCCTTCTTCAGAGGTCGAACACAGTGAGGAGCACATGGGCTTATTTCATAGTACAACACAATCATACAATTATGCGACATAGATACAAGATGGACCAGAAAACCACTAGGCACAGAATAAAAGTATAAATGAGGCCTCTAAAGATGCAATCGCATGCCAAATGGTGTTTCACTGATAATAGTTTCTGGTCCAGAAAGTGCCTTCCGACGATTGTTTAGCCAAAGCGAAGTTTAATTCTGGGTGTGCGTTTTCGAGAGCTTTGAAGCAGCGTGCATGCCCACGAAAGCTTATATCCAGAATAGAATTTTGTTGGTCTTAAAGGTGCCTGACTGGACTCAGACTCTGTTCTACTGAAAATGTATATCATGCACTAAAAATGCACATTCAAAGGCAGAATTGGAAGTAGGGAATGTGTGGGCGCTCACTTCGCTTTGAAGCCCACAGACTGAAGAAATGTGGCTTGCTTGTTTGTTTGCACGTCTTGATTGTGCCGACCTCATTTCAAGAGCTGAGCAATTTATGCCTATGAATATTGCGTGTGTGTGTGCATTTGAAAGTGGGGGGTGGGCGTAGTGTAAGTAAGTACTAGATGCCACACACAATGTAGAGATTAGCCACGACTGAGTCAGCTGGTCGGGGAGAAGGAGCGCGGGAGGGAGCTGCTGGAGAGGCCAGTGTTTTGGTTTGGTTTTCTCTTTTGCCTTCCCCAAATGGCTGGGGGGCAGGAGCTGACGTGATTGTGCGAGAGGGCGAGGGGATGCTCACAGCCGGCTGGAGAGGGGCTTCGGTGCCCCGCCCTCTGCTGTCGCTGTTGAGAAGCGGGGGACACAGATCGCTTGAACTCGAAGTCTCCTCCTTGTCAAAGGTGCCGGCTCAAGGGAGGGAGCCGAAGGGCCCTTGGCCTGTGGCTCTTAGCCTGGGGACCCTGTAAGAAGCTAAGGAGTTTTTACAGTCCTGTGCATGCTACCAAAAAGGACACAATGAAGGAGCCTTCTGTGTCGAAATGGGAGCGTGCACTTTGTCTGAGGAAAGGGCGACCAAAAATTCGCTTCCGGGCAATACGATGAAAGGGAACCGCCACACCCACAGGGAGTCAGCCTCTGACATCTAGGACCAGCAGGAAACAACACCAGGGGAAGGCCTCGTGTTGTACTGGAACACCTTCCCTATGAAGAAAGGTTAAAACGCTTGGGGCTCTTCAGCTTGGAGAAACGACGGCTGAGGGGTGACATGATCGAGGTTTATAAGATTATGAATGGGATTGAGCAGGTTGAGAAAGAAGTACTTTTCTCCCTTTCTCACAATACAAGAACTCGTGGGCACTCCATGAAATTGCTGAGCAGTCGGGTTAGAACAGATAAAAGGAAGTCCTTCTTCACCCAAAGAGTGATTAACACATGGAATTCACTGCCACAGGAGGTGGTGGCAGCTACAAGCATGGACAGTTTCAAGGGGGAATTAGATAAACATATGGAGCAGAAGTCCATCAGTGGCCATTAGCCACAGGGTATAGATGGGGACTCTCAGTCTGGGGCAGGTGATGCACTCTATTCTTGGTGCTGGAGGGGGCAGCAGTGGGAGGGCTCCTGGTGTCCTGGCCCCACTGCTGGACCTCCTGAGGGCACCTGGTATTTTTGGCCATTGGCCTGATTCAACATTGGCTTCTCTTATGTTCTTATGTTCTCTTATGTTCTTACTCCCTTGGAGCTTCGAGCATTTCAGATTGGACTTAAGAAGATTCAGGGGCCAGGGAAATATTTTATGTATTGGCGAGATGCCCATGTTGTGTCACAAGAAAATTTGACACCACTTACTCCACAGGTGAGCATCTCAGTGTAAGTAAGGTCCATTCTATGCATGGTCAATTTTAGGCATGTTTTTGTTAAAATAATGGGGTGCTCAGTTTGAATTATGCCGCACGGTTGGTATTGGTTCTTGTAAATGGAGACACTATGTGCGTTTAAACCTGTACTTATGCAAAAAACCCAGACATTTGTGTTTATATTGGGAGTAGGCACTTATATGCCGAACCACAGGACGGTTGTTTTTAAATGATCAGAATATATTATTAAATTATATAAAATATTTTGTACGTTTGCTCTATGTGCATAGTTATATTTGACTTCCTTTTTCTTTGTTCCAACCTTTCTGGTTACCTGGCCACTATGAGAAACAAGATGCTGCACTGGCGGTCTGATTTGTCAGGGCACGTCTGTCCACAGGAGCACCCACACGCATGCATGCACCTCCCCCCCCCCCCGAAAGAAGAAGACCTGGGAGACACAGAAGCATAAATGCTGCTTTGGAACTTGCTGCTCCCCACTAACATACTCATGTCCTGGATTGCTCAACAAATCTCTTGCTTCCTAATAGACAATCCTGTGAAAAAATAGCAGCCTTGATCTTTGCAGATTGCTGTTCACAAGGACAGTTCTGGGGAGAGCTCTCTCAGCCCCACTGACCTCACAGGGTGCCTGTTGTGGGGAGGGGAAGGGAAAGAAGATTATAAGGCACTCTGAGACTCCAAGTGAAGGGCAGGATATAAATCCAATCTCTTCTCTTCTTCTCTTCCTTTACTGGTATTACCCACCTCCTAAAAAACCCCTGACCTCTACCCTCTCAATGTTGGATGTCAGCATCCTATAGTGTGCGATATCCCCCCCCTTTGTTCTTATTTTCCTCATTCCATTGCTACCATTTCAGCTGGATCAGTAAATAGTAAACAAAACAACATTATGAAAATACACAAAGGAGTCCTTGAGCATTTAGAAATGACAGCTGCGATTACTAAGAGCCAGCACGGGTTTCTCAGAACAAGTCATGTCAGACTAACCTTATCTCTTTTTTTGAGAAAGTTACTACCCTGCTGAATCAGGGGAATGCTATAGACATAGTTTATCTTGATTTCAGTAAGTCTTTTGATAAGGGTCCACATAATATTCTTGTTGACAAATTGGAAAAATGTGCTTTGGATCCTATGACTGTTAGGTGGAGCCGTAACCGGTTGACAGATAGCACCCAAAGACTGCTTGTGAATGGTTCCTCATCCTCTTGGAGAGGAATGACAAGTGGAGTGCCTCAAGGATCTGTTGTGGGACCTGTTTTGTTCAACATCTTTATCAAGGATAAAGATGGGAGTGACATTAGCTACCTTCCAGTCCTCAGAAATGGAGGCAGATTTTAATGAAAGATTACATATTTTTGTCAGGAGATCCACAAGTTCACATTTGAGTTTGTCAGGTAGTCCTGCCATGATGGATGGAGGGGAGGGGAGGATGGCTATGGGCGCCATGGTGGCGTGACGGGCGGGAGGTTGGAATCCGAGGGGTGTTGATTTATGCCTAGGGTGTGAGAATGGAATGTGACTCTGGCAACCCCTATCTCTCGCAGACTGGACGTTCTGACCTTGAGGAGTCAAGCTGCGAGCTTTCCTATCGCTTTCAAAGCTGCAGCTTTGCTGAGAATAATGGGGGCGTTTGGGAACTTCATTAGCGTAGTAACTTTCGATTCCCATTCGCATGTTATTCCCTGATTGGTAGAAGGGGGGTCCCCATTCACCCCCTTCCCTGTATAACCGCCTGCTTTGTGTAACCAAGTTATTCTGAACAATGTACCTGCTTCAGTAACCTTTCTATTGCAGCATTATAATAAACGCTATTCTTGTTTGAACCGCAAGGCATGGTGTTTGGCTGACTAGGTTAGGGTTTCTGACAGTTTGTTCAGAATCCTCATCAACTTTCGGGACTGGTCAGAAACCCATGACTCCAAAATGAGCAGCGGTGAAGAAGACACTCTCCCGATTGAAGAAGAAAAGAAAAAGGAGAAGAAACCTCCTGGGAAGGACGTACCCAGAGAGACCCCTGACACGTATGTGCCGGGACAATGGGGTCCGGAGTACGACTTTGGAGGGCCCTACGGGGATCCATACGGGGCGGCCTATGGAGGGGTGACCACCCGAGTCGGACGTAGACGAGACTGGGTGAAACCCCTGGCCGAAACCCACGAGACGTGGTTTGGAACCCCACGGGCATCGGTGGGGGAAGCCACCCCGAAAGATCGGTCCGTAGGCTGATCACGGCGGGAGCCCTGGAAGAAACCGGCCGAGATTCCGAAAGCCTGGAAGGTGCCGTGGTGAGACGGAGGTGGAGTGGGGAACCGAGCCAAGACCGCCTGATGCGCTTCCTGGATGAATCCCTCGCCCGCATCCCACAGATGATCGCGGAGGGCATCTGGGAGGAGCGTGAGCGACAAAGGCGAGAGGAACCACCAGACCAAGCTCCCCAGGACCAACGCCCGGTGCCGGATCAAGACCAGCAGAGCGTGCCGGCCGGCCCGCCGGATCAACCAGCGGGACCAGGGCCGCAGGGGCCGCCGGGCCAGCCACCCCCTCGTCCATGGGGGTTCTTACCACCGAAGCCGGCGGAACTACTGGATGCAGATTTTGATGGAGACCCCGAAAAGTTTCCGTTCTTCCTCGTGAGAGCCGAGAGATTTATCGAAACTTGGGGCCACCTATTCCAGTGCGAAGACCGCATGGTCGATGTCATAGCAGCCCACCTGAAGGGAGCGGCCGCTGACTGGTACGTGGGACTTCACCAGGCTGATGGGCGTGAGCTAAGAGAAATCGATTCTTTTATGTGGGCCATGAAAGAGCAATTCGAGGACGTGAACTCCAATAAAGCGGCAAAGGCAACAATCCGGGCCCTTAAACAAGGCGCGAGATCGGTGAGGGATTACACGGCGGAGTTCCGTAGGTGTGCGGCCAAAATCCGAGGGGTGCAAGATGGGACCCTCGTGGAGTACTACAAGTTGGGACTCAACGCGGAGATCCGCCGAGAAGTCACCAAGACCCAAGACCCGGACACCCTCTCTGGATGGATACAAGCCGCCATCATGATGGAGAACCGACTGAAAACCATCAAACTAGATGATGCCGCAGCGATGGTCAACAGGGGCCCTGCGCCGGCAGCGAGGGGAAAACCCCCTACCCCGAATCCAAAACCGAAGGATGGCACGAGGGAACTCCGAATGAAGCAAGGTCTTTGCCTCCAATGCGGAGAAGGGGGCCACTTCGCCGCAAACTGCCCGAGCTCCCCTGCATCGTCAGGAGCGCCAAAGGGAGCCAAGAAAAAGTTTGACACGTCCACGCCAAAACCGGTGGCAAAGCCGAGGGGGCGAAAGCCCTGCAAGCCAAGCCGCTCAGCGAGGCGTCTGACTCATCGGATGGCGAGACTGCGCCGCAGGGAAACGAGACGGACCTGCTGTAAATAGCGCTGAACAGCAGGTCCCGGACTCCCAGGCGCAAATCCCGGTGAGCAAACCCCCTCTCTTTTCTTTCTCATGGTGACTTTAGTGGACCCGGGTCTATTGACCCACGTGAGAGTACGGGCTCTCATTGACTCTGGGTGTGGGAGAGACCTTATCAATCCCACACTGGGGGCAAAAGTTATTAAACTAAACGACCCCTTGATTTTTACTCAGATGGATGGCTCCACCATGAAAGAACCCTGTAAATACGAGACTGTGCCCTTGAGGGTGGGGATTGGGCATCACTGGGAAGAGAGGCCTTTCGTTGTTACCCCGTCGGCCCGCTTTCCCCTGGTACTCGGGAGCGTGTGGTTCTTCGATCACGACCCACACGTTCTATGGGGGAGGGGAAAGTGAACTTCATCTCCGAAAAATGCCAGTCCCACCTATGGAAGAATGAGTGGGGACCCATAACGGGGGGCAGCTCCTAGTGATGGTGGGGGTGGCAGAAGCAGAACTGGAAGGTATCCCTCCAGAGTATCACGACCTGGCCCCTGTCTTTGGGGAGGAGGAAGCCGACGAATTGCCCCCCCATAGGAACTCAGACTGTGCGATTGAAATCTTGCCTAACCAGAAACTACCCAAAGGAAAGTTGTATTCTATGAGCCCCTCGGAGAAAGTGGAGCTGAGGAAATTCATTGATAAAAACCTGAGGAGGGGCTTTATACGGCCGGCATCCTCCCCGTTTGCAGCTCCCGTGCTTTTCCGGAAAAAAAGGACGGGGGGTTGCGGCTGTGCACTGACTATCGGGGCTTGAATGCAGTGTCCAACACAAACGCTTACCCCATGCCCCTAATAAAGGATTTGTTGGCTGCGGTTGCTGGGGGGAAAATTTTCTCGAAGCTTGATCTCCGCGATGCCTACTTCAGGGTCCGAATTCGGGAGGGGGATGAATTTAAAACGGCGTTCAACACACCCCTGGGCCAATTTGAATACTTGGTCATGCCGTTCGGGCTTCAGGGAGCTCCAGGGGTCTTCATGAACTTAATTAATGAGGTGCTCCATAAATATTTGTTCAAGGGGTCCTTGTTTACCTTGATGACATTCTTTTGTATTCCCCTGACCTGAAATCTCACGTGAAACTGGTGCGGGAAGTTTTACAAACGTTGCACAAGCATAAACTGTTTGCTAAACTGTCCAAGTGTGAATTTCACAAGACGGAGATCCCTTTTTTGGGCTACCGCATATCCCAAAGGGGGATTGAGATGGACCCTGACAAGATAAAAGATGTGGTGGGGTGGGAGCCACCCAAAACCTGGAGGCAACTCCAGGGGTTCCTCGGATTCGTGAACTTTTATAGATCGTTCCTGTCGAACTTTGCGCAGGTGGCTCTCCCCCTGACTGACTTGTTGAAAACAAAAGGGAAACCACCCGAATGCACTCGACCCGGGGCCAAACTAGAGTGGTCGCCAGAGTGCCAGAGGGCGTTTGACAAATTAAAAGCCCTTTTTACATCGGAACCTGTGTTAGCTCACCCGAATGAACTTAAAAAATTCATTGTACAAGTCGATGCTTCTGACGTTGCTATGGGAGGGGTGATCCTCCAAGAGGGAGAGGATGGTAAATTGCACCCCCTTGCCTATGTTTCCAGAAAATTTAACGATACTGAACGGAATTGGTCAGTGTGGGAAAAAGAAGCGGGATCGATCCGCTTAGCGTTAGCTACCTGGCGCCATTGGCTAGAGGGAGCGCGGGTTCCTTTCGAGGTCTGGACTGATCACAAAAACCTCGAGCTTCTCCGCTCCCCCCGTTCCTTGAACGCCAAACAGCTGCGTTGGGCTGATTTCTTCTCCAAGTTCAATTTTACACTGCACCATTTCCCGGGAACATCTAACTCGCTGGCCGATGCACTGTCACGCCTCCCTCAACACGACAGCAAAAGGGAGGAGATTCATGACTCGGTCTTCACGCCTTCTCAGTTGGGAGGGGCAGTAACCACCCGGAGGCAGGCCAAACATTCCCCCCCGTCCCCAAGCCCTCCCACTGATGCCTGGGTGACGAAATTCTCTACAGCTATGTCTGACGCTGACAGGGAGGAGGTGAGGGGGGAAGAAGGAGTCTCTCCAGATGCGCATGGCTGCTGGACTAAAAATAACAAACTGTTTGTCCCACGTTCCCTTAGGGGGGAGGTGATGAGCTGGGCGCACGGGTCGAAACTGGCTGGACACACGGGGTTTGTAAAATCTCTCCAGCTCCTACGAAGACAATTTTGGTGGCCCGGACTGCGAAAAGACATTTCATTGTTCACATCGGCTTGCCAAACGTGCTTGATGAGTAAGCCTCGGCCCGGTAAAACCCCAGGAGCTCTGCAACCCCTCCCTACACCGGCTCGTCCATGGGAAGTGATCTCTATGGACTTTATTACAGACTTACCCCCTAGCGGGGGGAATACTGTCATCTGGGTGATAGTGGAACTATTCACTAAGCAGGCTCATTTCGTTCCGTTTGCCTCCATCCCCTCTGCCAAGAAACTAGCCTCTGCGTTCTTGCAACACGTAGTGAGGCTCCACACTTTACCTGCTAAAGTGATCTCGGATAGGGGGTTCAATTCGTTTCACGGTTTTGGAGCGAATTAATGTCACTGCTTGGGGTGGAGAGGGGGGTCAGCAGTGCATACCATCCAGAATCCGATGGGCAGACTGAACATGTGAATCAAACTCTGGAACAATATTTACGGTGTTTTTCAAACTTTCAACAGGACAATTGGCATTCTCTCATGCCTTTAGCTGAGTTCTGTTACAATAATACTCAGCACTCATCGACAGGGATGTCCCCATTTAAGGCGGTACATGGATATGACGCCCCGCCTTTGCCTTTCCTAAATTCTCCCGACCTCCCGGCGGGAGGTGCTGGAGATTGGTGCAAACAATTGCAAATGGCGTGGTCCTCGTTGGCCAAGACTCTAGAAGAAGCTAAGAATGCTTACAAAATCCAAGCCGACAAGAAACGCAATCTTGCTTGGGTTCCTAAGTGTGGGGAGTTTGCCTATTTGTCCACACAACACTTGCGTCGCATTCAACCAAGTCGCAAACTTGGTTGGAAATTTGTTGGACCTTTTGAGATTGTGAGAGTGATTAACAATGTGACTGTTGAACTTGCGTTGCCCAAATCTCTAAAGTCTGTTCATCCTGTTTTTCATGGATGGAGGGGAGGGGAGGATGGCTATGGGCGCCATGGTGGCGTGACGGGCGGGAGGTTGGAATCCGAGGGGTGTTGATTTATGCCTAGGGTGTGAGAATGGAATGTGACTCTGGCAACCCCTATCTCTCGCAGACTGGACGTTCTGACCTTGAGGAGTCAAGCTGCGAGCTTTCCTATCGCTTTCAAAGCTGCAGCTTTGCTGAGAATAATGGGGGCGTTTGGGAACTTCATTAGCGTAGTAACTTTCGATTCCCATTCGCATGTTATTCCCTGATTGGTAGAAGGGGGGGTCCCCATTCACCCCCTTCCCTGTATAACCGCCTGCTTTGTGTAACCAAGTTATTCTGAACAATGTACCTGCTTCAGTAACCTTTCTATTGCAGCATTATAATAAACGCTATTCTTGTTTGAACCGCAAGGCATGGTGTTTGGCTGACTAGGTTAGGGTTTCTGACAGAGTTCTTTCAAAACTCTCGGATGTATGCCATCTGGGCCTGGTGATCTATCAGTTTTTAAGTTGTCTATCAGTCGTAGTTTGATGGGCAGAGAATTCCCAACCCAACGTCTTCCACCCATCAGCCTTGCATAGTGAAGTCCAATCCCACAGCCACCAAATATCTTCTTCATCAGAATGAAGTTTTATCGGCAACCCCTTGAAGCGACTTTAAGAGAGTTTCATAAACACCAAGCCGTTTAAACCTACCTCACTGATACTAAAATGCCAACAGCAATAAAAAGGAGAACTTGGACTACTGACAAGCCCTTTGCTTTCAGGAGACAAAAGGAGGGGGAGTCATAAAGAAAAACAAAGCCATGTGGATCCACTATTGCTGCCCCCTCCTGAAGCTACGTAGCCACATTCAAAATGGCCGCCCCCCTGGCCCCCTCACTCTATTTGACGTAAATGTTAGAACTTCCCCAAGGCCGCAGCCATGGAAACAAGCTGCGCTGTTGTCATTAATATAAAGCAGGAGTTCAGTATTCACTCAGGGAGGTTCTGATGACAGCTTCCTTCTCTGGGTTATTCAACAAACAGGCACAAACCAGGGCCCCTTTCGGACAGCCTTTGGAGTCCGTTTTAGTAGCAGGTTGCTAATGTTTTTTGTTTGTTTGTGTGTGTCAGTTCAGACACAACCCTTTTAGCAACCGGCTGCTAATGGATTTTATTTACCTGTTCGTGCAAAGCCACTTGCATCCCATTGGCAAAGAGGGGCTGAGCCGTTTTGGAGGGAAACAGCTCTCTTCCATTTTTAGCTCCTCATTGTTCTTCTGAGTCGCTGTGGTGTGCTTTTTTAAATGTCCGTAGCACTTCCTACAATGCCGCGTCCCTCCGGCCCTTTTGCGCCACGCAATCTTCCTCTCTGTCAGGGTCAACAGCAAGCAGGTCCACACACACTCTCCAAGGAAAGTTATGCTTTATTGGAATACTGTTCCATTGCCAAGTAGTACAGGTACATTGAAAACAAATCAGCCTGTATCATCATGCCCCTGTATAAATCATTGGTGCGACTTCATTTGGAATACTGTGTACAGTTCTGGTCGCCGCACCTCAAAAAGGATATTATAGCACTGGAAAAAGTTCAGAGAAGGGCAACCAGAATGATAAAAGGGTTGGAACATTTTCCCTATGAAGAAAGGTTAAAATGCTTGGGGCTCTTTAGCTTGGAGAAACAACGGCTGAGGGGTGACATGATCGAGGTTTATAAGATGATGCATGAGATAGAGCAGGTTGAGAAAGAAGTACTTTTCTCCCTTTCTTACAATACAAGAACTCCTGGGCACTCCATGAAATTGCTGAGCAGTCGGGTTAGAACAGATAAAAGGAAGTCCTTCTTCATCCAAAGAGTGATTAGCATATGGAATTCACTGCCATAGGAGGTGGTGGTAGCTACAAGCATGGACAGTTTCAAGAGGGAATTAGATAAACATCTGGAGCAGAAGTCCATCAGTGGCTATTAGCCACAGGATATAGATGGGAACTCTCAGTCTGGGGCAGGTGATGCACTCTATTCTTGGTGCTGGAGGGGGCAGCAGTGGGAGGGCTTCTAGTGTCCTGGCCCCACTGCTGGACCTCCTGAGGGCACCTGGTATTTTTGGTCACTGTGTGACAGAGTGTTGGACTGGATGGGCCACTGGCCTGATTCAACATTGGCTTCTCTTATGTTCTTATTGTCAGGAATAGTGCTTATTGCAAGGGACTCAATACATATACCCTGATGCTTCCTCTAGCTAAGCGAATGAACTTCAAGCACGCATGTGGGAATCCTCCCGGCGGGACATTACATCATAAACGGGAGACTCCCCCCACCCCCTGAGAGCAGAAACATTCACACCGATAATGGAACTCAAGCTCTCCATTCCCGTCAAGGTCACACTGATAGCGCCGTCTGGCTAAGCCAGTTCGCACGGCTGGAGGAGTGCCTCCCTTCTTTTACCCATGGTAGCCAAGCAAAGCAAGCATGTGCGCATGCGTGGAGGTCGGGGATGATGGAAAACCAAAAAGTATGGCAGCTAGCTGACATTCTGCCCCCTTGAAATAAAATCAACCCCCTCCCGGCATGGCTGGGGGATCTCCCTGTGAAGGACCCACTCCCACTGGACTCTTGCGGAAGATATTAATCCCCATGTCAGGGGGAAAAAAAGTCTTTGTCACTGGGGTGTTCTATGGCAACTCAACGAAAGGGTAATACAGAGATTCAAAATGCAGACTCTCTTCTAACACAAGGATTAGTCTCCAAGACAGACAAGGTAAATTGCAAAATGTCCCAGAGAAAACATAGGATGTCCTTCTTCAGGTTACACTGGGGAATCCCAGGCCTTCCACACTGAAGGTGTGGGGAGAAGGAGAATTTGGCTTTAAACTCGACATGATTGTCTCTTCCGGTGGTCACTGAAGAACTCTTGATCAGCTGCCAGAAAGCTCTGCCACATCCATGTACTCCCATGCATCTTAAAAACCAAAGGCACTGCCTTATTTTAGAGCTGAAGAGCAAATTTCAAGGGCTTCAGTCTTCCCGTAAATACACAGATTTCATGACAGGAGTCGTCTGCAGAGCAAACTTGTGAGCTCTGCTCTCTCCACGGAACGGACGGGAATGAAATTTTATCAGAACAAAAAAGTAATAAGGAGAAGGGAAGCAGGGAAACTGTTCAAAGCTGCAGGCTGATGGATCAAACCCCCCCCCCCCCCAATAATGTCACTGTCCTCCCAAGGCTGAGCCAATGCGTGTGGCTTAAGTGGAAACTCTTCCATGATTAAGATGCAACATTAGAAAAAATAGGGTTCCCCCCCTTTCACAAACAAAAAGCAAACAATGGCTTGTGTGTGCGTGTGCCTCAGTGGGATGGTTCCCCTCAGAGCAGAAGGAGTCGAACCTGTCTAGATGGAGGACTTCACTGGAGAAATGGGGGGGGGCGGCAGCAACAGGGCCTTTAGAAGGTCAGAGAGGCTTCTTTGCTTCCTTTCATCCCTGCCACAGGAGGTGGTGGCGGCTACAAGCACAGACAGCTTCAACAGGGGGTTAGATAAGCATATGGAGCAAAGGGCCATCTGTGGCAAGGTATAGGTGGAACACTGTGTCTGGAGCAGGGATGCGGTGTCTTCTTGGTGTTTGGGGGGCAACAGTGGGAGGGCTTCTGGAGTTCTGGCCCTGCTGGTGGACCTCCTGATGGCCCCTGGGTTTTGGCCACTGTGTGACACAGAGTGTGGGACTGGAAGGGCCCTTGGCCTGATCCAACATGGCTTCTCTTCTGTTCTTGTGTCTGGAGCAGGGATGCTCTGTCTTCTTGGTGTTTGGAGGGGCAACAGTGGGAGGGCTTCTGGAGTTCTGGCCCTGCTGGTGGACCTCCTGATGGCCCCTGGGTTTTGGCCACTGTGTGACACAGAGTGTGGGACTGGAAGGGCCCTTGGCCTGATCCAACATGGCTTCTTTTCTGTTCTTGTGTCTGGAGCAGGGATGCTCTGTCTTCTTGGTGTTTGGAGGGGCAACAGTGGGAGGGCTTCTGGAGTTCTGGCCCTGCTGGTGGACCTCCTGATGGCCCCTGGGTTTTGGCCACTGTGGGACACAGAGAGTGTTGGACTGGAAGGGCCCTTGGCCAGATCCAACATGGCTTCTCTTCTGTTCTTGTGTCTGGAGCAGGGATGCTCTGTCTTCTTGGTGTTTGGAGGGGCAACAGTGGGAGGGCTTCTGGAGTTCTGGCCCTGCTGGTGGACCTCCTGATGGCACCTGGGTTTTGGCCACTGTGGGACACAGAGAGTGTTGGACTGGAAGGGCCCTTGGCCAGATCCAACATGGCTTCTGTCTTATGTTCTTATGTCTGAGGCGGTGATGCTCTGTGTTCTTGGTGTTTGGGGAGAGCAACAGTGGGAGGGCTTCTGGAGTTCCGGCCCCACTGCTGAACCTCCTTATGACACCTGGGTTTTGGACACTGTGGGACACAGAGTGTTGGGCTGGAGGGGCCATTGGCCTGATCCAACATAGCTTCTGTTATGCCTTTTTGTCTGGGGCAGTCATGCTCTATATCCTTGGTGCTTGTGGGGCAAGAGTGAGAGGGCGTCTGGAGTTCTGGCCCTGCTGGTGGACCTCTTGATGGCCCCTGGTCTTTCTGGCCACTGTGTGACACAGAAGAAGAGTGTTGGACTGGAAGGGCCACTGGCCTGACCCCAACATGGGCTCCTCTTATGTTCCTGCCCCTCTTTTCTCCTGAGTTCCACATCGCCAGTGTGCTGCACGGCTGGCCCTTACACGGTGAAGTTGCCAGAAGTGGAGTGAATCTGCCACGTTGTGACGGGGGAAAGGAAAGTTCACCCACGCTACAAAAAGGAAGATGGGGATGCAGGTTTTTCCCCGGAAGACACCGACCAACCCTTCACAGCTGACCACGTTCCCACTGAGGCTCCCAATGGGACAGGTGCAGGGGAAACCATCCGTTAAACACGGAGGCAGGATCAAGATCCTCGTCATGACGTTCTGTAAACACCCCAGCAGCCAGAGTACAAAGGCAAAGTTGCACAGCGAGGAGAGCACCTCAGCCAGAACAAACATGTCTGAACACAAAGGCCTTTTGAGTTGTTTGCCATTCACATCCCCACCTCAAGTCACATTTGGGCCAGAAATTATAAGTCAAGCTGCCATCGGAGCGAGAGCTGGCATGCACACACGCCCTGTTGAACTCTTAGGCACTTCCCCTGGGCACAGGCGGCTCTCAGCCCTCCTTTGACGCAGGAAGTAGACCCAGGGCACAAGAGGAGAGTGGGCGTCTCAGATGATGAGGGCAGGAAATAGCCCAAGATGCTGCCTCGCACACCGTCGGAAACCAGCACGGTTCCAGTGACAGGCTGGGATCTGTGGGACCCAAGCTCAGATCCCCCCTCTCTGTCACGGAAGCTCATCGGTCATTTTGGGCCCGTCAATCTCCTTCAGACTAATCCACTGCGCAAAGAGTTGTTGCGAGGACAGAACTGGAGGCGCGGAGAGAGATGCTGTAAACCAATATGCCGCCCCCCACACACACACACACTGGGTAGACGTTACCGAGCAGGTGGCAGAGTTCCTGGCAAATGTACTTAGGGGCCAAGAAAAAGAGGAAAGGAAAGAGGGGAGAGGGAACGAGGTAGAGAGATAAGGTAGTTAAGCTTCTGACTGCAACTGTTTTAATTACTGAGATACTCGAGATTACTGTTCCGAACTTTTATCACTTTGCTCTATTATTATTACTATATAAAGGTAAAGGTTTCCCTTGCTCGAAAGCCAGTCGAATCCGACTCTAGGGTTGCGGAGCTCATCTCCGTTTTCAAGCCAAAGATCCAGCACTGTCCAAAGACGTTTCTGTGGTCATGTGGCTGGCATGACTAGACGCCGAGGCACACGGAACACAGTTACCTTCCCACCGAAGTGGTCCCTATTTATCTACTTGCTATTTCTTGCTTTCAAACTGCTAGGCTGGCAGGAGCTGGGGCCAGAGACAGGAGAGCTCACTCCATCATGCGGCACTCTCGGGTCCCGAACTGCCGAACCACCGACCTTCCGGTCTGTGGCTCAGCGTCTTAACCACTTGAGCCACCGCGGCTATACACAATGTTACAAATCGCTGTACTCTTGATTGTTTCTCTTTGTTGGCATATGGGCTGATTTGTACTGTTATCTTCTCTTTTTAAAGTTATTGTTGTGCCAATAAAGGTTACTGGAAACTGGAAATTGGAACTGGGTAGAAATATGAAAATAAATACAATCGCAAGGCACATTTGCGTTGCGCTTAGTAGACCCTTGAGAAGTCTGCCTTTCATTTCAGACCGGGAGAGGATGGGGCAGCACTGGAGAACCCTGAGCCCTTTGAGGCCCACTGAATTCAGCGGGGAAGTTAATGGCTGCGGTGCCTCCCATTGGAAAGAGAAGCACTTCAGGTCTTGCTGCGAAAAAGTTGGGGGAGCCCCACAGCTAAGGATCCGCTAGGATCTTTGACTCTGTTCTGAACTGACTCAGTGGCCTGGAGGATAATAATTTCCACCTAAGCTGACAGGACTTATCTCCAGCGGTATTTCTGTCCTACTCTTCTGCTTTCAGAAAAGAAGACAAAAAAGGAGGCGTGGGTTTTAATACACCACTTCCCTCTAGTCGAGAAGCGGCTCACAACCACCTTCCCTTCCTCTCCCTACAACAGGGACTTTGCGAGGCAGGTGGGGCAGAGGGAGTGGTGAGGAGGGCTGTGCCTTTGGCTAAACCCGAGCTGAAAAATACCCGGAAAATATCTTATTGGTATTTTTCAGGTACTGATTTGGCCAGATAGTAATTTTGGATATCATTCGTCTATCTGAAATGGCCAAGCCCCGAAAATACTTGGGATTTTCAGGACCACCAGCTAGACGTACAAAGGGCATTTAAAGGGATCGTGGTCCCTTTAAATGCTCTTTCCCCTCCATTGAAATCAATGGTGGATGGGGGCACCTTCTTTGGGGGCCCGTAGAATTGGATCCCCTGGTCCAATCTTTTTAAATTTGGGGGTGGGGGGCTTGAGGAGAGACACCAGCAGCTCTGTTGCAAATTTGGTACCTCTACCTCAAAAAACAGCCCGCCCAGAGCCCCAGACACCTCCAGATTGATTCTCTGTTATACTCTACGGGGACCACTGATTATAATGGTCCTCATAGGGTCTAATTCACACAGGGTTCCCCAATATTTCCTGAATTGGAATACCTTACTGGTATTGGGATTCAGGAACATCAGGAAATAGCAGTATTTTCCAGGTTCAGTATATCCAAACCCAAAAAATACCATTTTCAACCCCCCCTCCCACCACACACACCCCTAGTTGTGAAAGAGAACTGTGACTGGGCCAAGGTTACCCAGCAGGCTTCATGTGGAGGAGGAGGAGGAGGAGGAGTGGGGGACTGGGGGAATCGAACCCGGCTCTCCAGATTAGAGTCCGCTACTCTTAACCACGGCGCTGCACGGGCTCTCCAGTTAGTTCACCGTCTCATTTAAAACCAAGCCAGCAGCCCAACCGCTGCCAGACAGGACTTCACCTCCAGTCCCTGAAATTTCAATCCTCCCCCAGGGCCACTTCAGGAAGATTGTGGTGAGGATGAGAAGACCGTTGACATGAAGCTCTTCAAGCCACTCAAAGCTCCATGCCCATGCTATATATTTAATTTAGTTTATTTACTTAACGCATTTCCCATGAGGCAGCGCTTCATGGGGGCGGGGTCCTTGTTGCAGAGCTCTGTGTGTGTGTGTGTGTGTGTGTGTGACATCGGGCATTCTGGCCTTGCCCTCCGACACGGGAGAATTTTTTTCTATCCTGCTGTCGCAGCAACCCCCTCCCCCGACCCTCCAGGAGCATGCCTGGAGAGGACCACAGACTTTTAACATGCATCGGGCTCAAGCCTGGGTTTTGTGCATTTCCATACAGGTGAAACAGATGCAAGGGCTCTTGCAACGTGTCTGAAAGGGACGGGAAATACCCAGTGGTGGCAGCCATGCTGCACCCACACTCCTGGGTCCCAAACAGTTTTTACTCATGGTCAGAAATGCCTTTTTTTGAGGAAGAATTCGCACACCTGGCATGTTGGACGCTGATGCTCTGCCGTCTCTGGAATCCCCTGGGAGGGAGGGCAGGCAGGGAGCCCCGTGTGTGCTTTGCAGCTCCCACCACTGAGACCCCTCCGGGTTAGACGACATCCTCAGTGCCCGCTAGAGGATCTGCCACACGGCTGTGGTTGATTAACACCTTCTTGCTTTTCCTGTGGAAAACGCTGTGTGGATCTCTGCACCGCCTTCGATGACGCAAGCGCTTTGGAGGGGATGTATTTTGGAGGAGCTGTTTGGCTTCCTTTCCCGTCCAGGTGGGCACTCGGGATTTCCCACATCAGAAGGGAGGTGGAGTGGAACGAGTAGCAGCCTCCGTTCAGAACAAAATCAAACACGACGATTATTATTCAAATCGGTACATTGTTGTGAATAATAGGCCAAAAAGGTGGGTTCAAAAGATATCTTTTGAGTTACTTACTTATAGTCAATACCTGTGACCTAAGGCAGAGATACAAAACTGAGGCCTTGTTAATGTGCTGATTTTAATAATATTCCCCCCCCACCTTTCTTCTCCAGAATAATCTTGGTCTATGTTTAAGAAATGACTGTACTGTCGTAATGTCTAGAGTCATTCTGTACCAACACTGTTTGACCACGGCGGAAAGCTCCTTGGTGGAAATGTGTTTGGTCAGGGCTACTACTTGGGCTTGCATTCCTTTTGATTGAACTTGTAAGAAATCCATGTACGTTTTTGTATGATTGATAGTATTTACGCTTCAGCTTTAGACACAGAACTACGGGGCCCTTATATTCTGATTTCCTTAACCCTCTGGTTTGTAACGAAGTTCATTTTGGGTTAAGTTCCCCCACCCCTCCTTTTGCCTTAGGTTAAGTGCCACTACATCAAACTCTCCTCCATACCCCATAATATCATCCCTACCCATTAAAAGCCAGGCAACAGGAAGAGAGGCGGACTACGATCTTCCCCCCTCCCCAGTGTTCTAATTCCCGTGGGCAGGGGCCTTCGTCTTGTGCAGGGAAGCGTGCCACTGTGAGCCCCCAGCCTTGCAGGAGGACGGGGCCCAGTGAACCGAGGCCCAGAGTTGGAAGGGACCTCCAGGGCCATCGAGTCCAAGCCCCTGCACAATGCAGGAAATCCACAAACACCTCCTCCCCAGGCCCCCAGTGACCGCTGTTCCATGGCCAGAAGATGACAAAAAACCCTCCAGGATCCCTGGCCAAACTGGCCTGGAGAAAAACTGCTTCCTGACCCCAATGTGGCAATCAGCATTTCCCCGGGCGTGTCAGAAAGGGCCACGAGAACTAAGCATGGAAGGAAGCCACATCTAAACTCCAGACCTCACCTGGAGGCAGGCAGCCAGCCTTCTTCTCTCTCTGGCAGGAGGCCTTGCCCCTCCGGAAGCATCACAGCTGGCCCACTCCTCTGACCCACGGCCATCCCCAGGCTGCATGGGCAAAGGCCTGGCACACTTTCCTTGAGACACGGGGCAAGGGCCACCATGGAGAATGGCGCTGATGAGAGAGCCAGCTTGGTGTAGTGGTTGGTTAAGTGTGCGGACTCTGATCTGGGAGAACCGGGTTTGATTCCCCACTCCTCCACTTGCACCTGCTGATGTGACCTTGGGTCAGTCACAAGCTCTGACAAGAGCTGTCCTTGAAAAAGGGCGGTTTCTGTCAGAGCTCTCTCAGCCCCACCTCCCTCCCAGGGTGTCAGTTGTGGGGAGGGGGAGGGAAAGGAGTTTGTAAGCTGCTCTGAGACGCCTTTGGGCAGTGAAGGGCGGGGTATAAATCCAATCTCTTCTGATGATGATGATGAGTGCCCCAGCAGGCCTGCAAAAGAGCCTCTCAGTGAGGCTCACCAAACTAAGCCAGCCGGGCCTTCAGCGCTTGGCCCTCATTCCTGAAGGCCTCCATAGGACCAGACCGTTTTTAAAAAGAATACGCCCCTCCCCCCCTGCAGACGCATGCACCCAAAGCCACTTCAGCCCACGGAACCCGAAGACCTCGTGGCTGCAAGGGACAAACCAGCAGGGTTTCCATTTACCAGCCCAGAGGAAACGAGTGTTTGCCGCAGTCCCGCGTGCTTCAGAAAAAACGATGCAACAGAACCACGCAGCCCCTTCCTGAACAACACACTGGAGGCGGGTGAGGTGCGAAGTCAGGGGTCCAAGGGCATGACCACCTCCTCTGAGCAGGAAGTGGGCAGAGAGGACCAGGGGCCAGGCTTCCAGCTCCCCAAGGAACAACAACAACAACAACAAACAACAGCAACAACAACAATACCCCTTTTTGTGTAAATGGATGGAAAAAGAAGGCAATACTGAGGTTGCAAGAGTACCCCCCCCCCCGACACTTTGGCATACAAGAAACGAAACAGCAGAAGCTGCATTCATGCCGAGGGAAAACAGGCGGGAATACGGGGGCCATATCTTATTAGGAACAAACCTGTGTTCAAAATGCAGCAGGCACTGAAAAGATGAGAAAAAAGTTCTCTCCCTCCCTCCCTCCCTCTCTCTCTCTCTCTTTCAGGCCAGATGCTCTAGAAGCATTCAGAGGGGAAAACAATCCAAAGGAACAGCCGTCACAAGAAGAAACTCAATTAGGGATGTTGACAGTTATTCTTACAACCCTCCACCCTTACCTTGAAACAGGACCCTTAATATTTCATTACGTAATGGCCATAAGTTCCCTGGCTTTTGAGCAGCGGCTTCCTTTAAAAAGTGCGCACGTTGGCACAAATTAACCCCCCACAAGGATGTGACATGAGTAGGTGTGTGTGTACACTCACACCAGTATCTATGTGTTCTTGCCTTCCACATTATTTTGGAATGCAAGATGCCACATTAGATTTGGTAAAATTCGCTGGTGGGGAAGACTCGTGCTGACACACCGACCACCCAGTTTTCACAGCTAAACACCTTGCACGCTCTTCCCATGGCATTTGCGCCACAGGAGGCCCTCTCTGACACACACCTGAAGTGGCGGGCCGCCTTCCTTCCTGCAGAGTAATCTGAGAAGGAATAGAACGACTGTGCCTCCTGAGCAATCTCAGCTTTGCGTTTCGCGCTTCAGGCCTATTTAAGCACGAGGGGACACACGAAAACTGCCCCTCCCTTTTATTGGTGTATAGAGTAGGTGGACCTCACCAAGCTTAGGGAGCCTCAAAAATAAAGGCACAATCCAAAAGAGACAGGGGAGAGGACACCTGGGGGGTTGCAGAGAGGTGTGAAAATGAAGCAAGAATGAACAAACAGACAAACACGGCACTAAAGGCAGCCATTCCCTCAGTCAAGGGAAAGTGATTGCATAGTGCAGGTCCAGATGATTTCTAATATCGGGATTAGTTAGATCCACGAAGGAAGATAAATCCAGCAATGGCCATGAGCCATGGGTTACCATTCCCCAGTAGGGCTGGCAGGTCCCCCCGGGGGGGGGCAGGGGGGTTCCTGCCAAAAGGACCCCGAACCCGCCGGTCTGGACCTGGCCAGCGGGGGGAACCCCACCCCCAAAGTGGCCAGATTGGGCCGACGTGCCCGGCATGATGACGTCACCCAGAAGAGACATCGTCATGCTGGGCACATTGCCAGGTGACGTTCTAGCAACCAGCCTGAAAACTCTATGGTACCAAAGAACTCCCAGACGGGGCACAGGACTCCCCCGCTATAATGAAGGTAGGTCTTGGCAACCCTATTCCCCAGGTGTGTGTGGGGGAGGATCCACTGCTTTTGCCAGCTCCTGCCCACTGGAGGCCATCTGGCGGGCAGGAGGAAATCCCCCGCCCAAACAGCAACATTGTGAGTGATGCATGGATGCCACCCAGAAGTGACGTAGGTGTGGCGGAAAAGTCCTCTTGAATAGTTCAGTTTTGCATAGTTTGCCGAAGGGCAGGAGAGCAGGAGTTTCCCCGGCCGCCTCTGGCGAACCCATCCCACACGGCAGGGGCCCCAAGGGAGAAAGCAGCCCTTGATGGTGAAGCGGAGGGGAGGGGAAGGGATGCCTTTTCTCCGCTCTCGGAGGCAGGAGGGGAATCCCCGTGTGGAGAAGCACACGCTCGGCTTCAAGGAGAGGAAGGACGGGAATTGACAATCTGTTTGGAAATGGCGGCATTCTGTCGCACTCACGTACCCCCCCCCATTCAAAGGTAGCAGCAGCGTTCCGGCTAATTGGTTTTTGCATTAAACAAACACGCAACAAGAGCAGCCTGAAATCTGAAGGCAACACCACAGCACGGGCCTCCTCCTAGTCTGATGTTTTCATTCCCAATTGCTGTGGTTTCTACAGAATTCAGTTTAGCCAAGTGCTGGCCCCGTACCTTAACTGGGTATTCTATTTGGGCTATAAACTTCATCAGAGAAGACACCTGCATCCCGTTTCCCCCTCCTTAGGAGAATTCTCCCTCATGCAACCGCTGTCTCACTGATCCACTAATAAGCTTTGAAACTTCTGGCTCCAGTCCAAGCCATCTTGTGGCGCATCTCATTTCCCCCACTGTCTTTAACACTTTGGGGTTATAAAGGTAGCCCAGAGAACCACGGCACTTTGCTCCAGCGGTTGGGTCCCATTCCCGTTATTGGGTTCCGGGAACTGGATCCAAACCCGTGTGAGAGCCCATCGTGGGCATGGGGGCATGGCTCTGCCCTGGCCCTGCCATCCAGCACGGAGGCCCCCGAGGACCACACCCCACTTTCCCACCCTGGTCTCACCAGCACTGCTTCCTCCCTTCCCTCTCGCAAGCCTCGCTGGACTTCATTTGCTGGGTCTGGCTTGGGTGTCTTCCTCCCCCTCCCTCAGACTAGTGACATTGGCTTGGGTTAGAATGTAGTAGAAGCTGTGATGTACAGAACATCTGTTTAGTGCGCGTGTGTTTTCCAGCTCTGCATTCAATTTGCTAATTCCATGTTCTGTTCTTCTTCTTAATAAACCTTTAACTTTGGAACCCGGACATGGTGTGGGAAAGAGCCTCGGCCAGTGTGGTGTCGTGGTTAAGAGTGGCGGACTCTAATCTGGAGAACCGGGAGGTCTGATTCCCTCTCCTCCTCCTTCCCATGAAGCCTGCTGGCTGACCTTGGGCCAGTCATGGTTCTCTCAGAACCCTCTCAGCCCCACCTGCCTCACAAGGTGTCTGCTGTGGAGAGACAGGCTCAGGTGGGTGGCTGTGTTGGCCTGAAGCAAGAGAGCCAAGTTTGAGTCCAGTCAGGCACCCGTGAGACGGACAGAGTTTAATTCTCAGTATAAACTTTTGTGCATGCGCGCACACTTCTTCAGATACCAGTTGTGGGGAGTGGAAGGGGAGGCGACTTTAAACAGCTTTGAGACTCCGTAAGGTAGAGGAAAGTGGGGTGTAGAAACCTAATCTCCTTCTGCTCTTCTTCCTCCTACTGTGATGGAATGTGCAGATGAAGACACGCCCCTCCCAGCAGTGGAAGGCCAGACTGTAACACGTACCCTTCTCCCTCTGTCCTGAGTCCGGATGCAAAACAGGACTCTGCCCGGCACCCCTCAGCCTCTCCGATAACGGCCGCGGAGGACAGTCACGGACCTCCCAGCACCTGGTCTGCTTCCGCCCGGAATGTGTCTGAAGCCTCTCACTCAGACCGGCTACTCCTGTCAATCTCCCCTTACAATAGTGTATTGTTAACGAGTGTTCCTTGTACGGAGCAAGAGGAACTCCAGAAGCCGCTAGACAGGATTTAGAAGAGAAGGCGCTGGAGGCCTCGGGTTTCCTCCTTGCGTAACATTCGATTCCTCCCTGAAGACACAAGCCGAGCACTGTCCAGGGTAACGCTCACCCCCACGGCAGGCGGCACCCTGACGTTTCCGGCTGATGACAGCTAGAAGTCCTCGCCTGGACTGACCCCCTCTTTGACTTTCTCACCATCCTGCACATGGGGCTTGCCGTTCAGCCGGACCCTGCGGGCGAGCTGGTTCCCGAGGAAAGGCCCACAACAATCCAAGGGGCACCCGGGTTCTTTTGTCAGACCCCCGAGTTCCAACAGGTGAACACTGAGGCAAGGCAACGGGAGCGGCACAAATCACACACTGCAGATGTGTCTCTCTCTCTCGAGCGACAGCAGCAGTCTCGGTCAAAGGCTACAGATCCTGCGCATGACACATACTTACACTTGGCAAATCATAAACTTTCTGCATGGGAATTCCCTGACTGTGACCGTCAACATTTTCCAGAGTTCAATAATACTTTGACCAAAATCTAGGAATGAAAAGGCAAGGCAACAGAGGGGCCCATTAAAAACAAACAAGCAAACAAGGGGAAAGGGAAAAGCTAGCCAGCCAGGCGGATGGGGAAGGAATCGGCACAGGACAGATCAGAGGAATCCGGTGCACAGTGTTTTGTCCCTCAGCGCCCTTCTGAACTGTTTCCTCACGAATGGGTGGTGCTTTGCAAAAACACGGCTTGGAAGGGAATCTGGCTGGTGGGCCCAGACGAGGAACAACCTTCTTGTTTGGGAAACAGGCTCTTCTCAGGCACCCCCCCCCCGCCATTCTTCTGAAGAGGATTATGTCAACACCTAGAAGAAAAGTCCCCGGGAAACCCCTTTTCCCCACGAACTGAGTGGCCAGACAAATGGCAGAGGCCAGCAGCCCCTGCGGCAGAGTCGGCCTCTCGTCTGCAGCACGGCGTAATTTGGGCTCTCGCAGGCACCCTCTCCTCTCTCTCCTCAGGGACGAAGAACTTCTCCACACTGCGCTGTGCGGTCCTGCCGTGTTCAGAATCACCGGGTACAGTCGGGACACTTTTATGCAGCCGGGGAACCGGCAGGAAGTCAAGAGAGGGAAAGGACGGAGAACAGATTTCTTAGGGGGTCAGCCCCGGGTTTGGTCACATGACTGGGTGTGATTCCACCCGAGCCCCTCCTTTGCACCCTCTAGCCAATCAGATTTAGGGTGATGTGGTGAGGGCAGATGAGCCCCCCCCCGACCCCAGTGGCCTCTACCTTCTGCAGGGTTCCCTGGCCAGCTTTGCCGTCGGGGTCGTTTTCATTGCCCGCCAGCACGGCAGAGCAGTTCGGCTGCTCCAGTCCAGCTCCAGGCAGAGGTGTTTCTTTAGGCAGGATTAACTGTTGCAGAAGGAGGATGCGTATCTGGATTTGGCACTAGAGACAGGAAGGCCTGGAAAAAACCCAAGATAACTCAGGGAACACCTGTGGGACATTTTTTCTTTTGGAATGAGCTGAGGCTGTGCCCGCTGAAGAGTCAGTCTTGCTGGGAACAATTAATAGAACAAGATATTTTTTTAAAAGAATTGGTCTTGGGCCTGCCAACCTCCAGGTGGGGCCTGGAGATTTCCTGGAAGAGCAACTGATCTCTGGACAACAGACCAGCCCCCCCCCGGGGGAGAAGACGGCAGCTTCATCACGGGGCAAAACCTGTGCGTGGTATGCCACTAGATTCTAGGCGGAATCCTCCCTCCCGCCACAGGTACTACCCGCCCCCAAAATCAAAAACCAGGTTTCTCAGGTGGAGCTGGCAGCCCTACTGAAGATCAGAGATGTGATAGCAACGAAAAAGCTGGGAAAATTGGGAGGGGGGTTGTTTTGCTTTTTGCTCCCCCCCCCCAAAGCCTTCTTTTCATTTTCCCCCCAATAGAAACACTGGAGATTTGGGGGAATACTGGGAAAAAACCAACCTCTTGCAAAATGTTTTCTCTTTCAGAATGAGTGAAATGCTTTGAAAGACAAGGTGGGCAGGCTGTAGACGTACGCGGATTTTAAATCCAAGATGCATCCCTGTACCTAGGAAGCTACCTGATCTTTGTGAGGGGAACGTGCCGGGCTTTCCTGGCTCTTCAGCCCACGCAGGCCCCCCCCCCGTTGTCCTGTGGGACTTCCCTGGGGGTTGACCTTCTCGCCTCTCCCTCCGTGACCACCACCGTGAGACCTAGAAGTGCAGACTGGGGGAGGAGGAGGAGGAGGAGGAAGAAGAGGAGGAGGAGACTTTTGGCCCTGCCTGCCTGCCTGGCTGCTGCTGCTGCTGCTGCTGCTGGTGGTGGGGAGATCCGAAGGAGGTGGAGCAGAAACTGCACCAAGGCCTCAGAGCAAAACCATGAAAGTTTCCTTGAAAGCCGAACTCTCTCTGACCAGACAGCAAAACTTACAGAATAGGTGGCTAAGGGCACAAAGGGAGCATTGCCTTGCAGTGTTCTCTCAAGTACTTGGTTGTATTTGCGGGAGGGGGGGGTTGTAGAAAACCAAGGGATTTATAACTTTCAAATTCTATACATGTGTAAAACACTGCAATTTTGTTCTGTTAGCTGCTCTGAGCCTGTTTGGGGAGGGTGGGATATAAATTTAATAAGATAAATAAATGTTATATGCCTCGGTGGGCAGGCCAGGGGGAGCTGGGGGGGGGGCTCTGCAGGCCTTGAAAAGGGGGCCAGCTTGGGGGGCAGCAGGCTCCCTTCACTGAAGTGAGGAGGACGAATGGCCTTCCCTTCAAGGAAAAGGAGCGGGCTGCCTCTGCGGTGCAACTGGGGGGGGGGGATTTAGACTTTAAAATGAGTCGCGTCGCAGAGGCGGTATGCTCCCTTCACTGAAGTGGGGCCAATTTGCCTTCCCTTCAGTGGTAGGAAAACCCCCCTTCAAGCGGGGGGGATTATTATACCTTATGGGGACAGTCCCCACAGGGTATAATTGAACCGAATGTGATTCGGCCGGCCGAATGCCACCCCAATCGACTCGCATTGCCGGAAGTGGCATTTGGAGGGGTCATTCGGCCAGCCAAATCAAATCCGGCCCAATTTGGCCAAATCGGAATGGGCCGATTTTTTTTGTGTGCACATCCCTAATGGCACATTATTAAAGGAGTAAAATTAGTTTAGGTTTGTTAGGACAGGAAGTATATATTTCAATTGTTCCCCAAATTTCTGGTTTTTTCTAAAAGAAATGAAATGAAAGCATTTCTTCCCTGTTGCATCAGAATGCTCAGAAACGTTGCATCTCTCCGTGGGGCCCGTCTCCGTTCTGCTCTGACTACTCAAGTGTGCACAGTGGAACTGGGGCAAGGGAGGCTGATCCGGCTGCCATGGTAACAGGGATGCATTTCCCCCCTCCGACACCCGCCCTGCCCCACGAAGGCTGTTTCTGCTCTTTCCTCGCAGGCGTGGGATCAGTGGTGTATGGGTAAATGTTTAGCAATTGGCTCTCTAGGAAAAATGTGTGCATATTTGTGTGTACATAACTTCATAATAAATGTTACTGGTGGTTGTGGATGTTGCCAGTGAGCATGGAGTGAGTGTGGGGGGAACCGGGGGGCCTTTGTGCTGGCATCGACGTGGGCAGGACTGGGATCTGGTCAGGACGATTCACTATTCCGGCTTTTATCTTCTTATTTTACACTGCATTGCTGCACCTGTGCCATTTCTTGGCCTTAATGCTCTGAGAACACCATTCCTCCCCCCTTTCACTTATGTTTTTGGTGACCCCTCACAGGGTTTTCAAAGCCAGAGATGAACGGAAGTGATTGGCTGCCATCTGCCTCTGCATAGCGACCCTGGACTTCTTTGGCAGTCTCCCAGTCCAAATGTCGACCAGGGCCCAAAATGACTCAGCTCCTGAAATCTGACGAGATTGGGCTATGGCCTGAATTATCCAGGTCGAGGCCCTCCCTCCACTCCTGGAGGACTTTAAAGAAAATCAGTCCGAGCTAGATCAAAATAATCTTACTTATTAAAAATATTTATAGCCCCTGCCTATGGCAACAATGTACTAGTACCCAGATTCCATTTTCAAAAGTAACCCTCCAGCCCTTTACATTCCAGGGTTATAAGGGACAGTGTGCAGTCAATTCAGTTCCCCTTTTAAACTCTGCAATGAAAAGCGCTAAAGAGTTATGTTAAAAACAAAAAAAGAAATCCGTAAACTAGTCTTTGCCACAACAGGTCATTATATCGACATTTTTAAAATTACTGCCAGGCACTGCAAAAGCTGGAAGCAGCCTGGTCCTCCTGGGACCCCGATGTTAAGAAACAGACCAAGTAAACCCATGGAACAGATTTCAGCAGGTCCAGAGGGGGGTGGCTCAATCTAGCTTCCTCCCTGATGGGCTCTTTTCCTGCGGGCAGGGAGTCTGAGGCAACGGCCGTGGTTGTCCAGCAGCCGAGGCCGTGTGGCTCCAGTGAGATACAGAACTCGTCTAGGTGGGATTTGGGGTTCTCGGCACAATTAACAGTTTTTCAGCTGCGAATGAAATAATCATTTTTGTTTGTGTTCTAAAACCATAGCAATAAAACAACATTATTTCAGTTTTCATGTCCTTAAAACTGACCATAAATGAGCGATATAATAACAGAAGGCCAGCAGATGTCCTTCTCAGGAAAGGCTCCACCCCGTTTTTTAAATTCTGTTATGATGGGGGACCCTTGTTCTTTGATCAGAGCGACCGGTGGGACTGAAGGCGGGAAAGCCGGAGGCTCACTCGTGGGCAGGGAAGTGTTCAGATGGGCTGCGGCCTCACCTGCGGGTTGTCCAGGAAAAGCTCTTCCGCTACAGAAGAAACAAACTGGGACCGAGGCTCCCTCTCAGCTGCGGAGTCTTGTGAGCAAAAATTATACTTTGTGAGCTGCTGGCATCAAAGTTGTGAGCGAGCGACTTGGCTGCTGCATAAATTATTTTGCTCTGGAGCCCTCCCTTCCTGAGCTGAGACAAAATCGTGTGAGCCGGAGGCTAAAACGCTGTGGGCTAGCTGACACTAACTCGGCGTAGAGGGAACACTGACTGGGACTTGTTTCCGGGCAGCAAACGCAGGAGAGCGACACCAGGTCAGTTCAAGTCAGCCTGTTCAGGGGCTGCCAAGATCCATGTGGGCAGAGCCCTACTTTGCATAGCTCCTCCTCCTCTTCCTGCTCCAAAGCCAGAAGCTTCGATAAGTGCTTGGCTAGGTGGCCCTGCATACAACTGAAAGAGTGGGCTGCACTAATCTCCCTGCTTCCCAGTAGAAAACTAGCACTTTGGGGAGCAAGGTGATGTCCTTGGCCCTCTCTCTGCTGTGCTGCTTTTCTGCCTGCGTGGATTTTTCTCTAACATAGGGAAGTTTCAGAAATGCAACTCCCCTCTCCCAGGGTCTGGAGTGGAGGCATTAGTTCCACCCTCTTGTGCAGATCTGCAGTCGGTCTGCATCCCGATCCACGTTTGCAGGGAACACACATGTGTTGCTGCCGTGGAAAGGGCTCACGGGCCAAGGCAGAGAGGCGGAAGAGCACCCAGACAGTCGGACCCTCTCCCAAGTCAGAGGGGTGGGGGAGATCTGGGCCCCGCTGTCACTTGGGAAAGGGCTGGCGGACGTGGATCCTCCCCTCAGTAGATCCGCTCTCCCGCTCCCCTCCCCTCCCTTCCAACTTCCCCTGAGTGATTTTCTTCTCCCCAGGATCCTTCTGGGGGAGGGGGAGCCACTGGAAACCTCTGACTTCAGCCCCCCCCCCAGCCCTGCAGGGAAGCCCCTAGAGTGCCTGGCGAGTTTCCAACCAGCTTGCAAAATTCCTGAAAATTGAACCATCGGGTCTTGCAAGCCAGTCCGAGGCAGCTCCAGCACACAGCCCACATGGGGGACACATGGGCATGCATGAGCACGTCCCTCTGCCTCTGACGGAACCAGGCCCCTTGGTCGATCCAGGCCAGTCATTGGCTCTCCAGGGTCTCGGGCGGAGGTCTCTCCGGCATCAGCTGCTACCTGGTCCTTTCCAGTGGAGATGCCAGGGAGGGCATGGGGGGGGGATGTCTTTGGCAGACCAAGCAGACACTCGGCCCCCTCATGGGTCACAAAATGCATCCCTCCCACGACAGCTCCGCAGTCGTTAAAATACATCAGTCATTAAAACATAACAGGTAATGGCTGAAAGACATCAAATACAATATTTAATCATAATGTGAAGGAGATAAATCCTCGGCCTCAAAGCTTTAAGGCACATCTTGGTTAAGTTTCTAAAAACAAACAAACCCTGAAGTGCCAGGGTTTTTTTTGGAAATGCAAATTTTTGTTGTTGCACTGGCATCTTTTCGGTACTTTTTAGTAATTCTTTAGAGAGATCCCTTGGCTTTGGGTCAAGAACACCGTTCCCATTGAGACAGGCCAAGATGGGTGGCCGTGTCAGTCGGTCTGTAGTGGCAGAAAAGGGCCAGAGAGCCCCGGAGCCCCTGAAAGACCAAGAAAAGCTTGTGGGAGGGGAGGGGCTTTCCTGAGTCACCCTGCTCACTTCGGCAGGTACCTGAAGGAAGAAGCCGTGGCTCACGGAAGCTCATACCTTGCCACAAATGTGGTTGGCCTCCAAGGTGCTCCTGGACTTTTTTCTAACATCCCCACTGAAACCCATGGATTCAAGTCCCCCCCCCAGTCTCTTAAGTAGCATGGATGCAGTCCGCACACTTAGCTATTCTAGCCTGATCTTATCAGAGCTTGGAAGCTAAGCAGGGTCGGCTCTGGCTGGTATTTGGATGGGAGACCACCAAAGAGTACCAAGGTTGTGGTGCAGAGGCAGGCGATGGGAGAATTCCTCAGAGTGTCTCTCGCCTTGAACACCCACCGGGGTCGCCGTGGGTCAGCTGTGACCCGAGGGCCCTTCCCAACGCCACGTTATTCAGTGAGTGGAAATAGCCGTGGGTATAGAAAGGCGGCGTGGCCGTCTATAAAAAAATTCTCCTAGGGGCATGGACCTTCTGGATCAGACTGGCTCTCTTCAACTAGATCCATAAGAACATAAGAACATAAGAGAAGCCAATGTTGAATCAGGCCAATGGCCCATCTAGTCCAACACTCTGTCACACAGCGGCCAAAATATACCAGGTGCCATCAGGAGGTCCAGCAGTGGGGCCAGGGCACCAGAAGCCCTCCCACTGCTGCCCCCTCCAGCACCAAGAATAGAGTGCATCACCTGCCCCAGACTGAGAGTTCTCATTCTATACCCTGTGGCTAATAGCCACTGGTGGCGACTTCTGCTCCATATGTTTATCTAATTTCCTCTTGAAACTGTCCATGCTTGCAGCTGCCACGACCTCCTGTGGCAGTGAATTCCATATGTTAATCACTCTTTGGGTGAAGAAGTATTTCCTTTTATCTGTTCTAACCCGACTGCTCAGCAATTTCATAGAGTGCCCACGAGTTCTTGTATTGTGAGAAAGGGAGAAAAGTAATTCTTTCTCAACCTGCTCAATCCCATTCATAATCTTATAAACCTCGATCATGTCACCCCTCAGCCGTCGTTTCTCCAAGCTAAAGAGCCCCAAGCATTTTAACCTTTCTTCATAGGGAAGGTGTTCCAACCCTTTTATCATTCTAGTTGCCCTTCTCTGCACTTTTTCCAATGCTATAATATCCTTTTTGAGATGTGGTGACCAGAACTGTACACAGTATTCCAAATGAGGTCGCACCAATGATTTATACAGGGGCATGATGATACTGGCTGATTTGTTATCAATTCCCTTCCTAATAATCCCCAGCATAGCGTTGGCCTTCTTTATTGCAGCTACACATTGTGTAGACATTTTCAGCGAGTTATCCACTACGACTCCAAGATCTCTCTCTTGGTCAGTCTCTGCCAGATCAGACCCCATCAACGTGTGTGTATTTATATTTAGGATTTTTGGCTCCAATGTGCATCACTTTGCACTTGGCCACATTGAACCCCATTTGCCACGTTGATGCCCACTCACCCATCCTCAACAGATCCCTTTGGAGTGCCTCACAATCCTCCCTGGTTTTCACCACCCTGAACAACTTCGTGTCATCTGCAAATTTAGCCACATCACTGCTTACTCCCAATTCCAAATCGTTAATAAACAAGTTAAAAAGCATCGGACCGAGTACTGATCCCTGTGGTACCCCACTGCTTACCACCCTCCACTGAGAGAGTTTCCCATTTATACTCACTCTCTGTTTCCTATTTATAAGCCAGTTTTTGATCCACAAGAGGACTTGTCCTTTTATCCCATGACTATTGAGCTTACTTAGGAGCCTTTGATGAGGAACTGTATCAAAAGCTTTCCGGAAGTCAAGGTAAATAATATCTATTGGGTCCCCCTTGTCCACATGTTTGTTCACTCCCTCAAAAAACACTAACAGGTTAGTGAGACAAGATCTTCCCCCACCATGTATGTTTTGCTCAAAGCAGCTTTCTTTGTAGAGATGTCATCCGTGCCATCCTATGAACAACTGTGCCACTGAGGCCACTGGGCTTAGACTCGAGCCACAAGAAGATGAAGAAGAAGAGGAGGAGGAGGAGGAGGAGGAGGAGGAGGAGGAGGAGGAAGAGACTGGATTTATACCATACCCTTCACTACTCAAAGGAGTCTCAGAGTGGTGTACAATCCCTTTATTTATTTATTTATTTATTCATTCATTCATTCATTCATTCATTCATTCATTCAAATTTGTACCCTGTCCTCCCCGCTTAAGCAGGCTCAGGGTGGCTTCCCTTCCCTTCCCCACAACAGACACCCTGTGAGGTAGGTGGGGCTGAGGGAACTCTCTCAAGAACTGGCCTTGAGACAACAGCTCTGACAGAACTTATGACTGACCCAAGGTCATACCTGCAGCTGCATGTGGGGGAGTGGGGACTCAAGCCCAGTTCCCCCAGATTAGAATCCGCGCTCCTAACCACAACACCGGACTGGCTCTCGGATTCCACAGAAGATCGCTGTAGCTGCGGAAGTGTGTCTTTTAATATGCAGCAGCAGAAGAGAAGAAGAAGAGATTGGATTTATACCCCGCCCTTCACTACCCGAAGGAGTCTCAGAGTGGCTTACAAATTCCTTTCCCTCCCCCTCCCCACAACAGGCATCCGGTGAGGCAGGCAGGGCTGAGAGAGCTCTGACAGAAACTTTTTCAAGAACAGCTCTTGTCAGAACTATGGCTTGCCCAACGTCAATCCTGCCACTTTTAGTGGAGGAGTGGGGAATCAAACCGGCTTCTCCCAGATTAGAGTCCGCGCACTTAACCACGACACCAAACTGGCTCTCAGAGAAGAATCACATAGGAAATGTTTACACAGACCTGCCACTTATCGGCTGCTGCTTTTCCAAGGGTTGAAGAAACATCCTTCCCTCCCCTTGCTTCATATTAATTTGTGCTGCATCAAGTTTAAGTACAGATTATTTCTACAGAGCAGCAATTAATAGATAGCCTAAAGACCTATTATTTCAGGCTAGCTAATATGTCAAGGAAGTTTAAATAACAGCCACAGAAAACACTAAAAAATTAACTTCTTTTAATCTGCGGGTCCTGTTTTGGGTATAAACTAGAGACGTCACTATATAATTCTAACAGGTAATCTGTGCTTCTGTCACCACTTCTGGCATGACTTTCCCGATGTTTGTTGGGAGGGCAGCCCTGGAAGGAGCCTCCAAAGCTCAAGAAAGGCAGATGAAGGACTCAGCCGCAGCTGGGCCTGGGATGCTGATACGGTCTGAAGGAGTGAGGCCATGTGACCCACGGAAGCTCCTCCCCTGCCACAAATTTTGTTAGTCTTTAAGGGGCTCCTGGACTCTGGCTCTTGTCTGCTGCTACAGACTAGGGATGTGCACTGGGCTCAGCCAAGCCGAATAATAACTCGAATACTGCCGATACAGCAGCATTTGGGCATCCTGAATGCTGAATCAGAGTCTTCAAACTGATTCGGCATGCCGAATAGGGCATCCCCGAATAGCGGCTGAACTATTAGGCAGTTATTCAGGTTCCCAAAAAGCAGCAGGAAGGGAGTTTAAACTTTAAGTGATCACTTACCGCCTTCTGCCCTTTCCTCTTCCTGCCAATTCAGGGCTTTTCCTACCTCTTCCCTGGCTTCCCTGGGCTAGGGGAGGGGGAGGGGGGAGAGGGTAGCTTACAGCCAGTCACTGGTTGCAAATTCATTGTGCAGCTTTGCAAGGCTGGTGTTGCTTGCTGCTGGGCCAGTCCACCCAGCACAGCACCACCTACCTTCCTTGGGAGAGGGGAGGGAGGAACGTGTCCTGGGATACAGAGCAAGGCCACAACAGACTGCTCCAGAGCCGCCTTTCACCACTCCTACCTCCGGGCGTAGTGGTACAATGAAGAAGTCCCGTCTTGGCAGCTTCTTCGAGGCTGCTTCTGGGGTGGCCCTGGCAGAGGTGCCTGCAGGTGGTGCTGGCACTGGGCAGGGGTCTGCTGCTCAGACAGTCCCTCCTCAAGCTGTGCTTGCTGAGGCTCAGCAGCAGGAGAAGGGGCAGCAAGAGCTGTCTTTGGAATTGAGCTTTGGAGACAGTTTTATGGCCCGAGAGCTCACCCCCACAGACTCAGAGGGTACAGAGGAGCAGTTGGGTGACCATCCTGCTTCTCTGGTTCCTCTGGGGGTGGACAAGAGGGGAGGCTGGAGGGATGAAGGAGAAATGGAGATGCACCCAAAGGTGCTGCCATCTCAACCCCTTCCTCCCAGTCAGCCATCCCCTCCTGCCCCTCCCAGAAGACACGGTGAGTCTGCTCCGAGCTCCTCACAGGAGGTGGCCCCAGTGGTGCCCAAAGCTGCTGGTCAGCGTGGGTCCCACTTCACCTCTGATGTCTAGAAGGACTTCCAGCCGATGGAGGATCCCTGCCATGCACAGTGCCAGCTGCGTAGGGCCTGGATCAGTCGTGTGAAGGACCTCAGCCTTCTCACACCTGCTGGGATGATGTGGAACCACTTGACAAAGCACCACATAAGAGAAGCCAATGTTGGATCAGACCAATGGCCCCTCCAGTCCAACACTCCTCTGTGTCACACAGTGGCCAAAAATACCAGGTGCCACCAGGAGGTCCACCAGTGGGGCCGGGACACTAGAAGCCCTCCCACTGCTGCCCCCCCAAGCACCAAGAATACAGAGCATCCTATCTATACCTTGTGGCTGATAGACACTGATGGACCTCTGCTCCATATGCTTATCAAATTCCCCCTTTGAAGCCATCCATGGCTGTAGCTGTGAATTCCATGTGTTAATCACTCTTTGGGCGAAGAAGGACTTCCTTTTATCCCTTCTGACCCGACTGCCCAGCAATTTCATGGAGTGCCCACGAGTTCTTGTATTCTGAGAAAGGGAGAAAAGTACTTCCTTCTCAACCTGCTCTATCCCATGCATCATCTTATAAACTTCGATCATGTTGCCCCTCAGCTGTTGTTTCTCCAAGCTAAAGAGTCCCAAGCACTTTAACCTTTCTTCCTAGGGAAAGTGCTCCAACTCTTTTATCATTCCAGTTGCCCTTTTTTGCACTTTGACTTATTTAATGCTGGACAGTTTTTCTGAGCCAGGTGCCTGCCTTAGCATCTCCAGCTTCTTTAGCCTCCTTCATATGAATGTAAGAGAACATAAGAGAACCTAAGAGAAGCCAATGTTGAATCAGGCCAGTGGCCCCTCCAGTCCAACACTCTGTGTCACACAGTGGCCAAAAATACCAGGTGCCATCAGGAGGTCCAGCAGTGGGGCCAGGACACTAGAAGCCCTCCCACTGCTGCCCCACCCCCCCAGCACCAAGAATACAGAGCATCACCTGCCCCAGACTGAGAGTTTCTATCTATACCTTGTGGCTAATAGCCACTGATGGACTTCTGCCCCAGGTGTTTATCTAATTCCCTCTTGAAACTGTCCATGCTTGCAGCTGCCACCGCCTTCTGGGGCAGTGAATTTCATGTGTTAATCACTCTTTGGGTGAGAAAGGACTTCCTTTTATCTGTTCTAACCCGACTGCTCAGCAATTTCATGGAGTGCCCACAAGTTCCTGTATTGTGAGAAAGGGAGAAAAGGACTTCTTTCTCAACCTGCTCAATCCCATTCATAATCTTATAAACCTCGATCATGTCACCCCTCAGCCGTCGTTTCTTCCATTGGTCATGTCGGTGGCCATGTGTGACCCATGCATCAAGGGCAAGATGGCTGAATGGGCCGACAAGTTCAATCGCTGGAGAGATGAGCCCTCCTGGCAGGTCGAGAGCATGCGGGCCAGGATGGGCACATCGCTCTTTCCTGCTGCTACAGACAGGCTGGCACAGCAACCCAGCTTGATCCATCCGAAGAGAGATACTTAAAGAGAAGGGAGTCCAAGAGGGACGGGAGTTTCTTAAAAGTGAAAGACTCCCGGCACAATCCCAAGCGATTCCTACGGGAAGGGGAAATGGGAGGCGCTTGAAGAAGCTGGAGATGTTAAGGGGGGCCCCCCCCGGCTCAGAAAAGCTGGCCGGCATGAAATAAGAAAGACAACCGTTGAGACACTCGTTCTTCATGCCTGAGGCGAACAACAGTTGCGGCTGGGTGTGTGTGTTTGGAAATGAAAGCCTTTCGAAAACAAATATTTGTGGAACTTAGGGAAATGAAATGAAATGAAATGAAATGGACTTAATCCTTCTGGGCCTTTTTATCTCGATGTGTTATTATGAAAGGTCCTCGGAGGCCGTGGGCTTCCCTTAGCTCCTCTGCCCTCCCTGCCACCTCCTCTCTATTAATCCCGTGACGTCCGTTACATAATAAAAACAGGATATTAGGATATTAATCCATTCGGCTATAAATACAGTTCCAATAGGAGCTACACGTCTCAACGAAAGGGGCCTTCCCCCCTCCGAGCAAATTTAGAGAACTGAACAACAGAATCGGAACAGGCCAGCAAGGGACTCTGCATCTAAGGAAATGGTCAGACGGGCACGCTAAGGTGAGGATGGTTCTGCTTAACCAAATTACGGATGCAAAAACAAGACTAATTGTCTTAAAAACAAAACAAAACAGCAACCATGAAGCATTGTGACTCCCCCCTCCCCAAAAGAGTGCACAGCCATTAATCCTTGAACAAGAGAGAAATATTGGGGGGGGGGGGAGAAGCAAATGGCTGAACTGCCCCCACAGAAACACAGTCAATTCCATGCCAATCACTGAACTTTCTCAGGAAATCAGATACACAGCGGAAGGGAGGCAGACGCATAAAGCTGGATTTCTCCCGCAAGTTGTGCACCTCTCTGTATCCACAGCCGTGTGATATTCCCACGTCCTAGAATGGCTCCCAGCGTAGAAAGGCTGGACCGCCCTGGACATACTTTCAGAACATTCACTGCACAGAACAAAAGCTCCCAGACCATCTTGAAATTGTTCGGGTGGAGCCACAGCGTGCCCTTCCCTGCTTTTCTCCAAAATAGGTCGAATGTGCTCACATGGACACGTGAAGGCGCCTTATGCTGGACCCATTCCCAAGTTACAGTGAGCATTTCACTCATTCTGAAAGAGAAAATATTTCGCAAGAGGTTGGTTCCCCCCTTCCCCCGCCCAATGTTCCCCCAAATCTCCAGTGTTTCTGTTGGGGAAGAAATGAAAAGAAGGCCTTGGGGGGGGGGCAAAAAGCAAAACACCCCCCCCCAAATTTTCCCAGCTTTTTTGTTGCCATCACATCTCTGATCTTCGGTAGGGCTGCCAGTTCCACCTGATTTTTGATTCGGGGGGGGGGCGGTCCCTGTGGCGGGAGGGAGGACTCTGCCTAGAATCTAGTGGCACACCACGCATAGGTTTTGCCCCGTGATGAAGCTGCCGTCTTCTATCCTGGGAGGGGGTCTGTTGTCCGGAGATCAGTTGCTCTTCCAGGAAATCTCCAGGCCCCACCTGGAGGTTGGCAGGCCCAAGACCAATTCTTACTTTTAAAAAAATCTGGTTCTGTTAATTGTTCCCAGCAAGACTGACCCTTCAGCGGGCACAGCCTCAGAGAAACCACTGACGGTGTGTTGATGTCACAGGAGAGTCACTCAATATGTGGGGTGTCCTAACAGCAGAAGGAGTGGGGCTGCCACGTCCCGTCCCCACGCCACTGGTGGGGGATGATGGAGGATAGGGTTGCCAGGTCCAGGCTGGGAAACTCCTGGAGGTCTGGGGATGGATCCTGGGGAGGGGAGGAGGGAGGGACCACCCCAGTGGTGGCCCGTAGAGCCCACCCTCCAAAGCATCAATTTTCTCCAGAGGGGAACTGATCTCTGCAGTCCAGAAATGAGCTGCCATTCCAGGGGATCCCCAGGTCCTGCCTGGAGGCTGGCATCCCTATGAAGGAGTCCTTGTGGCAGCACACGTTGCTGCCCTGGAAAAGGCGCCGGCGGAAACATCCACGGACACAGCAGCCGTCGGTCTCACAGTTTCCCACGTGAAGAGGCATTTCCTCTTGGCTGGTCCTTCATTGAGCAGGGGGGTGGACTAGATGGCCTTTAGGGCCCCCTCCAACTCTCTGTGATTCTACAGCATTAAGGAAAAGAACCCCCACCCTTGCTTTATATTAAATCAATTGCAATCCAATTTCCAGGTCCCAGCCACCCACTCCCACCCTTTGCAGGCCTCGGATCAAAGACAAATACATCACTCTAGTCAGCTTCTCAAGCAAATGAGCCAAGGAGAAATTGCTGCACAGGACCTGTTATAAAACCCTGCCTGGTTCACAGCAGTTATGCTCAGCTGCGCCTGAAAAGTTAGTGAACAGTGTTTCAGAAAACACACTCAGGAGGATGCAACCCATGTGAATTTCGATGGAACTAAAATTAAGGGCCTGCGAGGTCCAGAGGACAGTCCCCTGAGTGAGGGATCAGATGAGGAATTAGTTCTCTCCAGGTGACTGCCTACTGAGTACCAGGCAAACAGCTTGGTGTGCGGGTCAAAGTGTTGGACAAGGAGCCCCCGGTTAGAATCCCAGCTTGGCCGTGGAAGCCTGGAGCAGTTCACCCCCTACCTCCCAGTGAGGAGAAAATGAGAGGCTTAGATAGGGTCACAAAGGAGGGATCCATCCCTGGCTAGAGTAAAGGGAACATCCACTTACAGATGCAGCAACCCTATACCAGTGCTTGCAGGCTGGATTGGAGGAAGGCCTGGGCTTCTATGGTCTGTTTGTTTGGTCCTCCAGAGGAACTGGTTGGCCACTGTGTGAGACGGGAGACTGGACTAGATGGACCCTCACTGGTCTGATCCAGCAGGGCTCTCTTTACGTTCTTATCAGGGTGAAGGCCTCAGCCTCTCTGCCCTGTTGTTGGCCCTCCAGAGGAACTGACTGGTCCCTGTGTGAGACGGGAGGCTGGACTAGATGGACCCTCACTGGTCTGATCCAGCAGGGCTCTCCTTATGTTCTTATCAGGGGAAGGCCTCGGCCTCTCTGCCCTGTTCTTGGCCCTCCAGAGGAACTGACTGGTCTCTATGTGAGATGGGAAGCTGGACTAGATGGACCCTCACTGGTCTGATCCAGCAGGGCTCTCCTTACGTTCTTATCAGGGTGAAGGCCTCGGCCTCTCTGCCCTGATGTTGGCCCTCCAGAGGAACTGACTGGTCCCTATGTGAGATGGGAGGCTGGACTAGATGGACCCTCACTGGTCTGATTCAGCAGGGCGCTCCTTACGTTCTTATCAGGGGAAGGCCTCGGCCTCTCTGCCCTGTTCTTGGCCCTCCAGAGGAACTGACTGGTCCCTATGTGAGATGGGAAGCTGGACTAGATGGACCCTCACTGGTCTGATCCAGCAGGGCTCTCCTTACGTTCTTATCAGGGTGAAGGCCTCGGCCTCTCTGCCCTGATGTTGGCCCTCCAGAGGAACTGACTGGTCCCTATGTGAGACGGGAGGCTGGACTAGATGGACCCTCACTGGTCTGATCCAGCAGGGCTCTCCTTACGTTCTTATCAGGGGAAGGCCTCGGCCTCTCTGCCCTGTTCTTGGCCCTCCAGAGGAACTGGTTGGCTCCTGTATGAGACTGGATGCTGCACTAGATGGACCCTCACTGGTCTGACCCAGCAGGGCTCTTCAGATGTTCTTATCAGGGGATGTCCTCGGCCTTTCTGCCCCGTTCTGGGCCCTACAGTGGAACTGGTTGGCCACTGTGTGAGACGGGAGGCTGGACTAGATGGACCCTCACTCATCTGACCCAGCAGGGCTCTTCTGAGGTTCTTATCAGGGGAAGGCCTTGGCCTCTCTGCCCTGTTCTGGGCCCTCCAGCAGAACTGGTTGGCCACTGTGTGAGATGGGAGGCTGGACTAGATGGACCCTCACTGGTCTGACCCAGCAGGGCTCTTCTGAGGTTCTTATCAGGGGAAGGCCTCGGCCTCTCTACCCTGTTGTTAGCCCTCCAGAGGAACTGGTTGGCCACTGTGTGAGACGGAAGGCTGGACTAGATGGACCCTCACTCATCTGACCCAGCAGGGCTCTTCTGATGTCCTTATCAGGAGAAGGCCTTGGCCTCTCTACCCTGTTGTTGGCCCTCCAGAGGAACTGGTTGGCCACTGCATGAGACTGGATGCTTGTCTAGATGGACCACCAGTCTGATCCAGCAAGGCTCTACTTATGATCTAAGAGAGAGGTCAGGAAAACATTGTTGCAGGCTACTTTGGATGCCCTTGGGAAGAAAAGTTGAATATAAATGCCTAAATGTGTGTGTGTTAACATGTGCCTAGTCGAAAAGCGAAGGGCAATTCTTTTCCTGAACGGAACCCGGCAACCAAAGGCAGCTCCCCGGAGCTCAAAGAGCAGAGAACCCATCTTCTTATGTTCCGCATTAAGTAGGGTACTTTTAAAATCTGCCTCTAGAGTTTCAGAGGTGATGATAAGGGTAATAAATTAATAAGTAGGTTATCTCAGAAAGGAAGGAGCGTATCCTAATATAGCAAGATATTCAGCCACAGGAAGCTGTAGGGAAATTTAATACTTCCCAGAGCGGTTAGAACGCCCTTAGCCCCTCTGGGTTTGAGAGAGGGGAAGAAACACACACCACACACCACCCCCATTAGCGCTCGTGTGGTGTGGGAACTTCGGATGGGAGCTCAGGAAGCGAGGGAAGGAAGAGCGGGTGCTTTCAGGGGGCCGGGGGGGCAGAAAAAGAGGCAGACGTGACCATCCATCTGCACATCTCCGTGAGGCAGGTCTGTCCTGTTTCTGCTTTGAAATGCATACAGAAGAAGAAGATCTCAGCAACTTCCTCTGATCTTCTCCTGGGGACCAGGATGCCCCCCCCCGCAGGGTCGGTTTTTGTTGACCATCCCCTGCCTGACTAAACTGTGGCACGGCAGGAGCAGAGAGGCGGGCCTCATTCCTCCGCCTCGGCTCACTGACCAAGTCACTGCAGCATTGTCTAACCTATTTGCTTCCTGAGATACGTAACTGTGTCAAGTTGAGACCTTCAGTGTCAGAACTGACTTAGGATGGTGCCAGCTCTGGCATTATACATGATTCAAACAACCCCCCCCAGTGACTTGTCCAACCCATCCATTCACGCATCCCACCTAAACTAGCCCGTGCTCCTCCCCCCCCCACCCGCAAGCCTAACAGTTCCATTATCTACAAGGGCCGGCTAGCAGAGACGTTCAAGGACATTCACGTTCTTCCCATATGGGGGGCGCCTTAAGGAAACAGTTGCGCAGTGCTAAGCGAAGCAGGCCCCCCCGCCCCCCACATCCACACGCTCACCAGCTGCCCCCCCCCCACAATAACCCGGATACAGAACGGCTAGAGGAAAACGAAGACAGAACACAAGATCCCACGGCAAGCGAGGCCCCGGGTTTGACACAGGGGTCCTCCGAGATATCTCCGTCACCTGAAGATCCTCCACCAGGATTCCCACGGATGAGCCCTGCAGTCTTGGGACCAGTGACTGGCACAGCCCCCAAAAAACCTACTCACACTTCCCTTCTCTCGTGAATGCCTTTAAATCTCACCCTCCCTCCAAGGGGCTGCGCTCCTCATTTCTCTTGCGCTGCATACACTCGCAGACGAGCTTCGGCTCTTAGGAGAAGTCAGCTGAATCACGGATTGGTTTAGATGCTTCTACCCTACTTTTCTTCCCAGGTTTTTTCCTTAAACCAAAGCACAGGAACACAGGAAGCTGCCTCATACTGAATCAGTCCATCAAGGTCAGTGTTGCCTACTCAGGCTGGAAGCAGCTCTCCAGGATCTCAGGCAGAAAAGTGTCTTTCCCATCCCCTCCTGCCTGGTCCTTTTTAACTGGAGATGCCACCGTGGATTGAACCTGGAGCCTTCTGCATGCCAAGCAGAGGTTCTTCCACAGTCCCCTCTCTACAGCTTTCCAGGATGTCAGGTGGAGGTCACCTACATCACTTCCCGCCTGGTCCTTTTTAACTGGCGATGCCGGGGACTGAACTGGGGACCTTCTGCATGCCAAGCAGAGGCTCTTCCACTGAGCATGGCCCCTCTTTACACTTCTCCAAGGTCTCAGGTGGAGGTCTTTCCCATCACCTCCCGCCTGGTCCTTTCTAACTGGAGGTGCCACCGGGAATTGAACTGGGGACCTTCTGCATGCCAAGCAGAGGCTCTTCCGCTGAGCCACAGCCCCTCTCTACATAAGAACATAAGAGAACATAAGAGAAGCCAATGTTGAATCAGGCCAACGGCCCATCCAGTCGAACACTCTGTCACACAGCGGCCAAAATATACCAGGTGCCATCAGGAGGTCCAGCAGTGGGGCCAGGGCACCAGAAGCCCTCCCACTGCTGCCCCCTCCAGCACCAAGAATAGAGGGCATCACCTGCCCCAGACTGAGAGTTCCCATCTATACCCTGTGGTTAATAGCCACTGACAGACCTCTGCTCCATATGTTTATCTAATTCCCTCTTGAAACTGTCCATGCTTGCAGCTGCCACCGCCTCCTGTGGCAGTGAATTCCATATGTTAATCACTCTTTGGGTGAAGAAGTATTTCCTTTTATCTGTTCTAACCCAACTGCTCAGCAATTTCATGGAGTGCCCACGAGTTCTTGTATTGTGAGAAAGGGAGAAAAGTACTTCTTTCTCAACCTGCTCAATCCCATTCATAATCTTATAAACCTCGATCATGTCACCCCTCAGCCGTCGTTTCTCCAAGCTGAAGAGCCCCAAGCGTTTTAACCTTTCTTCATAGGGAAGGTGTCCCAACCCTTTTATCATTCTAGTTGCCCTTCTCTGCACTTTTTCCAATGCTCTCCAGGGGCTCAGGTGGAGGTCTTTCCCATCACCTCCCACCTGGTCCTTTTTAACTGGAGATGCCACCAGGGATTGAACTGGGGACCTTCTGCATGCCAAGCAGAGGCTCTTCCACTGAGCCACAGCATGGGACCTAATTCTTGCCGTCTCCCTCACGTTACTGAGCTGCAATCCACTATTTGAAGAATTCCCACCCTCATTTTCTTTTTTGATAATATACCCATGCTGAGGCAGGAGAAGAGAAAAGATTCCAAGGGGGCCAGGTTCAGTCCTCCTCATGGTGTTGTCTGTAAAAACACACAGCAGGTTCCCCTTGCCTTCTGTTTTACACAGGAGTCGGCAAGGAGGCACACAAACTGAACATGACTGGCTGCCATTCCACAATAAGCAAGAAAGACGCCCCAACAGGGTGGCGAAACAGCAGCCAATGGGGGCTACACAGAGTGGGCATATAACTTTTTTAAAAAGGTGCCCAGGCAAGGGCTGATGCTTGTCAGATCTTGGGAGCGAAGCTCAGCCAGCCCCCGGGGAGTGTTTGGAAGGGTGACCTCCAAGGAATACCTGGGTCATGATGCAGAAGCAGGCAAGGGCAAGCCACCTCTGAAGGTCCTTCTGCCTTCAAGACCTACCAACCAGGGGTCTCCAGAAGTCAGCCTGACTTGATGGCAAAAAACATTTTTTTTTTTTAAAAAAAAGGTCACTGGGGTCAGGGGCATTTTGCACCTCTCAAACGCTCAGTGAGGGCGCCAAAAGTCGAACTCTTAGTGCAGTACGAATTTAAATGGATGCCTGCAAGCCATAATGAGAAGGACACAATCCAGAATGAGGGGGACACCACCCTAAATGCTGGCCTAGAAACGCTCCCTCTAAGCTGTGGAGTCTTGTGAGCAAAAGTTCTCCTGTGTGAGCTACTGGCTTTAAAGCTGTGAGCGAGCGATTTGGCTGCTGCATAAATTAGTTTGCTCTGGAGCCCTACCCTTCCTGAGCGGAGGCAAAAATGGGTGAGCTGGAGGCTAAAAAAAAGTGTGAGCTAGCTCACGCTAAATCAGCTTAGAGGGAACACTGGACACCACCCTAAATACTGGGACACTTGAAAATTAAAATGGACCATTCAAAGAAAATGCGTCCTCTCCCAGAAAACACCATGAAACTCTAGCACATGCCATTCGAATACCTTTCTGGAATTTTGTAGATTTGTGTTTTACTAATTCAGTCTGATTAGTTTTACTGCAGGGGAACCAGGCCACAGAAGTCAAGGCTACTGTGTCTGTAAAGCATCAACAAGTTGCAGCCGCCACGTGGCAAGCCCCAGGAAGGGGCTTTCAGGGCCAGTGCGAAGCAGAGTTGTCCTGGCCGTCTGCCCAAGAGTCTTCCTTGGCACTCTTCCTTCCAAGAACCGACCCTGCTCGGCTTCCAAAACCTGACAACTTCAGGCCATGTACCGTGCGGCCTTCTGGTCAAGGATAGCACAACACAGGAAAGACTTCCGCGCAGCCACGCCCTCTTAGCCTAACCCCGCCCCCATGGGGTTACTGTGAGGAAGAAAACAGAGGAGAAGAAGACAATGTAAACGGCTTCCCCATTGGGGAGAGAAGGCAGGGCATGCATGCAATAAACAAGTGATAAATGAATCATTCATACTTGGCGAAGAAGAGGTAATTTCGAGGTAAAGCTACGCAGAAATCCCCACATGTTGTCTGTGCTGTGGCAGACAAAAAGGAGCTGAGCCTTAAACGGGTGCCTCCTCCCCTCCAACCACTCGACTCCACGCCATCGTTTCTGGGGTGCTGGTGTTGGTCATGGTGCCTGAATTGTAGCTCGAGAAGTTTATGAGTTTAATTGCTCTGCGCAGGTGCAAAGCCCACTAAGCGTGATGCACAGAGATCACAAAGCACTAATAAATACCATCATACAAAAACATTCAACAGTTTGGTTCAAGTGTTAATCATGCTTAATTGATGAAACCAGGAGTCGGTTTCCAATTTGCTCAAACCCTCCTTTGCCTGGACTATCACTGGTTACATTTCTTCTATTTTCCTTGGGAGTGCATCATCAGAGAAAAGGCGATCAAAACCCGAATTTTTCCCTACGTGCGTCACATGAAACCACAGTTAAGACTAACTATGGTTAATACACCAACTTCAAGCAATGCCTTCAGATCCTGCCGTGAGACATTCTAACTTGTCCGTTGTTAGTGGAGTGGCCGGCATTCAGACAGCTGCATGAACGCCACGTCATTTAATTAAGCCCTGGTTTCATGTGAACTCAGCGACTGAGTCTCTCACTTAAGGAAAACGTGATGTGGCCTGAAGGTCGGGTCACCAAGAACCTGTTCTTGCTTGGCACCGAATCCCTTTGGGTTCGCTTCTCTGTTCACACTGAGTAACGGAGCTGACCCTTGGCATGCTCTGCTTCCCTCTCCTCTGCCTCTGAGGTCATTCGTGAAATTCCACATGGTCTACAACAGACAGGGTATCGGAGGACCTAAAAATACTTCCCTGAGAATAAGTGGCATTGAACACCTTCTCAGTAAACTAGTGTAGGATTGCTTTCTTCGACTAATTTGGAGCTCCAGTGCAAAGTAGAGCTGATGAGGGTGGGTTTTTTTAAGCAGGTACGACAGTCACACAAAGGATCGTGAGTTGGGTGACTGCATCGAAAACAACGATGGTCTCGGGTGCACGCGCACCACAACCCTCGTGTGACCCGAGCGGGGCAGTGGCACAGACCGAGAGGGAGACGTTGGTGTGGGGGGGCCCATCACTGACGGAGCCAAAAGCGTACGGTCTCTCTTCCATGTGTTAATTTCAAAAAGAAGGAAGGAAAACACACGCCAGACTTTCAGGAGGTGCCTGTTGGAGCCATAATCCGGCCTTCCATACAATGTGCCATATGTCTTACATCTCGTCTCTGAACAGACATACAAAATAAAGATGTCAAAATGTGATCTGCCAAGCGAAATACGCTTCTCTCTCGTAAATGGTGCTGCCACTTAAATACGGAAAAAGACAGCAACACCAGGCAACCTTCCAACTCCAGAGAGCGTATGCTCTCAGACATGACAATGTACTCCCAGAGTAAACGACGGCAGAGTTCCTGGCACTGGATCTTGGCATTTGTTATGGCTGCCACGGGGGCATCTGCACTTGGGTCACACTTCGCAGAAGACCAACCTTCTTCACATGATGTTTAGTGATGGGCAGCTTGCCCCCAATTGTGCCTTTCTTTTTTTTGGGGGGGTGTTCTTGACCCTTTCCCCTTGTGCCATGCTTTGTTTAAAAGCACAACTCTCGCTGTTCTTGTGTGACAAAAAGGATCTAGTCTGGCTTTCGAGAAAAACAATGCAGACCCAGGCAAAGCAGGGATGGCTCTCTCTCTTCTCCAATCAAACGTCAGCCAATCGACTTATGACTGAAACCTGTTTCTTTTGTCAGCCAATTAACTTATGACTGAAATCTGTTTCTTTTGTCACCCCCCCACTAAAAAAGGGCTGTGGTGAAATCTTACAAGCCGTGCCAGCACATTCTTTGGATCCTCCCACATCTATGTTTTACTGCCCGAGTTGAGTTGACTTCTCATGGCATGGGACTCAAGGCCATGGCCGTCAGAACGCGCAAAGCCCTTTCGTGTCTTGCTGGCTACAGTGCTGTTCATCAAGGGCCACCACAGACACCTGTCCTGATTGCAAATGGCAGGTAGGATTAGCTTGAATTTCAGATCTGTAAGTTCTAGAATCAGGGGTGTCACGATCAACATTACAATACGATTTGCACGTGTTTATTAGACTAGCCAAAATGTGTGGGAAGATTAACAAGCTCCAGAGAACTAAAGATTAAAGGGCAAAAAGGCAGGCGCACAAAATACTCCCAACGCCCTCCCTCCCTGATTCCTGGCCAAAACCACCACCCCCCCGGAAAGAGGGCTGCGTGTGCCCTGGCCAAAGACACCCACGCGCCAGTCTGCTAAGGTTTCCACCAAATGAGGGCAGGATTCTGCAAGAAGAAGAGTGATTTCACCGGAAGAGGGAATTGTGAGGAAGTCCGACTGCCGGGACCTAAAGCATCTTGCTGAGAGTATTTCTGACACTGGGCAATGGTCATTTGTAAAGGAGAACTTCATATCGCCCCCCCCCCGACTGTTCACGTGGAGACACACGAAGCCGCCTTCCACTAAACCAGACCTTTGGTCCCTCAAGGTCGGTATCGTCTACTCAGACTGGCCGTGGCTCTCCAAGGTCTCAGGCGGGGGTCCTTCACGTTGCCTCCTACCTGAAGCTTGCAACTGGCGGTGCTGGGGATTGAACCTGGGACCTTCTGCGTGCCAAGCAGATGCTCCACCACTGAGCCAGGGGCCCTCCCCATATTTCTTAAGCCTGGCCTATGTCGGGTACAGAGTTCAGTGACCCAGTTGGCGGTCATCCTGTCTCTGCCCTCCGGGCCCAGGGATTCACAAATTGGGGAAAGTCTTCTGCAGTCCACTAAGTATGTTGTACAAAACCGTGCACAGACTTTTGTTTTTCCCTTGCTGTCAAGTCGCAACCAAGTTTAATTCTGGGTATCAGCTTTTGCGTGAAGGCGCACTTCTCCAGAAACTGGAGCCCCATTGACTTAAGAAGGAGAATGCCTTCCAGCATGCACTTTTGGAAGTCGGAGCTCCGCATGAGGTGAATGGTGCACATCCATCAGCACTTCTTTACACCTACAGCTCCAAGGAAGGGCAGGGAGTGGGGAGCTATACAGAGAGACCTGCTTGAAAGAACCGCTGTGGGTGTACACTGCATGCATCTGAGGAAGGGAGTGCTAATTCTCAAAAGTTTATGCTGGCCTTTCAAATGTCACTAGACTTTTCCTTTTGCTGAGGCATATTGGAATGGCTGCCCCTTTGAAAATGTGACTGATTCAGTCATACACAAAAGGTTTCCAAATCATCAGTGTACTTTCACAACAGAGGGAAATCTGAAATTTGGTATGTGATACTCTGCTAGACAGAAAGGTCTCAGCATGAACATTTTACACCATTAACTCAAAAACTGAGAATCAGAGTTTATTTCACAGTGGTGCCAAAGACTCCAGAGAGGCCCTGTAAGTGATGGGGTGTGTCTGTGTGCCGGAGCTCGCCTCTTAGATGTGGGGCCAGGGTTTCCAGGGGGCAGCCAAGACCCTACATGGGGATGAACTCCACATGGCGCCCCAGACAGCCCAGCTCCCAGCCACTGACCAGGCAGAGCGCAGGAGGACACGGGGCAGTCGCATCTGGCCCCCGGGCCCAACCACGCTGCCGGAGCCTGGCCTGTTTTGTTGGTGCAGGGCGGGGGCTGGAGTAGGCTGGGGGGGGCCCTTCCTTTTGGCCCGCCCTGGAGCCTTAAAGAGGACTGATTGGAGTTGGGTCAGCCCCCATGTGAGTAGGCCTGTAAGATCCTAAAAGGGGGGGAGAAGTACAGAAAAGGGCAACTAGAAGGATAAAAGGGTTGGAACACTTTCCTTGTGATGAAAGGTTAAAGTGCTTGGGGCTGTTTAGCTTGGAGAAGTGACGGCTGAGGGATGACATAAAAACATAAGAACATAAGAGAAGCCAAATGTTGGATCAGGCCAATGGCCCTTCTAGTCCAGCACTCTGTGTCACACAGTGGCCAAAAATACCAGGTGCCACCAGGAGGTCCAGCAGTGGGGCCAGGGCACCAGAAGCCCTCCCACTCTTGCCCCCCCAAAACACCAAGAATACAGAGCATCACTTGCCCCAGACTGAGAGTTCCTATCTATACCTTGTGACATGACAGAGGTCTACAAGATTATGCATGGGATAGAGCAGGTAGAGAAAGAAGTCCTTTTCTCCCTTTCTCGTGGGCACTCCATGAAATTGCTGAGCAGTTGGGTTAGAATGGATAAAAGGAAGCGCTTCTTCACCCAAAGAGGGATTCACACGTGGAATTCACTGCCACAGGAGGTGGTGGCAGCTACAAGAGGGAGTTGGATAAACACACGGAGCAGTAGTCCATCAGTGGCTATTAGCCACAAGGTATAGATAGGGACTCTCAGTCTGGGGCAGGTGAGGCTCTGTATTCTTGGTGCTTGGGGAGGGGCAACAGTGGGAGGCTTCTAGTGTCCTGGCCCTACTGCTGGTTCTCCTGATGGCACCTGGTATTTTTGGCCACTGTGTGATACAGAGTGTTGGATTGGAGGGGCCATTGGCCTGATCCAACATTGGCCTTATGTTCTTATGTTGCTGGCCCTCCATGGCAGCTGACTTGCCAGTGACTGAAACTGGATGGGCCGCAGGGTCTCACTCAGCACGCAGGGGATCTCTCAGGCTGTTATGTGTTGCGCCGAAGCCCTCCCTCCAGCTGTGCCTAGAACAGGCTGAGCCTGCCGCTCCAGAACAGCCGCTCGCCTGGACCCAGGAACCAACCTGTGGATAAGCAGAGTAACGTGAAGAGCCTGTCGCTGGGAGCGGGTGGGGGTGTTGGGTGTGGCGTTTTGCATGCTTCATATGCGGGGCTCCAGCCCTGCTAGAGTCGTCTTGTAGGTTGCTGAAATCACTGAATGAACCAGAGTTGATCACTGCAATGCATCTAGAACCCAGGATTTTAACACATAAGAACATAAGAACATAAGAGAAGCCAATGTTGAATCAGGCCAATGGCCCATCCAGTCCAACACTCTGTCACACAGCGGCCAAAATATACCAGGTGCCATCAGGAGGTCCAGCAGTGGGGCCAGGGCACCAGAAGCCCTCCCACTGCTGCCCCCTCCAGCACCAAGAATAGAGTGCATCACCTGCCCCAGACTGAGAGTTCCCATCTATACCCTGTGGCTAATAGCCACTGGTGGACTTCTGCTCCATATGTTTATCTAATTTCCCCTTGAAACTGTCCATGCTTGCAGCTGCCACGACCTCCTGTGGCAGTGAATTCCATATGTTAATCACTCTTTGGGTGAAGAAGTATTTCCTTTTATCTGTTCTAACCCGACTGCTCAGCAATTTCATAGAGTGCCCACGAGTTCTTGTATTGTGAGAAAGGGAGAAAAGTACTTCTTTCTCAACCTGCTCAATCCCATTCATAATCTTATAAACCTCGATCATGTCACCTCTCAGCCGTCGTTTCTCCAAGCTAAAGAGCCCCAAGCATTTTAACCTTTCTTCATAGGGAAGGTGTTCCAACCCTTTTATCATTCTAGTTGCCCTTCTCTGCACTTTTTCCAATGCTATAATATCCTTTTTGAGATGTGGTGACCAGAACTGTACACAGTATTCCAAATGAGGTCGCACCAATGATTTATACAGGGGCATGATGATACTGGCTGATTTGTTATCAATTCCCTTCCTAATAATCCCCAGCATAGCGTTGGCCTTCTTTATTGCAGCTACACATTGTGTAGACATTTTCAGCGAGTTATCCACTACGACTCCAAGATCTCTCTCTTGGTCTGTCTCTGCCAGATCAGACCCCATCAACGTGTATTTATATTTAGGATTTTTGGCTCCAATGTGCATCACTTTGCACTTGGCCACATTGAACCCCATTTGCCACGTTGACGCCCACTCACCCATCCTCAACAGATCCCTTTGGAGTGCCTCACAATCCTCCCTGGTTCTCACCACCCTGAACAACTTTGTGTCATCTGCAAATTTAGCCACATCACTGCTTACTCCCAATTCCAAATCGTTAATAAACAAGTTAAAAAGCATCGGACCGAGTACTGATCCCTGTGGTACCCCACTGCTTACCACCCTCCACTGAGAAAGTTTCCCATTTATACTCACTCTCTGTTTCCTATTTATAAGCCAGTTTTTGATCCACAAGAGGACTTGTCCTTTTATCCCATGACTATTGAGCTTACTTAGGAGCCTTTGATGAGGAACTGTATCAAAAGCTTTCCGGAAGTCAAGGTAAATAATATCTATTGGGTCCCCTTTGTCCACAGGTGCTCATATGAGTGACTAAATGGTGGACTTCGCTGCCAGTGAGTGCAGTGATGGTCAGGTCACTAGTACCGAATGCCCTTGGAAGTTGACTCGATAAAGTCACGGAGGAGAGGCCTATCAGTGCCTACCATCCATGCTGGCTATAGAGACCCTCCGTGCCCAACAGCCGCAAGCCTCTGAAGATCGGCACTCAAAGGACACACCAGGGAAGGCCGTGGTCTCCGTGCCCTGTTGGCTGGCTATCCAAAACAACTGCATGAAGCCAGATGCAGGAGAAGACAGACTACTGGTCTGACCCAGCAGGGCTACTCTCAAGTTCGCATGCGAAAAATCTAATTTAACGTTCCAAGGAAGAGGAGTCGTGGGAGTGAAAGCGTTCAATTCATAATGCCCCCAAGGATGATAAGCTGGAAAAGTTAATACACCCTGCCAGGTAATGATGAACGAGAAGACTGTTGCTAGCCGCGGGGAATGTCACAGTGTCCGTGCTTTCAGCACAAAGGCTCGAGACGGGGGCCTGGGAACTTCCACGTGCAAAATGTGCCCTCTGTGACTGAAAGGGTCGCTCCCCAAGCTGGCTAAAGAGTCTCTGTGGGAACGGCAAGCAGCGCATCGCTTGGAGAATATTCACAGGGAGCCATCGCAATACCGTTGTTGCTAAATCATGATTACTAGACAACGTGCGCGGGTACAGTCATCAAACAAAAGCTTTCAAAGTCCACCAATGCAGCAGTTGACTCTTCGGCATGCCATGCTTGTTAGCATGCAAATTAACTTGCAATACAAAAAAAAGGGCCAACGCCTGTTTTCATACAAGAGGGGCATCACAATAAAAGCAGTGCCCAAATGATGTTGCCTTTGGATCGTATCAGGCTTGGTGGATTGCTTTCTTTCACCAGGGATCGTCTTTGAGCAGTCCGAAAAGGCAAAACATCATTTTTACACTTAAGAACATAAGAACATAAGAGAAGCCGGTGTTGTATCAGGCCAAAGGCCTATCCAGTCCAACACGCTGGGTCACATGGTGGCCAAAAATACCAGGTGCCCTCAGGAGGTCCAGCATTGGGGCCAGGAAGCTAGAAACCCTCCCACTGTTGCCCCCCTCCAGCACCAAGAACACAGAGCATCCCTTGCCCCGGACTGAGAGTTCCTATCTTGACCTTGTGGTTCATAGCCACTGACGGACCTCTACTCCATATGTTTATCTAATTCCCTCTTATAAGAACATAAGAAAAGCCAATGTTGGATCAGGCCAATGGCCCATCCAGTCCAATACCCTCTGTAACACAGTGGCCAAAATATACCAGGTGCCCTCAGGAGGTCCAGCAGTGGGGCCGGGACACTAGAAGTCCTCCCACCATTGCCCCCCTCCAGCACCAAGAATACAGAGCATCCCTTGCCCCGGACTGAGAGTTCCTATCTTGAACTTGTGGTTCATAGCCACTGACGGACCTCTGCTCCATATGTTTATCTAATTCCCTCTTATAAGAACATAAGAAAAGCCAATGTTGGATCAGGCCAATGGCCCATCCAGTCCAATACCCTCTGTAACACAGTGGCCAAAATATACCAGGTGCCCTCAGGAGGTCCAGCAGTGGGGCCAGGAAGCTAGAAACCCTCCCACTGTTGCCCCCTCCAGCACCAAGAATAGAGTGCATCCCTTGCCCCGGACTGAGAGTTCCTATCTTGACCTTGTGGTTCATAGCCACTGACGGACCTCTGCTCCATATGTTTATCTAATTCCCTCTTATAAGAACATAAGAAAAGCCAATGTTGGATCAGGCCAATGGCCCATCCAGTCCAATACCCTCTGTAACACAGTGGCCAAAATATACCAGGTGCCCTCAGGAGGTCCAGCAGTGGGGCCAGGAAGCTAGAAACCCTCCCACTGTTGCCCCCCCCCAGCACCAAGAATACAGAGCATCCCTTGCCCCGGACTGAGAGTTCCTATCTTGACCTTGTGGTTCATAGCCACTGACAGACCTCTGCTCCATATGTTTATCTAATTCCCTCTTATAAGAACATAAGAAAAGCCAATGTTGGATCAGGCCAATGGCCCATCCAGTCCAATACTCTCTGTAACACAGTGGCCAAAATATACCAGGTGCCATCAGGAGGTCCAGCAGTGGGGCCGGGACACTAGAAGTCCTCCCACCGTTGCCCCCCCAAGCACTTATTTTTAAAAAAATTACAAGGCCATGTGCCGATGTGTGAATTCTCTCTTCCTAGTGAGTCCTAGTTACTCAGTTTCATAGCAATCTTCCTGACCATATACATGCTACCACAATGCAGCATTTTAACTCACTTTTCTCCTCATGAGCTCAAAGCCCTGTTCACGCGGTTTCCTTGCTTCTGCTATATTACTATTTTTTCTTTCCATCATTTATACGGACATTGATTGCATTTCTGTGGCTGAGTCTAGACAACGAGCAAAACTGGGGTCCAATTAAACCAACTATAGAGTGGTTGTCTAAATACATAAGCCCTGCTGGATCCGACCAATGAGGGTGCATCTAGCTCAGCATCCTGTTTTGTACAATCAGTTGCCCTAGACCAGGCATGGCCAAACTGTGGCTTGGGAGCCACAGGCGGCCTCTTTGGGCCTAATGTGAGGCTCCCAGCAGGGCGGCTGGGGAAGTGAAGGGGAGGCAGCCAGCGTTCCCCTCCCTGGGTAGGCTTGAGGTGGGGGGGGGAGCAGGGAAAGACAGCAACTTAAACTTTAAATGCATTCACAAAGTCTGCCCCCCCCCGCCTGCCAGAAGGCATCTGTCTCTTTAAATCCCTTCTCCAAGCCATGCCAGCCAGCAGAGGGGGAGGGTGGCTTGGAGGACAGATTTAAAGTTAAAGTTGCTTTCTTTCTACCTCTCCCTCCCTCCCCACATCTATCCCCCACTCTCTGTCTCCCTCCCTTCTTTCCTTCCTCCTCCTCCCTCCCCACCTGTTTGCTTGTTTCTGTTTCTCTCTCTCTCCTTTTTCCCACCTCTTTCATTCTTTCCTCCTTCCTCTTTCTCTCTCCCTCCCTTCCTCTCCCTCCCCATCTATTTGCTTTCTTTGCTCTCTCTCTCTTCTCCCTCCCTCCCCCATCTATTTGCATTCTTTCCACCTTTCTTTCTCTGTCTCCCTCCCTTCCTCCCTTCCTCTCTCCCTCCTCCCTTCCTCTCTTCCCTCCTCCCTTCCTTCCTTCTTTCTCTCCCTCCCTCCCTCCCTCCCTCCCTCCCTCCCTTCCTTCCTTCCTTCCTTCCTTCCTTCCTTCCTTCCTTCCTTCCTTCCTTCCTTCCTTCCTTCCTTCCTTCCTTCCTTCTTTCCTCTCCCTCCCTCCTCCCAACTCTCTTAGACAAACAACTGTCATTAGCCAACAAATAAATATCATTGGACAAATAAATATTGTCATCAGGATCTGTTTTTACTCCTTTTGTTTTTATTTTTGGCAGTCTCGTTTAATGTTAGCAAAAAGCAAGTCTGCATATTTTCCAATAAAAATCTGTGTGTAATACTTGTCCATGTCTTGAGGCTCTCAAATGTCTGACGTTTATTCTATGTGGCTCTTATGTTAGGCAAGTCTGGCCACCCCTGCCCCAGAGGGTCAAAAGGCAGAGCACAGGATCCTCCTCTGAATAATACAGGGCACTCCTATAGATCGACAGAGAGTCACAGACAGACAGAGGTTGTTTGGAGCAGAAAAGAGCCAGAGTCCAGTAGCCCCTGAAAGACTAACACAGTTTGTGGCAGGGGAGGCGCTTTCGTAGGGTAGCCATCTCCCCAACGGGGGAAGGGGTTTCCTCCAATTTTGGGGGGGCCCAATCCGCCGCTGGCCAGCTGGCTGGCAGAGGAGCCCCATCCGCAAAGGGCCCCGTTCTGCCCAACATGATGACATCGCTCGGAGGTGACCCCATTGGGCCAGGCACATCAAGCGGTCCAGCGCTCGGGCAAAAATTCTGTGGTGACCTGGAAACCCTAAGCTTCTGTGGGTCGCTGCTCACGTCTTCAGAGACCAGCCGTGACTCGGGAAAGCTCCTCCTGTCTCCCCCTGGGCCACAAATTGTGTCAGTCCTTAAAAGGCTCCTGGACTCTGGGCTCTTTTCCACTGCTATAGACAGACTCATTTGGTGACCCAACTTGATCTATCTCTATGAGAGTTTGTTAGGGAAGACCAAACCAGGATCTGAACCCACAGATCAAGGGTTTGTCAACTGTAGTTAGTCTTAACTCTGGTTGTAATTGACATATGATCTGGGACCTTCTGGCCTGTAATAATGATAATAATCATCATATGGCAGTGTGTGTAGTATAGCCAGGAGATCCTAAGATTGTCTGGCAGCCAGAAGTTCTAGCTCTTTTCACTTTATGCACCACTAGGTGGCGAGCTAGATTTTTTTAAAGGCAAGAGACGTTTCAGGGGTGGTTTTCTATTATGTGCTTCTGCATCGTGGCCCTGGTATTCCTGGGAGGTCACCCTTCCAAAGACTAGCCAAGGCCGACCCCACTGAGCTTCCGAGGTCTGGCAGGATGTGGCCAGACTGGGTTCTCCAGGGCAGGGCTCCTCCTGGCCTGTTCCCGGGCCACCTGCTCTGGAGTGCAGACGAGACACCTGTTGGGTCTCCCCATGGGTGTGTGCGGGGGGGTGAAAATAACAAGACTGGTGCTTGTTGGAGGCAAATTGTGATCTGAGTGGCCCCCACAATGCTTCTAAATGCACCCTTGCTGGTTCATTGTTTGCCTTGCTGGCAAATCTGTGAAAAAAGGATTCCTAAAAATAAATGGAAACTGGGGGGGGGAGAGATTGCTGCCCCCTTTGCTTCTCACCATTCTTGGGGACTGCTGGAAGTGGGAAAAGAATCATTATGACAATCCCCACCCCCCCCGGCTGACATTTCTCACTAAGGGAGACACCTGCAATTACCTGCTTATAAATACCTGCGGGCTCATCCAGAAAGTGTCTCAGCAGCTGACATGACACAGTAGAAAATGCATATTTCTCAGCCCAGCGCCACGTGCGCTCCATCAGCCCTCCGCAATTATCATGACTGTGTTTTATTTATACAGTCCATTCGTTTGAAGGCGGGATAAATGGACGGGGAGACATCGGCCGGCAATGGGACTCCCCCCCCCCCACCCCCACAAGCTTCTTAACCGAAATGGTAAAGGAACTGTTGGTGGTTATGCTTGTTAAACATGTAAAATCAGGGATTAGATCATGCAAAGGGGTAGGGAGGATTGGATGAAGCGATGGCAATTCATGTTAGGGTTTCCTACCAATAATGTGCAAAATGAGAACTGTTAGTTTTACTAGAGAAGAAAGGCAAACGTTTCACTCACTTTCACTATACTCCATTTCTACTTCTGATTTTCCTCCTCTACTTCTGGTTCTTCTATGCTCTTTAAAACAAAACCAAGGATTGTTTCAATTTTAGATGAACAGCAGTTTACTCTAAACTAGAATGACACATTACAACATCACAGCCAGTAAAATATCTTTTGAACCATTGTGCTTTAGCAAACAAAACAAAGCTCATTGAAGGCATACAAAAGAAGAAGAAGAAGAAGAGAAGAGATTGGATTTATACCCCACCCTTCACTCGGAGTCTCAGAGTGGCTGACAAACTCCTTTCCTTTCCCCTTCCCACAACAGACACCCTGTGAGGTAGGTGGGGCTGAGAGAGCTCTGACAGAAACGGCTCTTTTTCAAGGACAGCTGTGCCAGAACTGTGGCTTGCCCAAGATCATCCAGCAGGTGCAAGTGGAGGAGTGGGGAATCAAACCCGGTTCTCCCAGATTAGAGTCCACATGCTTAACCACTACACCAAACTGGCTCTAAAAATGTCGCCTGTTCAATATTTTTCTGGGTGGCATGCATATTAGGCAGCCACTCTGCCCGTCCTGACTTGTCAAAGGGCGACAGGGTTTCCCCAAAGTTCCCCAAAGGAGAAAATAAAAAAGCCCTCTGGGATAACGGCAGTCTTCACAGCCGAAGAGGCGTCCACCATACTGACGGTAAAGTGGTAGAAGCCCTGCGGTGTTGTGCCCCTGCAACCAAGGACTACTACTGCAATGAGACACGTGTTGGGCAGAAGACCTCCTAGGGGAACAAAGGTCATCTAGAAATTTGGACGAGCTAAACAGGGAATGTGAAGCTACTGCAAAACCAGGAAAAGATTTTAACAACCAGTTTTGACTACTTAGACATGGATTCCGAAGTGGTAAAAATCACAGAGGATATCAGAACAGGAGTAAATTGGCCAGACCTCGTAAATATGAATCAAAGTACAAATGTATCCCTACGCAGATGCATGAAGATCACTACTAACCCCATTTTGGGTTATTTTTATCAGAAACCCACCTGTTTTTTAAATTAAGATTTTTATGTAAACCCAGGCGTTCCCCTGGGATTCCAGAAAAGCAACTCCCAGATGCGGCTGACCTCATTGGGGCAGATTTGCTTATCCACACAGGGAACCAGGCCCTGGGCTACTGGATACTGTTGTTTTTTCCCAAGCTGAAGATCTCTAGAACTTCCACATCCCAGCTGAGCTAACTGCTTCACACCCACATTTGTTTGCCCTTTAAAATGTACCTTTGCACTCCACGACACTCACTCACACAAGGTAAAGCCTGAAAATAAACCAAGTCACTACCTTTTGTAAACAGAGAGCCAAACTAAGTCAAAATTCAGAGCAGGAGATCAACAAACAGCCAGTAAAGGGAGAATATATACAACTTAACTGAAAATATACAATTTAACGTTACTGATGGGTGACATGCTGCGTGATGTTCCACCAGGTTTCTGTAGTCCAAATATCGACCTTGGCAAGTCCTTTATTACGATGTGGCACACACACACAAAGTCTCACATTAAGTAAGACATGTACACAGATGCATCATGAGCATTATTTTAGTGCACTGGACTACATCTGTGCATGGTTTGCACTGGGACTACTGCCTGCTGCTCACCTCTCTCGATTCCCTTTCTGCAAAACATCCCTAAGAAGCCCTTTGGTCCCATAAACACACCATTCACTTCCTGTGCTGGTTATTTTAGCGTCCCACCTACCCATCCAAAATACCTGAATTTAAAGATTTGATTTTCCCTTTTGCGAGAGCCACATTTGGTTCTGCACTGAGCCACATTGGGCTCTTGGGCCAAAGACTGCACCCCCCTGAACCTAAGCGCACACATGCAAGGTTTTAAAAAAGAAGCAGTTAATAAAACATGGCTGCCCCGCCCCTGCTGCGGTTGTGCACTGCCGCTCCAAATGTCAGCAGGAGAAAAAGAAAAGTTAAAAAGACAACATTATGTGTTCACTGTAAGTTACCGTGGGAAGTGATGAAGGGTAGCTCTAGCAATCACTGGAAACTCTGGTTAAACCATAGAGTTTCTGACAATTCCTAGAGCTACCCTTTGCCATTCCCTCCTCCTTTTTTACCAGAGGAGACGTAGCATAGCAAACAATGCTGCGTCCCCCCCCATTTCCCCCCCCCCAGAAGTTCCCACTGCCCAGAAACCCTGGAATAAGATAAGCAACCACAGATACTATTTTACTTTAACTATGTTGCATGAGTCATTCTTTGCTCTTCAGACAACCGCTAGAGAGTAATTTAAATGAACACATTTTAGTGGTTTTACCCACACAAGTGTTACCACTGTTGTGATACTTGCATTTGTGGTGCTCAGTATACGATATGTGAATGAGTGAGACTGGGTGGACCCCGGTTTCGCAGCCTCTTTACAGTCCCCCCAAACCCTGGGGCTTTTCTTCTGGGGAAACACGTCGGAATGGAGTTCCAGAACCTCTTCGACAAAATTATTTTTAAAATGTTTGAAAGTTCATGAGTTTTCAGTATACAGACTGGAAACGTCATTTCCTTCTTGAGAGTTCCAGCACCTCTTTAGAAAGAAAAAAGCACCCCGCTAAACCCTATTATGAAAGGCAGATGCAAAACAGAACAGGATGATGCCGGGAAGGCCAGATTTCATTTTAAAATATGCAGACGGCCTCCTAGATAGGATATCTGTTCTCTTTCCAAAAAAATAATAAATATTCCAAAGGTACTCTTGCCTAACGTATCCCTAAATTTACATCCAAATTATCTTAACTGAGCCTTGGATGCATATAAGGCTGCTGGTGCAATATTTAAATCAAACGCACCGTCATGGTGAACACGCAAGGAAGAACCCCAGCCACAGACAGGGGACTATGTTCCCTAACAAGTTTTTTTTGGTGCAAATATTCCGCTGACAAGTTTCCACACCTCCACACTGTACGGTGCCCTTCTGCCTCAGAACTGCTCTGGGAATAACCTCAAATACGCCTCCTCAATTTAGATGAAGAGCCGTAACCTTGATTCGCTCAGAGGAGGCCGCTCTCCTGTTCGGAGCTCGACGGGTCCTTCTGCGGTAACTTCTGCATCAGCCGTGAGGGGAACGGAGAGGAATCAACGCAAATCACTTGAGAACTCACCAAAGGAGAAGGGGACCGGTAAAAACTTGCCTCGTCAAAAGAATATAAATTAGAAGCAGGCTAAATTTTTACATCAGTTTGGTAGAAACATTTATTTGGTTTTATTTTTGAGATGTCTATCCCACCCTTCCCCACAAGCAGGCTCGGGGGGGGGGAGTCACAACAAGAGGATAAACATTTAAAATGCGCCATATATACAGTTTAAAACCCACCATACAGGACGGCGAGCGATTAAGCAAGCTCCGTGGCCTTTGCTGTCTATGTGCCCAAGGGACTGGCCTGCCAGGGGTGGGCAAAACGTCCGCCGATGGAAGCATTTAATAGAGGGCACAGCACACCACGCGAGCGGAGGCAGAGTGGGGCGGGGGAGGCCGATGTCGTTTGACACCCGTAGCCTCAACCAAAGGCCTGGGGGAACAACTCCATTGTACAGGCCCTGCGGAATGGTCCTGAGTCCCACCAGGCCCTGATCCCACGAGGGAGAGTGTTCCGCCAGGCCAAAGGGATCCCCAGCAGGTGTTGGTTGGCTGAACGCAAGGCTCTCTCTGTGGAACGTCTTGGGAGAGGTGGTCCTGCAAACATGTTGGCCCCAGACTGCCAAGGGCTTTAAAGGTCAGTACCAACACCGTGAACTTGATCTGGTACTCAACTGGAAGCCAGTGCAGCTGGCAAATCACTGGTTGTGCATGCGCCCACAAGGGCGTCCCAGCCAGGAGGCACGCCACTGCATTTGACACCAGTCGAGGTTTCTGAGTCAAAGTCAAGGGCAGCCCCATGAAGACTGAGTTACAGAATCCAGACCGGAGGTGACCATGGCATGGATCACTGTGGCTAGGTCGTGGGAGGAGAGGTGGGGGGCCAGTTGCCAGACCAGTTGAAGATGATAAAAGCCCACAAAACCTTCCCCGGTCTTCATACCTGACATCTCGTTCAGAACATTTTGACCTGTGAGGTTTTGGCAAAGGCCCGTGGCTCCCAGGAAGCAAGACCGGAAGCCAATGGGGGGGGGGGTCGGGGGGTTTCCTTCTTTGCACCTGGACCCCAGGTGGCATCTCAGCGTCCTCACAGTCCTCCCTTTAAATCCCTCCCCAGCCCGCACACATGGCAGCTTCACAAAAATGGCGGCTGTCACGCTTTCCAGACATCGTCATCATTGGCCACACAAAGTCCTGCCGGCATTTGGGCATTCAAAACTGGATGCTCCTAAGCGGCGCCACAACTCCTGCAGACGCCTCCCTGGGCTCTTCCCCAAGTGACCTTCAGCTTCTCTTCCTCCACATGCCCCGCCCTGTCCACGTGCCTCACCCTTCCCTCTGTGTGCCCCGCTCTTCCTCCATGTGCCCCGCCCTTCCTCCACGTGCCCTGCTTTGTCTCCTCTTGCTCCAGAAGCCACCCGTGTCCCACTCGGCATGTGCTGAGGGCTCAGGCTTCCCTCTGTAGTCACGAGAGCCGCCCGCCTCTTTTTGCTAGGCTGATCCCTGCTGCTAGGCTGATCCAAGAACCCGGCATCTGTATGGCTGCCCTATAAAATTTTTGGAAATGGAAAACACACGGTGCTATTTTCAGTTTCATTCTTTTAAAAAGGTGCTTTTTAGGAAGGGAGAGCAGGTGGCCTCTTGCGGACGGTCCTCCTTGGCCCCGTCTTCCCTCCAAGGTCACCTCTGCAAGGCTTCTGCTGGCGCGTGGCTGACATTGATTCATGCGGCCAGATGGTGGGAGATGAAGCTCAATTGCTCAACACAACGTCTGACTGACGCCGAACAATCTGCCGCACAATATGTGGGGAAAGCTTACAGCTTTGATTAAAAACTTAACCTCATTCCTTAGCGCCTGATACGGTGCGTACGACCTGCTCTCTTGGATGCACCCTTACCAACAAAGGCATGCAGAGAGGCCCTGTGTTTTGTTTTAAAGCGAGGGGGCAATGGAACACGAGGCCAGCGGAACTCCCACATTCCCTTTAGGCATTCGCACCACTAATGCTAAGGCAGGCACAGACAGAGGTCAATAACGATGCTGCCAGGACACACGACTTCATCCTCCAAAACAATACCAAGTCTGAAGATTCCCAGCTATAACCCAAAGCCATTTTGTAGCCGTAAGACATGCCGTGTGATGGATCCCCCCCCCGACCTTCCGCATACACCCAGGTGAAGCACTCGGCCGCCAGAGCCCAGGAGTTCCACAATCCATTTCCCACAGGCAGTACGCATGGCTCAGAGGCGCCAGAGTGGGGGTGGAAGGATTCCCACTGGCGGAGTGTGCCTCGCTGGCCTCTCTCCTCCCACTACAGCCCCCAAATGTCCCCTGAAACACCCCTCCTCTGTCTCCCGGGACAGCTGGCCACCCACAAGTCCAACACCACCCGCACAAGGTGTGGCTTGCAAAGGCCCCGGGGCAAACACAAGCGATCCTGTGGGACAAAGGGGGTGTCTTTAGGCCAGTGCCAACCGCCCGCTTAGAATTCTGGGCACCGTTCTGGTCACTGCACCTCAAAACAGGAAAAAAGGGCAGAAAAGGGACAACTAAAATTATTGAGGGGATGGAACACCTTCCCCTGTGAAGAGAGGCGAAAAGAGGTGACGGCTCTCTAGCTTAAAGAAACGACCACGGAGGGGTGACGTGATAAGAGGTCTACAAAGCTATGCAGGGGACAGAGAAGGGAGAGAAAGAAGCACTTTTCTCTGCCTTTCTCACCATATAAGAACTCCTTGTGGGCACTCAGTGACATCAATGAGCAGGAGGCTCAGAAGAGACAAAAGGAAGTCCTTCGCGTGGAAATCACTGCCGCAGGAAGTGGTGGTGGCTACTAGCATAGACAGCTTCAAGAGGGGACTGGAGAAACATCTGGAGCAGAGGTCCATCAGTGGCTATTAGCTCTCAGTCTGGGGCAGTGATGCTCTGACATCTTGGTGTTTGGGGGGGGCAATACTGGGAGGGCTTCTGGAGTCCTGGCCCTGCTGGTGGACCTCCTGATGGCCCCTGGTATTTTTGGCCACTGTATGACACAGAGTTTTGGACTGGATGGGCCACTGGCCTGATCCAACATGACCTCTCTTATATTCTTATGTCTGGGGCAGTGACGCTCTGTCTTCTTGGTGCTTGGGGGCCAAGAGTGGGAGGTCTTCTGGGGTTCTGGCCCTGCTGGTGGACCTCCTGATGGCCCCTGGTTTTGGGCCACTGTATGACACAGAGTGTTGGACTGGATGGGCCATTGGCCTGATCCAACATGGCTTCTCTTATATTCTTATGTCTGGGGCAGTGATGCTCTGTCTTCTTGGTGCTTGGGGGCCAAGAGTGGGAGGCCTTCTGGGGTTCTGGCCCTGCTGGTGGACCTCCTGATGGCCCTTGGGTTTTGTCCAATCTGTGACACAGAGTGTTGGACTGGATGGGCCACTGGCCTGATCCTTCTCTTAAATTCATATGTCTAGGGCAGTGATGCTCTGTCTTCTTGGTGCTTGGGCAGCAAAAGTGGGAGGAATTCTGGAGTTCTGGCCCTGCTGGTGCACCTCCTGATGGCCCCTGGGTTTTGGCCACTGTGTGAGATGAAGTGCTGGACTGGATGGGCCACCGGCCTGATCCAACATGGCTTCCCTCTTATGTCCTTAATAGATGTCTGCCAGAGTCGGAATCACTTGGTCGGTCACAAGCTGTGCAGGACTGTAATAGACCTAAAGTAAATGTCCGAATGGTTACTAGGATGGTGTTGCTCATTTGGAATGGAGAGCCACGGGTCATATTAGCCTCAGTTTTAGAGGAGAGTAAGTTTCCTTCCAACATGGGATGATCTAGAGGCAGCTGTCTGATCTTGTGCCTATTTTGTAACGTGTGAGCATATCCATTGTTCTAAATCACACGTCCTCATCTTTTGATTAATTTTGGTTTCCGGTATTTGCTTGTTACCCCTGGTGACAAAAAAGGCCTTTATTTTGCCACCCAGAGATTGGTGAAGGGAGAGGGAGGAGCGCGGTTCTTCGAGCGACTGCAGACAGAATGTCAACAGAGAAAAGGCAAACATGATTGAGGAGTAACTCATTAAAGCACAAAATGACAAACTAATCAGAATGTTTTGTATGGATGTGTTAAAACCGCTAATTTTCCCTTCCATTCAACTTTGCGACTAATTATCACTGTCAAAAAACCCCTCACGTCGCCTTCAGAAGAACTGTTTGCCAAACAAGGCGTCGCTTGAATCTCCCTTTCTGAATCACCCCTTTTCTGATTAAAGGGGGCCCGGGCAGGGAGACGGAGCCGTGCCTCCACTTCAGGCGGGATCTCTTGGCCGCCGTTTGGTGAACGGATTTGCTGTCATTAAACTGTGGGCGGCATCTAGAGAAAGAGAACGGGCAGGTGAGGCCAGGGTGGTGGCATTAACCAGACCCTGTTCCTGAGGTAGTCCAGGCCACGGTCTGGTTTTGACATAACTGAGGTTAAGAGACAGGCCGTGCCAAGAATGCCGAGTGACCCCCAATTCTGTCAACACTAACACACAACAAAGAAGAAGAAGAAGAAGAAGAAGAAGAAGAAGAAGAAGAAGAAGAAGAAGAAGAAGAAGAAGAAGAAGAGGAGGAGGAGGAGGAGGAGGAGGAGGAGGAGGAGGAGGAGGAGGAGGAGGAGGAGGAGACTGGATTTACACCCTTCACTCAGAGCCTCAGAGCGGCTTACAATCTCCTTCCCTTTCTCTCCCCACAACAGACACCCTGTGAGGTAGGCAGGGCCAAAAGAGCTCTTTCAAGGACTGCTCATGAGAGAACAGCTCTGAGAGAACTGTGGCTTGCCAGCAGAGGCACGTAGAGGAGGAGTGGGGGAATCAAACCCGGTTCTCCCAGATGAGAGTCTGTGCACTTAACCATGACACCCAACTGGCTCTCAAACAAACACAATGAGTTGTGTTCTAGAGAGATGTACTCAAGGCAGGGATCGGGGAAGGCCCCTTGACTATCAAGAACTACGAAAGCCTTCTGCACAGTGACATGCGCAAGTGCACGGAGAGGGTCCACTGAGAGTCAGCACGGCTATTGGTTAGAGCATCCGACTAGGACCATGGTCCATATCCCCACTTTGCCGTGGGAGCTCACTGGGGCGGCTCGCTCTGCCCCCCCAGCCTAACCTAACCCACAGGGCAGTTTGTGGTGAGAACACAAGGGAGGGGAGGGGAGGGCTGTCCTCGCCTGCCCCAGGCCCCCACCGGGGAGAAAAGCAGAACAGGAACAGCCAGGGAACAGCAAGAGGCGCTTCGCCTCTCTCCCAGCAGAGGGGAAGGAGGGGGCCCGATGCTGGCAAAGATGCCCTGGGACAACCCCCCCGCCCACGCGCAGAGGGCAGCAGATGAGGCCCCCCACCATGGCAGGCAAGTGAGCTTTCTCCCCCAGAAGAAGGTCTGTGGTGTCATTTCCTGGGCCTGCGCCAGTTGATGCTGGACGGCCTCACCCAAGAGATGGCAAGTTTTGATTTCAGTTTCCTGCAGCCCCAAAGGGACCCTGCATTTCAGCAGGACAGGGTGTGTCTGTGTGTGTGTGTGTTGGGGGGGGGGGAGTGCTTCTCTGTAAAGTACTGGGGTTCGACACGCGTTGCAGTGAATCAGCCCACAAAGTTTATGGGGGGCATGAACTAAATCCCCCACAAAAAGCCACACCCCGTTCCCATGATTGGTCTCTGTGATACACCCCAAACCCCACAGGTCCTTTACCAGCATCCGAGCCCTCCCCATCGGTCCCTACTAGGATCCGAGCTCGGCATTGTTCTCCGATGTGGAGCTACACCCGTCCGCAGGGCCATGAGCAAACTCGGATCACGGGCACGGTCCAAGTCAGTAAACAACGTTCTCCTAATCCAACCTGTCCCCACCGTTGACTGAGCTGCCATTGCGTTTTGCAAGGAAATCAGGTCCCAAAGCCATAACAAGCCCTTTCCCTCGTGGGGAGGGGGGGATGTGGATGGTCAGAAGGGCCTGCGGGGAGAGGCGCATGCCCACCCTTTCTCACCATACCCTGCTCAGATCCAGAGCCCACCCCCCATGGCTTCAGTCTTAAACAAAAATGCCTGAAAGACACTCCTTGTCCCCCACCCCCACAAGTAGGATGGTCGGTCTCCTTGGTGGGGGCAGGGGGGTCATCTCAAGAAATGCACCCTGCGTTGCACGAACAGGAAGGGGAGGGGCAAATGAACACCCGAGAGGGCTCAAGGAGGGGAGGCAGGAGGCACAGTGGTGGGACAGTCTTTTCACCTTGGATTCTGCAACGAGCAATAAAATTAATTGCTTCCAAAAAGGGGTCAGGCGAGTTAATGCATGCTAAGCCCATCAGGCTGTACTAATGAAAAGGGCAGAAGAACGCATCGCCTCCCGTCACGTCCCTCGATCTCTTGACTGCAAGACATTTGGGACGAACGAGCGGTGACAAGTCCTTCCACGACTATCTGGGCTTTTTCAAGGCCAAATACAAGAAGAGGTGTCTGTCTGCCTGTGTCTGTCTGTGTGTGGGGGGACACACTATGCATCTGATTCACAGCCAGCCCCCTCCTCGCACCCTTTGGAGCCCACTGACCTCCAGGGACTTACAAGGGTGTAACTCTACTCAGGAGAGCTCTGCGTGATGGTGGAGATTCAAAATGGATTATTTGATCACCGGACTTATAAAATATCCCTCTACTTCGGTGTGCAAAGGAAATCTGGATTAAAGCTATAGACAGTTTGTGATAACCATTGAACTCCTAGCAAAATTAGCAACTCATTTCTTCTAATGTCTAGAAAGCAAGTTTGGAGGTTGCTTCCAGAGCATCTAACCGTAATCCTGACCACCACCTTTAATCTAACAGTGAAACAGTTTCTCCCACTCTGGTGATTGGTGCAAAGTTCACAGATCTTTCAGCAGAGACTGGAACGCTGAGGCAATAGAGAACCCTTGTTACCAGTGGAGGCGGTCAGTTTCTCTCTGGAGCGAGCCATGCGGCCAGGCCCATTTTACTTGTGAGAGCACACCAAAGAACCCAAGCTGAGAAATGGCTCTCGGTGCTTTCTTTCCCTCTCCTGCTCAAGGCTCTGATGGGGGTGACATTTTAGAGGGAAGGGCCATCGACATTTCTTTCTGGCGAATCCTTGGCCTCCCGATTAGATGACCCTTCAAGCAACACCCCAGCGCGAGGCCCATTCGCAGGATCCTGGCGAACCTTATTCCCCACCAGTTTAAAGGCACAGATTTATTTTTGTAGTGTACATACATTTTAAATTGAAAAACAACAATCCTGTTAACAATTACAAGACTGCTCTGGATATACGACAGACGGGTGAGTGGGGGGGTTAGCACATAAACCCACCTTGTACTGAATCAGACCCCCCCCTTGGTCCGCCACAGTCGTTCCTGTCCACTCAGACCAGCAGCGGCTCTCCAGGGTCACAGGCAGAAAAGGGTCCTTCCTGTCACCCACTGCCTAGTCCTTTAGCTGGAGATGCCAGGGGGATTGAACCTGGGACCTTCTGCATGCCAAGCAGAGGCTCTGCCTCTGAGCCACGGCCCCTCCCAAGTGACAACTTAGTTTTTAATGTGCCTGATTAAGAGCCTAAGCTCCTTGCTGGTGCTCATTCCCTCCCCTTTTCTAAGTGTGCTCCAGCTTGGCTTGCCAGGGGTCCATCCAGCTCCCCTAACCCAGTCTGGGTGGCAGAGTCAGCGCCAGCAGTGCGTCTCTACAGGGGACACACGACTCCACCTCTCAGAATCCTTATTAACAGCCTGGGGGGAAACGTTTCCCTCCTTTGAGAAAGCGACAGGAAGCCGTGAGCGTCAAGAGAATAATCACTGAATCTCCAGGGTGAGAAAGACGTTTGAAAACGACCCTATGGAGTAGGAAGGGGCAGCAGAGCTGATGCGCTGCAAGGCAGTTGGGCGCCTGGGACGATGTGCCAGGAAACCTCCCCAATTGGCGGGTGCTGCTGCACAGATGTGGCCCCAGAGAGCCAGTCCTGGCTACCATGGAGGAGGAAACACCTTAAGATTAGCAAAAAAACCCAAACAAACCACGAATGGGTAAAAGGCCCCCTCCCCAAACGGTGAGCAGCAATGCCGAAATGGAGCTATGTGGGGGGAGACCAGGAAGGGGGCAGGCAAGAGGGCAGGCAAAGCCAGCAAGCGAGGGGGCAGGCGTGGGAGGAAAGAGACGAGCCAGAAAGAGAGAGGAAAGGAAGGACAACAGAGCGGCGGCAAAGGTCCGGGGGCGACGGGGATCTCCCATCTTGGTTGGGTCCCCCCCACAATCTTTAGCCGCGCTGCTTGCCCTGTGCAGAGCGCCGCAGCTGGAAGGGTGACTGAGAGATGGCTGTTGTAAGGCACAAAAGGACAGAGCATTGCTCATTATGTGGAAGCATCAGAAGGCGTGAAATGCTGAAGGGCCCTTCGAATGGAAGCCACTTTGTGCTCTGGGGCCTCTTCTGCGCACTGCCCCTCGCTCCTTCACCAAGGCCTTTCGCCTCCTGAATTTGCAAAATCTAAACAAGAAAACCCAACCGATATGTTAAAATTTGGTGCGCCGTTGCAAAAATAAGCAGTTAAAAAAACAGTAACAACCTGTTTCAAAACCCAGCCGTATGCGCCCCGTCCTCCCTGCTCCCGGCTAAACTTCCAATCAGAGTGGAAGCAACCAAGGCACAGGCAAGTTTATAGCATTTAAATGACTCTCAGTCTGCAAATCTAATTGGCAATCGAAAACAGGCACACGGCAAAATCCAGAGTCTGCATTAAATGGCACAATTAGAAAAAGCCGTGCCCAAGGAAAGCGTGGATTTCCACTGGGTGAACTTCCGCATCCCCGGTCTATTTTCACTCAGCATCTGGGCCAGACACAGCGGCCTGTCCGGGGACAGCTGCCTCTCCTCCCGGTGTTCCTGTCCGCCTCCCCCCCCAGCAGTCCTACCCAATTCGCTCCCTGGAGGGGCTGTGGGACAGATGCGGACTCCTGTATCTACCCCAAAGGAAGGCTACCTGTTGTGTCCCCCCCCCAATTGTGTTGTTAGAAAAAACAACGGTTAACGTTTCATTCTTATACAAGTTACAGGATGTGCAATAATTTTTTTAAAAAATGTGTATAATATTTTTTGCAGAGGTAATTCTATATGGAGGGATGCCTTGAGTCAATTTGTTCAGAGTCTCATAGGATGGAGGCGAGGCTCCCTCTAAGCCGTGGAGACTTGTGAGCAAAAATTCTACTTTGTGAGCCACTGGCATTAAAGTTGGGGGTGAGCGATTTGGCTACGGCATAAATTAGTTTGCTCTGGAGCCCTCCTTCCTGAGCCAAATGTGTGAGCTGGGGGCTAAAAAACTGTGAGCTAGCTCACACCAACTCAGCTTAGAGGGAACACTAGTTGGAGGGATCCACTGAGGGAGGTGAAGGAAGTGGAGCCCCACTTCCTGCCTCCTGTAGTGCCCCCCCTTTCCCCCTCCTCAAGGCAGCCCCCTGGCCCACAGAGGGAGGGGCCCCATGATGACCCCATGAACCAACGCACTGGGAGGCATTTGCATGGGCGACAGGAGCGGGGAAGGATCCCCAATTCTTGAGCCCGCAGATAAACCATTCAACTTGTTCCATGAAAAGTGACACTGCCTGGCAAAGGGAAAATGTATGAGAGAGAGAGAGACCAGAATCCTAAGTAGCAGGGGTCATTTGGAGCAGGAGCGTGCAGGAGCAGAGCTCCAGCAGTTAGAAGCACAGGTGGCAGCAAGCCCCGCCCCCAGCTCCCAGCAGGAGCGCGAAACAGCATGTATAGCATTCCTCCTGGGTGAGGAGGAAACAGAAGTCCAAGTCTTATGAGGAAAGGCTGAGGGAGTTGGGTATGTTTAGCCTGGGAAAGAGAAGGTTTAGAGGGGACATGATTGCAGTCTTCAAGTATTTGAAGGGCTGTCATGTAGAAGATGGAGTGGATCTATTCTCTCTTGCTTCGGATTGCAAGACTAGATCTAATTACAAGGGAGTCGTTACCGGCTTAATATCAGGAGAAACTTCCTGACTGTCAGAGTGGTTGAGCAGTGGAACAGTCTGCCTCAGGAGGTGGTGGATGCTCCTTCCCTGGACGTTTTCAAGAGGAGACTGGACAACCATCTTTTGGGTATGCTGTAGGTATGTAGGGGTTTCGGCGGTGTTCCTGCAGAGTGCAGGGGGTTGGACTAGATGGCCTGCAAGGTCCCTTCCAACTCTAACATTCTATGATTCTATGATTCTAGAATGCACCCCGCCTCTCCTTCCCCCCCTTTTGTTCCAGCCCTAGCTCAGCTGCCACCTCCAGCAGGTGACCCACCTGCCGGCCGCTCCCGCTGCATCACCCAAGCCCAGCAAGCCCGGCTCCTGCCTCACCCACCAGAGCTCCCCACATGGCCATGGACAAATGGTTTTTCCATCAAGGTCTTTGGGCCCATACAGGCTACTCTGGGACTGGAATGACAGTCCCCAGAGTGGAAAGATAGTCCCTAGGGGTGGAGCCTGAGTGGTGGGTGTTGCCTTCTGAAACACTCCTGGTCAGGGCTCTTTTTTGTAGCAGGAACTCCTCTGCATATTAGGTGACACAGCCCTAATGTGGCCGATCCTCCAGTGTACTACTGTCAGCTCTTGGGGGAATGGCTGCAATAGGGGTGTGTCGCCTAATATGCAAAGGAATTCCTGCTACAAAAAGAGCCTTACTTCCAGTGATGCCAGGGGGTGTGGCATATGCAAATAAGGTATGCTAATGTGTTATGCTAATGAGCTCCTGCACCTCTTTTTCTACGAACTGACCCCTGCTAAGTCGTATCCTGGCTCCCCGTTGGCTTGGGGGCAGATGCTGATGTTCAAAGCACCAGCCAGACTTGTCCTATGCGGCCTTCTGGGCCTCCTTCTCTCACAGACTGGAATAACGTGGCGGAAGGAGATGTCCAGAAAAGTCCCTGCCACAAAGACCTGCCTTTTGCCAGAGGGACGTGGACAGGAAGACAGAACTGAGCCGTTGCAGGAGTGGAATACTCCCAAGGGAATTCCCTGCTCAAATGCGTCTGACGGTTGAACTTGAGCCTTGTTTTGAAGGAAAGGGTAACACATTCTCTCTCTCTCTCTCTCTCTCTCTCTCTCTCTCTCTCTCTCTCTCTCTCTCTCTCTCTCTCTCTCTCTCTCTCTCTCTCCCCCCCACCCCCCCTCCGGTGCAGGCGGCTGGGAAGGCCAGGCCAGAGTTCTAATTGCTTCCTTTCCCTGCTGCTCTGGCAGCTGTGATTTAAATATTTTAAACCCTACAATTTTGATTATGCTTTTCTACCGTGGGCTTTGCGGTGTGGTGATTTTATTTACTGTGCAGGGCCACCAGCTGCCCTGAGGATGCTGGCACGGTAAGCGTACGCATTTCAGAAATGAATAAAAACGAATGCGACTGGCTGGAAGGGCAGGGCGTGCTCTTCTGGGTACAGTCCCTTTAGCGGCGTCTTAGGCCTCGTCTTGCAGTAGGCTGTGCTTGGGATTTGCACTGGATGATCTCCCAAGAACTGGGGCTTGGACTGTCCTGCTTCTAAGATGGGGGACTGGTCCCCAAACTCCGGTCCCTTGCAAATTTATGGTCGACATTTTTATTTGCGTGCAATGCCTTTCACAGAGGGTTTCCCATGTGAGCAGGGGATCCTCCCACACAAACCAGTTCCCGTTTCTTCCTGCCACTCTGGTGGCTGATGGGAGAGAAAATACTTAAAAATCACGGTTGGTGTGACAGCATTACATCATTTCCAGGGAAATGCGGAAATCGGCTGCCCAGGGAGGTGGTGAGCTCCCCTTCACTGACACCTTTCCAGAAGAGGCTGGACGAATATTAGTCAGAGATGCTTTAGGCTGGCCCTGCACTGGGCAGGGGGGGTTAGGCTAGAGGGTCTGCATGGCCCCTCCCGACTCTGTGATTCTATGATTCTAAGTGGAATCCGTATGCTCAAGGAAACACTTCAGACTCTAAGGTCAAACCTAGCACGTCAGGCAATTCTTATAGTGGACTGAGGTTACTTCTGGGTCTTCCTCCCAAGTGACATAACACCGTTGTGCTGACGGGACCCCCCCATTTCTCTGCCACCCCAACTCCCAGCAGCAGGCAATCTTGTTGGCGTATGCCATATAAACAGAGAAAGAGCAACCCCCCCCCCGCCCCTGCCTGCAGAGAAGGCCTCTAGGTCCGTCCTCCTCTTTCATAATCCCCTTGCAACGAAAGCTGACGTGAGCGCAACAGAGAGGGGTTAGTCAGGTTACAGATAACCGCGTGACTCATTGGCAAAGCTTCAGCTATTAATCTTTAGGAGATAGCAGATGAAAGCAATTGCTGTTTTAGTGTGGAGGATTAAAGCGCATGTCACAAAGGGGTGAAAAGAGAATGTTTGTTCAAATCACTCCTGTAGCAACCGCACAGGGACTCCCCTGTCCTCGAGGAAATCTGTCCATCGCCAGGAGGGTCACGTGGATTTCATTTCTGCCCAAGCTATGGAGTTTCAAGGGATGGGACACGTATCCACTGCCTTCTGTGTCTGCCACACCGTGGCAAATATGTGGTCAACTGATTCACAAAACCAACCCAGTGCGGGAACAGGACCCAGAGGTCAGAGCAAGGGGAGGGAAGATTTATTCATGCCTTACTTCACGGCTTTCGTGTGAGAGCCTGGCTACATGCTCTGCCTGGCATCCTGTGTGAACTCAGCCTGCTGGGAACTCTGAGGGCAGCCCGGGCAGCCCAGGAAGGAGGCAAGAGGGAGCAGGGCTCAGGAAACGCTGGGTCGGGCCTCCTGCCCCTTTGAGGAGCCTGGCGGACACATTTGGCCCCACCAGACTGCCACAGGGAAAGCCTCTCTTGGACTGCTGCCTTTTGAACTTGGTCGCTTCACTTGGTTTTAGTGTTAGGGCCGGAGCAGACCTGAGAAGGAAAGACCCAAAGGGTCCAGTTTTCGGAGGCTCTTCCTTTGCCGCCACAGGAGGCTGCTTTGAACACCGGGGACCAGACGACAAGAGGAGAGAGAAGGGTGTCCAGGCGTCTCTCTCTCACATATACCTCTGCCAAAATTTAAAGCCCTTCTCCAAACCAGCAGTGGAGGTCTTGTAGGAAAAGACAAACCATCACGAATCTGAACAAAGTCTGAGTCCGGTCAGGCGCCTTGAAGACCAACAAAGTTTTATTCAAGGCATAAGCTTTCGTGCGCACGGAGAATAAAACTGCGTTGGTCTTTGAGGTGCCTGACGGGACTCAGACATTCTTCTTTCGCTTCAGGCCAACAACGGCGGACCCACCCAAATCCAGCCTCAGGAATCTGGTCTAGGCGGGCCGTAAATGTTTTACGGATGGTATATGACTCCGGATTGATTATCAAAGTATGATGAAAAATGCTCTAATAAGTGTTGGAAATGTAATGTTAGAGGGGGCACGTTTTATCATATGTGGTGGACCTGTGAGAGGGCAAAGAAATACTGGATATGGCTGCATAGATTGTTACAGAATACTACAAAAAGCAATATTGTGTTTAAGCCAGAAGTGTTGTTGTTAGGAATACTTCCAAAAGAGATAAGGAGAGAAGAAAGATATCTGATAATATATGGAACAACGGTGGCTAGAATTCTATATGCGAAGTATTGGCGATCTACGGTGGTACCAACTGAACAGGAGCTGATTGAGAAGATAATGGAAGCAGCAGAAATGGACAAACTGACTTTGATGTTGAAAGGATATGATGAAACAGCCTTTATAAACACTTGGCAATGCTTTTATGATTGGTGGGATCAGAGGGAGCAGGATGGAAAGAAACAGTGATGAATAATGTAAGCTTTAGAATGAAAGTAGACCTGAATAAGATATTAATTTTGAACTAGCGGGTATAGAAGCAACTGTGTAACATTTATGTTGGTAAGGTGGGAGGGACTATAACGGAATTGGGATATGATGGATATTTGTAACCCCCCGTCAATGTTTAATGTTTGTCTTAGTGGGTGTAGATTGTATTGTTATGTATTGTTTTGTATTGGTTGTGTGGTATGTCTTGTAGTTTTGTTGTTGTCTAAAAATAATAAAATGCCTCTTTTGGGGGGCGCTTTAAAAAAAAAAAAGGAATCTGGTCTAGACGTTAGTTCCAACCTATTCCCCATCACTATTGCCTTTGAACTGCAAAGTGTCTTTAAATCTGACGCTGAACGATGGTTGCTGAAGGTGAGGAGCAAATAATGAAACTCTTTGCTTTGTTGCATGGGCCTCCTCCTTTAAGGGGCTGCTATTGGGGAGGAGGGATCTATACAGCACGTGGCGGAAGCACGATCAACCTTTTGGCCCATCTGGATTCATATAATCAACACCATTCATTTCCACTGGCACGCCCCATAGCTGGTGTTTATTACAGTCACTGCTTTCTTCTTTTAATCATTAGGACCTGAGAGTCATCACACGTTTACACCTCTCAGCGATAATTAACACCAGAGCGTCACTTGAAGGGAAAACACTAAAGGACGAAACCCGTTTCTTACCGTTCTACTCTATTCACCCTTCCAAAGCATTTGCTGCTTAGGCCCATTCGGGCCCATCTCATGACACGCAGGCCGCCACGGGTTTATGACCCCCCCCCCCCCAGCGTTTCTCCCTTCTGGTCCCGGGGGTGCTCTTGGCCGATGAGCTCCGCTTTGAGCAACAAGCGTGTTCGCAAGCAACCATGGAATTGATCAGCTAGCTGTCACCACCTTGGCATCCAGGAGGAACTTGAGCCCACCCTTCCGCGAGTCCAGGTCTGTTCTAGAACCACCCCGGATAAGGGACGGAGCCCGGTCCGGAATGTTCAGAACAGGAGGCTGGCCTCGAGGAGCCCCATCACGCCCAGCTCTTTCCATGCAGGAAACCAGTCCGATCAAAATGGCCCAGACTGGATCTTGCCGTCCAGCCTCAGTCCCCAGTCCCTCTAGGGGCCAGAATCAGCGCTCCCTCTAAGCTGTGGAGTCTTGTGAGCAAAAATTCCGCTTTGTGAGCTCCGGGCATTAAAGTTGTGAGCGAGCAATTTGGCGACTGCGTAAATCAGTTTGCCCTGGAGCCATCTTTCCTGAAGTAAGGCAAAAATGTGTGAGCTGGAGGCTAGAAAACTGAGCTAGCTCACACTGACTGAGCTTAGAGGGAACCCTGGCCAGGAGCCATTTTCAGAGTCCCGAGGATAGTGCGTTTCCAAGCCCAGACAGGCTATCCTGGTGCTTCCGAGACCAGCTCCAAGAGCTCAGAAGGGCTCCTGTCTGGGTTTGGAGATATGATCCAGGCAGCGGCAGGAACAAGCTCTTTTCTAGCAAAAATCGCAATGCCAAACAAAGAACAAACAAGCCAGCTCCCAGAGGTAGCCCCCTCCACGTCCTCCGCAGATGAGTCTCCTGCAGCCCGGCCCAGCACCCCCCCTCCCCCCCGTCACAACATAAAACAAAGGATCATTTAAGCCATAATTAGCAATTTCCGTAAGCAGCACGAGATCCGTCGCCTGCCGTGCAGAAGCAGCCGAGCCTCCTCGCTGCAAATGCAGTCCTGCGGGTGGCGTGTCTGTCCCCTGCCTGAAGTTGCCAGACATCCAGAGCCAGTTTGGACGAGTGGTTAACAGCGGCGGACTCGAATATGGAGAACCAGGTTTGGTTCCCCATTCCTCCTCTACATGCAGCTGCCGGGTGACCTTGGCCAAGCCACAGTCCTCTCAGAGCTGTTCTCTTAAGAGCAGTTTCTGTCAGAGCTCTCTCAGCCCCACCTACCCCACAGGATGTCTGTTGTGGGGAGAGGAAGGGAAAGGAGTTTGTAAGCCCCTCTGAGACTCCAAGTGAAGGGCAGGGGGTATAAATCCAGTCTCCTCCTCCTCCTCCCCTTCCTTCCTCCCTCCCTCCCTCCCTCCCTCCAGTTTGGCGTAGTGGTTAAGTGCACAGACTCTAATCTGGGAGAACTGGGTTTGATTCCCCACTCCTCCACTTGCACCTGCCGGATCACCTTGGGCAAGCCACAGTTCTGGCACAGGTGTTCTTGAAAAAGCAGTTTCTCTCTTTTAGCCCAACCTACCTCATAGGGTGTCTGCTGTGGGGAGGGGAAGGAAAGGGAAAGGAGTTTGTAAGCTGCTCTGAGATTCCTTCAGGTAGTGAAGAGTGGGATATAAATCCAAACTCCTCCCTCCCTCCTCCTCTCCTCCTCCCTCCTCCTCCCTCCTCTCCCTCCCTTCCTCCCTTCCCTCCCTTCCTTCCTCCCTTCCTTCCCTTCCTTCCTTTCTTTCTTTCTTTCTTTCTTTCTTTCTTTCTTTCTTTCTTTCTTTCTTTCTTTCTTTCTTTCTTTCTTTCTTTCTTTCTTTCTTTCTTTCTTTCTTTCTTTCTTTCCTTCTTTCCTTCCTTCCTTCCTTCCTTCCTTCCTTCCTTCCTTCCTTCCTTCCTTCCTTCCTTCCTTCCTTCCTTCCTTCCTTCCTCCTGACAGATACCTGATTGGGTTCTTCTCCCTGTTACTGGCCCCACCATGCCTCAATAGTTCACATTGCACTTGGCATTCTGTTGGCCCATCAACTGTGAGAAGCAAAGACCCGTCACAGCCCGGGAAAGCAAAAGAAGGGCCAGTGCCTCAGCCACTTGAATTCAAACAAATGAAAAGGCTACGGATTAATCTCCCCTGCTCAGGACGCCCAAGGCCTCGTAGTGCTGCCACGATAGTCTCATGGCCCGGGTGTTTGTGCTCTGCCCCCTGCCGGGCCCAAAGACCACCTCTGATGTCACCTGTTGCTAAATGGGCTTCATGACCTGCTTTTTGGGGGAGGGGGGACCAAAACCAAACCAAAACTTTAGACCTGGGCCAAGTTGTCTTTGTGCCCCCACCCCCCTTTTAAAAAAGCCTTTCCGTAGGCAGCAAGTGCTACGCAAACAGCACAGAGAGCAATTAATATGTGGAGTTTGCTGAGAGGAGGCTGTAGTGATGGCCACAGGAATAAACCACTTCAAAAGGGGATTGGATAGATTCATGGAGGACAGGTCTACGAATGGCTACTAGCCCTGGTGACTGTGGGGAACCTCCACATTCAGAGGCACTAATCCTCTGAATCCCAGAGCCAGGAGGCAACATCAGGGGAAGGTCTCGGCCCCTCTGCCCTGTTGCTGGCCCTCCAGAGGAACTGGCTGGCCACCGTGTGAGAGACAGGAGGCTGGACTGGAGGGACCCTCCCTGGTCTGACCCAGCAGGGCTCTTCTGGTGTCCTTCTCAGGGGAAGGCCTCGGCCTCTCTGCCCTGTTGCTGGCCCTCCAGAGGAACTGGCTGGCCCCTGAGTGTGAGACGGGAGGCTGGACTAGAGGGACCCTCAGTGGTCTGATCCAGCAGGGCTCTTCTGAAGTTCCCATCTAAAGTAAACTGCAGGCAGCTGCTGGGCATCAGTGTGAACGGGCAGATTCCCCAGGTGCTCAGGGCCAAAGCACCATGCAATAAAAAGAATCTAATTATCCTGCTGAGTATCACTTTGGATTGTTAAATGTCGTTTTGTGACTTCTTTGTTACTGAGATCAGCATCTCTGCAGTGCCTGGACAAGGGTCAGCTATCAAGGGCGCATCAAGATAAATATAACCCAAACAATCATCACAGTCATTTTCAACTTCTAACTTGTGAAGGCTGGTGCTTTGTTCTGGGGTTTTGTTCTTGGTGTGTTTGTTTTTGTTCGGGGCAAGGAGGACAATTCTCATCTTGTACTTGTGGCTCTCTGAAATGAGAACAGATTTTATAGAATGTGCTGCAACCCTTAGTTTCTAGTTAGATTTGGGAAATCCACCAGTTTCTACCTAACTTGCCCGCTGAGCGGGGCCAAACCAATTCTCTATGGGGGGGGGGAAGTCCCTCTAGATTATGTTAAGTCCAGGCAGCCATGATTGTTTCATTCAAACACAAGGCATATATTGTCCTTTATAGACATATAAAAAAGATCAGCCCAAAAGTGTGATGCTGGGAAAGATCCCCCTCCCCCGGTTTTAAAAAAGCAGAGTCAAGTGGAAAAACCCGCTGTTAATGATTTGTTCAGGAATGGCGGACAACGTCACATGGAAAGAAAAAAGGTGCACGACTGGAGCTGCTGAAACAGAGAAAAATCTCCGTGTGGAATCAGCCGCAGTTTCACTTTTATGTCTGAGCTGAGCCCGTCTATAAGCACGGAAACATTTCCAGTCCATTTAATCTGTAGGCTTTAAGCCGACAGAGTCCTTGTGGCCTTTCCAGGGCAGACACCTTTGCAAATACCAGGCTGATCACCTCCCCCCACCCCTCAAATCGCTTCGCTCAGTAAAGATGAAACTGTTGACAATATCCCAGAGTACTGCCAGGCGGCAAAAAGGCTCCACGGACAGAGAGGCCCCGGAGTCTAATAGTCCCATATGTAACTATCGCTTGGACAGCTAACAGAACTGTGAGTGCCTCCCCCCCGCACTTCTAGAGTGGCCATTGCCTGCTGGAATTACGCATAACTGGGCACCAGTGTTCCCGCTAAGCTGAGTTAGTGTGAGGTAGCTCACAGTTTTTCTAGCTTCCAGCTCACAGATTTTTGTCTTAGCTCAGGATGGCTCCAGAGCAAACCAACTGATGCAGTAGCCAGATTGCTCACTCACAACTTTAATGCCAGTAGAATTTCTACAAAGTAGAATTTTTGCTCAGAAGACTCCACAGCTTAGCGGGAGGATTGCTGGGCACCACAAACTCTAGAGACCCAGCCGTTGTTCTTAACCTTGCCCTGTTCAGCCTGGTTTCTGTCAATGTGCCATTCAGGTGGCTTCTGGCGACTCTATCAGTTAGTGACTCCCAAAACATCCTATCATGAGCAGCCTGGCTCAGGTCTTGCAAACCACGGGCCTCTGTGGATTCCTTGATTATGTCATAAGAACATAAGAACCGCAGAGAAGCCAATGTTGGATCAGGCCAATGGCCCATCCAATCCAACACTCTGGATCACACAGTGGCCAAAAATACCAGGTGCCATCAGGAGGACCAGCAGTGGGGCCAGGACACCAGAAGCCCTCCCACTGCTGCCCCCCCCCCAAGCACCAAGGAGGCAGAGCATCCCTTGCCCCAAACTAAGAGTCCCTATCTATACCTTGTGGCGAATAGCCACTGGTGGACCTCTGCTTCGTATGTTTATCTGATACCCTCTGGAAGCTGTCCTAGCCACAGCCACCTCCTGTGGCAGGGAATTCCATGTGTTAATCACTCTTTGGGTGAAGAAGTATTTCCTTTGATCTGTTCTAACCTGACCGCTCAGCAACTTCATTGAGTGCCCATGAGTACTTGTATTGTGAGAAAGGGAGAAAAGTACCTCTTTCTCTACCTGCTCTATCCCATGCATAGTCTTACAAACCTCGATCATGTCACCCCTCAGCCGTCGTTTCTCCAAGCTAAAGAGCCCCAAGCGTTTTAACCTTTCTTCATAGGGAAGGTGTTCCAACCCTTTTATCATCCTAGTTGCCCTTTTCTGCACTTTTTCCAAAGCTATAATATCCTTTTTAAGGTGTGGTGACCAGAACTGTACACAGTATTCCAAATGAGGTCACACCATTGATTTATACAGGGGCATTATGATACCGGCTGATCTGTTTTCAATACCCTTCCTAATAATCCTCAGCATAGCGTTGGCCTTTTTTTATTGCAGTCGCACACTGTCTCAACATTTTCAGTGAGTTATCTACTACAGCTCCAAGATCTCTCTCTTGGTCAGTCTCTGCCAGTTCGGACCCCATCAACATGTATTTATAGTTAGGATTTTTGGCTCCAATGTGCATCACTTTGCACTTGGCCACACTGAACCTCATTTGCTACATTGATGCCCACTTGCCCATCCTCAACAGATCCCTTTGGAGTGCCTCACAATCTTCCCTGGTTCTCGCCACCCTGAACAACTTTGTATCATCCACATATTTAGCCACTTCACTGCTTACTCCCAACTCCAAATCATCAGTGAACAAGTTAAAAAGCATTGGACCTTATGTCGGGTCCTCTTTTCCAGTTGCCTTTGACTTTTCCTAGCATGATTGTTTTGTCCGGTGACTCTCGTCTGCTCACGACGTGACCAAAGTACGACAGCCTCAGTTTAGTCATTTTAGCTTCCAGAGAGAGTTCAGGCCTGATTTTGAACCCACTTTTGGCCTTTTGGGGGAGTCCACGCAGTATCCGTAAAACTCTCCTCCAACACCATGTTCCTCCTGTCAGCTCTCTTCACCGTCCAGACTTTCACATCCATGTACACCGATGACCTATGACCACCCAACAGCCAAACCTTGTGAGTCTTTAACTATAACTTGCACCGGATGAATGTTGTTGTATTTTATTGGCGTTTTAACTGTTTTAATTATTTGTATATTGCTTACTAAATCTGATGGAACCCACCCCAAGCCTGCTGTGCAGGGAGGGCGGGATAAAAATTGAACAAAATAAGTAAATAAATAATGGGGAATACTATCTTATGAGTTATCTTGATCCCGGTCACCAGAGACACATCCTGACACTTCTGGATCTTTCCTGGCTCCCACGTGGCGGCCCTCCCCCAGTCTCCGTCCCCCTTCCGCTTTCTTGGTCGCCGTCACCCTCTTGGCTGATGTTGGAGCCAAGGAAAGGACACCTGGAGCAATTTCAAGGCCTTAGAACATGACCAAAGTTAGAGAGCCTCAGACTAGTAATTGTAGCTTTGAGGGTGAATTCAGGCTCGACTGGATCTCCAACCCACCCGTCGGTCTTTTGGGCAATCCACAGTGCCTGCAGAAATCTCCTCCGATGCCACATTCCAAAGGAATCTACTCTTTCCCTGTCAGCTTCCTTCACTGTCCAACTTCCACACCTGTACACATTTTAATTTGCTTTTTGCCTTTGTGGCCTGCGGGCCTGAGGGTTGGATCCCCTCAGCTTTTCTGCAGCTAACAGCGGGAGCCCCTCCGACTAACCCAAAAGGCTGTGCTGGGGACTGTCAGCCCCTCCCCCCGATGAAGAGAAGCGACTCAGGATGGAGTCCACATGGAAGAAACCTGGTAAAAGCAAGAGACAAAGAGACAGACCCCCTTGCCTTTGGTTCATCCATTAGACCTTGACTGGTTCTCCCCCCCCATCTCCTTTCTCTATCCAAACAGACATCCAGCTGTTACTTGGAATAAGTTGCTTCCTTTTTTTGTCTTTAAGGAAAAGGCACTGCAGTGGTTGCCAATAGCATATCGGATTCGCTTCAAGGTGCTGGTTTTAACCTTTAAAACCCTATATGGTCAGGGTCTGGCATACCTGAGGGTCCGCCTTTCCCCACATGTTCCCCGAAGAGCACTGCGTTCAGGGACACAAAATCGGTTGGCCCTTCCAGGCCCCAAGGATGCCAGGCTGGCAACAACCAGGGCCAGGCTGGCAAAATCCAGGGGGTGGCTCCATTCTGGTGGAATGAGCTCCCGGAAGAGATCAGGGCCCGGCGGGACCTCTTACACTTCCCACAAGGCTTGCAAGACGGAGCTCTTCCACCAGGCGTTTGACGAGGGAGCCACGTTATACACCGAGGCATGTTCCTGCAGGCCCTGGCTTCCCCATCTTCACCAGCCTGTGTCCCAGCTCTGCCACCGCACAACAAGTGACCAAACTGAGCTGGTGTGAAGTTATGGGAATTATACTGTCACCTAAGTCATACTATAAATAATCTTTGTTCCTGTTTACTCGATAATGTCCCAGCATTTTAGTGGTATTTTAAATGATTGGCTATTTTATGTGATATGTTTATATGTTACGATGGGTTTTAATTGCGTTTTTATGGAATATTTGCAAGTCGCCCTGAGTCTGCCTTGGCGGGGAGGGCTGGGTATAATTTAAATCAATAAAATAAAATTAATCAGATTAATTAAAACGGGAGCTGTCAGTGGATGCCTTAGAAACGCCCCCCCTTGGCACAACCAGCTGCTCCTGGAAGCAGAGACCAAGCCAAACACGTTGCTGTCCAGGGTCCTGACTGAGGGCAAAGAGAGGTACCTGCAGACATTGTCTATCAAAAGCTCTGCACAGTTAGCATCAGTGGCAGGAGGGAGCCTTCCTGCGGCTTTTGGGGATCCCCGGCAGTTTCTCCTACACTCAGGTAAAGGGGGAAATCTCTGGCAGGTTGCCACAACCTCCTCTGCAAGGCCGAAGTATTTGGGGTGCTTTTTATTTCAGAGAGGTGACTGACAACCCTCGGAACAGGGAATGGGGCATGGCAAACCCAGAGCGGGCGTCTGCAAAACGATGCACGGTGCAGTTTTGTCACCCACAAGCCTAGAAGGGCGGCGGGGGGGGGCAGGCGGTGTCACTCAGTGGAACGGATTGGCAGGAGACGCGGGACTGACAAGCAGGCCTCACGCCACGTGTCACCGACTCGACTCGCAGGAGGGTCACTGGTGCAGAGAGCTTTAATTAGGCAACAGCACGGGGAAGATCTATTATCATCAAGAAAGGGTGAGGCAGATTTGTAATTAAGCATTTAATTGACACGGTTGGATGCCGCTGAACTGAAAGACATTAATTTATTGAGCGGCAGCTACAAACAGACACATCCCGTCTCCAGGCAGTGTGAGCCCTTCCCAGGGCCCTCCTCTGCTGACTTTGTATGTGTGCCGGTCCATGTGCCCCGGAGAGATCGATCGCCTCTTGGTGCGGGGCGTTGTTAAGGCATAAGGGGGACACCAAACCGTCAAGGAGATTCAGCGCTCTCACAGCTTAAGATTCTACATGTTTACTTTCACGGGAGGGGGAACCACCCACTGAGTAATTTTCTCAGCACTTCAAGCTCACCAACCAGGAGCCGACAAATGGGTCTTGGAGGGTATTCTGACTCAGAGGCTACAGAACGGAGCCCTGGGAAGCCCCCGCCACGCTGTCTGGACCCCCAGGGGGAAGGAAGGCAAGGCAGAAGTACAATAAATAATGCTTCAAGAACATGTTACGAGGGCCAGGTCTAGATACTACCATGTTACGTTTGGTCCAGAACCTTGGTATACCAGAGAAACTTCTGCCGTTTCACTGGTCCGGCACACAAAGGCACAACTTCCGCCACACCGTGACATCTCTGAAGGAGAGAAGGTCAGGTGCTTTTCAAGAAAAAAAGGCCACTGCTTGGCACAGGCCTGTTCTCAGACCACCGTCTTGAACAATAAAACCGAAAAACTTAAAACCCATGTCTGAAAACACCTCCCTTCGACGCTTCTCTGCAGCGTCTAGAAATCGAGCAACAAAAATATGTATGTCGAGAACCAGAATCCTCTAAGAGGAATGGAACCTTTTGCTCGAATGTTGCTAGAGGGCGCACGGTCCGTTTATCGAGGCAAGGCGGAATCCATGTTAGCCTAAACTGGAGCACATGACGGACGCTGCAGGGGAATACGTACAAGAGAGTCCACGGACTGGAGGGGGCAGGGACACAGCCCATCTGAAAGAGGGATCCTGAGCAGGCGACCCAGAAATACCACGGAAAAGGGACAGTCGAATCATGGAATGCATAAAAGGTCCTACAGAGCTTTGGGCTAACCAAGGAATCTGAATAAGGAGGGAGCTTGCCCTTAGATTAAAGGCCCAAAGCAAGAGATTAATCTGATCGAGGGCTATTTAGCCACAGCGACTACTTATTTATTTATTAACTTATTTATTTATTAGGATTTATGTAAAACATTTATTATCTGCCTTTCTACCTTGAGGAACTCAAGGCCACTTACAATACAAAACATGTATGTGAAAAACACATAAAAGACCACAATTTAAAAACTCCGATTAGGACTGCCAACAAAGGAAAACCAAATCAGTTGAATGCAGCCCTAAATGAAACCTTCTTTGACTGCCTCCCAAGACTGAAAGGGAAGGGGCCAGGCGTACCTCCCCGGGGGAGGGTGTTTCACAATCATGGGGCTGCTGCCCAAAAGGCTCCGTCTTGTGTTCCTACCAAATGAACTTCTTTGATTGACGGGGCAGTGAGGAAGGCCTCTTGCTGTGATCTCAGTTCCTGGGCAGGGATGTCTGGGCAAAGACGGCCCTTCAGAGACCCCGGTCCTGAGCTCTGGGCCCAAGTCTGAATCCTGGGAGCTCTCATGCAAACAACATGGAACGTCATTGGCCTCGTGCCTCCAGGAAGAAACTAGCTGGGCCGCTGCCCAAAATGGAAGGCTGGTCTAAATGAACCATTGTTCTGACCCAGCCGTTTGCTCTGGGGCACCCTAGGTGAAGAATTCCATCTGCCCTGTGAAAGAGAGCCTTCGATATCCCTCCCTCCTGCAGGCACACACAGGCACAAAGGAGGTGTGGCAGGAGGGAGTGCGTGCGCTGTTCCCGGCACCACGCAAAGCAGCTCCTCTGCTAGACAAACGTGGGCCCCGCACACCCGCTTGGACTCGTCGCGTAAGGCCTCCTCGTCACATAAGGCCGTCTACAGCTAATGAGCTCCCAAATGAAATGCAGCCCCCACATGCTTGTGAAGAGCTAGCTAAAAACACATTCAAGAATTAATGCATCACCCCTCCTTAATTTTCGGTTGACAGACGTGAGACGGTAGCAAAGGAGACAAATTGCAGACAGAGCCAATCACATCAAATTAGCTTTGTGCTTCTGCACTGAACGCAGAATTGCCATTTCATTCTGAAAAATACCTTCAATGCAGACACTTCCCCTAAAAGAGGTTCTCCCCCCCCCCGCCCCCCAGATACCGTCAGGAAGGCACCTTGCTGCTGCACCTCCCGAGGCAGTAGACCCAGATGGGCAGAGCCGTGTTAAGTCTGCCTGCCTCAGTAGAAAAGAGTCCAAAAGAGTAGAAAAGAGTCCAGCAGCACCTGAAAGACTCACACGATCTGTGGCAGGGGGGAGCTCACGAGTGTCTGAAGGGGAGGGGCAGCCCCAGATCTTGCTCCTCCTCTGCCCCAGATTTTGCTGCTGGATTCTTGCCTTTTTCTGCAGCTGCAGAGGCCACATAAGGCGGAAGTATTTTGCCCCACCTTTGGCTGACGGACTACGGAGGAGGCTGAACAGGAATTCTGGGTCGGGTCCACTCTAGATATCCGAGTTATGCTCTTTTATTCTGTTTGGTGTAGTGGTGTAGATTGACCCTCCCATAATCTCTCCTGCTAAACCCATTAGTATTTGTATGAAGGTGGGCTGAGGTAAGTCTGGAAAGCTCTGACTTCCACCTCAATCTTTCTCCCTTCCCCAAGCAGGGAACAGAGATTTGGAGGAATTAAATATTAGCGAGACGTCAGGAAGGAAAATTCTAGAGACTTCAGGAAAAGCTTTGCTGACCTAGCCTGACGTGGTCAGTGGGAGGGGAAGGGGAGAAGATAAAACTCCTGAGAGCAAGGAGGAAGTTCTCTTTGATGCAGAGTCCATCAGAGCAGGCAGAACTCTTAACTAAGCTCTGGAGGAGGCAGCCATCTAATCATGTGCTGGCCTGAGGAGCTGAAGGGAACTTCAAGATAATGGCAACTCTGTAGAGATCTATAACATTCTAAGCTAGGCAACCTGTCCTATATTTTAAAATCTGATAGGGCCTGTATAGAGAGAGGAACAGAGGAATTGCATTACCCATTTCTTTTGAATCCCTTGTTTAATTTGGTGCTTGACTGAAAGTATGCCTGTGAACATTCTTTTTTTAATAAACTGGATGCGGGTAGTGGTTCTCTGTGCCACATAGACCTCCACCGTCTTGGACATGCTGTTTTAAAAGGGGCGCCAGGGAGAAGGTGGGCCACTGGCAAGCAGCCATTCCTCCAGGGGCAGGCAAGGCAGTAAACGGTCCCCGTGGTGACCAGGCGCTGGGCAGCAGGAGACACAGAGGCCAGGCCTCAGATCCTGGAAGGGAAGCTGGGAGTCCTCTGGACCCTCCCAGCAGACAATTCCCTACAAAGGTCAGGTGGTGGCAGTGGATTACCGGAGAGAGAAAGAACAACCGCTCCAGGTGTTGGGTAAACCTTGGAAGGCAGGGTGGGAGGGGGCCTGCAGGCCAGAGCAAGCCTGACCCACCACAGTTACTATCCCAAAGGCGTAATTCCGAAGGGGTAGGCCGTGGTGGCTGGTTGCAGCAAAAAAGAAAAGAGGAATCTTGGGGCACTTTAAAGACTTAGTTTTATTCTAAAGTATCTTTTGTGGATGAGGTCCCCATTTCACCAGATGCACGTTGCAGGGTGTCAGGGAGCCCTGTCATGGGTGTGGTATGCGGTGGGAGTACTCCGGTCTCCCATCCTCTGAACTTTCACTGTCTCTTATCAGGTCTCTGACCTTGCCTCTCCAGCTGCTGGAGTTTCGGCTGGGAACCAAACGGTTTCCAGGTTGTTTTGCTTGCTTGCCTGCTGCTTTTGCCCCCGCGCACGAATGCTATTCATTGGCTTTTGCTATATGGGGGGGGGGGCGCATGCTTGAATGTAGTATAACATAGTAGATCCTACTGTACGTGGCCATTACTGACACACGCTGTATACGCGTCTTTAGTTCTGATTCACCATTAAACATTGTCTTCTGAAGAAGCCCCGTGTTGCGTGAGCAGACTGAGGAACCTGACACAGGGGAGGTGAGGTCCTATCTATGTATGAGATGAGGAATAATTCCACACCTATGTGCCCTGTCTAGTGAGGATCCACTTCATGCATCAGACAAAGCAGGGATCTAGTCCACGAGAGCTCAAGCGGGAATCAAGACTTGCTGGTCCTTCAGGGTTCCCGAGACTCCTGTCCCGTTCAAAAGCAGATCTGCCACACGGCCTTGAGACCAGCCGTAGAGAAATGTGTGCCCAGAACTATCTGGGAGCACAGAATGCACTTGGACCTGGATCCCCACCAGAGAGTGTCCCGTAGCTCTCCTCCACCTCTCCAAATTCTGAGCCAGCCCCTCCACGCTGTGCTGTGCTCTAAGGGAACGCGTTCACAGCACAACTGCCACTGAATCCAGATGGAGATGAACTTCCAGAGAGTTATGTCCCTCCTTCCCAGCTTTATACTGGAAGCCTTGCTAGCCATGTGCACAACCACCTGCTTTTAACAGGGATGTGATTAGGCGAGGGGGTGAAATGGTCGCATTGCCTGAGGAGGAGCAGGGAAAGGGAAACGGCGCCAAGAGAGCTCAGGACAATACTCTCCAATTACAAGCCTCATGTCAAAAAAAACCACCCCGTTCCCCAGAAGGCAAAAAAGAGTAATGACATTTTTTAGACAGGGTATGATTCATTCGTATGCTCTTGAAGTTGCATGCATGCCATCGGGAACAATCGTGATGGTTTCGGGCATAGACGGAGCTTAGAATTAATGACAACAACTGTGGCTTGCAATAATGTTCAAAATGTCACACATTTAACTGGATGAAATAAAGAAGGAAGGCGCTCCGATCCACTTCCCAGGCTCGTTAGGGCTGCTTTTTCTTTTTGCCTTGCATTTCATGACATACTTAAACACAGAACAAGGTCGGAGTCCAGTGGCCCCGTGAAGATGAACCGAGTCCTCTTCTGGGCGTCAAGTCTTGTGTGCCTGCACCCTCCTTCAGGTACTTTCAGCGTCTGAGACTTTGTTGGTCTTCAAGGTGCCTGACCCGACTTCGTTCAGTTGCTTCAGGTCAACACGCCGACCCACCTATCTCGATACTTCGATCTACTGACTTTTGCCCTGACTGGGGGGTTTGCGGGCGGCACTCGAAGGTGCCCTCCTCATGCTAGGGAAATGACACATGACCAGCGGAGCCACTGAAATTCACAAACATAAACACAATTTCAACAGGAAAGAAGAGAGTTCAAAAATAAATAGGGCCTGGTTTCCTGTCCTGAAAAACACAAAATGCTCTACAGCTGACAATAGCACTACAGGTAAGATCCGAATTTCAATAGCTATTCCACACACAAAAGAATCTCCTCAGGAAACAATCCATAGACAAAAGAACCTCCTCAGGAAAGCTCCTCCATTAGCATGTTTCACAGCCTGGGGAACTCCTACAAGATAATGACTCAGCCCTACCCCACCTTCCGAGGTAGATATAAATTACCTGCCTACCATTTTTCTTCTCACCTTGACACAGAGAGTACTCCGTCTTTCTGTGTTAAGTCTCTGAGGATGCCAGTCACAGCTGCTGGCGAAACGTCAGGTCCTACAATGCCAAGACCACGGCCACACAACCCGGAAAACCTACAACAGCAAATGATACATCCTTCGGCCAACTGCCCCTCCCACTGCAGACCCCCCCACCACATCACCCTGACCCTGTTCAGAAGAGGCCCTTCGACTCCTGGGAGCAGAACTGGGGGGGGGGGCTCCATGGCCTGGATCCAGGCAGGGGGACATCCCATCCCGGGAGCTTCATTCTGCCTCTCAGAATTTGGCTCCAACCCTTCAGGGTGTTTTCAAATTCCCTCAGTCTGTGGTACAGTGGAGAGCCAGAACTACATCCCAATTAGGACTCTCTTATAAGACACACAGAGGAATCGAGGGTTTTTTCCATGCAAGCATGAAGCCTAAAGAGCTGGAATGTCTTTCGAGCTTAATTACTGTTTGGCACCTCTGAAAATTCTTTCCCAGCTGCGCACCCTCTGACTGTCTTGTTGAGAAATGCCACCCGCTGACAGGTAGTCTAAGCCAGGTATTCCATAATGTCTAAATTAAGCCATTAGAGACAAAATAAAAAGAACCCCCACCCCAAGGGCCGACAGTTCTGTGAAATGGAACCGCCAGAGACCCACGGGGGCCTTGATGAGGACGTGATAATTCTGTGGGTCCCTGAAGCATAGAAGTATTTATTGAGCTATCTGTTGTCTTCTTGCCTCCCTGGCAGGAGACACAAGGTGGCTGGTGACATTGTGTCCCCCCCAACCACCACCCTGCAAGGCGGGCTTGCCGGAGGATGTGCAGCTGGCCCAGGAAGTCTCCACGGTACAGCAGCATTCAGCCTGGGGCCTCCCTGATCCGAGTCCGACTCTCCCACCCCCACAGGCCCACGCCAGCTCTCCCGGGTGGCTGAAACAGGCCCATTCCCGCCTGCCGAGCAGGGGTCCTGTGTGAGGCCAATCAGCTCTCTCACCTCCCCCCCCACAAATGCACCCCACTGGAAATCTGATGGGAAATTACTGGTGGGAAATCCAGTAACCCCCCTGTTATGTACTGTAAGAATAAGGTATGAGCTTGAGGTTTGTAAAGGTATCCTAAAATGAGCAACCTGATTGGCTGCTCTGCAAAGCAAGCCAATCAGAGTAGCTGGAGTTGATCCGGAGGGAACGAAATCTATTCTAGTGGGAGGGGCTTCTGGTGTCCCGGCCCCACTGCTGGACCTCCTGATGGCCCCTGGTATTTTTGCCCACTAGAGTGTTGGACTGGAGGGGCCACTGGCCTGATCCAGCATTGGCTTCTCTCATGTTCTTATGTTCCTATTGGTTGTTATCTCTCTTTTCTCATTGGTTATTAACTTGTTTAAGGGCGTGGTTACCATAGCCCGGTTCATTTAAAAAGGGAGCCTGTTCTTCCACTGTTCCTTGTGTTGGTTTACTGTTGAATGGAATAAAGCTGAATCACTCATTAAGATCTGAGTTACGTCTCATACTTAACACTCCCACAGGAAGATTAATCCGAGCACGGGCACGGGTTTCATTTGCCTTGTAGGACACCGCCCCAAAAAACCCCAATGCTTGAGCCATGGGGAAAGGTAGAGAGGGGCGTTGAAGGAAACTGGCAAGGCACCCCCCCCGACTCCCCTCATTTCTAGCCCCTCCCACGCGTCCTCATAAGGACCCCCCAGTGAAGAGGTTGCAGGGGGCTGTTCGAGGCCATAATTCTGAGCCAGGCTTTGTGAAGATGTTTACGCATCAGAGGCGCCTTCTGTTCAGAATCAGAGCACAAACCAGAAACCACCTCTGCTCCTACGAACGGGCACAGTCGGCGTTCTCGTGAGCATTTTTCATTCTGGTTAGCAAAGGTTTCCCCTCCCGTGAGGCTCATGAGAGGCGTGGGGTCCAGAAGGGGGAGGCTCCTCAAATGCCGGGCTTACTGAAAAGACCCTCGGCCAGGGAAGGAGCATCAGCGGAGGCCCAGGGCGGGCAGCACAGGAAGAGAAAAACTCTCCGTGGACGATTCCTTTCACTGATCTATTCCCCCCCCACACACACACACACACACCGACCACTGGCATTCTCACCTAGTTTGTCTTCACACTATGACAAAATAATATGCACAGTGAACTCAACATGTTCCAGGCTCCAGCCCAGCTTTCCAGCATCCTCTTGATTCCAGAAGGGATTTTTCTTTTAATTATTGCTTTCATTCCTGAGTTTGGAGCTTCACCAAGCAAAGGGACCAGGTGTTTTGGAGTGAGCAACTCAGCATGCCTGGATGTGGGGGGGGGGCACTACGTCCCTCGGAGGGCATCTCTCCTTGAAGGGGAGGCCTCCCTTTGCCTTCACCTGGGAGCTGCCCTCTGACCCCTCCTCTCCCTCCCTCTGTCCTCTCCCTCCCTGCACATGGCCTTCCATGGAGACACGTGTCTCTGCAGGCCTCTCCCATAGAGACAGTGCCCTCAGAATGTCCCACGTGTGATGCCGGACAAGCTGGCCGTTTGTGAAAGGGGAAAGGACTCTCTCTCTTCTTTTGAAAGCAACCTGCGTGTGAACTGGATCTACTCGAACAAATGTAGGTTTTTACCTTTCTTGCAAGAGACTTCTTGGGAGGTTTATTTCCTGCACTCAGGCTCACACTTCTACCATTGGGCAAAACTCTGCTATAGTAATGAAATATCCCAACTCCAGGCTAGGCAGCAGCATTGCTCCAGGGACAAGGAATCCTGCCTCCCCCCGGCTCCATCTCAAACTGACAGGGCCCACTCCTCCTCCTCTTCCTCCTCTTCCTCCGGGCATCCCAAACCCTGTCTCCTCTTCATTGCTCCCTCCCCCTGCGCCCACGCCCAGAGCGGGGAACGCTTCCCTTGAGATCCGCATTGCCGGCCATGGGATGCGCACCCCCCTCGCCCCCACCCCCTGACATTTGACCACTGCACCCCCCAAAAAAAAGTTTCCACCTTGGAGCCGCTTGCCCCAACGCTCCGCCATTCTTCCTCTTCAAGTTGTTTCCAGCCTCCAGCCTTCGTCAGTCTCGGGGGGGGGCGGTGGCAGCACAAGGCCCCTGGTTCTTCTTCTCCCAGACAAGGACTCGGGGCTTCACCTTACTTAAGGTAACCTGCATTTCTATGCAGCGTTTCAGCTACACCGTTCTTAAAGACGCACACGATAAAATAGCCAGGAATCATCAGCCATAGCGCATCCTACCAATTACATGTTAGGGGAGGGGACGTGGCTCAGTGGCAGAGCCTCTGCTTGGCATGCAGGAGGTCCCGGGTTCCATCCCCGGCATCTCCAGTTAAAGGGACCAGGCAGTGGGTGATGGGAAAGCCCTCCGCCTGTGACCTTGGAGAGCTGCTGCCAGTCTGAGTGGACGATACGGGCCCTGATGGACCGAGAGGGGCCTGATTCAGCCGAAGGCAGCTTCCTGTGTATTCCACGTTCACCACCTCTGTTGAGAGGGCACGTGAGGGACGCGAGGATTTTGCCCTGCTGTTGGCCCTCCAGGAGAACTGGTTGGCCCCCGTGTGAGACAGGAGGCTGGGCTGGATGGTCTGACCCAGCAGGGCTCTCCTGAGGTTCTGCTGAGGGGAAGCTCGGTCTGAACACAGAAAGACGTGTGAGGCCTACGCCTCCCAGCCAGAGACGAGGACTGAGGTGCCTCTTTCTGGGCTGGCACCCCAGACTGCGCTTGTGTTTCCGAAGCCACCTGCGTCCTGTTCTCCAAATCAAACAAGCTCAATGACTCCAAGTCCAGCTACATGGGATGCTGCCCAGGCCTCTAAGCCCCTTCGTGGCTCTCTCCCTCTGGAGTACTTCCAGCTCCAGGGTGCCTCTGCCTGAAGTCTGCCCGTGAGACACTGACCTCGTCCTCCGAAAGGGCCTCACCATCGCCAAGACGAGTGGCGGGAAATGATCTTCTCATCCCCACGATGCTACTTCCCGTCCAACGCAACAGGACATTTGCTTTATCACAACTGTGTAGCATCCACAGTGCGTGGCCCGGCCTTTGCACAGCCAGCTCTGCAGTGTGCCACACCAGTCCTCGTGGCGAGCCCCACACGGGGTCCATCCATTATGTGCAGTTCTCGACATGGACAAAAATGCAGAGTAAAAAATCCGCACAACCAGGCCACGTACAGAGAAGGAACATTTCCCTGCACATTTGGGGGACCAACCAGGTTTGCAGAAAAACACAAGAAGTTAAAAACGGGGGAGGGGGCGAGGAGGCGAGATTGGAGAAGGCGGGCTCAGCTCTCACGGGTTCTTGCAAGGTCACGGCCGGGTCCGCCTGGGCAACCGAGGCCCTGGGCAGAGCCTCCGGGCTTGGGCAACCTGAGCGGCGGCGGCGGCTGGGAAAAGGAGCAGGAAGGGGGAAAGCCCCGTGTAGAAAACGGGGTGCTGGGCAAGGCTCCCTCCAAGCTGTGGGGCCTTGTGAGCAAAAATTCTACTGGCATTGCAGTTTTATTTATGCTCCTGGCCTCCAAAGTGTTTACTTCTGGAACGGGTTCTTATGCTGCTTCCAGACAACTTGCGATTTTTTTAAAGAAAATTACTTCTTACCCCTTTCCACCTGGGGATTGCTTGCTAATTTTAGTTGGTGCCTTCTATTCCCTCCCTCAAGGCATGAAGACAAGACATAGTGCTGGACCGGCACCTGCATTCCCTGAAGTCTTTGCTCTGCCGCAGGGACATACGTCTTTGTGAGTAGGAGGACGCAGTCTCCTGGATGATGGACTTCCTAAACTCTGCAGAAGCAGGGAAGCGGGGAACAGGGGAGGTAGAGGAAGGAGTCCTTTTCTCCCTTTCTCACCATGCAAAAACTCGTGAGCACCCCATGAAATTGCTGAGCAGTCAGGTTAGAACAGATCAAAGGAATTCCTTCTTCACCTGAAGAGTCAATAACAGGTGGAACTCACTGCTGCAGGAGGTGGTGGCAGCTACAAGCACGAACGGCTTCAAGAGGGAATTGGATAAACATATGGAGCAGAGGTCCATGAGTGACTCTTAGCCACAAGGCATAGATGGAGCACTCTGTCTGGGGCAAGGGATGCTCTCTCTTCTCGGTGCTGGGGGGGGAGGGCAACTGGAGTTCTGCCTCCACTGATGGACCTCCTGTTGGCCCTGGTTTTTGGTCACTGTATGACGCAGAGTGTTGGACTGGATGGGCCACTGGCCCGATCCAACATTGGCTTGTCTTATGTTCTTAAGTGTAGTTAGAGGATACCTCTAGAATGCCGGGCAGATGAACTGAAATAGGGTGGCTGAAATTCTTAACCCAGTGACAACAGCCATTCTAACATTAAGCCTTGACATATGGAAAGCTTGGGAGGTACAACTGAAGAACCAAGGCCAAACCCCAAACCATGCTTACGCAAAACCTCTTCCAACTGCAATAGATCACCACCAATGCTCCCTCTAAGCTGAGTCAGTGCGAGCTAGCTCTCAGATTTTTAGCCTCCAGCTCACACATTTTTTTGTCTCAGCTCAGGAGGGATGGCTCCAGAGCAAACTAATCGCTCACTCACAACTTTAATGCCAGGAGCTCACCATGTAGAGTTTTTGCTCACAAGACTCCCCAGCTTAGAGGGAGCATTAATCACCACACAGGAATTTCAGATATAGTTACTGATATAACCGAGTGTTACTTCAGCAGCTGAATACACAAGTCCTAATGCAAAAGGAGTAGACAAAATGTCCAAACTACATTACCCAGAATGCCTTCTTGCTCATTCCAGCTGTAATCAGAAGCAGAGGAAAAAGAGCAACCCGGAGAGAAGGCTTGACTCTGCCGCCCCTCTGAGCCATTTCCCCCTCCAGGCCGCCTCCCCGAAGCATCCCCTCTCCTCGTAGGACACCACCGGCTTCTCTTCTCCCAAGAGCAGAAAAGCAGCTTGAAGGGGGGAATCTTCTGGAGACGACAACACTCCCCCCCCCGGCCCCTCCTACTCGTCTTTCACTCCTGGCTGCTGTTTCTTCTACTTCTCGCCTTCCGTGTCTTCTCTGAAAGGCTGGCAAGTTCACTGCAGTTGCTACACAGAGATTGCCAGGCTGGTGCGGTGGCTGGACAAGGATCGGGGAGACCCAGGCTCGAATCCCCAGTGTACTACCACAGAAGCTCACTGGGTGACTTTGGGACAGCCTCTCTCTCTCTCTCTCAGCCTAACCTACCTTACAGGGCTGTTGTGAGGATAAAATGGAAGATGAGAGAAGACTGTTGCACGCTGCATTGGTTCCACGTTGGAGAGGAAAGCGGGGTATAAATGAATGAACGAACGAACCAAACAAGCTGTTTCTGCCCAGCGTTGAGGGATTGCTTCGCCTGGCAACTTCATGGCTGTGGTGGATCCCCTGTACAGATTCCCAGGCGGCACGGAGAGTTTTTGCAACTCTGCAGTCCAGTTTGACGTGAGGCATGTGACCAGCAGCCACTATGGTGTGTGGTACAGCCGTGACGCAGAATGACATTTGGATTTAGTTTTCATTCTTCATCTGAATTTAATAACTCCCATGAAGGCACATGAATGCCATCAAGCGCAGCACTGTCCACTCCGACTGGCGGCCGCTCTCCCGGGTCTCAGGCAGAAAAGGGCCTTTCCCATCCCCTCCCGCCTGGTCCTTTTTTAACTGGAGGTGCTGCCGGGGACGGAACCGGGGACCTTCTGCCTGCCAAGCAGAGGCTCCGCCCCCGAGCCACGCCCCCTCGAGTGAAGCTGCCTTGTACTCATCAGACCCTCGGTCCATCGAGGTCCGCACTGCCCATTCAGACTGGCAGATGCTCTTCCAGGATCTCAGGCAGGAAAAAGGTCTTTCGCATCACCTCCTGCCTGCTCCTTTTTTAACTGGAACGGAGCCATGTTTTTACTATCAGCGATAAAGCTACATCAAGAAAACTTCCAATGAGTAATTGTTTTATATGTCTGGCTATACGCGGTTTTAAATGTATATTTCTTCTTACAGTAATCCTTTTTAAGGTTTTTTTATGCCAATAAAGGTCAACTGAATTGAACTGAACCGGAGATGCTTCCAGGGGCTGAACCGGGGGCCTTCTGCGTGCCAAGCAGAGGCTCTGCCACTGAGCCACGGCCCCTCCCAACTCGGCGCGCACGCACAGTTCTCTGGTATTCCTGGAACAAAAACTTCCTAAAAAGATAATCCATCTTATTTTTTTATGGCAACATGATTGCTAACGCTGCCACATTTATGCTCCAGGTGCTGGGTGCGCTGGCCTAAAAACTCAGTGATCGGGACAGACTGTGGTTATTCAAATTCAAGGGCATGTTAGCCTGTTGCAGAAAAAAACAACAACAGAAAATCTTGCAGCACCTTGAAGACAAATACATTTATTATGGTAGAAGCTTTTGTGGGCCACAATCATTTGTCACATGAGGGGACTAGTCAGCTACTGGTATCTCTGTGCATCCACAGATATCTGAGAGAGGGGTCTCAGGGGACAGATGGAGAGGTGGGCCCACACACATAAGAACACAAGAGCAGCCTAGCCGGATCAGACCAAGAGTCCATCTAGTCCAGCATCCTGCCTCACACAGCGACCAACTAGTTCCTCTGGAGAGACAACATGGCAGAGAGGCCAATGCCTTCCTCTGCTAAGAACATCAGAAGAGCCCTGCTGGGTCAGACCAGTGAAGGTCCATCTAGTCCAGCCTCCCATCTCACACAGGGGCCAACCAGTTCCTCTGCAGGGCCAACCACAGGGCATATAGAGGCCGAGACCTTCCCCTGAGAAGAACCTCAGAAGAGCCCTGCTGGATCAGACCAGTGAGGGTCCATCTAGCGCAGCATCCAGTCCCACAAAATGGCTAACCAGTTCCTCTGGAGGGCCAGCAACAGAGCAGAGAGGCCAAGGAAGCACCCTGTGGTTGCTTCCTGGATCTGTGATTCAGAGGACTAGTGCCTCTGAACATGGAGGTTCCCCTCAGCCGCCATGGCCAGTAGCCACTGATAGACTGATCCTGCATGAATCTATCTAATCCCCTTTCAAAGCTGTCTATTCCTGCGGCCATCACTGCATCCTCTGGCAGTGAATTCCACCTTTTAATCACTCTCTGTGTAAAGTGGTATTTCCTTTTGTCTGTTCTGAACCTACTGCCCATCAGTTTCACTGGAGGCTCTCAAGTCCTAGTATTTTGGGAGAGGGAGAAAAAGTTCTCTTTGTCTGCTCTCTCCAACCCAGGCATAATTTGATAAAAACTCTATCACATGTCCCCCCACCTTAGTCGTCTCTTTCCTAAACGGAGAAGTCCCAGGGACTCTCCGGCCTTTCCTCCGAGGGGAGGAGCTCCAACCCCCTCCTCATCTTGGTCGCCCTCCTCTGTGCTTTCCCCAGCTCTCTGCAGTGTCCTTTTGGAGATACGGTGAGCAGACCCGCACACAGTATTCCGAAGGAGGCCACCCCACAGAGCTATTGCAGGGGTATCATAATAATACCGGCCACTTTATAAACACAGGTGCTTCCGCCCACTGAATGTAGCCTTCCTTGCGCCTGGCAAAGGGGGACTTGGCTCACAGAGTGTGTATGCCACCAATAATCTGTTAGGCTTTAGGGAGCCACAAAAGTCCGCTGAAATTCAGAAGATTCACACCAGGTACATGGTGTGGGGGGGGCTCTCTCATTTCATCCTCACAACAGTCTTATGAGGCAGGTTCAAGCAGCTGAACAGGGATTGAAGTCCCCGTCTTTCTTGCCTGACTGATATGCCAGGCAAGTAGTAACAGCCAACCAGAGGGCTGTGCTGAAATCTAAAGCTGAGGACAGCAGCCAGAAACAGAACCACCCCAAATCACAGCCTGTCTGCTGGACAAAGGGCACGTGGACGGGACGGGCGGGACGCTGCATCTCGTAAGGCCTGCATGGGTTTGATTTACAGTTGGGTGTTCCCGCTCAGTACTGTCAGATTAACTGCAATGAAAGAAATGAATGTTCTTCCAAACTGGCACAAATCGAGGCCACATAGGTAATGCTGCCTCTGGTGCGTAACCTGAACCCTGTCTGCTTCTCTAAGCCACGCCCTGCGGCCGGAACTGCGTGAAAACCTCAGGCGGGAGCATTCGGCGAGAGGATCCCCTCCACAGACACCGCTGTGCAAAAGGGCTCCCACGAGCTGCACAGGATCCCCGCGCGTGACCCCGTCTCCCTCACAGGCGCCCTTTTCCTGAACACTGTCAGCCGCAGCAACCCATCCCTGTGCTGTGAGCTCGCTGTCAGAGGCGCGCACAGCAGGGGAGGAAGGGAGGCTGATAAACAGTCTGCCTAACAATATTTATTAAAATAGCACATTAGCAGGGTTCATTGTGAAATCTCTTTGCTTCTGTGAAACTACGATTTGCTAGATAAGCAGCTTTCCAGATGTGCTAGAAGGCTTGCAAAATAATAATAATATAATAATAACAGCAACAACAAACAACAATAACAACCACTATTGTTAAACATCCACCCTACGGGAGCGTGACTCAGACCCTCTCACTGGTACGGAGTCTGCTGCTTTTGTGTTCTGTGGGCTGGGATATCGACAACATCTGTGGGGTGGGTTAGAGATCCTGAATGGCCCATGTGAACTGGAATCATATTAGAACGTGCATGCTAACAGCCCCCCCACCCACAGAGCCGGCCACACGCTTGATTTGATCTCCATGGTGGGGGTTACATACAGTGGACCGGATTATTGCCACTGGCAGTTCCATGGTTGGACCACCGTGCCCTGAGGGCCCGCGTGAACGTGGCACCCTGACCCTGTTTGGGTGGCGAGTGCATTTTAGCTCACCCATGGAGTCAAATGGACCCTCAGCGGCTTCAGAAGGTGCTGTTTTTGACCTTTAAAGCCCTATATGATTGGGGGCCTGCCTACCTGAGGGACCACCTTTCCCCCTATGTGCCCCAGAGAGCACTGAGGTCAGGGTCACAACACCGCCTGACTCTCCCTGGCCCGAAAGATGCCAAATTGGCCATCACCAGAGCCAGGGCCTTCTCAGCAGTGGCTCCGTACTGGTGGAATGAGCTCCCGGATGACATCAGGGCCCCGCGGGACCTTGTACAGTTTCGCAGGGCCTGTCAAACGGAGCTCTTTCGCCAGGCCTTCGCCTAGGAACCGCCACTGACGAACAAGCTATTTACAGCTGAATCAACATGGCCCTCACGCTACGGGATTCTGCTACGCTGGACCAACAAATAGCGAGTGCTGGTCTGCATGTAACTGTATCCTGCATTTATATTATTTGTACGAAATGTTTTACTGTAATTTTATTGTAACTTTTGCACTGTATGGTGCATCTGTGTTCTATTGGATTTTAACCTGTTGTTCGCCGCCTTGTGCAGGCAGGCTGGGATATCAGTCGAAATTAATAAAATAAAAATAGATAAATAAAAGGAGGGTGGCTGCCCATTTCTTCCATCGGGGCGCACACCTGTGTATGGACGCTTCTCACTTTTTGAATAACCCCAGTCTTAAAACCCGCAGCTTGGTTTGAGTGGCTCTCCAGTCACTGACAATCATTTTCCCTACTGGGAAAGAATTCTGAATAAACTCCCAACCGCAGATCGATTCAAGGTCATTGTCCACACCAAAGATTTCCCACATTCCAGCCATCCTGCTTGGTGTGTTTCTTTTCACCATGCCACTGTGACACAGTCCTCTGTTTGTGCACAAACACACACACACACACACAACATCTGCCTTTTTTAAAGCCTGTAAAAAGCCAATATTTCCTGGGCAGGATGCTATGAGAACAAGCAGTTTCTTGGGTCTGAACAGGCACCAGGGCGATTGTCGGACTTCAGCGAAGTGCTGGTCAGTGATCTTTTCAACTGGTGATGACCACAAGGAGGAGACCCTGGAAATACTTAGCACGATGGAAGAGAATTGCCTGCCTTTTAGACAGAGGGGAGGAGATCCTTGGAACCTCTGCAAATATGAAGGTTTCTTAAAGATTGTTCAGGGTATTCCATTATTCCTATCCAGCCTTACTCATGCTCTTTGAAAAACAAACAAACAGAAAGGAATCCCCTGCAGCTCAGCTTGCCTTTGAGGGAGAGGGGATCATTGGAGGCTCGGCAAATATGCCGAGGTTTTTTAAAAAGCTTTTTTTGGTTAGTGGTTGCATTCTTTCTATATAGAGCCGTGTTACTCCTGCTCAAAATTAAGGCTGCGATCAGACACACAATTGGACCTGAAATAGGTGTGAATGCTGGGCGTATCTAAAGGGCGTGATCAGACAACAACATCTGGGAAGCGCCCCGCAGCCATCGGCAACCCGTTCTGCTCTGCCGCAGAAGCGGAGTTAAAAGGCACCATGGAAAATCCAGTAGTAAACGGGTTGCAACGGGCCACGGATGGACTTTCCCGTGTCTGATCACTCCAGCGCGCTCTCATGGCATTGGGATGGTCTGATCAGGCCATCCTGACTCTGTGCCGTTGTTTCTTCCCCCCTTTGCAGTGCACACATCATCACACGCTCCATAGGAAGCCCTCGGTGCGGAGGTGTGACTCATCGATCCCTTGGTTAAGCACATGGGGGGGAAATGGCACAGCCCCCCCGACTCACCCGTAGTTGCATCTGATCACACACTGATGGACTGCGCCCGCAGTTTCCAAGGGAGGTGTGTTCATGCGACTGCGGGTCAAATTCCTCCAGAGGAAATAGCCTCGCTCCCCCCGCCCCGTTTTTTCTGCCGTGTGTGCCCACGACCTAACCAAACACCCAACCAAACACCTGACACCCAACCAAACAGGGTGGGTGGAGAGTGCAGAAGGTCACGTGAGAACACAGCTAGGAAGGGGGCTTCAGTGCACTACAGGTGTGAAAAGGAAGCAGATGGCTCTGGTCTGTTGCATGAGCAAGTTCACACACAGAATTGCATCGACAACCGGACAGCCGCCCTGGCGAGGGAGCGGCCCAGCAGGACGATAAAACCTGGGTTGGAAACTGATCGGCAGCATCCTGAATCCCTTGCACAAAACACAGAGACAGACCCTCAAGAGTCTGCTTCAAGCCAATGCCTGGAGGCTATATTATCTCTCTCTGAAATAAGCGGTAAATGTAGGTGCCCCGCACTGAATCTGTTGGAAGGCGAGGGCATCTGTTTTTGGATGTGATGGACTTGCCCAGCAGAGAAGACCTGGCAGATAAAGACCATGCAGAAATGAACTGACCCTGGGTCCAAGAACTGCTCAGCGGAAGATGCGAGCGATGACAGGTGCCCTCCACCTCCCCCCCGGCCACCATTTCCGCCATGAAGGACCTGCATGAAGTAACAGCTGTGGGAGGGACGGTGGGATGCAGCTGCAGGGGGGGAGGAGCCAAAATTGCCCTCTCTGCCTCCTTCATCAGTGGAGCAGCTGTTCCATCCACTGAATGCCGGAAGAGGGAGACACATTGCCCCCTTCCCCACTCCTCACTGCGGCCGCTGTCCCACATAGCCGCTGCTCCACACCTGCGCTGCAAACTGAGGAACTGATTCTCACGGGGTCAGAAATGGCTTCGGGGGAGACTGGGAGGCGGGAGGCACAATTCTCGCACAAAGATCCACCATCTGGATTGCTGGGTCCCAACTCCTGGTCTAAAATTTTGTTTAGAATAAGGCACCTGTGCGGGAACCTAAGGCCAGCCCCAGCTTTGGGAGATGCAGAAACCAAATGACGCAGATCTGCCCTGCCCAGACAGTCAGCATGTTGGAGAGGCAGCAAATGTTCTTCTGACTAAGAAAGACATAGAACCAGAGCGCAGCAAGACGAGTGTCAGGTAGCCCTGCCATGATGGATGGAGGGGAGGGGAGGTTGGCTCTGGGCGCCTTAGTGGCGTGACAGGCGGGAGGTTGGAATCCGGGGAGTTGTTGATTTACGCTCAGGGTGTGAGAAAGGAATGTAGCTCTGGTCACCCCTATCTCCAGCAGCCTGGACATTCTGACCTTGAGGAGTCAAGCTGCGAGTTCTACTATCGCTTGCATAGTTGTAGCTGGCTGTAAATAATGGGGGCGATGGGAACTTCATTAGCGTAGTAACTTTCGGTTTCCCAGTCGCATGTTATTCTTTGTCTGGTAGAAGGGGGGGTCCCCATTCACCCCCTTCCCTGTATAACCGCTTGCTTTCTGTAACCAAGTCATTCTGAACAAGATACCTGCTTCAGTGATCTATCTATTGCAGCTTAATAAACGCTATCCTTGCTTGCATCACAAGGCCTGGTGTTTTGCTGACTAAGTTAGGACTTCTGACAGTTTGTTCAGAATCATCATTAACTTTCGGGACTGGTCGTAAACCCGCTATTCTAAAATGAGTGGCGGAGAAGAAGACACTCTCCCGATTGAAGAAGAAAAGGAGAAGAAGCCTCCCCGGAAAGACGTGCCCAAAGAGACCCCTGACACACATGTGCCGGGACATTGGGGTCTGGAGTACGACTTTGGAGGGCCTTACGGAGACCCGTATGGGGCAGCCTATGGGGGGTGACCACCCGAGTTGGACGCAGACGGGACTGGGTGAAACCCCTGGCTGAAACCCATGAGACGTGGTTTGGGACCCCAAGAGCTTCCATGGGGATGAGCCACCCCGAGAGGTCGGTCCGAAAGCTGATCACGGCGGAAGCCCTGGAGGAAACCGGCCGAGACCCCGAGACCTTGGAGGGTGCCGTGGTGAGGAGGAGATGGAGCGGAGAGCCGAGCCAAGACCGCCTGATGCGCTTCCTGGACGAATCCCTCGCCCGCATCCCACAGATGATCGCGGAGGGCATCCGGGAAGAGCGAGAGCGGCAGAGGCGCGAGGAACCACCAGCCCAGGTCCCCCCCGATCAGCGGCCGGCGCCGGACCAAGATCAGGGGAACGTGCCGGCCGGCCCGCCGGAGCAACCAGCGGGGCCAGGACCGCATGGGCCGCCGGGGCAACCACCCCCTCGTCCTTGGGGGTTCTTGCCGCCCAAGCCTACAGAACTCCTAAATGCTGACTTTGATGGAGACCCCGAGAAATTCCCATTCTTCCTGGTACGAGCAGAGAGGTTTATCGAGACCTGGGGCCACCTATTCCAGAGAGAAGAGCGGATGGTTGATGTCATAGCAGCCCACCTGAAGGGAGCGGCTGCTGACTGGTATGTGGGGCTCCACCAAGACGATGGGCGCGAGCTGAGGGAAATCGACTTGTTCATGTGGGCCATGAAAGAGCAATTCGAAGACGTGCATTCTACCAAAGCAGCCAAGGCAACGATCCGAAGCCTCAAACAAGGCGCGAGGTCTGTGAGAGACTACACCTCGGAGTTCCGCAGATGCGCCGCCAAACTCCGAGGGGAAGGAAACCTCCTAGACTTCTACAAATGGGGACTCAATGCAGAGATCCGCCGGGAAGTTACCAGGAACCAAGACCCGAACACCCTCACTGGATGGATTCAAGCCACCATCACGATGGAGAACCGGCTGAAGACCATCAAACTGGATGACGCCGCAGCAATGGCCAACAGGGGCCCTACACCGACCGCGAGAGGGAAACCACCTGCTCCGAACCCGAAGCCGAGGGACGGTACAAGGGAACTCAGGATGAAGCAAGGTCTGTGCCTCAAATGCGGAGAAGGGGGCCATTTCGCCGCCAACTGCCCGACGTCTTCTGCATCGCCCGGAGCATCGAAAGGAGTCAAGAAGAAGTTTGACACATCTACACCAAAACAGGTGGCGAAACCGAAGGGGGCGAAAGCTTTGCAAGCTAAACCGCTCAGCGAGGCATCCGACTCATCTGATGGCGAGACCGTGCCGCAGGGAAACGAGCCGGACCTGCTGTAAACAGCGCTGAACAGCAGGTCCCACACTCCCAGGCGCAAATCCCGGTGAGCAAACCCCCTCTCTTTTCTTTCTCACAGTGACTCTAATGGACCCGGGTCTATTGACCCATGTGAGAGTACGAGCTCTCATTGACTCTGGGTGTGGGAGAGACCTCATCAACCCCACACTAATAACGGGACTAGGGGCAAAAGTTGTTAAATTAACTGACCCCTTGATTTTTACTCAAATGGACGGGTCGACCATGAAAGAACCCTGTAAATACGAGACTGTACCCTTGCGGGTGGGACTCGGGCAACACTGGGAGGAAAGACCTTTCGTGGTTACCCCTTCAGCTCGTTTTCCCTTGGTTCTAGGGAGTCCGTGGTTTTTTGATCACGATCCTCACGTACTATGGGGGAGGGGAAGGTAAATTTCATCTCCAAGAAATGCAGGTCCCACTTATGGAAGAAGGAGTGGGGAACCATGGCAGGGGGGCAACTCCTAGTGACGGCGGGGGTGGCGGACGCAGAGCTGGAAGGTATTCCCCCGAGTACCGCGACCTGGCCCCTGTTTTTGGGGAGGAGGAGGCCGATGAATTACCCCCCATAGGAACTCTGACTGCGCAATTGAAATTTTGCCCAACCAAAAGTTACCGAAAGGAAAATTGTACTCTATGAGCCCATCAGAAAAAGTGGAACTGAGAAAGTTCATTGACAAGAACCTCAGTAGGGGTTTTATACGGCCTACATCCTCCCCGTTTGCGGCTCCTGTACTCTTTCGGAAAAAAAAGGATGGGGGGTTGCGACTCTGCACCGACTATCGCGGCTTGAATGCAGTGTCTAACACAAACGCTTACCCCATGCCCCTCATAAAAGACTTGTTGGCTGCAGTGGCTGGGGGAAAATTTTCTCGAAGCTAGACCTCCGGGATGCCTATTTCAGAGTCCGAATTCGAGAGGGGGATGAATTTAAAACGGCGTTCAACACACCCCTCGGTCAGTTTGAATACTTAGTCATGCCATTCGGGCTCCAAGGGGCCCCTGGGGTCTTCATGAACTTGATTAACGAGGTGTTGCACAAGTATTTATTCAAGGGGGTCCTTGTTTACCTTGATGACATTCTTTTATATTCCCCCGACCTGAAGTCTCATGTGAAACTGGTGCGGGAAGTATTACAAACGTTGCACAAGCATAAACTGTTTGCCAAACTGTCCAAATGTGAATTTCACAAAACGGAAATCCCCTTTCTGGGCTACCGCATTTCCCAAAGGGGGATTGAGATGGACCCTGACAAGATTAAGGATGTGGTGGGGTGGGAGCCTCCCAAAATGTGGAGGCAGCTCCAGGGGTTCCTCGGATTCGCGAACTTTTATAGATCATTCCTATCGAACTTTGCCAAGGTGGCTCTTCCCTTGACTGATCTACTGAAAACCAAGGGGAAGCCACCCGAATGCACTCGGCCCGGAGCTAAACTAGCGTGGTCACCTGAGTGCCAGCGAGCTTTTGACAAATTGAAAGCCCTTTTTACGTCGGAACCTGTATTAGCCCACCCGAATGAACTTAAAAAATTCATTGTCCAAGTTGACGCATCAGACGTTGCTATGGGAGGGGCGATCCTCCAAGAGGGGGAGGATGGCAAATTGCACCCCCTTGCCTATGTGTCTAGAAAATTTAACGATACTGAACGGAATTGGTCGATTTGGGAAAAGGAAGCGGGATCGATCCGCTTAGCGCTGGCTACCTGGCGCCATTGGCTAGAGGGGGCGCGAGTCCCGTTCGAGGTCTGGACTGATCACAAAAACCTCGAGCTGCTCCGCTCCCCCGTTCCTTGAACGCCAAACAGCTCCGCTGGGCTGATTTTTTCTCTAAGTTTAATTTCACACTGCACCACTTCCCGGGGACATCTAACTCGCTAGCCGATGCACTGTCACGCCTCCCTCAACACGATAGCAAGAGGGAGGAGATTCATGACTCGGTTTTCACTCCCTCCCAGTTGGGAGGGGCGGTAACCACTCGGAGGCAGGCCAAACGTTCCCCCTTGTCGCAAGACCCTCCTCCCAACGAATGGGCGGTGAAATTCTCTACTGAACTATCGGACGCGGATGAGGAGGAGGTGGCGGGGGAAGAAGGAATGTCCCGGGATGCGAATGGCTGCTGGACTAAAAATAACAAGCTCTTTGTCCCACGGTCTCTCAGGGGGGAGGTGATGGGTTGGGCGCACGGATCAAAGCTGGCTGGATACACGGGGTTTGTAAAATCACTCCAGCTCCTACAAAGACAGTTTTGGTGGCCAGGGCTAAGAAAGGATGTTTCACTCTTCACATCAGCTTGTCAAACGTGCTTGATGAGTAAACCTCGGCCTGGTAAACCCCCGGGTGCCCTGCAACCCCTCCCTACGCCGGCTCGGCCATGGGAAGTAATCTCTATGGATTTTATCATGGACCTACCCCCGAGTGGGGGAAAGACTGTTATATGGGTGATAGTAGACCTGTTTACTAAGCAGGCGCACTTCGTTCCGTTTGCCACCATCCCCTCTGCTAAGAAACTAGCCTCTGCGTTCTTGCAACATGTAGTGAGGCTCCACACTTTACCTAATAAGGTGATCTCGGATAGAGGGGTTCAGTTCGTTTCACGATTCTGGAGCGAACTTATGTCACTGCTTGGGGTGGAGAGGGGGGTAAGCAGTGCATACCATCCGGAGTCAGATGGGCAGACCGAACGTGTGAATCAGACTTTGGAACAATACTTGCGGTGTTTTTCCAATTTTCAGCAGGACAATTGGCATTCTCTTTTGCCTTTAGCTGAGTTCTGTTACAATAACACTCAGCACTCATCCACAGGAATGTCCCCGTTTAAAGCGGTACATGGATATGACGCCCCGCCTCTTCCATTTTTGAACTCTCCCGACCTCCCGGCGGGAGACGCTGGAGACTGGTGCAAACACTTGCAAGAGGCGTGGGGCTCTTTAGCTAAGACTCTGGAGGAAGCCAAGAATGCTTACAAGATCCAGGCCGACAAGAAACATAACCTTGCCTGGGTTCCAAAATGTGGAGAGTTTGCTTATTTGTCCACACAACATTTGCGTCGCATCCAGCCGAGTCGCAAACTCGGTTGGAAATATATTGGTCCTTTTGAAATTGTGAGAGTGATTAATAATGTAACTGTTGAACTTGCGTTGCCTAAATCTCTAAAGTCTGTTCATCCTGTTTTTCATGTAAGGCTTCTACGCCAAGCGCCTGAAGAGAACAAATGGCGACCACTACGGCCGACCCCGCCTCCACTGCTGGTGGGGGGAACCTCACTACGAAGTATCGCAAATCTTGGACTCTAAAATCTCTCGCAATCGCTTGTTTTATCTGGTTGAATGGATTGACTTTGGGCCGGAGCAGAGGGAGTGGGTGCGGGCGGAAAACGTTCTGGCCCCCCGGCTTGTCCGGGCGTTTCACAAGTTGTACCCCCACAAACCAAAGGGGTAGGATTGTTTTCGAGGGGGCTGCATGTCAGGTAGCCCTGCCATGATGGATGGAGGGGAGGGGAGGTTGGCTCTGGGCGCCTTAGTGGCGTGACAGGTGGGAGGTTGGAATCCGGGGAGTTGTTGATTTACGCTCAGGGTGTGAGAAAGGAATGTAGCTCTGGTCACCCCTATCTCCAGCAGCCTGGACATTCTGACCTTGAGGAGTCAAGCTGCGAGTTCTACTATCGCTTGCATAGTTGTAGCTGGCTGTAAATAATGGGGGCGATGGGAACTTCATTAGCGTAGTAACTTTCGGTTTCCCAGTCGCATGTTATTCTTTGTCTGGTAGAAGGGGGGTCCCCATTCACCCCCTTCCCTGTATAACCGCTTGCTTTCTGTAACCAAGTCATTCTGAACAAGATACCTGCTTCAGTGATCTATCTATTGCAGCTTAATAAACGCTATCCTTGCTTGCATCACAAGGCCTGGTGTTTTGCTGACTAAGTTAGGACTTCTGACAACGAGATCTCCAGGCGTCTTTGGGTTCTTTAAAACGAACAGCCAGGGTGGTGGTGGAGGGAGAACAGGAGGGATTTGGACTGGGGCAGGGTGTGTTTCTGTGTCTCTTAGGTCTTTCTTCCCTGCGCTGCTTCTCTGAACCTGTCTCTCCACCCGCACGCTGATAGCAGTCCTGAAGGAAAAAGGAACAAACAGGCAACCAGCAGGCCCCCCCCGCCCCCGGCCGCCATCTCCTCTTCTAGGGCTAACAGCAACTAAGCATCTGCCTCGTCATGGTTCTCCCGCATTCTGTGTAGCTGCACCCTCAAATGCAACACACCCAATTTATTAAACTCAGCATCAGCACTGCGTGTTTGTGTGTGTGTGTGTGAGAGAGAGAGGGAGGGGAGAGAGAGAGAGAGAGAGAGAGAGAGAGAGAGAGAGAGAGAGAGAGAGAGAGAGAGAGAGAGAGAGAGAGAGAGAGAGAGAGAGTCCTGTGCTTTAGAAAACGCCAGGGATTTTGCATGCTGCAAAGATGAGGCCTGCCGCCCACGCACACACCGAGAAAACAGCTTCGATTTTGCACTGCTCAAGACATTGTCGGCAGAGCTCGCCCTCTGCTGGTGAAAGGCACTCTTTGCAACACGCAGTGATACTCGATGGACTAAAACACAAATGTAGCTTTGCAGAACACGCTTCCCAGAATGTCGCTCTCTTTTGGCACATTAACGCCAGGCATTTCTTTTCAACAGTACGCAAAACTACTTCCAAAATCTGTCTTTCATATTCCCATAGTTGAGATTCATAATAAACGGTCTGGTCCATCATAAGCTCTACTTTCAGAAACAGAATTAAAATCAGAAACCAAGAGGAGGATGTGAGTATTTCCGTCTCCTTACCTTGGGCTTCTCCTCCAGTATTTGCTGGCGAATCTCCTTGTGTTTCTCCACAAGCCTTTCCTGCCTTTTACTCTGAGCATCTTCGAGCTGTAAGACAAAAATTAAAATGAATGGTGCTCCCGCCTGTGCTGGAATTTTGTCCGTCCCCCCCAGTTACGCACAGAGATAATCACGTTCAGTGTTGCACAGATAAGATATTAATTTTAAAAACAACGCTGGCAGAGAAGTCATTGGGATGACGCTCTTCGGCTCCAGAGGGCCCCTTTGTCACCCCAAACACTCCCTGGTGCTGAGTACCCTGCATGTCCGGTGCTCGGTCCTTGTTCAGACATCAAGGGGGCCGCTGCAGCCCACCTCTTTCCCGCACTGTCAGGAAGACAGATTCGGGTGGGGGGAGCCGGGTTGGTCCGAAGCAGCAGAACAGAGTTTGAGCCCAGCGGCACCTTGGAGACCAACCAACCAAGTTTTATTCCGGGCCTAAGCTTTCGCATGCAAGGCATGCAGCACACCCTCTCCAGCCGCAAGACTGGCCTCCTCCTCTCTTTCCTCCTGAGCTCTTCGTCACTGGACCACGCGGGCCCTCGGCAGCCCCCCCGAAAGGGAAGGTCACGGAGGGGAGTATTGATTAAGTGTTGATTGTTTGTGGATAACCCTCACGGAGCGGTCCTTCCCACTTACTGACCTGATCTCGGCACGACCTTGCTGTGCGGCAAAAGGATGCATGAGCCCCCCCACCCCCGTGCTCTGGGGTCCTCTGCGACATCCCCCACCCCACCCCAGGGCCCTTCACCTCCCCCTGCCTCCCCACCAGGTGCCTCCGCGGTCAGTGTTCCCTCTAAGCTGAGTTAGTGTGAGCTAGCTCACAGAGTCTTAGCCTCCAGCTCACCCGTTTTTGCCTTCGCTCAGGAAGGAGGGCTCCAAAGCAGGCTGATTGATGCCGTAGCCAAATGGCTCACTCACAACTTTAATGCCAGAAGCTCACAAAGTTGAATATTTGCTCACAAGACTCCACAGCTTAGAGGGAGCATTTGCAGTTCAGACGGCATGGTGCCATCGCAAAGGGACACTCAAGGACCCTGCCCTTGCCCTGCCCGGAGAGGGAAAACCCAGCGCAGCTCTTGGGAATCGAGAGAAGGTGAGAACCAGTTTATGAACCAAGAGCGTTGCAAGAAAATACCAAAGGCCGGGCGTCTGCACAGAGAGGACAAACACGATGGACGTTTTGACACACACACAGACACACTCCAGTTGCTCTGACCACCTTATTCCTCACCTTAATTCCTGAAAGGAGCTCGTAGACCCGTAAAAGCTGGCATTTCCACTCAACCGGAATGCAAATGGACGAGTCCTGAGTTCTCTTTACTGGCTGCGTATTTGTCTCCGGGTCTACTTTAAGGCCCCGGTGCTTACCTTTAAAGCCCTTCATGAGCTCAAAAGACACAACGGCCTGTTTCCCCCCAAATGAGCCCAGGCGTCAAGCAACGGGGGAGCCCCCCTCAGCCCCTCGATACCCTCCATATCGGCCCAGGCCTTTCGAGTGGCTGGCCTGCTGCCACGGAACAGCCTCCTGGAAGGGATGGGTCCAAAAGCCCAGCCATGGGACTGTCTGGTGAGGCCGTAAGCTGGAGCTATTTAAGAGCTATTCCAGGGGCAGCTTGAAGGTTACAGGTGTCGGCTCCCGCCCATCTGTTCTGATGGTATGCTTTTAATTATTTTAAAAGACCACTGTTTTTGTACTGTGTTCTGGGTTGTCACCTGACTCTGTTGGAAGGAAGGAGAGATAAGCCCTCCCCCTCCCAGTAAATTAATAAATAAATAAATACAAAGAAATGCGTGCTGCAGACTCACCCTTTTAATGTACTGTACCACCTCCTGAATATATGATCGGATCATTTCTGTCTTCTCCCTGAGAGCAAGATAAATTAATTTTTATTATTATTAAAATACAGAACTGTTACAATCAAGGCTCCCTCTAAGCTGTGGAGTCCGGTGAACAAAAATTCTACTTTGTGAGCTCCTGGCGTTAAAGTTGTGAGTGAATGATTGGTCTACTGCATAAATTAGTTTGCTCTGGAGCCCCATCCTCCCTGAGCGAAGACAAAAATGTGTGAGCCAGAGGCTAAAAACCTGTGAGCTGGCTCACACTCACTCAGCTTAGAGGGAACACTGGTTACAATACAGAAAAAGGACAGCCAATAACTTTTACCCAAATGGAGATACCGTAAATGAATCAATGTCCAGATTGTGGCACTCAGCGATTAGGCCGTTAGACTACGATTTCTGAGGCCCAAGCCCAAAGCCTGGATCTGCCCTGGAAGCTCTCCAGGGGACCGGGGGTGGGGGCAGCCTCACGCCTTCAGCCAAACCCACCTCACGGGGCTGTTGCAGTGAGGCTAAGAAATGAGGAGGGGAGACCAGTGTGCCCGCTGGTTTGAGCCCACCCCCCCTTGGGGAGAGTTAAATGAGTGCCTTCCTCAGCTTACGGTAAACGAAAGACCTTCTTGCTCAACAAGAACTTTCCCCGCTGCTTTCCTGCAACTAAGATTGTTTTTTCTCTCTCTCTCAAGTGAGCTCACCTGTGGGCAATGGACTCAGTTCTGTCAAAGTTCCTTGTTAAAAGCTACTCCTAAGTTTAGCTAAGTGAAAATGAAAACCAGACAGCACCGCAACCCCCTCAAGTGTTAAGGCACTAAAGATTCCGGCGTGATTTATGGGATGGCCACCGGCCGCCGACAGGACCCTCCCTGGCAGACTGAGCACCCGGCTTCTGGGCAGGCCTCCCGAGCAGCTCCAGCGAAACTCATCCAACGGCCTCCTCCAGCCATTCTCCTCCCCGCCGCCGCCTCCTCCTCCTCCTCACTCTCTCCCTCCTGGGATGGAACAAGAGTGAAATCCAGGCTCCGAACAGAACAGAAGCATTTCCAGAAGATCAGCCACATTCCGGAAGCTTCTGGTTTATGCAGAAGCAGCCTGACATGGATCTAACGAGGTGGCATCGTTGTCCCGTCACTGTGCGGGGTGCCTCCAAGGACGCCGGGGGCTAACGGGTACCCACAGTCGCCCTGGGTCTTCTCTTGCATGACCAAGAGCCTTCTGCAAGGGAAGGGGATGACCGTATCACTGCCCACCCCCACCCCCTTGCTATACCAGAGGCCTCTGAGCTTGGTAAAGCAGGAGGCTGCCAGTCCCCAGTCTTGTAGAACTTTGCCAAAATTTAACTCAAAAGTTCCGCTACTCATCCTTACATTTCTCCCAACAGATCCCCACGTTTTAATGCACTGATCTGTCTTCCTTTTACGGCTGAATGTGAACTGTCTCCATGTCTAGCATTTATCTTCCTGATGCTTTCAGAAGTGGCTGTGAAGTCCTGTCCCTGGGGGAGGGCACTGCATTGGACCCAGGTTCATGTTAGAGCATCTCAGTGAGGCATCCGGGAGCAAATGTCATGCCACTCCAATGGGGAATGATGCCGAGAAATAGGTGGTGACTAAGCTAGTCATTACAAGCAGACTAGCTCCAAACTATGGCAGACACAGGCCTGACGCAAAAGCACAGAGTTCATGGACAGAGTGAGAGAATTGACAACAACGTATCACCCATCCAGGTCAACCATCTTAAGAACATAAGCCCTGCTGGGTCAGGCCAGGGAGGGTCCATCCAGTCCAGCATCCTGTCTCACCCAGCAGCCAGCCAGTCCCTCTGGAGGGCCAACAACAGGGCAGAGCGGCCGAGGCCTTCCCCTGATCAGAACCTCAGAAGAGCCCTGCTGGGTCAGAGCAGGCAGGGTCCATCTAGTCCAGCATCCTGTCTCACAGCGTGGCCAACCAGTTCCTCTGGATGGCCAACAAACAGGGCAGAGAGGCCGAGGCCTTCCCCTGATGTGGCCCCCTGGCTCTGGGATCCAGAGGCTGTGTGCCTCTGAATGTGGAGGTTCCCCTCAGTCACCGTGGCCAGCAGCCATTGATATACTTATCCTCCATGAATCAATCCGAGACCCTTTTCAAACTGTTTATTCCTGTGGCCATCACTACACTCGTTACTACTGTCTTGTTTGACTTTGAGCACGAGGCCTTCCTGCACCCAGGCGTCGACTAAAGCCTAGCCCACAAGCCACCCTGCTGGTTCCATATCCCCTGCTTTTCTCCCCAGGGGAGACCTGAAGTAGCTTACAGCCGTGTTCTCCTGTTCTCCATTTCATCCTCACAAAAACCACCTAAAGAAATGTGCATGCACACAAAAGCTTATACCCAGAATTAAACTTTGTTGGTCTTAAAAAGGTGCCCCCCCTGGACTTAAATTTTGTTCTGCTGCTTCAGACCGACATGGTAACCTGCCTGCCTGAGAGAGAGAGAGAGAGAGAGAGAGACAGAGAGACAGAGAGACAGAGAGACAGAGAGACAGAGAGACAGAGAGAGAGACAGAGACAGAGACAGAGACAGAGACAGAGACAGAGACACAGAGACAGAGACACAGAGACAGAGAGACAGAGAGACAGAGACACAGAGACACAGAGAGGCAGAGACAGAGCGAGAGCGACTGACTGGCCAGAGGTGAAGGATGGGGATTCTGACTGGGGGGTCTCCTGTATTCGAGTCCCACACACTGACCTCTCCACCACATGCTCCAGTTAAGAAGAGCCTCATCTCTGGAACGGATGTTCTGTTTATTGCATTGTGCTGTCTAATGGCACCGTGTTTTGAATGATTTGATTTCACATTTTAACGTGCTTCTTTTCGCATTTATAAACTGCCTTGATTTGGATACACCAATATCTTACAATTACGCAAGGCTTATTCTGGTGCTTGGGAACCAGAGCCTCCTCCTCCTCCTCCATTTACGGCTGACCAGAGGAGGTTCCTGGGGATCCTGCTCCGTGTGTTTCGCACTCTGGACCACGGGCCCCGGAAGGGAGGCGAGGGATGGTCAGGATTAGAGGATTTGACAGCCCACCGAAGCATCCCTCATCAGCTGTACTGATACTGGCCAGACTTCCCTTATAAGTCTTTAAAACTTGAGGAACGTTGTTTATTGCATTCCCCCAGAACATCACGCTAACGGTTTTTATCATCATACTAATTTCCCACACCCCATTTTTCTTTGCACTGTTCACTGGGTTGAATTCCTCATGTCTTTCTCCATCAGCAGTCCTTTGATCTTTCCAGTCTTTAGCTGTTCTCACCAGACTCTCCCGCACACACATGTATAAATATATTTCTGAATCCTACTGCTGTATACAACGCTCTTTACATAAAAGCTATCTAATTTGGGGGGGGGAGGTGCATATGTTCTCGCCATCTGGAAACTGATAAAAACATAAGAACGTCAGAGGAGCCCTGCTGGATCAGACTGTCTAGTCCCGTGTCTCATCTCACACAGTGGCCAACCAGTTCCTCTGGAGGGCCAACGAGAGGGCAGAGAGGCCAAGGCCTCCATAAGAACAGATCAAATGGAGTCCTTCTTCACCCAAAGAGTGATTAACACATGGAATTCACTGCCACAGGAGGTGGTGGCAGCTACAAGCATGGACAGTTTCAAGAGAGAACTGGATAAACATATGGAGCAGAAGTCCATCAGTAGCTATTAGCCACAGGGTATAGATGGGAACTCTCAGTCTGGGGCAGGTGATGCACTCTGTTCTTGGTGCTGGAGGGGGCAGCAGTGGGAGGGCTTCTGGTGTCCTGGCCCCACTGCTGGACCTCCTGATGGCACCTGGTATATTTTGGCCGCTGTGTGACAGAGTGTTGGACTAGATGGGCCATTGGCCTGATTCAACATTGGCTTCTCTTATGTTCTTAAGAACATAAGAAAAGCCCTGCTGGATCAGGCCATTGGCCATTTAATCCACCATCCTGTCTCACACAATGGCCAACCAGTGGCCCAGGAAGGCCAAATAAACAGTGCATAGAGGACAAGGCCTTCCCCTCATAAGAACATGAGAAGAGTCCTGCTGGGTCAGACCAGGGAGGGTCTATCCAGTCCAGCCTCCTGTCTCACACAGGGGCCAGCCAGTTCCTCTGGAGGGCCAACAACATGGCATAGAGGCTGAGGCCTTCCCCTGAGGTTGCCTCCTGGCTCTGGGATTCAGAGGTTTAGTTCCTCTGAACGTGGAGGTTCCCCTCAGTCACCAGGGGTAGTAGCTATTGAATCTCTCTAATTCCCTCTTAAAGCTGTTTATTCGTGTGGCCATCACTACATCCTCTGGCAGTGAATTCCACCTTTTAATCACTCTCTATGTGAAGAAGAAGAAGAAGAAGAAGAAGAAGAAGAAGAAGAAGAAGAAGAAGAAGAAGAAGAAGAAGAAGAAGAAGAAGAAGAAGAAGAAGAAGAAGAGGAGATTGGATTTATACCCTGCCCTTCACAACCCAAAGGAGTCTCAGAGCGGCTGACAAACTCCTTTCCCTTCCCCTCCCCACAACAGACATCCTGGGAGGTGGGTGGTGCTGAGAGAGCTCTGACAGAAACTGCTCTTTTTTGAGAACAACTGTGCCAGAGCTTGTGACTAACCCAAAGTCACATCAGCAGGTGCAAGTGGAGGAGTGGGGAATCAAACCCAGTTCTCCCAGATTAGAGTCCGCGCACTAAACCACTGCACCAAACTGGCTCTCAAAAGTAGCATTTCCTTTTGTCCATCCAGAACCTACTGCCCATCAGCCTCATTGGATGTCTTCGAGTTCCAGTATTTTGGGAGAGGGAGACAAAGTCCTCTTTTCCAGCTCTCTCCACCCCGTGCATAATTTGCTAAACCTCTCTCATGTGCGTCCCCTCCTTAGTCGTCTTTATTTCTAAACTGAAAAGTCCCAGAGGCTCTTCTTCCTTTCCTCCTAGGGGAAGGGGCTCCAACCCCCTCCTCATCCCGGAAACGGAACCTCCCTGGACCATCTTAAACTCTCCTGCCTCCTTGGGCGAGGCGCTGGGCCGGATGGGCTGCCGGCCTGACCCAACATGGCTCCTCCCGTGTTCTTACGGCCCGCTGGGCTCCTCTCACAGGGGTCCCCCCTCAAGGGATAAGAGTCTGAGGCCGCGCACGTACTCGTCCATTTGATTTCTGTCCTTCGATTTAGCTTCTGTGATTTTCTCTTGCCTCTTCTTGTCCATCTTTTTTTTCAACTCTTTCTTTTCTCTGCAACGAAGAGAGAAACTTTTAGGAACGCGACACCACGCACACACGCACACCACCGAGGCGGGCAGACCGTGAGGGCATTTATTTGCCACCCTTACCTCTCACAGATCTCTTTCAGTTTCTTTAGCTGGCTGTTCTGGCACTCCTCGGCGACATCCGTCAGCTTCTGGATGAGCTTTGGGGGAGAGGGGAAGAGGGGGGCAGGAAAACCAGGCAGGCCTGTTACAAAAACTCCACAGCCATCGTCTCATTATATCCAGTTAGAATTTAAACTTACTCGGGCCCCACTGTGAAGAAAAATCAATTTTCAAATAGCATCTATTTAAACAAATACAGCTCAAAGCAGCTCACCTTATAACCAGTGTTCCCTCTAAGCTGAGTGAGTGTGAGCCAGCTCACAGTTTTTTAGCCTCCGGCTCACACACTTTTGTCTTTGCTCAGGAAGGGAGGCCTCCAGAGCAAACTGATTTATGCAGGAGCCGAATTGCCCACTCACGGCTTTAATGCCAGTCACACACAAAGTAGAACTTTTGGCTCGCAAGACGTCACAGCTTAGAGGGAACATTGCTTATAACTTGCTCCCTCAAACAGATAAGCATTAAATAAAACCGACCCTAAAAGCGCAGCCCACAAAGCCCTTTGCCAGCAATGCCACTCGGTGACCCCCCCCCCCAAACGTGCCCGGCCTCTCAGCGCTTCCCCAGGCCCGCCAAAGGGGACCCTTTCCCTCCTCAGGGCGCCCACGCCACGGGGCAGAAGCCACCGCTGAGGAACACTGGCCCTCTGGGGGGTGCCAGGTGAGAAACCCGGGGGGCGGGGGGAAGTGGGAGCCCCCCAAAGGCAACAACCCGCCAAGCAAAACGAGGTGTGCGGAGGCACGCGGAAAGGTAAATAGTTTTTTAAAGACAGTTTCAGCTACACATTTTCTTTTTAAAGTTTACAATGAACTCAGCCTCCCCACAGAGCTGGACGGAAGGCAGAGCCACCACCTCACCCCCCACGTAGCCAACAACTCTGGAGGAGACACGGAGCGGGAAGCCTGGGAATGCTGCTTTACACGGAAGCCCTCCTCGACACAGAGCCTGACTAAGAAGCGGAACTTCCTGCCAGAGGATGCAGGGATGGCCACAGGACTAAGCAGCTTGGAAAGGGGATCGGAGAGATTCAGGGAGGAGAAGTCCATCAGTGGCTACTGGCCATGGTGGCTGAGGGGAACGACCACATGCAGAGGAACTAAACCTCTGACTCCCAGAGCCAGGAGGCAACCTCAGGGGAAGGCCTCGGCCTCTCTGCCCTGCTGTTGGCCCTCCAGGGGAACTGGCTGGCCACTGTGTGAGAGACAGGATGCTGGACTGGATGGACCCTCCCTGGTCTGACCCAGCAGGGCTCTTCTGGTGTCGGTCTGATCCAGCAGGGCTCTTCTGAGGTTCTTATCAGGGGAAGGCCTCGGCCTCTCTGCCCTGTTGCTGGCCCTCCAGAGGAACCGGCTGGCCCCTGTGTGAGGCGGGAGGCTGGACTGGATGGACCCTCCCTGGCCTGGCCCAGCAGGGCTCTTCTTGGGTTCTTATGTCCTCACATGCCCCTTACTGATCCCTCACTCCCTGCAGAATGCCCAAGTAACTTAGAACACCATGTGGAGGGGCCTCCCCACTGGGTGTGCAGCTGCCAGGGAATGGGTGCACTGAGCCCAGGACAGCAGAGGAACCCCCCGATCTGCCCTCTACTAACCAAGTCAGACCACTGAACCATCAGCTCTGACTGGCAGTGACTCTTCAGGAGATGCTGGGAATTGAACCTGGGATCTACTCCATGCAATGCAGAGGCTTTACTACTTGGTTTCCTTCCAAAAACAGTGGCACAGTAACCAACTAAGTTCACTAACGCTCACTGTTCTGAATTGCTCCTCTTTCTCACAATACAGGAACTCGTGGGCACTCCATGAAATTCATGAGGAGCAGTCTTAGAACAGATAAAAAGAAGTCATGAACACATGGAATTCCCGCCGCAGCTCCACGTGCAACTTTAGGACAGATAAAAGTAAGTCCTTCTTCATCCAAAGAGTAATTAAGGCGTGGAATTCACTGCTGCAGGAAATGGTGGTGGCTACAAGCACAGACAGCTTCAAGAGGGGATTGGATAGACAAATGGAGCAGAGGAACATCAGGGGCTACTAGCCACAAGGTATAGATGGGAACTCTCGGTCTGGGGCAGGTGATGCTCTCTGTATTCCTGGTGCTTGGAGGGGCAACAGTGTGAGGAGGGCTTCTGGAGTTCTGGCCCTGCTGGTGGCCCTGCTGATGGCCCCTCCTGGGTTTTGGCCACTGTGTGACATGGAGTACTGGACTGGAGGGGCTGGCATGGCTTCTCCTGTGTCCTTACGTTCTCTTGTCTCGTGCCACCCTGGACCTGACAGCAACGCCTTCCTCACTTTGCACCTTACATTGTGTCGATGCCGAAACACCTGCCGGCATCAGCCTAGGGAGGCAACCTTCGGGAGAGCTTCTCGCGGAGAGCACTGGCCCCGTCTCCGTGAATCGCTGTTCTAGAGGGGCCTATTTTACACTCACAGGCACAATTCAAAGTTTCGACAATATTTATGGTGATTAATTTACAAGGCTAAGCACTCAGCTGGAGTTTTTTTATCTGTGCTTTTGCTCCAAATGCTCTGCAAACATGCTGTTTTTTAAAAAATGTCACAACTGTTAAAACAACTTTGTTTGAGATGATCTGAAACCAGAGTGGCGGCGCAACCGAGTCCCCATCTGCTCCACATAAACCACCATCTGCTGATCAGATGGAAGGCAAATCAAGTGACTGTGTCCAGGACACAAGACCCCGGAGCAAGCATGTCTGACCTTCCCCATGGTGGGAGTGCGTGTCCGTACACAAGAGTTCCTCTGGAGGGCCCAATGAGAGATGGCAGAGAGGCCAAGGCCTTCCCCTGATGTTGCCTCCTGGCTGTTCTGGGATTCAAAGGATTAGTGCCTCTGAACGTGGAGGCTCCCGCCAGTCACCAGGGCTAGAAGCCATTGAGAGACTTCTCCTCCAAGAATCTCTCTAATCCGCTTTTCAAGCTGTCTATTCCTGTGGCCATCACTACATCCTCTGGCAGTGAAGTCCACATTTTAATTACTCTCCGTGTAAAGTAGTATTTCCTTTTGTCTGTCCTGAACCTACTGCCTATCAGCTTCATTGGATGCCCTTGAGGTCTAGTCTTTTGGAAGAGGGAGAGAAATTTATCTTTTCCAGTTCTCTCTACCCCATGCATTATTGTATAAACTTCTCTCATGTGCCCCACCCCCCACTTAGTCATCTCCCCCCTTCTAAACTGAAAATTCCCCGGCTCTCCGGCCTTCCCTCCCAGGGGAGGTGCTCCGACCCCTCCTCGTCCCGGGGGGTGGGGGTGGGCCAGCGGGCTGGATCGGTTTGGCCATTAACCAACAAGGCGCTTTTCTTGCACTAAAGGAGGCAGAGAAACCGCAGTGCTCAGAATCCCAAGAGCGGCTTTTGGGAACTGGGGGGGGGGCAAAGTCACCCACTGGCCAACCCCAAAAAAGAATCTGGCCAAGGTATTTCTAATGCAAAGGAAACCCGCGGATCAGGCCATGTTATACCGTGTGAAACCGCCATTTAACCAAGGTTGGTTCGTGCAACCAGGATCCACCTCAGAGACCAGGCTGGTCTCAACAGAGGCTGGTTTCCTCGCCTCCTCTTTGTAGCCCAAGAGGGCATCAACAGCCAGGATTCACGTGGGAGGGCTGCCTTCGGACGTCACGGGGAGCCACAGTTAAGACCGCGTGTGATTAATAAGTCTTCAGACCTTCGTCTGAGAGGCCCTAACTAAACAGGCTCAGTGGAGCACTCCACCCTCAGACAATTGCAATAACCAGCCCCTGTACAATTCAGCCACAATTTCATGCGATGCACGTTGAGAGACTCTGTGCCGCAGTGGCGGGAGTGTCGAACGCGGATCTGGGGCGCCCAGGTTCGAACCCCCACTCTGCCACGGAAGCCTGCTGGGTGACCTTGTGCCAGTCACAGACCCTCTTCACTGGGTCGCTGTCAGGATAAACGAGAGGGTCCCTGGGGTCCCCGTTGAGGAGGACGGTGGGTTAGAAATGAGGCAAATGGAATAAATAAATGGCGCCTGGCGTGAGAATACTCAAAATGCTGGCATACCAACATCATGTTATATTTGTGTGCTCGTGTGCATCTACGTTACAGCAAAAACAAAGTGACCACAAGGCGATTGCACCGTAACACGCAAGCAATACAAGAAAAAACTGAGTAAAAACCGCTAAGAATAACCAAAAAGAATGTCGTGTCAGTATTCAAAAGACAATTTGTACAAAAGACAATTTGTTGGATATTTGTACAAAATGTGTGTGCAATTGTATTTTGAATACGGATATTACATTCTTTTTGGTTATTCCTAGTGTTTTTTAACACATTTTTTCCTTGTATGGCTTGCATGTATTTCTTGCTATAGAAAATGCGTTGATCCCACGATGACCCATCTCAGGCATGCCTGTTGCTACGAACCGCTGTGCTAACTGACGGACAACACCGGCACCGAAGATCCTACGGCGAGACTCGAGTGTCGGATGGAGAGGGAGCACTTGATTTTGATCTACCGTACAACGGCAACCGCAGGGAGGGAGCACGCCAGGAGGGCGGATTGAAATGATCCGGTCACATGAGCCCCCAACTGCCCCCTTCTCTTTTCTCTCGACATTCCAAAGGGGTCTGGATTCCGGCTTTAGCCCAGAGGGCTGCCCCACACACAGGGTGCCTCCCTCCACCAACGGAGAGTTGCAGCTGTGAAAATAAAATCTGCTTTGGGACAATATATGCATAACTTCACGTTGCCGTTTATAGCTCTCGCTCTGGCATCCATGTGGTGCACACAGAGTTTCACAGACGGTGATTTGGCACAAACAAGAAATAGCTGAATGCCATTTTTAGACAGGAAAGACTGTGTTCCCAATTTTGGACGCTGCACTAATCAGACGACTTCTTCCGAAACAATCACTGAAGTGGCTGCAACTTGGGATAGAAATGGCTGGGTTTTCCAGTATGCAACTAATAGTTTGTAGTATCTCTTGAAGAGCTGCACTAATGTAAAAAGAACCAGTTATGGCCCAAAGTTTTGATTTAGTACCGAGAGAATTCCCAAACTCTGAAAAATAGTGACAGCACTGCCATTAGAATGAGGAAAGAGAAGGCAAATAGATCAGCCGATAATGACTACGCAGCTAAATCGTGATGCTACGATACCCTCTGATTGGGAGAGCCATGCCCACTTCTGGTCACACGGTCTCATAAAAAGACATTTTTGAGATGAAAAAAAAGTGCAGGACAAGGGCAAGAAAAAAAATTAACACACGTTTGGAGATTTCCGCTACAAGCTAAAGAATAGGGGGGCTTTTCATTTTAGAAAAAGATGGCTAAATGGAAACATAACAAACAAACACACAAAAAAGCCTTTGACAACATATTAAACATACAAAAACATTATGGATGCAATGGAGAAGGAGAACTTTCCCTCCCTCGCCCAGAACACTACAGATTGACGGTCATCACCCTACTCAGTTGACTGGAACTCAGGACCAGGGGGGGGAGCCCTTCTTGGTATTGCACACAAATAGTTTTTAGAATGTGATGCAATGCCGGCTACTAGATTAGGTAAAGGTTGCTCGAAAGCCAGTCGAATCCAACTTTAGGGCTGCAGTGCTTATCTCCGTTTCAAAGCCGAAGAGCTAGCACTGTCCAAAGATGTTTCCGTGGTCATGTGGCCAGCATGACTAAACACCAAGGTGCACGGAACACTGTTAGGTTACTAGATTAGGTTACATCAAAAGACAGATATGGTGATTAATAAGAACATAGGTCTACAACCTATGGTAGACGAATCGAACATCCATGTCCAGAAGCCGTTATGCTTAAAGTTGGGCTAATGTGGGGGGGGGGGCAGCTGTCATCTTCATGCCTTGTTTGTAGACTTCCCACAAAGCACCCGGCTGGCCAGTGCTGGAAAGAGGGTGTGGGACCAGATGAACGACTTTTTGGACTGAGTAAAGTTTGCTTGTTTACTTCATTAAAACCCCAGCTTTCTCTCCCAAGGGAACTGTAAAGTACTGGGTTTCGGGCCTCATGACTCGGACGACGACATAAGAGAAGACGCGTTTATTCGTACTTCACACAAGACAAGAACAAACAGTAACGGCCGGAGGCCAACTATATACAGTTAGGGGGGACGGCCCCATATTCCTATTGGCGGGTTTGAATCGCCCGCCAATGCTGCCATTGGTTCTCTACTGGCGAGCTCAGGAACCTAGTCCCTATTGTTCTCAGAGAGCGAAGCTTGGCTGTATTTCGCCAGCTCTGCCTTCTGATCCCAGGACACAACAGGAACCCGCGGCAGTTGGCGTCATTCGCCTCTCTCCCAGACCCTACCTCACACTGCAACCACTAGGCCACTATGTCGGCGCTCACGGGGCATCACCTGATTCGTTGCTGAATTTTTAAACCTCACTGCTGGTTTTGTACTTTAGTGTTTTAATTTGTTCACGGTTGGTACACTTTGTTTTTATCCAACTCTCATGGGGGGGGGGACATTGTGAGACTTGCGGGGGGGAGCTCATCCCCCCCTTGCCGAGTTCTGCACGGCTCCAGGGCCCCCACCCACCTCAGAGGCCAGCCTCAGCGCCTCCTGGCAGACGCCAACGCGGCCGGGCCTGGATCGACTCCCCAGGTCTGCCACCACTGCAGAATCACGGTAACTTTGTTGTCTGGGCATGTGCAGACCACAGGGCTTTTTTCATTGGGGGGGGTTAAACCCCTCAACATATTTTTTTAAGATCTCAGGGATCTTAGAGACAGACAGACAGACAGACAGACAGACAGACAGACAGACAGACAGTATGTCTGGGAAGTTTAGTTATGAGGTGGGTTACTTAGTATGCAATAATACTTAGAATCTGACAGCATTTGACAGACAGCTGCCATTCTGCTGAAAAGTGGTATGAACATTTTGCAGATAAACATGCCATGACAATTAGATTTGACTGCTGGCAGTTCAGGTGCTGCTTTTGTTATTGTTGTTCAGTCGCACAGTCGAGTCCGACTCTTTGTGACCCCCTGGACCACAACATGCCAGGCCCTCCTGTCTTCCGTCGTGCTCCGGAGTTTGCTCAATTTCATGTTCGTTGCATCGATGACACTGCCTAGCCATCTCATCCTTTGCCGCTATTTTTCCTATTCCTTCAGTATTTCACTTTCAAAATACATATTTTGTTCCTACTTGTCTACTTGACTTATGCCCTGCGTCTCTCTCCCCCAAGGGGAGACCTCAGGTGACTCTCCCAGAATTCTCCTCTCCTCCGTTTTATCCTCAAAACAACCCTGGGAGGGAGGTTTGGCTGAAAGTACGTGACTGGCCCAAGGTCACCCAGCCAGCTTCCATGGCAGAGCAGGAATTTGAACCTTGTTCTCTCGGATTCTAGTCCAACCGCTCCATCACATGGGCTATCAACTTAAATCAGCTAATTTTCCTTTGAGCTTTGAAAACTACTGTGAAGAAGCCACTTCATGGGCCAAGCCTGTCTCCCTGGGCGGCGGGGGGGGGGTTGCATCTGTATTGGTGATGGGGGGCATCAGATCTCCGGGGACTTTTGCGCCTAAAGAAACCTGGACACGAGAGCCTGCCACGCAGCCGCCAGCCCACCCCCCTCTCTCCGCCCCCCTTGCAGGACAGGCCTTGCAAGCGCCCGGGGCGGGGGGATGGGGAGGGTCGGAGGCCCACCCCCCCAGACCTACCAGCTTGATGTGGGCCTGCTTCTGGTACTTCTCGCTGTAGTACTGCTCCTGCCGGAGGTTGAGCAGCTGCTGCTGTTGCTTCTCCTTCAGTTCGATCAGCTTCTGGGTCATTTCGGAGTCCAGGGCGGCCAGTTCTTGCTCAACCGCCGAAGAGCCGCCGTGGTCCGGACTGCCGGCTTCCCCCTGCAAGAGACGAGAGGAAGCACCAGCCAACCACGTCAGTCGCGCAGAAGCCATTCGGTCGTTTCTGTTTCCCACAGCCACCAAAGCCGAAGTTGTCTCCCGCCTCTGGGGCCAGATTTGTTGAGGGGGTGGGGGGGCGGATCTGGACTATTAATGTTCCCTTTGTGTTCCCCCCCCACCCCGTGCCCTGGAGGGGGCTCCACTCCTACCAGAGGCGGCGCTTTCTCTCCCCATCGCGACCTCAGGCTTGGGCCTCCGCTTGCAAGAGAGCCTTTCTGCTCGTGTTCCAGGGTGGACGAGCCGCCCTTTCACGACAAGCCCCGCAGCCTTGCCTTGCCGGCAGGTCAGGGTTCACATGGCCAAGAGCCTTCCGTGGCCACTGTGGCCAGTGGAGACTCACTACCTGTCTTCTCCTGCAGCATCGCAGGGAGCTGGGGAGTGGGGGGGGACACCTCAGACACAGGGCGAGCACCGCCGGCCAGTTCTGAGCTGAGCGGACCCCATAGGGGAGGCTCTTAGCCCCCACGAGGGTCCCATGGCTCCTGGCCCATTTCCACTTCACAGCCAGCCCCCGCTCACGCCGACCCAGGCTGAACTATCCCCCCGCGGCTGCAACCACACGGGCCAAAGGCCAAGGCCTTCCCAAAGGAGGTGCCCTCAGCAGCTAATCTGTTCACAAGCCGAAACTCCAGCTGACCCCTTGACTGGAACGAACCCTTCGCTTTGGCCAGAAAAACGGGGAGGGAGGGAGGCTCAAATCGAGGCATGCACCAAATATATGTATATCTCTCTACTAAAATGAGTCAGGGTGGGGGGGGGTTCTGGGGGGGCAGAGGTTTGCTAATTTAATATGTCAGATTTCAACAGGGGTAAATGTGAAGTTCTTCATTTAGGTAGGAAAAATCAAATGCATAATTCTAGGATGGGGAAGACCTGCCTTGGCAGGAGCACTTGCAAAAAGGGTTCTGGGGGTCTTAGTGGACCATGCACTGAACATGAGTCAGCAATGTGATGCGGTTGCTAAAAAGGCAAAGGCGATTTTGGGCTGCATCAACAGAAGTAGAGTGTCCGGATCACGCAAAGTGATGGTATCTTGTTTGCCCTCACTTGGAGTCTTGTGTTCAGTTGTTTTGAGTACCACAATTTAAGAAAGATATAGATAAGCTGGAATGTGTCCAGAGGAGGGCAACGAAGATGGTGAGGTGTCTGGAGACCAAGTCCTATGAGGAAGGTTTGAAGGAGCTGGGTGCGTTTAGCCTGGAGAGGAGATGACTGAGAGGGGGTATGAGAACCATCTTCAAGTACCTGAAGGGCTGTCAGATAGAGGATGGCGCAGAGTTGTTTTCTATTACCCCAGAAGGTCAGACCAGAACCAACAGGTTGAAACTAAATGCTAAACATTGGGAAGAACTTCCTGACAGTCAGAGTGGTTCCTCGATGGAACAGGCTTCCTCGGGAGGAGGTGGTGGGCTCTCCTTCTTGGGAGCTTTTCAGACAGAGGCTAGGTGGCCATGGGACAGCCGTGCTGATTCTGTGAACTCAGGCAGACCATGAGAGGGAGGCTGCAGGAAGGGTCGCCTCCGTGCTTAGTTCTCGTGGCCCTTTCTTACATGCCCGGGGAAATGCTGATGGTCACTTCGGTGGCAGGAAGCCATTTTTCTCCAGGCCAGTTTGGGCCAGGGGATCCTGGAGGGGTTCCTTTGCCTTCCTCTGGGCATAAGAGCTGGAGTCACTTGGGAAATGGTAAGGGAGGTGGCTCTGAATTTCCTGAATTGTGCAGAAGGTTGGACTAGATGACCTTGGGGTTCCTTCCAGCTCTATGTTTCTCTGACGTGTGGGGATACAAGTCGATGGGGTGGTAAGAACACAGTTTCCTCAGCATTTGATCTACTTTCCACCAATGCTCCCTCTAAGCCGTGGAGTCTTGTGAGCAAAAGTTCCCCTTTGTGAGCTCCTGGCATTAAGGTTGCGAGCGAGCCATTTGGCTGCTGCATGAATTAGTTTGCTCTTCTGGAGCCCCATCCTTCCTGAGCAGAGACAAGAATCTGTGAGCCTGAGGCTAGAAAACTGTGAGCTAGCACACACTAACTTAGCTTAGAGGGAACACTGGTTTCCAACTGCCCAGTGGTATTCTTCTATTTCTCATACCAGTTTTTTGAAAGTGTGGCTGGTGTTACTTCAAGGTCCTGGAAACCCCGCTTTCTCTACTAGCTCAGTTCCTTTCAGCAGGTCCACGCTCCAAAACGAATGCACCCTGATGTGCAACTATTTATTAGAGCGCACCAAACGAGGCTCACAAAACCCCCAAAGGTCTGTCAAAGAAGCACAAGCTGAGAGAAACAACATAACAAAAAGGGAAGGGAAAATAATTTTCACCACATGGAATCTGAACAACAAACTCCCCAAGGAGAGGCCTGGTATTTTTGGCCTTGGGAAAGAGCCGCGGCTCTGAAGGGGGTGAGGTGAGGAAGGGGCGGGGGTGGGGGCAGGAAGGGGTCCGTGTGAAACCCGCAGGGCCAGAGCAAGCGCAGCGAGCAGCAGCATTATAGGGAGGAAATAAGAACGATAATTCCCGGCCAAAACAAACGCTGCGCATCAGCTGGAGCCCCGAGAGATCATCAGAGGTGTTATATGGCTCTGACCAGGTAGGTGTGAAGCCGGTTTCCTAGGAGACCACAGGGAGAGTGCCAAGGAGAGGCCGGGATGGCGCTGGAACCTGGCAGGAGAAGGCGAGTCAGAAATCCAGACGGTCACACCTGGCTGTGCCCTCGGTGGTGGGGGGGGAGGAGGGCATTATGAGCAGAGGCAGCCACAGAAAAGTCACTCGGGAGGGAGGCAGGGAAGCTGCACAGGCCTGTTGACAGCCAGCTCGGTGCAGCATTTGCAGTGTGGGACGAGGGCCCACGTTCGAATCCCGGCTCTGCCAATCCCAAAGTTCTCTTTAGTTCACAGGCGGTTGTGAAGGTGAAATGCTGGAGGGGAGACCGTAAAAGTCCCGCCTCTCTTCCAGGTTCAGGCCACATGATTGTCACCCAATCGGAGCTCAGGGAACTCCGCCAGCTGGGAGGGGCTAAGCCAGCCTCAGCCTTTAAAAGGGGGGGGAATCCCCCTCCAGACAGGGTTTTTTTGGTGGCTCTGGATTCAACCAGGCCTTTATTGGGCTTTCTAGTGAGGGTTTGGGGGTCGGCTTACGGAAGAAAGCTTATTTTTCCGTGACAAATAAGCATCCTGCTGTGGAGGTGTCATTCCTCACCGGTGTGTGTCCATGGTCTGTGGAAAGCAGTGTTCCCTCTAAGCAGAGTTAGTGTGAGCTAGGTCACTGATTTTTAGCCTCCGGCTCATGCATTTTTGCTTTGGTTCAGGGAGGAGGGCTCCAGAGCAACCTGATTTATGCAGCAGCCAAATCGCTCGCTCACAGCTTTAATGCCAGGAGCTCACAGAGTAGAATCTTTGCTCACAATACTCGACAGCTTAGAGGGGGCACTGGCGGAAAGGTGTGCTCCGTGAGAGAAAAGGGCGGCCCTGGACCTGCTGCTGAGGAAACCCCCAGTCCAGAGGAAGAGGGAGCCGCATCTCCCCTCAGGGGTGATTCATATCTGAGCTATCCGCACATCATTTTTACCTTACTGAATACTTTATTGTCTGTTAAATAAACCTTTGTCGTTCATCTCCATCTGTGCCTTGTCTGTCAGGTCAAAAATCTAAGAAGTGTGTGTGTGGGGGTCTACATTTACCTCACATATCAGTACAGCTGCGGTCTATCAGGTTTCCCAGTCAGGCTGCGGTCACAGGGTGCATTCAGACGGGCAGCTAATCCCACCATTAGCCCGGCTCTAATTTTATCCTGATTTTTTAAACCAGACAGCCCCCCGTGAATCGTCTTACTGTGCGCTGCCTCTGCTGTGGATTGTCCAGATGGCATCCACTGAAGGAGGCATGCGTGGTAGGTTTGTGTTTTGTTTTTGTTTTTTTTTTAAAGGAAGTTTGTGCAAGCACATAGGTGTGACATCGCGTCCTTCTTTCTCCACGCATGCACAGAATTGAGATTTTTTAAAATGGCGCCCATTCGGGATGGTCTGGTGTCAGACCATCCTAAATGGGCGCCATTTTTTAATTGCATGCTGTAACGATCAGATGGGGGAAAGTCCATGAATGGCCCATTGGGAACCGAAAAGTCCAGTTAAAGTACCATCTTTTTAATACAGCTCCAAAGCGCGGCAAAACGGGATGTTCACAGACGAGGTACGTTTCCCAGATGTTGCTATCTGGAAATTACATTTAAATCCAGCAGGCACTCATGCATGGCGCAGGTCTAAAGAGCCGTCTGAACGCACCTCCCCACACTAGATAATCCACTCTGAACCCACTTTCAATGCACTTCCCAACTGGGTTTTATTGTGTGAGCTCACAAAATCCGGTTGGAAAGTGGAATGAAAGTGGATTGTTCAGTGTGTGTGGTTGCAGCCTAAGAGACCTTGAGGGAGCACACAGTTTACACCTCCCAATCCTTATTTCAAATCTCACGTCCTTTCCTATTTGATTGTAGGCGGCTGGGGTGTAAAGAATTTATAGGAGAGGCCAAAGTGTGTGTGTGGGGGAGACTGGATATTCTCCAGTCCAGAAGACGGCAGCCTCAGAGTTGTCCTCTGCCCTCACCCCACGGCCCCTGCCACAGCTTCGCCTCTCTCTCTCTCACTCTCTCTGACAATCATTTTCCAGAAAGCTGGAAGAAGAGCCCCAAAAGCTTAAACCTTCCCTGTTATTGGCCCTGTCATGATCGGGGCTGTGCCACCGGAGGCCTAGTAGGCCCAGGGAGCCTGGCTAACAGTAGGGGAGGCAGGGCCTACAAACCTCAGAAGGCCTGGGGAATTTTTGGTGCTGATTTTGGCCAATAGGGAAGAAGAGGGACTGGGAATAAAAGAACTGGTGCAAGAGGAGAAGCTGTTCTTCTTCCCAGGGAACAGGGCCAGAAGGGAGGCTGCTGGGGGGAAGAAACCTTCATCCTGAGGGAAGGGGGAGTAGTCTAAGGCCACTTGAGATAGATAGGTACAGCGTATATTTAGATGCGTTAGGACATTTTATTTATTTTTTTCACCCACTTACTGTTACTATTCCTGCACCTTGTTTGTCTGACCTCCTATAAAATAAACTGTTTTCATTGTTCGCGCTGCCTGGTCCTCACGCCCATTTCGGCTAAAAAGGGAGGTCTAAAGGCCTGGGAGGGTGCTCTGGGCCTTCTCAAAGGAGCCTGGGACCAGAGTGGTGGCAGCGCCAGGTGACACCCCACCTGAGCCGTGACAGGCCCAATGCTTGTCTGGTTCTAAAGGGACTTTTGATTAGTCCTCCAGCGTGTGTGTATAGGGGTGTGTGTGTGAAGTGCCAAGGAGTCGCTTGTGGCTTGTGGCGACCCAACGGATTAGTGGCCTCCAAAACGCCCTCTCATTCACAGCCTTGCTCAGGTCTTGCACAGGGAGGGCCTTTGTGGGGACCGTCCAGCTCCTGTTGGGTCTTCCCCTCTTTTCCTGCTGCCTCCAACTTATATCCTCGTATCGCTGTCTTTTCGAGGGACCCTTCTCTTCTCAGAATGTGCCCAAAGTACGACACCCTCAGTGAGCTTCCGTCAATGGGATCTTAAAGGAAACCTGATGCCCCATGTGGCGCAACATCTACTTTTGGCTCCGCCTACTTGAGTTAGCATACCATTTGAATAAATGGGAATAGCGAAGGCAAAGGATTTTGTTCTCAGGAGGAGCGAACTTTTTATGCGACATACTTTTTCTTGTTGTCCCTTTTGGCTGTCTTCTCCAGGCCCGCCCGCCGTCGCAGGTAGTCATTTTGGATCTCGTTGTACTTTGCCGTGTGCTCTTTGATGAGGTCGGTGGTCTTCTTGTGGTGCCTCTTCACCAGGTCCTTCATTTCTTTGTAGTGCTTCTTCTGGAGTTTCACAAAGGCCTTCTGCTGCTTTAGCTCTTCAATGGTTTGTGCTTCAACTTCTGCAACGAGGAAAAAACAAAGTTCTTCTCTTTCTCCTCCCATACTCAAACGACATGCAAAACCTTACCAACAGGTTGTAAAAGCTCTTTGGGTTAGAGAGATGAGGATTTCAAGGGTAAGCCCACCCCAGGCCTGCTCTTAACAGTGACTTGAGACTCTGTGTGTTGACAGGCTGCAAAATATTAGCCAGTGCGGTGTAGTGGTTGAACTACACCATGGCTCTGTGGTAGAGCACCTGTGTGGCCTGCAGTGGGGCCCAGGTTCAATCCCCGGCCCCAATCCTGTTGAGAAGACCAGGCTGTAGATGATGTGGAAGACCTCCGCCTGAGACCCTGGAGAGCCACTGCCAGTCTTGAGTAGACAGGACTGACCTTGATGGGCCCTAAAAGGTCTGACTCAGTAGAAGGCACCTTCCTGTCTGTTCATGGGAGCTTGTGAATGTGTGTGCCAGGGCACGGCTGTGATAGCCGGGTTCGCAATGGAGCCATGGATCTCTCCCTCACCCATGTTGTCATCAGGATAACATTTGAGAGGCGTCTGGGGGAGATTGTCAGCATGGATCTCACCCTTCTCTGCCACTCCACGCTGAGCTGCCATTGAAGCACAGGAACTTTGGGAATGCAGCCGTGATGCTCCCCACCAATGTTCCCTCTAAGCTGCGGAGTCTTGTGAGCAAAACTGCTACTTTGTGAGCTACTGGCATTAAAGTTGTGAGCAAGAGATTTGGCTATTGCATAAATTAATTTGCTCTGGAGCCCTCCTTCCTGAGCTAAGACGAAAATGTGTGAGCCGGAGGCTAAAAAACTGTGAGCTGGCTCACTCTAACTCAGCTTAGAGGGAACACTGCTCCCCACACTGGGAAGCATAAAGGAACGACATCTCCCATCTTCTCCGAAGCGACTACTGCAGCCTCCGTGTCTCAGAGTCGGGCCTCTGCTCCACGGCACTTTCATTGGGGAGCAGCAGGTTTGGGCCGCGGGGAGAAGGGCGGGAAGTGGCACAGAATGTGCAAGGTTTGGACCTGGTTCTAAAGAACCTGGTGGAGGGGAGGGGAGGAGGTGGCTATAATTAGGAATGTCAGGCGAGTCTGCTGGATCAGACCAGCCGTCCGCCTCGTCCAGCCTCTAGTTTCACCCAGTGGCCAACCAGCTGCCCTGGAGGGCAAACAGGGTGCAGAGCTGAGCCCACCCACTTGCTGCTGCCTCCTGGCACTGGTACCCAGAGGTCCGCTGCCTTGGCACATGGAGGCTCCCTTCAGTGACCCCATGGCTGGCAGCCACGGATGGGCCACTTCTCCCTGGACCTCTCTGACCCCCTTTCAAGGCCATCTAGGCCCCGCGGCCGTCACTCTCGCCCTGGCAGTGAATTCCACCGTTTAGTCACTCATGGAGTAAAGAAGTGTTTCCCTCTTGTCTGCCCCAAACCTTTTTCTTCATTGGATGTCCCCGAGTCCCAGTGTTATGGGTATGGGGGGGAAAGCGCCACCTTCTCTCCCTCACGCGTAATTTTGCAAACTTCTGACTACTGGTATGTTCTTTCTGTCCTCCTCTGCTTCAAGGGTTGGTGCTGCTCTTCTGAGAACAGGCATAGAAATAAGATCCCAAGACTGCAACAAGCAACAACCCATTCGTTCATGCAACAGACACGACACGATCCATAACTGCATTTGCAGTGAACACAGACAAGACGGTATTTCCCATGGAAGTGATTGACCCACAGCCTTTCTGGTTTGCATAGCGATAATTAGTTCGGGGGGGGGGGGAAATCACAACACACTGGTTGAACACCCCTCCCTCCAGAACACAATTCACCACTCAGTGTTTGTTACCTGTCAGGACACTTTGAATAAGATCTTCTGTTTTGGCTGGCACTTTCACAGAACCTAGATGCAAGTAGATAAATAGGTAAATTGGTGGGAAGGTAACAGCATTCCATGTGCCTCAGCGTCTAGTCATGCCGGCCACATGACCACAGAAACGTCTTCGGACAGCGCTGGCTCTTCGGCTTGGAAACGGAGAGGAGCACCGCACCCCTAGAGTCAGATTCGACTGGCTTTCGAGCAAGGGAAACCTTTAACTTCCCAGGGCAAAGTCTGCAGCGGTTGGCATTGCGCTGAAACTGATCCAAACACTAGAACAGAGCCAATCCCTCCCATTCTGACTCTGGGGTAAAACTGGCACTCTTCCACCCCATGTTGTTTTATTTATTCCATCAATTCTTCAAGGGGGCAGATACTCAAGGCTCCCTAATTTTATCCACACATCCTCCCAGATTGGGCCTTGCTCCACACAGCCCAGTAAAATGGGCCGCTAACAGGGATTTGAATCTGGGACGCCATCCCCAAAGCCCAGCACACCCGATTTGCTACTACGGTTTGGAGACAAATGAATTTGGTGCTCAGGGAATGTGCCCTTGCATAAGACAACCTCTGGAGCTGACCCGTGATATGCCTCCCCCAAGCCCTTCGCCACGTGGAGTGGCCCTGCTGGGCGGCGTGTTTTGTCCATTAAGAGAGGACAAAGGTGACGGGAAGTTTTCTAAACACAGACAATGTCTTGGACTCAGCATAAACAGACGTAGCGTAGTTCCTCTTGTACTGAGCAGGAGGTCGGACTAGATGACCCCTTCCAACTCTACACCTCTGTGATTCTTATGCAACATGTCATGTTTTCCACCCCGCCTATTACTGTGCCCAGAAACTGGTTGCACAAGATCTTTGTGCAGGCGGAAACACAAGTGGTCTGAATTAGCACAAGCAGTTATGGCGGCCTTTTTCTTGCATTTCCGCTTGCACAAGGGTTCCATCACAAGTGGGAATTTTTGCACTGGCTCTAACCCATGTCCTTCCGAACAGACACATCCACAGGCACAAGCCCACCCACTGATGCCTCTGAAAAAGGAGATCTGGTCAGGTTCTTATTTGTTCCAATCGTTCAGGACAACAGCACACCCAAGAAATTGTTCGGGTGCAGCTTTTGGCGCAAAAAAGGCACCATAGAAAAGGCCCAGCAGAGTCCAGTTCTTCCTTACCCGGTGCTGGTTGGCTGGGGGCGACCTGAGTGGACGGTTTAGGGGTGAGGGAAGCGGTGTGGTTGACTCCGTTTTCAGCTGGCGCGGGCTTTGGTTCGTTCTGAGCTTCCGAAGGGGCATCTCCCCCCTGATCAGCCTAAGGACACAAAAACGCCTCCCATCAGTACGCAGGGCAAGCAAAGCGGCAGGGCAGAGGCGGCAGGGCAAGCCCCAGTGGGGCGGGGGGGAGCCGACTGACTGGTGGACACAAGGGCTCTGCCTCTGGTGAAGCACATCTCTCCCCCCCACCCCCGAATAAGATCAGCCATAGTTCTCATCTACCATCCCCCCTCCCCAAATTGCAAGCTCATCACGAAAGACACTTTGTATTTGGACACTTCACATTCTAAGAAGGCAGAAAGGAATTCCAGAATAAATACTTCCCCTTGGCACTAAGGAGAAATTCCAGAACTGTTCCCCCCTCCAGTTCCTTTTCTCATTTACACACGTGGGGGGGGGCCTTGCACCCGCAATGGAAAACCGTCACTCATAGTGGAAATCCGGCACTTCAGTAAACCCTGTACTCGGCCTGCTCTACCCTCCCAGCTCTGAAGAAGACACACAGCAGGCAGGAATCCTCTTCTGTCGCCCTGCAGAAACACAGGTTGGCTTACAAGGCACTTACAAGCCCAGGCCGTGTTTGTCAAGGACAGTGTCTGCCTCAACCCATCCCAACCGGACTATGGAATCAGCCCCGTCCGTGTGGCACTAAAGCAGAACCATTATTGGGAGAATGTGCTTTCGGGGGCGGGGGGGGCGGCGTCCTTTGGATTTTTCCTTGAACTTCATACTTTCAAGTACACCTCTCTTATTTCTACATCCCTCCCTCCGCCAATAGAAGACAAGGTTTATGTCATCCAAGAAGTCCGGGTAATACAGTTTATGTACCTACATCACAGTCTTCACTACTGTTTTATATATCCTGACCATTCACACACCAGTCGAATAGCACAGTAGACTACACACAGCATCGCACAGAGAGATTCCTGTACTTTGGTCCCAGGCTAATTTACACCGTGCTGATGCCTCATTCACCCTGGAGGCACAGGAGCCCATGCCCGGGACAGCTCACACATCCATACATTCAACAGATGAGATGTGATGTGTGAAAAGTACCTCCATTCCGGCCACATGCTGGCATCACAGTGCCCGTGTTGCCCAGTCTGCGTGGGTGTGCCCCACCACCTCTCCTTCCTCGCCAGCTCTCAAAGCCCATATTTAGCACTCATGTCTTTCTTTCTTTCCTTTCATTCTTTCTTTGTGGGCCCCCAATGAATCACCTGACGAATGTTGTATCAGTGGGCACAGTTATCTAAGTAGGCTGCCGATTCCCACTTCACGCTAAGGGCACAGGAAGAAAGGCGCAGAGCCACGGAGCGTGCCCTGGCAGTTCATCGTCTTGAGATGCCGGCGTTTGTAAAGAAAGGACCTGTTGCCATGGTACCTCGCCGGATTACTTTCGCATGCAGCTTTCCTTTTCCCTCTTCCTTGGCAAGGCGTTGATAACGGGGCGGGCCGGTTCTCCTCTAAACATTCCCCCCCTCTTTCCTATGATTTACCTCCAATGAGGGGAAAGCACCATTTTGACATGATTAAGCCACACCAAAGCCGGATCCGGTGTTCGCATGTATGGGCAAGAGCGTCTCCTGTACTAATTTGAAAACAAAAGAACGTGATTTGATTCTCTTTCCCCGATAAAAACCCCAGGGGGGTCAGTAGGGAGTGGAGAGACTCTTAATGTTTCCCTTTCTGGGTTTTATCTGCCTGGGGCTTATTATCCCTGTCCGAGATGCTGTCTCAGACTAGCCATAAACTTGATGCAGGAAACCTGCATATTCAATTGTGGTTGCTCTTCAGGTACAATGGACAGAATAAAGGTTGGTACCGCCAAGGTCACTGTGGAGACATCCGATCTGTCCCCCCTTCTCCTTCGAGAATACTTATTCTGCGCCTGGCCTCAAACAGCCATTTCTAAAGCAGTTGGAGCAGCCAACGGAATCCCTTTGAGAGAGAAATCCCTTTGGGAGTGAAGAGACGCGGCCATCCCTCGGTGATCTGTTAGAGGGACGATGGTTGCGCCTGAAACGAAAGCACAGCTTCCGGGGTGGGGGGGGGGTGGAGCTGCCGCTCACACAAACCCTCCTCGTCAGAGATGCGGCCGGCTGCAGCGGCTGAGGACGAGCAACTGCATGCAGAGAGATCCCTCACCTGGCGCTGAAACACTACTGCATCTGGACCTGAGAGGCAGAAGGCGCATCACGCATCCTCGATGCGCTGCACATGAAAGAGAGACTTCCATAAAACACACCGGCACGCACGATCAGAAGGAAAGCGTGTCCTGAAGTGTGGGTCAGGCTTTCAGCCTTGTTATAATGTATCGCCACAAATCAATGCCAACATGGCAGCATTTGCGAAGTGCTTTGAACATTGGCAATGGCACACGAGAAGTAACAGTGCAGTCCTGAGCAGAGATACCCAGTTCTGAGTCTGCAGAGGACAAGGGACTTAGAAGGGCACAACTCTGCTCAGGATTGCGCTGCCAGTGGACAGAAGCATTTGGCTCCTCGGTGGGTCTTTGTCCTGCACGCCACTGACTTCGGGGTGTTTCATGAGAAAACGACAAGAGAAAATGACAGAAATCAAGGCAACAAAGCCAGATTACCTGGGCCATTTGGCGTCAGTCACCCAGTTTCTGTGGGAACAGCAGTGCAACTGGAACCATTTCCTTATCAATAGCAGGGTTTATCCAGTGAAGGGTTTATCCAGACGTATCTCCATTTATAAACTCATCAAGATGGGCAGCCGTTTTAGTCTGTCTGCAGCAGCAGCAGAAAAGAGCCAGAGAGTCCAGGGAGCACCTGAGAGACTAACCAGATTTGTGGCTGGCTCTCGTGGGTCCCTGCGGTCACTTCTTCAGATAGCTCAAGGTGGGCGGCCATGTCAGTCTGCCCATAGCCGTAGAAAACAGCAAGAGTCCAGGAGCATCTTCAAGACAGATGAAATCTGTGGCAAGGGAGGAGCTTTGGGAGTCCCTGCAGTCACTTCTTCAGGTACAGGAGGTGCCACAGGAGGTGGTGGCGGCTACAAGCATGGATGGCTTCAAGAGGGAACTAAATAAGCATACGGAGCAGAAGTCCATCAGTGGCCATTAGCCACAAGGTATAGATAGAGAGGAACTCTCGGTCTGGGGCAAGGGATGCTCTGTATTCTTGGTGCTGGGGGAGGTGTCCTGTGGGAGGGCTTCTACTGTCCCGGCCCCACTGCTGGACCTCCTGAGGGCACCTGGTGTTTTTGGCCACTGTGTGACACAGAGAGTGTTGGACTGGAGGGGCCACTGGGCTGATCCAACATTTGGCTTCTCTTAGCTTCTTATCTACAGCTAGAATGTGAGTCCATCTGTCCTTAAAACTTGGAGAGTGGAGAGATTTTAGATCCAAGATACGAGGACAGACGGACTCACCTTCTAGCTGTGTCTGGAGAAGTGAGCCGTGACCCACGGAAGCGCCTCCTCCCCGGCCACAGATTCTTGCTAGTCTTTCAGGTGCTCCCGGACTCTCTGGCTCTTCTCTGCTGCTATAATTCCATGTTCTATTTGAGTTTGACTTCAGTCTGGACTAAAGCCACAGGTTTCTAGTTTTGCTTGCTGAAAAGCCGTCAGGACGCAGAACATCAAGCATGCAAGGTCTATTGTGGGGGCGGGGGGGGATCCAGCCGTCCCCGGAGGAACCTTCCTGCAGCCTAAGGACTGCAAAGGGGGAGCCGGGCCCACCCGTCATAGCAAAGCAGAACTAAAGTCCAGGCGCCCCCTCGACATATAGGTCTCAACATGAGCTTTCAAGAAAGCCGCAGCCCCCTTATTCAGACAGACGAGTGGAGGGGAACCTTAGGGGGGGAGGGGGCACTTAGTGCGAATTGTACCGCAGATCTTCCAAGTCTAAATGCCAGTGCGAGGGGGAAAGGAAGGAGCTGATAGAGAGAGAGGCTGGGTGTCGAGTGCCATCGTAAATCAACACAGTTAGCAGTTAGTGAGGGAGGCCAGAGGGTCAAGCAGGTCCGCGAATGGCTGAAGTGGAAATTGACTGGTCTCGGTACAAGATTATAGTCTGATAAAGCACGCTGAGATCAGCCGGCTGGAATTCTTGAAAAGTGCAGAACTGTTGGAGACTGCAGTGACGGAGGAAATCCAAGTCTCTGTTCAAAGCCAGCATGACTAGTACTGCTTAATCTTTGAGGAGTTCCAGTGTCATCGAGGCAACGGACATGAAATTGAGCAAACTCCGGAGGAGGGCGGAGGACAGGAGGGCCTGGCCCGACGTAGTCCACGGTGTCGCAAAGAGTCGGACTCAGCTGTGTGACTGAACAACAACAGCAGCAGCAACGACAAAACTGAGGAATGGCTGCTTACGTGGGAGGAAGCCCTCCGGCTCAGCGGAGTGGCAAGGGAGGGGAAGGGCCTACCCCAAGGCCTGACGCTCAGCCAAGTTTGCTCCAGTTTGGGGAGAAGGTTCGGTAAGCGAGAGGATCCCACCGCTTCTGACACCGTAATTGCCTGACTACAGGAAATGAAATGACAGGCTGGAACTTTTCTGGGAAGAATGCTGAACTCTGAAATAGCTACTGGGAAAAAATTAAGAATGTAGCAAAAGACGCTTCTCTCACTTATTGAACTGAGTGCTAACAAAGATTGGAGGCCGAACACACGGCACAGACGCTGCTCACTCAAGAATCCTTAATCTCTGTTCTCGGAACTGGCTGCCTCCCACAAGATCATGTGTGTGTGCAGTCTTCACATATGCAAGTTGGCTCAGGATTGCACACCAAAATCACAAAGGAAGATAAAAATGCATTGTGTTCCGCCACGGATTTAGCCCCCAGAAGAAAAATGACCAAACTTTAATCAGCACCATCTGAAGTCTGATTATGTTAGTTTGTGTACACGCTCCTTGTGAGGAGGGAAAGTTATGCTCTGAGCCGGGAGGTCTTGGACTTTAGAACGCAAAAGGGAACCCACATTCTTCCTGCTAAGAGCAAACTTCAATTAACTATAAGATGGGTTTTCACACCAGTCACTTTATAGTTAAATTTTGTGACAAGCGGTATCTTTTAAGGCGAATAGGAATTTTTGGTGGCATCTTTAAAACTAGCGTTCCGTGCGCCTTGGTGTTTAGTCATGCCGGCCACATGACCACGGAAACGTCTTCGGACAGCGCTGGCTCTTCGGCTTTGAAACGGAGATGAGCACCGCAACCCCAGAGTCGGATTCGACTGGCTTTCGAGCAAGGGAAACCTTTACCTTTACTTAAAACTAGAAGCTTTACTGGACAAAGTTGGTTCTGGTCCCCAGAAATATGTTCTACAAAATAGAATTGCTAGCCCGTTGGCATTAGACGCAACTGACTAAATACGGCTGCCACTCTAGAATCTTTGCAATGCAAAGTGATTTCTGAAATGGCCGTTCTTACCGTGTGGCCAACTACACACTGCTCGCCGCTTTATTTTGATTTGAAGGTGAATTTTGGAATGTACAGAATGTCAGACCTGAGCACACGACCGGCTGAGGGCAAGAACTCTGTTCTCATTTCCCTCCCCCTCTCCCACAGTAGCTTGTGATTGAAAACGCACTCTGACAGGCTGGCTCCACTGTGACACCCAGCAAAGGACCCGGCCCAGGAGAAAAGCCGCTCCAAGCTCCGCCCCTGCCTTCCATGGTGACCTGAGAGCCAGGCTGACTTTGGGCACCCTCAGCAGCTCCCCCCAAAAAGGTCATTCGCAGCTCTTGCCCGGACGGACTACAGAGCGGCTCCCCTCGAATGGAACCGAGGTTATTGCTGCAACATCCGTCACAGAGATGCTGCGAGAGAAGGGTCAATTCAATCACGGTCTGGATGACCTCTTTTGCTTCCTCACCTCCTTTTTGAAATTTCTGTTTTGTAACATCTTGCCTGAGGAAGAGTTCGGGCAACCTCAAAACCCTTTGGAACTCTTTGAGGAAATTGTTCGCCATTTTAGACCCTTCTCCTCTAGCGACAGACTTCTAAAATTCAAAACCCGTCCTTCGGAAGGCTGGTCTGGCCAGGAGTGTAGAGCAGTTAGGAAGGAGCGTGTTCGCTGAAAAGGGAGCCCTCCTCACCAATGGGCCCCCTCTCAGCTGCGGAGTCGTCTTGTGAGGAAAAATTCTACTTTGTGAGCTACTGGCATGAAAGTTGGGAGCGAGCAATTTGGCTGCTGCATAAATTGGTTTGCTCTGGAGCCCTCCTTCCTGAGCTAAGGCAAAAATGTGTGAGCCGGAGGCTAAAAAACTGTGAGCCTAGCTCACACTCACTCAACTTAGAGGGAACACTGCTCCTGACTGTGCTTACACCTCTTCGGTCAACTTATAAGAAGCTCCTAAAGTTCCTTATCTGATGACAATCATTCTGTCACCTATATGCAAGGGCTGCCAACAAGATCCGTGCAAAATTTTCACTCCAGTGTTCCATGTGTTGTATTCTCTGCTACGGCCTGGTCCTGACAATTTTAATACTGCTTTTAACCTTGTTGTGTTTTGACTGTAATACTGTTTGGGCAGCCAGTCCACATGCAAAAGAACCTCCTCAGGAAACAGGAAACCGCCTCAGGAAACAATCCATACACAAAAGGACCTCCTCAGGAAAGCTCCTCCATTAGCATAGCATGTCCACAGCCTGGGGAACTCCTACAAGTTAATGACTCAGCCCTACCCCACCTTCCGGAGTAGATCTAAATTACCTGCCTACCATTTTTCTTCTCACTTTGACACAGAGCACTCCGTCTTTCTGTGTTATACCACTGAGGATGCCAGTCACGGCTGCTGGTAAAACGTCAGGTCCTACAGTGCCAAGACCACAACCATACAACCCGGAAAACCTACAGCAGCTATTATTATACCATTAGGGCCTTTGGCCTCATGCCATGAAACTCTACCTACCCCGAAAGCTTGTGCACACATTTGTGTCACTGTAGCTGGTCCCATTAAAAGTGTTACATGGCTTGTGGCTTGCTGCAGTTAGTATGACAAAGACTTCTGCTCCTCTATCTAAAGAGGCCAAGCCTTGAGAACGGAGAACCAACTCCATTCAGAAAAGAGCTGCCACGTAACAAATCCCACACCTTCCGAGCTACACTTTGAACATGCCAAGCTTCCCGCAATTACTGTAACTACCCTGAAGTATCCAAACTGAGTTCATGGCATATTAAAGAAAGAAAAGTCGTCAAGACCCGTGCGGGTATGCAGCTGAGGTGCCCGCCCTTCCATTCCCTCAGGAGACGAGACACGGTGGACAGAACGGAAATGCGTCTCTTGGTTACTCAATCCCCTGCCAGCCTCCGACTTTGACCTCTTTCTTGACTTCCTCTTCGTCCTCCAGGGTCAGCGCCGCCAACTGGTTTGCTCTCTGCTCCATTAAGTTCACGTATCTGATGGGGTTGGATAACGCTTCGATCACATCTAGAAGTCAAACAGGAACAGAGAGTCAGGCTGGCACACACCCGTGGGCTCACGCAGATGTGCAAAGGGGTGGGCGGCTGTCACACCTTTCAGGGTCCTCTCCAAAATATTCACGTAGCCCTTTATGGTGGGGAAATGCCCCCCAAAGCCCTCATGGGGCACCACCCAACTCCTTTGCCGGTTTAAATGCCTCCTCAAACCCCACAAATTGACATAACTCCTTTTGCTCATAAGTAAGACATAGGGGTGCTTTATTTGCCTGTGCTTCCTCTGAAATAAAGCGTAGGCAAGCACAGATCCCCTGACCTGGATGGGCCAAGGCAGTCTGATCTCATCAGATCTCAGAAGCGAAACGGGTTCGGCCCTGGCTACTATTTGGATGGGAGACCCCCAAGGAAGTCTGGGGCCGTGACGCAGAGGCGGACAAGGGCAGATCACCTCTGGATGTCTCCTGCCTTGAAAACTGAACAGGGTTGCCGTACAGCTTGATGGCACTTTCCATCACCACATGCAACTGAATATACCCTCTTCCCCAGTTTTATACTGTAGGTTCCTTGGGGCAAGGAGACATTTTTTTCTGGTTCTTACTCTACAAAGCACCTCGTCACAGTGGCTGCAACCAGATGCCGGAGCAAACTGAGGCCTGCTCAGACCAGGCATGAACACGGCACGTCCGCTGCACCTGCAAGGTCCTTCTCACTCGGCACCTCGCCTCGCACAAAGAGCCCGGCGGGAAATTGCCGGCTGGATCGAGCTCCGACTTCCTGCGGTGCCAAAGTGCCCTTGGTGAACTGGCATTTGTTTGTCCCTCACAAACTAGGGTGCTTCACTGGGATCCCACTGGGAGACTTACAACCCAAGTTTGTGGGGAGAAAACAAACTCCAACTAATCCAGGCCCTTGATCAGTGAAGAGCTGAGCGGGAGGGAAGGCAGGAGGGGCACTGCTGATCGGCACAGACAGACCTCTGCCGTGACACCGGAAGGAGACCTCCCTTCCTTGAACGGCAACCGTTCCCCTCAGATTGCGAAAGGCCGGTGCTTAGGAGGGAGCTCTGACCACTACTTCACACGTGGGTTATGAATTATTGTAGGTGACCACACGGAAGACACTTGTGGCTTTTGCCAGGTACAGTTAAGAGTGGGACGTGTGACTGAGTCAGGGTGGGGAAAACGGTTTGATGAACTCACACACACACACAGACCCCATAACAGGGAGCACAGAGGCTTGCACTGGTGTGGGTAAACAGAAGAAGAAGAAGGAGGAGGAGGAGGAGGAGGAGGAGGAGGAGGAGGAGGAGGAGGAGGAGATTGGATTTCTACCCCGCCCTTCACTTGGAGTCTCAGAGCAGCTTACAATCTCCTTCCCCTTCCCCTCCTCACAACAGACACCCTGGGAGGTAGGCGGGGCTGAGAGAGCTCTGACAGAAACTGCTCTTTTTCAAGGACAGCTCTTGTCAGAACTACGGCTTGCCCAAGGTCATCCAGCAGGTGCAAGTGGAGGGGTGGGGAATCAGACCCGGTTCTCCCAAATTAGAGTCCATGCACTTAACCACCATACAAAACTACACTACATATATTACAGTCCTTCACGTTCTTATTTCCTGCTGTGCTACCATTTCAGAGAATAACAACAGCTCCCCAGAAGAAGCGCTTCTGCAATGGCACTTGGGCGTTCATTGTTAAAGCGAGTTGTCCTGTTACCTGCGTAAGTGTCGGGCACATAGTCCTTCACCTCGATGTAGACGAACAAGGCCGGCAGGGTGAGGGACAGGTTCCTCTCATTCCTCAGGGAGATGTAGTGATAGCCTGGAACAGGAGGAGGACAACCATGGAGAGCGCGTCTACGGCCCATGGCTAGCAGGATGCACACAGATGGCTGAGCAGCCACACGGAGAGACGCGGGATCCCTTCACGGACGCCACTCAGGGAGGCCCTGAGCTCAGAGACAACCCCCTTTCTCAGGGGACCGAGAGCGCAAACCTCTCAGGTGGCAGGCCTGGAGGAGATGGGTTTCCACTTTGGAGACAGATTGGGGGGCGGGATGCAGGATGACCATTGGCCAGGATGGGGCAGAGGCATTGCTCCTGCCACGAGAGGCCTTGGGGGGGGGCACCAGCAGAGACCAGGAGAGAGGAGAACCATCGGCTGCCCCAAGGAAGGGGCCATTGACAAATGGAACAGGGGCAAAGATTTCCGTATTCGAGATGTCGGCAGACCTGGACCGCTCAGGACGGCCCGATCTCGTCTCAGATCTCGGAAGCTAAGCGGGTTTGGCCCTGGTGAGCACTGGGACAGGACAGGAGACCTCCGTGCAAGTCCGGGGCCGCCACACAGGGGCAGGTGGTAGGAAACCACTTCCGAATGACATCTTCTGCCCTGACCCACAGGACAAAGCCCCTCTGGCCCTCCCTTGCCTTGAAACCCCTCCCGAGGGATCCCCGAAAGGCAATGGTGACTTGGTGGCAGATAAAGATAATATCATATATATCTCCAATGCTCCCTCTAAGCTGTGGAGTCCTGTGAGCAAAAATGCTGCTTTGTGAGCTACCAGCATTAAAGTTGTGACCGAGTGATTTGGCTAGTTCGCTCTGGAGCCCTCCTTCCTGAGCTGACAAAAATGTGTGAGCCAGAAGCTAAAAAACTGTGAGCTGGCTCACACCAACTCAGCTTAGAGGGAACGCTGTCTACGACTGGCTGTCAGTATGAGTCGGGGTGCTGCATTCAGTCCCACGGATAGTGGGCAGGTCAGAAATAACCAGCAAGACACCCCCCTGATCACTGGAGGCCAAAGGCACTGCTGGAACCCTCCACAGCTTTTAGCAAGCCCCGACTTCACCTCTTCATCCACACTTAGCCGCTTCTTGTTTTCCTCTTTAAAGATTAAAAAGTTGGGATCCTGTCACAGCCCCCGAACACTCTACCCCCGCCCCCGAGGAGGAGGAGGAGGAGGAGGAGGAGGAGGGGGTGGTGGTGGAGGCACCGCCCTACGGAAGAGCAGCGCCGAGAGGAGAGCCAGGCAGGGCGGCCACAGCAAGGGAGGAGCAGGCAGGAGGAAGAGGAACAACCCGCACACGCTCCCTGTGGTGGAAGAAGAGCCTCTTTGCGAGGAAGAGCTTGCTCGGGGGTAGGAGCTGGGAGACGGCAAGCGGGAGTGGCTAGGGAAGGGGAGAAAGGGAAGGGGAGAAAGGGCCCCAGCTGGTGGAGGTGGGGGGAGGCGAGGCCCGTAGCCACAGTGGGGCACCTCGGGGCTAGGCCCCCCTGACTTACTGGCAAGGCCCTCTGCGACTCCCCATCCAGCCCCCAGGGCCTCCCAAGCAGCGGCAGGTGCAGGGAAGGAGCCGGGTATTCCTTTCATTCGATTAGCCAGAGCCTCCTAAGGAATCTATACCCCCCCCGACTTAAGGAATCCTGGCTACGGGCCTGGGGGAGGCCACTGGCTGGCAGCCAGGAAGAAGCTGTTGGAAAGGAGTGGGGAATCAAACCTGGTTCTCCCAGATCAGAGTCCGCCCACTTAACCACATACACCAAAGAGCCTGAGGAACTGGGAGAGGGAGCCAGGCTGGGAAGGTGGCCCAGCACGGCACCTGCCCTCCTACAGCCTACTGTCACTCATGCTCCGAGCATGGAGAGTGGGGGGGAGTTACTTCCATGCCTGGGGCAGGCTCTGTGTCCCTGAGTGATTCCCCCTCCCCACAGTCTGAGCTGGACACTGGCCGTCCTCCAAGATCCTCCCCCACGCATCTTGAGCGGCCCCAAGCGCGGGCTTCCTGGGAAGCACAGCCGGCACGCCTGTTTTGATGTTATGCTTCTGCGCCGCCTGTTCTTTGTGGTTGTATTTTTTTTTCCATTTTTTAACCTTGTTTCAATTTCTGCTATAAGTTGTCTTGAGGATCCTGTGCAGGGTAAAAGGCTGTGGCCAGGGAAACTGTTTTAGATAAATAACAAAATAGATTTTTCAGCCACAGTGAATTTCAATTACAATTCAGTTGCAGTGAAAAACATGAACAAAGGAGGGCACTCGCAGGGTGTTGCGGCCTGCCCTCCAAGAGTTTGTTCTCCAGAACTCCAACCCGTGAGGTGTGGAAGAAGTTTTCGGGCACGGTGCGTAGCCGTATTTTTAAAAAATCTCTGTCGTTGCTACTGGGAAGAATGCCGTGGGAATCTAGTCAAGAGAGTTATTGAAAGCCAGGCGTTATACCAATTTCCCTACAATCAGGGCTCTTTTTGTAGCAGGAACTCCTTTGCATATTAGGCAACACCCCCCCCTGATATAGCCAGTCCTCCCAGAGCTTAGAGTAGCCCCTGTAAGAAGACCTCTGTAAGCTCTGGGAAGATTGGCTACATTAGGGGGGGTGTTGCCTAACATGCAAGCATGTAGTAGTCGTTCCTGCTACAAAAAGAGCCCTGCCTACACTAATCATGCCTACAGGAGGGAAGACGGCCGGGTGCAGCCCCATTTCATTGGAACTCGAAAGCAAGGCAGGGCGGGTCCTTCGAAGGGAGACCACCAAGGAAGACTGTGTGGAGGCAGGCCATGGCCAACCACCTCTGCCTCTCAGTGGCCTCGAAAGCCCTTCTTGGGGCTGCTGTACGTCAACTGCGACGGGATGGCTCTTCACACAACCACACACACACAGAGTTACGGACACAATTCTCCAGCATCCCTTGTCTGTTAAAGCCCATTGGGAAAGAAGGTTATCTGTGACGAGAGGGGGCTACAGGCACGGCAAGGAAGGCAGAGGTCTTCTGCAAACATTTGGTTCTCCAGATGCAACTGCTTGGCGCGCACGGGTGTACCCAGGTCCTCAGACGGAGCATAGTTCAGCATCTGAGGCACGCAGGTGGCCTGCCTTTGCTCAGGTGTGTCCCACGGGCTTCGCTCAGTGCTCTGGGGGCCAGTTGCTCCCGGGACGCCTAGGCTAGCTCACCTGGGCGGATCGCTGAAACCGGCAGGATCCGGTGGCCAATGAACTTCCCTCCTTCTTCGTAGACGGCTATCCGGAGGCACGCCAGCGAAGGCAGAACCACCTAAAGGGAAGGCAGGACTCCGTTTCACAGCAGGAACAAGACGGGCACATGAGCTAGAGAACCCCCCCCCCTTTAACATCCACGTGAATTCAGACCCCGCTGGCTCAGTGCCCATTCCCGGGCAGGTCGGTCCTCTTCCCCGTCTCCCCCTGTTGCTGGACGGTGGCTCTGCTCTAACAAACCGTAGGGGGGTCCCAGTCGAGGCCAGCGGCCGGCCCAAGCCCTTCTGCCTAACGCTGGCTCAGGGGACCGCCTGCCAGACTCCTCACAGCCAGCTGGCACAGGGCTGGGAAACGGGGAAACTGGGAAACTGGGAAACTGGGGTGGGAATAGGAAGGCACCGGTCCTGAATCCTCACATCCATCAGCCGCCTCTGTGCGTGCCACAGGCTTTTTGATATGGTGCTTTGTGGGAGCGAAGAGCGGAGCCATTTCAGAGACTGTTAAGAAACGGGAGATAAAAAAGCCGAGGCCAACACTGATCAGTAGCTTAGCTACTGATCTTGCCCTCCGGTTGAAGAATTACTGCAAGATTCTGCTGACGGAGCCTGTTGGTGAAACACGGCGGTAATTTCTCTTTTTAAAACTTTAACTGAGTAATGAAATATATTGTACCTGATTTTGCACCATCGGCCTTATTATTATCTCCCGTGACGGGTGTGGACTCCCCCCCCCCGTTCTTGACATCTAAGATGCTGGCAATGTATACAAGACAGGACGGTCCTCACGATTTTAGTGTCCTGCTTCTTTTACGGAAGCTGCAGGAGATATTGCTGTTCATATTTGCAAGTCAAACTCTGCTCAGGTGGGGAGGCCCTCTGGGTCTGACGCAACAGAACAAAGTTTCAGTCCAGTGGCTGAAACAGAACAAACTTCCCGTCCAAAAGTTTCGGTCCCGTAAGACCACCAGAGTTTTATTCGGGGTATAAGTTTCCGTGCGCACGCACACTTCTGCAGATGCCTCTGAAGCAGGGCCGCCGGCTCCAGGTTGGAGAACCCCTGGGGATTTGGGGGTGGAGCCCGGGGAGGACGGGCCCCCCCTCAGTGGGGCACAAGGCCACGCAGTCCCCTCTCCAATGCATCCAATTTCTCCAGCACATCCAATCTCTGCAGTGTAAAGACGAGCCGTAATACCGGGGGATCCCCAGGTCCCACCTGGAGGGCTGGCACCCCTGATCTGAAGGCAGCGTGCCTGTGCACAGAGGCTCACACCTCGAATTAAATTTTGTCAGCCTTAAAGGTGCCCGGCTGGACTCCGGCTTTGTTCTGCTCTACTCAGCTACTCCGGTGTGTGAATCGGATACAGTGAGATCAGATGTGCAGAGCGGGTCTGCCGTACATTTTTGTTTGTTCAGTAACCCTGTCCTAATTATCAGGAAAACACCAGTGGCAGGTTGGGCCTTCTGTATTTGCTCAGTTTTCTCATCTGTTGTTGGAGAATGACAACCTTTGCCTTCCTGGAGTGCACTTTGCCTGCACCTGTACAAGCGAAACAATTAGGAAGCCACATTTCCTGCTGTTGCGCAAGGCAAGGACTTTGATGGGCCCTGCTCTCGGCCACAAGGACAGAATTCTGTCACGTATATTTCCCATGCAAACTGAGTAGGCAACATTTCTATTTTCAATTGGAGGACAAACATTTTTGCCTTTTAAAGGTCATGTTAAGTACCTTAACTCATTGCAAAACTCCCTAAACATACAACAGTATTATGGAAGAGCTGACTTTTGACCTCACCTACAGTATTGTGTTCAGTTTTGGGCACCAACATTTAAGAAGGATGTAGACAAGCTGGAACGTGTCCAGAGGAGGGCAACGGAGATGGGGAGGGGTCTGGAGACCAAGTCCTACGAGGAAAGGGTGAAGGAGCTGGGTCTGTTTAGCCTGGAGAGGAGACGACTGAGAGGGGATATGAGAACCATCTTCAAGTACTTGAAGAGCTGTCACGTAGAGGATGGGGCGGAGTTGTTTTCTCTTGCCTCAGAAGGTCGGACACCAGAACTAATGTTTTGAAATTAAACCAGAAGTGTTTTCCACTAAACATTACGAAGAACTTCCTGACAGTCAGAGTGGTTCCTCAGTGGAACAGGCTTCCTCGGGAGGAGGTGGGGGGCTCTCCCTTCTTGGGAGGTTTTCAAACGGAGGCTGGATGGCCCCCTCTGACAGCAATGCGGATTCCGTGAACTTGGGCAGATCATGAGAACGGAGGGCAGGAAGGGCTGCCTCGGTGCTTAGTTCTTGTGGCCCTTCCTGACGCCCAGGGAAAGGCTGATCGCCACTTTGGGGTCAGGAAGCCATTGTTCTCCGGGCCATTGTTCTCTGGGATCCTGGAGGGTTTTTTTGTCACCTTCTGGGTGTGGAGCAGGGGTCACTGGGTGTGTGTGTTATGTATGTGTGTTATGTGTGTGTGTGGGGAGGTATTTTTGAATTTCCTGTATTGTTCAGGGGGCTGGTCTAGATGATTCTGGAGGTTCCTTCCCACTCTATGATTCTATGTTTATTTATTTATATTTATTTATTAGTTCCATCTGTACCCCACCCTCCCTGCGAACAAGCTCAGGGCGGCTGACATTAGTTGGGACCAGGTACCATAAAATCCATATAAAATCCACATGTTGCTTTATAACGTCCACAAAATCCACATAAAAGCCACATAAAATCCACTGGCAGGTTCTTAACTCAGATTCTTAACTCAGCCCTGTGGCCTCAGTTGCTTAAGGCTGCTATTGTTGGAAGGGAAACCTTTCTCCCCCAGGGCATCCAGATGCTGGCTTATTCTGATAAACTGAAATGGCAAGTTATCTTATGGAAGGATTCCTTTTTTGCCAAATTTGCAGGTTGGAGACGATGCAGGGTGTGAGCTTTGCTTTTTGGGAAAAGTGCTGCCCTTTCCCAGATTGCTTGGGACAGACACTGCCAGTCTGGGCAAAATGGTTGACCCGTTCAGAGTGAGGGCACTGCCTCCTGAACTTCTAAATGTTTTTGTAATACTATTGTACAGCTACATCTAGTGGGATATGCGGCACTGTCATCACACCAGTTCGGCACAATAAGGGCAAGACGCATGACTGGTACTCTGAACTGGCTTTGTGACATCAGGTAGCCAAATCCGACTGACTTTGCAGTGTTGTCACAAAGTCAGTTCAGAGTGAAGACATGAAGCCCTGGGTTTGCAAAACTGTGATTTAGGGAAAAATTACATAAGGAACACACCCAAAGCTGGGGAACAAGTAAAATTGGGTTCAATCGATGTGCTGTGAGCCACCACTCTGAATCAAGGGCACTACCAAAAATACATACATGAAAATGATTTCATCAATTATTGGTATTAATACTTATCAGGTATACAAAATCTGGACTGTACTGCAACATTAATTGCTGTAAAGTTTACCTCTTCATTTTAAAGAGTTTTTAAAATGCAGTTTAATTATTAAGATATAAATCCCAGTAGAAAGTCCATCACATAGTTTCCAAAATCTGCCTACGGCACACTCTACTCTATTCCATTGAAACAACCTTTTCTTCTTGCTGCAGAAACATTTTCCTGCTTTTAAAAGCATGCACATCTTGTAACATAGGGAAGCCTTTCTAAGAGGCATTACTAAATGTCAAGCCCTGAATTAAACAATACTAAGACAGGAATGTTTCACGATTAATATACTTCCCGGGGGACCGATCTTTCTGTTTGCTTTCTACTTCACCTGGCTCCTTTTATCATCTATCTAGCAAAAGTCTGTTGTTATTACAAAACTATTCCACACACAATTAAACTGAACACACAAAATACTTCAGGCATGAATGAGACTTCTCAAACTGTTATTTAACAAGGTTTTCACTAACCAAGTTCAAGTAAAGGTAATTATTTTACAATACAAAGCAAATAGAGATAGCTGACTTCCTGCCCTCCTCCGTAATGTCTTACCTTTGTTTGCCCTTTTGTCTTGGTAAATGTACTTTTCCCCAGCGGCTTTTAATAAACTTCATGTTCCTAACTACCGACTCAGCTGCTCTAAATCTCTTTCATAACAAAAGGGGAAATGCCTAGAAACTCTCTTGACTTAAGACCGTGCTGTATAGAGTTTTAAAGTCCAGAGAAGTTCTATTTTTACCACGTTCCTTTCCTCTTCAGAAAGTACTCACTCCACCATCCGAAAAGTGAAATCCACAGGGCTGTGATGTTGCTTCCGAAAAAGCTTTGCCACCAGACAGTGATCCTACTGCTTGCCCTATCCTATTATTTTTTACTTTCCTGCAGTTTAACCACTATAGGACTAGCATAGATCACATTTTTACTACTATTTTCCATGATATCTCTAAGCTGATCTTCCAAACCAGCTACAGGGTCAAGCAAATGACTGTTTAAGTGACGTCCTAATCAAGCTGGCTGCTGCTGCTTCGCTATTTCGGTCTAAGGAAATACTGGTCAAAGAAGCCTTCTGTCTTCCTTTGCTCTGCTCTTGGTGGCGATCAATGTGTTCTGGAAAGCTGAGTGACCCGCTATTCAAGAACAAGGTCTGAGTCCAGCCAGGCACCTTCCAGACCAACAGAGTTTTATCCAAGGTACAAGCGTTAGTGTGCAGATCTCCAAGGTATAAGCTGACAACCAGAATTAAACTTTGCTGGTCTTAAAGGTGCCAGTCTGGACTCAAAATTTTGTTCTGCTGTTTGAGACTGACACATCTACCCACCTGCATCTATCTACCTTATTCAAGAGACGACATTTACACTGTTTCTCATATAGAGACACTGATATTATGAAAGAGAATAATTACTCCATTTTCCTTGTTCTTTATCGCTCGTAACAAAGTAGTTCTGTCTCATTTCATTCCCTCTAAAATACGCTGTCCTGAACTACTTGTTCAGAATGCCTCTGGTCTCTCCCAGGTATTCCTTCAGTCCAGTCGCCAGGCACATCTTTGAAAGGTTCTGAGCAATTTTCCCCCCAACGGGAGACATTGTCCGTGTGGCTAATCAACTGTTCAGCTATGCAAAATGGGAGCTCTCTTATCTGAGCTACGTGACTGGCTCGGCGGTGCGGTCACATTGCCATTTGTGCAAACACTGGCAACGTTCTGAATGGGCTTTGTGACATCGTTGTGTCGCCAAATCCAGCTGGCGAGGATCAGGGAGCTACAAAGGGGATTATGTTAAAAGTGCACCAGAGCACCTGCCGAGGGGCCCAGGACAGCAGCAACGAGTATCAAACAAGCCTGGGAAAGCAGGCATTTGGGCGAGATCTGGGGGTGCAAATACCTGAACCTTTGGGGGGTGAGTATTAGTGTCTTGTGTGTATGTGTGTGGTGTGGGTGTGCCTGGAAGTCATGGTTGACCACTGGTGACCTCTACTGGTGCTTGAACTTTTCAGAGAGGTGGCTTGCCATCACCTGCCTTTGTGTCCCAGCCCCGGTATTCCTTGGAAGTCTCCCTTCCAAGTACTTGCCTGGGTCGGCCCTGCTTAGCTTCCGAGATCTGATGAGGTTGGGCTGGCCGGGGCTGTACAGGTGAGGGCAATATTTGACCATTTGACACAGCCCTCCACCTTCGCCACAAGGGTTGAGCCTGTCTAGCCTATGACAGCATGGTGCTGGGGAGGGCAGCAGTGGGAGGGCTTCTGGTGTCCTGGCCTCGCTGCTGGACCTCCTGAGGGCACCTGGTGTTTTTGGCCACTGTGTGACAGAGAGTTGGACTGGATGGGCCATTGGCCTGTTCCAACATTGGCTTCTCTTATGTTCTTATGTTCTAAGGGATGCTCTGTATTCTTGGTGCTTGGGGGGTCAACAGTGGGAGGGTTTCTGGTGTCCTGGTCCCACTGGTGGACCTCCTGAGGGCACCTGGTATTTTTGGCCATTGTGTCACACAGAGTGTTGGACTGGATGGGCCACTGGCCTGATCCAACGTTTGGCTTCTCTTATGTTCTTACGTTCATAGCAGGCCCTTCAGGAGCCCCAAGTTCTGAAGCCTTTTTCTTATCTGCACCACTGCAAATTAAATATGACAGCAAACATTAATTAGAGAGGGTATCTTTAATTTCTCCTAGGATTAATCTACCCTCATGTAAATATATCCCAAACTCAGTTAGGTGAATTGGTGAGTGCTAAATTTGTTACTGGATTAATACCAGGTGATGGGAATGTATCTGGGCAGGTGCCTCTAAGGGAGAGTTTATGAGCCCTGCCCCACCCAGCTTCGCAGGCCGCTCACAGCCACACTTCTCCTCCCCAACGCCTTCTCTTATCTGTCCTTTCTTCTCCCCCTTCTCTCTGAGGGCTGCCTCGTTTGCCTCTTTCTTTGGGTCATCACTGCGGCAACCCCAACGTCCTCCTCCTCCTCCTCCTCCTCGGCTTCTCAGACACTCTTGACATCCCCTCCTTGGGGCACCGTCTCCTCTGCATTCCCTTGGCCCCCAGGCAATCCGCTTTCTCCCTCCTACTTTAAGAAACTGTACTAACGATCATGGAATTGTTTTTAGATGATTTTATGGTGTTTTGTTTTTATCTATGTCTGGCTTGTGAGCTGCCCTGAGCCTCCATTGTGGGGAGGGAGGGGAATAGATATGATTGATAAATAAATAATAAACACTTCCCCCTGGCTTCTTGGGGAAGCCATCTGTTGCCCTGCATTATCAAAGTTCCTCAAATCTTCAAGTGGCTGTAAACTAAGAGGGCATGGCCCCGAAATGCCCCTCCGTGGCTCTGGGCCGGAGTGCCACACTGTCAGTCCCGAATCAGCGCCCAGAATCAGTGGGTGGGCTACACGGGGCCAACCAACTGAAGTTTCATGTGAGTGGAACGGAGGTGCCGTCGAATTCCGCTGGCCTGAGAGAAGCAGCACTGAGCGTACTGGGAGGGGCTGTATTGCCTCCGGAACCTCACATTCGCATTCCGGGGATACCTCTTGGATCCGGTGTTGATCTTACATAGCCGAGTGAGGAACGGTGAGCGGCAGAGCTTCAGTTAGCATGCTACCTGCCGCCTTGCCTGGGAGAAAAGAACCCGGCTGCAGGTTCTCATGCCTTAAAGACACCCAGATCGGATGATGGCAGCAGCCACGAGGGTGCCGATGAGCCTATGGGCTGCCTGGAGCGCATGAGTGATTTCATGCCACGTCACGGGTTGCTGGTCACGTTCCTGGCCCAATTTTAAAGTGGACTGAGATCATGGCCTCAAAAAGGATATCTCTCCCCCATATGAAGCGACCCAGAAACTTGGAGAGGGTTTTCAGAGCCTTTCTTTGTGACCTCCCACCACCTACGGCACCACTGTGGTGTGAAACTAGTGTGCCATTTACGGAACTCCTGTCTCTCTTCAGTGCTGGCTTTCGGATTCAGCCTTGGGGCCGTGCCCACCTGAGGGGTGCAGAATAATGCTGCTGCTCAACCCGGCATTTTGTGTGGGTGGATGTTCCCTTCCATTAATATATATATATATATATCTGCTAGCTCTTTACACGGCTTATTTTATTTTATGGGTGGTTTTTACCTTAGTGGCTGTTTTAACCTTTGGTGTAAGCCGTCCAGTGGATGGAAGACCAGTTGTAACTCATTTATAATCCACACCTATGAATTCCCATTGCAGTCTATATGGAAACACGGGCCAAGGACGGGCAACCCCTGGCATAGTAAGAGCAATGCCCCCGCCACACCCCCACTTGCCGCTTCCAAGTGTTTGACAAAAACAGTGTTTGTGTGTGTGTGTGTGGGGGGGGGGGAATCCCTTGTTTCCAAGTCCCCTTTTATCTTTCGCCTCTTATTCTCTTTCTTAATTCATTAAGCATCAGCCACTCGCCTCCAAAAAGGTCCTATTAATTCAGTGTTAATATAAGCGACGGCAACTATCACCTCGGTGCGTGTGTCTTTGGGAGTCTGAAGATCCTGACGTGAAATAGTAATAAGGGGCATGTAAGTCTCCCAAACAGATCAGCCCAGCTCCAATGAAACCAAGAGACTTTTGCTAATTTCAGCTGGAACAGGAGAAAAGTGGGCAGTGTTTTGTGGAGGGCAGAGAAGACGACATTCTTTAACTTGGGGCCCCCGGACCGAAGGACGCCCGCCTGGCCTCACCCAGGGCCGGGGCTTTCTCTGTCCTGGCCCCAGCCCGGTGGAACCTGCTCCCTGTTGAGACCAGGGCCCTGCGGGATCTCTGTCAATTCCGCGGGGCCTGCAAGACGGAGCTGTTCTGCCAGGCCTTTGGCTGAGGCACCCATTTATGGCCTCCCCGAGGTTGTTGTCTCCCGTCTGTCAACCATTTAATGGCCACTGACAACTGGACTTTAACTCATTGTACCATCGGGCCAGAACTTTATAGCCAACTGACACTGTTCTGAGCTGTACCCATTGTTTTAATTGGTATAATGTTTTATCGTGTTTTAATGTTTAATGTTTTAAACTGAAATTGTATTTGTTCTAATGATGTTACCCGCCCTGAGCCCGCATGCGGGATGGGCAGGGTATAAATGCAAATAATAATAATATAATAATAACTTCCTCTGGACAGCCACGAGAAAGGGAACTGACCTTCTTAAACACGACGACTTCGTCTTCCCACACGGGATTCACAGCATTGCCTTGGGAGGTCTTGGTCTTGAGAGCTTTCCGCCTCGTGTCCACTGGCAGGCCAAACATGTCCACTTCCACATAAGTCCCAACTTTTTTATCAGACAAGAACTGTCCGGAAATGATCTGAAAAATCCAAGATTTGGGCATCGGGATCAACAGTGACAGGTAGATAAAGTATTAATTGTGAACCTAGCCCGTACAGCCGTATGGCGCACACGAGTGTGGCTCCGGGAGGCGTTGCTTAGTTGGACTTGGTCTCCTCCCACGGAAAGAGTCACCACCAGCTTTCCCTTCAGCCTTGTGGTGACTCTTCTTGAAAGGCTGCAATTGCACCCACCCCGGCCGTCCTGTCTTCCCTTCCCCTCTCAGTGGAGCTGCCAATCTGCTGAATGGGTACCCCACACAAAGGCCCCCAGGGTCATGGTCATGCTGGTGACCCCACATGCTCACGAAGCAGCAGTGTGGGGCTGGCAGCTTGCTGACCCAAGGGCCCAGGCTGCAGTGAATTAACTAACCTACATCAGTCTCTGAGCATTGCTGCTAAACAGCCCTGCGGGCCCCTGTATGAAACAACGTTATCGAACTCCACTTGCACACTTAACGTGGCAAATTAATTGACTTGTTCTTCCACAGGCGAAAATCACGGAGAAGAGATTAAGTAACTGAAAATACAATCTCCATGTTTTCTCATAAAGTAAAAATAAAATGTCTATCTTCAGCCAAAGCTTTAAATAGCTCAGTTGAGAAGGCCCAACTTGCAATAAGAGTTTTTAGTTCTGTTCTTTCCTTCCTTCCCGCTCCATTTGGTTTGAATATCTCTCCAGGGTCCAGCCGAGCCTGGAACAAGAACTTGGAGAGTTTTCCTCAAACACGAGAGGCGGGCCTGGCCACTTCAACTGGCGCTCACTTACAGCCAGGGCCGGCCCCAGGTGTTTTTGCACACTAGGCAAGAACACCTTCTGGCGCCACCCCCCCCCCCCACCAAGGCAAGGACCAAGGAAGGGAAGGAGATTTAAACCCCCTTCCCTTCCATCTGAGTGCTGGCTTGCTGGGTGCCCCGCAGCCAGGGGGTTAAACCCCCATCTCTTCCGTCTAAGTGTCGGCAAGCCAGGGAAGAGGAGGGTTTTTTTGGCGGGGGTTTTGGTGGGGGTGGGGGGCTTTTGGCACCCCTAAGGGCTGGCAGGAGGGCCTGGCATAATCTGGTCCATGGGGTTGCGAAGAGTCGGAATCGACTGTGCGACTGAACAACAACAACAACAAGGGCTGGCACGCTCTAGGCAGACACCTAGTTCGCCTAGTGAGTGAGCCGGCCCTACTTACAGCAACAAGCCTGGCTGCGAATGGCCCAACATAGCCGGTTTGTGGCAGGGGCTGAAGAGGGGTCAGGAGGCCTCCCCACTGTTGGGCTGACGGTGGTCAAAGGCAGGGGCCTCAGGTGACTGCTCTGGCCAGCCAACATCAGCCGTGGGCCGGGCCAGGGAAGCGCGGGGAGTTTTTGGCTGGCTCTACACAAGGGTGACACAGAGCCCACCTGGCTCAATTTAAAGTGTGCTGCTCAGAGGCAGTGTGATTCTTGCTAGGGTCCCCACCCACCCACCCACTCACTCACCCGCCCACCTTCCCTCCCTCCCTGGGATTTGGGGTCTCTGTGTGTATAGATACTTTAACTGTCACAGGTGGGCAGTTCTGCACATCTGGGCGGATCCTTTGGGAGGAGAAGGGCATGCGTATCCGCCTCCCCCTCCTTTGGGGACTCCCTCATGGGGTCTGGGGGTTTGAGCCACCACACGGTATGCCCAGCTCAGGGGCTGTGCCTCAGGTTTCGAATGGTAGCACTCAGCAGCAGCCACCCTTGTGATACCAGTAACATTTGCCACTCCCAGGTTTCCCCCAGCAGACGGGCTGTGGGACGGTTTCTATCGAGCGGCGGGCAGGTCGTTCAATTGGCCAGGGTCTGCCCCTGTGCTTCATGAGTGCTCCTTGGCCTGTAATCAACAAAAACTGTGGCCTGTTCTTTATTGCAAAATATTGTGGTTGTGTGTCCGTGTTCTCCGCAAGACCTCTCCTCAGTAAGCCCTGGGCCTGCCATCCTTTACCGTTATGGCTCACTAGTTTCTGCACAAGGGACCTGGAACTTGCTCAGGAGGTGTCCCGCTCTAAGGCAACACACTTTAAGATTAGCATGACTTGGGATCCCGGATTCACAGGCACTCTGAATCGCACACTTGCATAATGTTGTCATTAAGGCAGCACACTCCACCCTCATCTGCAAGGTCCTGGTTTTATATCTTCTGGTGACGATGGCTAATATAATCACGGGCAGACCTTGGAAAAATGCAGCTGTCCTCTGTGAAGGTCAAGGGGTCATGTAATTTGCTATATACCGGCGGTGGTGGGAAAATACCAGTGTTGTTTGGGACCAGTTCAGCCCGACTGATTCTCACTGGCTTGGCTTGCAATCTGCAAGGTGTGCAGCTGAACCAGATGGCACAGTTGGACCAGGGCCCTAGTCAACAGTCCTCCCTTGATGCACGGGGAATACCTGGCATTACCTTTGGAGGCTGTAGGGCTCCATAAGACAGAAATCTTCTCTGAGTTCATCTCAGTAAAGGGGGAAGCGGCTGGGATGGTTTAGTGTTTTGTTCCTAAATAGTTAAGAGATGCTTCTAAATTATTTCTCCACTTTTATTTTGGTGGAGAAAAAGAAATTCAGAACCGGTGACATGTTACCACCTCAGTTTCCCCAAATGGGGACGCTTCAATAGGCAAAGGGATACTGGTGATGCGGCTGTTCTCCAAGTGAGAGACGGTCTGCAGGGGTATTTTTGCAGGTTTCTTGGATCAGCCCCGACAGAAATGCCAAACTACAATTTAAACCCCCACTGAATTACAATTGTAGCTTGAGGCTTGGGACAGAACTATCTCGGAGGCAGAAAAATCCGATATGCTTGTACTAGCCAACTAACTGGGGGTGTCAGCTTTCATGCCGGAATTAAATGCCCAGAATTAAACTTTGGTTGGTCTTCAAGGTGCCCGACTGGACTCAAAGTTGGTTCTGCTGCTTCAGACCAACACGGCCGACCTCCACCTGAATCTATCAACTTGACCAGTTCCTCTTTGGCCTCGCAGGACTGCATTCCACTCGCTCTACTGCCAAAGCATCACTGGTGCTTCAGGAGGGGCTTTATTCTGGGGGGGGGGTTTCGTGTGTTGAGCATCACATCCTCACCCTTCGGAGGTCCCCTTTGCCCTGGCAGCTGAGATGGGGTTCTGCCACACTGGCAGGTACGACAGGCGATGACGGTAGACCCCGAGGGAGCCTGGGAACACGGGCACCCCCAGAGAAGTGTGTAGAGGGCTGCCTCTTCCAGCCTTCTCTGCTCCTCTCTTCCCACCATGGGGATAACTGCTGCTTTCCTCTTGAGTAGATAGATGTGCAAGCATGATCGTCCCCTGGTCATGAATTTCACATACTTAACAAGGAAAACCCACTTCAATTTACACATTGCATAGCCTCTGCAATTACTTGGGCCTGAAAATTCACTTTGCTCTTTAAAGTTCAGGGCAAGTATATTGCAGAACTTATCCAGGAGCAACAGCCTACATACCTTCACCGACAAAGTGTTGGCCACGATTCCATCCACGATCCCCTCTGCAAATGGGTCAAACTGTTTGTCTGGTCTCCTCATGAACTCCGGTTTTAATCTGTAGCCACTTTTGCCGTTATATTCATACATCCCCATGTTTATTTGCATAGACAAATCTAAGCCACAAAAACAAGATAACGTAAGTGGAGTGTGAGCAGAAACAAATGCTGCAGTTCCATAAGAGTTCCACGGTGTCCCGGCACACTGGCCACAGAACCAACCCCGGTCTCCACCCGCGTCCTCCACACTTCAGGGCTCACCGTCACACAGGACATTTCTGACCTCACATGAGTCACTCTATCTTACCCTGGATACATATAACGGCTGTTTCTCAGGAGGCTATGGACACAGTTCTTAAGAACATAAGAGAAGCCAAATGTTGGATCAGGCCAGTGGCCCATCCAGCCCCACACTCTGTGTCACACAGTGGCCAAAAACACCTGGTGCCCTCAGGAGGTCCACCAGAGCAGCCAGAACTCCAGAAGCCCTCCCACTCTTGCCCCCAAGAACATAAGAGAACATAAGAGAGCACAAGAGAAGCCAATGGCCCATCCAGTCCAACACTCTGTCACACAGTGGCCAAAGATACCAGGTGGGTGCCATAAGGAGGTCCACCATAAGAACATAAGAGAAGCCAATGTTGGATCAGGCCAATGGCCCATCTAGTTTAACACTCTGTGTCACACAGTGGCCAAAGATACCAGGTGGGTACTATCAGGAGATCCACCAGTGGGGTGAGGACACTAGAAGCCCTGCCACTGTTGACCCCCCCAAGCACCAAGAATACAGAGCATCACTTGCCCCAGACTGAGAGTTCCTATCTATACCTTGTGGCTAATATCCATCAATGGACCTCAAGCACCAAGAAGACAGAGCATTACTTGCCCCAGACAGAGTCTTCCATCTATACCTTGTGGCTAATAGCCATTGATGGACCTCTGCTCCATACGTTTATCTAATTCCCTCTTGAAGCTGTCTATGCTTGCAGCTGCCACCACCTCCTGCGACAGTGAATTCCACGTGCTAATTTCTTTTTAGGTGAAGAATGTGTTGATGACAAAGCAAGAATTACTGAGATTGCACAACTGATCTTCAGTTTGTACACCGTGTATGTCTATTGAGGTATACCTATAACTGCTGGTGGGGCCCAGTGTATTGGGGGAATGAGCGCTTTGTTTTCCCCCAGTGTCTGCCTAAATCAGGTCCTGAGTGGTGGAAAATGCGCCGCCATGACCCTCCGATTAGCATGGGGACTAAAAGGGACATGGTAAGCACCATTCTGTGGAGATGGTGGGGGTCACACCGGACTCTCTTTTCTGAGTGGGAGAATGGTCCTCCAAGCCACTCTGTAGGCATCCAAGCCACAACGGCCTGTGGTCAGGAGTGGATGCTCTGCCCACAGGGTGGTGGATTCTTTATAGCAGGGTTGGGCTCCCTTGGGGCTCCTTGGGAATCGGGATCCACAGCTGGATTTACATAAGAACATAAGAGAAGCCAATGTTGAATCAGGCCAATGGCCCATCCAGTTCAAAGCTCTGTGTCACACAGTGGCCAAAATATACCAGGTGCCATCAGGAGGTCCAGCAGTGGGGCCAGGACACGAGAAGCCCTCCCACTGCTGCCCCCCCCCCAGGCACCAAGAATACAGAGAGCATCACCTGCCCCAGACTGAGAATTCCCATCTATACCCTGTGGCTAATAGCCACTGATGGACTTCTGCTCCATATGTTTATCTAATTTCCTCTTGAAACTGTCCATGCTTGTAGCTGCCACCACCTCCTGTGGCCGTGAATTCCATGTGTGACCACTCTTTGGGCGAATTTAATACCCCACATCATGGGATTCCTGGCAAAGGCTTAGATGTATTACTGACCTGGCTCTGGTTCGCTTACCTGATTGTGTTTGAAATTTTAGCAGGAATATGGTTAAACAAAACAAAATCAAATCATCCAGTGGTCTCCTGCTGTGCAGGTCTACAAGACTAATTACATTTCCTTAATCAACTACTTTGTCCTTAATTGCCTCCCCCCTGATTCGTATCAGCACCGAGCCTGGATCACCATCCCCGCCTCTCGAGCCGAGCCGCCGCCATTAGGTGAGTTTGCTAAATGGCAGCCCAAATCTGACTCCGAAATAGGTGCCTGCCTGGAAACACGCAGCCTTTCGATACCGAGTTAAAATGTGTGATGCTGAATGTTTGTTCCATTTAACACTTGGCGGTCTAAAGCCAGGAGCAGAAGCTGCTCATTTTAAGCTAATGATTTTAAAAAAGACCCCTATTTTTAGCAGAAATGCGCATGGCATGTGTACGTTTTCACTTCACAAACCGTTAATTTTATCGTCACATTTCTCTGGAACTCAAGCGAGCCGCAGGGCGGGAGCGCGCTTACCGACAGTTTGGAAGTTCAGGGCGACCATCTGGCAGCCGGCGTTCCAAAAGAGCTGTGGCATGTAATTGGAAGAGTCCACGCGGGTCCCTTTCGGGTAAATCCGACTGAGCTGCATCTTGTTGTACCTGCATTTGGAGGTTAAGGGCAAAGCAGGGCCGGCAGAGAGACGCGGCGGAAGGCTTGAAGGGGACAAAATGTTTGAAAACGGATACGATGCAACTCTCCGCCTGCAGCACCTCCTCTGGTTCCCCATAATTCTGTACCCCTAGCACCCCCTCCTCTCCCTAGCTGGGGGACTACCCCAACAAACAGCCCGTCCTCCTCTCAGCGCAGGGTCCTTACAGGCACAGGTGCGGAAACCTCCACACTCATAATTAAAATATTCAAAAAATCAATGTGACTGTGTAATCCCCAGATTGCCCCCCCCAGCCACCTGCTGCCTGAGCCCTCCCCCCGCCGACCGGGCAGGTGGGCGTGGTGGCAGGAGCCGGCTCTCCTTCTCTCCTCCCCTCCTTCAGGGGGAGGGGCCATGAGTGACCAAGGCAGCTGCCCACCTTGCCCGTTGGCTAAGAGCAGCCCTGTCTCCGTCCCTGCACTGGCCAGTCAGTTGACTTCAACCGCTCCCTGCGGCAGAAAGGAACCCAGAAGGGCAGTGTGTGAGGATGCCGCGTCCGTCTCCCCCCTCCCACAGCGAATAAGAGGAAGGGGGGTTTCAACTGGGGAGACCCCAGAGCAGTGGGGGTGGAGGGGGGTCAAAGCCATCTCTCCCCTCTGTGCCTGGCCCCAGCTGAGCTCAGGGACCAACGTGGCTGTTCTCCGCCTTCTAAAAAACAGCAACCTCTACAATGGGGAGACCCAGCCACAGATCCCCACCCCCCACCCCATCGGCCTTTGTCCTTTCGTCTGCAGCTGAAATTAAGGCCGCAGGCACTTAACGGGGAGCCTGAATACATTAACATCTGGTGCAAACATAAACATTACTTAAACATCTGCATTAACTCAGTTCCCGCACTGGCACCGCACAAGACGTTCGCCAGCCCTCTCCCAGGACACCCTCCGCAGCGTTCTTGCCTCAGTTGTGACCAAGATATTATTCCCACCCACCCACCCCGCCCCTTAATTTCAAAGATACTCCACAAACTCCACAGGGGATTTCGTGAGCTGCTCGAGTGCTTTGGTTTCCACAAAGGAAGACATTTCAAAACTTTTGTTCCGTTCTGAAATTGAAGAGAAAAACAGGTTGTGGTGATTTTTTAAAAGGATTGTGATGCCCGTGTTATTCGCGTCTCCTGTCCCAGAACATTCAGAGTGGCTTTCAATATACAAAACAACACTGTTCTAAAGTCCAAGGCAGCCCCAGGCAAATCTCACTCCAGGCGGCGTTCCCTATGAAGGGACGAAGGGAGCTCCGAGTCTCCAACGATCATCCCCTGGAAGCCTTGTTGGTCTCTAGAGGTGCTGCTGAACTCGAGCCCAGCCGTTCTCTTCCACTGCAGGCAGGGCCGGCCCCAGGTGTCTGGGCGCCCTAGGCAGGAGAGCCTGGGGCGCCCACCCCACCGGAGATGCCAACCTCCCGGTGGGGCCTGGAGAACCGGGGAAGGGGCGGCGCGGCTCTCCCGGGCCCCTCGCAGCCGCGGGGCACCGGGGAGAGTCGGGGAACGGGCGGGCGGCTCTCCTGGCCCCCTCGCAGCTGCGGGGCGCCGGGGAGAGCCGGGGAACGAGCGGGCGGCTCTCCCGGGCCCCTTGCAGCCGCGGGGCACCGGGGAACGGGTGGCGCGGTTCTCCCGGGCCCCTCGCAGCTGCGAAGGGTCCGGGAAGAGCCGGGGAAGGGGCGGCCTTGGAACGCCCGCCCCTTCCCTCCCAGCGGACGGGCGCTCAGACTGGCGGCGGCCAGCGAGTGGGGTCTGTCCCCGCTGGCCGGCCGCCGCCATGCCGCCCCACCTCTCCACCCCCCCAAGGGCTTCTGAAGCGCCCCGGAAGGGCGCTCAGACTGGCGGGGGCGGCGGCAGCGGGGAGAGTCCCCGCTGGCCAGCCGCCACCATACCGCCCCACCTCTCCACCCCCCCCAAGGGCTTGGGGGAGCCGCGGGTGGAGCGCCGGCCGCCCCTTCCCTCCCAGTCCCAGCGCCAGCTGGAGACAAGGGGTGGAGCGCCGGCTTCACCGGGGGTCGGGGGCGCTTTGGCGCCCTGTGAGCCCCAGTGCCCTAGGCGAGCGCCTAGCTCACCTAGTGGGCGAGCCGGCAGTGACTGCAGGTGATACGCGGCTGCCCCCTGGAACCCCACAGACAGCACAGCCTCCCTCTAGCAGGCACCTCCTCACTTCCACCAAGGAGGCGCCCAGAGAAGAGTTCTGATGCCATTCTTGGTGAGCGGGAAGGGTCCCATGGGAGGGGAACCAGGGTCTTGGGGCCCTTGTCTGTTTAGGGCTGTAGAAGTCCAGCAGTTTCAGTTATGCCTGCAAAGAAACCGGAACCCAGGAAAGCTCTTTGGACAGAGGAGAGGAGTCCTCACTGCAGCCACAGTCCTTGCTAACCATCCCCGAGCCACTCTGTTCTGGAGCCACTGAAGCGGCCGAGGGCTGTTTGGAGGCGGCCTTTTCTCACGGGACTAAAAAGCCGAGGCTGTTGCGGCAATAGGATGGCCCCTGCGTGGAAGGGGGGGCGCAGAGGGAGGCGGGCAGGACCGGGTTGGGCTGCAGGACATCCCTCAAAACAGGGGACTAAAAACCCTTCAAGGTCGGAAACAATTCTGAGGATCTTCTTTAAGTCTCCTTCGGAGTAGTAGCGTCACGGTGCCACACGGTGCCACCCTGGGCCTGCCTTGGTGGGGAGGGCGGGGTACAAATTGAACAAATAAATTAACTTTCTCTGCTCCTGGGCCTTTAGGTGGTGGGCCTCTTCCAGCAAACAGTGAACTTACAGAGGGGGCTTTTCGACGGTCTGCCCTGGATTTTAATTGTCTGCCACTCCCCCCACCCCGCTTTGGCGAGTATACAAATTCGGATGGCATGCTACCCAGGACATTCTAGTTTCACGTGAAGAGAGGAAGGCCTTAACTTGTGTGTAGATAGATCAAGGTGGGCGGCCATGTTGGTCCGCCTGCAGCAGGAGAAAAGAGCCGGAGAGTCCAGGAGCTCCTGAGAGACTCACACCATTTGTGGCAGGGTCCATCTGTCCTTCTACCTTGGATCTGGAACCGCTCCACTCTCCAAGACTGAAGGACAGATGGACTCGCATTCTAGCTGTCTCTGAAGAAGTGAGCAAAAGCTCACAAAAGCTCACACCCTGCCACACATTGTGTTGGTCATTCCTAGGGTTGCCAGGCCCCCGCCCACGAATGCCCCCAAACGCAACGTGATGATGTCACCCAGAAGCGACACCATCACATCGCTGACAATGGGGGGGGGGTAATGTTCTAGTCTTTGGCCAAAACTCTATGGTAAAATTGGGCTTCAACCATAGAGTTTTGCCCAAAAACTACAGCATCACCGCCCCCCCCGGCATTGGTGACATGATTACATCACTTCTGGGCAATGTCATTGCAGTGTGCCTGCCAGAAGATCCCAGAATGGACCCTGGAGGTCGGACCTTGCAACCCCAGCTCCTGGGCTCTTGCTCTTAACTTGTAGGTGTTTTGTTGTGAAGTCGTCACAAACCTGAGAGAGTATGCTGCAAGAGGAATCACAAAGAAGTGCCGGCCAGTCATCATTCTGGAGGCCTTCAGGGAGCCCAGTAAAATCCACAAGGCTTTGCCTGGGGACAGACTGCTCTGAACCAGATGCTTTCTCTGCTGGGCTTACTCAATCATGAATGGAGACAAGGGCAGGTGCACTGGGCTGCATGGCAGCAGCAGCCGGAGCAGCAGTCCCGCCGCTTCTTGAGGAAGATGTGGCGTCTTAGGGGCTGGCGATTGGACGGGGCCTCCAAGTGACACTTCCCACAGCCGCCATGCGTTCTGCTGGTCATCACGTGACTGTCACATTTCACGTGACCAGAGTTTCTGCACTCGTATCAGCCGCTGACAGGAATAAGCATTGCCGGCATGGAAACTCTGTGCCAGGCAGAACATACGGTAGGAGCCCTCAGCAAACACCAGCCAGAACTGTACAGATGCCAACAGAAAAGGCTTCTATCCTGAACCTAAGTATTTAATTTAGAGGCGAGGCCGACCAACTTCAAGAGGTTTTAATTCCACGTGGGTTTGTTCGAGAGGCAGCCTCAAGCTTTGATTCCACATCCATTGTTTACGCTCACGCCCACCGTTTCCAGCGGGAGACAGGGATGATTCACACATCACTCGGTGTGTAGACGGCAACGAGACAGTCGGAACAAGGCGTGCTTAATTGCCCAAACGATGCACGCCAAGTGTTCACAGCCGCAGCCACTGTCGTACTGTACATGGCCGAGGTATTTGTTCCGAGAGATAGTCAGTGCCTTGTAGCACATCGCTCGTCACACACACAGCATGAGACCACAGTAGACTTCAGAGTATTCTTCTCCCTATTGGGTTTGGGGTTTACCGAAAGTCCCAGAGAACAAAGTTTTGAGCTCAGTGGCATCTTTAAGACCAACAAAATTTCATTCCGGGTATAAGCTTTCGTGTGCGTGCACACAGCTCACACCCAGAATTAAACTTGGTTGGTCTTCAAGGTGCCCCTGCTGGACTCAAAACTTTGTTCCCTTGCTTCAGATCAACACGGCTACGGGCCCCTGAATCTGAGAGTCCCAAAGTGTGTGGCATCCCAAGTACGTCATTCATCAATGCAGACTGTGCAGACTTAGCAGTTCATGCAGCCCACCCAACACAATGTGAGCGCGGAATCCATGTGCTGCACAACAGAGGTGGTGAAATTCTTGGCGGCCAGCCAACTCAACCAAAGCGTGAACTCCCCTCCACACCCACACATAAAAAAAACACCTGGGTAGACACACATTTGAACTTTACACTATAGCTTCTAGTAAGGAGGTCAAAAGTGCTTTCATTACCACCACCTCCAGCTAAGAACTCCCAGTTCCTGTGGGGTGTTTTGTGGTGCATTCTGAAAACGCAACTATGCTGCAGTACACTTTTGAGACCAAAGAGCAAAGCCGTTGTCCAGAAAGGCTGGATGCAGGTTTGGGATTTGCAACCTTTGCACAGGCAGGGTCTACAAACACTCATTTCAAGTGCAGAACTTTTTTTCTATTTGCTGCAGTCCATCTCCTAAAGTCAGCGGCAGAGGTCACAGCCAGCCGCCTTGCTAAAAGCCAAGTGAAACAGGACGGCCAGTCTCGAAGTGGGGGTGGGGTGGGGGCCTGTTATGCTTTAAGGATCAACAAGGTGCCGGTTTGTTTTTTCAAGATGCCGCAAAGTGCATTCCCAGCATGGCCCTTTCGGCAGAACGCAGCAGGAAACCGTGAGCCTGGCCCATTAGAGGGTTTTTTTTGCAAGGAATAAAATTGATGCGGGAAGATGGGATTGGCAGTCCTATTCATGTTATTCAAGAAAATGAAGGCATTTAGCAAAAATAAAAATAAAAATCCTGTTACCCTTTCTGGCACACCATCATGCTTAGACTCTTAGGCAACACTGTCACCACACTTAAGAAGCACTTTGTACTGCGCTGATTCCAGGGCAGGCCTTCAATGTCTCTCCTGCTGAAATCAACGGGACTGGAAACTGCTTAACGTCAACTGGACTGAGCTCTTAACCTTTTTACATCCCCGTTGCTGTCAGCTTAGAGAACAGCAGCAAGAGTTATTTTGGGTTCCAGCGTCACCACAGATGAATATGCTTTATATGCTGTCGACAAGAACTTTAAGGTTAGTTGTCTAGCAAGAGAAGAAATTCTACTGCCTTCAGAAGAAAGGTGCCATTCTATGGAGCAGATGACTGACAGCCCAGAGTGTTAACTGCCTGCCTTCTCCTTTCAACAAATGATGCAGCACTCACTGCGTCCTTTCAAAAGTGAGGAGGCATGCACCTAGAAGTGCGATCGGAAGGTTTCCCCTGCTCCTTGGCCTTACAGCATTGCCTAACACAACTTGTATCTCTTCTTCACTTGTGTGGTAGAGTGGGCCTGCTCTGGCCCACAGGCCCTATTTTGCCCGGCTCTCCGAGGTGTTTCTCAGCCCCTAGAGGGGATTTTCTTTCACTCACAAGTAGCCCACCCCCTCCACCTGACTTTTAGCCAGAATTACCCACTTGGGGGCGTGTGTGTCAGAAATCCTAGCGTCCCTTCCAAGTTCTGCGGCCCGGCCTCGGTGTCTCCCGCTGCCCAACTACCGGCACCCTTCCGAGAAGACCACCACACACTTCAAAAGCTTCCCGGGCAAACGGAGAAACGGACAAACAGGCAATGACCCTATTTGACGGCCCACGGCTTCCTACCAAGTAGTGGAAACGCATGAAAAAGTTTATGCTGATATTAAGCTAATGAACTCCACCAACGTAAAACGGGAGTAGGACAAGACAACTAAATGGGAAGCTGCCGCCACTCTGCGTGCTCACTTTTAGACGTCTCGAATGATTCAAACTTCACTGGCTGGATGTAGTTCACCAGGTTGGACATTTCCTCGGTGGCCATGGCTTCGCTCCCGGCTGTTCCCTGGGGGCAGAAATACGAGAGAAGTCTTGGCCGCTGGTGCCAACCGTTCTGGCGGGGCTTTGAAGGCCTCCCAAGCAAACCTCAGGCATCTTTTCAACACCCCCACCCCACCCCACCCACACACCGTGTCACGGAGTTCGAAACCCAGCCCTGCGGAAGCTTCTCGGGAGCAGAGGGCCTCCTCCAGCCTTGCCGGGGCAAAACATCCGAGAGCCCAGCAGCCCTTTCAAGACTGGCGGCCCCTCTAAAGCTACGCTCAGGTGGAGAGACGGGAACCCCGACAGTTTATTCATTGTGAATCTTCTCCTGTGAAGCAGCGACTAAAACTCCACACACTGGGCTGTTGGACAAGCGGGGCGCAAGAATTAAAAGTGTGACAAGCCGGACTGTGGGGTTCATGTGCCTTTTTAAAAAGGGGGGCAAGAAACGAGAGGGGAAAGACGGGGGAGGGCAAAGGCAGAGGAGGGAGGGAGGGAGGAGGGCCAATTCGGCCGTGCTGGGTCCGGGGGCCACGGGGCCACAGCCGGGCCGGGCGGAACTCCTCTAGGTGAGGGGCCGGAGACAAGGCCATGCCCCCCCCCGCCAGCAGCAAGCAGCCAACGTCACTCCCCCTTTCCTCACCGCAGTCACGTGGCAGCTGATGGTTTGTTTGCTTGTTTATTTTTAAAGATGACTTTGTTTATTTATTTTGAGCAGCCGGCAATAGCAGTGAAGCAGTGAAGGCCTTTCTGCCACGGGCCAAGTTCTCCGAGCCTGCCGATTCCTTGCCTAACAGATGGGGCTTAGATGGTTCCTCCCTTGGCCACCGGACTTGTTTGGGGAGGGCAGAAATTTTCAACACTCCCCTCCCAATGGCCCCGGGACCTCTAGGCAGTGGCACAGGCAACCTGCCACACCACAATTCCTTCCTATTGTGGCTCGTATCCCACAATCAACCTGTTAACGGAAGGCATCTCCCATCATCAGAACAGGATATTTCCTCACCTGCCACCTCTCTTGGCATCCTCCAAATACTATTCCGGGAGGGGGGTTAGGGGATCCCCAAGAAATGCACAAGTGAGGAGAGGGAAGAATTGGAGGTCTGCAGCTTGGGGGGGGGGTGCATGGAAATAAGAACAGAAGAGAACATAAAAAGAAGCCAATGTTGGGTCAGGCCAATGGCCCATCCAGTCCAACACTCTTCTGTGTCACACAGTGGCCAAAAATACCAGGTGCCATCAGGAGGTCCAGCAGTGGGGCCAGGGCACTAGATGCCCTCCCTCTGTTGCCCCCCCCCCACCAAGCACCAAGAATACAGAGCATCCCTTGCCCCAGACCGAGAGTCCCTGTCTATGCCTTGTGGCTAATAGCCACTGATGGACCTCTGCTCCAGATGTTTATCTAGTTCCCGCCTGAAGCCGTCCATGCTTATAGCCGCCACCACCTCCTGTGGCAGTGAATTCCATGTGTCAATCACTCTTTGGGTGAAGAAGGACTTCCTTTTAACCGTTCTAACCCGACCGCTCAGCAATTTCATTGAAATGCCCCCTCCCTTCCTGTTACTGGAAACTTGACATGGGACACAAGCCTACAGAGTGCACCCCCAAGGACTCCTGAACTGCAGGTCTCAATTTCACTTTAAATTTATTTATGACATTGGTACCCGGCTGCTCAGTACCAAGATCTCAGAGTCACTGGACATTTCTGACGCAATACTGTCGTGCTGACTTATGTTGCTTTGTTTCTTATCATTTGAACACAGCTCTCGAAATGGGCATTGAAAATCTCCCAGGATTTTAAGTAGGATGGAGGTGAAAATAGCGGGGTCTTTAATACTGGAGGGAAACGCTTCCCCTCCAGCAATTTTTCCCGAAAGAACAAAAAGGAGGCGAAAGTTAGGAACTGATATGGCCGTTTACACTTCACGTTGATTCCATCATTTTTGTTCCTGCTGATTATTCATTTGGGGTTTTCCCCCCAGCCATTTATAAGCCAGTGGCACACAATTGACACAAAAAAGACAAAACACCGAAAATGCATTAATTTTAAATAGCACAAAAAACAGCACGAGGAAAAAGAAAATGAATGAAACAAAAAAACACGATTCAATAGTTTGTTCCTCATGAGAAAGATGAGGAACTGAAATGGGGAGAGCTGAACGGAAATTTTGATTTGTGAAACTCCAGCTGACCTCTTGGTGAAAGTGTGTGTCCATTCAGAGTGAGGGTAATGTAAAGAAAAGTCCTCATTTTATATTGACTTCGTTTGTCCTTAGTGATGGGTCATATAGTCAAACAGGGCCGGCTGTGTGTTGTGATGGCATCATCCCATCTGCTGCAGGGCCCTGGAGACCGGCCCAGGGCCACCTGAGTGTGAGTGTGCATTTGTGTGGGGGGGGAACAGCACCAAAGCAGCAGCAGCAGCAGCAGAGAGCAGGGAAATGGTTTCAAACAGGCAGACGAAGAGATAACATTAAGAGGGTTTAAAAGAGAGAGAGAGAGAGAGAGAGAGAGAGAGAGAGAGAGAGAGAGAGAGAGAGAGAGAGAGAGAGAACATTTTATATGCCCCTCCATTTTGAAGCACAAAATGAGCCAAAATTCTCCACAATCCTATTTTTAATCTAGTCCATAAATGTCAGAGGTTTGAGGATAACTACCGCTCTTGCTGAGCAATTTGCCTCACGACAGAAACACAGTCCTGTTGTTAGCTTGCATTAAGGAGGGGGGGTTGTTGGGGGGGGGAGGAATACAAGAGGCACCCTTAATTGCCAGGAGGGGTCCTTAATTGCCAAAGCCAGAAAGTAATCTTGAGGCAACTATTGAAATTCTTCCGGGTTTCCAAAAAAACTGTGGCCGATCTCCTGGCACGCACAGAGGAGTTGCCAAAGGACGGAGCACTCAAATATATCTAAGATAATCAAAATGGCAGGTATTTTTAGTGTCTCCTAAAGATCTGACAAGCAAAACTCTCACTAATCAGTTTCCTAAGCTACCGTACCCACCTCCTCCGCAAGCGTATCGTTTCAACCTGAGGTGCAATCAGGTAATTTTAGACTCTGGACTGAATCATCAGGGGGCGCTTTAAGGGGTAAGGTATACATGTCAATGTGTAATATATGTCATGCATGCCAAACTATATGGGCAATATAGATATGCAGTATGGCATTCTTCCACCCACTACTGCCCCGTCTGACCATGATGCGGGCACTGTTGCGTTGGGCACAACCTTTGCCTCCCCTCCCTCTGACTCTCCAGGGACCCAGTGCCAGAGCCGTGACAGCCAGGGCCCAAAGCCTGCCCAAACCAATACAAAAGGCAAGTCACTCCCCCGGGTGTAGCACCACAAACTGGCCAGCCAACTCCACAGGTTCCTGTCAACACAAGTACCCTGCGGCTGTCAAAAGAGAAAGAACCGCAGTCCTCCAGGCAGACAGCCAAGGTGTTCTCCACGGCTTCAAAGGACTTCAGGGAACAGGCCAAGCTGTCTCCAGAACCACCCACAAGCATCGGCTGGAGTCTTGCCAAATGCACCCGCCCCCCCCCCCCGTGTCCAGAACGACTGAGGGCTCGGAGCTATCTCCTTCCAGGGTCAAGCGTATATTATCAATGGGCCCTGATTGTCAGAGGGGGCATTGCTCAGCGGAGCATGGATTGTGTTTTGGGCCACACTCTTCGCTAGCCTGCTTAAGTCAAACCTGCTGATTTCAGCTCAAGGCCCCAGAAGGGTTCTCCGTCACAGGGAAACTGAGCAGACCCCCCCCCATTAGAAAGGGCAACTGGGGGTCCTACACGCTTCAGACAAGGTTATCTCAACCGCTGGATCTCTTCAGCAGAGCTCTCTAAAAGTTTGCAACCTGCTGTTAGTCCTTGGCATCCACAAGATGGCAGCCTTGCACTTAGTCATGTGGGCCGAAATGCAGCCCGGGCCGCCAGGAGTCCTGTCAAGGCAAGGTGTGCTTGAAAGCGATGAGCCCCTTACTTCTTCCATGGATGATTTCTTGCAGTCGTCGTCGTAGTCATCGTCATCGTCGCTCTCTATCTCCGCTTCGCCTGCAACATTTTAATGGGAACAAGAAGACTCAGCGTAGAATATGGGAAGAAGAGGACTCGTTCCCCGTCCACCCCGATGCACACATTTTATTACCCCCCACCCCCACCCAGAGAAGCTTCACATCCCAGATGGTCATAGTGTCACCGTTGCAACATGAACAGCAGCATCGTCAACTGCTTTTCAAACCGCACCTAAAGAGGTTGGGTGTGCACGTGGAAGCTGATACGCAGAACAAAACTGTGTTGGTCTTAAAGGTGCCCCTGCTGGACTATCCAACTGTAATTTTTCAAGCCATCTACCTACAGGAGCCTGAACAAGACCTTCCACTCATGAATAAGGAGTAACAACACGAGGCTCAGATTACCCAACTGAGCAGGAATGGACTCCAAGTGACAATCGCTGCAGAGGAAGCCACACGGAACATGGTTCATACTTGGAATACTTAAAATCTTTTCACCGACAGCCAGATTCTAAATTGCAAGCAGGGATAGACGCCCATCTCGTTGCAGCCCCTGACCTCCCCCTCAGCCCACACCCTTCGGCCTGACGTGCCCGGGCCGCGTACGTTTCATGGCTTTGTGTACTCTGCCAACGTAACTGTTGCTGCTGAGGCAGGACGGGAAAAGAACAGTCAAGGTTGTCAAATTGACACAAGCCCACAAACGGGACACAGAATCTTTAGCTGTTCCAAACAAACTATCGGGAATGTCAGTTTCAAAAGGCACCTTTCTTTCCTGAAAAGGTAGAAAACGGATCTAAAAACTGCAGATTGTGACAGGAGCGGTGGCTGGCTGCCGCGGCAGATGTTTCGCATGCAGATTAAGGAAAGAATTAGTAGGCACATTGATGAACAAAAACTATTGAGGCAGACTCAGCATGGGTTCTGTAAGGGAAGATCTTGTCTCACTAACCTGTTAGTGTTTTTTGAGGGAGTGAACAAACATGTGGACAAGGGGGACCCAATAGATATTATTTACCTTGACTTCCGGAAAGCTTTTGATACAGTTCCTCATCAAAGGCTCCTAAGTAAGCTCAATAGTCATGGGATAAAAGGACAAGTCCTCTTGTGGATCAAAAACTGGCTTATAAATAGGAAACAGAGAGTGAGTATAAATGGGAAACTCTCTCAGTGGAGGGTGGTAAGCAGTGGGGTACCACAGGGATCAGTACTCGGTCCCATGCTTTTTAACTTGTTTATTAACGATTTGGAATTGGGAGTAAGCAGTGATGTGGCTAAATTTGCAGATGACACGAAGTTGTTCAGGGTGGTGAAAACCAGGGAGGATTGTGAGGCACTCCAAAGGGATCTGTTGAGGATGGGTGAAGGTCCCAGGCTGAATCCCAGGCTCACTCAGTATTTTAAGGCAGATTTGATAGTTCGCTTGCCATTTCATTCTTATTGGTTTTAATTCTTATTTTTATCTACCCAATGTTAATGTTCCATAACCCCCCACCCCCGTCAGCCACTTGAAGTGTTTTTTCAAGTAGGAGGGGTTGCATAAAAATCTTACAAGTAAAAATGGGAAGCAACCCCCCCCCCCCGTTCTCCTTGGAGAAATTTATCTGCTTTGCTACACCAAAAAGAAGTATACAGGGAAGAAGGTAAACAAAGAAAAATGATAAATCAAAATCAACTCAAAATATACTGATAATGCTGCAAGGGTCAAGCTACCTCAAATGAAATATTATCAAAATATATATTTATTATATGGTGTAGAGAATGGCAATGATTAAAAGATTAAAAACTTAAGGTCTGAATATCAGACTGCACAGAACATCAACATAAGCGGACCTTATGTTTTTAATCTTTTAATCCCGGCCATTGTGTGCACTGTACAATAAGTGATCCCTTACAGGAAAGTGGGTCCCAATTGGGGCAAATGGAATGAAGAATTAGAACAAATGACATGCAAAGAACCATTTGCCACACTTAAGTTCCTGTCACACAGAAAAGAGGTGGCACAATTCTTAGCAGCTATTTTCAGGTATTTTAGACTAACCGAAAAATACGGAACAGTGTTTTAAACCCTGTGAAAAATCCATGAGAAAAATAAAAACTGTACGGCTGTTTTCTGCTTCAGGGTCTTTTTTGTTTACAGAGAACAAAACTAAAGTAGGAAGTGGCTGGACTGTGGGGAATACTTACTCATGTGCAGGGAACAACGTTCTCAAAGGAAAACATCAAAGCGCCACTGCTCTGTGCAGTCCGGGAGAGGGACAGCAGCAGGAATGGGCATCCGGCCCCCCTCCCCCCAATTATTTCCAGAATTAAACAGGGCGGTAAAAGAAGTTTGAAACCACAAGGGCCTGCTAAAGCAACCCAAAGTGAGGGAAGCTAAATGTGTTGCACCAAGAAACTGTGCTGTTTCTTTTCCCGGAGGTTTTCAAAGAATATCAGCCAGAAGTTCTCGCCTAAGGACACCTCTCGTGGGAAGGGGTGGCTGGGTGCTCCCTCAGGTCTGCTCCGATGCGAATCTGTTCTTAAGAGACCTGAGTGGTCAAACACATTGTTCAGGTCCACAGTAGCCATGGGCCGCATCCAGGCTGTGGCTTATCCAACAACGGCAGAAACAGACCACTCACTCACTCACTCACTCCGTTGGCTACCAATCGTTTACCACACCTAATTCAAGGAGCGAGTCATCACACACACACACCCAAAGTCTTAAATGGCCTTCGGCTCACACACACCCGCACAACCGCCTCCTCCTGCCACACTCTGCAATGACAGCTCGGCCCATTTGAGAAAAGGTGTCTGAAGGTGCCACCCTGCAAAGGGCAATCGTCCATCCTTGTACATTCTATGGCCGGCCTGAGGAGGGCAGGAAGGCTCCCACACTTCTGGGATTGTTTTGTGGTACCAAGAACTGGCACTTACACAAGAACTTAAGAGCAGCCATGTTGGATCAGGCCCATGGCCCATCCAGTCAAACACTCGGTGTCACACAGTGGCCAAAACCCAGGTGCCATCAGGAGGTCCACCCGCAGGGCCAGAACTCCAGAAGCCCTCCCACTCTTGCCCCCCAAGCACCAAGAAGACAGAGTGTCACTGCCCCCAGCATAATAACGTAAGAGAAGCCCTGTTGGATCAGGCCAGTGGCCCATCCAATCCAGCACTCTGTGTCACACAGTGCCCCAAACCTAGGGTCCATCAGGAGGTCCACCAGTGGGGCAAGAACTCCAGAAGCCCTCCCCACTCTTGCCCCCCCAACCACCAAGGAGACAGAGCATCACTGCCCCAGACATAAGAATGTAAGAGAAGCCATGCTGGATCAGGCCAATGGCTCATCCACTCTGTGTCACACTGTGGCCAAAACCCAGGAGCCATCAGGAGGTCCACCAGTGGGGCCAGAACTTGAGAAGCCCTCCCACTGCGGTTCCCCCAAGCACCAAGAGCACAGAGCATCACTGCCCCAGACATAAAAAAAAATTAGAGAAGCCCTATTGGATGAGGCCAACTCCAGAAGCCCTCCCAAGTACCAAGAAGATGGAGCATCACTGCCCCAGATATACTGTTCCCTCTAGTGGCCAATAACTTGTGGCCTCTGCTCCATATGTTTATCCAGCCCCTCTTGAAGCTGTTTGTGCCTTTAGCTGCCACCACTTCCTGTGGCAGTGAATTCCATCTCTTTGGATGAAGAAGGACTTCCTTCTATCCGTTCTAACCACACTGCTCAACAATTTCATGGAGTGCCCACGACTTCTTGTATGGCGAGAAAGGGAGAAAAGTACTTCCTTCTCTACCTTCTCTATCCCATGCATAATTTTGTAACCCTCTATCATGTCGCCCCTCTGCCATCATTTCTCCAAGTCAAAAAGCCCTAGTCTATTTAACCGTCCTTCACAGGGGAAGGTGTTCCAGCCCCTTAATCATTTTAGTTGCTCTTTTCTGCATCTTTCCCAGTGCTGTAATATCTTGGGGGGGGCGGGGGGGGCCTTTCTCAAGTCCTGAGGGGATCAGGGGTGGAAATCGATGCAACCTTATATATGAGTCCTGGCACCTTTTAGGGAAAGAAAGTGGTAAGCGCTGCCTCTACCATTCCACGGAATAAGCACAAAACAGCTGTGTCCAGGAGGGACTTTTTATGAAGAGATTAGAACTGTACCAGAATGGAACAGTCCAGGAGGGCACCTTTATGACAGAACAGGACTGCAGGCCCTACTGCAGAGCCAGTTGGGTGTCGTGGTTAAGTGCGTGGACTCTAATCTGGGAGAACCAGGTTTGATTCCCCACTCCCCCACTCGCAGCTGCTGATGTGACCTTGGGCAAGCCATAGTTCTGGCACAGCTGTTCTTGAAAAAGAGCAGTTTGTGTCAGAGCTCTCTCAGCCCCACCCGCCTCACAGGGTGTATCTGTTGTGGGGAGGGGAAGGGAAAGGAGATTGTAAGCCGCTCTGAGACTCCTCTGGGTAGTGAAGGGCGGGGTATAAATCCAGTCTCTTCTCTTCTTCTTCTCTTCTCTTCTTCTCTTCTCTTCTCTTCTCTTCTCTTCTTCTTCTTCTTTCTCTCTCTCTCTTCTCTTCTCTTCTCTCTCTTCTCTTCTCTTCTTCTTCTCTTCTCTTCCTTCCTTCCTTCCCTTCCCTTCCCTTCCCTTCCCTTCCCTTCTCTTCTCTTCTCTCTTCTTCAGTAATTATTCCAGGCATCATCCTGCTTTCACTGCACTGTCCTCTACCTTTCTACACTGTGTTCATTGTACACCTTGTCTTCAGTGGTTCATTATTCACAGGGTCCATTAATTCCGTACTGCAGCACTGTTCATGGGATGAGTGCTTTGCTTTTACTCTGCATCCCCCCCCCTTGGGTCTCAGGGAGAAGAGCAGGCAATAAACAAAGTGAACAAATAAATGCAGTGCCGCCGCCCCCCCCCTGAGGGCAGGTGCAAATCCCCCAGGAGACACCAGGGTCGCTTTCCAGGCTCACTCACCCCTACCCCCCTCCCTGTTGGAACGGAGTCTTTGTCCTGGCTGGGGAGCAGCACCAAGATCTGCCCACGTGACTTACTGACACGTGGCCTCTCACCCAAGGGCCAGAAAGGTGGCCGGCAAAAGACCTGTCCCCAGGCGTCAAGGGTGGCCATCGAAAACAACGAATGTGTCCCACTCAGCAATGAACAGGAGTCAATAAAAATCCAAACCAGCAGCCTGAATGGGCAAGCCGAGTCACAGCCGCCTCCGCATGGACAGCTCTTCACTCTCAATCCATCATCCAATGGTCTCTGAAATGGAACTTCTTTGCATCTCCTCCTAGAGGTCCTTAGAGATGACGCCATGATGCGCATCTTGTGGGCAGGGCATGATGCTCCAGGAAAGCTAATTTTTAAGCAGTGCGTCGAGAAGAAGAAGAGTAGAAGAAGAGTTTGGATTTATACCCCGCCCTTCACTGCCCAAAGGTGTCTCAGAACGGCTGACAAACTCCTTTCCCTTCCCCGCCCCACAACTGACACCCTGTGAGGTAGGTGGGGCTGAGAGAACTTCTGACAGAAACTGCCCTTTTTCAAGAACAGCTGTGCCAGAGGTTGTGACTGACCCAAGGTCACACCAGCAGGTGCAAGTGGAGGAGTGGGGGGGAATCAAACCCGGTTCTCCCGCACACTTAACCACCACACCAGACTGGCTCTCAGGGTTTAGGCTGTTTGGAGACAGGTTCCCCTCCCCCCCCCCGGTGGGGGCAACTGAGTTAATTGGGGGGACGACGACCCTCAGACGTGTTTTTAAACGTCCAGAGCAGCTCTTTAATCCTTCCGTTTCTAGGCCTTTGTGGCATCAGAAATGGATGCGGTAAGAATTCTGCCAGTTCAGGGTTGGACATGAATGTTCTGCAGGTGGGGGCAAATCACCCGGGCCCATGTGCCCAACGCTAGTCCACTTCCTCTACTGCAAGAAATATAAAATCATCAGCCATCGGGGGTGTGAATTTATTTAAGAAGCTAGCCAGGCGCTTAAACTGTGGGTCACCTCTCAAACCAACAGACAGCATTCGCCGTGGGGAATTGATTTCACCACACGTCTGATATGTGCTTGCAATGCCTATAAAACAAGCACAGGTTGCAGAGCTCCTACGCTACCCAACGTCACGACGAGGAGAAAAATCCTGGGAAATAAAGGCACGGGATTTGTACATCCCTGGGTTCGAGACTGATACAAGGTTATCTTAATGACAGCCGCTGAAGAATGAATTGCTCAGAATGCCTGGCACTGTTCCATTTTCATGCCAGACTATTATTAGATATTATGCCTGACATATATTAATTACTGTTCAGAGGCTAAGCGTCAGCTACTTTAACTGAATGTAGATTTCCCATTTTCGCTCAAGTTGCATCCATTTACAAGAGGTAACGTTCAGACAGCAGCAGGAAGATAAAATAGCCAAAAGCAGAGAACAGGGGAAAAACAGAGGAGGAATATGTGCTCCTTAAAATCAAACGGGAGTCTGGTAGAGCCTGAACAACTAACAAAAACTAACATGCCTAAATCTTGGCATGAGGACTGTGAGTCAGACAGCTCACTTCTGACTCATAAAAGCTCAGGCTGGAATAAATTTTGTTGGTTTTTAAGACTCCTGTGCAGGGATGAGCACGAACTGAACCATGAAGCAAAATTCATCCCAAATGTTGTCCTGTTTGTGGTTCACGAAATGAAGTTTGTGGTGGGTCTGCCATCACAAACTTCACTGGACTTTTAAAGCAGTTTGTGGCAGTTTGTGGACAGAGCAGAAACCAGAGGTTTAAAGGGACTCTGAGTCCCTTTAACCCCCTGACTTTTGTTCCCCACTAAAGCCTGCTCACCTCCGCTCATCTGTTTCGGGCTTTCTTGTGCAATCCCTAGCTTAAAGGGCCTGCAAAGCTGTTATTTATTTATTTATCTATTTATTTGGTTCTCTGCAAGCCCCATTGAAAGGTTTGCAGGGGTCACAAACCATGAACTGGTTCAGTTCACAAACAAACTTCCTGGTTCAAGATTCAGCCACAAATCACAAACTGACGCAAACCACATTTTCCCACCTTGTGTCCATCCCTACTCCTGTGTAATTTTGCTACAGCAGCCCAATTTGGCTACTTCTCTGGACTCCTTAACATGAAATACATTAGACTTAACATGAAATACATTAGAGTTAAGTACGCCTTTTTTGCATGCTTTAAAAAGCTCAGGAATCTGCGTATTACTTGCACAGCTTTCTATCAACAAGGGAGACTGATGTTTGTCTAATATGGCTTTGACACCATCTCCTTAAGACGGCGTTCAAGCAAAACCACAGTGTCACGACTAAGCTCTCTGGCACTCTTCAGACAGGCTCCCTTTATCCTCAGTGGGGCACTACTGGATGGCTGTCAGAATGGATCACGAAGGTCATCGAGCACAAGCCAGCTCTCCTAGCGGCCGGTGTCTCCAGCTTCCATTTGGTAAGAAGTCTCCACCAAAAGACACGATGAAACCAGGCGTGACTGAAGAAGAAGCCCAGGAGGATGCCCGTGAAGCTAAATTTATTAACCGCCTGCCGCTGAGTGACTGAAGGAGCATCAGCTGTCGGTGGCGAGAGACATCCCAGTCGTTCATTGTGATCGGACTCCCTTCTGCCTCCCGGACTCCAAAAGAGTCACGATGACTTCAGGAAACAAGTGGCCATCGAAAGAAAGAAAGAAAGAAAAAATGCATGACACTGTCGTATAGGATTGTGGACTATGACTGAGCTCACCTTCACAGAAATCATTTTTTTAAAAAATGGGGGTGATGGAATCGCCCCGGGACTTTGCAAGCACAGCCGTGCATTCTACCCCCAAAGCTAATGCTGAAGAGACCGGGATGAAATCGGCTCAGGCCAATGAAAAGAAGTTTCCTTCTTGCTGAGTGTAACCAATCACACACCCAGTGCGCTGTGCCAAAACAAACTGATAACAGACGTTGAATGGCTTCTAATGCGGGGCGTAAAAATAAAAGATTCTTAAGTGGGCGGCCACCTTGAGATACCTTCCCTACCCAAACAAAAGGAACGGATTCGCAATGCTGCCTTTCGGAGGAGCAGAGGAGGTGCTCTGCTGCATCAGACCAGTGGTCCCATACAACGCTCCCTCTCAGCCGTGCAGGCTTGTGAGCAAAAATTCTCCTTTGTGAGCTCCCGGCTTTAAAGCTGTAAGCGAGCGATTTGGCTACTGCAAAAATTAGTTTGCTCTGGAGCCCTCCTGCCTGAGCCAAGACAAAAGATGTGTGAGCCGGAGGCTAAAAAACTGTGAGCTAGCTCACCCTAACTCAGCTTAGAGAGAATGTTGGGTCCCTCTAGTCCAGTTTCACACAGTGGCTCTGGAGGGCCAACCGGGGCATAGGAAAGGAGGCCTCACACTGATGTTGCTTCCAAGCTGGCTCCTGGGAGATTGACTGCCCCTAGATGTGGAGGTTCCCTTTAGTCATTATCCCTAGCAGCCATTTGGATCCAATTCTGTAGCTGAAATCCAGAAGAGCACGCTCCTCCTCCTCCTCCTCCTCCTCCATCTGAAGGGAAGTGTCGCGGGATGGAACTAAAACAACATCAGAAGCCTAAGGAATACTTCACAGGAAGTATTTGATCAAGAAGCAGAGAATCAAACCTCTTCCTAGTCTCTCATGCCCTGAAATGATACGATTCCACAAAAGGACAGATTTTTGGAGGTGGGGGGTGAGGGAGAAGAAAGAGACCTTACTGGGGGAGGACTTCAAATATTCTGACTGACATTGATCTGGCGGAGCGGGGGGGGCTTCTCCGCACTCCTGGCATTGATGTCCGAAGACAGTCTTCCTTGGCCGGCTTCTGAATGGAAGCTAACAAGTGAGAAACTGAGAAAAAAAAATATTGGCACGGATGCCAGAATAAGAAGGATGCTGCTGTCATGGAAACAGACTGCAGGGAGCCACGGGCACACATTAGCATTAAGCCGACAGGAAGCATGGGGGGGGTCTGCCTCTTTCTCTCGCAAGATGCTGAGGTCCAGCCCGAGGCTGAGCAATATTGGGTGGAAAACAACAAGCGGATTTGCTCAAGGGATGGTTCCTGCACCAGGAAAGGCAGCCGGGAGCTGGGGCGCCAAACCCCGCCGAATTTTAAATCAAGCTCTATTTAAAAGCCTGCCCCGAGGTCTGCCCGAAAGACGAATCGAAGGAGAGGTTTCAAGGGTTCGCACACACAGAGAAGGTTGGATCCAACCAGTTTCCCCAGTGGTGAAACAGGGAGACGGAAGAGGTCCCCTCCGACCACCAACAAGTGCTAAGCCGGGGATCCCGGGACCAACGTGGACAAAAGGCAACACGGGGGCGGGGCTGGGAGGTGGGAGAGGGACGGGCCAAGACGGAGCCAACAAGCTGGGTGGGTCCAACCCACAAATATTCTATGAAATCTCTCTCTCGGATTCTATATGTGAGTGGACATAAAAGGGAAGTCCCTGGCCCCACTGCTGGACCTCCTGATGGCACCTGGTATATTTTGGCCGCTGTGTGACAGAGTGTTGGACTGGATGGGCCATTGGCCTGATTCAACATTGGCTTCTCTTATGTTCTTATGTTCTTATGAAGTCCAAAATTGTTTGACGTACATAATAGGAACATGGAGGAGAAGAAGGAGGAGAAGGAGATTGGATTTATACCCTGCCCTTCACTCAAGAGTCTCAGAGCGGCTTACAAACTCCTTTCCCTTCCCCTTCCCCCAACAGACACCCTGTGAGGGAGGCGGGGCTGAGAGAGCTCTTGACAGAAACTGCTCTTTTTCAAGGACAGCTCTTGTCAGAACTGTGGCTAGCCCAAGGTCATACCAGCAGCTGCAAGTGGAGGAGTGGGGGAATCGAACCCGGCTTCCCCAGATTAGAGTCCGTGCACCAAACCACGACCCCCTACTGGTGGTGTGAGAAGTATGGACGGATTACCCTCCGTCTGCAAGACCTGAGCAAGGCTCTTAACGACAGGAAGTTTTGGAGCTCATTAATTCACAGGTTCAGGTGGGCTGCTATGTTGGTCTGAAGCAGATAAAGGTAGTCTGGCTGGTGGGTGGGAAGGTCAGAAGGAAGCAGGAACAGCGGGGAGGCTGTAGAGGAAATAATGAGGGGGGGGGATGAGATGTCTCCCAAAATTCCTTGAGGGTCTCCTACTTGCGCCTAGAGGTCATTCGCCATGCAGACTTTACCTGCTCCGGGAGACGACGGCTCAAACCCACTGGAGGCGTCGCTGCAGGCGTTGGAGGCCTGTTCCGCCAGCTTCTTCTTTGCGCTCCCGTCGGCAGACTTGTGGGACTTTTTTTTATTCTTCACCAGGATTTTGTACATCAGGTCAGCTGGACTTGGGAGGGGAACGCCACGCTCAAGCTGATAAGACACGGGGCATCGGGAGTAAAGACAGCACAGTGAACAATATTGGCCTTCGTTTCCCCCCTGTATACCAGCACCCTTCCTGCGAATACCACAATTTGTCTAATGACACGGTGTACCTAAGTAGCGATGGCACCTTTGGATATGGCCCAGAGTCACGGCGTAGCCCTTCCTAGAGTCATCCTGGGTTTATCCACGTCCCTCTCTTGTGGCCCTTGAGGCACAAATCCACGTGGCACTGCTCCCTTCCTCAGCCACCCCACTGATCCAGGAGCTCTACCAGTTGACTTGTCCCTGGGCTTCTACCTAAAGCTGGTAACACTCTTAACCAATGCTCCCTCTAAGCTGCGGAGTCTTGTGAGCAAAAATTCTACTTTGTGAGTGACTGGCATTAAAACTGGGAGCGCGCGATTGGGCTGCTGCATAAATTAGTTTGCTCTGGAGCCCCTCCTTCCTGAGCGAAGACAAAAAATGTGTGGGCTGGAGGCTAAAAAACTGGGAGCTAGCTCACATTAACTCAGCTTAGGGGGAACACTGACATTTGCGCTCTTTGTTTCTTGAGTTCAGGACGTCCTCTGGGCCAACTTGGAGAAACCTGCATCCAAAGGTCTGTGCCCAGAACATGGGGTCCCATCCCCCCATATTCTTCTCTTCGTGCACCCTTTCCGACCCCCAGGAAGAGCTTTCCCAGCACCGCAGGACCGGTGCATAGCCCCACAAGTTGGAGGGGCCAGTGGGGAAGGACAAAGGGGGAGAAACTCTGGTGTCCTTTCCCGTAAGCTCAGCTCCCCCTCGTCCCTCCTCAGTCTGGCCCACCTCCATGGGGGTGTTTCCAGGGGCCGGAACAGTTCGCAGAGACAAAGAGGACTGTGGGAAAAACTCTTTATGTGTTTTCTGGACACGTATGGTGGGACTCAGGCCAGTATTCTGCGCACATCTGCTCAGGAGAATGTTGCCACTTCTCTCTTATCACTGCCTGAATTCGGGATCCTTTAGGAACCGTGACAAGTTCCGCCTTCCTCCAGCGTGATGTGAGCCAGCCAGCGCCCACCTGGAGCACGAAGACCTCACTAGGCAGGACTCGTGCTTTCTTACTGAGGGGAGATGAGCTTTTTAATTTTACTTCATTTATACCCTGAGGGGCTACAAAGTGGTTTATAACATTCTCCCTCTTCATTTTATCCTCAGAACAGCCCTGCGAGGGAGGTTAGCCTGAGAAGAAGAGAAGAAGAAGAAGAAGAGATTGGATTTATACCCCTTGCCCTTCACTACCCAAAGGAGACTCAGAGCAGCCGACAAACTCCTTTTCCCTTCCCCTCCCCACAACAGGCACCCAGTGAGGTCGGTGGGGCTGAGAGAGCTCTGACAGAAACGGCTCTTTTTCGAGAACAGCTCTTGTCAGAACTATGGCTTGCCCAAGGTCATCCAGCCAGGTGCAAGTGGAAGAGTGGGGGAATCAAACCCGGTTCTCCCAAATTAGAGTCTGCACACTTAACCACAATGCCAAACTGACCGAAAGTCACCTAGTGAGATTCCACGGCAGAGTGGGGAGTCTCCGATATCCTAGCCTGAGGCTCTGGCCCCGATCCCATGCTAGCTGATCCTATATGGCTCCGTAGCAACATCCTGCCAGAGAATGCTTAGCAGGGATGTGATTTATTTTTGTACACTTTCTGTACATGGAAGCCTTGAGAAGAGCGCAAGGACACAACTGCTGATGCGACTTTTCTCTCCTGTTCCATTCATGTTGTGTGCCGTTGGGTGGAGGGGGGGAAGGAGTCTTCCAAAGCCCATTCCAGAGGGCGCGTCTGCTCAGGAGACCGTCTTACGACAGGCACGGCCTGACTTCCTAGACTTGTGCTCATCAGGTGGCGCAGGGCGGAGAAGTTTCCCACACGCTGCTTTTGTCTAGGGAGTTACATTCACATCCTAACCCAACCATCACAGCGGTTCTCCCTGCCTGCCTAGAAATCTGAAGGCCCAGGGGGAAAAGTGGGAAAATTCAGGGGGAAAAAACCAGGTGTTTTCCTCCCCCCCCCAGCCCTTTTTTCGATGTTCCCAACAGATAAAACGGACATTTGAGGGAGTACTGGGGGGGGACCCTCGTATGAAACATTTCCTCTTTTAGAATGAAACACTTTAAAAGACGAGGTGAGCATGCTGCTCTTAAATAGAAAATGCACTTCTGCAACCTAGAAGCAGGGCCATTTTTGGGCAGGAAGGCAGCGGAAGGGAGTTCCGGCTGGCTCTGAGTTGGCCACGCCTACAGCCCCCCCCCGCTCGGGTTCCCCAGGTGCCTCACAAGCCGTGGGGCACCTGGGGAAGCCAAGCTGATCCAGGGAGGGGAGGCAGTTTAAACTGCCTCCCCTCCTCGGGTTCCCCAGGTACCCCGCGGCTTGCCAATCCTGGGAGGGAGCTGCATTGTCAAGGGGTGTGGCCTAATATGCTAATGAGTTTCTGCTGTTGGGTGTGGCCTATTATGCTAATGAGTTCCGGCTGGGCTTTTTCTACCAAAAAAGCCCTGCCTAGAAGGATCCCTGATCTTCATGAGAGGAACACGCAGGGCTTTTGTTGCCAGTTTGGTGTAGAGAGCCAGTTTGGTGTAGTGGTTCAGTGCGTGGACTCTAATCTGGGAGAACTGGGTTTGATTCCCCACTCCTCCACTTGCACCTGCTGATGTGACCTTGGGTCAGTCACAAGCTCTGGCACAGCTGTTCTCTCAAGGACAGTTTCTGTCAGAAGTTCTCTCAGCCCCACCGACCTCACAGGGGGTGTCTGTTGGGAGGGGAAGAGAAAGGAGTTTGTCAGCCGCTCTGAGACGCCTTTGGGCAGTGAAGGGCGGGATATAAATCCAAACTCTTCTTCTTCTTCTTCTTCTCAATGGCTGCGTGTTGTCTGCTGCCCTTTTGACCCGAGTCTTCTCCTGTGGTTGATTTTTTCACCTCTCCCTCCCTGGCACATACCCCGACAGACTGGGAAGCATCAAAGGCTGCAGAGGAAAACTCTGGGAGCCTCCTTGTGCAGTGAGATCCCTCCCGCCAGTATCCCCAGAAGCCGGAGGAGAAAGAAGACAGGCATCCACTTGGGATGACATCCGAGCTGTGCACGTAGCATTACTGACCCTTTGCATGAACCTTTTTCTAACTAAATAATTGCTTACCACAAAGCTCGTGTCTTCTGCTTAACTCCTATTTTTTGTCTGTTTTTCAGATAGCAAAAATTAAGATCTGAGCACCACCACAGCCTAGGGTGCATCAGCTTTCAGTGTTCTTCCAAGTATTGGGCACATTCACAATTTTGCTTGTAGAAAACTAAGCTATGTATACCTTTTAAATTCCATAAATATATCAAATATGGCAATTTTATATGCTAATGAGTTTATAAGTAATACATCTTATGTTGTTAAGGCAGCATAATTAGTTTAGGTTTGATAGGACAGAAGTCCTGCCTATATTTTAACTTTCCCCAGAACTGCTGTTTCATTCCGTGGCCTCAAAATTCCTGGACATTTCCCGTCTCTCTCCCTCCCTGCCCCACGTGAGATTGCTCATCTTTTTTTGGAAAAAGTATGCAAGTAGCAAAACCAAAGCAGGGGTCAAGAAAGCGCATCTTGGTATGAAGACACAGTTTCTTCTTGTTTTCTTTTATACGGCAATTAGGAACACCCTCAAAGCCCGTCACAAATTAAGAAACACACATGCAGGAGACAGCATATGAAAAGCAGTGGAAAAGTCAAAGCTGCATTTTGATACGCTTTTTTAATTTTTAATGATATGAGACAAAGAAAACAAACTTACTGGGTATTTCTCCAGCGGCTCAATCAGCAAAGTGTCGCCAAATATTAATCTGCAATATTCTGCCATTTTTGCCTGCTGTTTAGGACTGGGAAGGGGGAGAAAGCAGAGAGAATTATATGAGGCTTATTCCTAATACTCAAAGTGCCAATAATGGGAAATCTAATAGCCTTTTAACTCGATGAGGAGGTATAATTTTCTGATCCTATCACTGCAAATTGTTCTCCGTGATCTAGAGTCATTATGCTATTATTCTGACGTCTGTGACAGCTCTCCTCACGCAGATTTTGCATCAAATAGCACAATAAGGGCCCTTGGTCATTTGTGGCAGTAAACAGAACAAAAAAGCAAGCCTGCCTGAAAGACAGAGAGGCTGCTGCCCACGCTGAGCAGAGGACGGGAAATGAGCGGCACAGCTGCAGGCGGACAGGAAAGAGACCCCCAGGCCCGGGTCCCACTCCCGTATTCCCTCCTGCGCGTGGAAGGTTTGCAATCCCTGTTTAGGCTTTCACCATTCTCTGCTGTTTCTCACCACCCTGGTCAAGAGTGGTGGTGGAAAGTCCTGCCCCGTCACAGCTGATTTATGGCGACCCTGCAGGGTTTTCACGGCAATCATAGGATCACAGAGAATGGGAAGGGGCCACACAGAGACCATCTCGTCCAACCCCCCTGCCCAACGCAGGACCAGCCTAAAGCATCTCTGACCAATATTCCTCCAGCCTCTTCTTCAAAGCTCTCAGTGAAGGGGAGCTCACCACCTCCCTAGGCAGCCGTTATTCCACCTCTGAACCACTCTGACCCTGAAGAAGTTTTCCCTGCTATCCGGTGGATACCCTTCTGCCTGTAACTTAAACCCGTTGCTTCGGATCCTCTCCTCTGCTGCCAACTGGAACAGCTCCCTGCCCTCCTCCAAATGACAGCCCTTCAGATATTTAGAGAGAGCCATCGCGTCCCCCCCCTCAATCAAGAGCTATGTAGAGGCAAGAGATGTTCGGAGGCGGTTTGCCTTGCCTGCCTCTGCGCGGTGACCCCCGGCCTTTCTCTCCGGTCTCCCTTCCAAGGACTGACCCGGGTTGACCAGGCTTAGCCCCTGAGATCGGATGAGACCGAGCCAGCCTGGGCCACCCGGGGCCAGGGGTCCGAGAAGAGCAGAGGGACCCAACCAGCTCCCCACACCGGTCGTTTCCCTTGAGGCGACTCACAGCGGCTCTTGGACTGCAAGAGAGACAAATGAAAAAACCCTGCTTGTTTTGGCGGAGCAACGGCACAGATCGAAAATATAATTTAAAAATGTATATGCATTTTTAATGCCACATCCTCGCAGAGCGAGATTGTAGGTGGAGGAGGGCTGTCACATGAAATGTAATCTTTGGCTGACAGTGAATTATATTGCTTTGTCTGTTTGTTGCCGATCAAATAAGGCCGTGAACATCGGCGCCGTGAGAAAAGCTCCCGGAGGAAGCAGCCTCAGTGACGGCTTCTGACTTGTGGGTGGAAAACAAAAAGTGTCGTCCGACAGGGCGTGGGATCTGAAAACACGGCACCTTAATTTAACTGGGTAAAGTGTGAACTTCGCCGCATTTGGGTTGGCCTTTTCTCCCCATCCCTTTTCATCACAGGTGTGCATAAGGGCTGAAGGTAACTGAGTGAACTGCGGAGCACATCTCTCTCCTGCTGAATCTATTTTCACAAATAGGTTTTTTGGCAAGCTCTCCCCCCGCCCACAGAACGACACCCTTCCCAGTGGGTGGACAGTCAGTGCCCGGAGCATCCTTCCAAGACACGCCTTCTGATTTAAGCCCGTCAGTCACGGTGCTTTCCCTATGGATTGTGACTCATTTAGAATTAAGACACACCTGTCCTAGCAGGCGAAGGGAGACCTTGTTCGAACACAGATGCCCTGCCTGACAACAGAATGAAACCAACGGTAGCTGAAAAGGTAAATGCGACTTTGGGCGGTATCAACAGAAGTACAGTGTTCAGCTCACATCACTTTGCTCTGCTCTGGTTAGACCTCACCTAGAGTATTGTCTTCAGCTTTGGGCACCACAATTTAAGAAGAAACTGGAATGAGTCCAGAAAAGTGCAGCAAAGATGGTGAGGGAGGTCTGGAGACCAAGCCCTAGGAGGAAAGGCGGAAGGAGCTGGGTGTGTTTAGCCTGGAGAGGAGACGGCTGAGAGGGGATACGATCACCATCTTCAAGGACTTGAAGGGCTGTCCTAGAGAGGATGCTGTGGAGTTGGTTTCCATTGCCCCAGAAGGTTGGACCAGAGCCAACAAGTTTAAATTAAATCAGAAGAATTTTCGGCTAAACATTAGGAAGAACTTCCTGGCAGTCAGAGCAGTTCCTCAGTGGAACAGGCTTCCTCGGAAGGAGGTGGGGGGCTCTCCTTCTTCGGAGATTTTCAAACAGAGGCTAGATGGCCATCAGACAGCAATGCGGATTCGGTGAACTTGGGCAGATCGTGAGAGGGAGGGCAGGAAGGGTTGTTTCTGCCACCCAACTGGGGCCCTGGCAGAACTTGACCTGCCCCCCCCAGACCTGCCCAGTCGCCAGCTGAGTCCGCGGCGAATCCCTGAGATGCTGGCAGGACTGCTGAGTCCAGGCTTGCTCTGAGCACGTCGGGCCACGCACAACCCTTCTGCCCACCCCCATCTGCTGCCATTTTGTTTGCCTGCAAACCAACACCTCCGTGTGTTTTCCTGTGCTTGAGCCAAAAATGTTCTCTGCCTCCGAGGCCTGCCTTCTTCAAAGCTTTAACTGAACGCACCTGCCTTGGTTAAATCATCTTCAGTATGGCACACTATGAAGCTACTTACTGAAATTTAATATTTCTGGAAATGCTTCAATTACTTACGAATCGACATGGTTTTCAAATGACAGCAGGATGGGAAAAGGCGAGGTCTTGAATGCGCATTCAGCAATAGCTTCTATCACTTCCTAGGAAAAACAGAAGAAAACCAAAGCAGTCACCAAAATTTTGTTTTCCTTAAAGAGCCCAAATGGCTCTTTCTGTAAAGAACATGTCTGTCTTTCTGACAAATGGCCTTGTCCACGTGGCCCCATCATCCGCGGTGAAGCAGCTCACAGCCCAAGGCGGAACCTTCTAGAACTTCACTGACAGAACTTAAGAGGTATTCATCTGAAGAAGAAGAAGAAGAAGAAGAAGAGATTGGATTTATACCCCACCCTTCACTTGGAGTCTCAGAGCGGCTTACAAACTCCTTTCCCTTCTCCTCCCCACAACAGACACCCTGTGAGGTCGGTGGGGCTGAGAGAGCTCTTTCCAGAACAGTCCTTGAGGGAACAGCTGTGCCAGAACTACGGCTTGCCCAAGGTCATCCAGCAGGTGCAAGTGGGGGAGTGGGGGAATCAAACCCGGTTCTCCCAGATTATAGTCCACACACTTAACTACTACACCAAACTGGCATCTGGCATCTTCTTCCTTGGCACTGAGGTGCCAGAACAGAACCACATTATTTTATCTGAGCAATCTGCATTCACGCGGCTTTAATTACTTCTCGCTGGGCTTATAGTATTGACATCATCCGCTTCTATGAATGATGCTGTCAGTTTTCATTTGTGCACCACCTTGCAAGTTCTAGGGGGCCAAAAGGCAGGATATAAAATCTTCAAGTAAAATAAAAACAATGTTTTAAAATGCAGCTCTGAGAGCTTTCCAAAAACACCATCTGGCGGGGTGTGTTTTCTTGTTGCTGCTGTTGTGGTTTGGTTCCAATTAATGTGAAAAAGGCTTAGAAAAGGTAACTGTGCTGCTCCCAGCAAGAAGCTCCCAGCAAGAAGTAGAGGAGACTGGATTTATATCCCGCCCTTTACTTGGAGTCTCAGAGCGGAGTTACAAGCTCCTTAACCCTTTCCCTTCCCCTCCCCACAACAGACAGGCGCCCTGTGAGGTCGGTGGGGCTGTGAGACCTCTGACAGAAACTGCTCTTGAGAGAACAGCTTTGCCAGGACTGTGCTTGCCCAAGGTCATCCAGCAGCTGCAAGTGGAGGAGTGGGGAACCAAACCTGGTTCTCTCAAATTAGAGTCCGCGCATTTCACCACTACACCAAACTGGTTCTCTCATCCACTTGCTTTCCTTTTTCATCTTCAGACCCACTTAGAGGGCCACCCCTTCCACCACTGGGTCTTCCTGTGGGACAACCATCAGCCCCCCCCCCGGGCCTGCGCTGTTCTGCCTCTGCGGGGGCGGGCCTTGTGCCTCAAGCTCCGCCTTCGATGGATTATTCTGCTTAATCAAAACTGCCCGATAGCACTTTCCTTCTACAGCACAAGAAGAGAAATTTCCCTTCAACAGTAATAATAATAATCTTTTATTCTTGTTCATACATTTCAGGCTGCAAACCCCTGCAAGTAACAAAAAGCTATTTCCGCAGAGGCAAGTGAGGTTCTGTGTCTGGAGGCTTGTCTCAAGGCTGCATTTAGAGCCTTCGCTAAGAGCCGGCACTGGTTTATTTAATGGGGGGAGGAAATAAATCCACTCCCTCCGTTCATACAGTGATGGGCACAGGCGGTCCTGGTTACTTTGAACGGGTCTGTCACAGTGGTTTTGACTGAATGGTTACCAGGCAGAACAAAGTTCAGTCAGAACCATCCTTTCTTCCGACCAACATGGCTACCGACTGAAGCCACCGGATTGGAAGTCGGGGATCCAACGGGAAAGCGCAAACGGTTCTCAGTGATGGTGGCCATTTTTCTTCCACTGGGTTGGGGTCTGGTCCCCAGGCTGAGTTTGCAGGAGAGCAGGAGACTGAGAGAAGAGGGGGGGGCAAATTTCCAGCAGGAGTTCACTGAAATATCATGGGGGGGGAGCGCGTCTGCAAGTGCTCTCTCCCAGGGTCCAGTGCAGGGAAGCAGTTGTGCAGTTGTGGGTCTGCATGGACAGTTTCAAGAGGGAATTAGATAAACATCTGGAGCAGAGGTCCATCAGGTGGCTATTAGCCACAGGGTATAGATGGGAACTCTCAGTCTGGGGCAGGTGATGCACTCTATTCTTGGTGCTGGAGGGGGAGCAGCAGTGGGAGGGGGCTTCTAGTGTCCTGGCCCCACTGCTGGACCTCCTGATGGCACCTGGTATATTTTGGCCGCTGTGTGACACAGAGAGTGTTGGACTGGATGGGCCATTGGCCTGATTCAACATTGGCTTCTCTTATGTCCTTATGTTCTTATGCTGTCTGCTTGCAGGAGTGTATTTGCTTCCAGTATCCTCACTGTGCCTACTCTGAGTAAAGCCAATGTTACAAAGCCACCAGCTTCCCACTGTTCTCTCAGTCAAATGAAGAAGAACCAGACGGCACTGCCTGGGGAAATCCTCATTGCCTGGGGAAACAGGAAGCACTCAAGAAGAAGAAGAGATTGGACTCATACCCCCGCCCTTCACTACCCAAAGGTGTCTCAGAGCGGCTTACAAACTCCCTTCCTCTTCCCCTCCCCACAACAGACACCCTGTGAGGGAGGCGAGGCTGAGAGAGCTCCTGACAGAAACTGCTCTTTTTCAAGGACAGCTCTGACAGAACTATGGCTTGCCCAAGGTCACACAGCAGCTACAAGTGGAGGAGTGGGGAATCAAACCCGGTTCTCCCAGATTAGAGTCCGCGCACTTAACCACTACACCAAACTGGCTCTCACAAATCAATTAAAATCACAACACAATACCAAGACAACGAACAATTTCTAGAAAGTCCTGGCTGAGCACCCGCTTGGCATGCAGAAGGTCCCAGGTTCAGTCCCCGGCACCTCCATTTGAAGGAACAAAACAGTAGGTGACGGGAAAGACCCTTTTCTGCCTGAGACCCTGGAGAGCTGCTGCCAGCCAGAGTAGGCAATACTGCCCTTGACGGACCCCGAGGGGGGCCTGATTCAGTGCGAGGCAGCTTCAGGTGTGGCCCCGTGGTAAACTGGGAACCTGGCAACAGTTCAATGTCATGCAGGGATGGGACATATATGTTTGGAAAGGTGGGGGAATTAAATGGGCTCTGTACCGATAGGAAAAGGTGTGTTCTCCGCGTCTATTTTGTACACAGTTTTTCTTTCTTAGGAAGCCGACTGGGCAGAAGGAGGGATACATACATAACAAATTAAAAATCATATCACCGATTGGGCAGATCATTATGTCACACAAGACTTTCTAAAGGGATACGTGTACAGTTTTGCTTCTGTGTTTAAAATACATGACTCCTATTAACATAAGAGCATAAGAACATAAAAGAGAAGCCAATGTTGAATCAGGCCAATGGCCCATCTAGTCCAACACTCTGTCACACAGCGGCCAAAATATACCAGGTGCCATCAGGAGGTCCAGCAGTGGGGCCAGGACACCAGAAGCCCCTCCCACTGCTGCCCCCTCCAGCACCAAGAATAGAGTGCATCACCTGCCCCAGACTGAGAGTTCCCATCTATACCCTGTGGCTAATAGCCACTGATGGACTTCTGCTCCAGATGTTTATCTAATTCCCTCTTGAAACTGTCCATGCTTGCAGCTGCCACCACCTCCTGTGGCAGTGAATTCCATGTGTTAATCACTCTTTGGGTGAAGAAGTATTTCCTTTTATCTGTTCTAATCCGACTGCTCAGCAATTTCATGGAGTGCCCACAAGGAGTTCTTGTATGGTGAGAAAGGGAGAAAAGTACTTCTTTCTCAACCTGCTCAATCCCATTCATAATCTTATAAACCTCGATCATGTCACCTCTCAGCCGTCGTTTCTCCAAGCTAAAGTGCCCCAAGCATTTTAACCTTTCTTCATAGGGAAGGTGTTCCAACCCTTTTATTATAAAAGTGTTACCAGGGGCCCTATTGAGCACACACAGTTTCTCGTCAGGGGAAGGAAACCCTTCAAAACGTCCTTTGTGTAAGTCCTAATCCACCTGGGCAGGGACCCCGGGGTGGGGGGAAAGAGGGCCCATGAGGGCACATTCTGCAGATTTTGCTTCAGCCGCGGAATCATAGATCATCAAAGGGACCAAAACTAGAAATGCTGAAGCCACGGAGATAAAAGTACAAAGTAGCGGGGAAACAATCAGGAGGCGGCGAAATGGTCCGCTCAGTATCAAAGAACGGCTAATAGAGTGAGGTAAACTTTCATTAACTCGATTTTGTTATCTATCCCCCTCAGTCAAGGAGCGGAGGAAAAGGTCATGTTACATAAATAGAATCTGACAGGAAAATTAGTTGAAATGCACTCGTCTAGACAAAATCCCCCAGCTATTAACATATTTTACATGGAAACGCCACAAGATTTAGAAAAATGTCAACTTTCCAGATTCCTCAAAGTCAAAAGGTAACGAAACAGATTCAGGCAAGCCAAATGGGAACGCAGCAAGAACGTGATGGTTCTGTCTTGACATACTTGGATTTGAGTCGGTCAGAGGAGGGTCAGTCTACACAAATTCTGGTCACAGACATGGGCAGCCGTGCCCTTATTAACCGCCCTCAATGGCGAGTGAGAATCCAAAACCGATTCACCTTCTCTCCGAAATGTTACTTCAGGAACACGTCCCTGCTTCTTTACTGGTCAGTGACCACCACAGTGACAACACAGCGACATCTATATACCTAATAGCCAAGGCACCCCCGCGTGGGGATATCTAAATCCGCACATCAGGGGCACCTGGGGGGCAGGGAGATTTTCCTGCACATTTGAGGAAATCCCCAGATGCGAAGAAAAATCTAAAAGCTGTAAGAAACTATAGGGGGGATACTTAAATCCCCCCCCCCCAAAGTAAAGGAGAGTTCCCTGCGCATGTGCAGGGAATGCTCTGAGAAGGCTTCACCACCACTGCTGCCACAGGGGACGGGGGCAGGAGAAAGCTTGGCAGGCCAGCCTTGCCACCGCTGCTGCTGGGGAGGAAAGCTTGGCAGGCCAGTCTCGCTGCCACCACCACCACTGGGGAGGGAGGGAGAAAGCTTGGCAGGCCGGCTTCACCACCGCTGCTGGGGAGGGAGGGGGAGGGAGAAAGCTTGGCAGGCTGGCCTGGCCACCACTGGGGGGGGGGAGGGAGAAAGCTTGGCGGGCGGGTCGGCCTCGCTGCCACCACAGCTGGGGAGGGAGGAAGGAGAAACCTTGGTGGGCCAGCCTTGCCGCCGTCACTGCTGCTGGGGAGGGAGGGAGGGGGGAAGGAGAAACCTTGGCGGGCTGGCCTCACCGCTGCCACTGGGGGGAGAGGAGGGGAGGGAGAAGGCTGGGCTCACCTGCTGCCATGTCTCCAGCTTCTGCAGGCCAGGAGCTGTGGGGAATATTCTGGCCCCGCCTGTGAGTATCACGGGTCCTGCCTCTTGTCAATATATATTTTTAAGTGGCATTCATGCCAGCACCCTCGGTAGCATTACCATCTAGGCTAAAATAACTAGGCATTATCCACAGGCCCCAAAGACACAGGTCGACGACATCAGGGTTCTCCGTACCCTCTGCCTCTGACTGCCACATCTTTTCAGCCACTATCCTCTTCCTGGAGGCTTTAACTGTAAAGATGGTGTCTCAGAATACCTTTACAAAACCCACGCCCTCCAGTAACAGTTCACTTCTGCACGTCAGGCAGAAGAACTCCTGAAGCTGCACTGAATGAGACTCTTGGTCCAGCAAGGCCCATCTTGCGTGCTCTGACCGGCAGGCGCTCTCAAGCTGAGATCTTCCCTCTCAGCCTCTATCTGATCCTTTTAACTCAGGGGTGTCGAACTCATTTGTTCTGAGGGCCGGATCTGACATCAACGAGACCTCGTTGGGCTGGGCCAAGTACGTGCCATAAAAGGTAACGCCAGGCAGCGGAGATATAAACTTTATAAAGGACACTGAAACACTAAGGGTTTTTTTTTTTTACTTAAAATAAAAACATGCTTAAAACATCAGCACTCTTGGCAATATTTTGTTTATTTAACAGTGTCTGATAACGGACACCCCTGGCTCTGAAGTATTGCATCAAAATGTCTGTGCTGTTGGCAATCTTGAGTCTGCTGTTCAGTTGTGTGTCTGTCAGCTGCAAACCTGCAATGACGCAGCAGCAGCAGAACTGGAAGAAGAAGCAGAAGACGGCCAGTTCCACTGCGGGCCTGATGGAAGCCCTCCGGGGGGGCCTGATCCGGCCCTCGGGCGGCACGTTCGACACCCCTGTTTTGACTAATGATGGTAGGGACTGAGCCTGGGATTGTCCATATCTACAAAGCAGAAGTTCTCTGCCCCACCACCGGGGGCCACGTCTGTGGTAATGCGGGACAGAACGTTCTCACTGGCAGCACTGCAGCTGCGGAATTTATTCCCCCGGGGAGGTCTGTCTTTCTCGTCCTTGGCTGTTTTTTCAGTGGGATTTAATAGAGTCTTTTTCTGCACTGGTGATGTTTCAACAGCTGGCTCCCTGGGGAAGTGGCAAAGCTCACTGGAGAAGCACCCAAATCTGCATGCCGCGGGTCCTCGCTTCCGTCCCTGGGACCCCCAATGGCAGGTATTAGCAATGGACAATACGGACCTTGATAGATCAATATTCAACTGGTGTTTTCTTGTGTTTTTGACTGACACTGTTGAGCCTTTAACTATGTTGTTACTTATTTTAAAAAGGGAAAGGTAAAGGTTCCCTTGCTTGAAAGCCAGTCGAATCTAACTCCAGGGTTGCGGTGCTCATCTCCGTTTCAAAGCCGAAGAGCCAGCGCTGTCTGAAGACGTTTCTGTGGTCATGTGGCCGGCATGACTAGACACCAAGGTGCATGGAACGCTGTTACCTTCCCACCAAGGTGGTACCTATTTATCTACTTGCAATTTCTTGCTTTCGAACTGCTAGGTTGGCAGGAGCTGGAACTAGAGACGGGAGCTCACCCCGCCATGCGCTTCTTCTATCTATAGCTTTTACCAACAGTTGCTTTCTGGGTGCTTTGGACCCCAAAAGCAGGAGACACATATTTTAAATAAAGCAAACCCACACAATAGCTTCTACACCAGGAACAAGGAGGTATGCCAGTGGGCCTTCCTCTCTCTCCACGTGAGCCCCGGAGAGCTTTACACTCTTCTGGTCAACACCTCCTGGTGATCCCTGGCCCAAGGGACATCCGCATAGCCTCGGCCAGGGCCAGGGCTTTCTCGGCCCTTGCCCCCAACGTGGTGGGACATGCTTCCTCCCGAGATCAGGGCCCTGCGGGACCCATTCCAGTCCAGCAGGGCCTCTAAGACGGAGCTTTTCTGCCAGCCTTTTGGCTGACCCTATGAAACTTGACATCAAATAAAGCTCCACAGTATTACAATTCCTAAGCAACTCTTATTATTTCAATATACTATTCGGACCAATACAAGACAATAGTTACGCAGACAAGTTAAGACCTTGAAAGGAACAGTCTTAAAGAGGCGAATATGTGCTCAGAGGAGAGAATGCCTGCAAAGTGAGGCCACGCGTTCGCCATGAATACAGACAAATAAGGCAGTTTTTTTCAGACATGGTTCTGAGGGAGTTCCTGTCACTGCAAAACAAAGCTGTTCTGGAGGCACTGCTTGCTGGGAGAACCCGTCCACGAGCCGTCCTGATGAAGGGATCGACGGCCCATTAACATCTAGAGAGTGGGTCGACCGCAGTTCATCACTTTGTGTTTACCTCCAGCCTTAAAGACTGGGTTTATTTGCTTCACGGACATTTGTGTTTCTCCACTTTGGAACTGAGAAGCCTCTTCTCCACCTTAGAACAGTGAAGCCACACTTGGGAATGCATTGTTCAAGTTCTTAACTTGTCTGTGCAACGCCTTCTCGCCAGATTAAAAAGCACGATTAACACACAACCCATATAAATAACTCTCAGGAAACCAGAGTCGACACACATCATTATCAGCTGTAACTGCCACGCAGGAAGTGCGTCTGAGGGGCCAGGATAAGGCCACTTAAGGCGAGGGGGGGGAACGTGCATTTTGCTGCAAACTGTTTCTGCCATCGGGTCTCCGGGCTCTGGATTGTCTGGTGGGAAAGTTAAGCCTGGAGGAACACGGAGGGGGAAAAAGAATCCTTTGCGTACTACTCTCTTTAGGAAATCCTCTCTCGGCAAATGCTAAGACAAGCCTCTGCTGCCATGTCCCAAAAAACACGCTTCCCACTTTGCTAACAAAGTGCCAAAATGTGATACAAGCACCTTTTGCCAAATCTCTCCCATGTTGCATCTCTCTAGAACGAGGGTGTGAATCCTGCAGCACTACAGGCCACGCGCTGGGCACCCCACAGGACCCCCAGCCGGTTAAAAAAAAATGCTGCAACGAAGGGGAAAGACCCTGAAAACGGATGACCCGGATCAGACTTTTGCGGCGGTTGGCAAAGGAGACCAGAAACGTTATTTGCACACACAATTTAACTACTCCTTGTTCAAGCAGACATACTACCAAAACGCATCAGATAAAACTTTGGGAGAAAACCTGAAACCGCTTCCTTGTTTTTCATTCGAACTTCTTTTATCGTCTTTACCGTAAATCCGTCGCGAAGATACGCCCGCGCCCTCAGTTTTCTGGAATCTCTAGATCTTTCCATTGCCTGAACACACTGCAGGTACTGAGGGCAGATAAGCGTTCAGTTTATCCGTCTCAATAGCTGCCGCTGCACTTCTCAATATACTGGGACTTACCACTTGGAATTCTGTCTGCCAGCTGCTGCCCAGGGTGCGTGAGCCCTGAACTGCGGGGTCTGTGCTTTCGGCAGCAGGTTCTGTGCTTTCCCAGAAAGAAACGTGTCCTGCCGTGTTTGGTAGACCTGTTCCTGAGGAGATTTCCTGCGCTGCAGATCCAGGGATCCCACATGGTGGAGAGCTCTGTTGGGGGGATATTTGTGGAGAGCTCTGTTGGGGGGGATATTTGTGGAGAGCTGCTAGGGAGCGGCATATGCTGCTCTCCTTTGCTTCCCTGGGCAGTGGGGGGGGAGGGGGTGTAGGCAGCCTGCAGGCGTGTTGGCACTTTTGGTCCCCGGGAGCTGCCCTGTGTCGAGTGTGCGAGGGGAGCAGCTCAGTCATGGAAGCCTGGGTGGAAGCGTCCAATGAGGTAGCACCATCAATTTATACAGGGCAGGGGCCTGTATAAATGTTGTTCCTGTTAGTCTTTTGGGGTTTCTGTGTGGCACTGTGGCATGCTGGCACTGCCACAGTGCCACTTTTTCTGGAGTGTGCCACTTGTTCTCATGGCAAACAAGCACCTCCCAGGACAGTTCACTTTCCCTGAGATTCTCTGGGAGAGTCTGACTGCTGGGTGGCTGCCTGGGTTTCCCCATTGGAAACAATGGAGGTAATGGGGATAACTTGTTTGGGTGCCCGTAGAATTGGGCCCACTGATCCAATTGCTTTGGGACATGGGGGTTTATGTGGGGAGAGGCTTCCAAAGCTACCCAGAAAATTTGGAGCCTCTCCCTCAACCCCCCCACCCCCAGAGCCACTAGCAGCACCATGGGGAAAAAGTAACTTTCTTTCCCACCATAGAGAACAATGGAGGGGATGGGGACAACCTGTTTGGGGGCCCATAGAATTGGGGTGTCTTGAGAAGAGGCTCCAGCAGCTACCCTGAAAGTTTGGAGCCTCTCCCTCAAACCCCCTCCCCTCCAACCCCAGAATATACCCTATGTTTTCGCCATTGACTTCAATGGCCCATAGGATATAATGGGGCCAAAATTTCGGCGGCAATTCGGCGGCAAGCCAATTCAGATCGGAGAATCTGAATCAGCCCTCAGCAGCCTGAGTGGGCCATTTTCGGAGGTGCATTCGGTTTGGACAGACCGAATGCACACCCCTAACACCCGGCAGACCCTCGGCCTGTCCATTTCCAGCTCTCTCTGTGCTACCTCATGGTCTCAGCACCGACAGGTCTTGCTTCTTTGGAAACAGTGCATCACACCCACATACTCCAGGAAAGACAAGGACAAAGTCTGAGTCCAGTCAGGCACCTTTAAGACCAACAGTGTTTAATTCTGGGTATCAGCTTCCGTGTGCGTGCACGCCTCCTTCAGATGCACACAAGAGCTGATATCCAGAATGAAACCTCGTTGGTCTTGAAAGGGGCCTGGCTGGACTCTGACTTTTTTCTGTGCTTCTGACCAGCACAGCGACCCCACCTGAATCCAGGAAACACAGACGGCTTTACTAAACATGTGGCCCTCAGTGTGTGGCTGGGTAGCTAACAGTGCAATCCTCAACAGGGATGTCTCGTTCTAAGATCATTGATGCTCGTGGGCTTGGAAAGGTAGGACTCTGCTTCTGACGGCATCAGAAGAAGAAGAAGAAGAGAAGAAGAAGAAGAAGAAGAAGAAGAAGAAGAAGAGAAGAAGAAGAAGAAGAAGAAGAAGAGAGAAGAGAAGAGAAGAGAAGAGAAGAGAAGAGAAGAGAAGAGATTGGATTTATACCCTGCCTTTCACTACCCAAAGGAGTTTCAGAGTGGCCTGACAAACTCCCTTCCCTTCCCCTCCCCACAACAGACACCCTGGGAGGCAGGTGGGGCTGAGAGAGCTCTGACAGAAATGGCTCTTTTTCAAGGACAGCTCTGACAGAACTGTGGCTTGCCCAAGGTCATCCAGCAACTGCAAGTGGAAGAGTGGGGAATCAAACCCAGTTCTCCCAGAGTAGAGTCTTCTCACTTAACCACTACACCAAACTGGCTCAGGAAGTTGTTCACACTTCCTAACATTGTATGTTTGCTTTAAGGCTGCAGGGAAGCCTTCTGGCTCGACCCTCGAGCACATAAACTTTGGTCCTTCTGGATGCCCTTCCTTGTCTCCCTCGTGTCCCTCCCCTCCCGCCACCAATCAAGTGCCGCAAGGGTGCATCGAAGGCCCACTCGACAATCATCTGGCTTTGCCACGCTCTCCTGCCACGCAGCCGTTTCAGCCGTCCCCTGCAGGTGTACCTTGAATGATATTTCCGTCGTCATGGTGAAGCCATGGGTGATGACCGGCTCCTCTTCCGCCGTCCGGCCCTTCCAGCAGTCCAGTTCGACGCAGCGGCAGCCGGACAGCAGCACTTGGCGGTACATCTCCACGGAAGAGTTCCCGGCCAGCTGCCCCGCTGCGAAGACAAGGGGCACAGGAGAAGGCGCGTTACATATACGGGACTCCATGCACATCACCCGACAAGAACAGAAGCAAAGATCCCCCGGCTTTGCTCAGGGACAAGACCCAAGGCAGCCAATCCCTTGAGAATGCAGAAGAGTCACGCAGAGTGGGTCAGGAGGGGGACGGCTCTGCTCTTGCCTCCAGAGGCATCACCAGAAATAATTTCCAATCCAAATAGAGAAGATTAAGGTAAAGGTCAAGGTTTCCCTTGCTCAAAAGCCAGTCAAATCTGACTCTAGGGGGTGCAGTGCTCATCTCCATTTCCAAGCCAAAGAGCCAGCACTGTCTGAAGACATTTCCGTGGTCATGTGGCCGGCACGACTAGACACCAAGGCACACAAAACGCTGTTACCTTCCCACCAAAGTGGTACCTATTTATCTACGTGCAATCTCTTGCTTTCGAACTGCTAGGTTGGCAGGAGCTGGGGCCAGAGATGGGAGCTCACTCTGTCACGCGGCACTCAGGTCTCAAACTGCCAAACTACAGACCTTCCGGCCTGCAGCTCAGCATCTTAACCACTGAGCCGCCACGGCTTGGAGGGAAACGGAGAGGGGGATGGGGAGGAAAATGATGCAAAGAGGGAACATCAATTTAAATGGGCCTAATTCACATTTTCATTACGTCCACATTTTTAAAAGGGCTAAGGTGGATTTCTCTTTCACATCCATTCTGTGTTTTGGGGGGGGGTTTGGTGACAACTTCAAAGTACAGATCAGTAGGGTGGGAGATCTGGCAGATGTCAGTCAAAGTGAGGTACTTTCATGTCTCTTTGGTTCCAGGGGGAGAGATTCAAGAGGGACCTGAACTCCCCCCCCCCGTCGGACAAAGTATTGAAAGGTGGCTTGACTGGAGCCACTCCTGGAGGACGAGAAACTGAAAATAATTTCGGTATCTCTCAAGGACTAAAGAGTGTAAAACAAACCAAGCCTATTCTTGGCCTTTATTTTGCATTTGTGTCTCATCCCCGTGTCCTAAAATGATTATTCACATGGGTACCACCAAATCCAGTGGATGGCTGATTCACTGCTGCCGGCCTCCCCCTCCCCCTCAAAAAGGGCTGCGTTTGGTTTGCTCTCCTTTGGGGAAAACAAGTGCTAATGTGTAGCCCAGGAAATCAAGAGGAATTCGGCAATCATCACACATTGACACAAGGGGACGATGACGGCTTATTACTAGGTGCCGAGCTATCAACGACATGCATCCTCCCCCTCCCCACAACTCCCCAGGGCTTAGTATTGCAACCTTGAACAGGAGACCAAAGTATCTGAAGTGTTTTAGCTTTCTGAGGGGAAAAAGAAGAGATGATAATTTGGTTTTATTCATGTGTGTTGTGGGGGGGGGGGTATCTTTTGGGTTGGGTGGTGGTGGTGGTGGTTTCGAGTTTCTCCAAAATCTAGAAAGCCACCAGAGAGAAGGGAACAAGCCAGACGTTAAAATATAGCCTTTATCTGCTTTTGCCCCACAGTGCCATGGGGCAGACATGTTTCCCTTTGACCCACCTGGTTCCCTTCCATGGGATGAAGGACTCTCCCCTCCCCTCCCCTGCCCTGCCCTGCCCCCCCCCAAGTGTCAGAGGAGATGCTTAGCTGAGCCTTGCTCTGAGTACAATTGATTGGAATTTGTGTGTGTGTCATTCAATTCCAGATTGGAAGTAAGTGTATTAAATTAAGTTACTTACAGTAAAAGATGCATTTTTAATATTGGATGGGATTTTTCAATTGGGTAATCTAATATTAATCAACTTTTTTTTATTCCTCCATACAGTATTCCTGTTTGGGTCCTATATCAATTGTTTACGGTCTTACAAGTGTAACAGGGGCTTTGTGGTATGTTGTATTCTGTACTATTTGACCTCTGAAGAAGGCTCTTGTGGGTCAAAATGCATCAGGCCACATAGGGTTCTTTTTGTGCGTAATGATACTACAGAGCTGTGTAACACAGGCACCGAGTCTCAAGGGAGGCGGGTTTTACATTCTTTCTACTGAAATGACCGAGGGGAAGACAAGAATGAGATGTCATCGCTTTGGTCCACCTCTTCTTATCTAACGTGCTGGAAACGTCACAGTCAAGTATGTCTTTGTGTTTCAGGTAAAATCACAACTTCGGGGTGTCTGGCTGGGAACAGATCTGCAGAACACCAGCCGTGTTCCATTCCCATTCAGGGGTAATTGGACAAAGGAAAGCAAACAGAAATGACAAGAGATTCAACATGGGCCCAGTTTCACAACATCTCAAAGGAGTCAATAAGACCACTGCCTTCCTTTGTGTGCACTGATGTTTCCTTCCACCATGTCAGCTCCCATGCAGCCTTTATTGGTGAGATCCAGAGTCAATTTTATAAAATCTGCGAAGAAACAGTTCATTTCACTAGCAAAAGGAAGTATTCTCTATTGCACAATCACTGCCTGGTTTTAAAAGACAGAAAACCGCTGTCTTGTGAGACTGCCAGAGCACGCTGGGGGTGGGGCCGGGCTTCAGCTAGACGCTCAGGGACCAACCCCCCCTCCCAACGCCCCCCCCCCGTGTGCCTGGACGGTCCTCAGAGCTGTCAAGGATCGAACAGGACTGGGAGAGCTTGGAGAAGATGCCCTGCAAGGAAAGGCCGAGGGACTTCTTGGGAATGTTCAGTCTGGAGAAGAGGAGGTTGAGGGGAGACAGGATGGCTCTCTTGAAGTCTTGGAGGGGCTGTGTCCCTTGGAGGAGGGCAGGGAGCTGTTCCTGTTGGCAGCAGAGGAGAGGACTTGCAGTCATGGGTTTGAATGAAGGGCAGGAAGGTACCATCTGGATATCAGTGAAGACTTTTTGACAGTCAGAGTTGTGCAAGAGTGGAATGGGCGGCCTTGGGAGGTGGGGAGCTCCCCCTCCTTGACTGTCTTCAAGCAGTGACTCGACAAACCCTTGTGTCAGGGATGCTCTAGGCTGATCCTGCATTGAGCAGGGGGGTGGACTAGATGGCCTCTGTGGCCCCTTCTATGATTCTGTGTGATTCTAGGATTCTGTGACACGCCCCGCCCCCACCAATGGGAGAGGAGGGACCAGTGTAGTTGGGTGTCCAGAAAGAGCCCTCAGCAGCTTCAAGCAACAGGGCTGGAAAGTGAAGCACCCGAAGAGGAGGAGAGAAATAAAACGGGGTTCCAGTGGCAAGGCGAATAAAACTCGTTCCAGCAGACACTTTTGCGAGCTGGGACTCACTTCACCAGAAGCACTGGGGGAGTGCCCTCCCTCCCTCTCTCTCTCTGGAATCAGGCGGGCTCCCTGCATCCCTGGCTCCTTACTGGGCTTTACTTGTTAATGTGTAAAGAACGCAAACATCACAGAGTGCCATTCCACGTGGCTTAATGTGGCGCCTTCCATGAAGGTCGATTCAGGGGTGTGTGTGTGTGGGGGGTCTGAAGCGGCAGAACAAAGTTGGAGTCCCGTCAGGCACCTTGGAGACCGGCAAGGTTTAATTCTGGGGGCTTGAGCTTTTGTGTGTGTGTGCGGACTCCCAACTTTGTCCGGCTGCTTCAGAGTGACACAGTGATCCACCGGAATCTGGGACGGAGTGCCGCTAGGTCTCCAGGGCCATCTTGTCCAAAAGGGAACCAAAGTTTGCCGGGCTGCTCTCACAACTTCTTGCTGCTCAGGGAAATGTGGAGCAAGTAACTATATATAAAATAGTTTGGGGAAAGTGTGCCCTGTTAATCACGACAGATAAATGACCCCCGTTCTTTAGCTTCTGGGGCGAGACAGTGAGGGGCAGCCAAGTCCGTCCTTCACCCTGACAACAGTAATAAACTGAGCTGATCGCAGGGAGAAAATCTCTTGCAATGCCAAGCTCCAAATTAAAGGCTAGAGGCTACAGGAGCAGGAAAAGCGTTGAGAAAAAATATTATTTTTGCCAAAAGGATGACATTTCCCCCTCCAGGTTTAGGATGGAACCTCTTGAAATTACTTTCCTCCTTCTCCTTGACGGATGGTCGCCTTGGATTATAAATGTTATACTTCCCCGAAGGGAAAGAAACAAACAGCTATAATGCCTCTAAATAAATAATCAGTACTGGATGTACTGCCAACTTTTTTTTTGTTTAGTTTATTACTAAAGGGTAGGAAAATGGTCATTACAATTAAGAATAAATTCATACCATGTGTATGTTTTGCTTGGTGGTTTAATAACGGGATGCCATTTTTGTTACTTAAAAGCTAACCAACAGACCAGCAATTAGTAGGGCAAAATATTTTTTTAAAAAATAAAAGGAAATGTACTCCCAGACTGAATGGCTTCCTTATTTCCCCTAATTATGTGGCAGTTTTGATCCTTAAGATTTACTATGAATAAAACTAACCGTAGATTAGAGAATGTAGACAAATACCTCTGGCATTATTAGTTCTTGCAAAATATTCATGTTGAGGGGCATGTCCATTGTTGCCATCCCGGTAGGTTACCAACTTGGACAAGTTTTTAGCACTCACACTTTGTAATGTTTTATATTTATATTGCCATGATTTTACTTAGTTCTGTCTTAGCCGTGAAGTGTTTGTGTAATCCGCCCTGCGCCTGCTACGACAGGAAGGGAGGGGTAGAAATCCAATAAATAAATAAATAAGTTTTTGCATCAAAACTGGGGAAGAGCCTCTGCCTGGCACGCAGAAGGTCCCCAGTTCGATCCCCGGCATCTCCAGCTAAAGGGACCAGGCAGTCCGTGATGTGAAAGCCCTCCCCTCGGCCAGAGACCCCGGAGATCTGCTGCTGGTCCGAGTAGACAATACTGACCTTGACGGCCCCCGAAGGTCAGATTCTGGGCGTGTCCACACATGTTAAATAACACAGTTGCAGCCCACTTCAGCGACTGCTTGCAAGTGGATTTTGCCATTTCACACAATGAAATCCAGTTGCTAAGTGCATTGAAAGTGAATGGAAAGTGTGTTATTTAGTGTGCGGCACATCCCAATTTTACGGCCGACGACGAATCCATAGCAAAGCACTAGAAAAGAGCCAGGGAGTCCAGCAGCACCTGGAAGACTAAACACGGTTTGTGGCCGGGGAGGAGTTCACGGGTCCCTCCTCCAGAGAGCTTTGCTGGTCTTTTAAGGGGGGCCTCCTGGACGCTGGCTCTTCTCTACGGCTCCCGACAGACTATCGCAGCTCCCCATTGGGATCTATAGCAAAGCGTTTTTCTTCTGCATTAGCATCGGGAATTAAACCTAGCACCACTTAATCGTTTTTTTCCCAGCTTGATAAATTCTAGCTTTAGAAATTAATAATCCAGTAATCACATGTAAGGGCATTGGGAGAATCCCACAAGAGATGTAAAAGAAGTGTCCATTAAAACAGTCTTCCAACAGCCAGATTTTTGCGGAGACTTCGACCCCCTATGGGCCACCTTAAACGGGTCTTTCTGTAGAACGAGTGGGTTCTGCTGTTGTTTCCCAGGTACCCTCAAATGCACAAGTCTTAACGGCAGCATTTTCTCAGGAACGATGACCCCCCCACACCTGGTTCTCTTGTCTATGCGAGATATCTTAACTTCAGTTGTTTACATCTATATATCTAATTCCCAAGTGGCCCCCTGTGTGCGGATATCTAAATCTGCACATCGGGGGCACCTGGGGGGCAGGGAGACTTTCCTGCACACATGGGGCAGTCCCCACATGTGTAGAAAAATCCAAAAAGTTGAAAAAAGTATACAGGGGATATTTAAATCCCCCCAAAAGTACGAGCGTTCCCTGCGCATGCGCAGGAAACGCTCTGGGACCTCTGTGGCAGGCCGGTGGCTGAGAGGCGCTCAGGCCTCGCCGCGTTGCTGGGGGGAGGGAAAATCAGTGCGGGGGGAAGAACATTGGCACGGCGGTTGACAGGCACTCAGGCCTCACTGCCAGTGCCCACGGGGGGAGGGAAAATTGGCGTTGGGGGGGAGATTGTCGGGTCCGGTGGCTGGGAGGCACTCATGCCTTGCCGCCGGTGCCCGCAGGGGGGAGGGAAAATCAGCAGTGGGGGGGAAGTCAGCGGGCCAGAGGGGGGGAGAGAAGGCTTACCTGCGGAGCTGCTTCTGCAGACCGGGAGCCTTTCGGAATACTTCCCCCCCCGCGAGTATCGCGGCTCCTGCTTCTTGTATTCAACTAAACTGAATATTCTTTACATGAAAATATTTAACAATACAAGCCTAGCTGTTGTAACCCTATCTCGTCAGATCTCGCAGGCAAGGCAGGATATAAATCTAAAATAATAAATAATAATAAATAAATCTCGGAAGCTAAGCAAGGCCGACCCTGGCAAGTATTTGGATGGGAGGCCTCCAGAGGACACCAGGGCCGGGGAGGCCAGAGGCGAGCTGATTCAGCTTGCGCATGCGCAGGAAACCCTCCGTGCCCCCAGGAGGAGTCGCCAGAGCTCACTATGACTCCCAGGCACGGGCACGCACACACAGGCACACACAAAATGCAAAAATCCCCCCAAAAGAGGACAAAACAGACTGTTGCCAGCAATCGTAATGCGTCTACAGAATGCAGTTGATTAAATTACATTCCAAACCAAATGTTTCAGTTTTATGTGGTCTTCCAAAACCCAATAAAAGGCAGGACATACATTCTTCACCACAGGCTCAAAGTGCACTCTCTTGGTCTCTAGCTCATAATTATAGTCTCCACATTTTTTATTCATCGATGTGGTAAACACTCTATAATTTTCTTGAGCTTGTATCTTATATTAAAACAACACTTAGGGCTATCTGTTCAAGAGCCAACATCTAAAAATTGCACTCTCAACCAGCACGCGGAAAGGCACTTGGCAACTGCAGCTCTGGGTGGGTTCTCTGAAAACGCGGCTGCAGGCAATCGACAACACATGGAAAGAAGCTTCAACTCAGCCAGAAGAGCAACAGTATGGAAAACTCACCCCGATACAAAGCCCTGGCAGGGCTGATCCGCAGGGTTCCCCCGTCCCCCGTCTCCACCCCCCCCCGCAACAGCTCCCTACATTTTAGCAGGGCAGGAGAAAGCCCAAACCCTTCGCCCTTGTTTGTGCGACTGTTTTGATTCGCCTCCACCCAGTGGATGCAGTCCTGTATCACAGCTTTGGTTTTACAGTTAATTTTGGGATCCCTTTTCTCTGCCTTCTAGTCTTTGAAATAAAAGCTGCAAGCTACATTTAAGGGGCGGTAAGTACGGCTGAACTCTGCGGCAATCCCCTTGCGGTAAACAAGACTGGGAGTCCCAAAGAAGACGCCACACTTTCTTTTATGCCTTTCTTCTAGTACTGTGAAAACCAGACACTTTATTTAAAATAGACTTTAAAATCCCGCACGGTTTTGCAAAGTCCCTTCCATCACAAGCGGCCTCCGGGTGGGTGTGGTGACCCATCGCCAGCCCGAGCAACGTCTCTTGTGGGGCACCAGCTCCTTTCAGAACACAAACTGGCCCCACGAGACGTTCAGGCAAACAGCAGCTGCCTTCGCTGTAACTCGGAGTTCTGCTCACTCCCAGGACATCAACCTGATATAAAAGCCGCAGACAGACTTCTTCAGAGACAGCAGGATTTCTCGTCATCAAACACTCCATGCCTGGGAGCTCGGCAGGGAAGGTGTTCCGGCACCTCAGACAAACCAACTCCGTTTTCACGATTTTTTTTAGCTTCAGGCATTTGGGAAAGCTCTGTGGGCTATTAACTCCTGTTGTACAAGGCAACTACTTTCACATTAAGGGGCAGTTAATTGCAGCTCCAGAAATGACCACCCCCCAGGAGCATCAGACAGTCTCCAAAAATAGCTGTGTGTCCCCCCACCCACCCCCGGCTGTCTTTCACAGCAGGTTGAGGTCCTCTTGCATAAAGTGAAATGTTAGGATGCCTGCAGGGAGTTGCAGAAGTCTTGGGTGATGGCATTCATTGGACCAGCAGCAGCTCTGGCTGCTTCAGGCAGGCCAGCCCCATAGCTGCTTCTGCCCACAGCAAGGAGAAGAGCGGGGTGAGCCCCTCCACGTGCAGGGACCCGCCAAGGCCTTCTCGAAGCGACCACTGACCCTAGGTCAGAGGGAACACTCACCTCCACGGCTCCACGGTCTTACACAGGAACAGGAAACAAGTCATGCACCGAACGAAAAAAACATTCCACCATCTTTGATGGGTGGACAAATTATCACACAAACTTCATGACGAATTTAAAATCCCCCTAAACCAGAGTGAAGCACCACATCTTGTGGCAGTTGAGTTCCACAGTAAATCTAAGCAGGATGAAAGGAAACGCTCTTTAGGGTGCTTCCACACACGCTCAGTAACGCGGTTTCAACCCACTTCAGTGACTGTTTGGAAGTAGATGTTGCCATTTCACGCAGGGAAATCCAGCTGCAAAGTGGGTTGAAAGTATGTTATTTCGTGTGTGTGTGGAAGCACCCCAATAGTATTTCCTTTCATCCTGCTTAAATTTACTACCAGTCAGTTTTGCAGGGTGACCTGGAAGTCCAGCATGACCAGAAAGGCCAAAGAAATCCGCTCTCTCCACTCCCCCCACCTTATGCACAATGTTGTAGAGGCCCATCATGTTCCCCCTCAGTTGCCTTTTCCCTGAACTAAAGAGGCACAGAGGCATAATTTCCCTCCCTTCTAGAGAGCGCATATTCCGCACACAGAGCCAAATCCATCTTAACTGCCAGCCCTTCTCTTCTCCAAATGGATTTTTCTCGTGTCGTCTCCATGAAACGCAAAAGCACCTTTCCACTGAGGTTGTAATGAGCTTCCTTACATTTGAGTCACAGGAAGAGGCCCGTTCAGTCCCATCCTTTCTAAGTGCCTTACGGGAAACTACTCCAACCGGAGGGGACCCTGGAAGCGGTGGAGGAGATGGTGCCGACTGGCTTCCTGCACATGAACACTCGTCCAGAGTTATTCTGGGGGCATGCAAGCTCTCCTGCACGGTTTTCAAGCGGAGGCTGGCCGGCCATCTTTCGGGTATGTTACAGGGCTATCTCTTGGCTATGCTCCTGCAGAGTGCAGGGGATTGGACTAGATGACCTGCAAGGTCCCTTCCAACTCTGACATTCTATTATCTTTGGCCAGGTCCATGTCCAGCCCAGCCCAGGGATCTCACAGACTTTGCCATGCATGGGCTTCCCTGGGGAACTTACATTCCTTGGGGAACTTACATAATTAAAGGTTGCCAATTTGGAAAGCCAACTTTGGGGTTAATTCGTTACTGTGGCAAAGGGCTGATCTTCTTGCTGCTGGCTTTTTGGTGCAGTGGTTAAGTGCACGGACTCTAATCTGGGAGAACCGGGTTTGATTCCCCACTCCTCCACTTGCAGCTGCTGGATGACCTTGGGCAAGCCATAGTTCTGATAAGAGCTGTTCTTGAAAAAGAGCAGTTTCTGTCAAGAGCTCTCTCAGCCCCACCCACCTTGCAGGGGTGTCTGTTGTGGGGAGGGGAAGGGAGAGGAGTTTGTAAGCCGCTCTGAGATGCCTTGGAAAGGAGTTTGTAAGCTGCTCTGAGATGCCTTTGGGTAGTGAAGGGCGGGGTATAAATCCCATCTCCTCCTCCTCTTCTTCTTCTTCTTCGTTTAGGGAGGGGTACAGGGAAGGCTTAATTGTCTGCACTTCAGACCACACACAATCATCCCTCTGGAGCACCTCCGTCTACCTCCTGCTCATTGGCTCCACAAGATTATGAACACTTGCACCCCTTTCATAGAGATGTGCGCCCAAGAACCAAGCCCATCTATGTGATTTGTATTGATCTGTCTGGAGTCACTTTGAAGTTCAAAACTGAAATCACAACATGTGCTTTCAAAATATTAAAGGTTGTGTGTGTGTGGAGGGGGTAATCTGCAATAGATCCAAGAATCTCTTGAGCCCAGCTTGACTTCAGTGGTCCTGCACTGAAACGGGACCACCAGAACGGCCCGTTTTGCTTTCAGCCCCGACGCCTGCGTTATCCTGTGCTTGGCCCCGCTGTCGCAGCAGAGACCCCCACGGCCGGGGGATTCTTTGTTCACGGGGCTTCTCTGACTCCGTGGAAGGGGGACCCTGGTCTACCCGCTCATTCACAGACCAATGCTCAGAACATAACACCACAATGGTGGTGGTGAGGAGCTGGAGCTCTGCCGACTGGTTCGGTCAGAACGGACCCCAAAGGGTCCAAAAGCCTCAGAGGAGGAGGAGGAGGAGGCCCAGGGCTCTGTTCGGGTCCCCTCTGCTGCTCTGCACCGAGACAGGCCCCACCCTGGAAGGTTATCCTGGGCCACGAAAGACAGACAGAGCCCCTCTCCCTCCACACTCACCCTGCATATCAGGGAGATGGGGGCGATTTCGTGCCTTCTCACCCAGCACTGACTGGGAACACTGGAGGCCGGTGACTTTCAAACAAAAATAATCCCTCAATTCCCCACCAAAAAATAGCTCTTATGTTGAAAACAAACCTGACATGTGCCCCATTTGTCAGTAGTTCGAGAGACAGATTTTAAAGGGGGCTCCAATAAGAAGTTCATTTCAAAGCCTAGCTGTGGATCGATATCAGGAAAATGTGTCACACTTGCTTTGCGCTACACGATGCATAACCACCCAGTAGCCAGTTGGAAAAGAGGCCGTCGCAAAAAGAGCCATAACGTGCAAAAACGGCATTTGGTCTTCATCAAAGCTGGTGAATGCTGATGGATCATCCACACGGCAACTGGGCACAAAAAGTTGTTTTATGAACCGCCCTGGGCGATGGCTCTTTCTCCGGCAGCTCTTCACCTTGGATTAATCCAGCGACATGACAGACTCAGCCTGTTTGTCCCACGCAGTAGATGAAAAATTGCTGTCATTATGTACAGAATGGGTGATTTGACTATCATTTTTCCTAACTACTATTTTTGATGCTACACAGAAAATAACAACCTTACTGCCTAATTATTGGCATTATCTCAGTTAAAAACAATCCCTTCTCATTGCTGTCTTCGGCACGTAGTTTCTATTTAGCAGTGATGGGTGTTGCTCGTGAAATCAACCCTTGGAATGTAATTTTATAAAATTGGCAATGTCACCTTTCCTAGGTGCTGCTTTAAGCTACACGCTTGAATCCAATGCTGGTCTTCCACATTTGTCCCTGAAGCTAAAGTCAAAGCGACTGACACTCCCACCCGCCCACCCAAACACCGAGATGAATTTGTTTTTCAAGTAGGTGCAGAAAAAAATAATTTCAATGTCTGGAAAATAGAGCTTAGTGTGCTATTTTTTTATGAGCAGGGAGTTTCTCCCCAGGAGGGTGTGTGTGTGCTATCAAACACACAGCTTACCACTACAGAAGTGCATTCGGTTCGGATGAACCAGAAAACCCCCAAATAATGCCTATTCGGTATTATTCAGCCCACCGAAAGTCAAGTCAGATTTTCTACTCTGATTCGGCTGGCCAACGGCTCCCCGCTCCTTCCAGGGCCTTCCCCACCTTGCCCGCCTCAGCAGGTGGGCCAGGAAAGGCGGGGGGGGGGGCTCTGCAGGCCTTCCCCAGCTCACCTGCTTCGGAGAAGGAGAGGAGGAGGAGGAGGAGATTGGATTTATACCCCTTGCCTTTCAGAGTCTCAGAGCGGCTTACAATCTCCTTCCCCTTCCCCTCTCCACAACAGACACCCTGAGAAGGTAGGTTCGCACTCCTAACCGCTGCACCAAACTGGCTCCCGTAGGGACTTTGTATACTAATAAACCAGTCAGCTATCACATGGCGCTTCCTCCCCCCCCCTTTTTGTCCTGCTGGCACAGTGCTGAGTGCAACCTGTTTTCTCTCCATCCTTTTGAGTTGGGACCACTCCACCGTTCCAGATAAGGCCTTGGTGGGGGGGGGGCGTGCTCCCTCACGACCAGAGAAAAAGAGAGAGAGAGAGAGAGGCAGTCCTCGGCAGGTGCCCACCCCGGAAGGGCCGACGGCCACCCAGCCTGGCAGGATGCCTGCCACCCACCCGCTCTCCCGCCTCCCGGCTTTTCCTGCTGGTCGCCTGCACGCATTTGAGTGCTCGTAACGTGCATCAGCTCTCTCTCCTAAGCGCACAAGCTGATTTGCTCTTTCGTGCTCCCTACCTGTGAGGTAGGTGTTGTGCGAGGAATTGATCAAATAGTGCGACAGGGGCTGGGTCATGTCTTCGTTCAGATCCAGTTTTTCAGGCGGAACCACTCCGTTCTCCTCTCCACTCAGGTAGTTCATAAATCCATCCACCGATATCTGCCCTGGGAGAGAAATAAATTCAGAAGACACGTACTTCAGCTCCAAGCACTCGACTGCACAACCTTTTGAAAAGTCCGGCTTACTCCTGGAGAGAGGGAGAGAGACAGTGCGCAAGACACTTTTAACACCTCCGCCCACCACAATCTAGAACAGAGAGAGAGAGAGAGAGAGAGAGAGAGAGAGAGAGAGAGAGAGAGAGAGAGAGAGAGAGAGAGAGAGAGAGAGAACACATTTAGCACCCTTCCTTGCTCTGCCAATGGTTTCCAGCAGGAATGTGACTGGGAAGCGATACCCACAATTGCAAACTTGCGGCACGTTGCGGGGATCGGAGTCCTCTTTTATTCACACTCACCTTCCACTTCTGCCCACACGTTGTGCTGGGCAGCGCTTCCCTTCTAAAACAGGCGGGACTTGTTCCCAGGTTTTATAGGCATACGTATCAACCACTGATCTATGATGCTTGGTAGCTTCTGAAATCCCTGGTTATCGCTGTAATCGAAGGGCTCTATTTCAGGTGCCAGAGAAGAGTCCGTCTACAAGAGAAGGTTCTGAACCACTTTTTTTAACTAAAGAGAAAACCCTTCTGGGCAGCCCACGGCCAAACCCTGCCCGTGAATGGGAAACAAGACACTGTCCAAGTTATGACAGTGTACACAAATGGTGATATTTTTTTTCCCCCTCAGAGAGAACACCGCAGCCGGGTGGTCCTCCACATTCTCCTGTTCCTCAAGTGACTTCTTTCAGAGTGCAGCCATGCTGGTCTACCGTAGGGCAGCTCAGCTGGAGTCAAGGAGACCAACAAGATTTCCAGGGTATTTTCCAGATATCTGATGATGAGAGGAGCTCCGACTCTCTCGGAAGTTCGTAGCCTGAAATCCTTGTGGGTCTCTCAGGGGCTGCTGGGGGATCCCAGTTGAGAATGACTTTGGTGGTCTCCAGGTTGCTTCTTCACAGGCAACTCGCCAACATTTCAGGAACAGGGACCATGACGCAAAGGGTGTGAGACGTTTCAAGGCCATTCTCTCATAGGCTGACCACCTTGTGCTGAATCTGAAGGTCTCACGGTTTATACCAGGGGCTGAGAGCCTTCTTGATCCAAATGCTCGGGGCGGGGGGGGAATGCAGTGTCTACCTGTGAGGAGTTCAGTGTGCCAGGCAGGCAATCCATGGACTGGAAGAAGCTCTGCCCACCTGAAGCCACTGGAGAGAGAGCTCTCCTCAGCCAGTGGATTTGCTCCAGGGAAAGTGGAAATGTCTCATAAGAACATAAGAACATAAGAGAAGCCAATGTTGAATCAGGCCAATGGCCCATCTAGTCCAACACTCTGTCACACAGCGGCCAAAATATACCAGGTGCCATCAGGAGGTCCAGCAGTGGGGCCAGGGCACCAGAAGCCCTCCCACTGCTGCCCCCTCCAGCACCAAGAATAGAGTGCATCACCTGCCCCAGACTGAGAGTTCTCATTCTATACCCTGTGGCTAATAGCCACTGGTGGACTTCTGCTCCATATGTTTATCTAATTTCCTCTTGAAACTGTCCATGCTTGCAGCTGCCACGACCTCCTGTGGCAGTGAATTCCATATGTTAATCACTCTTTGGGTGAAGAAGTATTTCCTTTTATCTGTTCTAACCTGACTGCTCAGCAATTTCATAGAGTGCCCACGAGTTCTTGTATTGTGAGAAAGGGAGAAAAGTACTTCTTTCTCAACCTGCTCAATCCCATTCATAATCTTATAAACCTCGATCATGTCACCCCTCAGCCGTCGTTTCTCCAAGCTAAAGAGCCCCAAGCATTTTAACCTTTCTTCATAGGGAAGGTGTTCCAACCCTTTTATCATTCTAGTTGCCCTTCTCTGCACTTTTTCCAATGCTATAATATCCTTTTTGAGATGTGGTGACCAGAACTGTACACAGTATTCCAAATGAGGTCGCACCAATGATTTATACAGGGGCATGATGATACTGGCTGATTTGTTATCAATTCCCTTCCTAATAATCCCCAGCATAGCATTGGCCTTCTTTATTGCAGCTACACATTGTGTAGACATTTTCAGCGAGTTATCCACTACGACTCCAAGATCTCTCTCTTGGTCAGTCTCTGCCAGATCAGACCCCATCAACGTGTATTTATATTTAGGATTTTTGGCTCCAATGTGCATCACTTTGCACTTGGCCACATTGAACCCCATTTGCCACGTTGACGCCCACTCACCCATCCTCAACAGATCCCTTTGGAGTGCCTCACAATCCTCCCTGGTTTTCACCACCCTGAACAACTTCGTGTCATCTGCAAATTTAGCCACATCACAGCTTACTCCCAATTCCAAATCGTTAATAAACAAGTTAAAAAGCATGGGACCGAGTACTGATCCCTGTGGTACCCCACTGCTTACCACCCTCCACTGAGAAAGTTTCCCATTTATACTCACTCTCTGTTTCCTATTTATAAGCCAGTTTTTGATCCACAAGAGGACTTGTCCTTTTATCCCATGACTATTGAGCTTACTTAGGAGCCTTTGATGAGGAACTGTATCAAAAGCTTTCCGGAAGTCAAGGTAAATAATATCTATTGGGTCCCCCTTGTCCACATGTTTGTTCACTCCTCAAAAAACACTAACAGGTTAGTGAGACAAGATCTTCCCTTACAGAACCCATGCTGAGTCTGCCTCAATAGTTTTTGTTCATCAATGTGCCTACTAATTCTTTCCTTAATAACAGTTTCCACCAACTTACCCGGTATCGATGTCAGACTGACTGGCCTGTAATTTCCTGGATCTCCCCTGGAGCCCTTTTTAAAGATGGGAGTGACATTAGCTACCTTCCAGTCATCAGGAATGGAGGCAGATTTTAAAGAAAGATTACATATTTTTGTCAGGAGATCCACAAGTTCACATTTGAGTTCTTTCAGAACTCTCGGATGAATGCCATCCGGGCCTGGTGATTTATTAGTTTTTAAATTGTCCATCAGTCGGAGGACTTCCTCTCTTGTCACCGCAATCTGATTCAGGTCTTTCAAACCCCCTCCCGAAATCAGTGCTTCTGGAGTGGGCAAACACTTCTCCTCTTCCACAGTGAAGACAGAGGCAAAAAATGCATTCAGCTTCTCAGCCATTTCCCTATCATCCTTCACTACTCCTTTTACCCCTTGGTCATCCAAGGGCCCCACTGCCTCCCTGGCTGGCTTCCTACTTCTAATGTATTTGAAGAAAGTTTTATTGTTGGTCTTTATGTTTTTTGCGATATGCTCCTCATATTCCCTTTTTGCTTGCCTGATCACAGACTTGCATTTTATTTGCCATAGTCTGTGTTCCCTTTTATCAACCTCACTAAGACTAGCTTTCCACCGCTTAAAGGAATCCTTCTTACCTTTTACAGCTTCCATTACTTTATTTGTTAACCATGCAGGCTTTTTTCTATACCTATTTGTACCTTTCCTAACCTGCGGTATATATTTTTTCTGAGCTTCTAGGATTGTCTTTTTAAATAGTCTCCAAGCTTCCCCAATGGTTTTGACCTTCTCCACTCTTCCTTTCAATTTCTTCCTCACATGTCCCCTCATACCAGAGAAGTTACCCCTTTTAAAGTTAAAAGTGGTTGCGTCAGTCTTTTTGGGCAACTCCCTATCTGTACAAATGTTAAACTCAATGACATTATGGTCACTGTTTCCAAGTGGTGCAATCACTTTTACATCTCTCACCAGGTCTTGGGTGTTACTTACTACCAAATCCAGGATCGCCTCTCCCCTGGTAGGATCTGTGACCATCTGTTCCACAGCACAGTCATTGAGAGTGTCTAAGAACGCAATCTCTTTTTCCCGACTAGAACTCATATTGACCCAATCAATGTGTGGGTAGTTAAAGTCGCCTATTACAACACAGTTATTTCGTCTAGCCGCTATCTTTAATTCATTCATCATTTTATAATCCTCCTCTATCTTTTGATCTGGTGGGCGATAACAAACTCCCACTGTTAAGCCTCCTTTTGGACCCACTATTTCAACCCATAGCATTTCCAGAAGGGAATCCAATTCTCTTACCCTCTCAATCTTACTGGATGGTATACCCTCTCTGACATACAGAGCCACCCCACCTCCAACCCTTTCCCCCTATCCTTCCGATATAATTTATAACCAGGAATCACCGTATCCCACTGATTTTCCTCATCCCACCAAGTTTCTGAAATACCCACAATGTCTATTTCCCCCCCAACACCAAGCATTCCAACTCCCCGATTTTACCTCGGAGACTTCTAGCATTTGTGTATAAACACTTATAGTTTCCCACGTTTGTTAAGCCCACAGCCTTCCTCTTGCTGCCTCGAGACCTTGCCAGGCAGTTCCTGGCATTAGCCACAGTCTCAGTGGACAATTGTAATCCATTTCCTTGTACAAAAGTAATAGCTACCCCTTCATCTCTTTGAGATGAGCCATCCCGAACCAGAGACTTTTCATCTCCTGTTGGCTTTCCCCCATTATTCAGTTTAAAAACTGCTCTGCCACCTTTTTGATTTTGAGCGCCAGCAGCCTGGTTCCTTCTCGGGACAAGTGGAGACCGTCCCTTTTGTACAGCTCCCTCTTGTCCCAAAAGCATCCCAGTGCCTAACAAACTTGAACCCTTCCCCCCTACACCACCGTCTCATCCACGCATTGAGACTCCTGATCTGTGCCTGTCTCTCCGGCCCTGCGCGTGGAACAGGTAGCACTTCCGAGAAGGCTACCTTGGAGGTCCTGGCCTTGAGTTTACTGCCCAGCAGCCTAAATTTCTCCTCCAGGACCTCACGACTGCATTTCCCCACATCGTTGGTGCCGACGTGCACCACGACCACTGGCTCCTCCCCAGCACTATCTACCAGCCTATCTAAAACACGCGTAATGTCCGCTACCTTCGCACCAGGCAGGCAAGTCACCATACGGTCAGTACGCGGGTTCGCCACCCAGCTGTCTACCTGCCTAAGGATCGAATCACCAACTACCAAGAGCCCCCTCCCACCCTTCCCAGAGACGGTTCCTTGGTACGAAAGGATACCCGTTCACCAGCTGAAGAAGAGGTCCCTTCTGAGGGCACATTCCCCTTATCCTCAGCATGGTGCCCCTTTTCCCCTTGACCCTCATGCTCCCTGGCAGCAGCCGGGCTGCCAGATCCAGAGTGGGACATATCTAACAAGTCCCCGAGAGTCTTCCCCGTGCACCTAACTGACTGTCTCTGCTTCTCCAGGTCAGCCACCTTGGCCTCAAGGGAGCAAACTCGCTCCCTGAGAACCAGGAGCTCCTTGCACCGAGCACACACCCAAGACTTCTGACCAGTGGGCAGATAGTCATACATGTGACACTCCATGCAAAACACTGGATAGCCCCCAACCCCCTGCTGGCATTCTGGCTTCATAATTGTTTTTAAACAAATACTTTTCTATAACCCCCTTTTAAAACCCTTTGTATTTATATGGCTCCTGTTGTAGGAGTCTACTTACCTTACCTTACCAAGGAGCCAAGGTCCTGGCTTCCTGGCTCTTCCTGGGCTTCTTACAGAGCCCCTAGGCCAAGAGCCACAGGCAAAAGCCTCGCCCTTTTGCTCTCGCCCTTCGGCTCGTGCCAGAGGCTCGTGCCTCTTGCAAACTTCCTGCCTTAAATGGAATTGTCTCCCAGGAGAGGGTGTGGCCAGCAGCTACTCAAAATCACCCAAGGCACTTAATGACGGTCAAACAAAGCCCCTTTCACACTCCAACTCCAGCAGCCAGGAGTCTGCTATTCAATCTCACCCAAGCACTTAATTACAGGCAAACAATGACCCTTTCACACCCTAACTCCAGCAGTCAGGAGTCTGTTACAACTCACCCACACACTCCCAAATACAGTCCCTGACACAGTACCTTTTCAGCTAAAGTACCTCAGCTGAAAGTAAATAAATAAAAATACCACTCACCCCTCTGGCAGCTCAAACACCTTGCTCCTTCTCAGAGCTCAGCTGGGTCAGCTCAGCTGGGTCTCCCACCGTGGTGGAGCGTGACTGGGTGGAATCACCATTCTGCCCTGTCAGAAACATTTTTTACATGCTCTGGCCATGCAAACAAACTCATCCTCAGACGATTCATCCAAACAATAGGAGGAGGAATCTTTGTCTGGCTTAGAAAAAGCCCAGAGAGACTCGTAAACTTATTCAAACAAACAAAAAAATCAGTGGATACAAGACAAGAGGCAATTTTGTAGAGCTGTGTTAACTTTCCTCTCTAGAGTGGCAAGAACCTCTTATACTTAATTGGTGTGACTTTTACACAGCTCGTAAGTAAATGTGTTTAATTTTTGTGCAAGCACTTTGCTTCTTGTGAGAAGTAGCTAGCATATGTTATGACTGTTTAAGAGACTAAATCTTTCTACAAGGAACAAAGGTCAGCACGAACATTTTGCTTAATAAAGAAGAAACTGTTTCCTATTAAACTGGCTTGGATGTCTTTGAAAGGGCATTGAGAAAAGACATTTTCTCTCTTCTTAACAGAAGAAACTCTTACATGCTGATCTATCTCCAATCCTTACAGAGAAATCCATCTTTACAAACCCTAATATGGGCTGGCTACCATAAGAACATCAGAAGAGCCCTGCTGGGTCAGACCAGTGAGGTTCCATCCAGTCCAGCATCCTGTCTCTCACACAGGGGCCAACCAGTTCCTCTGCAGGGCCAACAACAGGGCAGACAGGCCGAGGCCTTCCCCTGATAACAACACAAGAAGAGCCCTGCTGGGTCAGACCAGGGGGGGCCCATCTATTCCAGCATCCCGTCTCACACAGTGGCCAGCCAGTTCCTCTGCAGGGCCAGCAACAGGGCAGAGAGGCCGAGGCCTTCCCCTGATAAGAACCCCAGAAGAGCCCTGCTGGATCAGACCAATGAGGGTCCATCTAGTCCAGCCTCCCGTCTCACACAAAGTGGCCCCAGCCAGTTCCCCTGATGTTGCCTCCTGGCTCTTGGACTCAGAAGATTAGTGACTCTGAATGAGAAGGTTCCCTTCAGTCACCATGGCTAGTAGCCACTGATACACTTATCCTCCATGAATCTATCTAATCTCCTTTTAAAGCTGTTTATTCCTGTGGCCATCGCTACATCCTCTGGCAGCAAATTCCACATTTTAGTCATTCCCTGTGTAAAGTAGTATTTCCTCTTGCCCATCCTGAACCTACTGCCCATCAGCTTCATTGGATGCCCTCGAGTTCTAGTATTCTGGGAGAGGGACAGACATTCGGCTCCTAGACAGGGACTCCCCCACACACACAAATACTGTAACCTGCCTCACTACCAGTGTAGGCCCAGGTCAACGCTGTTGTTGGCTCTGCCTTTCGTCATCTTTGGCAGATCGGGCAACTGGTTCCCTGCCTCTCCTGGCTACCTGGCTACAGTGGCCCATGCAATGGTCACTTCCTAGCTTGACTACTGTAACCCGCTTTACGCGGGCTTGCCCTTGAGGTCGACCTGGAAATTCCAGCTAATGCAAAATTTCTCGAAAGAGGGGCTCATCTTCCCACAACCAAGGCTGCAGTCCTTACAAACACTTTTCCCTAGGAGTAAGCCCCATTGAATAAAACGGGATTTACTTCTGAGCAGACCTGCTCTGGTTCGCCCCCCCCTCCCCTCAACAGTTCTGCTCAGAATCCTCCTCTGGTTGATCTAGCAGGCCTTTTACTCTCAGGAAGACGGCCATTTTCAGGATTGTCCTGCAAACCACCGGACGGAGCGCTGCCGGCCGAGGATGCCCAGGAGGCTGTGGCCAGCTGCTCCTGAGAAAGGTCCCGGGGGAAACAGCCGGTGCAAACCTACCCTCCGGCATGTTGTGTTATGACGCGTTACTTAGAGACCGAAGAGAAACAGAGCCCATCCTGATGACTAAGTCCCCTCCCATGCGATGCCAGAATGAGACATGCTGCGTCTGTGGCTAACACACCACTGGAACAAGCCCCAGGATCCAAGCGCCTTCGCGGACTTTCACTCCATCTCCCGGAAATGCTGCTTTCCTTCTCGGCTCCAATCAAATTCTAAATGGAATTCTTCATTGTCCGCGCCCAGTATTGCACCAAACTCTTATAAATCAATATGCATCTTTAATGCAGATCTGAACATCATAAATACAAACTGATACATATAAACACAGAACAAACATTTGTCTGTTTGAAAAATTATCAGCACTCTGCTGTTTTTGCTGTCCTTCCAAGAGATTTATCCCTGGCTTGTTTCCCCGGTGCGCAGGACACAGGAAACCTAACAAGGCTCTGCGTTGCTCAACACTTCTAGCAACTGGCTACTCTGACTAGCTTGATGGGTTTGCATTTTTGCAATTCACAAAACTGTTGGGTCGCAGCTGGGCTTTTAAGAGGATGTCTACATTTTTCCTAACATGGGCCACAGACACTGTTTTAAAGGCCAGAAAGAAAACTTCCCTAAAAATGTAAAGCTCTGGGGAGGGGGGATGCATGCATGAACCTCCGTTCTCCCACTTTACCCTCAGACCACCTGGGGTTAGAGTCAGGTGGGGTTGCCACGTGGGTCTGAAGCAGCAGAACAAGGTCTGGGTCCAGCGGGAGGGTGAATTTACACATTGTTTATGACTCGTCTTCAGACCATTTTTTTCCCTCTAATATGTCCTTCATTCTGAACAGAAAATGTCTAGAAGCTCCAGCTTCGATTGTACATTTCATAGTTCTGATGGCCACTGTTTATGCTGTTTTGTTGTAAGCTGAAAATATTGTTATAATTTTTTAAAAATAAAAATATTATATACTAGGAGGGAGGCCCGTTGTGGGGAGAAATACAACAAGCTCTAGAAGGAAGCTCCAGGTGAGTCTCCTGGCTGTGGCTGGTGGGGCAGTGGAGGGAAGGGGAAAATAGAGGGAGGCAAGCCGTGTTTATTTCCTTCTGCTTAGCTATAAGGCAGGGCTGTCTCAAGTCATTCTGCTGCCCCAGCTGGGTAGAATGGGAGGAGACCCTCCTGGCAACAGGAATGGTTCCCTCCACCCCTGACTTACGTTGATTTGGGGCTATGCAGCAGCAGCTAAGGTAGAAAAGCACCTCCTCCTATGCCATGTCTTCTGGCTTCCAAGGGTCTGGAAAATGGTTCCATAGCCAGTTACAGGGTTGCCAACTCTGGGTTGGGAAATGCCAAAGCAGCCACTGTAATAGCTGGGAAATTTTCAGTAGGGGAAATGATGTGCAGTGGCTGGGGAAAATGGTGATTTCTGGGAGATCTCCAGGCCCCCCAGGGAGACTGGCAACTCCAGTGACTGTTTAAGGGAAGATTGGGATATGTATTTTATCTCAGGCCACACTCAATGACTCCCAACAGCAACAGCAAACTTTTTAGAATGTTAGAGGCAAAGGCCAATCAGGCCACATATGCAAATGACTTCTGTGTTCCAACTGGCTATTGGGGGGGAGAGCAGCAGCAAACTGTTTAGAATATTGGAGGTGAGACTCAGGCAATGCAGCTAGTGGATAGGGACAGTGTCTGAGTGACAGATCAGGGAGCCAACTGATTTGGGAGCATGTGGAATGTTCGGGAGACTCCATGACCAAAATACAATTTTTTATATAATATTCCTAGTAGAGCCCTTTTTCCCTGACCCCAGGCCTTCCAGGCACCCGCTCTGCCCCGGAAGCTGCCTGGGTAAGCCGAGGCCATTCCTATCCTCTCAGCTGAATCCTCCGAGCAGGTTGAGAAAGAAGTACTTTTCTCCCTTTCTCACAATACAAGAATTCGTGGGCACTCCATGAAATTGCTGAGCAGTCGGGTTAGAACAGATAAAAGGAAGTCCTTCTTCACCCAAAGAGTGATTAACATATGGAATTCACTGCCACAGGAGGTGGTGGCAGCTACAAGCATGGACAGTTTCAAGAGGGAATTTGATAAACATATGGAGCAGAGGTCCATCAGTGGCTATTAGCCACAGGGTATAGATGGGGACTCTCAGTCTGGGGCAGGTGCTGCACTCTATTCTTCGTGCTTGGGGGGCAGCAGTGGGAGGGCTTCTAGTGTCCTGGCCCCACTGCTGGACTTCCTGATGGCACCTGGTATTTTTGGCCTCTGTGTGACAGAGTGTTGGACTAGATGGGCCATTGGCCTGATTCAACATTGGCTTCTCTCTTATGTTCTTATGTTATGTTCTCCCCTTCACAGCAGGGCTGCCGCTTCAGCTGCACATCTGGGAGGGTGGGGGAATCTATTGGCATTTGTCAGCCCCTTTCAACGCCACTGCTCCCTCCTACACCTGGCATTTACCTTCTGCTTAATTAACAAATGTAAAATGCTTCCAACTTTCATCTGCCCGCTGACAGGGAGCTGCTACGTAAGCAGTCGGGAGGATTTCACAGGACGAGAAGATCTCTGGCTCAGCTTATAGCCGAGCCTCATGAGCAGGGACACCTGCCACAAACCGAGGGATGTGAGCAGAGGGGGACAGGTCCTGTGCAGTTGGATCAACATGCGGCTTTTTGTTCATTCCCGTTTTATTTACCCTGGCATGTCGTTATAAAAACATACACAGGTGAAAATGTGTTCAAGCACGGAAGTCTAGATAGTGCAGAAGATTTTGAGGGGTTCTTCCCCTTCCCTTCCTCGCAGTGAGCCAGAGAAGTTGGCTGGGGGTTTTTTGAGTGGCGTGTGAAGCGCAAGTGAGGTCCCAAGGTTCCTACATGGCACGGATCCTCCTCTTTTTATTCCTACACAGAACAGGGACTCCTCCGGGAGGCAGTCTTTGCAATCGGAGGCTCCTGCAAGAGATGCCGACTCTTGGGGGTCTGGGGTGAGAGGGCACACAAGGGCACTGGGATAAAGCTGCCTGTTCTCCACATACACCAAACATCCGTGCCCAGTGGCTTAGTCTGGCAACGAGGAGAGGACTGCAGCTCAATGGAAGAGGCACTGCTTGCCATTCAGAAGGACCCAGGTTCAATCCCCGGCATCTCCAGCTAAAAGGACCAGGCAGCAGGTGATGGGAAAGACCTGAGACCCTGGAGAGCTGTAAAAAGGGGCCATGGCTCGGCGGTGGAACATCTGCTTGGCATGCAGGAGGTCCCAAGTTCAATTGCCGGCAATTCCAGTTAAGGACCAGGCAGTAGGTGATGTGAAGGAGATTTCACGAGAACTGGTTACAGGGTGAGTCATGGCGAGTGTCTCCTCGTGGTCTGACAGTCGTCTCACTGAAGTCACACTGCATGGGATGGAGCCTAACCAAATCCACTTTGAGTTCAGGAAGAATGCAGAACCAAGACTAATTAATTCTCTATACTGTTCCTGTATGCAGCCTTGTGGGGCTGTTTTGCATGGGGATAAATTTCGGAGCAGGGAAGAGTGTCCATGGGGCACAGCACGGTTTCCCCCCTTCACGCAGCTGTGGGTCGCTCACGACCTTTTCCAGTGCAATCCCGAACAGAGCCGCACTCATCCAAGAACACTGAAATCAGAAGGGTTCAGAAGGGAATAGCTCTGCTTGGGACTGCGCCTAGTTTTCCAGGAAGTTTTGAGGGCTTCGTTTGCCAAACAGGTCCAGCACAAAGGAGTCTTCAACTGCAGCTTGTTCCCTTCCTGGTGAACTTGCGAAAGAAGTTGACGGATGCCTCAGGCATGGAGCCCGGCTATCTCCAGCAGCACGGGGCGTTCCCACGTCCTGCCTCACATTGGCTGCCAAGCAGAAGGCCTGTCAGAGTTTCAGGGTCAGGGCAACTCCTCCTCCCTCTCGCCCCTTCCCTGCCCCACAGCACCCCAGGTCTCCCCTGCCCCCTCTGGGTTCTGTGCCGTTCACACTCTCTCTCTAGGGCTTTCCAGAGGTAGACGAGACAAGCCCTGCCAGTCCATTCCATGCTTTGATAAGTGCTCATAGACCAATTGGTCACCAGCAACAGAACAAATATGTTGTTGAAGGCTTTCAGGGCCGGAGATCATTAGTTGTAGATTTCCCAGGCTGTAAGATTAGATTAGAATTAGAACAGATAAGATTAGAACAGATGAGATTAGAATTTCAACAGCCAATCCGTATGCAAAAGAGCCTCCTCAAGAAAGCTCCTCCATTCGCATGTTCCACAGCCTGGGGAACTCCTACAAGATAATGACTCAGCCCTACCCCACCTTCCTGAGTGGATATAAATTACCTGCCTACCATTTTTTCCTCTGCTCACCTTGACACAGAGAGCCCTCCATCTTCCTGTGCTATACCTCTGAGGATGCCAGTCACAGCTACTGGCAAAACGTCAGGTCCTGCAAGGCCAAGACCATGGCCACACAACCCGGAAAATCTACAGCAACTAACCAACAGAACAAAGTTTGAGTCCAGTGAGGGCACCTTTAAGACTAACAAAGCTTAATTCTGGATATAACGTGCAGGCCCACTTCTTCAGATACAAGTACAGTAATGCACAGACCAACAAGGGGGAACACAATACCATTAAATATCTTTTTTTTTTGCAGTTGTGAGAGTCACATTTGGGTCCGTGTCCTCTAAGAGCAGGACTCCACGTCCTCCTGAGACCCTGGCACCGCCTGGCAGAGCAGGCCTTTCCTCTGCTCCTCGGCTTAGAGGAAGGGGACCAGTGGCCACATGCGCGAGCACTCTCCACTCTGGGTGGCGCGTAAGTGCTGAGTGCCATCCCATCAGAAAGAAGCTCTGGAGGGAAGCACTGAGGTGGACCCAGAGTCTGGAACTGTGGATGCCGCACGGGGGATGCTGCACACGGGGAGACTCGCAGAGGCCTGGGCCCCCGCCACACACAGGAGGCTCCTTCCCAGCACTTTCATCTTCTGTCGAAAAAGGCAAAGCTCAGAATATAGGAATGGAAACCACGTTTCCCTGCCTCCCTGCCTGCCTCAGGCACTTGCGACATTCAAGGGCACCAAGGAAGAATGGAGGCTGAGGAGAAGGAGAGGATCTCTCTCTCTCTCTCTCTCTCTCTCTCTCTCCCTGCGCTGTGGCAGTGGCCACCTCCGTATGCCACGTAGCCCCAGGGAGAGGGGGCCAAGGGGGAGTGAGGAGAGGCCGCAGGCACAGCAGTAGCCAAAGAGTACAGAGACCAGGGGTTCTCGTCTGGCTCCAATGAAAATCAGAGCTGAGGGGCAATTCTAGGCTGGAATACCCTCTGTCCTATTGAAGACTGTCATGGATTTTATTCTGGGATCAGGAGCTGTGAACTTAAGAACATCAGAAGAGCCCTGCTGGATCAGACCAGTGAAGGTCCATCTAGTCCAGCATTCTTTCTGACACAGTGGCCAGCCAGGTCCTCTGGAGGGCCAACAACAGAGCAGAGGGGCCAAGGCCTTCTCCTGAGGTTGCCTCCTGGTTCTGGGATTCACAGGGTTAGTGCCTCTGAATGTGGAGGTTCCCCTCAGCCACCACGGCTGGCAGCCACTGATGGACTTCATGACTCCATCTAATCCCCCTTTAAAGCTGTCCATTCCTGTGGCCATCACTGCATCCTCCGGCATCAACTTCCAGTCTTTCATCACAGTCTGCAGAAAGTGGTATTCCCTTCCAGGGCCTTTGATGGCATTGCCAAGTTTCATGCTGCCTTCACGTGTTCAGCAAGAGGCAGGTGACGGGGTCTCTGGGCTGTAAAGACTGGGCCTGAGAGTTCAGCGCTCTACTGGATCGTGGTTTGAATGGGGAGTGGTCACCAGGAGTAAGAAACAACAACAAATGTCTATGAAAGTTGTATTTCCTGGGAAGGGTATTTAAGGAGTGGGAGGGAGAGGAGGAGAGCGGGGAGGGGATTTGTGCAAGTGTGGTGTTGTATACTAAGGATGAGTCAACCCTAAACTAGCCCTGGGGTCGGGTTGAGCTTGCGTCCACCAAACAATAGTTGGCTGGGATCCTAGAATGGACCAATAGAGAAGCAACATAATGTCAATAGCCTATTGCTGGGAGCAGGAGTGTTTGGGGTGTGGTTTTTTTGCATGCTTAAAGACCGGGCTTCTGCCTGGGATCTCGACTTCCTTCTCCTGGCTGAAATCACTAATAAAGTAGAGCTGAGCCCTGTACTTCGGGTCTGTTCATCCACGGAACCCAGTCTATTTAACATGTAGCCTGTGCGACATCAGTTTTTAGATGTCACTTATTTCCTGTCCGAACAAACCAAGCTGCCTTCTACTGAGTCGGGACGCTTGCTCTGCCAAGGTCGGTATCGTCTACTCAGACCGGCAGCGGCACTCCAGGGTCTTTCATGTCACCTGCTACCCGACTCCTCTTTGAACTGGAGGGGCCGAGGATTGAAAGCGGGGCCTTCTGCATGCAAAGCAGACTCTCTGCCACGGAGCCACGGCCTTTCACAGCCGACGGAAGTTGTTTGTTCTTTCGCCACAGAATGGAAGAGGCAGAGTTTGTAGCATCACAAAGAGGTCTCCCATCTACTAAGTGGCTTCGTTTGACAACTTTATTTGTCACATTCCCAGGCCCAGCAGGAGAATCTGGCGGGAGGGTGAGACGCACGACGACGATGCCGCCGTCTACTGAACCAGGCCCCCCCCCCTTCCCCTCGGTCCATCAAAGTCAGCCTTGTGGGCTCAGACTGGCGCAGCGGCTCTCCAGGGACTCAGGCAGAGAAAGATCTTTTTCTTTAAGACTTCCCCAAGGAGTAGAAAAAGGAGCTCCCAGGACGATAAAGAGAAACTGGGTAGTGTGGTTTTTTTTTGCCAGCTGTTTCTTGTGTCTGTCTGTACGCGTCTCATCTTCCTTATACTGTATCGTCTTAGTGAGGCTGCCTGGGGAACCCGCTGGGCTGAGCGCAAAGGGCCCCCTTCACAGAAAAGAAAGGAAAAGCAAGCTCTCATGCCCAGGGACAAGATTTTGCATTCCAGGCCGGGACCTCATTACTGAAAAGAGCAATAAATGTCCAACTAACTGTTACAAATGTTCCTTGCGCTCCGGCAGACGGGGGGACACACATAGGGGAAGCAGCACGGGGTAAGTCAAGGAACAAACAGGACAACCTCTCGTGGGGCAATAAAGGGTTGCTAAGATGCTCTGAGAGAGGATCCTGAAGGGCCGAGACTCTCCTGAAGAGACCGCAGCAGGTTCCAGCCAAGGACCTAATGAGCCAATTACCAGCTCCTGAGGAAGCAAGGCCGTGGTGACGGCTCCGTTTCACACCAGGCCTGACTTGTTGGCGTTTTGCTCAACAGTCTCCGCGCTGTTTTCATCTCGGCAAGAAGGATCCACAGAGGGCCCCTTCCAATTCCCATTTCCCATTTCTGAGTCTTCGCTTTTGTCAACCGAGTTCAGTACATGAAAAGCCAAATCCGTGCACTGTGTGACTGAGCAGAGCAGAGCAGGCGGCCTTCCCACAACCACTGAGCCCCGCAGCAGACCACGAGCTCAGAGCGCAATGTGCAGGAGTCTTCAGAGTCACCACGAGAGCTTTGGGCCGGAGCCTGGGCCTGTGCTCAAGGGGCGATGGGGAAAATATTGCGGCATTTGCACAAGTTGCCGAGGCAAATGGAAACTTGCCTTGCTGTGTGGTCGCCTACTGTTGACTGACTAATCCTTCACAGGGCTGCAAGTTGCCACCCAATGGATGGTGGAACACACACCATAGTCCAACAGGTAATCCGAATGTATGTCATTCAAGGTGTGAGAAAGGCATGGCGAACCCCAAGAATGGAAAACCAATAAAATGAAGAAGAAGAAGAAGAAGAAGAAGAAGAAGAAGAAGAAGAAGAAGAAGAAGAAGAAGAAGAAGAAGAAGAAGAAGAAGAAGAAGAAGAAGAAGAAGAAGAAGAAGAAGAGGAGGAGGAGGAGGAGGAGGAGGAGGAGGAGGAGGAGGAGGAGATTGGATTCATACCCTGCCCTTCACTACGCAAAGGAATCTCAAAGTAGCTTACAATCTCCTTTCCCTTCCCCTCCCCGCAACAGACACTCTGTGAGGTCAGTGGGGCTGAGAGAGCTTCAAGAACAGCTGTGCCAGAACTAAAGCTTGCCCAAGGTCATCCAGCAGGTGCAAGTGGAAGAGTGGGGAATCAAACCCGGTTCTCCCAGATTGGTGTAATGTATCTAAACCCAACCGCATGTGAGGCTAGGTCCCCACACGGTCATACGAAGCCTTCAAGCTTCACTCCAGGAGACAATGGCCTGAGTAGATCCTAACCCGGGCCAATCAGAGGGCTAGGATACTGGCTGGGACCTATGGAACTCTCGTCCACAAGAAATAGCCTATCACTAGAGTAGGGTGTGTTCTGGGAGTGGATCTTGCTCTAGGATATAAGCTAGTTTGTCTTGTTCCTGAACCCTAAATAAAGTATGAGCTGAATTCACTCAACGACGCATCAGTCTCAGTACTTTTCAATTAGAGTCTGTGCACTTAACCACTGCACCAAACTGGCTTCGGCTTCTTATCACTTTCACCCCAGTACACACACACACAAACAAACAGTAAGCTCTACAGTCCTGTATAACTTCAGAAATTAGCCGTCTATGCCTGTCCTGAGGCCCAATCTCGTCTGATCTCAGAAGCTAAGCAGGGTTGGAAGCTAAGTACGTGGATGCTCTTTTCGTAGCAGGACCTCCTTTGCATATTAGGCACCACACACACCCTGATGTAGCCAATCCTCCAAGAGCTGACAGTTGCCCCCGTAAGAAGAGCTCTGTAAGTTCTTGGAGGATTGGCTACATTAGGGGTGGGATGTCACCTAATATGCAAAGGAGTTCCTGCTACAAAAAGAGCCCTGCTTTGATGGGAGACCACCAAGAAAGTCCAGGGTGGCTACGCAGAGGCAGAGCGTTGGACTGGATGGGCCACTGGCCTGATCCAACACTGGCTTCTCTTGTGTTCTTATGAATTGGATAAACACCTGGAGCAGAGGTCCATCAGTGGCTATGAGCCACAAGGTATAGAGAGGAACTCTCAGTCTGGGGCAAGGGATGCTCTGTATCCTTGGTGCTTGGGGGGGGTCAACAGTGGGAGGGGCTTCTGGTGTCCTGGCCCCACTGCTGGACCTCCTGAGGGCATCTGGTATTTTTGGCCACTGTGTGACACAGAGTGTTGGACTGGATGGCCTGTTGGCCTGACTCAACATTGGCTTCTCTTATGTCCTTAAGAGGTTCTAAGAAGACACCCCGATCCGATTGCAACAGGGACTCCCGTCTCTTCCAGCGATGCTCTGGATACGCGGAGTCTGCCTTACAAGGGATGTGGTTTTGTGTCAGATGCTATATTTAAAAGAGCGCTGCATTATTAAGGTGTCTCCGGAGTGGGAAAGCAGGGCCTTCCCACCTCTGCCCTTTCTTTTGCCAGGATGGTCCGTTGCCTAGGAGACCAGGCCCATCACAGCGCCAGAGGCCTCTCTGCACGAGCATTTTCATGCTCTTTAGTGAACACACATTTAGAGTACTGAGACCAAAGTGTATAAAAACCCAACAGTTTTAACAGGGAGGAAGAATTACAATTAAATGGAGACTGAGATGTTATCTTAAGTGTTAGTTGTTGTAGATTTCCCGGGCTGTCTGGTCGTGGTCCTGGCATTATAGGACATGACGTTTTGCCAGCCACTGGTCACTACCATTGGTGAAACGTCAGGTCCTAGAATGCCAGGACCACGGCCATACAGCCCGGAAAATCTACAACAACTAATGAACTCCGGCCATGAAAGCCTTTGACAACATATTAAGTGTTAGTGTTTGCTTGTTTTTGCTTTGGAAGCAAGTCCCCCCCCCCCCCGCCAGTAATACCTGAAGTATTTTGGGTGGAGAAAATAAACACTAAAATTGTTGCGAATTTGGCCCTGAAACCACTGCCCCCCCCCCCCAAAAAAAAAATTGCCTCTAAGATTTCCTCCTCCACATTTGTGGCCCACAGATGAATTTCCTGCACTGTGCAAGGGGTTGGACTAGATGTCCCTGGAGGTCCCTTCGAACTCTGTGATTCTATGCCAGGATGTTCTCCCAGGTTTGAATTCACCTTTGGGCTGGAAACACGGTCAACAAATAACCTAAATAAATAAATGTCATGGGGAGCTTCCCCAACCCAGCCCCATGGGAAGTCTCAAAGTGTCCTGGAAAGCACGGGAGACATTAGCATCAGTATTCCCTCTGAGCTGAGTCGGTGTGAGCCAGCTCCCAGTTTTTTAGCTTCCGGCTCACACCTTTTTGTCTCAGCTCAGGAAGGAGGTGGCTCCAGAGCAAACTAACTGATGCAGCAGCCAAATCCCTCGCCCACAACACTTCAATGCCAGCAGCTCACGAAGTAGGATTTCTCCTCTCCAGACCCCACAGCGCCTTAGAGGGAGCGTTGGTTGGCACCTGTGTTCTTCTGTAACTATTAGGCAGCTTCTCATCCTCACTTGATGTGGAAATGTGCTCAGGAGCTCCTTTTGGCTAGAAAGTGCAAGCTCAAGAAAACAACGATGCCAGAGATAGAACGTAACAAAAAAGCAGGAGAAATCCAGGTCTGAAGTTGTCCTGGGCGCCAACATCCCGAGCTGGCTGGAGCACTGGACTTTGACTAGCGAGAACGGGGGTCTTGCTCAGCCACGAAGCTCCCTGGGAGACCGGGCACGGAGATAGGTCAAGGTGGGTGGCCATGCCAGTCTGTCCGTAGTGGGAGAAAAGAGCCAGAGAGTCCAGCGGCACCTGAGAGAGACTCACACAATTTGCGGCCGGGGAGAAACTCTCGTGAGTCACCACAGACTGAAGTGACTCCCGAGAGCTCCTCCCTAGCCACAAATTTTGTGAGTCTCTCAGGTGCTGCCGGACTCTGGCTCTTTTCTGCTACTAGGTAAAGGTCAGGGTTTCCCTTGCTCGAAAGCCAGTCGAAGCTGACTCTAGGGGTGCGGTGCTCATCTCCATTTCCAAGCCGAAGAGCCAGCACTGTCCGAAGATGTTTTCCATGATCACATGGCCAGCATGACTAGACGCCAAGGCGCACGGAATGCTGTTACCTTCCCACTGAAGCAGTACCTATGTATCTACTTGCAATTTCTTGCTTTCAAACTGCTAGGTTGGCAGGAGCTGGGGCCAGAGACGGGAGCTCACTCCGTCACACGGCACTCGGGTCTCGAACTGCGGAACTACCAACCTTCCGGTCTGCAGCTCAGTGTCTTAACCTCTGAGCCACTGCAGCCACCTTTCTGCTACTACAGACAGGCTAACACGGCTCTTAAGTGAACACTAGTATGTTCACTAAAGGGCATGGTGTGTTCAGAGACTAACTTCTTGCTCTTTTCTGCTGGGAGACCATAAGGCAGTCTCTCTCTCCCCTCAGCTAAACTTCCCTTATGTGAGGTGCTGTGAGGATTTCCCTTACTCCCCCCCCAACACACTTCTCTCTCTCTCTCTTGCTCCCTTTTCCTGAGCTGCTCCTCCAGTCACCTCTTCCTCCATTTTCCTGTCACCCCCTTCCTTCTGCCCCCCAACCTGTTTGGTGTCATGGTTAAGTGCACGGATTCTAATCTGGGAGAACCGGGTTTGATTCCCCACTCCTCCACTTGCACCTGGCTGGATGACCTTGGGCAAGCCATAGCTCTGACAAGAGCTGTCCTTGAAAAAGAGCAGTTTCTGCCAAGAGCTCTCTCAGCCCCACCAACCTCACAGGGTGTCTGTCTGTTGTGGGGAGGAGAAGGAAAGGAGTTTGGAAGCCGCTCTGAGACTCCTTCAGGTAGTGAAGGGCAAGGGGTATAAATCCAATCCCGTCTTCCTTGCCAGACCTTTAGGGAAATGTCACCTAGAGAGACCAACCTGGGGAGGGATGAAGGAGCGGCTGGGGGTGGGGTGGGGGCTGAACTGCAAAAGGGGGACCCAGGCAGGCAGGTCCGAGGAGAGGGAGAGGAAGCCGCTGGCATCACAAGGAAGACTCTGGAAAGCGGCCACGTCCAGACTCCCTTCTGGCAGGTCCCAACCACCGTTTCAAGGGAGGGAGGGGGGCTCTCTTCCAGTTGAAAGGTGACAGGGTCTCCCCGCCCTCCCCCTCGGCTTCAGAGGGGCACCCTCCTGTCAACACAGCCCAGGAGCAGGACCGAGTGTGCTACTTATGGAGCGTACAACCACACAAGGAGACACCGGTACACATGACAACACCATCTGCTGCAGGGCAAAAGAAAACGAGTAACAGCTGTGCACGGTTCACGTGGGCGGGCGTGTGGGTCCGAAGCAGCCGAACAAAGTGCATGGGCACGCAAGCTTCCACCCAGAATAAAAGCCTGTTGGTCTTAAAGGTGCCCAACTGGACTCGAGCGATGCGAGGGGGTTGCCTTCTGGGGAGGCGCTAACTCCTCACTCGCCTCCTGAGCGCGCCTCTTCCCTGATCTTTACCCTCCTCTCCCCCCCCCGGTCTTTCTCCAACTGCGCATGACATCTGGATGAGTAATTACGGTTCACCGTCTGCGTCAATAAGTACCAATAGGGGCTGTATATATGATATACGATGGCACGTGGGTTTAACTTTGAGCACATTACAAAGAGCCCTGCCAATACTGGTGATTCAGGATCCTTCCCCGACTGCGAGATGAGAAGAGACAGGATCATAATTGCTTTTTCGTAATAGATGCATCGCTGCCTTTTCCTATTTGTCTTCCTGGCTTTCATGAGTATTCCTTCCCTAAACAACAACAAAAATGTAGATCACGGTGAGAAAATCCAATATACTTAAATAAAGCCTCAAATGTAATATGAATGCATTCCCCTAAGACACTTAAGCAGAGGAGAAATCTTTGGAATAGATATAGATTTTACTGCATGAATTATTCGGTGTGTGTGTGTGTGTGTTAGGCTAGCAGCAAAATATTAGGCCGTAGCTACGTGGTGGGACCCACGGTGTCTACTCCTCTAATACCCCTCAAATAAGGTGAGGGTCATTAGCTGAATCCTCGCAACACGGAGCCAATGCCAGGGTGCCTGGCCTCCTGGTTCTTGCAGGCTGAGAGGCGAACGTGACCTCCTTGCGTGCACGGCTGGGCCCGACTCATTTGAACTGAGCACTTGCTCTGCATATACAAAGTAATGGATCCTGGGCCCCTTCTAAGAAATGAAGAGTGGAGACTTTTCAGGGAGGAGGGTTGCAGACCCCCAGGGAGACCCGCCGATCTCCAGGAATTACAATTAAACTCCAGATCACAACAAACAGTTCTCCGGATGAAATGGCTGCTTTGGAGGGGGCACTGTCCCCCACCGAAGTCCGCCCTCTCCCCAAACCCCAGTCTCTCCAGGCTCCACCCCCAACCCGGAGCTGGCAACCCGGCTAAGTCGGGGGTCAGGAGTGCCCCCTCCCTCGGCTGGCTTTGGGAAGTCGTCTGTGCCACTCGTCTGCCGCCTGGGCACATCACCGCCTGGTTTCTGGCCATAACAAATTCTGCTCGACTTATAGCCAGGATGAGCCCCACCTGCCGATGTTCTATCGATTCCTTCTGCTTGAGTTCCGTGTGTTGTAAACGGGAATGGTTAAAACAACACAAGCACGAGAGCACGACGACACACTGCAACAGCCGGAAGACTGCCATGAAAACAGCAGCGGTGTGTCCGAGAGACCCTCTTCTTCCACTGCTGCTGCTGTCATGAGGTCACTCCGAGGGGGTCCCTCCAGCCCCATATCAGTGGGCGAGGCTGGCGGGGGAGGGGAGGGGAGGCGGAAATGCAATGCCAGTCGGAGGACATCCAGACATCCTGAACCAAAAGTTACAAAGGAGAAAGATAAACAGCAAGTGGAAGCCATTGGCAAAAGTACAGGAACCCATTTTAGGATGGGGGGTGTTATTTGGGGGTCGGGGGTCTGCAGCTCTCTTAATTGAGGAGAAGGAAAAAGGTGGGCTAATCTTGATTTTTTCTTTTTTGCACCAGAGTGTGATCTTCCCTCCTCCTTCTACCTTCCCAAACCAATCTTTTGTATACAAAGATGCCTTTTCCTTCCTGTTTATAGTTCTGCCTTTACGGTCTCTCTTAACTCCATTACCTTTTTATGAGAACAGAGAAACCTTCAAGTAGCGGGAGGGTTTTTTAATGAGAGAAAACAGCTAAACCGCAATGCCTGAAATGACACATTCTTCAAGAATTCACCTTTCTCTCAGGTTCTCTTCATCCTCTGCTCCTTCTCCTTCCTTAATCTTACATTTTTCTTGCTCACTGAATTCTCCTCTCAGAACCTCTCTCCCTTTCTTTCCCCACAGTCTCCCATAATGCTTTACCCATTCATTACTGTTTTTCTGTCACTCCTGAGACCCAAATCCATCTCCCCCTTTCTCTCCCCACCCCCTTTTCACTCTATATTTTCTTCCCCAATTTTTAGACTTTCCAGTGGGCTTTCCCTCCTTGTATTCATCCCCATTTTTGTTCCCCTGGCCCTGAAATTGTCTTCTCCAGAAACTGCTCTTAATTACTACAATAGTTCTTAACAACATCTTCCATAATCCAGATTAATTGTAAATGTTCCATAAAATGGATGTCTTTTTAGTACAAATGGGGTTCAAATAACCTTCCTAATACTCAGTCTCTCCCATTTATAAATAGGTCATTTCAAGCCAATTTCTTGTATCAAAGTATATAATAAATTATTGTATAGAAATATGTAATAATTTCAAGAGTCAAGTAAGGCCTTGAGTTTTAACTACCTGTTTTGACATTCTCTTCATCGGTTGTAAAATGAAACAACTGAAGACTAGAACTGCATGGTTGGGTACACACCTTTCTGTATTTGGAATTCAAAGCTCCACCCCCACAACAGGTTTTCAAGGTTAGAGGAAAGAAGAAAAAGAAGGACACAGCTGGATCAGACCAGTGATCCGCTGGATCAGGCCATTCCGACATCCTGCCTCACCCACTGGCCAACCAGTTCCTCTGGAGGGTAAGCAACACGGCAGAGAGGCAGAGAGGCCTTCCCCTGGCGTTGCCCTCCTGGCTCTGGGATCCAGCGGTTGACTGCCTCTGAACATGGAGGTTCCCTTTAGTCACCATGGTAACAGCCACTGATGGACCTCTCCTCTATGAATCTGCTGATCCCCTTTGAAAGCCATCTATGCACCTGTGGCCATCACCACACCCTCTGGCAGGGAATGCTACATTTTAATCACTCTCTGTGTAAAGTGGTACTTCCTTTTGTCTGCCCTGAACCTACCACCTATCAACTTAACTGGATGCCCTTCGAGGTTTAGTATTTTTGGGGAGAAGCTCCATCTGCCCCCACTGCCTCTTCCCCCTGCATAACTCTATAAACCTCTATCACGAACTTTAGCCTCTCCTCATAGGAAAGGTTCTCCAGTCCCTCATTCACCTTGATTGCCCTCTTCTGTACTTTCCCCAACTTTGTAATGTCCTTCCTGAGAGACAGAGCTGTGCACAGTAGTCCAAAGTCAGTTGCAGTATAGATCCGTAAGGGGCGTGATGATATTGCCTGTTTTATTCTTCGTCCCGTTCCTAATGCTCCCCAGCACAGAGTTGGCCGTTTTCACTGCCGTGGCACAACTGGGTCAACGTTTCCACTGGGCTCTCCGCCACAGTCTACGGTCTCTTTCCCTTTTGGCCTCAGCAAGTTCAGACACTCCATCGGCTGTGGTGAAAAGTAACATCAAGTCGCAGCTGCTTTATGGTGGCCCTGCAGGGTTTTCAAGGCAATAGGCGTTCAGAGGTGTTTTTGCCCATCGCCTGCCTCTGCGTTGCGACCCTGGACTTTCCTTGGTGGTCTCCCATCCAGGTACTGACCAGGGCTGACCCTGCTTAGCTTCCAAGGTCTGATGAGTTCTGGCTCACCTGGGCCGTTCAGGTCAGACCCCATTGGCATACCCTTAAAGGTGGGTATTTTTGTCCCAATACACATCACCTGACACTTACCAGCACTGAACATCACTTGCCACACTGTTGCCCGCTCACCCAGTTTATGGAGATCTTCCTGGAGCTCTTCATGGTCAGCCTTGATTTTCACCCTCCTGAATAATTTTGTGTCCTTAGCAAACTTGACCACTACACGGCTCACCTCACTTCCAGACAACCAATGAACAAATGAAGTAGCAGTGGCCTCAGTATCAGTCCTCGTGGGACTCTATTGCTTACTTCAAGGGGCATGCATTCGGCTATAAAATGAACTGGAAAACTATTCCCCCCAAAAAAAACCCTTATCAATATTTTTTTCTGGCTATTCTTTCAGCCAGATATACATTTGGGTATTTTTTAAGCTATTTGAAATGGCTAAATCCCCTCCCCCAAATATTCGGAATTTTTTGGGACTGCTGATTTTTTGCACACCCCTACTTACTTCCCTCCATGATGAGAATTGTCCATTTATTCCTACTCTCTGCTTCCTCTCATTTAACCAATTTTTAATCGATAAGAAGACCCGTTGCCTCATCCCATGACTACTAAGCTCACTCAGGACACTTTCATGAAGCATGGTCAAAAACCATTTGGAAAGTCCAAGCATACACCATCTACCTGGTCACCGTTGTCTACCTGCCTGTTCACTTTCTCAGAGAACTCCAAAAGGCTGGTGAGGCAGAACTTCCCTTTGCAGAATCCCTGCGGGTTTTCCCTCAGCAGGCCTTGTTCCTTGATCTGTCTTTGATTCTAGTTTCTAATTTGCCTGGGGCAGTCATTAGGCTACCTGGCTGGTAATTACTCTGGTTTCCTTTTTCAAAGCTGGTCAAACGTTTGATGCTGCTGTCCCGTCTTCCGGGACAGTGTCTGATTTTGGTGACAAGTCACATATGCTGGCTGGTGGAGCAATAATCTCACGCTTGAGTTCCCTGAGAGCCCTTGGTTGTATCGCATCAGGACCTGGAGACTTATTGATTTTTATTTCCCACATAGGTCTAGAACTTCTCAAAAAACTGTGCTCCACTAATACATCATTATGGTCTGCTCGTGCCCCACAACAACCATGCTTCATACCATCACTATACGTAGGTGGTTACCTCGACTGTTATCAACACATGAGGCTGCCTTGTGCTCTGACTCGCTTAAGTTGAGCCGAACGGAATTTTTGTGAATCTCCAATTCTCTTTTCAAAGTCCACATGTGTGAGGGCAGGCATTTTTTAGCAAAGAGATGCACAAATCGTTGGAACATCTAAACACATTGTACCATTTTTCATCTACATTCTGCACTGCATACAGGTATTGGCAAAGAAAACCCCAGAAAAACTGGTGCTTCTTCCCAATTCTGAGGTCCTTGGGTGGGCCATGATCTACTCAGTCGACAGGGAAGAGGAATTTGATCCGACTGATTGGACACCCAGGCAGCCGTTCCCTGTGTGCTCTTGATGAAGCCTTCCCCCAGCCCCTTGGCGGGAGGAATGCTCTATTCAAGCGGAGAACTTGGGAGGAACGCTCTATTCAAACGGAGAACTCTATGGGAGAGTGGGGAACTTCTTCAGGCCTTCTCAAAACATACCCTGGTGTGTGACTTACAAAAAGCAAACAGACGCCTTTCTTTGAGGCAACTGCAGAAAAAGCATTGAAAGGCACAAGTGTTTGATAGATCAAACTGCCTTTTATTTGGCTACGCTCTCAAGCCTTCTGGCTCAGTCAGTCTCAAGGACGAAGGGCAGGTGCCACAGGAGAACCTCTCGGGTCAGCCCGCTCTCACCAGATCCACGCCTAAGTGCCAGCTTTTCAACCCCTGAGCTGATTTTTCATGGCCTCCGCAACGTGGCAACGGCCCTGGTCACACGGGCCAGATAATGCGGGGGGGAGGTGTGGCTTTTTGCGCCGGTGCACTTTGACCCGCCTGAACGTGATCAGATGGGACGGCAGGGAATCAGGGTTTCAGTTCATTGGCCCGCATTTCTGGAGCACTGCAACACAGCGAGGGGAGCGCGCTGGAGCGATCAGATGGAGGAAGTCTATCTGCGGCCCGTCGCAAGTGTTAGATAGTGGACTTTCTCCAGTACCTTTGAACTCCGGATCTTTGGCTGGGCACAACGGGTTGGCAACGGGTGTATGACGCTTGCCAGATGTGCCTGTTTGATCGTGCCCGTAAACTCCACCTGGCATCCGTGAGTATCCTGTGGCAACTTCTGCGTGTGATCACAGCAAATGATGGGAAAACCTCAAAAAGTTGGACAGGGTCAGCGTGGGGTAGGGGTCAGAGTGCTGGACCGGGATCTGGGAGAACAGGGTTCGAATCCCCGCTCTGCCACGGAAAGCTGGCTGGGTGACCTGGGGCCGGGCACACGTGCTCTCGGCCTCGCCTGCCTCACCGGGTTGCTGTGAGGATCAAATGAAGGAGACAGAGAACAACATTTGCTGCCCTGAGCTTCTCAGAGGAAGGTCAGGATAAAAAAATGGACTAATAAATAAGACCGTGGAATATCTGCATGAAAATCAAGCCAGTTCGGCATAAGCACAATATTGTGTCAAAACAACGGTCTACGGTAATGCTTATTTGAGCAAAATTGAAGAGTGTATTTGGCAGAATGCCCAGCCGTGCTCGTAACATTACCAGGGGGAAAAAATCCCGAAAAGAATCTCTCCTGACTATGACAAAATGCCCCCCTCCCGGTCCATCCCAAAGTCCGCTTTAGCATAAACACCTTATCGGCACGCAGAAGGCTGTACTGTTGACACCGCCAGCATCGCATCCTGCAGCAAAATGATTGTCCTCCAGTTCAATAGTGCATTTCACAGGTTTAAGATTCAAGTAAATAATGATTGTCCCTGTGATTGCATTTGCATGCCCCGAATGATCTGACTCCTGAAGTGAAAAGCAGCAAGGAAATGAGTTTCGAAAGAAATAAAAACCCTCAGACCAGTATTTATACTTTAACTACTTCGTGGCTGTCAAATGTGAGGCCAACCTGTTAGAAATATCATTAACATTTGAACCAGCGGGTACTCCTGTGCATATCTGCCCGCTGTAATTAGTTCGTTGTTGGAAACCAGAAACAGACGACAGACAACAATGGAAATTACTGACCTTTCTTAGCCAGACTCTTATTGGGCTCATATTTCTCGATCAGTTGCTGAACCTGTTCTTGCTTCAAGGGAGGGTAGAGAATTTCGTTCAGGCGCGGGTCTCGCTGCTTCAAGTTTATAAACTCCATCATCTGGTCAACCGTCAGATACGGTCTGGTCTTGGCACCACTATGGAAAATTGAAATGGAGGAGAGGAGAGGAGAGAAAAGGAAGGAGGATTACCAAAGGCACCCCCTTGGCCCCCAGTTCGACATCATTACCACTAGTTCATGGGAAAATAATGTGAAGAAAAGTCCTCGACAGGATTGGGACCAGCACACCTGAGGACTGACTGTGCCCATAAGCCCCCAACCAGCCATGATGGTCACCTTCTGCGTGTCAAACTTTAGTTTCATTTCATTTTGTCCCACTTCACTGCTTGCCATAGTCATGGGGGGAGGGAATTCCCGAGGGGAGTGCGTGGCTGTTTGGAGTGGAAGCTTGTAGACGCCATCACTCTTCCTCCAAGCAGTGCCCCGGCACTCGTTCCCAAGGGAGCTGGCCTTGGCGTCTTCTCTGCCAGGCTGGGATGTAGATAAGGCACCGTGTATCTGCCAGGGTTGCCATAGTGACCTACGGGCTGAATGATGTATGTATGTCTGAGATGTGGGGTATAGTTTGCATTACCCATAATAGAGGATCTTTCGTGCCTTTTGTCAGTTCTGAGACAGAGCCTGTTTCCTGAAGTAAGCATATCTCAATAAACTGCCACTGCTTGAGTGTGTTGTGGAGAGTGTCTAAACTGGGAACACTGCGGGCCCCCCCCCACGCTTGCAGTGCTCCCCACCTTCGGCGGTCAGGCAGGGGGCACCCTGGGAGGGGAGGGGCTTCTTCCTCCTCAGGGCACCAGAATTTGGGGGCTCCCCCCCCACCTGCAGTCCTCCGCCACGGTCCTCCGCCAGCAGGCGAAGAAGACTTTGTCTTTGTTTGTTTTTTTTAAATTTATTTTATTAGGCTTTTAGCCCCCCGCCCCCCACCCCGTAAGCAGGCTCAGGGTCAGGGTTATCACAGCAGGGGCACAACACAAGCACAGCACAACCTAAAATCAGTATCACAGTTTGCATGACTGATAATCCACTGTCGATGGCGCCAATAATACATCTGCTCCCTCCGTGGGTACAGTCGCCTCAGAGCCCGACTCGGTGGTGGTGGGAAGGGGTGCAGCCAAGAGGGGGGGTCCCGTTCAAGGGGGTCCGGGGGGGGCAGGAACCCAGGCCTGGGGGCGGCAGCAGCAGCAGCAGCAGCGTCTCCCAGAGGGAGAGGAGTGGGGAGGAGGCAGGCAGGTATTCGGAGCTGGGGACTCTGTCGTTTATTTATTTATTCGTTTGTTTATACATCCGCTTTACAAACCGCCCTCCCCTGTTCCGCGCAGGGGCTCCGAGGGGCTGCGCACAACAATCCCAACAGACTTGATTTCAGATCAAGTGAAAACAATTAAAACAATAAATGCAAGAACAGTTCCAGATGACACTAAAAATGACCGAATTGTACCCTTACCCTGTGGTAGGAGAGGAAAGGGACGGGAGCGTCAGGCTAGAGGGAACCTGTTGCTGTCCTCAGCCGCAGGCCTGGTGGGACCTCTCTCTCTCTCTCTCTCCCTCCCTTGCGGGCCCCACGGAACGGCACGAGGTCCCCCAGGGCATGGACGGCATTCGGCAGAGAGAGCCACTGCGTTGGCGCTGGTTGAGGACAGCCGGATGTTCTTTGGGCAAGGGACCACCGGCAGGTTCTTCTCTGTTATTGGGGGAAACCGCCATAAACCACAGCCTAACCCGGTGTCCGACTGGTACTGGGGACTGATGGGACACCACCGGGGCGGAGGAGCAGTCCCTGGCTTTGGAGCCCTCTGGGCTCCTCATGGAAATGGCCCAGCTGGGACACCCTGATGCTCCCCGCTCTCCCTGGTGCTCTTCCCACCTTCAAGACCCAGACGCTCACCAGGCAGAATGGAAACCGAGGGGAGGTGTCCGCCCAGACATGGCACCTGCTGCTCCTGGCTCTCTTGTTGTGAGTCACACGTGCAGTGGGCAATATGCGTCTGACCCAAGGCAGCGCCATTCTTTGTGAGATGACCTACGTGCAGTGCTCCCTCTAAGCTGAGTTAGTGTGAGCTAGCTCACCGTTGTTTAGACACTGGCTCACACATTTTGTCTTAGCTCGGGAAAGCTCCAGAGCAAACTAATTGATGCAGGAGCCAAACCGCTCGCTCACAGCTTTAATGCCAGTAGCTCACAAACTAGAATTTTTGCTCACGAGACTCCACGGCTTAGAGGGAGCACTGCTCATGCCTGTGGATGCTTGGGACATAACATGGTGCTTGCGTCTTTTCCCAAATGGCCACATGTGGGAACAGACGGCCATCTACGCTGAGGGTTGCCAGAAATGTCCTGTGCCACGCCTTGAACCCCGATTTGGATCGGGACCACCGTACATGGTGAGGAGGGGGTTCCTGCCTTGCCCTTGCACAACCCAAATTGGTCCAATCTGCGCTTTTTACACGGGAGTTGCCACCTGGGGGCCTGCTGCTGTAGGACGCCTGAACGTCCCCTTGGCAGTCTCATCTGGAAAGTATCATCTGGTCGGGTCCTGAGCTTCTGCTCAAGTGTGGTGGTGGTGCCAGAATGTCCTGGGGCATTTTCCACGGCAGCCTAACCCGTGGCAAGTGCCCATTTTTGTGCCCTCTCTGGGGCTTCCGACAATTTCTGATCAACTGGCTGAAGCCGGCTGGGCCAGTTGTTGCCTGCGGATTAGAGAAGCTCAAGAACCCTCATCCTGACGCCGGCCCCAGGCTCTCCACGCCGGCCTGCCGCCTCCTCCTCCTCCGCCTCCTCCTCTTGCTGTGGCTGCTGCTGAATAGCCCACACCAGAGGTCAAGAGACGCAACGAACCACTTACAGCAGCCCATTACGGCCAGGTTGCGCCTGCAGACTCAAACTCAGATTTGTATTAAGGTGATCGAACACCTGAAAGCGCACACCGCTGTTATTTCATCCCAGGATTAAATGGCGAGGAGTAAAACTCCCTCTCGAGGAGGAGATATTGGAACAGATGGAATAGAAACATTTTTTTTTTAAATGAAAACAGAGGCAATTTGGATGCCGGAATGACCTGGGGAGTGACCTGAAAAGCACACACCGGTAAGAGACAGCATTTTTTTAGAAAGCAAAGCTGCTTTAGAACGGGGTGCTCAATTTGTTCCCCGGCTGCAGCTTCCTTGGTTCCAGTCGCTCTCCCCCGAGCTGCCCCCTCACCCCAGCCCCCCCCCCGAAACACACCCCCATGTAAAGGAGACACCGGCCAGGGCATTCCCCCACGAGCTTCTGCTTCATACCGCCGGCCCTCTAAAGCGGGAAGGGTTCCATATCACACTAACCAATATTAAAACCATGGGGAAAGATAGACATTAAATATTAAATTTATAATTAAATTGCTTCCAGTATTTCAAGGCATTAATGCATAACGTAACAAGAGCCCCGTTGTTTGCTAATTTAATTTGTGCTCAACACCGCCCCAGGCAGCACCCGCTATATGAATATGGCTGCATTCCACACCCACCCAATTTCTGCAACCAGGCTTTTTTTTTGGGGGGGGGCGGTTGGAAACCACTTACCTACTGCATCCTGCCTGCAACATTCTCCCTCGCCCCCAAGTCCTAATTTATTTAAATGGAGCTTAAACTAGCACAAGTCAGAAGAACAAGAAAGCCTGGAAGTGACACAGAATCCGTTCCTGTTAAACTCCCAAGCAAGGTGGCATGGAGATCCCTCTTCCAGGAGAAGGCCGCACCACCACTCATTAAAGGTTAAAACAACAGAGCCGACAGGTAAAGAGGTGTGCCCTCGGGGGTTGCGACCAGGGCGTGGGGCCTGCCTCCTGCACAGAAAACACCACCGTCGGGGGAGAAGGAAGCACAGAAGCTGCTTTCCCGCAACTGCTTACTACTCTACGAAGATGTGCTCCATTTCAGGCCGAGGGCAGAGATTGCTCAAGAACTCCCGGTATACTTCCGGAGTGAAGTCCTCTTGAGGGATGGAGTCGTTCTGTGGAGGAGAAATAAAACAAAGCCGCCAAATCACAGGGTCTCTCTCAGTCCGGCTCCGTCACCCACCAGCCACCCTCCCTCGGTTGACACACTTCACTGGGGCACTTCACCGGGGCACAGACACATGCGGTGGGGGCACCCGCACGCCATACTTAGTCCGTCCTTCGCCCTGCAACCCGGGCCTTCCCCAACGCCTTCACATCACCTCTCTGCACCCGTGTCAATCATGGACACGTTATCAGACCCCTTTCTTACAAGGAAGCAAACCCTGTTTCAACCTCCCACTGTGTGAGCTGAACTGGATGTTACAAACGGCACCAGTTACAAACTGGAGGCAACTCATTAGTGGATGCACAGCAGACTCCATTTGTATCAGGGCCCTTGTCTAAGGGGAGGAGGAGGAGGAGGAGGAGGAGGAACGCCTGCATCCTCCCTCGTGCTGATTTTGGCAACTGCCACAGCTTGGGCTGTGTGCCTGTGTGTGTGTGTGTGTGTGACGGGTGGGAGCATTATTTTCTCTGTGGGGCGCCAGCTCACAAAGCAAGCATACGGGGCACGCGTTGGATCCCAATGGAGCAAATAGCTCTTGTCTCTCAGCCTCCGGGGCTGTTCCAGCTGCTGAACTCAGAGCGCAGGAGGGGAAGCGGGAATTCTTCCTTCTCCAGCACAGGGGTCCCTGTCCAAATCAGGGTCTGCGGCACATTTACTCAGAAGTTGCCACCAGGAAGTAGCAACTCCAGTATAGCTGCAAATCCTCATGATGAACTTCTGCAGTTTGTAACATCTCGTTAGGCTCTCTAACACGGCGCTTATAGCCCCATGCGAACACCCACAGCAGTGCATCACACCAGCCAATTTGATTCCAACATATGTACACAGTGTGGCTTCGATTTGAATGGCGCATGCACGCAGGTCTTCATGAAAACAATTTATATTTCCAGAGCCCACAAATATAACTGTGTTGTCACAATGCCATTGGCAAAGGGCGCCCTGTGGAAAGGAAACAGCTTCAAGTGTCACTTGCTGGAATCCACAGAAGCGCCATTTCCCCACCCCCTGCTCCCTGCCGGTGCCGTCACAATCACCGCCCCCGCCCCCAACACGCTGGTCCTTGTGGGAGTGCCCCCCCACCCGGAAGAGCACCAGGGATCGGAAGAGAGCAGTGGGTGAAAACCTCCCCCCAGAAATCCCCTCTGGGGCTGAAGCCACTCCATCTGTCTCCTACAATTACCCTATAATTCAGCAGTGGGGTTGCTCCACAAACGCCAAAAATATATATACACATTCTGAGGGTTTCCATACTGAAATAAATCCAGACTGCAAGGTTCAGAAGCTGGGGACCGTCACAGACAAGGCCTACCACTGCGTGAAATGGCAAGCAGGCTCAGCTTCCATTTTCTCTTGAGCCTGAGCCCTTTGGTAGGAGCCCCTCACACCGGCAAGAGAGATAATCCCACCCGGTACATCCAAGCCAGATGTGGAACTTTGTAGAGTCCCTCTCCTGGCCAACTAGTTTGCGGTTTTGCTTTCAATAATCGGGCAGGGACTTGTTCTTCCTCCATTTTCTGCTAGACTAGCCAGTGGAGACAACAGTATAGAGTTCCTAGGGCATTGTATTAATTTGTACAGATACCATCAAAAAGCATGAATTTTCTGAAAAGATGTCCAAATCCTTCACCCCTGTGGGCCTAACAGCATGACGCCGTCCTCCCCTTGGGTCTGGCCTGCTAGTCACGCATGTGCTGTCGAGTTTGCATTGGGAACTTACTCCTCAGGTGCAAGGGGCCTGATTCAGACCAGGAACATGGCACGCAGGGAGAATTCCCTCTTCCTGTTCCTCCAGGCTGCTTTCCCAGTTGCGGAAGCCCTTATCTAGCCCATTAACACAGTGGAGCCCCCAGTGGGGCAAGTAGCACCTCCTGGGACTGTTTCAGGTCAGGGAAACGGCGCAGAGGGGCAGGCTGAAGCCTCATCTCCTTACGCTCTGCAGTTCCAACCCAAATTGGCCCCTGTGCACCTGGGAATGGAGTTCCCAGCAGGGTACTCACAAGAGGACCTGGGAAGAGGTAGCGTGTAGGTTGCCCCTGTGACATGGATCCGTTCCAGGCCCAAGGGAACGGGAACATCCCTTGCCGACTGTCAACACTTTCCCAATTAAGTCAGAACCTTTCCCTGCTAAGCCTCATTGCTCCACGCCCACCTACAGGCTCCGTACTGCTCTGAATTCTACGTCATTCTACTTCACTTTGCGGCTCCTGCATTTCATGGCCTTTTGTCCCTGGATGCAACTTCTTCTTCGCTATGGCCTCAGAGTTATCTCTGTCTGATGAAGGTCCACCACACATCAGATGAAAGCGGGCTCTGGCACCCATGAAAGCTTCTGCTACAGTGAAATGTGTTGGGAAAATGTGTGGAAACGAGTTAGTCTTCAAGGCGCCGCAAGATTCCTTCTTGGCTTTACTTGAAGGAAGTTCAGGACGAGAGCTCTTCTGTATAAGGGGGGGGGGGCAGCCACAGTGTCACGTGACCGATAATGCATTATACCGATTGAAATGGCCTGAAGAGAAAGACTCCAAGACGCAGGACCAATATGCAGGTATTGATGTCTTGCCCTTTCTTCATCCTGGATAATTAAGTTTATTGCCAGCAAGGTACTGCAATACCTTCTGTCCTTTTATGCTTTGAATGTCGTCAGACTCTAATTATAAACTATTCCTTTTAAACTCCAATAATGAGCCATCACTTTTCTTTTAAACCACCGTGCCTTGAATTGGGCCATGGCCGCTTAGTCATCTTCATCCTCTTTCCCATGTTTCATGCTGCTCATAGTCAGATATTTTGGCAGTCAAGGCACTTTAAAATGCCTAAACCATGTGACTAGGACAGAAGAAGAAGAAGAAGAAGAAGAAGAAGAAGAAGAAGAAGAAGAGGAGGAGGAGGAGGAGGAGGAGGAGGAGGAGGAGGAGGAGGAGGAGGAGGAGATTGGATTCATACCCCGCCCTTCACTCAGAGTCTCCGAGCAGCTTACAAACTCCCTTCCCTTCCCCTCCCCACAACAGACACCCTGTGAGGTAGGTGGGGCTGAGAGAGCTCTTTCAAGGACTGTCCTTCAGAGAACAGCTCCTGTCAGAACTATGGCTCGCCTAAGGTCATCCAGCAGCTGAAAGTGGAGGAGTGGGGAATCAAACCGGGTTTGATTAGAGTCCGCATACTTGACCACTACATCAAAGCGTACAACCACCGAATTTGACAAACCCTGAAGTGGTTTAAGAGAACAGGCTATAGGGCAAAGGTAGGGAAAGGAAATTAGTAGAAATGGTATTGAGCTACTGCACTCATACCTAATGGAAGAGCACCTACCCTAGATCCACCACAGGGCCTTGGGTTTAAGGAAGAATTGGACTATCTGGGAGGATGCAGCGACACTCCTTGTGGGTGACAAAACACAGGCCTGCTAGAGGTCATCATTCTCACTCCCCCTTCTCCTGCCAGGGGCACCTTCTTTTAAAGAAACAGTGAGTTGATTTTTTCCAATTCAGTTCAATTACCTTTATTGGCATTGAGCTGATTGTTTTCAGGAGAGGTAAATATCTCCTCACATTGACCCACCTGGTTTATGGGATCTATGTTGCTTCTTTGCCCTTTCTCTCATTTGGGATGCATTTATTCGTCAACCTCAATCTCTGGAAAGGAGAAAAAAACCCTTAACCTGCCATGTTAGTCTCCCCCCCCATGCCCCAACTTTATATTTTTTAAGTCTTCAGCAGAACAAAGGGTATTTTCCTTTGATTCCAGGAAAAGCAGCTTGTTTTACATTGGGGCATCACGTCCAAAATCTACCCTAAGTTGACAAACCATGTCTGATTTGCTTTCACAGCCTCAGAAAGAAGACAGATGCCAAATCTGAAACAACCCATTTCTGAACATCCCTGCAGCCATGAGGACCAGGCATGCATTGCTGTTTTTCAGAGTGGCCGTTCAGAGTACTCCTGCCCTTTTATGCAGATGCTGAATATCCCAGGGAAGGAGATGAGACCGGGCCCCACAGCCCATGAGCCAGTCGCCAAGGGCCTGGGCCATAGCCCAGCAACAATAGCTTCTACCCGGCCAGAAATGACTGAATGTCCCTGCCTGATGGTCTCAAAAGGCACGGGGAGGTCTGGAAGTACCAACAGGGCACATTCGTCCCTCAGCTGCCCATGGCAGGTCAACCATCAGCTTGATTGAGGTAGTTTCTGACCCAACACCTGGGTCAGAAGCTAGATCAGTCTGGGTTATCTGGGCCACCCACAAGCACGGGGAACTGACTTACACACACATGCTTAAATATCTTATCTAACAAAGGGAGACTGGCCAATGATTGCTCAAATCTATTGGGCCGGCAAATGATTTCTTTAATAGTAGCCTTGGTACGGCCACAGAAATGGCCCTTTCCCCTTAAAGAAGCGTTGCTTCTTCACCCCCTTCAATGGATTAGGTTTCCTCTGGCAGATTTAATCAGCAGAAAAGGATCGAGGACACGGGGGGGGGTGAGCCTCTCCCTTCCAAAGGTTCTGTCCACGTCCCACGGGTTGCACGAGCCGGCAGGCATCCAGGCGAACTGGACGAGGCTGAAATCTCAGCACACACACACACACCACCTTTAACAAGGAGTTCCACTCGGGCAGGTAAAGCAAATTTAACTCAAAAAGTTTCTCAGTGAATTGGTCAAAGTAGGTTGTGGAGGCGTAGCAAGAACTTCCCCGGGGGAGTCAGCATGTTAGAAGCTCTCCGCCACCTGAAGCAAGAATGCCGGGTGGTGCTGGGGGGGGGGGGCGGCAGCCACTGCTGTAGAGCAGGCCCTAAAACCAGCTCTGGCTCCTGCGTCCAGTCAGGTTTGGGACCAGGCTTCTCCAGACAGAATTCCAGGTGTCGTCTCTGATATTTCATGTCATCATTCAGTCGCACAGTTGAGTCCGACACTTTGCGACCCCATGGACCACATCACGCCAGGCCCTCCCGTCCTCTGTCGTCCTCCGGAGTTTGCTCAATTTCATGTTCGTTGCATCTATAACACTGTCTGACCATCTCATCCTTGGCCGTCCCCTTCTTCTTCTTTGACCTTCAGTCTTTCCCAGCATCATCAGGGTCTTCTTCTCCAGGGAGTGCTCCCTTCTCATTGGGTGGCCAAAGGATCTGAGCTTCAGCTTCAGTCTCTGGCCTTCCAGGGAACAGTCTGGGTTGATTTCTTTTAGGATTGATTGATTCGATCTCCTTGCAGTCCAGGGGACTCTCAAGAGTCTTCTCCAGCACCATAGTTTGAAAGCATCTATTTTTCAGTGCTCAGCCTTCCTTATATTTCATGCCCTCCCCCAAATCCTCAGAAAACCAGGGGGTCAGGCTGTTATAAGGGCACTTCTAAGTAAACTTACTTGTTCAGAGCTATTTCACTCTTCCAGAGGTCGAACAGCCTTTAGATAGGCCTCTCAGCCATGTCAGTTGAAGAGCCTCGACAGCCATGAAGGGTCCACCCGGATCCATCATTTCCTGAGTATGGAGCACTTCCATGCGCCCTCCCCTTCTGCAGAGCTTTCCCCTGGCTCTGTGCCCTCCCAGACGATGACCTGTCCAAGGCAATCGAGTTGCTTTGAGCTGTTTCAACCAAAGGACCACTTTTCCCTGTCCAGAATGGAATACCAGGCCACCACAGATACAGCACATGACAGGCCTGGGGGCCCTCGCTGTTCACGGAGACGATCTGCTGGTTGTCATGGTGGCCAGGGAAGCCTACGCCGATGGGTGGGTGAGTCCAGCCATCTCCTGACCTGAAAACCTATGCCCTGCAACACCAATGTGGAGACCAACTTGGCCATTCCAGACAAAGAAACGATCGGACAGCAGGGTGGGATGGATTCCAGATTGCAAGACCAACGCCTCATGGACACACTCAGAACTAGGAGAATGCTGGAAAGGACGCCTGGTACAGGAAACAGAATCGGGGTAAATGATGACTACCCCACTGCCTGGTCCACCAGCTCTTGACTGCAGCCACACTGAAAAACCTGGCGGGCTCCGCTAGAACCACCTGACTCTTCCTGCCTCCCGGTGGCATGTGCCGTAACAGGCCTTAATCTCCCCAGCGGAACCCTCGCCCACCCCTGGATCCCCTGCTCTGGTATAAACTCAGCCCAGATGTTTGTTCTGCAAAAACCCAGCTGGTGAGAATAGTAGTTATTATTTATTTAGAAACATTAGCATAGATCAACGCAATAAAAGATTTAATTCACTAAAATACATGCCCTCATTATAGCTGCACAGACTCGTAAAAGCTGGAATGTTATTTCTGTCAGAAATACCCCTTCAGAGAAGGCAGGGACACAAAATACAGTGCTTCCAGCCGTGCCTGCCTGAGAAGGGAGGAGACACAGTGTCAAAGTGCACGTTAGGGAACTCTGAAGAAGCTGTCCATCACACACCTCGTGGCGCGCCACTCGCTCCGTGTGCCTGAAGGCCGCGGTGGTCAGTCTCTGGCAGGCACACAAGCCCTGAACGCTACCCTGCCTGACAGGAACTGGCCAAGCATTAAATGGCTGGAGTCAAACGCTGGGATGGTGCGAAGCAGGGGGCTGAAAGAAACTGGGGAAGGGGAAGATGAACACAGCTGGGGGTTATTTGAAACGCCAGCAGGAGGGGGTGGATATAATTCTCCACCGGAATGCAGGGAATGGATGTCAGGAGCTTCTCTGCTTCACCAAGGCAGGCTGAGCCTAAGGTAAAGGTAAAGGTTTCCCTTGCTCAAAAGCCAGTTGAATCCAACTCTAGGGGGCAGTGTTCATCTCTGTTTCCAAGCCGAAGAGCCAGCGCTGTCTGAAGACTTCTCCATGGTCATGTGGCCAGCATGACTAGACGCCGAGGCGCACAGAGCATTGTTACCTTCCCACCGAAGCAGAACCAATTCATCTACTTGCAATTTCTTGCTCTGTTGGCAGGAGCTGGAGCCAGAGACGGAAGCTCACGCTGTCACGCGGCACTCGGGTCTCGAACTGCCCAACTACAGGCCTTCTGGTTTGCAGCTCAGCGTTATACTATCAAGGAGCAAAGTCATCAGTTCCTGGCACACAAGCGTTCTTCTGGCCCTCGTGAGCGGAGCCAGAGGTCTGAAGGGATACCCGTGCGCAGCTGAGCATCCCGACTGTAAGTGGCAGAGCGGCTCAGCTAACTTTTCTCTCCAGCCGGAAGGGCGGTCACAGAAATAGAGCTTCAGCTGAAATATCTGGCTGCCGGGTCCGCGACACGGGTTTTCCCTCGCGCTGGCGGCTTTGAGAGTGGTGATTACTTGAAAGGGTCTTGCTGGTTGTTAGCCTCCTGGAGCATTTCAAGAGGAAGCGCCTGACGATGGCATCTCTCGCCCCCTCTTCTCTGGCCCGTGTCTCTCCGGAGCAAGAAGTGCCTCCTCTCGGGTGGTTCCAACAAACCAGGAAGCGGTAGCAACAAAAGACTAAGTCAGTAATGCCGCTCAGTACAGCCGTAAGCAAAGAAGGGAAGCAGCTCAGGCTTTGTCCAACAAGCATCTGCCCCTCCAATCAGGAGGGAAAAAAGACTGACCTTCGCATAGTTTACCTCTGTGGACGGACAGGGCCAGGAAGACCATGGAGCCCAACTGCATGCAGTTCCGTCTCTGCTTCCCTTCGTGCCCCGGGAGCTGGGAGCATTGCAGCTCCCATCCTCACGAAAACACATCACCAAAAATAGACAATCCGTCCATGGCTACTAGCCCATGGTGACTGAAGGGACCCTCCGCATTCAGAGCCAGTCAGCCTCTGGACCCCAGAGCCAAGAGGCAACGTCAGGGGAAGGCCTCTCTGCCGTGCTAGTGGCCCTCCAGGGCAACTCTCATCTAATTTTCAGGTGAGTGGTTTTTTCTTCCCCACACCTGTGCAGGCAAGATACTGTCTGTATAGCCGTCCTCTGGACTGCTTCGGGCAAAGGCATTTCATGCTTGGAAACTGACTCTCAAGTACAAAGCACGTGCCTGATATCCTCAAGAGAAAAGACCAGCAGAAATTATTGATTTGTACTTAAAGTATATCTACGATTCTATGATCTGAAATAAAAATGCTTGTTTGGGAATAACGATTGATTTCCAACTGAATAAACCTTCAATAGGTAACTTTCTAGCTGCACAAAACTGATTAAGAGTTTCTAAACACCTTTCACAGTTTGTAGAATATCGCATCACAGAGAGCTTGTATGGAACAGAAGGGGGGAGGATTCTTGGTAAGGAGTCTGCCAGCGGTGCGAGATCTGGGTGGGGCTTCGGTCTCCTTCTTGGGGCGGGCGTTAAAGCCTGGGTGTGGCCAGAGGCACGAGCCAGTGGGCACAGGGACCACGGGGATTTGGGGCCTTGGCTCTTAGCCAGCCGCCTGAAGGGAACCAGGGCACGGGATCTGGGACCAGACCTGCATGTAGTTTTTCAATTCTTGGCTTTCACTGTTTTTAATTCTATGTTTGTAAGTCACTTTGGGTGCCCACTAGGATAAGTGCAAGGGGAAAAAAATAACTAAATAAATACATAAATTCGGGTGCAAACCTACAGGTATCTTGATCAAGATGGGTGTGGCCGTGTGAATCTGTCTGCAGCAGGAGAAAAGAGCCAGAGAGTCCAGGAGCATCTGAGAGACTCACCCAATCTGTGGCCGGGGAGGGGCTTTCAGGATATCTGAAGAAGTGACTGCCGTGGCTCACGGAAGTTCCCACCCTGCCACAAATTGTGTGAGTCTTCCAGGTGCTCCCGAACTCTGTACGGTTTTCTACTGCCATGTGTACCTATTAGGCACCAACTCCTGCTGAACTTGGTGCAACTTACTTCTGCAACTCTGTTCATGCTGGGTGCCAAACTGCACTGGGAGGGTACCCAGGAGTCTGGTGTCGTGGTTGGGAGCGCAGACTGTAATCTGGGAGAACCGGGTTTGATTCCCCCGCTCCTCCTCCACATGCAGCTGCTGGTGTGACTGTGGGTCAGTTGTAAGTTCTTTCAGAGCTGTTCTCTCAAGGGCAGTTCTCAAGAGAGCTCTCTGAGCCCCACCTACCTCGCAGGGTGTCTATCTGTTGTGGGGAGTGGGAGGGAAAGGAGATTGTCAGCTGCTCTGAGACTCCTTCGGGTAGTGAAGGGCAAAGGGGTATGAATCCAATTTCCTCCTCCTCCTCCTCCTTCTCTTCCTTCTTCTCCTTCTCCTTCTTCTCCTTCAGTTCACATTGTCTTTCCTAAGTCCTGAAGCGCTGATTTCCACTTATTACACACTGCTGATTGCATATGAAGCAAGAGGAAAGGTCTAACTAGGCAAGATGTTGGGAGGAGCACCGGAGAACCTTCTCGGTGTTCTTAAATAGAAATGACAGCCAGGTGGGCGGGTGGGCGGGCGGGTGGGAGGGGGAGAGAAGACTGAAATGCAGACGGTTATTCGCCTGGAGGGGAGCAAAGGCAGGTGCCCATCTCCTTCCCTTCCCGGGGTTAATAATAGCACACGGGGAAGAAGATCAGTCGAGACGGCCACACTCTGTGTGGAGGCCGCCTCCCCCTCCCCCTTCGTGTGGTCCCATCTGTGGCCCCATCTGGCTGCTACTTCTATTTTAAAACACGGGGGCAGGGGGGAGAAGAGCCTCTCGTGGGTCTCCTGACATCACGCCCCGTCGGGACCTAAGCGAGACCACTGATTCCTCTATCTACATCATTTATTTATGCTGTTTTCCCTCGGCCTTCCTGACGGAGGCTCCAGGCGGATGACACCGCGTTGAGGCACACAAAGTCCAGGGAACGGGGCCAAGGGGTCGGGACGACTGGACTCCGAAAGGGAGCCGGTATCTAAAATGGAACCGAAACCAACCTGAAACAGATAATAAGCATTTGTGTGCACGACCAAGTACCCGAACATTTAGATATCACACAAATCACAAAATGGGAAGTTCATACCCAGGTTGTTTTGGTGGAAGATAAAGTAATGCCCGTCGTCTCAGAATGACGTGATGCAGAGTGACAACAGGATGGATTATGATTTTAAGACAGCTCTGCCACCAGGCAGGATTCTTTACCAAGTGAACAGAAGGAAAATAATCCCCGATCATCACAGCTCATCACTTGAATTCAGAACTGGTGATTTGGGTGTAGTAAATACATAAGGCACAATAAAAACACAAAGCCACGTGAGCGGCACAACATTTGGCACTGCAAATCCCCCCCCCATCTAAAAGCACTGGCTGTTCTCATGCCGAAGTCACTGGCCCGATCTGCATTTAGCATTTGCTCCACTGTCTCACCAAACCCACGCTGGAACAGAAATTCCCCTCTGCATTGCAGGCCACTCTCACTTGGATCGATTGTCGGATTTTATGGGAGCCTCCAGACGGCATGCCGGCTTTCACTTTGTTTGATCTCTTGGTTTTATGGTGGCTGCCAGCATAGATCTGTGGCTGTTTTACGGCCATTCAGGGGTGACTGTGCAGTCAGTAGGGCGTTGGCCCCTGGGGTACTTGAAAGTGGTTTTGAGCCGCATCTTTTTCTGTTCCAGGGTGGGTTTGGTACAACAACGGAGCAAATGCCAGATGCAGACCGGGCCACTATCTAGTAGCAGAAGATCCACTCAGACCCGAATAATTTTTAAACTAGGTGTCTGAACTGAACCACGACAGGGATATGAACAGAGGAAACCTGATGGACTTCCCTGGGGAGGAGATTCCACCCCGTGGGCCTTGCCACTCTCACGAGCCTGGCTCCCGCCTGACCACCTACTGGCTTCCACGGAAGGAGAAGCACAGAAGAAGCTTCCTCAGAAAGCGGAGGGCAGAGACACAAGAGGCCCTGAGGCAGTGGACCCCCCCCCCTTCTGCCTGCGTTTCCCCGTCTCTGGCTTCCGCGCTCTGCTGTCCACAGTGAAAGCCTTGGCCTGGGGGGAGGGGGTGGGGGGCCACAGCCCCGGTTCACCCTCTGAGACGTCAGGCGGCTTCCTGTCCTGTCTTCGCAGCTTGGTAGATTTTTACGGTGCCACCCGGGAGTTCACGATGGAGAGGCTGGCCAGACCCCTGCCCTAGGAGCCTGGACAGGTCCCCCAGGAGAGCCGGAGGTGCCTCCCGTGCCTCACAGACTACTGGCAATGGAGCACTCGCCTCACCGTCAGCTTCTCCGCCCTGAATGACACTCTTTGACACCTGCCCTTGTTTCATCTGTCTCAATCTTGGATATATTAAGCAGTAAAAGCTTCTTCACTTAGGGAAGGTAAGCAGAACGTATGAGCATCATTAAACAGGGAGGATAAAGGCTCTTTCCTCTGATCCACGGCGGAGCATCACAGAAGCACGACAGAAATAAGACATGGAGTACTGGATCCCACTAGCCAGTTTGGTGTCGTGGTTAAGTGCGCGGACTCTAATCTGGGAGAATCGGGTTTGATTCCCCCACTCCTCCTCCACTTGCACCTGGCTGGATGACCTTGGGCAAGCTGTAGTTCTGGCACAGCTGGTCTTGAAAAAGAGCCATTTCTGTCAGAGCTCTCTCAGCCCCACCTACCTCACAGGGTGTCTGTCTGTTGTGGGGAGGGGAAGGGAAAGGAGTTTGTACGCCGCTCTGAGACTCCCTTGGGTAGTGAAGGGTGGGGTATAAATCCAATCTCTTCTTCTTCTTCTACCTCACAGGGTGTTTGTTGTGGGAAGGGGAAGGGAAAGGAGTTTGGAGAAGGAATTTCTCTGCCATTTCAGTGTCATAAGAACATAAGAGAAGCCAATGCTGAATCAGGCCAATGGCCCATCCAGTCCAACATTCTGTGTCACACAGTGGCCAAAAATACCACGTGCCATCAGGAGGTCCAGCAGTGGGGCCAGGACACCAGAAGCCCTCCCACAGCTGCCCCCTCTAGCACCAAGAATAGAGTGCATCACCTGCCCCAGACTGAGAGTTCCCATCTATACCCTGTGGCTAATAGCCACTGATGGACTTCTGCTCCATATGTTTATCTAATTCCCTCTTGAAACTGTCCATGCTTGTAGCTGCCACCACCTCCTGTGGCAGTGAATTCCATATGTTAATCACTCTTTGGGTGAAGAAGGACTTCCTTTTATCCGTTCTAACCTGACTGCTCAGCAATTTCATGGAGTGCCCACAAGGAGTTCTTGTATTGTGAGAAAGGGAGAAAAGTACTTCTTTCTCAACCTGCTCTATCCCATGCATAATCTTATAAACCTCGATCATGTCACACCTCAGCCGTCGTTTCTCCAAGCTGAAGAGCCCCAAGCGTTTTAACCTTTCTTCATAGGGAAGGTGCTCCAACCCTTTTATCATTCTAGTTGCCCTTCTCTGCACTTTTTCCAGTGCTATAATATCCTTTTTGAGATGTTGAAGTTAGAGTGACGGACTACAACTAGAGAAACCTCTGGGAAGGCGAAGAAGGACTGTTCTTAGGTCATCCCCCTCTCTCAGCTTCTTGGATGAAGGGTGGGATAGATAAATAGGGTCTAACATATGTAGAAGAAGACAGGTGAAAGATCTGACCCATAGAAAATCTCACGAGACACCCCGGGGGCGGGGGGGGGACCCTCATCACAAAAATCCAGAAAACTGAACTGTCCTTCATTTACACTAATATGGGTGATTTATAAAGCACTTCCAACTTAAGGAAAGAGACACAGTCCAACTGCCCAACATAAAATGGTGCTCATCAAATGTAAAACAAAGTGGTGTGCCTTAAATACTGCTGAGCCCGTGGAAGACGTAATACAGACACACAGAGAGGAAATCATCGCCATTATTTATTCCGCTGTTTTGTACAGTTGCCAAGGAAACCGGAAGTGCCAATTTTATTATTTGGTTGGTGTTATTTTATTTTTTTTAAGCAGAGGGAAGAACATTTTTGACAGTTTCCCAGAAATATAGAAACAGAATACTGTTTAATACCACACACACACATTCTCACCCCCCCCTCTATCTCTAGAACGATGATAGATGATAGACAGACAGACAGAGGCAGACAGACAGACATGATATTTAACAGTATTCTATTTCTATACAATTAAGATGGGCCAAGTAGTTTAGATAGATACTTCAGTTCTGGTCCGACCTTCTGGGGCAACAGAAAACAACTCCACAGGATCCTCTATAGGACAGCCCTTCAAGTCCTTGAAGATGGTTCTCATATCCCCTCTCAATCGTCTCCTCTCCAGGCTAAACATACCCAGGGGCTCCTTCAGCCTTTCCTCATAGGATTTGGCCTCCAGACCCCTCAGCCATCTCCACTGCCCTCCTCCGGACACACGTTCCAGCTTGTCTGTATCTTTCTTAAATTGTGGTGCCCATAACTGAACACAATACTCTAGGTGAGGTCTGACCAGAGCAGAGTAAAGCGGTACCATCACTTTGTGTATTTACAACAAAACTCTGTTAAAACAATTAAATCAAATGAAACAAACCAACAATATGAAACAATAACAGCAGGAGCGAGAGATAAAACACTGAGGTAAATTAAAAGCCATAAAACCAATGTGAGAAGCTGCGCTTACACATCTAATGAAGCTGAAAGAAAGAGGAGAACTATTGAGAACTGCCAACAGCAGAAAACACCTAGGGACCCCGACATTCACTGAAACTAATCACAGTGATTATAAAAAAGGATTCAAAGACTTAAAATGTCTTTGCTTGAGGTGTAATAGCTGGCAAATCTGGGAGAAGACCGAGTTCCACGGCCTCAGCAAACACCAGGCAGGAGGCCCAGGTCTCTGGTGCCCACTCATCTGGGTCTTCTTGATGGGGGGGTGGCAGACGGAGGAGGGCTTTGACAGACGACCTGAACTAGAAGGGAGGGTTTGTACAAGAGACAGTCGACCTTCTTCGGCGTCTGTGGTCCAAGAATGTGCTGAGTTTTCCCCACTTTCACCTTGATTTCTTGCCCTTGGTTCCACTGCAGCCTCCAACTAGCTTTTCAGTGTTCATCGTTCTTCTCTGCATGCCCTCCCTCTCAGAGGGGTCCCCCAGAGAGCTCTGTGATCAGTGTCTCAATACTGACTCACCCTCCCTGGACCAAAGGATGCCAGGCTAGCTTCAACCAGGGCCGGGGCCTTCTCGGTGGCGGCTCTGCTCTGGTGGAACGAGCTCTGAGAGGAGATCAGGGCCCCAAGGGACCCTCTGCCGTTCCGCAGGGCCTGCAAGATGGAGCTCTTCTGCCAGGCGTTCAGCTAGGAGCCGCCCCGGGGGGAATGCCCTGGCCTCTTAGTATCTTGAGGCAGCCTGAGCCCCCCACACAATATTAGATCGAGGCCGAGCACCAGGGCGGCACGGAAGTCTGAGCGCCATCCCAAATGTCATGTTAAACTATTATCTGTCTAATGGTTTTACTTTTACTGTTAGCACTTTTCAATGTTGTAATTGTTACATGGTTTTATGACCATTATACTACTTATTGTTGTTTTCTATCTTGTTTGTAAGCCACCCTGAGCCGGCCATGGCTGGGAAGGCAGGGTAGAGAGGGAATAAATGTAATAAATAAATAAATAAACAAACTTGTGGCTTATATTTTTACATTTTCCCCCTTCCTGTAAGCCAAATAATGGAGCGCCCTAATTTTCTTTTCTAGCACCCAGCGCTCCCTCCAACTATTAGTCCGCAGTTAAAAGCCAAAAAGGTCCCTCGGTGAGAACATCATTTAAGCACCCGTTATTGTTGCTTATTTATGGCTCCCAGGATCCCAGAGGGTGACGCCAGTTGTTCGGCACCAGTTCCCTGGGCGCGGGTTGATTCGCTTTTCTCTCCACAGGAAGTTGACCGGGATTGTTCCCACCTGGGCGTGTACATTTTCAGACCATCTACATGACACCACGTAGAGCGATTCACATTGCCCAAACCATTACTGCTATATTAATTTGGCTTTGCCTGATGAACATGAAAGCAATTTCGAACATAAAATTTAGACTTGCTAATGAAAGGGAGTGCGCGGCATGAGAACTATGGAGGTTACGTCCTGCAGGGCCACAAACAAGCCCTGCAGGACGCAGCCTTGATAGCTGTGGGTACCGCCAGTCGTTCAAGGAATCCTCCCCTGGAACTGCAGACGAGGCGCCCGTCACTGCTGCATGGACCGGCCAGCAGAAGACCACCGAGGCAATCAGACAAGTTCATGTGCCCCACAGAACTGAAGATGTTTCATGGACACATTTATCCTCTGAGACTCGCCCTCATAACCTGAACTGCTCTACAAAATTAGCTTATGAGCACAGTCTGCATGTCCCGAAAACCAAGTTGCCTAGCTCTCCTGGGACTCTTCCACATCAAAATGCAGGTGTGGACAGGCCGCATGTGTGTTTTTTCCCTCTGTGCGCCTCCCCTTGCAGAGATCAGCAGCAGAAGAACCAGGGAAAGGGACTTGTCTGTGACAGAAATGCTAGCTACGGCGTGCCCTTCCTACTCCAACGCTCCACCGTCATGTTTTAAGCACCAGGTAAACAGTATCATGTTCCTCGTGACTTCTGTTACTGATATTTTATTGCATTAACGTCTTTCTCTGTTTATTGCTTTAACTTAAGTTGTCATTGATGTCATCTTCTTTGCATTACAACCTTGGAAGTTTCCTTCAGGAAGGGCAAAGTAGACATTTTTCAACACACACTCATTAATTTAATACTGGGTCATTTTGACAGGTGATTGCCAGTTGTTGTTTTAAAAAACAGAAGCTACCAATGAGCTTTTGTGTCTGTGCTGAATCTATGTGACAGTCCCAGGACCTCACACACACACACACACACACACACACACCGCCAATCAACACAGGGAAATCCTTTGTGCTGCAAAGACCCAGCAGCATATACGAAGAGGCTTGAAGACAAAGATCACACCAAAATGTTGGTACCACCGTGGGATGCATGCCAACATGACATGTGACCAGGTGTCGTTGCTCACCCTGGCAGAAGGCAGGTTACATGCTTCCAGCGCTGTCTCAACACGCTTTCTGTCTGCGGAGAACAGGCGATAAATGCTGCCAGGTGGAAAAAATTGATAAAAAGGAATGAGGGTCAGGGCACGTGCTCTCAGTTAAGATTGGCTTCTAGGTACAGTTCTGGCCACTGATCTTGGCTCAGAAGTCGAGACCAGTCCGGGGCCAGAGCACTGGTAGGAATGCCCACAGGGACTTGCCCTCCTGCAGTGCCCTCCCAGGCAGTTCCAAGGTCTTCTCAGCACTGCCGCCAACTCTAGGAAACTCACTCTCTTCAGGTGACCACCTGGCACCTCCCTCCTCTCTGTTTGGCAGCAAGTTGTAATGATGTGGTTGAGTCAAACATTTACTCTTGTGGCATCTTATCATAATTTTTATTTATTGCATTTTTATTGTTTTATATTGTTTTTGTTAGTCTTAGGTGTGCACAGAGCTTACATAATGTGGGAAGGGAATGTCTGTAAAGGCTTTTCTTGTACTCTCAGTTCAGCACCTCTCCTGCCTTTCCAATTTGAAGGTAAAGCTCCCTTCCCAACTAGATGGAACAGGCCAGGATATCCTCATGGCACTGAAATTGGAACTGCTGCAGTGTTTGCACTGGCCGCAGACTTAAACTGCATCTTTCATAGGAATGGGGATCTTGTGGCATTCTCGGACTGACCAGCAAAGTGAATCTCCAGACACAGCCAGTCCATGGGGGAAAAGCCCCACTGAATGAGGCTTTAAGAATATTGAGACATAAGAGAAGCCAATGTTGGATGAGGCCAATGGTCCATCCAGTCCAACACGCTCTGTGTCACACAGTGGCCAAAGTGATACCATGGGCCATCAGGAGGTCCAGCAGTGGGGCCAGGTCAATAGAAGCCCTCCCACTGCTGCCCTCCCCCCAAGCACCAAGAAGACAGAGGATCCCTTGCCCCAGACATAAGAACATAAGAGAAGCCAATGTTGGGTCAGGCCAATGGCCCATCCAGTCCAACACTCTGTGTCACACAGTGGCCAAAGTGATACCAGGGGCCATCAGGAGGTCCACTAGAGGGCCCAGTGGGGCCTTTTTTCTCATCCAGGATGCAGCGTATGTTCTGTGTCACTTTGTGACCCTGAAACAGTCACTCAGTTCACGCCAAGACTGTGCGTCCACGTTTGGGCTGTACCAATTCACAGCGCAGTGGGTGGTTCACATGCAACCCTTCCTCCCCAAGTATAGGTATCGGCTGACTTGTGAGGGTGCATAAATCTGTTCCTCTTTTTATGTGCTATATGGAACAATGTCACCATGCCAGTCTACAAATCACCACAGTACGAAAAGCTTCCCAAAACAGGCCAGCGTAACCAAACATGGCACAACTTACTTCTTCAAAGGGATACGTCCCTCCGTGGTGACTTGCAGTTTGAGCTTTGTGTAGCTGGAGAGAAGAACAACACGTTGATTAAAAAAAAATCGGAACCACAGTGTTAAAATTTGCTTTCCTTTTCCCACCGTGCTGACCAGACTGTGCTGCGCTGCCCTCCAGAAGAAAAGAATTTCTCAAGCATCAGAATTTCCCCAGAAAGCTAAATGCCTTGACTCCTCATGCAAGAGTTATCTTTCCTGAAATAGTCAGGATGACTTGCCGGAGGCACCTCCCAAGGACAGATTTTGAGATTTCTCCTAAATCCCCTTCAGGAAATTATCTCTGAGCACGAAACATTAACGCTGACTTTGGGGAAGTTCGGTGTTATCTAGGAATTCCCTCCTTCTTGCGGGGGGGGCGCTTTGGGGGGGGTTCTCTTTTGTTTTGGTTCCAGGATTTTCTCGTTGGCGCTCCTTGTAGTTTTGCTGCAGGGCCCTCGGGGTGGACACATCGTCCCGGCCAGCAACACCAGGGCAGATTGACTGTTTCTCTCCACTGAGGGCAAAGGCAAAAGCGATTAAGACGGGAAATGGAAACCCTGCATTATGTTATTGTTTGACTAATAATAGAAAGAAAATACCAGGCCAGGCTGGTCTGACGTCCGCTGTTTATACCCTTAAGTAGCGGGGCCAAGATCTTAACTGGAGAGGCAGGGCTCCTGCGTGCGGCGGCAGGAAACCAGATAAGCCTCCCCAGGCCGACCTGGCCGCCCCCCCCCGCCCCCCAGCTCCGGCTATCTTTTTCACAGGGGAAAGAACAGCTGTCCGCCAGCCCTTTGGTAAACACCAGGGCACTTACTGGCAGCCAAAAATAAAAATGCTGGTTCACACCACCCCTTGATCTCGCTCCAGTAAACGCAGCCAAAGTCTACCCTTCTCCCATGAGGGCCAGGCGGAGGCACATGGGATCTGGGGGGGGAGGGTCTCTGCAGCCTCCAGGTAACCTTGAGGGGGAGCAGGAGAGGGGAGCAGCAAGGGAGACCCCCCCCCCACTGCCGCCCTGCTGATTGTCACGGCCCCCGCCAGGAGGGTTCAGAGGGGGAGGGTGGCCAAACAGAAGGCACCGCGGGGCCCGGCTGCCTGGCAGAAACGCGGCTCTAGAGGAAGTGGGCCGCTTTCTCTCCTGGACAGGCAGCAAACAGCCGCTTGGCTCCAAAATAAATCTGCAGGGCTACTTGGCAGCAAGAAAATTCTGCAAGATTGAACACAAACAAAAAACAACAACCCAGTGACCCGGTTCTCACGGGAATGGTCAAGCTATATCTAGGGACCATACCAGCTGCACAGCGGTGGGGGGGGGTCCCACAGGCCTAAATGTTCCTCCATACAACCCCCCCCGGGTGCCTAGAAGTGGAGCCTGCCAGGGAACAGTCCAGCCCGACCTCTTCTCTCTGCCACGCTGGTTTTCAACCTCAAGGGGATTTCTTCGTATGCAAAAGCATTTCGGTATGTGCACCTTCCCCCCCCCCCATTCCCAGCACCCCACCTGGAGTGTGAAGGGGAACCCAGGCTCAGTTAGGAGGCAGCGGGGGGGCAGTGGCAAAGGGGGGCAGCAGCACCTTTGCACAAGTGGCACAACCCGCCATCCCATAAACATTTCCTGGCAAATGTTCCGAACAAAGGGAAAGGAAGCAGGCACACGGACAAGCGGAAATCAGACACACACACACACCCACTTTGCCACTTACGCTTTTTGCAGAGACGACTCCCTGGACATATTCTGCGCCAGCAAGTTGGTGGCCAGACTGAAGACTTCTTCTGCCCATTCCTAAAGACAAAGAAAAAAAAATCACACGTGGCGTCTGCCCCCAAACCACGAGGGAGGCCCGCTCCAGCTCCAGGACACCCTTCAGGGGCGACGTTCCAGGAGAGCCAAGACAGCCACTGTCTGCACAGCCACGGGGAGGGGGCAAACCAGTCTGGGGATCCGTCGATAGCGACGCAGGGCATTTCGTTTCCAGGCCTCTGTGGGAACTGAGCGGCCTGACCTTAAACTGGGGAGTAGGAAGATCGGCCGATGGCAGGGCAGCTCAGAACGACATTTTTAAAAAGAAATATTAACTGTGTTCATGTTTAGACGGTGCTTTTGCAAACTCAGAGCTCCTGACATGCGTTTGTCTTGTGCGCTTTTCACCACAACCCTGCAAACAGGCCAGTGCTATCCTCCACATCCCGGCCCCCGTGACCTGCGGGAACTTCCTAATGTGCAGGCTCGGTCTCTTTGCTCTCTATTAACACACACACACAAGCAAATGTGACACAGTTTTCGGTCCCCTCTTCCCTCAAGCAAAGAAGGTAATGAAGAAATGAAATGCCACCTACTTCATGCACATAAAGTAACACGGTGGCTTCCGGAAGGACCCAAATCAAAGTAAGACACTTTACATAATTTTATGGCATACTTTACAGCAGGCACACGCCCTGTCCTGGCAATGTGGGGCTCATGGAATTGATTCCACTGATAAACAGGTATTCTTTCTCGCTCTCCACCTGACAGAAATACGGCACGTTAAAAAGAATCAAATTTCCCACTTAGTGGAAGGGAAGGTGCATTAATGTCTGTTGACCCCCAGGCCACCCGCGTGAGAAACTCGCATATTCAGGAAACACAACAAATTAATGATCTGAGTGCTTAAGGAGCAGGAAGAAGAAGAAGACGGCGGCGGGAAAAGAAACGCTCTCATCTGTTCAGCTAATGAGGGATTAAAAAAAAAAGAGACTGATATTAGCTAATGCCGGGGGACGGGGTTTTTACTTTGGATAATCAAGAATTAACTGATATCCCTTTGGACACCGCAGCCTAAGAACCTCCCAAAAAGTCCCTCTGAAGTAGCGGCAGTCATGGATTTCAACTGAAAGTTCCCACGCTCTGGAGAGTGAGGCTGGGCTGAACCCGTCGCCCCTCTGCGTGCCCTGCAGATTCTTTTGCCCCCCTCGCTTTCCCTCCCCGCCCTTCCCCACCTCTGCTGATAAGCCGTGCAAACTCTCGCTGTCATTCAGCCCTCAAGATTTTGGGCATTCATCGTTCACATATTTTTTCCTCCACCCCATCTTATAAACATCCCCTGGCCAAGCAGTCGTTCTACTCTTTCCCTCCCAGAACCTCACGCCAAAGTGTGATTTGTGCCATAACTCTGAAGGTACCCGAAGGAGGCCACTTTTCAGTTCCTCTGACACACAAGCGACCAGCAGTGGTGGACCCTGGAAGGTGTAACGGCCAGGAACTGGTGGCTCCATTCAGAAACCCCCAACCCCACCCCCACACACACAGAGACGTTTTTCCGCCGTACATTTCTACAGACGTCTGGAAATCCATTTTGAAGCAAGTGGTGTCTGCCTGGCCCTGCGTTTGCACTCCAGAGCCTCCCTGCGCCCCTTCTGTGTTTCAGATTCGCCTCACGTGGCCCCAATCTCCGAGCAGGATCTTGGGAACGGCTGGAGATTGCAGACCGTTTCAAGTGCTCATTTCCACTTGGACAGCGTGCTCTTCTATCTGCATCTGACATCTGCACAACAACTGGAGAGGCGCCTCAGAGACGCGTCACGCATTTCTAGAATGGATGCTCATGTTTTTTTTGGGGGGGGAGATAAAAAAAAATAGGAAAAGTCGTGCTTCTTGTATTAGGGAAGACGAAACTATCTTGCTTTTCACTTCATCTTGAAACAAAAGAAAGGCGATACAACATCACATTACCAAAGACTTGGGGGGTGGGGGGAGAAGAGCGATGTGGCCACCTTTTGCTGGTATTAGAGAAGGAACTCTAGTTGGGGGGGGGAGATATATAATATAAGAAGCAATGATCAACTCCGATTAAAAGCCAGGTTGACAGAACAGCCCAAGATCCCTCTCCCAGGTTTACCGTGAGACACAGCTACACCTGGTGCTCTCCTCCTGCCATCCACCCCTCTTTGGACAGCTGATGAAAAAACAGGCTGGGTGACCTCAGCAGCATCCCTGCTTCACTTGAACCCACTGTACCAACGGCATCTCCCGCTTCCACTTTGCTCTTGACATGCCGGTGGGAACTGCAGTACCGTGGGGCAACCTGTCATCTGTAGGGAGGAGGCCATGCCGCTGCTCTGTGGTTCCCTGAAGAAGGTCGAGACTCCTTCCTCTTGGAAATGTGTGAGATGCATGGTCTAGGTTCTAGTCATTATAGGGTCAATCTGTTCTACCTTTTGTGCTACTGTTTAGACTGACCTAGAAGGGAAACTTGGCTCAGAGCCAATGGGAAGATAGCCCGGGAAAATCTAAGTCTGTTTCCTAGCAATCATTGGTCACTGTGTTCAGGTGACCTCCTTCTAGGGGTCAAGAAGAAGGTGAATCTCCATTGTTGTGTGACCATGTGTTATGTGCTGTAAGATTGTAAAAATGTAGCTCTAGATATCTTTTTGTTTTGTAGCTTTCCATGTGAACCCTTCTCTTAGAAATAAAGCTTTTTACATAGAAAAGAAATGTCTCCTCTCCAGTGAAGCAAAGATCTACTGGAAACTCTGAGTATTTAAGTATTTTTGCCTATTATCCCAACACTTCCAAGTTCTTCCGGTAACCCTAGAAGTTAGTACAACAGCTCACAACATGGAAAACGTTCTGTGGAGTATTATGGGACAACCCGTGACGGAACACTGCTGTCCCATAGAGATGGACTTGAACAGGAACGCACCACCATGAATGACAATGATGGGGAAACGGGGCAAAGGACGTGGAGCACAGCCACAGACACACACACCCCGCTCTCACCTGGCCACCCACCTGGAAGGCAGCACAGCAGCCTGGCGAGAGCCCTTTGCGATGCAGAAACTGACTAATCATCTCCAAACGCTGGCCTCATAAAGCTCATTGACTCTGAGCCAACACAATTTTTTCACACATTACCCAACAAAAATGGGCAGATTGTCTACGCCGATTCTGGCAGAGTTCCTCTGGAAGTCAGCGTTCCTTTTAGCAGTTCACATGGAAGGGATAAGAAAAATCACACTTGGACACTTCAGACGCCGAGTCTCTTACAGACGCCACGGAATGAGGACGCAGCTCAGGGTGCGGGAGGAGTGGGAGGCATCCTCCTCTGTGTAAAAATGCACCTCAAGTTAAAAAAGAAGTTCTCTGTCAAGCTGTACTAGTTTCTGACCTTCTGGGAGGTGTTTTTAGGCAGGGGGACATTCCCCTGATAAGAAGAGCCCTGCTGGGTCAGACCAGGGAGGGTCCCTCCAGTCCAGCCTCCCGTCTCACACAAGGGCCAGCCAGTTCCTCCGGAGGGCCATCAGCAGGGCAGAGAGGCCGAGGCCTTCCCCTGAGAAGGACACCAGAAGAGCCCTGCTGGGCCAGACCAGGGAGGGTCCCTCCAGTCCAGCCTCCCGTCTCTCACACAGGGGCCAACCAGTTCCTCTGGAAGGCCAACAACAGGGCAGAGAGGCCGAGGCCTTCCCCTGAGAAGGACACCAGAAGAGCCCTGCTGGGTCAGACCAGGGAGGGTCCATCCAGTCCAGCCTCCCGTCTCACACAGGGGCCAGCCAGTTCCTCCGGAGGGCCAGCAACAGGACAGGGAGGCCGAGGCCTTCCCCTGAGAAGGACACCAGAAGAGCCCTGCTGGGCCAGACCAGGGAGGGTCCCTCCAGTCCAGCCTCCCGTCTCACACAGGGGCCAGCCAGTTCCTCCGGAGGGCCATCAACAGGACAGAGAGGCCGAGGCCTTCCCCTGAGAAGGACACCAGAAGAGCCCTGCTGGGCCAGACCAGGGAGGGTCCATCCAGTCCAGCCTCCCGTCTCACACAGGGGCCAGCCAGTTCCTCCGGAGGGCCATCAACAGGACACAGAGGCTGAGGCCTTCCCCTGAGAAGGACACTAGAAGAGCCGTGCTGGGCCAGACCAGGGAGGGTCCCTCCAGTCCAGCCTCCCGTCTCACACAGGGGCCAGCCAGTTCCTCTGGAGGGCCATCAACAGGACGCAGAGGCTGAGGCCTTCCCCTAAGAAGGACACCAGAAGAGCCCTGCTGGGCCAGACCAGGGAGGGTCCATCCAGTCCAGCCTCCCGTCTCACACAGGGGCCAGCCAGTTCCTCTGGAGGGCCAACAACAGGGCAGAGAGGCCAAGGCCTTTCCTTGAGGTTGCCTCCTGGCCCCGGTGCCTTTAGCCCAAAGGGACATGGTCTAGTCTGTCACCACGGCCAGCCAGGCTTCCTGCTTTGGTGGGAAACCTCCTTCTGGCAGCCTGCTGCCCCTTGGCAGCGAGGTGGAGAGATGGGGGGAGACCAGCATCTCCCCCAGCCTTGTGGCAAATGCTCAGCCCCCGCCCTCGTGCATCGATGTCCCTTCCAGATCATGCCAGGGGTGCAGCTAAGGCATCCCGGCAGCTGATTTGCCCCCAATACCATCATTTGCTGAAGGGTCCCACCAAGAGGGTAGCCTTCCCTCTGGTTCAGACTGGACTATTGTGACGTCACAATGCTGGGGCACCCCAGACAGGTCGGTCCCTGCCCTCTCCCACTGGTTGGTAGCCTCAGGCTGGGAATCTGACAGCCGCCTCCCTCACGGCACAGAAAAGAGAGACTTGGAGGAGGAGGAGGAGGCGGAGGAGGAGGCACTTCCAGGAGGCAAACACTGTGGAAACAGAAAACGAGGAGCCAAGCGAGATTAGCACAAATCAGATAACCGCTTTCCCCCACGTTGCCACCCAAGGGCCAGTGCCAGAATATGCAGACCAGGAGCACCTGGGAGGACAACAGCAGCATCTGGGGAGGAATAAACTTCTGGGAGTCAAGGCCCCCTTCATCAGAGGCCAAGGGAGCCGCGTGACTCTCGAATACTCGTATACCCCTGAAATTTTGTTGGTCTCTCAGGTGCGAACCAGACTCAAATCCAGCCCTTCTCCTGCTTTATAACCTTCGTGATTTCTTGCGTTTCCAGGTGAAGCTGCAGGGATACAAAACCGAAGGCAGGCTGGGACCCTGAGCTCCCCGTTCCTGTCAGCCTGCTGCAGCTCCTCGAGCGTTTTAGTCCACACTGTCTAGTTTTCCCAGCTTCCAAAAATAACCAGCCATTTAATCAACATTGCTGTGCTCAAGAACTAATAATACGGTTCCTAACCTTGCTTGTGACACTAACTGCTACCGAGATTAATCACAGCACCAGGCAGCGGCAGCTCGAAATACATTCCATGCAATAAAACCTGGTGACAGTCCTTAAAAAAACCACCACCTCTTAATCACATTAATTGCATATGCTTCATGAGAAAAACAAACAGGTATGTTCCCCCCCCTCGCAGTCGTGGGAGCCAGCATCTCCTGAAGCCTCATCAAACCACTTCTGCACATCCGCCAAGATCTGACACGACGACAACACACATGGTTACGTGTCAGGATTTATGATACAGGATTTTTGAATAGAACTTTCTAATAAAAATGATAAGGGCGTAAGCCCCAGGTCCCAGAAGGCTCTGCCTACACACATGATTATATGTTACCCAACAGCAAAAATTTCCAGGAGCACAACTGGTTTCTTCAGGATACAAGTAAAGACGGAGGGAGTGTTAGTCATACTTGGTGTATTTATACTTGTGCCACCAGAACACAAGTGGGGAACTCCTAAAATGCAGAAGAGGAGTTTGAGCAGCCACCAGATCTGCACCGTCATTTGACTGCTAACTCCACCTACATGAACGGAAACCTTTGTTTCCCGAAAGCTTCTGCCCCAGAAATTGCGTTGGTCTCCAGGATGCTACTGGAAAATCCAGCTTCATCCAGGAGATATCAGTTCTCTCTGCTTCCTCAAAAAAGTTCCTAAAGAACAGTTTCTCACAATCTGCCCAACACGACCCTGCCCAGGAAAATGGTCACCAAAGAAAACTGTGCAGACAGAGAACATTCATATTCTTCTTCATGTAAGGCCTGAACTCTTACCAACTTGAGCAAAATTATGGTGAAAGACCTATGTGCAGTAGTCAGACAACAGACTCGCAATAAGCCTTTCCCTTATGCTAATAATTAGGGATGGGCACGAATCACACTTTTGCTGTTCAGTTCATGGCTGAACCACAAACTGAACCACAAACAAATATGTTGGTTCGTGAACCGAACTGGATTGTATCAGTTCATGAGCCATTCATAGTTTAAGCCTCTGCTTTCCACTCCCCGTGGCTTTTCGCAGAAAACAGAAAGCAGGGTTTAAATAGCTCTGAGCATATAATAAAATATAGATAATCTATAATATAAATATAAAGATAAATCTTACACACAAGTACATTCTACTGTGACTGGATGCCAGTCACATGTTGCAAATCATTTTTAAATTCAACACCTTTGACTTCAAAGAAGTGTACCTGTACTCAGTCCGTGAGGACAGTTGGATATATAAAGACAAAACAAAATGTTCTTTCACTGGAAGCATTATTCAGTGTATGTACACTCATATGCCAGTCCCAAAGTATTTAGTTTCACTTATTACTAGATCTGTGCCTAGAATTCTTTGCATTTAAGACCCCATCTTGGGGAGCAGAGGAATATAATTATCTCCAAAGAACTCCCCCAGAATTTGTGAAAACTACATACTATCTAACACCAAGGAACTGCAAGAGCTGGAATTGATACCCCAAAGGCCGCCAAACAACATTAATGCATGAAGTGGTGCTATGTGCTTGTATGAACATGCATTTCTGTTACTGAAAGTACAGAGGAGTGTTGGGGGGAGGCAGGTGAAGCACCAGAGCATGTGTTAACAGCCACTGATATGTGTGCATGTCTCTTAAGTGAAGAAGAAGAAGAGGAGGAGGAGGAGGAGGAGGAGGAGATTGGATTTATACCCCAGCCCTTCACTCGGAGTCTCAGAGCGGCTTACAAACTCCTTTCCCTTCCCCTCCCCACAACAGACACCCTGTGAGGTAGGTGGGGCTGAGAGAGCTCTGACAGAAACTGCTCTTTTTCAAGAACAGCTGTGCCAGAACTATGGCTTGCCCAAGGTCATCCAGCAGCTGCAAGGGGAGGTGTGAGGAATCGAGCCTGGTCCTCCCAGAGTAGAGTCCGCGCACTTAATCACTACACCAAACTGGCTCTCAAGTTCCATAAAGCCACTTCCGATTAGTGACAAAAACCTATGAATTAATGACCTCCAAACCATCCTATTGTTAGCGGCCATACTCAGGTCATGCAAACGGAAGGCCTTTGTGGGGCTCCCTTGATGGAGTCCGTCCCTCTCCTGTTGGGTCTTCCTCCTCTCTTCCCGTGGCCTTCCCCTTTCCCCAGCATGATGGTCTCTTCCAGGGACTCTTATCTTCTCGTAAGGTGACGAAAGTATGATAGCCTCACTTTGGTCATTGTAGCTTCTAGGGAGAGTTCAGGGTTGATCGAGAACCCACTTATTTCTCTTTTTGGTAGTCCACGGTATTCATAAACCTCTCCTCCAACACATTTCAAAGGATTCTACTTTCTTCATTGTCCCATGTCCACACCCATACATAGTAATGGGCGATACTGTGGCATAAATGGTTTTGGTCGCCATTGACACATCCTGATACTTCCGGATCCTTCCTCACTCCTTTGTGGCCCACTGCCGTCCCCAGTCTCAATCCCCCTTCTGGTTTCTTGGTTGCAGGTCTCCCTTTTGGTTGATGACAGGCCCAGGGAACAGGACATCTTGGCCAATGCCAAGTTCCTCATTGTCAACCTTAAAGTTGTGTGACTCCGCAGGAGTTATTACTTTTGTCTTTTTGATGTTTGGCTGCAATCTTCCTAAATTTCATCAGGAGTCGTTTAAAGTCTTCACTGTTTTCTGCCAGTAATGTGGTGTCGTCTACATATCTCAAATTGCTAATGTTCCTTCTGCCAGTTTTCACTCCACCTTCATCTAACTCTTATCCAGCTTTCTCTATGATATGTTCTGCATATAGATTGACGAGACAGGGAGATAAAATACATTCTTGTCTGACACCTTTGCACTCTGGAAACCATGCTGTTTCTCCTTATTCTGTCCCAGCCGTAGGCTCCTGTCCAGGGTATAGGCTGTGCCTCAAAACAATCAGATGTCGTCCTGACCTGGATACCTTAGGCAAGCCCCATCTTGTCAGATCTCGGAAGCTAAGCAGGGTTGACCCTGGCAAGTATTTAGGTGGGAGACCTCCAGAGAATACAGGGGCAGGCTATCAAGCCACCTCTCCGAAAAACATCCAAGCTGGGTAGGGGTCGCCAGTAGTCCCCATGACTTCCACGCAGCAAGTTCTCTCTTGCTTGCTCACTTGCTCTCTCTCTCTCTCACACACACAGAGCCAGATGTTGTAGCACACACATTTTTTTACATGAACCACACAGTCAAAAGCTTTGCTGTAATCTATGAAACACAAGTGGATACTCTGCTGAGATTCTCTCATATGGTGCAATGACCAAACATAAATTTGCAATATGACTTGCTTCTTCCTTTTCTGAATCCAGCTTGAACATCTGTCATTTCTCATTCCATATATGGTTCTACACTTTGTTGTAAGATCTTGAGTATCACTTTACTTGTATGAGAAATTAATGTGATGGCCCAATAATTGCTGTAATCGTCGAGGTCTCCTTTTTCCCACAACTGGAATGTATATTGAGCATTTCCAGTCTGCTGATACATTTGCATATAAAAACCATTGTCCTTGAAGTTATTTGTGTGATTGGGAGATTCTCTAACACTACCAATATGGCTTTTAATCTGAAGCAATTTTGAATGAACTCTCTTGTCTACTGAGTGATCGAAAAGCACATTTAAAAGCCCTTTATCAAATCAATATCAAAGAACATAAAATACTAAAAGTCACATAAGGCATTAAATATATTGTACTACAGGATGTTAAATACGATATATGGATGGATTGATACCAACATATGGCCATTTTTACTACGCCTGGACTGCTGTACAGTGGAAAGGAATAAATGTGCTAAATTAGCCATTAAAGCGGTCTTTCCATTTTTACTGAACATTCTGGGGCTGGGGGCATTTCATTCTTTTACTTGTTGGGTGTAATACATAATTTAGCAGCTGTGAATCTTTGAAGCAATATCTTTTTTTTAACATATGAAGCTAATCTACAACCTATCACAATGTTAGAATCATAGACTCATAGAATGTTAAGAGTTGGAAGGGACATAAGAACATAAGAACATAAGAGAAGCCAATGTTGAATCAGGCCAATGGCCCATCTAGTCCAACACTCTGTCACACAGCGGCCAAAATATACCAGGTGCCATCAGGAGGTCCAGCAGTGGGGCCAGGACACTAGAAGCCTGGACCTTGCAGGTCATCTAGTTCAACCCCCTGCACTCTGCAGGACCATAGCCAAAAGAGAGTCCTACAACATACCCGAAAGATGGTCATCCAGCCTCCGCTTGAAAACGTCCAGTGAAGGAGCATCCACCACCTCCCGAGGCAGTCTGTTCCATGGCTCAACCACTCTGACAGTCAGGAAGTTTCTCCTAATACTTAGCCGGTATCGACTCCCTTGTCATTTCCACCCATTAGATCTAGTCTTGCAATCCGGAGCAAGAGAGAATAGATCTGCTCCGTCTTCTACATGACAGCCCTTCAAATACTTGGAGACTGCCATCATGTCCCCTCTAAGCCTTCTCTTTCCCAGGCTAAACAGACCCAACTCTTGGTCTAGAACGTTAGGCCAAAGCCCCCAAGAGTGGGCTCAAGTGCAAAGCAGACGTATAAAGCCTTCTCTAGTAAACTGACGTCGCCAACAAAAATCTAGACCATCAACGTCAGTCCACTAGAAATATAGCTCTCCATACCTACCATTCATTTCCATATCTATCATTCCTTTCATTCATTTCCAAAATCCTTCCTTAGCTGTGAATTGCTCATTATGAAACAATGGCAGAAGAGACGGCCACGGGGACGACAGGAGGACTCTTGCGGGCCCCCTCCGTTGCTCACCAGCAGCACTTCAAATGCGGGTGGAGGGAAACGTGGCGGGGGGCACACTGGGTGGCGACATCCGTTTCAACAAAAACTGGAAGTGACGTCATGATGTTGGAGGTGATACTCTAGGATAAGCCAATAACTCTGAGGGTTAACCATGGGGTTTTGGCAAATCCTGGAGCATCAGCCCTGATGTTGTAACGTCATTTATAGTTTTTGCCCCAAGTTACGTCATGTGCCAGCGTCATGCCGCCGTGCCTGTCCCCTGAACCTTCCCAGGACGCCATGCGGTGGCCCGGCATCCTAGATGACCCTGCAGATTATTTAAATTTGATCAAATGAAAAGTTTGGTGGCAACTCAGTTTACATCACACTTGTCTTTCTTCCTGAAACTACACAAGATTTCTCAAAGACTGCCCTAAAATAAAAGAAGAAGAAGACGAGGAAGAGGAGGAAGAAGAAGAAGAAGAAGAAGAGGAAGAGAAAGAGGAGGAGGGGGAGGGGGAGGAAGAAGAGATTGGATTTATACCCCACCCTTCACTACCTGAAGGAGTCTCAGTCCCTTTCCCTTCCCCTCCCCACAACAGGCACCCTGTCAGGCAGGTGGGGCTGAGAGAGCTCTTTCCAGGACTGCTCTTGAAAGAACAGCTGTAAGAGAACCAGTTTGGTGTAGTGGTTAAGTGCGTGGTCTCTAATCTGGGAGAACCGGGTTTGATTCCCCACTCCTCCACTTGCACCTGCTGATGTGACCTTGGGTTAGTCACAAGCTCCGGCACAGCTGTTCTCTCAAGGACAGTTTCTGTCAGAAGTTCTCTCAGCCCCACCTGCCTCACAGGGTGTCTGTTGTGGGGAGGGGAAGGGAAGGAGTTTGTGAGCCGCTCTGAGATGCCTTTGGGCAGTGAAGGGTGGGGTATAAATCCAAACTCTTCTTCTTCTTCTTCAACTGTAAGAAAAAAGACCCCAGGTCACACCAGCAGCTGCATGTGGAGGAGGAGTGGGGAGTCAAACCTGGTTCTCCTAGATTAGAGTCCACTAATTAATACCTGTTGATACCTGTTAAGTCATCAGTCCCTTTTACTTATTTCTTAACACAACGAAGGCAAAATGTCTTATTTTATTTCATTGCATTGATTTACACTGCATAGTCTTGAGTCTCAGTTAGAAAGGTGGGCTATAAATAAAATAAGTAAATAAATAAAATTCTGCAGAATCCTTCACTGAATAAATTGCCTTCATTGGATTCTGTATATATTAAACTGCATAGCCCCGTGTTTTTTAAATATTGCATTTTGGTCTTAATACTTGAAGGTTGCATGACTCCCCCTCTGCAAACCACGGTCTCTTTCAGACAGCCTCTGTACTCTGTTTGAAGAACTGGTCACTAACGGGTTTTCCTGTCATTTGAGACAGACCCATTTTAGTAACGGGCTTCTAATGGAAATAATTCACCTGTCCCTACAATGCCGGTTCTCTCATGTTTGGGAAGCGGGCCTGAACCGTTTTTGGTGCAAACTGCTTCCTTCCCATTTCCACTCCCTTCTCCCAGATATGAATCACTACGGTGGGCTGTGTAAAATGCCCCCACATCTGGGGGCAAATGTTAAAAGTCTGTTTTAATGATTAGATTTGAGTCCTGGAGCCCCTGAGAGACCGACAAGCTCCACAGGCTTTCGGCTTTCAAGAATCAAAGGGAGCTTTGGGGCTTTCTGACACTTATTCCCTTTCCCCGGGCGATGTCCCCCAGAGAGCGCTGCGATCGGGGCCCCAGAACCGGCTGGTCCTCCCGAATATCAAGGAAGCCAGGCTGGCGACAACCAGGGCCAGGGGTGGCTCCACTCTGGTGGAATGAGCTCCCGGAGGAGACCAGGGCCCTGCAGGACCTGCTACAATTCCACAGGGCCTGCAAGACGGAGCTCTTCCACTGGGCCCTTGGAGTCACCGCCGCCACCTCCACGGCCACCACTGCCACCTGGCAGTTATGAAGAGTGGGCCCGACTCCCCCAGGGTCCCCCAGTTACAGCCCATTACAGCCTGACCCGACTGCCTGGACATCCGAAGAAGACTCAGCAGCTGGCTGTGTGCTCTGGGGGATGGAATACTGGCACTTTAACATGCTGTTATATTATGGTTCTAAATGTGTATTAATGGATTTTGTATTGCACATTGTATTACAATGTACAATACACTGTTTTATATTGTCGACGTAAGCAGCCCAGAGCCGGCTCTCCTGGGAGGGTGGAGCAAAAATGTAATAAATAATAACAAATAAATAATAACATTCGACCCTGGAGATCTTGTTGGTCCCTCCAAAGTGCTGCTGGGCCCAAATCCAGCGGTTCTCCTGCAGGCCCCCCCGCTGCCCTGCAACCTCCTCCAAGGACGGAATCAGCCAATAAGAGCCTAGGAATGCTGCTCCCCCCACCGCCCCCGGTGTTTTGGTGTAATAATATTCATATAATAATCTTTGCTTCTTTCTGTGTAGCAAGGAGGTATCCCATTTCAAGGTCCTAATATTAATGACAACTATCTTGTTTTTTTAAGGAGCTGCGGTGGCTCAAGGGGTTAAGACACTGAACTGCAGGCTGTGGAAGGTCAGTAGTTCAGCAGTTCGAGACCCGAGAGTGCCGCATGACGGAGTGAGCTCCCGTCTCTAGTTCCAGTTCCTGCCAACCTAGCAGTTCGAAAGCAAGAAATTGCAAGTAGATAAATAGGTACCATTTTGGTGGGAAGGTAACAGCGTTCTGTGCACCTTGGTGTTTAGTCATGCCAGCCACATGACCACGGAAATGTCTTCGGACAGCGCTGGCTCTTCGGCTTGGAAACGGAAATGAGCACCGCAACCCTAGAGTCGGATTCGACTGGCTTTCGAGCAAGGGAACCTTTACCTTTACCTTATCTTGTTTTTAATAGCTTGCTTTTCTTATCAGGAGTTTATGATTTTTTTAAAGGATTTCATAGCCCTGTGTGACTTCCAAGCTGCCTTGAGCAGGACTCTGGAGCAGGATTCCCCCTAAGCTGAGTCAGTGTGAGCTAGCTCAGTTTTTTAGGCTCCAGGTCACACATTTTGACCTTAGTTCAGGAAGGATGCAGCTCCAGAGCAAACTAATTCATGCAGCGGCCAAATGACTCGCTCACAACTTTAATGGCCATAGCTCACAAAGAAGAATTTTTGCTCACAAGACTCCACAGCTTAGAGGAGAAGTGGCATATAAATTTCCTACAGAAACAAATCAAAGTATCTTTAACGATGTCGATGACACCCCGCCATCGGCTGACTCGCTTATTAAAGCATGTTGCTTCTCTGCTCTGTTCCAAGCCGCATTGCCAGTACTTTTTCAATGCTCTCTGCTAAATGCAAAGTGCCTTTGTGGAGCTAATTTCATTTTAAATTCCGATTCCGGTATCAGATGTCCAATCCTTTTATTATCTAGTGACATTTCAAGGTTATGAGAGGTCCTTTCTTGGTTTTTTCCCCCCCTAACTGGGGGAGGAATGTGAATATAAATACTGGTGCAGCGAGAAAACGAGGGCCACACGGAAGCAGGAAGCAAGAGAAGACACAAGAGACACTCGGTGCCTCCGGAGAATTAGCATCAATTCCAGCTCCAAGCCCCCCACCCCCCCACCCCCGAGTTCTGCATATTCTCCCTCAGGGGGATCTGTGAAATGTTATGAAGTCTGGACGCTTCCCACAGCAAAGGGCGGCATCTGAGCACAAAGTACGGAAGGGCTGGATAGATTTCCGACTGGTGGCTGCAAAACATTTCAACTCCTCTTTTCCGCATTCCAGTTGTGTGTGTTCCAATAACTTGCATTACACCGAGGATGTGTTTACTAAATATAAAGAACATTATGATTATAGATCATAACTATAATTAAGATTCTCACAGGAGCAATCAGCCGTCCTGATGAGAATATGGGGAAACATACCATTACGGGAAGGTATATTTTGCTCTGTTTCAGTCAGGAGAGCTAACTTTGTTGGGAAGAACCTTCTTGCCGGGTTCCGCTGGAGCCGGGCCAGCGTCTGGGGCTCAAGGGCCTCCCAGCGTCCTCTTCTTTAACTTGAGGGGCGTCTCTCAGAAGTGTGGCTGATGACGTCCTTCTCCTCGCCCCCGTTTTATCTTCGCAATAGCAACAGCCTTGTGAAGTCGGTTCGGCTGAGAGAGTGTGTGACTGGCCCAAGGTCACCCTGCAGATGCTACGGCAGAGCACTGGGTCCCTCCTAGATCCTACTCAACCTCCTACACCACGCTGGATCTCCAAAACTGTACCTCCATAGGCGTTACAGCATCAAGAAGCTGGGGGTGGGGAACGCCAAGCTTCCTCTGGACTAGACTATTCTATTCTATTCTATTCTATTCTATTCTATTCTATTCTATTCTATTCTATTCTATTCTATTCTATTCTATTCTATTCTATTCTATTCTATTCAGGGTCCACTCTTTTCATACAGTTTGACAGATTCCCAGAGCACAGAAGACAAGAGCATACGAACAGAGGAGAAGCCAACGTTGGACCAGGCCAGTGGCCCATCCGATCCAACACTCTGTGTCACCCAGTGGTTAGGACCCAGGTGCCATCAGGAGGTCCACTAGTGGGGCCAGAACTCCAGGAGCCCTCCCCCCCCCAAGCACCAAGAAGACAGAGCACCCCTGCCCCAGACAGAGTGTTCCATCTATGTGTTGTGGCTAATAGCCACTGATGGACTATGCTGAGTTCTTGTGGCCCTTGCTCACACACCAAGAGAAATGCTGATCACCACTTTGGGGTCAGGAAGCAGTTTTTTCCCAAACCAGTTTGGCTGGAGATCCTGGAGGTTTTTGTCATCTTCTGGGTGTGGAACAGCAGTCACTGCGGGTGTGGAGGGGGAGGTATTTGTGAATTTCCTGCATTGTGCAGGGGGTTGGACTAGATGAACCTGGAGATCCCTTCCAACTCTATGATTCTACGACCTCTGCTCCATAGGTTTATCCAGTCCCCTCTTGAAGCGGTCTGTGCTTGTAGCCACCACCCCTTCGTATGGCAGTGAATTCCACATGCTAATTACTCTTCACGTGAAGCAGTAGCAGCTGATTGAATGAGCGCCAACCTGCACACATTATGATTCTTTGTTTTTCCTTGGGATGTCCATGCAGGGAAGGGGCCCAATTGGTGTAACTGTGTGTTTTATAGAACATGGATATTATTACGTGCAGTCTGCTTTTGATTTTGCATGTACATATCAACCAAAGTACAAACATCATTATAGGAACCACCTGTAAGAATTTTGGTTTTGGTGGATTCCCAGACACTGGACTGCACCCAGGTGGGTAGCCGTGTTGGTCAGAAACAGCAGAACAAAGTTTGAGTTTGTGTCACCTTTAAGACCAGCAAAGGTCCTTTCTGCTCGAGACCTTAAATCCTGGTCCAGCCCTGTCCCCGAACTTACATTCTACACGACACTCGAGTTCACCCATGTAATTATCTCGGGGTACTTTTTGTTTCCACATGACATTGAGGTCACCCCGGTTTCACCCCACACTTGTCCTGGGATAAACGGATGCTGTCATAGCCAGGGATAAATGCCAGGTGTCTTGTGTCGCGAGCTGAACTCTGATAAAACCAGGAATGAGATCCAAGTGCGGAAAGGACCAAAGTTTTGTTCTGAGTATAAGCTTCTGTGTGCATGCACACTTCTTAAGTTAACTTTTTAAATCTGTTGAAAAAGAATATCACAGGACGGTGCAATCTCCTCTGCCCTGGTCTCAGGGAAGGGCCTGCCCGGACTGACCACCATCGCACCTGGGTGCCTTCCGTGAGCGGGACCTTAAGCACGGCCGGCGTCGGCAACAGGCAGCCCCCCAGGGCAACCGAGGCGAAGGAGCCATGGGTAGGGAGCAGGTGATGCAGAGCAGAGGGCGAGGAACCAGGTGGGGCTCCGTGTCAGCTGGTGGAATCGGGAGAGCTCAGAATGTCACCAGCGTCCTTGAAGGAGGGATGCAGACCCTGCTCCTGTTCAGATTCAGCAGACCTCCCTAGCAAACGGAGTCTGCCTCTGAAGGGTCCACACTTGGGCTACGAGCCCTTCAGCATCTCTGGAAGATCACTTGGCAGAACCCACATCACCTCTGGCAAGTGCCTCTGAGAGCTCTGGTTGCCACGAGGGCCCCACCTTCTCCGGGCTGTGCCACTGAACGGCATTACGGCACAACCAAGTGCAGACCCAAGCACCTCCTCCGATCATTCCTGCACATCTCTCACTCACACTGTTGATAATCTGCTAGGCTTTTGATGAGCCCTGCAAAATTCCCAAGGAGGGCAAAGCGATTTTGGACATCAGCTGACCCTTCCGGTTCCAGTCAGCCACAACTGTTGAAGACGAATGTTTCCACTTTGGCCTTAAGTATGGCTACCTTTAAAGATCCTCTTCCACATTCGTTATGTAAACTAGACACAAGTTCCGTCCAGTCATCATTGTGACTTCATAGGTACGTGCTGCGTTTCCACACCTGGACTGCACAGGGAAAAAAACAGCGCTTCTGTCCTCCTTCCCCCCCCCATATTCCATGTTTATTTTTATATAAGCGGCAATTTGGCATCAGACAGTGAATGCATTTCATTTCCACTTCAGCAGCTGCAACTTTAATTTTCTTAAAAGCTCTGCATTCACACCCTTCTTCCCTTCTGGGCTATGGTCTCATGAGTTAATTCACTCTGCTCCCATTACCTACGAGCAAGTTCATGACGTGCTGCTAACGTCCCACTGAAATACCAGAGTTTGATATCTGTTGGAGAATGAACACATTTCTTTCATCTACTCTGTGCATCTGCCTACATCCCTGAAGACATTTGTCTCAATACAGGAGATGAGAGCTTCTTTTCATATGAAAAGACAGCATCTAATTGCTCCGTGTTTTCAGAGGAACTTCATCCAAATCAAAACAGACCGTGCAAAGGCAACATTTCTTCACGTATTTGTTTTGCCTAGAGGCAAAGCAAACCCGAATGGCTCAAGTGTCAGGAGACAAAGCTTTGTATGTCTCAGGTCTGGACACCCAGAACCTCCAGTTGAAAAGGTCTTGGGTATAACACACAGGGAAACACTCCTACTTGGACCAGGGCTGTCGAGATCATAGAATCATAGAATGTTGGAAGGGACCTTGCAGGTCATCTAGTCCAACCCCCTGCACTCTGCAGGAGAATAGCCGAAAGATAGCCCTACATACCTACAACATACCCAAAAGATGGTCGTCCAGCCTCCGCTTGAAAACGTCCAGCGAAGGAGCAGCCACCACCTCCCGAGGCAGTCTATTCCACTGCTCAACCACTCTCACAGTTACAAGTTTCTCCTGATATCTAGCTGGTAATGACTCCCTTGTAATTTCCACCCAAAACTGGACACATGACTCCAGGTGAGGCCTGACCATAGCAGAATAGAGTGGAATGACCACCTCCCGTGATTGGGACACGGTGCTTCTTCTGTTAAGGCATCCTAAGATTGCATTAGCTTTTTTCACAGCCGCACCGCACTGCAGGCTCATGTTGAGCTTGTGATCAACCAGAACACCCAGATCCCTTTCACATGTGCTGTTGTCAAGCCAAGTCCCTCCCATTCTATATCTGTGCCTTTGAGTTTTTGTGCCCAGGTGTAGGACTTTGCACTTATCTCTGGGGGGACCGGGACACACACACAAAATCCCCGGGGGGGCCAAATCAGCTGGAGGCCGCTGAAGCCCCCATTATGATGCAGTCACAGAATGCATTTGCTTTTTTTGCTTTTTTTAAAAAGCACTTCCAAGGTATTTGGGCACTGCAGCCACCAGGGGTGCAGAGAAGGCAACGCACTGTCAACAGGAGTTGTTCTGGCTCTGCTGGCCGAGCCTTTCTGCAGCCCTTACAGGAAGGATGCTTCTCAGAGTCTGCTAAATGCATCAGCCAAGCCAGTCGCTGGTGCAAGACAAGACCAGCCAGGCCAAGCCACAGACTTTGCCAGGATGCAGCCTCCTAATAAGGTTGTTACCCGCGTCAGTCTACTGTTTCCCTCTTCCTTTAGTTCCACCTAGCTCCACAGTTTTGTCTGCACAGCCAGATCTTGCAAAGGGGCAGCCCTTTGGTAGCAAAACTTAAACACACACACACTTTCCCTTAATTCCTCGTTGCTCTTTGCCACACTTGTCTCGTTCTTTGTTTTCCTCTCTTCCTTCCATGATCTGCCATTCCTTTATTCCCACTTCTAATTTTTCTCCCTTTTTCTTTTTCACTCTTGGTCTAAGCTCCTTCTCATCCATCCTGGCTGGCAACAAGTTAGAATATATTGAATATTAATAGGACTGCAGCAGCAAGTCTTTGTTAATATTATAAACAGAAGGGGGGGGGGAGTAAATGTTTACCCAAAAGCTATTTGAATAGTCAACGGATGCTTCCCCTTCTCCGCCATTTGCATGCGTGATAATAATATGTTAATCTGCCTTATTGGTAATAAATGAGCAGGGAAAGTTAGAATTTAGTTTACCTTCCATTCAGTGTTCCCTCTAAGCTGAGTTAGTGTGAGTTAGTTCACAGTTTTTTAGCCTCTGGCTCACACATTTTTGTCTTAGCCCAGGAGGGATGGCTCCAGAGCAAACTAAATTATGCAGCAGCCAAATGGCTCGCTCACTACTTTAATGCCAGGAGCTCACAAAGTAGAATTTTTGCTCACAAGGCTCCACAGCTTAGAGGAAGTGTTGCTTCCATTGCAAATCGCACGTAGCAACATTTTGATATTGATTATCAATATTTTTTTCAAATTTTGATTAATCTCAGTTCTTACATACATTGCTGGACAAGCTTTTAGTAAATCATAAAAACAGGTTCAATCATACAAATAAGTTCAGAAACATCCACGCGTATTTCTTGTGCATCCATCATGAATGCCAACATGTTAAAGAGCAACAATGGTGAGTCGTTTGAACCCACCAAAACTTGGACAGAGAAAAGTAGAAGTTCATAGACCAAGAAGCACAACTCAACAAAAGATATTTTCATGCACAGAGGTCGTCCAGTTTGCAACCTCCATACGCACGGCAGACACGGCAGCGTAAAAAACCACCAGACGACAACTGGTACACAGCTCACAGCTGAGACCTCTTCAGGACAGCCTCAGGCATCCACAGCAACCTCTTCCGGGTGGAGACGATTCCTCCTTGCAGGCCTTGAAGCAGCCCAGTGTCTGCTCAGAGACTGGCCCCCGGCGACCTGAAGCAATGACCCACCCAACGGAAGAGTAAACTCAGGGACTAACCCAGCGCTTCCCAAAGTGGGCGGTATTGCCCCCCGAGGGGCAGTGGGATTAGCAGGGGAGGTGCGAGGAGACGGGGGAGTGTGGCAGAGGGGCACTGGCGGTGGGCCCCTTCGACTGCGTTGTTCACGCATTTGCGATTGGACCAGGCCAGAGCCTAGAGCGAAACAGCGTCCTCACTTTGCCTTCCTCCTCTTCTTACCTTCCGCGTTATTTCCTCTGGTCTCATTCTGGTTCTGAGTTGCCACAAGACAGCCAATTATTGGCAAGCAACATTTATAGCAATTATTGGCAAGACATATTTATATCTATGATGGAAGATTTCCACGTTCGCTGCTTCATACTGAAGTTCATCGGCTATCAAAAGGCAACTACACATTTCTGTGAATTTTTGACAATGCTGTGGAGTTTTCTGAAGACATGAATGCATTGCTTGGTGATGAACTCAAAGGGATTTGCAAAGGTCAATGAAATAAATTTGCAGTTGCAAGGAAATGAGGACCATCTTATTAAGGTCAAATCTGTCGTTTGTTTCTTTCACAGTAAACCCTGTTCTGAGTCTGTCTAAGCTAGAAGAGAAAGGTGGGGTACGTGAGGATGATCAGAAAGGGTTTTTTTTGTTTGTGACCATTTGGACATGCTGCATGAAGATATGTCTGAGCAATTTGAGGATGTTTTTGGAATGGAAATTCCAGATTGAGCGATAAATCCTTTTTTCAAATACTGAAGAAGCTGGGGTAGAGGAGGAAGGACTAATTGAGCTACAAAATGGCATTGAGATGAAGCCAAAGTTTAAGAAATCCTATGGAACGTGGTTTTAGTGAAGCCATCCAACTTCTCTCTAAGCAACGAAACTGAGTCCAACTTACAAAACGCGATGCTTTAGATCCCCTGCTAAGTAGTGACTTTAGACCAGACAGTGGGAGGCTGGTATCACTTCATTGAGCCCATCCGTCGCATTAAGCCTTTACGGAACAGTGGAGTAGTTACCAAATGCGGTATCTCAGATGCTTGCTGATTTACTACCAGACTTCGAAAAGTTGGTAACTCTGAATCAGATTTATCAAATTTGTCGAATAACTTAAACTACGACGTTTTATTTGGATTTTGAATAAATGTGCAGTTAGTTATTACCGTTTTGAACTTTATTGTTATTATCTTCCTTGTATAAACTGCTACTCTGAATCGTGCATTCTATAGGGCAGGGGGAGGGGGGCGCTGGGGATGAGTTTATGGAACCAAGTAGGCAGCAACCCAAAGAAGTTTGGGAATCACTCCACTAACCCCTGCAAAAAACAAAACAAAACCCTGTGCCAATTCTGTCTCAGCAGGTGGAGATTCCCAGGGGCTTCCATCGCCCTTCTCCCCTCCTCCCTCTGATCCTCAGGATGATCACCCTGAGAAGCAGCAGCAGAAAAGAGCCAGAGTCCCAGCAGCACCTGAGAGACTAACAAAATTTGTGGCAGGGGAGGAGCTTCCGGGAGTCACTCACTGCTCACTTCTTCCGATACTGTGAAGTAGGTTAGGCTGAGAGACAAGGATGTGTTTGGATTGTTTTAAGGATGTGTGTTTGGAAGGGCTGACATTAATGGTTTTACCATGTCTGTTTTGAATTGTTAGCTGCTTTTGTGGCCCTTGTAAGGGCAGACAGGCAGGATACAAATTTTGGAGGAGGAAGAGGAGGAGGAGGAGATCATCTTGAATTGCCGAACACCATCCACTAGTCAAATATTTGACTATGACAAGAAGAAGGAGGAGGAGAAGGAGGAGGAGGAGGAGGAGGAGGTTCCTATCACTGACATTGCAATCCCAAGAGACTGGAGAATAGAAAAGAAAGAACAGGAGAAGGTCACAGAATACCAAGACCTTTTAATAGGGTCAGGGTGTTTTTGGGAGAAGAAGGTGACCATTGTCATTGGAGCCCTTGGAGCAGCACCTAGAACTCTCAAGAAACACCTGGGCATTCTGGGCTCCAGAGTAAATAACACCAGCTCAGCTCCAGAAGACAGTGTTGCTTGGAACAGCAAGAATCCTGAGAGGAGACATCTGCCATTTCCAAGAATTTTGCTAGATCTCCAATTGCAGAATACCACCTACCAGTCAAATATCTGACTGTGACAACTGGTAATAATAACACTAACAACAATAATAAATGCCATCATGCACCAACAATACCCTCCTGCTCTTTCCATTTGCCAAAGTGGAGTGTCTCCATGCAAGAAGCACATGTCTGACATTAAAAATTGGTATATTCTTACTTTCATGGATAATTCAATAAAGTGTTAAAAGGTTACAGCAGAAAACTTCAATGGAAGACTTGATTGGGTCAATATGAGTTCTAGTCGGGAAAAAGAGATTGCGTTCTTAGACACTCTCAATGACTGTGCTGTGGAACAGATGGTCACAGATCCTACCAGGGGAGAGGCGATCCTGGATTTGGTCCTAAGTAACACCCAAGACCTGGTGAGAGATGTAAAAGTGATTGCACCACTTGGAAACAGTGACCATAATGTCATTGAGTTTAACATTTGTACAGATAGGGAGTTGCCCAAAAAGACTGACGCAACCACTTTTAACTTTAAAAGGGGTAACTTCTCTGGTATGAGGGGACATGTGAGGAAGAAATTGAAAGGAAGAGTGGAGAAGGTCAAAACCATTGGGGAAGCTTGGAGACTATTTAAAAAGACAATCCTAGAAGCTCAGAAAAAATATATACCGCAGGTTAGGAAAGGTACAAATAGGTATAGAAAAAAGCCTGCATGGTTAACAAATAAAGTAATGGAAGCTGTAAAAGGTAAGAAGGATTCCTTTAAGCGGTGGAAAGCTAGTCTTAGTGAGGTTGATAAAAGGGAACACAGACTATGGCAAATAAAATGCAAGTCTGTGATCAGGCAAGCAAAAAGGGAATATGAGGAGCATATCGCAAAAAACATAAAGACCAACAATAAAACTTTCTTCAAATACATTAGAAGTAGGAAGCCAGCCAGGGAGGCAGTGGGGCCCTTGGATGACCAAGGGGTAAAAGGAGTAGTGAAGGATGATAGGGAAATGGCTGAGAAGCTGAATGCATTTTTTGCCTCTGTCTTCACTGTGGAAGAGGAGAAGTGTTTGCCCACTCCAGAAGCACTGATTTCGGGAGGGGGTTTGAAAGACCTGAATCAGATTGCGGTGACAAGAGAGGAAGTCCTCCGACTGATGGACAATTTAAAAACTAATAAATCACCAGGCCCGGATGGCATTCATCCGAGAGTTCTGAAAGAACTCAAATGTGAACTTGTGGATCTCCTGACAAAAATATGTAAACTTTCTTTAAAATCTGCCTCCATTCCTGATGACTGGAAGGTAGCTAATGTCACTCCCATCTTTAAAAAGGGCTCCAGGGGAGATCCAGGAAATTACAGGCCAGTCAGTCTGACATCGATACCGGGTAAGTTGGTGGAAACTGTTATTAAGGAAAGAATTAGTAGGCACATTGATGAACAAAAACTATTGAGGCAGACTCAGCATGGGTTCTGTAAGGGAAGATCTTGTCTCACTAACCTGTTAGTGTTTTTTGAGGGAGTGAACAAACATGTGGACAAGGGGGACCCAATAGATATTATTTACCTTGACTTCCGGAAAGCTTTTGATACAGTTCCTCATCAAAGGCTCCTAAGTAAGCTCAATAGTCATGGGATAAAAGGACAAGTCCTCTTGTGGATCAAAAACTGGCTTATAAATAGGAAACAGAGAGTGAGTATAAATGGGAAACTTTCTCAGTGGAGGGTGGTAAGCAGTGGGGTACCACAGGGATCAGTACTCGGTCCCATGCTTTTTAACTTGTTTATTAACGATTTGGAATTGGGAGTAAGCAGTGATGTGGCTAAATTTGCAGATGACACGAAGTTGTTCAGGGTGGTGAAAACCAGGGAGGATTGTGAGGCACTCCAAAGGGATCTGTTGAGGATGGGTGAGTGGGCGTCAACGTGGCAAATGGGGTTCAATGTGGCCAAGTGCAAAGTGATGCACATTGGAGCCAAAAATCCTAAATATAAATACACGTTGATGGGGTCTGATCTGGCAGAGACTGACCAAGAGAGAGATCTTGGAGTCGTAGTGGATAACTCGCTGAAAATGTCTACACAATGTGTAGCTGCAATAAAGAAGGCCAACGCTATGCTGGGGATTATTAGGAAGGGAATTGATAACAAATCAGCCAGTATCATCATGCCCCTGTATAAATCATTGGTGCGACCTCATTTGGAATACTGTGTACAGTTCTGGTCACCACATCTCAAAAAGGATATTATAGCATTGGAAAAAGTGCAGAGAAGGGCAACTAGAATGATAAAAGGGTTGGAACACCTTCCCTATGAAGAAAGGTTAAAATGCTTGGGGCTCTTTAGCTTGGAGAAACGACGGCTGAGGGGTGACATGATCGAGGTTTATAAGATTATGAATGGGATTGAGCAGGTTGAGAAAGAAGTACTTTTCTCCCTTTCTCACAATACAAGAACTCGTGGGCACTCTATGAAATTGCTGAGCAGTCGGGTTAGAACAGATAAAAGGAAATACTTCTTCACCCAAAGAGTGATTAACATATGGAATTCACTGCCACAGGAGGTCGTGGCAGCTGCAAGCATGGACAGTTTCAAGAGGAAATTAGATAAACATATGGAGCAGAAGTCCACCAGTGGCTATTAGCCACGGGGTATAGAATGAGAACTCTCAGTCTGGGGCAGGTGATGCACTCTATTCTTGGTGCTGGAGGGGGCAGCAGTGGGAGGGCTTCTGGTGCCCTGGCCCCACTGCTGGACCTCCTGATGGCACCTGGTATATTTTGGCTGCTGTGTGACAGAGTGTTGGACTAGATGGGCCATTGGCCTGATTCAACATTGGCTTCTCTTATGTTCTTATGTTCTTATGACTTCAGGGAGAATCAACTCAGCTGGAATTGACATGCAAATCTGATATCAGGACTCAACAGGGACTTGGGATGATGAGCTCTACAAGAAAGTAATTGTTCCTCCTTACAGGTTTTATGTGCATTCATATCAACCAGACTCTGCCAATTACAGAACATAAGAACGTAAGAGAAGCCATGCTGGATCAGGCCAATGGCTTATCCAGTCCAGCACTCTTTGAGTCACACGGTGGCCAAAACCCAGGTGCCATCAGGAGGCCCACCAGCAAGGCCAGAACTCCAGAAGCCCCCCCACTCTTACCCCCCAAGTGCCAAGAATACAGAGCATCACCACAACAGCAGACAAGTGAAGAATAGACAGGTGAACAGCAGACAGGTGAACAGAGAGGTTTGGAATCCAAGTCTTAGGAGGAAAGGCTGAGAGAGCTGGGTATGTCTAGCCTGGGAAAGAGAAGGTTTAGAGGGGACATGATTGCAGTCTTCAAATATCTGAAGGGCTGTCATGTAGAAGATGGAGCAGATCTATTCTCTCTTGCTCCAGATTGCATGTCTAGATCTAATGGGTGGAAATTACAAGGGAGTCGTTACTGGTTGAATATCAGGAGACAATTATGGGTGAAATAGTGGGATTCTGTATCAAGCCAGAATATTTCTAACAGCAATTATTCATGATTTTAGAATAGATTCAGGTGAGTAGCTATCTTGGTCTGAAGCAGCAGAACTAATTTTAAGTCTAGTGGCACCTTTAAGACCAACCAAGTTTTATTCTGACATCAAAAATCACAAAACTGAGAAACCTGTAGGAGAACACTTAAACCTTCTAGGACATTGAATGGGGGACCTCAAAATCATTGCAAAGGAATTTCAGAAACAGACTAGAATGGGAGATTGCTGAGGTATAAGTCATTACAAAACTCAATACGATGGAATCCCCAGGGCTTTACAGAGATATTGGTTTCTTATCACACCGCACCTGCTAATGTCACTCAGTTCTCGCATCTGTTTGTAAATTCTTTTATTATGCTGTATGCTAATGTGCTGCTATTCACAGGTCTTACCAATTGCCTCCATCCAGTCTTAGCTATAGTTATTGTTCAGTTATTTATGCATCTTGATCCCTCCTGGCAACACCCTACCCACTCTCTACCGATATGTAATGGTTGGTGACTTCTGTTTCTGTGTATCTGAAGAAGTGTGCGTGCACACAAAACCTCATGCCTTGAATAAAACTTTCTTGTTCTTAAAGGCGCCCCACTGGACTATCGAACTTTGTTCTACAATTTTAGAATGTTAAGGAAGCCTTCCCATGCCCTGGACAACTAAAGGGGGTCTAAAAAGGAAAACAAGCAAAGAAACAAGCACAGGGTCGGTCATTGCAGTGTTTTGCTATGTAAACATCTTGTGTAGGTTTTATCTTTAAGTTTCCATGTGTTTTATAGGCATGTTGCTGTGATTTAAAATATAGGCCCTCAGAGTAAGAAAGAGGGGAGCTGGTTGGGTGATCAGAGTGTGCTGTGATTGGATGGTGGCTGGACCCCGGGCGGGCGGGCGGGGGGGGGGAGCAGAGTTGTTTATTTGAAAATTTAAACATTTATTCAATATACTCTCCACTCAGGCATTTCCAGTGTACACAATCTTTGATGGTCTTCCCTGGGCCTTCTGTGATGTTTCTGCATTCCCTGGGTTTGTTTTTTTCTGTTTCTCTGCATAGGTGAACAGCAAATCAGGACACAACTTAATGTCCCAGGTGCTGGAGAGCAGGGAAGACTATCTCTCCAGGGCACCTGAACCCACGGTCTTGATTCGGGCACACGACACAACACAAGGACGTCTCCTAGTTCCGGGGGGGGGAGGCAATAGAAGCCTTCAAGGCGCTGGGAGGAGAGGGCCGACACAGAGAGCCCTCCGAGGATTTACGTTGCCATCGCTGCTTCCCCTCTCCCTTGCCATCGAGCCCGCTTGGAAGAACGGGAGGGGTGGCTGATTGGTGGGGCAAGGAGCTGTCCTCAGGCCACAAACCATGGAGGAAAGCAGCCCTCGGAGGCCAGAACGCCCCCCCTCTCTCTCTCTCTCGGGCTCCAGGGGACCCTCACAAGCTGCCAGCTGGTGTTTGTAGCCCGGCTGCGATGAGCTTCAGAGAGATAACTCATTAACCCAACTCATTGCCGTCGTGCAAAACTGATCTATAAAAGCAGTCGCTTAACCTGTTTCATCAATGTACACCTTACAAGCCCTTAGCCTACCACAGTGTTCCTGACACTGCCTAAGTAGTGGGTGGAGTTTTTTTTGGGGGGAGGGGGTGCCTCGGGGCTGTGGAGTTTGGGGAGGGTTGGTGTTCCAGGTTGGTGTTCTCAGGATTGACCTTAATCTGCATCAGGGGTGGCCAGACTGTGGCCCAGGAGCCACACGCGGCTCTTCCACACCCATTGTGCTGCTCCCGGCAGGGTGGCTGGGGAAGCGAAGGGGAGGCATGCTTTTCCGTCCTCCCTCCCTCCCTCCCTCCTGCAAACGTGCCCGTCTGCTCCGTTCCAGGGCATTTGTGTACTTTTGAGGTTTTCCTATTTTTTTTTAAAAAAGAGCTCTTTGTTCATATGCGTGCGCATAATCAATTTTTGATGAAGATTTCAGTCAACGCACAAAATCAACGACTCTACTACAGACTTGTACTCTACCAAAACAGGAGAATCTGACTGCACAAATGCTTCTTAAAACACATAAATGGCGCATTTCTCAGCCACCACAGGTCTAAGCTAGTCTCCTTCCTTAGTTTTCCATTCTGTTGGCATTTCAGGTGGTACAGCCCCAAACACCGCCCCCCCCCGTGTCAGGTTTTGGCTGCGTTACCATAACAAGACGTGCGCCTGAATTGTCTTCCAAGTCCAAAGGGGTTGGTGAAGCAGCACTCAGGGTCTCCGCCGGCATTTACCCCCCCTCCCCTCCCCCCCGCTTCCAGGGTGAAGCTTGTACAACTCGGGCCAGTGTTTCCCGGGCAGCCTCTGCCCGTGACTCTCTCTCAGGAGCCAGGGGTGCGCGCACACACGCCCATCCATGCCCATGGGCCTCCAAGTTGCAAACTGGTAACCTTTACAAATAACAACACGGTACCCTTCCAGCTCACCTAAATGCTACCATTCAAAATCATTCCCTCACCCGCAAAACAATGCCTTGCATCTTAATTCTCTGGATTCCCCCCCCACACACACACCACTTTAGGCCTTGTTCAGGAAAAGAAAGGTCAGTGCAAACGGCACAGCTTCAAGGCTCACCCCCTCATTAATTTCCTCGCAGGCCTGGAAAGCAGACGGAATTATCTCCACGGAACGGCCAGGGCTGGCCTCGGAACCCACAACGCTCTGAAGTGAATTATGAGCAGCCTGAACTTCAGAGGTAAGCCGGGAGGGAACGGCGGCGCTCTCGGTTGTTCCTCAGAGCCATCGCCACACTGCTCTGCCTATGCAGACCTCATTAAATTCAAAGCGACTCAGGCTAAGTGCGGTTGCTTATTATTTTAAAAAACCCTTTACTGATAGCAGTTTAAAGGGAAAAGGCACATTTATGTGTCAAATCAAACAGCCAAGCGGGCAAGTCAGTTGCAAGGGGGGGGGGCATCAACAGCCTTGTCGAGAAAGCTTCAGTGACCAGCCCCCACGCTGTGGACCCTTCCCAGCAAGAACTGCGGAGGAGATAAATGGCTTTGGACAGCTGGCACACAGAGGCCCAGCAGTGGCCGGCTCCCCACCTGCAGGCGGGCGGAGCAAAAGCCCTGCTAATTTGACATCCGTCTTTTATCTGCAGCTAGAAATCAAATAACTTCACACTGAAACACCACCAGTGGCCAAGCAAGAAACAGACCCCAAACGCTATTCTCTTTCCAGTGTTTCAGAGCATGCTCACAGGGCAATGCTGTGCCCAGTTACTCCAGTCTAAGCCAGCAGAGTCTGGCGGGTGTGGGCGGGCAGCCCCCTTGGCCTGAAGCAGCAGCAGGGCAAAGACCGAGTCCCGTCAGGCACCTTCAAGACCATCTTCTGGGTCTGCTGTAGGTCTGTTGGGCCCTCTCTCTCGCCTGCGCTCCTGCAGGGTGCCGGGGGGGCTGGACTAGGTGACCTGCAAGGTCCCTTCCCATGCTAATGTTCTAGGATTCTAAGAAAGACCAACAGAGCTTAATGCTGGGCACGAGTGCTGGTGGGCAGGCACTGGACCCTGACTGGTTTCGGGCGGGGGTTGGACTGGAGCAGCTCCAGCCCAGGTGGCTGAGGGTCACCCAGTCTCATCCGATCTCAGGGGCTCAGCAGGGTCGGCCCCGGCTGGTGCTTGGGTGGGAGTCTAAAGTGGGCCGCAGAGAGAAGCACTTCCCCCGCAGCCAGAGAAACCCACCTTGCTGGAGGGAGGGGCCGCTAGCTTGAGCCCGGGAGATGCGTGAGATGGGCAGCAGTCGCCAGAAACCAGCCACATGGCTTTCAAGGATGGAGTTTATCTACCCAGCAGCTGCGTTCAACCCAGGTTGTCATTTTATGGTGGGCCAAAGTATATATCGGCAGATGATGAGGGCGGCTCATCACCGTTTTTATCACGCTTTTGATTTGTGTTACCGTAGATCCCTTTGTTCAGCTTTAAAAGAGCACTGTGCGAGGCGCCTGGATTTAGACTCATGGTGTGTGTGTGTGTGTGTGTGAGTCCCTTTTATTTTCAAGCTTCAAGGCTGCACACGAGACTGGATCAGAAGCTTCAAGGCTGCAGGAGCAGCCCTGTTCAGCACAGACGCATACGTGGCGAGGGGCAGACGGGGCAGCACACGGCAGGGGAAGAGGAGTGAAGGGGACAGGGGGGCACCACCAGCTCCCCCCCAGCTGCCCCAACACACAAACACACACACGCCCTTGAGCCCTGCGTCAAAGATGGCCTGCGGGGTCCTTCAAGTTACAAGTGAGATCCTATGATTCTATGGTTTTTGTTGTCGTTCAGTCACACAGTCGAGTCCGACTGGGAGGCCAAAGTTAAGAAAGGAAAGGGGAGAGAAAGAGACAGAGACAGAGAGAGAGGGGGGGAGGGAGGCAGGGAGGGAGGGAGGGAGGGAGGCAGGGGGCCTGCGAGCAATAAGAGATGTGGGGAAAGTCCCCTGATCTCCGTGGGATCTCTTTCTCCTCCATTACTCCCTCTCAGCAGAGCAAGGAAAGTGATGTCTTCAGCACACACGGGCCAGGGGGAGGGAAGGAGCGCGATTTCTGGGAGGAGGGCAGGAAAAAAGCCCCCACAGGAATCCAGACTCTCCTATTTTAACCCCCAAGGTTAACTGGGAAGCCTTGCCAATGCTTCCTTGGGGTAAGGGAGTCTTTGTGTGATTTTAACTCAAGGAAAGTTTCCAAATGAGAGGTGTGTGTGTGTGTGTGTGTGTGTGTCCATCCCTCGAGAGGCTTGTAGGCGTTGGGGCAGCTGTGGTATCTGAGCAGTCCAGCCAGACCAACAAGTGCTGTGCGGAGGGCTTTCCTGCATGAAAATAAGAGGGGGCAGGTGGACTGCCCAGCTTCTCAGGCCTCCAAAACAGCCCACGCCTTGGGAATTGGCACCCGCAGTGGCTCCCTCCGAGTGCCTCTGAGTCCCTCCCAACTCCTCCAAAGCGCCTCCAAAATATGCTGCTTATCGCCCCCCCCCCGACTGTGGCAGGGGGTGACAGCGGAAAAGAGCTGGGGAGCCCGGCGGCACCTGGACGGCGAGCAAGACTTGTGGCCGGGGGTGGTGGGGGAGCTTTCCTGGGTCACGGCTGCTCCCACCTTTCTCACCTGGAGAGGTGAGCAGTGACTTGCCAAAAGCTCATAGCCGGCAGCCAGTTTCATTAGTCTTTCAGGTGCTGCTGGACTCCCTGGCTCTTTTCTGCTGCTGCAGGCAGACTAAACGGCCGCCCACTTTAAGAACATAAGAACACAAGAGAAGCCCATGTTGGGATCAGGCCAATGGCCCACCCAGTCCAACATTCTACATCACACAGTGGCCAAAAATACCAGGTGCCATCAGGAGGTCCAGCAGTGGGGCCAGGACACTAGAAGCCCTCCCACTGTTGCTCCCAACCCCCAGCACCAAGAAGACAGAGCATCACTTGCCCCAGACCGAGAGTTCCCATCTATACCCTGTGGCCAATAGCCACTGATGGATCTCTTGCTCCATATGTTTATCTAATTCCCTCTTGAAGCTGTCCATGCTTGTAGCTGCCACCACCTCCTGTGGCAGTGAATTCCATACGTTAATCAATCTTTGGGTGAAGAAGTATTTCCTTTTATCCATTCCAACCCGACTGCTCAGCAATTTCATTGAGTGCCCCACGAGTTCTTGTATTGTGAGAAAGGGAGAAAAGTACTTCTTTCTCAACCTGCTCTATCCTTGATCTATCTCCATGGAAAGCAAAATGTAAGAACCAGATACATACCATCATGTTTGTGCTTGGCCTTATTTATTCAGAAGACTAATGAAACTGTTAAACCTATTTACCTGTGAGCTAGAAACCTGAAATGTGGTGCATTCCTACCCCCACCTCCTGATTACTAGAAAAATATGGAAACTGGAGGTTAATCTGTCCTCCTGCAAAACAGGGAAGAAGTGTAGCTCAGAGGGTCAAGGTACTCTCACAGCATCCACCCAGCTAAAACCTCATAGCCATCCACAGTTTAGCACCTCGCCACAGTGGTCAGAGAGGCCGGGGCATGCAAACAATGGCTCCAGCGTTAAATGGGGCTCAGCCGAGAACCAAACATGGCTCCTTGAAAACAAAACCAGATTGTGATTTCAGGCGGACCGGGGCAGTAGGTGGCGGGCGCTAGAATAGCCAGTTTTTTAGGGAAGAAAGGGGAAACATTTTGTGGGACTACAAGGCTTCTTAGAGGAGCTGGGCAAGAAGGGAAATGATAGAGATAAACAGTTGCCCATAATCCAGCCATGAGCCATGTGCAGACTTACTGCCCGGGTGCTGAAACACAGAGTGCTCCTGAGTATACTTATTTCAGGATTTTTGTGTGTGCCGCTTCCTAATAAAGAACTCACAACCAGCAGCTTTTGAGTCACAGAAGCTTTGTGGATTTTTAATCACCGTGTCAACTATCAGTAATGTTAGACTGTTCAGTTATGCAAATGGCCTTTCTGATACTGGCTCTGGGTGGATCTCTTGCTCTGACATTTGGCATAGCTCCACTCTCTCGCCATGAAAGGTTGCAGGCCCCTGATTTAGAGAGACAAAGAAACCACCAAGAGGAACGCACAATTAATGTACTAGAGGTCCCGCTACCTTATGACCTTAACAAACAAAAACCGCAAATAAACAAAGGAAACCCCAGACATGTCATTAAACTGATCAGACATGTCCCTAAAGATGCACAATGCTAATTAATGGAAACAAAGAGAAAATTCAGGGTGACCAACCATATGGCTGCTGTCACAGCCACGGTGCTTAAGAGCTTGAAGCCACGGAGCAGGACCAAATGTACAAGTCATGTACAGATTCATTTAGTTTTGAAACGTCTTTCATTGTTTCCACATCTGAGACTGTAGCGTGCCTTAAAATGACAATCACTTCCTTCGGAGTTACGGCCAGAAGGCCCGGACTCATAACAAAGCAGATGAACTGCTGGTGGGAAAAAAAGCCCTTTTTTACGGGAAGTCTAAATGCATCCTTTGAAAAATGTTTTGGAAGGCAACACAGTATTTTATGTAACACATTCAGAAAACAAACTGCCAACACCTGGTTTCTATCGCATATGGCACCATCATTCCCCCGAAACTACCACCCGGCACTGCTCATCAATCTTCACCTTGTTCCGAAACTTCTCAGCACAGTCTTATTTCACTTGAAAACAGAATTTAATTGACCCATTCCCCAAGTTTTAATCATACACAATATTTGACTGTGTCTAAAGAAGAGCCGGTGGAGACTGAATCCGACGAAGACGGAGGCTCTGTGGCGGGGGGGGGTGGGGCTGCAGGATCGGAGTTCAGGCTTCCTGCTCTCGAAGGGGCCCTGTGGGTACCGTCTGTCAGGAGCTTGGCCATAGCTTTGGATGCCTCCTTATCAATGGCGGCCCATGTCACACAAGTTTCCAGGCTGGCGTTCTTCCATCTTCACCAAGCTTGGCAATTGGCTCCTTTCTTGTCACGCCCTGACCTAGCCACGGTAATCCATGCGACCGTCACCTCCAGGCTAGATTACTGTAACTCGCTCTATGTTGGCCTGCCCCTGAGACTGACCCGGAAACTCCAGCTGATCTGGAATGCGGTGGCGCGAGCCCTAATGGGAGCGTTAAGGATGGCACAGATCCAACCTGTGCTGTGCCAGCTACACTGGCTTCCAGGGGAGTACTGAGTCAGGTTCAAGATTTTGGTATGGACTTTAGGGCCTTGAGCGGTCTGGAGCCAGCATATCAGAGGGACTGTCTCCTCCGGTATTTATTTATTTATTTATTTATTTGGATTTGTATCCCGCCCTCCCCAGAGGCTCAGGGCGGCCAACAGCGAGGCACGCATGCCAACTTTAAAACAGATTCAACAATATAAAACCAAAAAACATATAAAACAACATCCAAACATTATAGCACAAGCAGTAAAACAAGATGGGGCGGATTGTAACCCCCGGCAGAATTTAACCCCCAGTAGCTGAACAGCAGCCGAAAAGTAGCTCGTCACGCCCTCTCCTGCCCGGGCCGCCCAGCACTCAGTGATGGCAACAGTACGATGGTGGATGGCTAACCATAGCGGCGGCTCCTAATCATAGGCCCGGCGGAATAGTCTTACAGGCCCTGAGGAACCAAGCAAGGTCCCGCAGGGCCCGGATCTCCTCCAGGAGCTCCCTCCACCAGGTAGGAGCCGCCACCGAAAAAGCCCTGGCTCTAGTGGCAGCAAATTTTACTTCCCTGGGGCCTGGAATTTCCAGGAGCTGTTGACTCCCCGACCGAAGTGCCCTTGGGGGAACATATGGGGAAAGGCGGTCCCCCAGGTGGGCCGGACCCTGGCCATACAGGGCTTTAAAGGTCAAGACCAGCACTTTGAAGCAAATCTGGTATGCTATTGGCAGCCGGTGCAGCGCTTTCAGCGCAGGCTGAATATGATCCCTCCTAGAGAGACCCATCAACAGCCTGGCTGCAGCATTCTGCACCAGCTGCAGCTTCCGGATTTGCGACAAAGGCAGCCCCAAGTAGAGAGCGTTCCGGTAGTCTAGCCTTGAGGTGACCGTCGCATGGATCACAGTGGCCAGGTCATCGCGGTCAAGGAAGGGGGCCAGCTGCCATGCCTGCCTCAGATGGAAGAAGGCTGACTTGGCAGTGGCTGCTACCTGGGCCTCCATCGTTAAAGAGGAGTCCGGGAGCACACCCAGACTCCTAACCTCCAACGCCGGCACCAGCGGCACCCCATCGAAGGTCGGGAGAGGGAACCCCAACCCTGAACCGATCCGACTCAGGCCCAGGACCTCCGTCTTTGCCGGGTTTCGTTTCAGCTGACTCAGTCTGAGCCATCCAGCCACAGCCTGTAATGCCCGATGAAGGTCATCCGGGGTAGAGTTCGACCGGCCGCCCAGCATCAGATAGAGCTGGGTGTCATCTGCATATTGATGACGCCCAAGCCCGCAACTCTGGGCAATCTGGGCGAGGGGGCGCATGTAGATGTTAAACAACATCGGGGAGAGCACGGCCCCCTGGGGCACCCCACACTCAATGGAGTGTCTCCAGGACCGCTGATCCCACTATCCTCTGTCCCCGACCTTGAAGGAAAGAGGCCAACCACTGAAGTGCGAGCCCCTGGATCCCCACGTCGGCGAGGTGGTGGGCCAGCAACTGGTGGTTGACCACGTCGCATGCCACCGACAGGTCTAACAACACCAGAGCCGCCACACCACCCCGATCCAGATGCCTACGGAGATCGTCAGTCAAGGCGACCAGCACTGTCTCTGTCCCGTGACCTGGGCGGAAGCCGGGATGTCCCCGGGAGAGCTGGGCGCTCTACTGATAACAACCTGCTGGTGATCCCTGGCTCTAGGGAGGTCCGGCTGGCCTCGACCAAGGGCAGGGCCTTGCGGGATCTCTGCCACATGACACCGGGGCCCTGTGTGGGATCTTATGCAATTCTGCAGGGCCTACAAGGCAGAGATGTTCCGCCAGGCTTTGGGTGTTGAGGGCAGCAACGGCTTCTTCGCGGGCCGGCCCCCTCCCCCCCTCCCCTCTTCTGCGTTTCTGTCCTGAGTCCCCTCTCCCCTGGCCCGGGAGACGGCCGGACAGCCCAGAATTGGGTTAGGAAATTTATAGGATGCCATCTTGGATCCTTTATTCTGGTCTCTTACTTTTTATCAAATTCTATATTGAATTTTAATATTGGTATCCTATTATGACACTATGCCCCTTTCCACATCGCCCAGAGTCTGGCATAAGCTGGGATAGGGTGATTAATAAATTTATTTTATTTGTTTTTATTGATTTTTATCCCACCCATCTTGCCTAGGCTGGCTTACAACAGAATAAAAGTACTCACAATACATAAAACTCAATTCATTACATTAATACAATCACTAATCAACCATAATAATACAGCAATATAAAAACAATGTTAAAATCACACCTGGTGTTAAAAGTGCCAGCAAATTCCAATTTTTGCTCTCATTTTATTGGTCTGCTTCAGTTAGGGGGAGGCTCGGACGGGCAGGAGTCGCAGGGACCCGCGGGCTCAGGGCTTCCACCCCTGGTTGTCGGCTGTTATTTTTGATCATGACGCCAACAGTTGTGCTGGTAGTGGTGGTGGTGGTGGTGGTGGTGGCGGCGGTGACTCCAAAGGCCTGGCGGAAGAGCTCCGTTTTTCAGGCCCTGTGGAACTGTGAGAGGTCCCGCAGGGCCCTGGTCTCCTCTGGGAGCTTGTTCCACCGGAGTGGAGCCGCCACCGAAAAGGCCCTGGCCCCGGTCGTTGCCAACCTGCCCTCCTTGACACTCGGGAGGGCCAGTCGGTTCTGGGGCCCTGAACGCAGTGCCCTCTGGGGCATAGATGGGGAAATTGAAATAACAGCAACAGCAGCAACAACAACAACCATGATGATAACGATAACAATAACAATAAGAATAGCAATACCTTTGCAATGTCCTCCTGAGCCGCTACTAAATTCAAGTATGATATGTTGACCAGGTCGGGGCCGTACACGATGGTGAGCATTCGGTTCTCCAGCCTTCCTCCCATGTTCCCGGCATCCAGGTGTTCACGTAATTTTGGATCCTGAAAGGCAAAAGTGGGCAAGGTCATCAAAGGAGCTTCCTCTGCTTAACAAAGAAACAAGCAAAGAAAGGTCCACACACCATATTTCAATGCCTGCGCAAGGCATTGAAATATCCAAACGGCTGCCCTGGGGGCCAGAGGCATTCTGTTCTGGTCACAACAGTCAAGTCCCCCCTCTGTGTTCTAATTACACTTATCCAGAGAACCCGTAAATGCACGACACTTTCAGATACAAATCTGGACATCATTTTTAAAGCACTCTGAGGAAAGCCTGATGAAATCTACTCAGATGTTCACATGATCTGTGCTGTGAAAGGCTTTGCCCAAGTCTTCACATGGGTAGTGTGGGCTGTACCACCTCAGATAGTGGGAGAGGGTTATCATAACACTCCCCCATTCAAAAAAAAGTTCCTACAAACAAAACAATTTTTTTTTAAAAAAAAAAATGAACACGTCAAGGAAAAAAGTCGTAGCCTAGCCCTTTGTATGTTATGCTGGTTTCTCACTTACAGGGAGGTCTTAATATGGGGGGGGATCCAGGTGACCCCTCCCCCGCTTTCCAACCGAAGGGGCCGTCCATTCTCCCGTCTCAGAACGGTGCAACCCGGTGAGGTGGGCCGGGCCTTCAGAAACGCCCCTTTCCTCCCTTGAGCCATCATTCACTTCTACTGCCTTGCAGCTGCTCCTCTGTTTGCACGATATCCTTCCCTCCTCTGAACATGTTTTCAAATAAGATTTTAAAAAACCACAAAGTGAAGCGTGAGACTCCATCTTACACCAGGGGAGGGCAGGCTTCATGTTTCTGTAGGCTTGCCACGATCACCCAGCGTGGGTAAACCTCTGGCCTTGGCCCTAATCCCCTACCCTCGGGAAACTGAGGAGACAGAGAAAAAATGGCCAAAAAATGGCCTCCATGGTGACGCCCTAGGAATTTCTCCATGTCTCTATAGTCCTTTGCACGGGATTTGTAGGTTGGGGGGAAAGAGGGGTCTTATTTTGATAAAACTGGAGAGAGGCCAGAGGACGGAAGGACCATCCCCTCTCTAGTCCCAGAGTTCTGCTCTCCAAAGTTACAAGCTTTAAAGAGAAGACCATTGAAACGAATCATGAGGAGCACAGAAGTATTGCCTCCTAAACGACACAGAGACGGAAGGATCAAGTTGCTGATCAAAAAAGAAGAAGAAATCCAGTTCCATGTGGTTTATTGATCTGGCAAGGAGGCATGCAAAACACTAACAAGGTTTGGTGCATCACAAGAAAGGATGCAACCTCCTGTCCACGCAAAGCACTCAGGTAATGTCCCCGCTGATACCCATCAATCAGCTCCCTTCCGACCAATCCACTGCTCAGGATTATGCTCTGGCCAAGGAGGCTCCCTTTGGGTTTGTCCGGAGCTTGTGGCTGAGTGGGGGTTTGAATCCTGGCCTCCCCAGGCTTCCTCTGACACCCTAAGCACTTCCCCACCGCAAGGCCCCCCCCCCACAGGCAGGACTGATGAAGGAAGGGGGCGTGGCATCACAAGGCACAGACAAACGTAAGAATAGTTGCCAGTCAAGCCTACGGCTCCCTGGCCTTCCAAAAACTTGTGAAAATAATTATATTCAGGGCTATTTTGGGGCATGAACACAGAGGAATGGAGTTCCAGCTTGGTCCCAAGTTGGCCATGCCCAGCAGGAACTCATTAGCATAATAGGCAACACCCAGCAGCAGAAACTCATTAGGATTGGCTACGTTAGGGCTGTGTGGCCTAACATGCAAAGGAGTTCCTGATACAAAAAAAGCCCTGAGTTTTGACAACGAACAAGGTAAACAGAATAAGAAGCGAAAGGTGGGTGTGGCTGGATGACCACACTTCTGGCAACATGGGGGTGTGGACTAATATGCTAATGAGCTGTGCAATCAGGGGTGTGGCCTAATATGCTAATGAGTTTCTGCTGTTGGGTGTGGCTTATTATGCTAATGGGTTCCTGCTGGGCTTTTTCTACAAAAAAAGCTGTGATTATATTGCAGAAAGCTATCGGGAGTTGTTGTTTTTTAATTTCCTGGATTTTTTTTTATCAATAGAGCCTGTTGCTGGCTGTTAACGATGGCTGTCTTTTATCTTGGCTGCTATATTTGAAACCTCCTCCTGCGGCTGCTTTTATTCTTCTATTGGCGCTTAGATTTTTAATCGTTAAAAAAAAAAGATCGTAATTTTACAACATTTTAGTCTTATATGTTGAGAGCCAGTCTGTACACACCATTTTAACGAAAGAGAGGCAAGGTATAAATCCTCTAAAAGTTAAAGAAACCAACACTGGACAAACATAATTGCAAAATTTACGGCAGAAGAACACTTCAGTACATGCTAACAAGGTCGAATCTTCGATTAGCTGCAGCCAAAATAGTATACAGAAGCAAACGAGTGATCGACATACCCAAAATGTCCAAGCAGTCGGATATTATGCTGTTTCCCTTACGCAGCAGATAAAGGACTCAATGGCAAGCTGTCGAACAGGACAGGACAGCCATCATCCAAGGGAACTTGCTTCAGTAAGAGAACAATGATGATGATTGACCCACGTCAGAACAGCAGAAAAGCCCTGGGCTGCATCAGACCAGGGAGGGTCCATCTAGTCCAGCCTCCCATCTCACACTCAGGGGCCAGCCTGCTCCTCTGGAGGGCCAGCAACAGGGCAGAGAGGCCGAGGCCTTCCCTTGAGGTTGCCTCCTGGCTCTGGGATTCAGAGGCTTCGTGCCTCTGAGCATGGAGGTCCCCCTCAGCCTCTGCCCCAAAGGTCCGTGAAGGGGACCCCCAACTAGGATGAGGGCCACGCAGGCCCAGTCTCCCCCACCCCGCCCCCCATGGACCCAGAAACATGCTGAAACCACCTACTTCATGGTGACGAGGAAGCAGAAACAAAGCGGAACATGCCGGAACATGCCCCCCAAAACCAGGAACGGGGCAGGCAGAGACCGGAAAAAACGAGGGGAGGAGAAACGGCCCCTCCCAGGCCCACCTTCCTCGGCCAGCCCACGCACAGCTCAGCCGGCCTTCTGATTGGCTGGCAGCCAAAGGGAGTCATCGCAGGGGGCCTGCAAAGACGCGTGGGGCCCTCTGAAGCCGCCGGCGTCCTCTGGGAGCGCGGGGCCCTTACCTGGCTTCTCGTGCCAACGGGGGACCTGCACTGGCTGCAACTCTGCAGAGTTGCTGGCCAGGGAATGGCGGAAAGGTTTACCCCAGGGAGGCCCAAACCAGCAACTCTTTAATTGCTGTTTTCCTAACACATTTCAATTATTCTAATGTCAATTTGACAGGAAATAACTGTGTGCCTATGCCTTACATCCTTACGAGCCGTCAGTCTTTTCCTTCAGTGTAGTGGAATAAAGTAAAAAAAAAACCCCTAAGGATACCAGACACCAGACAGAATCATAGCGCGGGAAGGGGTCACCCAGAGACCACCTAGTCCAACCTCCCCTGCCCAATGCAGGACCAGCCTAAAGCATCCCTGACAAATATTCATCCAGCCTCTGTCAGTGAAGGGGAGCCCACCACCTCTCTAAGCAGCTGATTCCACCTCTGAACCACTCTGACCATCAACAAATTTTTCCTAATCTCCAGCCGATACCTTTCTGCCTGTAATTTAAAACTGTTGCTTCGGGTCCTATCCTCTGCTGCCAACGGGAACAGCTCCTTGCCGTCCTCCAAGTGACAGCCTTTCAAACAGTTAAAGAGAGCAACCGTGTCCTTCCCCCCTCAGTCTCCTCTTCTCCAAACTAAACATTCCCAGGGCCCTCAGCCTTTCCTCGTAGGGCTCAATCTCCAGGCCCCGGATCATACTCATCGCCCCCTTCTGCACCCTCTCGATTTTGGCCGCATCTTTTTTGAAGTGAGGCTTCCAGGACTGCACACCGGACTCCAGGCGCGGCCTGCCCAGGGCAGTATATCACTGATGTGCAAGGTCCACGTGTTCTTAAGCTGAACTAACCCCCCCCCTTCAACCCAGCATCCTTGGAGAGAAAAGCTTACGAATAAGGAAAGCGGAGCGAATTGCCACATAAGGAGACCTCCCTCCCCCTGCTGCCAAGGAAAGCGAGTGACTCCCCCCGCCTTCTGGCCCTGCACCACGAGAGCAGGAGATAAATCTACTTCAGCAGACCACAGCAAGTGCGGAGGACACGTAGCCCCGTGTTGCTGAGGCAGCCAAGGGACAAGCTCCTCCTCTTCCTGTGATGCAGCAGGGTCACTCTCTCATTGTGGTGCTGGACGAGGCACAGCACCAGCAAGTTCCCTCAGCGGCTGACCGGCGGTCCGTCTCTTCCCATCTCTTACGAAGCTAGTGTGGTGGGCTAGGCGCTGGTGGGCCATCATCTTCCCCTACAACTCTCCCCCCACCCCCACCCCGGAGGAACTAGAATGCACTGAGGGACAACACAAAATGGTGACGGGGAGGTGCACGCAGATAACTCTGTTGCTGCTGATAGCCCACCACTGCTCGCCCCCCAGCGCCGTGACACATGAGGCCACTCACACACATATCCAAACCCCCTTTGTATGAAATACGTCACCTCCTCCCTTTAATTTATGTACCGTTCTACTGCAGCAGGACCCGGGAACGCTCTGCTCCCTGAGCATCCTTTTCATGCATTATGCAGAGTGTGGGTTCTGTTTCACTACTCCAGAAAACGTCGCATTTCATAATACACAGATTAGAAAGAGGCCCAGGAGTGCTGAACTACAGAAAGAGAAAGCGAACACGCCAATGTCAGTGTATTGATAAAACAGTTGGTATCCAGCATCGTAGTTTTTGTTAACACGTTAAAATCCCAGAGACTGCCACATAAGTAGGCCATCGGATTGACTGAGCATGCAATTTGCCAGAAATTAGCATTCATATAATAAGCCAGTTAGAGAACAAATAAAGCGCTGTACTTGGCACCATTTCGCCCCCGGTCAACCTGCAGGACAGCGAGATGGACTCTAGAGACGAAGCTCGAATTCCCTGGGATGGATCCCTAACCCTCACCCTGACAGGCCGGCCTTTCCGGCAGGAGTCAAACGGGAACCTTTTCTTCTTTGACTGAAGGAAGGCAGCCCTGAATCACCAACAGGACGAGCCACAATTCCAAGGGCAAACCAAGAACCTAATATAGCAAGTTGCCGTTCTGGCCTTAGTGACACTGGCTGTCCCTCAACATAACCCATCTGTCCTTCTGAAGGGGTGTAATTCCTTGACCGCTGGCCAAGTCCGTCTCTCTCTGCCGGGCCCCGATGATTAATAACGGAGTCGCCTTGTCTTTGCAGAACACAAAACAAAACCAATGTGGCAGTTTATTAAAAGCTCCTGCAATGATTTATTTTTACATGCATTTCTTGTCAGCCAGCCAAGGGAAGAGTTCACCCCGATGCAAGACAGGACTCTCTTCTATTAACCTTGCCAAAGCCTCGGAATTAGCTTGTATTTATCTATTTTTTAAAAGAGGGGGAGTGGAGCAGCAGCGGGCACTTGTGACATCTGAAACGTCATTTCCCTTCCTCCAAATTACTCAGAAAAACATAAATTCGTATGATCCTTGGCTCACTGGGACACTCCGTGATGTCTTTAGCCCCTCGCAATCAGAGGCAAGTCCAAGAAAAGATTGCCCATTCCTTTGCACAGCACCTGACAGAGGCATTAATACCCACGTTGGAAATAAATACATTCAATAAAACGCGCAAAGTTGTTAACATTTGTTTTGCAAAGTCACAGCAAATGCATTCCCCCAGAGATGTATCTGTGTGGCCCCACGGGCAGGTAGAATCCATACTCCTCAGAATCCCCTCAGTGTGTGTGTGTGGGGAAATACCTCACAGTTTATGGAATGGCTCCTTGAGGAACACCTAATTCTGACCACGATGGTAAACTTGCATCTAGGCTGCGTCACTGCACTCGGAGTGCAACCCCACGACCGAACGTTCACCCATATACAAGCCCTTTCTCTAAAGGCAGCTGGTTACCTCAGTTTATCAGAGGTGAGCTTAAGCTATTTAGGTTTTTGCCAGCTTCTCTAGATGTGCTGTGTGTCTCTCTCTTTTTCAGGTGAACTTTCACCACAACCAGCAAAAAACGGTGGCTTGTTCCTTTATTCGGCCCTCACTTTCAGCACCCCTCACTTCCTCTCGGTGACATGTCATCACACAGTTAAAGCCAACAAGGTGAGGATGGCAGACAATGACCACGGGATCCCTTATTGGTTGGGCTAGGTTTGATTCCATCAGACCCTTCAGAGACCAACGAGATCTGGGGGGAATAAGCTTTCAAGAGTCAAAGCTACCTTCATCAGATTATTGGTTGGTTCACCATCATGACTGACCCAGGATATAGGAAGAAATATAATCAAAATAGTTGCAGAAGAACCTATACAAATGCCAGTGCATGACTCTCTGGAGGAGCTATGAAGTGACCAGCCAGCATTTCCATGATCCAAGTAGTATGGAGGGAAAATTTCCACCCCACCAAAACTTTTAATCACTAACTACCTAGCCAGCATGATGTGAAGAGCACAGATTCAGAGATCTCCTCCACAACTCTTCATTGGCAGTGCCTCCAAGAGGTGCCCCCTGCTCAGCAGCTTCTAGAAGATAAGAACACAAGAGAAGCCAATGTTGGATCAGGCCAAGGGCCCATCCCGTCCAACACTCTTCTGAGTCACACAGTGGCCAGCTTATGGAAAGCTGCCGTTACCTCAGCCACCTTCCTAAATCACCATAATTGGCCTTATTAAAATGGATGCTCCCCAAATATCCGAAACTGTTACTTTTACCCCTCATTTCCAAAACACATTATGTAGGTTCCATCACACCCTCCACAACGTCAACAGGAACGCCATGGGGCTTCAAAATGTCGGTGTAGCACGAGTCCTTCCTGGATCTCCCTGTCACAGCATTTCTCTCTCTGTGTTACTTTCAGGAGACAGAAGCCGGCAGGACTCAGCCCAGTCCACATACAGGGTGTGCCCGGGGCAGCCCAGAATCAGAGGGAGCTCCCAGCAAAGTCGGGATGGGTCATACGGCAGCATCCAGATCCCTGAAGCTCTGGATCCTGGTCAGCCCGGGAGGGACTCATTCCGTTTAAAACTACGAAACTGTGTTTTTTTGGGGGGCGGGGAGTATGTGAGGCAGGGAGCGTCCCAAAAGCTGACTGGGAAACCTGCAGGCTTCGGGGGAGGGGGGCTTCCTAGGTCTTGGGATTCCCCTGTTATCTCTGGAGCATGGCTGAGCCCAGTGGGCCTTTCTGGACTATTTTCAGCACCCAGGGGCTTGCAGAAATGGATTTCCCATTTCTGGAAGATTAATCCCGACCCGATCTGGCTCATCTCCCTTATCCCTGACATTTCTGCAATGGAGAATCAACACAAGACAGCAAAGGCCAAAGCAAGATGCTGTCCTGGATTCAGTTGAGCAAAGTGTGCAGCTGTTCTGAGAACACACGGACCCTGCCAGCATCTCGGGGGGGGGGGCTCCGCTGGACATTCTCGGCTGTGCCCATCGCAGCTGGGCAGGCCTTGGCAGCACCACCACTGTCCTCCATGACGAGGCTTACCTCTAGCCAGTGCAGTCCTGCAGCAGGATTGGGACGGGGACGGGGAGTTCGATAAACAGAGAAAAATTGGAAGTGGGCAATCTTGTTCAGAAGGAGAAGTTCCCCCAGTCCCGGTGAGAGGTAGCCACGGCCCTACATCTCTCAAGACAGAGCTGAAAGTACAGTTTATCAAGCATCAGAACCAGGAGCGTGTGTGCAAAGGTGCCAAGGAGTAATGCTTCCTATCCGAGCACTGTGGCAGGGGAAGTACAGTTCTCATAATGGAAGCTGCTTGAGACGATGTCGTCAAAGAAGAGGCAAAGTCTGCCACTGAGCGCCCTTAAAATAAGAAACCGCTCTTCGTCCTCTCAGGGAGTTTCCAGGCATCCTTCTGGTTGATGCACCACCGTGCCAGTTCGGCCTGTTTTGCAGGGCTGCTGAGCTAAACTCTGCCACGGAGACTGCACAACGCTGGCACCAAAAGGAGCCAGAAGACGATTTCTTTGCTAGTTACATTTTTTTTTATGTAACATGCATCTGCCTTATTTTAAGTGGAGAACTGACTCACTGAATCCATTATCACTCCAGCTGACAAAATTACATCACTATTCCTTCACTACTGGGTTCTTCTCACAAAGAGACATCCTCGTGGAGACAGACCAAGGCGGAAGCTTGCCGGAATTTGAACTAAGTAGTCTTCCCCACCCTGCCACAGACTGAAATCTGCCGTGTCTGCTGTGTGAGAATTTAACTCTTTCCAGAAATTTTGAAGTCAGCGGGGCTGTCTTTTTCGTCCAGGAAAGAGAACATTTGGGGGGAAATTGAAATATATATATAGTACCAACTTTCCTATCAAACCTAAACTAATTTTACTGCTTTAACAACATAAATGCATTGTCTATATCTGAGCATATAAAACTGCAATATTTGATGGATTTATGGAATTTAAGAATGATAAATGTCTTAATTTTCTACAAGCAAAACTGCATGTATGCCCAATATTTGAAAGAAAATTGCAAGTTGTTGTACCTTATGCTACAAAAGGACATTTATCTTAATTTTTGATATCCAAAAAGCAGAAAAAATTAGGAAACAGAAAACACAAACTTTGTAGTAAATAACAATATATTATTTGGTCAGGAAAAGGTTCACACAAACGGTCAGTGACAAATATGGGCGCACAGCTGTGATGTTGTTCTGGGTGGACCCCGCCCTTCTTCCTTCTGCGGCTGCTGGACAGAGTGAGCTGCTCAGTTCTCAAGGAAACGTTCAGAGTTTTCCTTTGAAACTTCGGTGCAGTTTCTACCCCACCTCCTTCTGTTATTTTCCCCCCCTTTCAGTCCAGCAATCTAGGGTAATAAACAACTTTTTACCCAGCCAGAGCAGGGGGTGTGCCCCAGTGATTTGAAGAAGAGGTGGAAAAGGTCGACCACAAAGGAAGAGTCAGATCAAAAGATCAACCGAAGGCACACGGCAGTTGAGAAGCAAGGACAGTCCTGCATGTTCCCCTCATGAAGATTAGATATCTTCTAGGTGCAGGAATACCTTTCAGACTGAAGAGCCGTGCATGTCTACAGCATGTCCACATTGCCTTTGAAAGCATTTCACTCACTCACTCACTCTAAAAGAGGAAATGCTTCATATGATTCCCCCCCCCCGTATTCCCCCAAATTTCCAGTTTTCCTCTTGGGAAAAGTGACAAAAAGGTCCTCAGGGGAAAAATCGGGGGGATTTTCCCTCTGAATTTTTCCATTTCTTGGGGCTTCCACGTCTCTACCTTCAATACAGCCTGGAAACAGGCAATCCGCCAAAGAAGCTATTTTAGAACAGGAGTAATTAGTTCAGAGGTAATTGGCCTCAGACTAAGGATGAGCAGTTGCGATCTGAACTAGCTGAGCTTTCTGAGTTACCTCCAGGAGTAGCTGGACTGTTCAAGGTGTCTGCCGTAGGTCCCACCTGCGATCTAACCGAGTCACAGGACAGCCCCCTTTCACCATCATATGATTATGATCAATGGAGAGAAGCCTCCAGGACTTCTGGAGCATTCGTTGAGTGGTGGGGTTGTGAATGATTTGTTAGAAATAATCTATCCTTCAGTGTCCACCCTCAGCACAAACCAGGGAACCCTGGCACACGTGTGTGTGTGTGTGTGTGTGTTTTAATAAGGATTCCTTGAATAGCTAGATCATAGAAGTGTGCATAGACTGGACTCACAATTCAAGAGAAATGAGACTACCAGGCTTTCTTATCAAGATGCTGTAATCACAGCAGCAAAACTGATTGAGGGGTGACATGATCGAGGTTTATAAGATTATGAATGGGATTGAGCAGGTTGAGAAAGAAGTCCTTTTCTCCCTTTCTCACAATACAAGAACTTGTGGGCACTCCATGAAATTGCTGAGCAGTCGGGTTAGAACAGATAAAAGGAAGTCCTTCTTCACCCAAAGAGTGATTAACACGTGGAATTCACTGCCACAGGAGGTCGTGGCAGCTGCAAGCATGGACAGCTTCAAGAGGAAATTAGATAAACATATGGAGCAGAAGTCCATCAGTGGCTATTAGCCACAGGGTATACATGGGAACTCTCAGTCTGGGGCAGGTGATGCACTCTATTCTTGGTGCTGGAGGGGGCAGCAGTGGGAGGGCTTCTGGTGTCCTGGCCCCACTGCTGGACCTCCTGATGGCACCTGGTATTTTTTGGCCGCTGTATGACACAGAGAGTGTTGGACTAGATGGGCCATTGGCCTGATCCAACACTGGCTTCTCTTATGTTCTTATAAGAGGGAATTGGATAAACATCTGGAGCAGAGGTCCATCAGTGGCTATTAGCCACAGGGTATAGATGGGAACTCTCAGTCTGGGGCAGGTGATGCACTCTATTCTTGGTGCTGGGGGGGGGCAGCAGTGGGAGGGCTTCTGGTGTCCTGGCCCCACTGCTGGACCTCCTGATGGCACCTGGTATTTTTTGGCCGCTGTATGACACAGAGAGTGTTGGACTAGATGGGCCATTGGCCTGATCCAACACTGGCTTCTCTTATGTTCTTATAAGAGGGAATTGGATAAACATCTGGAGCAGAGGTCCATCAGTGGCTATTAGCCACAGGGTATAGATGGGAACTCTCAGTCTGGGGCAGGTGATGCACTCTGTTCTTGGTGCTGGAGGGGGCAGCAGTGGGAGGGCTTCTGGTGTCCTGGCCCCACTGCTGGACCTCCTGATGGCACCTGGTATTTTTTGGCCGCTGTATGACACAGAGAGTGTTGGACTAGATGGGCCATTGGCCTGATCCAACACTGGCTTCTCTTATGTTCTTATAAGAGGGAATTGGATAAACATCTGGAGCAGAGGTCCATCAGTGGCTATTAGCCACAGGGTATAGATGGGAACTCTCAGTCTGGGGCAGGTGATGCACTCTGTTCTTGGTGCTGGAGGGGGCAGCAGTGGGAGGGCTTCTGGTGTCCTGGCCCCACTGCTGGACCTCCTGATGGCACCTGGTATTTTTTGGCCGCTGTATGACACAGAGAGTGTTGGACTAGATGGGCCATTGGCCTGATCCAACACTGGCTTCTCTTATGTTCTTATAAGAGGGAATTGGATAAACATCTGGAGCAGAGGTCCATCAGTGGCTATTAGCCACAGGGTATAGATGGGAACTCTCAGTCTGGGGCAGGTGATGCACTCTGTTCTTGGTGCCGGAGGGGCAGCAGTGGGAGGGCTTCTGGTGTCCTGGCCCCACTGCTGGACCTCCTGATGGCACCTGGTATTTTTTGGCCGCTGTATGACACAGAGAGTGTTGGACTAGATGGGCCATTGGCCTGATCCAACACTGGCTTCTCTTATGTTCTTATAAGAGGGAATTGGATAAACATCTGGAGCAGAGGTCCATCAGTGGCTATTAGCCACAGGGTATAGATGGGAACTCTCAGTCTGGGGCAGGTGATGCACTCTGTTCTTGGTGCTGGAGGGGGCAGCAGTGGGAGGGCTTCTGGTGTCCTGGCCCCACTGCTGGACCTCCTGATGGCACCTGGTATTTTTTGGCCGCTGTATGACACAGAGAGTGTTGGACTAGATGGGCCATTGGCCTGATCCAACACTGGCTTCTCTTATGTTCTTATAAGAGGGAATTGGATAAACATCTGGAGCAGAAGTCCATCAGTGGCTATTAGCCACAGGGTATAGATGGGAACTCTCAGTCTGGGGCAGGTGATGCACTCTATTCTTGGTGCTGGAGGGGGCAGCAGTGGGAGGGCTTCTGGTGTCCTGGCCCCACTGCTGGACCTCCTGATGGCACCTGGTATTTTTTGGCCGCTGTATGACACAGAGAGTGTTGGACTAGATGGGCCATTGGCCTGATCCAACACTGGCTTCTCTTATGTTCTTATAAGAGGGAATTGGATAAACATCTGGAGCAGAGGTCCATCAGTGGCTATTAGCCACAGGGTATAGATGGGAACTCTCAGTCTGGGGCAGGTGATGCACTCTGTTCTTGGTGCCGGAGGGGGCAGCAGTGGGAGGGCTTCTGGTGTCCTGGCCCCACTGCTGGACCTCCTGATGGCACCTGGTATTTTTTGGCCGCTGTATGACACAGAGAGTGTTGGACTAGATGGGCCATTGGCCTGATCCAACACTGGCTTCTCTTATGTTCTTATAAGAGGGAATTGGATAAACATCTGGAGCAGAAGTCCATCAGTGGCTATTAGCCACAGGGTATAGATGGGAACTCTCAGTCTGGGGCAGGTGATGCACTCTATTCTTGGTGCTGGAGGGGGCAGCAGTGGGAGGGCTTCTGGTGTCCTGGCCCCACTGCTGGACCTCCTGATGGCACCTGGTATTTTTTGGCCGCTGTATGACACAGAGAGTGTTGGACTAGATGGGCCATTGGCCTGATCCAACACTGGCTTCTCTTATGTTCTTATAAGAGGGAATTGGATAAACATCTGGAGCAGAGGTCCATCAGTGGCTATTAGCCACAGGGTATAGATGGGAACTCTCAGTCTGGGGCAGGTGATGCACTCTGTTCTTGGTGCCGGAGGGGGCAGCAGTGGGAGGGCTTCTGGTGTCCTGGCCCCACTGCTGGACCTCCTGATGGCACCTGGTATTTTTTGGCCGCTGTATGACACAGAGAGTGTTGGACTAGATGGGCCATTGGCCTGATCCAACACTGGCTTCTCTTATGTTCTTATAAGAGGGAATTGGATAAACATCTGGAGCAGAGGTCCATCAGTGGCTATTAGCCACAGGGTATAGATGGGAACTCTCAGTCTGGGGCAGGTGATGCACTCTGTTCTTGGTGCTGGAGGGGGCAGCAGTGGGAGGGCTTCTGGTGTCCTGGCCCCACTGCTGGACCTCCTGATGGCACCTGGTATTTTTTGGCCGCTGTATGACACAGAGAGTGTTGGACTAGATGGGCCATTGGCCTGATCCAACACTGGCTTCTCTTATGTTCTTATAAGAGGGAATTGGATAAACATCTGGAGCAGAGGTCCATCAGTGGCTATTAGCCACAGGGTATAGATGGGAACTCTCAGTCTGGGGCAGGTGATGCACTCTGTTCTTGGTGCTGGAGGGGGCAGCAGTGGGAGGGCTTCTGGTGTCCTGGCCCCACTGCTGGACCTCCTGATGGCACCTGGTATTTTTTGGCCGCTGTATGACACAGAGAGTGTTGGACTAGATGGGCCATTGGCCTGATCCAACACTGGCTTCTCTTATGTTCTTATAAGAGGGAATTGGATAAACATCTGGAGCAGAGGTCCATCAGTGGCTATTAGCCACAGGGTATAGATGGGAACTCTCAGTCTGGGGCAGGTGATGCACTCTGTTCTTGGTGCTGGAGGGGGCAGCAGTGGGAGGGCTTCTGGTGTCCTGGCCCCACTGCTGGACCTCCTGATGGCACCTGGTATTTTTTGGCCGCTGTATGACACAGAGAGTGTTGGACTAGATGGGCCATTGGCCTGATCCAACACTGGCTTCTCTTATGTTCTTATAAGAGGGAATTGGATAAACATCTGGAGCAGAGGTCCATCAGTGGCTATTAGCCACAGGGTATAGATGGGAACTCTCAGTCTGGGGCAGGTGATGCACTCTGTTCTTGGTGCCGGAGGGGGCAGCAGTGGGAGGGCTTCTGGTGTCCTGGCCCCACTGCTGGACCTCCTGATGGCACCTGGTATTTTTTGGCCGCTGTATGACACAGAGAGTGTTGGACTAGATGGGCCATTGGCCTGATCCAACACTGGCTTCTCTTATGTTCTTATAAGAGGGAATTGGATAAACATCTGGAGCAGAGGTCCATCAGTGGCTATTAGCCACAGGGTATAGATGGGAACTCTCAGTCTGGGGCAGGTGATGCACTCTGTTCTTGGTGCCGGAGGGGCAGCAGTGGGAGGGCTTCTGGTGTCCTGGCCCCACTGCTGGACCTCCTGATGGCACCTGGTATTTTTTGGCCGCTGTATGACACAGAGAGTGTTGGACTAGATGGGCCATTGGCCTGATCCAACACTGGCTTCTCTTATGTTCTTATAAGAGGGAATTGGATAAACATCTGGAGCAGAGGTCCATCAGTGGCTATTAGCCACAGGGTATAGAATGAGAACTCTCAGTCTGGGGCAGGTGATGCACTCTATTCTTGGTGCTGGGGGGGCAGCAGTGGGAGGGCTTCTAGTGTCCTGGCCCCACTGCTGGACCTCCTGATGGCACCTGGTATATTTTGGCCGCTGTGTGACAGAGTGTTGGACTAGATGGGCCATTGGCCTGATTCAACATTGGCTTCTCTCTTATGTTCTTATGTTCTTATGATTCCTCCCCCCCCCCCGGGCGCCCCTGCTCAGTGGACGGGGTGGGGGGGGCAGCTCAAGGGAAGCCCCGGGGGCAGCATTTCCATGACCTCCAAGTCTTACCCACAGAGGAGTATCCAGTCCCCACCCCTTTAGAAAACAAAACGGAAGCACGCCTCGTGCCCATAATCGCCCTTCCCTTTCTGCTCTTGGAGTTTTGCTCCTTGAAGCACGTCAGGTTCCGACAGGTGATCATCCAGCTGAATCTTAAATCAGACAAAGGTGGGGAACTTGAAACGTTGCCAATAAGTAGCAACTCAAATATGGCCCTTCTTTTAATAGTTGTCAAAATAACAACTGAAGTTGCAATTTATATTGACCATGACCTAAGTCAGTGAGAGCCGAAAGAAGACTACCAATTAACATTGTATGAAGGCTAATGCAGGAGAAGCAGGTACTAACACCATCCATTTACAGAATGAATTACATTTAATATGATGTCAATTTTGTATTAATTAAAATGCGAAGCAGATGTTGGGCTCCTTTTTCAGGAGCTCAGTGCCAGGGACATTGGAGTTACCTTTTTGTATCCACGCACCATCCTTGTGAGAAAGTGTGTGTGATTTGGTCAAGACTGTCCAAAGTATTCCATGGAAAGCAAGGTCTGGAAGATGGGTCTTTCTGGTTCAGGTCCAACACTACACTGTAGTGGCCCCTATCTTTGAAGGAGGCCAGAAAAGGTTCAGTGTGACTAGTAACACTGGTGCTTCATATCTCCCTACTTCCAACTCAGCAAACATTGGACTGCAGCCCATACTAAGAACATCAGCGGAGCCCCTCTGAACCAGACCAGTGGTCCATCTAGTCCAACATCCAATCTCACCAGTTCCTCTGGAGGGCCAACAACAGGGCACAGAGGCCGAGGCCTTCCCCTGAGGTTGCCTCCTGGCTCTGGGATTCAGAAGGTTAGTGCCTCTGAATGTGGAGGTTCTCCTCCGTCACCAGGGCTACCAAACACTGGTAGACTTCTCCTCCATGAATCTATCAAAACCCCTTTCAAGCTGCTTATTCCTGTGGCCCTCTCTATATCCTCTGGCAGGAAATTCCACATTTGAATCACTCGCTGTATAAAGAAGTATTTCCCTTTTTCTGACCTGAACATGGTGGCAATCAGATGCATTGGATGACCTTGAGCTGTAGCCTTTGGGAGAAGAAGAAGAAGAAACATCTCTGTCCCCGCTCTCTAACCCATGCATAGTGTTGCACACAACTTCTCAGGGAAGAGGTTTAAAGCCAGTGGTAGCCAAGACGTATGCTGTGCTAGCTCCCAAAGAAAACCCGAAAGGCCATAAGACAGCAGTACCCGAAGATACAGAACCTACTTCTCCAGGATTTAACAAGGCAACTCTCACGGGAATTGTTAGTCACCTGCTATTTAAAGATCTGGAGATGAGGAACAAAGCACAGGCTCTAGTTTGAATCACAACTGAAAATGACCAGACATCAGGCGTGAGAAAGCTTCAGAAGTTAAAGTTGTGAGCCAACACGCCACAGCTCTGTGGGGGCTGAGAGTTGCACAATTGAACAAACATTCTACATCTGTTGTTCTAAGAAGGGTTACCTTCTAAAAAGAAACATATGCCTGACTTTATAATTAAGCCTGTGAAAACATAACATTACTAACAACGGTTTGCCCGAGGTTACCCCATGACAGGCCAAGAGCCCTTTCCAACTCTTTTGCAATTCAGTCATGAACGGTCAATTCCGATGCCCCAATGAAACAGGTCGTAGCCGTAGAGAAATCACCATGTAACTTCCACACATACCAGTCATCCAATTTTGGGCCGTGACTCACAGGTTAAAAAGCCATAATACACAGTAAGAGAATACCAAAGGCGGATACTGATTTTTTCCGAAATGCCCTCTAGCTCCCCGAAAGGCAGGCTGCACCGTGTTTCCATCACTGCTATAATTAAGAAACATTGAGGGCCACAGCCAGACACACGTTCCGAAATGTGGAAGTGAACACAGTCCCTCGAACCCATAACAGAATTTTTATACAGAATAATTTGTTAGTTTATCTTCATAGGTCTAGAGTTTCACTGAGGTATTCGCTTCATCTACGAGATCCGCTATTGGCACCGGCTGACTCAGGAGGATATTTCTGTCCTCTGACTGCTACTTTACTTCATTGATACCCCACCCACCTCCCTCTGGGGGACCCACAGTGTGGCTTACATCTGTCTCTCCTTGATTTTATCCTCACAACCACCCTCTGAGGGGGCTTAGACTGAGAGGGAACGTGACTGGCCCGAGGTCACCCAGTGAGCTGCCATAGCAGACCAGGGATCTGAACCTGTGTCTCCGAGACCCTAGTTGGACACTCTAACCATTTTACCATACAAACAAAACCCATCGAATTACATCTGTGATCCCCCGTGTACTTACTTGGGGATATGTTTCACTGAATTCAGTGGCTTCTCAGTAAACCAGCACAGGACTGGACATGTTTCTGTCATTCCTCAGAATGCTTAACATGGAAGTGATTATGAGGGGATTTTTACAAAGCCAGGAAGGTTCCCTTACTCCTGTTTTTCCACAGAACGTAAGACAGAACTGTTCAGGGAGACACATGCATACAGCGAATACATTTGTAATGAACATAGTTAACACCTGTGGAATTTAGGGTGTCTGTATGGTCAAAGCAATGGTATTCCTAGTAGTAATGTATGGCTGTGAGAGTTGGACTATAAGGAAGGCCGAGCGCTGAAGAATAGATTCTTTTGAATTATGGTGCTGGAGAAGACTCTTGAGAGTCCCTTGGACTGAAAGGAGATCAAATCAGTCAATCCTAAAGGGAATTAACTCTGACTGTGCCCTGGAAGGCCAGATGCTGAAGCTCAAATACTTTGGCCACCCAATGAGAAGGGAGCCCTCCCTGGAGAAGACCCTGGTGCTGGGAAAGATTGAAGGTCAAAGAAGAAGGGGACGGCAAAGGATGAGATGGTTAGACGGTGTTATCGATGCAATGAACATGAAGTTGAGCAAACTCTGGAGGACGGCAGAAGACAGGAGGGCCTGGTGTGATGTGGTCCACAGGGTCGCGAAGAGTCGGACATGACTGTGCGATTGAACAACAACAACAACTCATGGTATATATTGTGCTAAAAACAACAACCCTGTCCACTAATTTCATTACCCAGAGTTATTTCTGTAATACGTAATGTAATTTTTCACCCCACTGTTCTCTGGACTCATACTGCTACTTTTTTGACTGCATTAGCACATTCACTTATTTTTGTTGGTTCTGTCTAGCGGGCTATTCTGGACTGCATTGTTTTTAGGTGTAATCAGCTTTGAGTGGCAGCAACAAAAGGAGACAATCTAGTGATGGATATAAGTAACTAAATAAAGGGGTTCTGCTGGCTCTGGTCGGTCGCCACAAACACAATAGACTTAAGCTAGATGCAAAGTCCAAACCAAGCTGGGAAACAGAGCTGAAGATCAGAATGCTGGGAAATCAGTCAGAGTTTTCAGGAGCAAGGAGCTGGGATAAGGTCCAAGAATGCATGGTTGTATCCACACCAAAGCAGGTGAGCATGGTTGCTTATACTCCGATCCTCCCTTCCCTGGGAGGCAACCTGCAAAGACTCACAGCCCCTCATGTTGACGTTGCCACAGCTGCAGTCTGGCACTCTTCCTTCTCTCTTGCACCTCCAGACGCTGCATCTGGGACACTCAGGTGAGCTAGGTGGGGGAGTCTGGCCTCGAGGTGTCTCCAACTGGGAGTGCTGGGCCAGGCTCTGGACCGGGCTCTGCCTCTGCCTGGACCTCAGGCCCTTCTCCTTGCTGCCCCTCCTGCGCAGATGTTGGGGCCTCTCCGCCCTCAGGTGCTGGCAAAGGTTCCTCTTCTGGGCTGAACCCGGAGGAGGCTGGGTTGCTCCGTGCCTCTTCCTTGTCTGAGGAACAGTCAGCTTCGGCAGAGCCAGGACCCACGACAGGGGCACACAAGGCAATGACCGAGATCACCTTGGGTTTTCTTTCATTTTCTGCTTTATACCTCACGAGCCTTTTTGTGAATGGTGCACGGCTCACAAAGCCCAACACGTTTATTGTCCGGGCAGATGTTGTGCATTCACTCAAGTGCCCAAGGCTGTGTGTGTGCGCATACGTGTATCTGTACATTCGCTTACAGAGGACTGGATCCCGGCTGAATTCCCAGATGCCAGAGTGGAGCTTTCCTGCCCGTCCCGTCCCGTCCCGTCCCACTGATCTCCACAAAACGATGCTCCTGGGGGATGGTGCAAGGAAGGGCCCTCAAGTCGCAGCTGACTTATGGCGACCCCCTCGTGGGGTTCTCAAGGTAAGAGAGGTGGTCCGAGGGGGGTTAGCCACCGCCTGCCTCTGCGCAGGGACCCTGGACTTCCCCGGTGGTCTCCCATCCAAGTACTAACCGGGGCCAGCCCTGCTCAGCTTCTGAGAGACGAGTAGATCGGGCTAGCCTGGGTCACCCAGGTCAGGGCACAGCAGCGTTCCCTCTAAGCTGAGTTAGTGTGAGCTAGCTCACAGTTTTTTAGCCTCTGGCTCACACATTTTTGTCTTAGCTCAGGAAGGATGTGGCTCTGGAACAAACTAATTTATGCAGTAGCCAAACCACTTGCACACACAACCTCAATGCCAGCAGCTCACAAAGTAGAATTTTTGTTCACAAGATTTCACAGCTTAGAGGAAGCATTCCTAAGGAACGACTCGACTGGGGCTACAGCAGGGAGGGATAATCGCTGGACATCACCAGTTTACCCTGGATCCAACGTGTGCTTTCCTTATCTTCCATTACTGTTCGGAAATGACTCAGTCTTTCCAATAAAACTGCAGATTTTTAAAAAATGGCATGGTATTGAGGAGAAATCAACAATTGCACCGTGTGCCTACTGACAAAGGCTGAAACTACTTACAGACAGCAAGTCTATTAGTTGGCTGATTCCAGACGCAACCTAATTTCTCAGCCTCAGAGTCACTGGTGTCCACTTGATTTGCCACCAGCCAACATTTGCGTACAACCTCGACTAATTAAGTTAGCCTGAAGTCTGATGACAAAGCTTGAGCACTCCCAGGCCTCAATTAATAAAGGGCCGAACCTGAAGATTAATCATTATTGTTCTCAAGTTAACAGTGAAGCCTGCCAAATGACACAAAGGCCAGGAACAAAGACGCGACAATTAGGCAGATGAACGCCGCCGGGGCCATGCAATATGGTCCACCAATCTCAACTCGATCAGCCGAGAAATTGCAATGTTAAACTGTTACCCCCTCACCAAGATGAGATGAATTTTCTTAGCAGCGATGAGGAACAGTGCTTTGTTGGAAACCCAGAAGCAGCCTCAAACCTTCTTTCACCCTTGATGGAGTCGCCCAAGCGAGATGTTTTATTCAGTAGTTCCGTGAGTAATTCAAAGCATTACTGGGCTTGGTGCCCCTGAAAGCCCAGCTCCAGCGCCTTGGCGAGACGGCTCGTAACACATTGTTTTTATTTTGCTGTTATGCTGAGCTGCAAACATGGTTTTAGTTTCAGAATGGAAGTGCTCCTTATGGCCTACAGAACCTCAGTGTGATGTTAAAAAGAAATTGGAGCAGCTCTCTCAGACCTCTGCGTAGTGGATGCCTCGTTCTGCTAGTTTTACAAGTACACCTGATGAGGTTTAACACCATGGTAGAAAAACATTTACACAAACACGAAATAGCATCTTATATTTAGCAGGTAGCTTGTGCTGAGAAATCTCCTGGAGTATCTTGAAAGTTCAAAGGCAAAGTTCTGGAAGTATTTCCTGTGCAGTTGTTTAATAAATGGCCACTTGAGTTGTTATTGCATAAACCAAATAGTCAAGAGCATAATTTCTCTCTATATATACATGCATGCAGAATTCTGCCCATCCCACTTAAGAAAATTAAAATACATACACCCTCCAAATTTAATTAACAGGAGAAGAAAATGTTGCTTACGTCGCTGCAAAAATACCTATTCGGTTATTAACATAACAAAGTTTGAGTCCAGTGGGGCACCTTTGAGGCCGACAAAGTTTTATTCAAAGTGTGAGCTTTCGCGTGCAAAACAGACTTCTCCAGTGCTTCCCACACGAAAGGTCGCGCTTTGAGTAACGCTGTGTGGGCCTCGGATGCCGCCCCACTGGGCTCAGGCTTTGTTCTGCTGCTTCTGACCCACAGGGCGGCCCCGCCTGAATCTGATTATCGACATAATCGCTCTTCAAGAAAGGCTTCTTCTCCCAACACAGACTTAGAGGATGTGTCTCCACCCGATCTCCTGAAGCCTGGCATCGAGAACGGCCAGCGCACCAGACAATCAAACCTGCAGTTTCACAAAGACATCACAAGTCCATCACAAACACACTTCTGCGCTTCAATCTCATCTTATGCTCTACGCTGATATTCTAAGGCAAACTAAATTATTTTAATGAATTGGCCTGTGTGGACATTTTAGCTCTTCCAGTCTGGATATTCCACCAGAAAACATGATGACTGGACCCCGCAGAAACATGGCATGATGGAAATCAGACCCTGAAAACATCCTTTGCTGGCACCGTGCCCACGTGTCCATGTTAATATATATATAGATATACATATTGTTTGCTTCACCGAAGACGTGGTTCAATGCAGATGGCTACACAGCGAAAAAAAACCTTGTGGCCAAAGTCCAGCAGTACAGGCTAAGTAATGTATCCAGAATTCCCCCAGAGCTCAAAACTCTAGCGCAGCGCTACAAAAACCTTCTAGCAGAGAAAAAACAAAGAGCACAGAGAGACTCCTGGACCCGGATGGTCCAAGCCTCCAAGCCAAATAACTTGACCACCTTCCGGCACTTGATCAGGGCTGGGCTCCACACTCCCCCCCCCCAAGGATAAACTGCAGTATCCCTCCTTGGCTTTGGGAACCGCCCTTCCACTAAGATTCTCCTTAGCAAAAGGAATCTGTCTTATCCCTGCAGCAATCAAGGTCTTCCAAGGAAAGGGTGTCTCCCAGCACTTACATGGTTCCCACCTCTGTATTTATAAAGAAAGGCTCTTACTGGAGGAGGTACAATCCAAGTTCCTACGATGGATCCTTCGATGTTAAACATATGGAGCAGAGGCCCATCAGTGGCTATTAGCCACAAGGTATAGATAGGAGCTCTCGGTCTGGGGCAAGTGATGCTCTGTATTCTTGGTGCTGGTGGGGGGGGCAACAGTGGGTGGGTTTCTGGTGTCCCGGCCCCATTGGTGGACCTCCTAAGGGCACCTGGTAGTTTTGGCCACTGTGTGACACAGAGTGTTGGACTGGACGGGCCATTGGACTGATCCAACAGTGGCTTCTCTTATGTTCTTATAAGAGGGAACTGGATAAACATCTGGAGCAGAGGTCCATCAGGGGCTATTAACTACAAGGTATAGATGGGAAGTCTCAGTCTGGGGCAAGGGATGCTCTGTATTCTTGGTGCTTGGGGGAGGGGTCAACAGTGGGAGGGCGTCTAGTGTCCTGGCCCCACTGGTGGACTTCCTGAGGGCACCCGGTATTTCTGGCCACTGTGTGACAGAGTGTTGGACCTAATGGGCCATTGGCCTGACCCAACATTGGCTTCTCTAATGTTCTTATGTTCTTATGATGTATCCCAAACACCCTTCCTAGATGAGAGACCAGGCTGATCCCCTTGGAGACTCACATGCGGCTACTCACATCTAACTACCGGCTAAAACTCACCTTCCCCTGATCTTTGCCAACAGCCACCGTTCAACCTGGCAAAGAGAAACTGTGGAGATACTCCAGGAGCATGGCCTCTCCCCTCAACTCCTACCATGCCTTGGGTACCCCAAAGAGCAAAAGAAACAATTAAACAACGGCTCTGTGATCACACCCTACAATCAGTTAGGGCACAGATACAGAAATATCCAGTTATTCTGCAGCACACCAAAAGCTTCCAACCAGCAGATTATCTTAGATCTCTTGAGATCTCCAAATATCCCTTTTGAATGCTTTAACGTTCTACCCTCAGCCCTCCTGGAAGGCGGATGCCACCACGCCGTGTCCCACTCCCTTGACGGCTCTGCCTGTGCCACGCAGGGAAAGTGGAGTCTATCGACCCTGCTCTGCTGCACTGCCCATCCCGCCACAACATTCGATCTCAGGGCACAGCCCCATATGCTACCAGCTCCACCAGGAAGATCTGAACAACTTTACGTCTCCCTCCTCCTTGCAGATTCCTCCTAGGAGATAACAAATAAAGTAGCAGTTTTGCCTTTGGGCACGTGGGACAGGCCAGCCGCTGACCGAATCTTAATCATAACCTCCCTGTCTCCATCCCCTCACCATCAGCACTCTGTCCGGTATTTCATTTTATATTTGTTATTTTCATGGTTTATCCTTATCCTTATTATTACTGATCTTGCATCAAAATAGCCTTGGAACTGAACATATTGTTTGCTCAATACACGTGTGATTTCCATCCCCTTTGGCAGCGGGAAGGATAGGCATGCGGGAAATCTGGTTACTCAACTCGCAATGAGCATAAGCCTTGGGCACGGGTCCTAAAAACAGAAAGGATGCCACCATCAAGGCCAATAACTGAATGGAGCCAGTAAAAGTAAAGGTTTCCCTTGCTCGAAAGCCAGTCAAATCTGACTCTAGGGGGCAGTGTTCATCTCCATTTCCAAGTCAAAGAGCCAGCACTGTCCGAAGACATTTCTGTGGTCACATGGCCAGCATGACTAAACACCAAGGCACACAGGATGCTGTTGCCTTCCCACCAAAGCAGTACCTATTTATCTACCTGCAATTTCTTGCTTTCAAACTGCTAGGCTGGCAGGAGCTGGGGCCGGAGACAGGAGCTCACTCCCTCATGTGGCACTCTTGGGTCTCGAACTGCTGAACTACTGACCTTCTGGTCTGCAACTCAGCATCTTAACCTCTGAGCCACATTTTTAATCTATCAGCTCATTGTGTTCACTGCTGGTGTCAACCGGTGCTGAACGGCAGTCGACGCCCTAGCAGGGCAACCTGAAGCCCAGCCACACCTTTCTGAGCCCGCTGACTTCAATGGACTCGGAGGAATGCACACTTTACGGGCAGGACTGCAACATAATCCTCTTGCAAAGAGTGAAACATACTAACCACTGCAGTCTCCTCCAACCCTGTTTTTGATCTAATGTCACAAGGGAGGACATCCCCGCAAAAGTGGGCTGTTGTTTACTCCTGTTGACAGCATGCAATTAAATCACCTCACCTCACCTCAATCCTAACCCTATCGTGGCTCACTTGTAATTAATCTGGTAATATGAATGAATATGGTGCTGTGGTGGAGAAACCGGCCGTGCAATCCTAAGCACGCTCACCTAGGAGGAGGCCCCACTGAACAAAATGGCCGGGAGCCACTGACCAATGGGGCTCCAGTCAGCGTTCCTGGGCCAAGCCTGGCAACCAATGGGTGTGTTGGAGGCGGGGTCCTGGGGGGGGGGCCCTGGTGGCATCTCTGCATCACTTCTGGGGGCAGGCAAAGGCGGCTGCCAGCGGGGGGTGGGTGGAGGCCTTGTCTGCAGTAGAAAACTTTGCTGCGAACCCAGCGGGGAGGGCGGGATGCAAATTGAATAAATAAATAAATAAATAAATAAATAAATAAATAAACTCATGGTGTGGCTTTACACACACACACCCCGGCCGCCTCCTCAGTTAAAAGCCCACACAGTCAAGAACAAAGATTAAGGGTTTGCTGCTGAATGCCTGCCTGGCAAGGGAGGGCCTCACACTTCTTGTGAGAGCAGACGTGGGCCAGGGACCTTACGGATCTCTCTCAAGGCAAGGGTGTGTCCCCTAATAACGCCAAAGCTGCCGTTGAAAAAGAACAGGCCAATCATCACACAGCTCGAGGCGAGGTCTCAGCCCAGAGGCCACCCCAGGGAGGACAAGACAGGCAGGCAGGTTCCCAGTCGGGTCCTGGGAAGAAGAAGAAGAAGAAACACAAGTCCCGTGCAATGCTCTCCCCCAGCCTCTCCAGGAGCACAACACTTTCCCGGAGTTCTCTGAAGCTGCCTTAAGATTTATTTGCAGGGGAGAAGGATTTCTAGGATTTTTGGGGCCCCTCCCATCTCGATTCAAGATCTGTATTGGACACCACTGCACGCGGCTCCACCTTCCGGGTCTCGGGGGGGGGCTAAAATTGTCCTATACGACTGCTTGCAAGAGTCCCGTCCCCCCCCCCCGATAATACTAGCATGCATCTGACTGTGCAGAGACGGGCTTTCTACTGTACAGCCATTTGGCAGTAAATGATACTCTGAAAATTCGTTCAGCACGGAGGCATCCCAGCTGTGCCTGTTTGGTCCAAAAACCAGCTGCCAAGTTCCCTCCTGGCAGGCATCAGAGGGGGGTAGAGGCGGCCGGTCACAAGGGGACCCTCACCCACCATCCCTCTTCTCCGGTCTTTTGTCAGAGGCGCCTGGAGCCACAATTCTAATTTCCCTTCCATCTGTTGCTAATCCCTCTTTAAGTGATTAAAAATGTTTGCATGGAAGAATTAATGGAGGCGACAAATCCTTGATGAAAGGTATGAGCAATGTTTTAGCTGAAGGAAAACTGGGCGAGCCCTCGGTCTGCCTATAAAGTCAGGAAGACCACGCCCCTTAAGCGGTTCTTCGTGGCGGTACAGTTTGAGATTGGGTCATTTTTTTAAAAAAAGGTACAACTTTTAGCACTGAATTTTGTCAGATTGTTTTGCTCCCCTGGAGGCAGGTCTGTTGCTTCTCCATACAAAAATTGCTAATACAAATGTAACTTTCTTTTAAAATAATCACAGTCCAGCGAGCAAGATGAGGAAGCAGAGAAATGCAACAGGCACCCAGATGACCAAGATCCTCATGGAATGTCTCTGTGTGCGCGCGCATGTCTGTGTGTGTGTAGAGTGCCATCGAGCAGCTGCAGAGGTGGTTGGCCATCGCCTTCCTCTGCAGAGTCTTCCTTGGTGGTCTCCCATCCAAGTATCGACCCTACTTAGCTTCCGAGATCTGTAAAACTGGGCTAAGCTGTGCTATTCCACATCCCCTCCACTCGTGAAATGTCCCATTCCAATCTAGGTTGTCCATATCACATGTCAAACTGTTTATGTGTTGTTGTTGTTTTCCACCCAGTTCAATTATTAAGTCCCAGATTATGGGGCTTTGGGATGGTGGGTAACATCAGCTATATATGGAAGAAGAAGAAGAAGAAGAAGAAGAGGAGGAGGAGGAGGAGGAGGAGGAGGAGGAGGAGGAGGAGATGGGATTTATACCCTGCCCTACACCCGGAGTCTCAGAGTGGCTTACAATCTTCTTCCACTTCCCCTCCCCACAACAGAGACTCTGTGAGGTAGGTGGGGCTGAGAGAGCTCTTTCAAGAACTGCCCTTTCAAGGACAGCTCTTGTCAGAACTATGGCTTGCCCAAGGTCATCCAGCAACTGCAAGTGGAGGAGTGGGGAATCAAACCTGGTTCTCCCAGATTAGAGTCTGCACACTTAACCACTACATCAACACATTAAACTCACATACAACAGGAACCAAAAAGTGCACAGAAGTTCACAGTAGATGCAGAACGAACATTCGTCTCAATAAAACTGCAGAACGAGAACAGAGTGGAACCAATGACAGTTGGTCAACTTGACTTGATTAAGACGCATCGCAGCACCCAGCAGAATTCTTTCCAAGGGAAGAACACTCAGATTAACCTTACAAACTTCACAGTAGGTCCCAACAAAGTTTGAGTTTCTCTCTGGTAGCACTCTGTTCGACCTTCATAACTACAGAATCTATATTAATTTATGCTGGACTGCAGTGGTAATTTCCACTGATGGAAGGGACTGTCCACCAGTAAGGACAGGGACTTCCTCCTACCCAGGGATAGTAAGGGGGGGAGGAGAAATCACAAGTCTACGGTGGGAGGGTGAAATCAGTGAAAGTCCCTCCCCTTCCATTAATGAAAATCTACTGCTGGATCCAACCCATGGATCACCTCTTGTATTAGCAGGAGAAAGCTGAAGGTTTGCCTCTTGTTCTATCTGAAGTCATGCTCCCCAAAAAATTGTTATTTAGGCACACCAGGGAATACTTTACATGATGTACATTTTTAAAATAATCTGGTTATGAGTACATAAGAACCAGTTCAGACGCTTAAACAACAAAGCCCCAGGAATGGAACTCTGCGAAAATCTAACAGTGGGCCTTGGGACTCCCCACGTGAGCTCAGCCACTGCACCTTGGAGTTCTCACAACAGCAACCGGAACGGTCCAGAAATGCAGACACAGCACAAACCTGGCAGTATCCAAGCTGGTTCTTCGCCTCCCCTCCTTAACCACAGACCACTCCAGGCTGTACCCAAAAGCTAGGGCACTTGCCAAAGGGAGAGTGGCTTCTGTTCTCTGGACGTTTCAAGCGGATGATACGAGAGTTCCCACGGTCTCTCACCCAGTCCCCCTCGTCACTGCAGCCTCCGTCCCACACCTGTGCCGGTCCTACAGTCCCCAGCGTAACTTTTTGAGTGGCCCGAAGGGGCCGCCCCGCCCCTTGTCATCAGCCGAATAGCTGGTAGGGTTCAACCCCATCACTGTTTTGACTCTGATTCCGAAATCGTTTGCTCAGGTCTCCCAACATTTGCATAATTATCTCAGCCTTGGGTTGCTGCTTAACTGCAGGAAGGATACAAGTTTCACAGCAACACTAAAAGGAGGCATTTCCTTTTCCTCCTGTAGACTGGTCTTCGATGGCCCTTCATGACACACTGTATTCTGCATCCCTTCCCATGCGAGCACTCATTTGGTGTCGTGGTTAAGTGCGAAGACTCTCATCTGGGAGAACCGGGTTTGATTTCTCACTCTTCCACTTGCACCTGCTGGATGACCTTGGGCAAGCCATAGTTCTGGCACAGCTGTTCTTGAAAAAGAGCAGTTTCTGTCAGAGTTCTCTCAGCCCCACCGACCTTACAGGGTGTCTGTTGTGGGGAGGGGAAGGGAAGGGAGTTTGCAAGATTCCTTTGGGTAGTGAAGGGCAGGGTATAAATCCAATCTCCTCCTCCTCCTCCTCCTCCTCCTCCTCCTCCTCCTCCTCCTCCTCCTCCTCCTCCTCCTCCTCCTCCTCCTCCTCCTCCTCCTTCTTTTCCAGCTTGGTCTCCTTGTGGATGCTACTCTATATAATTCGATCTCTGTCTTCCCCTTGGTCCTCTTTCTTTTGATTTTCTTCCAGTGAGACCTCAGACTGGCCTCCTCTTTCTTAGGACACGCCCTCCCCGTACGTGACGACCAGCACTCGGCGACTGACCCCGTTCCTCTCCAACGCAGAGAATATGAGCACAATCCGCGCTTTTCTTTTAAATGACACTGGCAGGGCTAATCATCCCTTGGCCCAATTAGTGTTTCCATGGCAATGCATACTGAGTTTTTTTGCAAGCAGACCAAATGTAGACAACCTGCTGGACAATTTTAAGGCACATTTAAAGTGGCGGGGCATGCCAGTAAAATGGAGGGGAACCCGAGGAAAGCTGCAAGGCCTTTCAAATGGCGTGTAAGTTATAACTCCACAATTATGAAGCGCCAGTCATTTCCACGCAATGAGAAATAACTTATCACTGAGTTGTGGCTAGGTGTCTTGAAATTATGGAAGATGGCATCCCTTCAGATTTAAAACTGCTTACCAAACCAAAATTCTTGGGCCCCGCCACCTCAGCCAGCGTGACGAGCCCTGGGTTATCTGGGCAGGGGGTGGTGCCTGCTGTCGTTTGGTGCTGCTGAGGTACTTCCGGAGTCCAGATGCCCGGATGATCCCCTGCCCGCTTTGGAGTAAGGACCAGGGGGTGGAACTTGTCCATGCCAGGGGGCCTTTTGGAGATGCTCAAAGCAGTTCACCCTCCTGAGCTTAGGGGTTGGGAGCAGCATAAAGGGGTTCCCTCAGACCTTGGGTTCTGCCTCAGGGCCATTATCAGGCCCTCCAAACCTAAACCAAAGTGAGACTCTGGGGTCCCGATGAACATCAAGACTTGGCTGACTACCAGATTTGGGAACCCTCCTCAGATCTCCTGGAAGGATCCTGACACCGTGACATTGTTCACCCAGAAGCGGGTTGGGGGAAGCTTCAGGCTCGCATGGCCCTTCCTTGTACCCTCATCCGCGGTTCAATAAAGACTTCAGATTCAAAAACAAACAACACTTTGTGAGGTCTGTTGCCACAAACTGTGGTTCTTCTTTCTCTCCCCCACAAAACAAGCCATTTAATCCTGGTCTGGAGGGAAGAGAAGAAATCACAGAAGTGGAAACGAAAGTTCGTGGGGGGGGGCTGCAGCACCAAAAAAAGCCAAGAGTTTCCACAAATAATATGTTTTTGTTTTGTGCCAGAGATTTAGAATCTGGGTAAGTATGTTGCACAACCAGTGAGAAAACAGCTTCCTAAAGTTGGTGAATCTTTATGTTAACTTTCAGTTTAGTTTATTGCAAACGGAAGGTCAAAAGGGAGAGCTTTTTGACGTGTTTCACTTCTGTCAATCTGCCCCCACTTTCTCCTCGGATGAATAAGGCACCTGAGGCAACACCAGGCCTTAATCGCCCCGAGTGCACATTGGGCGCTGTTGCTGCACCATGAATAATGCATCACTGCCTTGAGCGACTCACTTGCCAGGCTGGAAACTCAGCGAGGCAAGTCTGCTTCATGACGGCTTATTTTCCACCTTGCCCATAAATATGCACAACTCAAATTCGGACCAAAGTCAGAAAGGCAGTTTCCCTGTGTAGCTCACACGGCACTGGTCCATTGGGCCCAGAAAGAAGCAACTCGGAGAAAAGGGGGAGGCGGGACCCAAAGGAAGAATCAACCAGGGTCATGCCTGACAGTGTCCAAGTGTGATTTCTCCATCTGCACCACTATCCTCCATGAGATATCAGCCGAGAATGAAGTCTAACTTCATCATTAATACCGTGTAGATTCACAGTAACAAAGTTTGCGTTATGAACCAAAAAAGCACCTTTAGAAACCACCTGCCCACTAGCACAAAGGAAGAAGAAGAGGAGAAGAAGAAGAAGAGATGGGATTTATGCCCCCCGCCCTTCACTACCCAAAAGAGTCTCAGAGCGGCTGACAGACTCCTTTCCCTCCCCCTCCCCACAACAGACACCCCTGTGAGGTGGGTGGGGCTGAGAGAACTCTTTCCAGCACTGTCCTTTCAAGGACAGCTCTGATGGAACCATGGTGTGCCCAAGGTCATCCAGCAGGTGCAAGTGGAGGAGTGGGGAATCAAGCCCGGTTCTCCCAGATAAGAGTCCGCCTGCACTTAACCTCTATCATCCTCCAAAGCTTTATTCCAAAGCAGCACAGCTTCCCCCTTGAACCAGGGGGTCCTCGGAAGCAGAGGTCACCCACACCACAGTTGCCTCTTCTCCCTTGCACAATCCCTGCACTGCACTCGAGCTTGAAGTGTGTATCCCACAGGAAGGGAACGCAGGCGTACACGTACAAAAGGAGTTGGCCAAGTGGCTCTTCAGAGGCCGTGTCTGCTGAACCAACAACAGACCAACGAGCCAAAGGCTGCTTTGGGCTCGCTGCCCCTTTCCTTGCTGTCTCCTCCTTCCAACGCCTGGCTTTAATCAACGGGTCGCCCCTCGCAGCAGGCGGCCGGGCTCCTTCGGTGTCTGCAGGGAGCTCCGCCCAGGGCCTTCAGCGGGAGAAAGGAGGAGAAGGAGGAGACTTGTCAGCTCGAGCAGCACATGAAACTGCCTCCTGCCGAGCCTCGTCCCTCAAGGCCAGCCTCGTCTACTACTATGATTGGGGGAGGCTCCCCAGGGCCACAAGGCTACCGTCTTTTGCATCGTCTACCACCGGGTCCTTTCCCCTGGAGAGGCTGGGGTTGAACCCGGCCCCTTCTGCCTGCAGAGCCCCGGCCCTGTCTTCTGAGCAGCCGGGGCTCCCCCCCCCCGAAGCCGTGGCCTGCTGCCTGGGGGTCCTGCCTACTGGCCCTGCCTAGTTCAGACACAAGTCACTTGGCAGTCCATTCACAGCATGCCAAATATCCTAAGCCTCGGCTTCCCGGATTAGGCTGGACTAGACCATGTTTCATACGTCAGAGTGTGGCCCAGCCAAAAAGTAACCTGTATACGTTTTTCTCTATACGTCACAGTCATTGGTTGGCATCTGCAAAACTGGTCTCTGAGAGCTTTCAGCTGAGGAGCGCCACTCCGGCACGCATGGCTCTCCTCTGCTCGTTTCGCACTCGTCCCAGTCCGGCCGGCAGCACCGACTCCAACGCTGCTCCGTTTGGGGCGAGTGTCGTTCAACTGGCTATACGCCATTTCAAGCCAGTGGCTCAGTTGGTGAAGTAATAGATGTCACCGCGATGCCCGTCATCAAGACAAATGTATCGCAGGAGACTTGTGGAAAAGAAAGCTCTATCGGCTTCCTGGTCCTCTGTGGGGAAGGCGGAGGGCTTTGAGAGACAAGCGTTTGAAATACAGCCATATAAAAAGAAGCAGGCGGGGGGGGGGACACACAGCTCAAGCTGAGATAAAAAGTTACGGATCGAGCCCTGAGAGCCACACACTGAAAAAGAACATGACAGAGAGAACCAGGAGGAGAGGAGAGGAGAGGTCAGATCAGATCGCCCTGGTATAGGAGAGGCTGCATTTCAATGCTGAAGCTTTAAGCCCCATGCGATAGGTACTGTTCTGCCAGCCCCCTTCCCTCCCCCGGAGCAAACACTTGTTGGAGGCAAAGCGATAACGGGCTTCGTGCAGAGGCAGAATATGAAGCACCATCATCTTGTGAACTCTTGTGGGTCTGAGAGGTAATCCCAGGGAGGGAGGGAGGGAGGGAGGGAGGGAGGGAGGGAGGGAGGAGAGGAAGGAAGGAAGGAAGGAAGGAAGGAAGGAAGGAAGGAAGGAAGGAAGGAAGGAAGGAAGGAAGGAAGGAAGGAAGGAAGGAGAGGAAGGAAGGAAGGAAGGCAGGCAGGCACAGGTGGTGTTCAATGTTTTTGTAAATGACCTGGAGGAAGACATGGAGGGGATGCTTATCAGATTTGCAGATGACACAAAGCTGGGTGGGACTGCTAACTCTGAAGAAGACAGAGTCAGGATTCAGAAGGATCTAGATAGGCTGGAACAGTGGGCTGAGAAAAATAAAATGAAATTCAATAGAGATAAGTGCAAAGTTCTACCCCTGGGCACAAAAAATCAAAGGCACAGATATAGAGTGGGAGGGACAAGGCTTGACAACAGCACATGTGACAGGGATCTGGCTGTTGTGGTTGATCAGAAGCTCAACATGAGCCTGCAGTGCGATGTGGCTGCGAAGAAAGCTAATGCAATCTTAGGGTGCCTTAACAGAAGAAGCACTTTGTCCCAATCACGGGAGGTGGTCGTTCTGCTCTATTCTGCTCTGGTCAGGCCTCACCTGGAGTCCTGTGTCCAGTTTTGGGCACCACACTTTAGGAAGGATGTTGACAAGCTCGAGCGTGTCCAGAGGAGGGCAACCAGGATGGTGAGAGGGTTGGAATCCAAGTCGTATGAGGAAAGACTGAAAGAGTTGGGTATGTTTAGCCTGGGAAAGAGAAGGCTTAGAGGGGACATGATTGCAGTCCTCAAGTATTTGAAGGGCTGTCATGGAGAAGATGGAGTAGATCTATTCTCTCTTGCTCCAAATTGCAAGGAATTCACTGCCACAGGAGGTGGTGTCAGCTATAAGCATGGACAGTTTCAAGAGGGAATTAGATAAACATATGGAGCAGAAGTCCATCAGTGGCTATTAGCCACAGGGTATAGATGGGAACTCTCGGTCTGGGGCAAGGGATGCTCTGTATTCTTGGTGCTTGGGGGGGGTCAACAGTGGGAGGGCTTCTAGTGTCCTGGCCCCACTGCTGGACCTCCTGATAGCACGTGGTATTTTTGGCCGCTGTGTGACAGAGTGTTGGACTAGATGGGCCATTGGCCTGATTCAGCATTGGCTTCTCTTATGTTCTTATGTTCTTATGACTAGATCTAATGGGTGGAAATGACAAGGGAGTCGTTACCGGCTAACTATCAGAGAGAAACTTCCTAACTGTAAGAGTGGTTGAGCAGTGGAATGGACTGCCTCAGGAGGTGGTGGATGCTCCTTCTCTGGACATTTTCAAGCAGAGGCTGGATGACCACCTTTTGGATATGTTGTAGGTATGTAGAGCTATCTTTTGGCTACGCTCCTGCAGAGTGCAGGGGTTGGACTAGATGACCTGCAAGGTCCCTTCCAACTCTAACATTCTATGATTCTAAGGAAGGAAGGAACGAACGAATGAACTACTGATGGGGGTTAGAACAGAGATGTGCAAAACTGGCATCCGGTTGAACCAAAGAGAAACCGAAGAGAAACCTAACAGCGCTACAAGGGAAATAAGCAATTGGTGGGGGGGAGCTTTCAGGCAGAAAAATGGCGTGGTGTGCTGGAGGAGGGAAAAGATCAACTGGAGAAGTTGATTGGAAATCGATATGGGAAGGTAATGAGGGAGACTGTTTCAGAGGGAATGGATTGCACTACTAGAGAAATGGCCAGCGTAACCCAGAGAGAACGCCAGCCATCAGAAATCTGAAAATGAGGATAAACCCTTGCGGCTGAGCCCACTGAATCTTGGGGATCGATTCGATATCAATGAACACGGAGGATTCATTTGGGATGCAGTCTTATCATCATCGGTCACAACAGCACCCCATTCAACAAAGTCGGGCACCTGAACAACTCCTCACCTGAACAACACCACGCAGATTCTCCGAGGTCCATTATATTTACAGGGCACCAATTAATCTGCCATTCCCCCCCCCCGCCCCAACTCGTGGCACGCCAAGTCCCAGAGGTGCTTCAGTTGTTTACTGCGGCTGCTGCAACAGGAAACACTCGGATATCAGCACGAGGCCAGGAGCCCCTTAAAGACAAGCAGTGCCTGTGGCCGGGAGGGAGCGTTCGGGAGCGACCCGGCAGTCACGGCTTCAGACACCATGACTCACAAAAGCTCGTTTTTGTTGTTCATCTTTAAAGTGCTCCTGGACTCTTGCTCTTTTCTGTGGCTACAGACCTGGACGGGCGGCCATCTTGATCTACGATGGCACTGTGCTTGTTGGCGTCTAGTGTTGGAGTCAGGTGGCTCAGCATGCCTGGATTACCGCGCTCCAGATATGTATATGTGAATGAATGGGAAGCCTCTCCTGGTCTAACCTGGGAGCTTCTCTCTGACTTCATCTTCCTGTGCCCTTTGTGCGCATGCTCTCTCTCTCTCTCTCCCTCCCTCCCTCCCTCCCTCCCTCCCTCCCTCTCTCTCTTCATGCACCCGCGAGGAGGTGCAGGGTGTATCTACATTTCCCTTCCCCTGCAGAGGCCACGCCATCTGCCCTGCACACACATAAAATTAGCTGGCACTTGTTATAGGGACTGGTATTCTTTAAATTAGCTTTCTCCCTCTCCTTTCAACTGCAACATGGATGTGAATTGAATCTACCTCAATAAATGTAAGTTCTACCTTCTCTGCAATGCACTTCTGTGGAGTTCATTTACTGCACGCAATCTCACTCGTCTACGACTACCAATACTTTGCTATGTTAACTAATACTTATCCCCAGTACTTAGGGTATCTCACCTATTTCCACTGCCTGCGCAGGAACAATTTGCAGTCAACACTGCACTGCAAAAGGACATCAACAGGATCCCAAGATCCTGAGTGTGCCTTCATGGAAACTCTCCATTTCCCAGATTACCCCCATCTCCTTTTTGATCCACTGGCCAAAAAAAACGCTGAGTCACAGAAAGCAAAATACGGAGCTTCTGCTGACTCACGTCACCTGCAGCAAGTGAGAAGCATGGCAGGGCCTTCAGCCTACGTGGAAGATTCAGTGGCAGATGGCAAACCTCGGAGGACAAGCGCAGAAGACCAGGGAAATGCAGAACAGCCCCTGCTGTTCGTAAGATCCAATCATGACGTCGTGGGTGACCAACTGTGAAGAGTGAGAGCCACAAAAAGGTTCCTCGGCAACTGTGGACTGTGGGAAGACACTCTGGGCACTCTAAGGCGTCTGGTTCATTCGTCATGGGGGGACAATCTGTTCACGCAGTGAAAAACCCTTAACTGCATAAAAACGGACAAAGGGGGGGGGCGCGGAATGACTTCCTTCTAGTGAGTGGGAACCCCCAGCAGGCTCAAGCAGGCATGTGCACCTCCTCGCCGACAGCCTTATTGCCTGTTTCAAACTCCTGCACGCGAGCGCGTGGCCAGTCCCCACGAAGCAACCAGTCCCTCGTCTGATTATCTCAAGCCTGGCTCCAGGCAGAGGAGGTGAAGCAGAAGGGAGCGTCCGACACGAGTGGCTCAAGCACACGGCATTGTGGTAAACAACAACAGCGACCACCTCTCTGCTTCTTCTCAACGAGAATCAGCAGAAGAGTCTGTGAACACGTATTGACCTCCAGACAACAAACCCCATCAAGGGACTCCTTCTGCTCTCTCGTGGCATTGGCCTGGCCCAGGGGGGATCCCTCCCTCCCCAACCTTTCTGAGCCTGCAGGCACCCCTGGGATTCTGAGGCAGGGTGGGGGGCAGGGTGCAATCACAAAATGGCTGCCGTGGGAGGCGGGGCCGGCCACCAAACAGCCTCCCTCCCATCCTGCAGAGGAGGGGGAGATCCCGGTGGGGTGGTGGCAGCTGCCGTCAGGGCAACGTTCTTTTTTAAAAAAATCTGTAGAGCCAATCAACTCTCCAGTGGCCAATCAGAAGCGTTGCTGGGCAAAAGCCCCACCTTCTTTCAAAAAACACTTCGTGGGCACCAGGAAAGGTGTCGGCGGGCACCATGTTTTGGATCCCGGGTCCAATGTTCCCTCTGAGCTGTTGATCCAAGCTTGTGGAATTGTGTTACGTTAAAGGGGGAGGCGGTACTGGCAATAAGGCATGTATCCCCCCCCTCCTTAAACAGTCCCATCCACTTGGAGACGGCACCCTCGTAAACAAGGGCTGCAAGCAATCTGCCCAGGTCCTCGGTAGATAAAAAGGGCCTCCATCTGTCTCTGCTTTACAGCACACGATGAAAGGCCTTTAAATTTAGTTTTACAGCAGGGACTGCAGCCGCTACCACCAGTGCACGCTTCCCCAGGGGAGCCCCAGCTCTGCACCATCCTGCTGTGCTCCGCGTTTTCCATCAGTCTACTCCAGTTACCATGTCAGATTACACAGGGAAGCCACTGAAATTCATAAACACAAACACAATTTCAACAGGAAAGAAGAGAGTTTAGAAATAAATAGGGCCTGGGTTCCTGTCCTGAAAAACACAAAAGGCTCTACATCTGACAATAGCACTACAGATAAGATTAGAATTTCCACAGCCAATCCATATGCAAAAGAACCTCCTCAGGAAAGCTCCTCCATTAGTACATTCGCAGCCTGGGGAACGCCTACAAGATAATGACTCTACCCCGCCTTCCTGAATAGAGATAAATTACCTGCCTACCATGTTTCTTCTCACCTTGACACGGAGAGTCCTCCATCTTTCTGTGTTATACCTCTGAAGATGCCAGTCACAGCTGCTGGCGAAACGTCAGGTCCTACAATGCCAAGACCACGGCCACACGACCCGGAAAAACTACAGCAACTAAAGTCTACTTCAAGGCAGGGTTACCATCGGACTGTGTGCCCCTTCTTCCATTACTCATGGCCACTTCTCCTCTGAAGTCAGACTGTGCTGCCTCGGAGGCTTCCAGCGGTTGAGCGGCTTCTTTCCTACTGGGGAAAGTTGCCTGAGCGCACAGAGAGTTGGCCCTGTCTCGGCAGCCACCCACTGGGAAGAAGACACCCGCTGTGCGGCCCACCAAGGCTCACAGCATAGAAACGCTAGTAATGAGTAGAGCCCTGATTTGGAAAACCCCAGGCTAGCCCGATCTCGTGAGATCTGGGCAACAAAGCCGGGTCAACACTGGTGAGGACTTGGACGAGAGACCACCAAGGAAGTCCCGGGTTGCAGTGCAGAGGCAGGCAATGGATAAAACCACCTCTGAACGTCTCTGGCCTCAAGAACCCCATGAGGGGGGTCTCCATAACTCAGCTGAGACCTGACTGCACTTCCCAGCACCCGTGAGAAGAGCACCGGGCAATGTCCTGGAAGCAGAAACGAGAAGTATTTGGTCCACACGCACCCAGCGGTGGCACAGCTTCATGCCCCTGACCGCCAGACAGGTAAGGGGGGGGCACCCTCCCTGCCAAAGTTTAGAGGCTGCTGTAGGAGGACATCATCTCAGAGAGGTTTTTCTCAGCTGGCTTCACGGCTAGGCAGGACTGGGGCCATTTGGCTGCTAGGCTGATATTTTTCTTGCCATGCATTTGGTTGTTGATTTATGCATGTCCATCAGTTATCAAGTAAATAATTATTTTTCTTCTTCCAAAGTAACAAGAATTCATTGTTGTCGTTGTTGTTTTTAAAAATTCTTCTTTAATTTTATTACATGCCTGGAGCATTTATGCATAAAGGCAGCATCGTAAAAACAAATTCAAAAACTGAAGAGCAGAAACCCTGCCTTGGCAGGGAGGTGCGGGGTAGAAATTTAACCAATAACTAACTAACTGATGGTCAGTTGCTTCTGTTCCGGCACTGAACCTGTTACCCACACAAAGGCTTGATTCCTATTCAGAAGACAACCAGGGCATAGAAAGCTTCAAGAGGGGGCTGGATCAACATCTGGGGCAGAGGTCCATCAGTGGCTATTAGCCACAAGGGATAGATGGGAACTCTCGGTCTGGGGCAAGGGATGCTCTGTCTTCTTGGTGCTTGGGGGGAGCAACAGTGGGAGGGCTTCTGGTGTCCTGGCCCCACTGCTGGACCTCCTGATGGCACCTAGTGTTTTTGGCCACTGTGTGACACAGAAGAGTGTTGGACTGGGCGGACCACACTGACTTGATCCAACATTGGCTTCTCTTATGTTCTTATGTCAGAGCTCAAGACCTGGTGGTATTGTGGAGCAACAACAGAATGAACTTGGTGAAACCACTCCTCCCTAAAGTATTCTTCTGTGTAGGGGAGTCGTGTGCCTTTTTCTGGAGAAGCAGAGTGCAAATAGGCTGGGGGGGCTGCATGATTACTGCCAATCTGCATACCCCATGCACATTGTGACATTTCTTTGGACAGATGTGTGAGGTGACAATGCAGACCTTTCCCTACTCTCTGCAGGCAGGACAGGGTAATGGTGGATGTGCTGGAGAAGTCTTGAAACCAGTCACATTGCACAGGACACCTACTCTGTTGCTATCACACATGGCTGCATTTAGTTGAAAGTCCTGTGGTGTAGGATCCTTCCATACCTTTGACAGAACTTCAGATGCACCCCGGGGCTTGCAGGCCGTGTCTCCACGGACACATACGTCACCTTCTAGTGTTTCCTTTCTGGACTGGGCCCTCCAGCCATGATTGTGGCGTAGCTCCCTGACGAAAAGAAGAGCCACGACAGGTGGATGCAATTGTCCGAGCCAAACTCGGCAGAAGGTAAATTCAAAAGGCCACCCAGGGTGGTAGACGGGCACTTCTCTCCAAAGCTGCTAAAAGACGCACAGCCAGTTTCTGGCAACTTAAAACTGGACTTTATACAAGGAAAAGGAACGACCATCCTCAAGCGAGAGCAGCCCCACAAATCCTTCTTCAGAGGTGGGCTCATAAAAACTTCTCCGATGCCGCTCTTCTCCAACATCCCTCAGCAGCCTGTTCGGAAGAGGTGCAGCCAGCACAGACACACACAGGAACATCCCGACACTGCTGTGTTGTATCGCCTGCACCTCTCCCCAATTGTCCTTTTGCTAGATCCCAGCCCACTGCAGCTAAAGGATGACACTGTGGTGCCAAAAACCGCAGCACAGGGTGACTTTGTCCCTCAGCTTGGGTTGTCATGGCTCTTGGCACAAGACAATGGGCTGGGCAGGCTACACAGAAAGTCGGCCTCAGCCTTCCAATCAGCCAGCGTGTACATCCGGCTGTGGAGTTGCACATTAACTTGCAGCATCCATCGGGGTGCTTGCCCAAACCGCATGTACACCATCAGAGCTGAAAGGACCCTTTTGGAGGTTGGAGTACGCTCAGCAGATGGCATTCTCAAGGCATTTTGTGGCACATGTATCAGTTTTTAATTTTCCCTCTGTTGCAGAAGCAGTGCATGAAACCCAAGCCTCTGTGGTATTTATGGTCAGAGCCGGCCATGCCTCAGACGACACAGGCAGAATCCAAATCAAGAGCTGAGGGCACAGGAAGAAATCTACGTGAAGCTTCTACGGACTTGGTAGAAGGTGGCCAAGCCCAAACTTAGACACATGCATCCTTGCAGACACTCTCACGGCTCCTTGGTCAGGGCCAAACCAACGACGCAAGACTTTGGGGGCAGCTACAGCAAGTGTCATTGCAAAGAGCGGAGCGAGTCCTTTTTGGCTTAGAACAGTGGCGGGGTTGTGTGGAGAGCCAGTTTCGCATAGTGGTTAAGTGTGCGGACTCTAATCTGGGAGAACCGGGTTTGATTCCCCCCTCTTTCTCCACTTGCACCTGGCTGGTATGACCTTGGGCAAGCCGTAGTTGACAAGAGCTGTCCTTGAAAAAGAGCCGTTTCTGTCAAGAGCTCTCTCAGCCCCACCTACCTCACAGGGGGTGTCTGTTGTGAGGAGGGGAAGGGAAAGGAGTTTGTAAGCCACTCTGAGACTCCCTTGAGCAGTGAAGGGCGGGGTATAAATCCAATCTCCTCCTCCTCTTCTTCTTCTTCTTCTTCTCTCCCCATGTGTTCCCCCCACCCAGAGCCTGAAGGGCCCCAGCAGGGACTCATTTACATAACTTTGGGGGCAGCATCTGGGTCATTCCAGGGTGGGGGGGAAGCAGGAGCCCCTCCCCCCACGTTGCCCTTCCAAGCCAGAGATCTTTAAAAGGGCATTTCTGGCAGCTGCTGTGAGGTGGGCTTATTGGAACCGAGGCCCAATTTGCCACAGAGGAGGCACAAGCCCCCAAGCCTGGGCCCTCCATGAGGCCGCTCTGCTCCCGGCTGCCCGCCCGCCTGCTGCTCTCTCTCCCCCCTGCGCATCTGTGCATGCGTATCTGCGGGCACCTCCCAAAGGTCCGGGGTGTGTGGGTGAGGAGAGAGGCCAGTTTGGTGTTGTGGTTAAGTGCACTGACTCTAATCTGGGAGAGACGGGTTTGATTCCCCCATGCCTCCACTCACACCTGGCTGGATGACCTTGGGCAAGCCATGGTCCTGTCAAAGCTGTCCTTGAAAAAGAGTAGTTTCCGTCAAGAGCTCTCTCAGCCCCACCTGCCTCACAGGGGTGTCTGTTGTGGGGAGGGGAGGGGGAAGGAGTTTGTGAGCCGCTCTGGGACTCCTTTGGGTAGTGAAGGACAAGGGGTATAAATCCAATCTCCTCTTCTTCTTCAGATGAAGCGGCAGCAGCAGTACAGAAAACAAACTGGCCGAGGGCCAGACAACTTCCACTTCGACCCTCAAACACAATTATTATTATTGTTGTTGTTGTTATTATTATTATTATTTTGCAGCCTTGAGCCAGAGGCGAGGGGGAGGGGGGAGGGGGGACGCTCTGCACAGCGGGGGAACCGCCCCCCCCTCCCCTCTGGTTTGCCAAAGGAATTGCCGCCTGTGGTCTCTGGACACAGGAATAAAAAGTGTTGCCAGTACAAAGGGGCGAAGCAAGTAGAGGCTTCAGCCGGAGCCTTCCAGGATGTCGCCAGGACACAAGGCCAGGGGGCGAGTGCGGCCGCCCTGCACCCGGCTCCACCGTCTCAAGGCAATCCAGCACCACCGCACGAACGAGATCTTTCACATTCCTTGTTCTATACATCGCTAATGGATCCACAGATTGCATTTAATACATTTTTGCTGTACGGAATCACTGGGTTAAGGACATTTATGCTTGGTCATTAGAGGAAACCTAGATCTTCTAAACTTGACACTCGAGCTGTGCTTTGCAAACCAGTCCTGAGCTCACTTAGGTGCAACTGGGTTCGAGTGGGCATCTCTTCAGTCAAGTGTGCCCAGCGCCAGAGCCTTGACCTACGCTTGCTCCTTCCCATTTTTAGCAGACGTTTTGCTCCTCTCAAAATGCAGCTGCGCGACCCTGTTGAAATGCTGACGGCGTTCCTGCACGGTTAGTGTTTCGGTATTCTAAACACAGCATGCCTGGAGATCAGTGGGTTACCAGCACTTGGAAGCAGTTCTCTTCCTTTATGAACCACTCCGCTAACACATCCTCACCAGCCAGCCCCAGGGACCACATCGCCACACCAGCGGCGGTGCTGACCAGCACACAGACCCAGCCACTGAAACCCCAGGGCTTTGTTCAGAGGAATCAACTCTGTATCAGCTGTAATAGTCTGACGGGGAAATCTGGCACAGAAGAACAAGGAGCCCTGCAAATGCTCCAACCAGCCCCACAACTCTGGCTACAAATTAAGAGTCAGGGGGGCAGCCGTGTGGCTCCACAACAGCAGGAAAAGTCTGAGTCGGTAGCATCTCTAAGGTCCTAAAGCTGCCCAACTGGACTCAGACCTCTTCGGCTACAAGTGACTCTTCAAGCCTCCGCTGCGTCAGCCCTTCTGCTTGGAATTCTGGGAACGGAAGCTTAATGAGCTTGCTCATAATGACACACCAGGTCCCTACAACTCTTGAGGAACTATACAGAGGTGGATCCAATAATGCCACTACCTGTTTACCAGAACACAGAATCCTAGAATGTTAAGAGTTGGAAGGGACCTTGCAGGTCATCTAGTCCAACCCCCTGCACGCTGCAGGAACACAGCCGAAAGAGAGCCCTACAACATACCCAAAAGATGGTTGTCCAGCCTCCACTTGAAAACATCCAGGGAAGGAGCATCCATCACATCCCAAGGCAGTCTGTGCCATGGCTCAACCACTCTGACAGTTAGGAAGTTTCTCCTGATATCTAGCCGGTATCAACTCCCTTGTAACTTCCACCCATTAGATCTAGTCTTGCAATCTGGAGCAAGGGAGAATAGATCTGCTCCTTCTTCTACATGACAGCCCTTCAGATATTTGAAGACTGCAATCATGTCCCCTCTAAGCCTTCTCTTTCCCTGGCTAGACATACCCAACTCTTTCAGCCTTTCCTCATCAGACTTGGATTTAATTTACTTTAATTCACTTTAATTCTCCAGCATAAACCAATTATCTCTACAGTCTCATCCCCTACACATTCATTCACTTGCTGTGTGGCATATCTGGAATCCTGCTCAACCAAAGGGGTGAAATAAGAGGGCAGACAAGACAACTGTGGGGGAAACTGATGGAGAAGTCTTTCTTCCACCAGAAATTTAAATAACGGTGTCTGGTATCTAAGTCTCACAGTGACAGCCCTTAGCTGAGCCTTACTGGAAGTCAAGCCAGAGGCCTGTATTAATTCAAAACTGGGGTAGAGGCTTATCTCCCATTCCTCATATGGACTAATTCTGAGTTCTACAGGAACACAACGAGTCCCTAGATTCAGGAGGGCGGCCATGTTGGTCTAATGCAGCAGAACAACGTTTGGGTCCAGTTGGGCACCTCGAAGACCGACAAAGCTTGATTCTGAGCACACACGGAAGCTTAGGTGCAGAATTAGACTTTGTCAGTCTTAAAGGTGCCCCTGGACTCAAACATTGTTCTACAATTAGTCCTTTGAGGGTTTGAGGGACACAAACAACTTTTTTAGATTTCTGGTATCAATCTTAGTTACTGGTAAAATCTTAGTGGCTGATTTTTATAATTGCTCTCTATTGTAGTGTAGTTATGATATGAGATGTGAGATGATGTGAAACACACACGTCTTTGTGTGTGTGTCTGTGTGTGTGTGATATGTTTGCTGTATTGTAACGTGAAATTATAAAGTATTAATAAAAAGGACAACGGCAGGCGCTAGAAGCCAAAAACAGGCTTTAACTTCTATATTTTAAAATACGATTCAGTGTGTCCACTGACATGCTTTTCACGGAGCCTCAAATTGCCTTTCATCTTTAACGAGCGTGCAAAACTCAATTACGAAGATGAGTCTGTGGACAGGAAATTCTGACAGCAGCTTATAACTGGCCGCCAGGCACTTTGGCACATCTACGCAACAGGCAACAGCAGAAGATTCTCTACCCCTGAGTGATCACTGCTGATAGGAACAGCCTTACGAATGTAAAATATTTACCTCTTCTTCTCCCTTCCTGATCTCCAAGCGATCATTTTCATACCTCTTTTCCCAACCCGAACTATAAGCAGACTTGGAAAATGCACCCCCCACAGAGTTCCTACATGCAGATTGTTAGAGATGGCGCAGGGCAGCGGTTATGCAAGAGCATTCTGGGGCAGGAAGTCTCTGGTTTGTCACTTCTGCCCTGAGCCCATGGAGGGGCACTTCCTCTCAGCCTCTGGCAGACACCTCGAATAGAGGACTGCTAACATTGGCCTACTTTTGCCAGGTTCAGATGAGGGAAACCAATGGGAAGATCCTGCTGATCTTGGCTTGGGAATCATAAGAACATAAGAGAGAAGCCCATGTTGAATCAGGCCAATGGCCCCTCCAGTCCAACACTCTGTGTCACACAGTGGCCAAAAACACCAGGTGCCATCAGGAGGTCCAGCAGTGGGGCCAGGACACTAGAAGCCCTCCCACTGTTGACCCCCCCCAAGCACCAAGAAGACAGAGCATCACTTGCCCCAGACTGAGAGTTCCTACCTATATCTTGTGGCTAATAGCCATTGATGGACCTCCGTCCAATCAGAAAAACAGAGTCCAACACAGCCGTTCTTCCTGAACTCAGAACACCTAGCCCCTCTCTCTCCCACCCAACTGGACCCACAGTGCTGATGGCGGTGGTCCTGGTTTTTGGCCAGCTGGCCCAGCCAGTAGGAAGAAGAAGAAGAAGAAGAAGAAGAAGAAGAAGAAGAAGAAGAAGAAGAAGAAGAAGAAGAAGAAGAAGAAGAAGAAGAAGAAGAAGAAGAAGAAGAAGAAGAAGAAGAAGAAGAAGAAGAAGAGGGAGGAGGAGGAGGAGGAGGAGGAGGAGGAGGAGGAGGAGGAGGAGGAGGAGGAGGAGGAGGAGGAGATTGGATTTATAACCCACCCTTCAGTTGGAGTCTCAGAGCGGCTTACAAACTCCTTTCCCTTCCCCTCCCCACAACAGAAACCCTGTGAGGTAGGCAGGGCTGAGAGAGCTCTGACAGAAACTGCTCTTTTTCAAGGACAGCTCTGACAGAGCTTGTGACTGACCCAAGGTCACATCAGCAGGTGCAAGTGGAGGAGTGGGGAATCAAACCCGGTTCTCCCAGATTAGAGTCCGCGCACTTGAGCATTACCCCAAACTGGCTCTCCAGGAAGGCTCTTTCCACCCTCTTCCCTTTTTTTTCTTCGCCCTGGGGGAACCCTGGGAACCGTGGTTCTCAAAAACCAAAACCCCAACCTGCTAGTGGCAGGCATTCTATAGACTACTCCTCCCCAGATGCATTGCGGCACGGAGCCCGAAATACTCCAGGCAGCAGGAGAAAGGAAAACGAAGGCGGCAAAGATTCTCTCTTCCCTCCCGTACATCAGCTTGGCTGGGTGGCCTGCTTCTTCTCCGGCCAGCCACAACTGCTACCCCGACAACTGTAACAAAGTACAAGTACAATCGAGCCAGAGAAAATTTTGAAGATGTGACGCTCACCTTCGTATTTGATACTAAATGTCATATTTCTGAGTACAAGAATATGAGCTCTCAAGGAAAGACAGCAATACAGTAATGATGATAATTACTGGGGGAAATTTTGCAACCGAATGCCGGTAGTCCTCTTTCTTCAGACTACTCTTTGGATCAGAAATATCTACAGGAGATCCGATACGCAGCCAGAGAGGGGTTTGCAATTCCCCCGTCCCCCGTCAGCAGTGCAGGCCACCAACAGCCACACAGGGGCACACGTCTGTGACTGTGAGATTTGGGAGCCTCAAGGGAAACACACCCGAGTGTTGCAGATCAGAAACAGAAGCAAGAAACCTCTTCAACATTAGAAAGTGATGTGCAAATATATACAGTTAAACAAAGGGCTGGTTTCCCATTTTTATTTCTCTGTTGCAGAAATGCACACGTGCACTCCCCTGTCCCACAGAAATACCTTCAGAATTATTTCCTTTTAATTTTACGATAGATGATGATAGATAGATAGATAGATAGATAGATAGATAGATAGATAGATAGATAGATAGATAGATAGATAGATAGACAGACAGACAGACAGACAGACATACCCCCCTTCCTGCTCTCACAAGGGCCACAAGGCAGCTAACAAAATAAAACATATATAATAAAATCACATCTTAAAAACCAGCCAAACACATATACACACCATTAAAGCAATTAAAAACAGAGCTGAAATACATACAAGGACATAAAAATGATTAAAACACTGATCAGGAAGGGAGGATCATTGTGGGAACACCTAACAAAATGAAAGTCTTCACCTGCAGGTGGAAAATGGCCGAAAAGGAGACAGCGAACCCCTTTGAGGAGAGAGTTCCAGAGTTTTGGTGCCACCACCGAGAAGGCTCTCTCCCAGGGTGCCCCCTCCTGAACCTCAGACGGCGGGGGTGCCCAAAGCAAGGCCTGGGAAGAAAACCGTAATGGCTGGGTGGGTTCATAAGGGAACAGGCAGCCCTTCAGGTACACTGATCCAAAACCATCTAAGGTTTTAAAGGTCAAGACCATCCCCTTGAATTATACCTAGAAACAAACTGAGCCAGGGTAGCTGGCCAGGAGTGGAGAGTTACGGTCCCCGCTCCAGACAGCACTCCAGTGGCAGGGCTCTGCATGAACTGAAGTGTCCAAATACTCTTCAAGGGCAGCCCCATGTAGAGTGCATTACAGTAGTCTATCCTAGATGTAAGCAGGACACACACCCCAGCTGCCCGATCTTTCCTTCTTAGGAAAGGCTGCAGTAGGATCCGGTCCAAGAGACACTCTCCCCCCCCCGCCCGACTATGGATCTATTCCTTCAAGGGGACTGCAACCCTACCTAGAATCAGTTATGCCTTAAATCCCAAGTTGTGGTTTTAGCTTTTAAAAAATTTCAACAAACAAAAGGAAGGGGGCTTTGTTAGATTGTTTCCCCAAAGATCATAATTCTTGGAGTTGTGGAAATATGCACTCATGGGACTTGTTCTTTTCTTTTCTTTTTAAAATTCCCCTTGGCAACCGGTCTCTCCCGATGCTAGGGGAAACGATGAGCAGCGTTCTCTTTAATCTTTGGTTCTGGTCCTTGAAGCTGTCTGAGATGAGGCGGGAGGCTGTCAGAGCGAAGCTCCAGGATTAAAAGGGGAGGAAAAGCAGCTCGTCCCAACCCGATAATGTTCACGAAACAAGACTCTGTCTAAATGCTAAGTATGTCAGCTGCTTAGGACCACGCAACATCAAGGAAGACCAGGCACGCCAGCCGCCTTTCACCACAGAAGCGCTTTCCATCCTGAGATGCCCGTCCAGTGGAGCGCAGCTGCTATCTAAAGCATCTGCCTCTCTGACAACACTTCAGCAACAAGAGGAAACCAGAGTTAATGTTTATCTCTCTAGCCCCCGGCGGCCTCCTCATCACACGGAGTTCCAGATGCTCCGGGATGCTGCGTTTGTCAGGCGCTCAAGAAAGCAAAATCCCCCCCCCCCGTCTTTTTCCTGCTTGCAAACTGGAACAGGTGACAGCTCGGCTTTGTTTCCCTGAATGGAGCCTTAAGCCTCAATCTCTTCAGTCGAAGCGTCCCCTTCCATTATCGCCAGGACGACAATACCTCCTCTGTTATCAAAGAAGAGCAGGCTTTTAATCACTGCTGCATCCCCCCCCCCGAATCAAAATGCAGCAAAACCAACGTGTTCACTCTTCTGCTGGCTGCTTTAAAACCCAGCATTTTAATGATGCCTCGGAGATTAATGTTTTGGGGGACATTCGATGGAACGAGAAATGAGAGTTTTTAATGTCCCTGTTCAAACACAGCACGTTTCTGCTGCATCGAACCCACCCCACCCACCCCGGTACGGAAGCTTCATCACACAAACAGCGGTACTCGGCAGGAAGGTTTTCCGAGGCTGTTCACTATCAGAACTGCTCTTGTTAAGCACACACTAGCGTGGCTCGAGCGGTCAGAGGGTCAGTCTAGAATCTGGCAGGCCTGGGTTTGCCTCCTCACTCTGCCAGGGAAGCCCAGGCACACGGTCTTGGCCTGACCCACCTTGCAGGGTGGTTGTGAGGCTAAAATGGAGGACAAAGGCCAGGTGCAAAGGAAGCAAATAAAGACACTTTGCTGAGGGCTGAGACGTTCCGGGGGCTTAAGTCCTTCTCCAGTTGGGTTGCCAGCCCCCCATTCCTGGCAGGGGTTCCCCTGCTTTTGCAGGCCTCTTTCCACCACCGGCCAACTGGCCAGAGGGGAGCCCCACCCACAAATTCCCAGAATGTGACATAATGGTGTCCCCCAGAAGTGATGTAATCACGTCACTGATGTTGGGGGTGAGACTCTAGTTTTTGGGCAAAACTCTATGGCAAAATTGGGCTTAAACCATAAAAGTGTTGCCCAAAAAGGAGAGTGTCCCTCTGACATGATGGCGCCACTTCCAGGCGATGTCATCACAGTGCACATGCTTTGTGCATGCGCCAGAGGATCCCAGAACTGACCCCGGGGGCCCTTGCCGGCAGCCAGGCCGGACCTGGTAAATCTGTTCTCCAGGCTCACTCCTTTTGGAGGAGTGAGTGCTCAGCATCTGTGATGTTCATTTGTGTCTCTGCGTGTGTGTGTGTGTATAGTGAGAGACAGAGCACAGGCACAGGCAGAGAAGGACTCTTACCGGGAAGCACATCTTCTCCCCCTACCCAAGATGCTTTCAGCTGGAGACATCGGAGACTGAATAGTTGCACAGGTACTGCACAGGTTGAAGTGGGTGCTCGTTGCGCCCTTTTCCATGTATCACTCTTATGTATTCCACTTTTCCACTCACATGCACTCCAGTCCTACCAAACTACTGATGTCAAACTATGAATTTTGCACACTTTGGCCGTTAACGTGGCCCTGGCCTGTAGATGCACTGGAATGGGAGTCCACAGGCAATTTCTGCAAGGAGACTTGGAAGGAGGGCTCCGATTAGGCAGCCCCTAGCAGAAGCCATTTGGGGGCACAAGGGAAGCTGACCCCCTCGGCCACGTAGCAGCAGGCTTCTGACTGAATGGCCTGGATCTGAAAGAGCCAGTTATGGCACCCCCAGTTCCTGACTGGAATGCAGGTGTTACTTAATGGGACCTGTACAGGTTTTGGCCTCTCTACCACAGTCCAGGGATAAGAGGCACAACTCCTGAACTCTGCCAGCAGGTACAGGATTTTACTTTTCCCTCATCCCAGTCCAGGAATGAAAGATACCAAAATCCCCTATGCTTCAGGAACACTGAAACAAGCCCAAGAGTATGTCTGCTCATATTCCTGGCTTACTAGTAGTCACTGCCACCAAGATCTCTTACATCAAGGCCCTCACCTAGGCTCAGGAGCAGAGATCTAAACTCCCGCCTGGTCTAGAGGACGTAGCAACTCATCACCTCTGTGCCAGAGCTGCAAATGACTATTCAATCTAGTGGTAGCCACATCAGCTGAGTCGGCTCAGGCGACAAGATTTAGGCTTAGAAGTCAAGTTGCAACATAGAAAACACATCCAGATAATATTGGTTATATATATTATAGAATCATAGAATGTTAGAGTTGGAAGGGACCTTGCAGTCCACCTAGTCCAACCCCCTGCACTCTGCAGGAACACAGCCGAAACCCCTACATATCTACAACATACCCAAAAGATGGTTGTCCAGTCTCCTCTTGAAAACGTCCAGCGAAGGAGCATCCACCACCTCCCGAGGCAGTCTGTTCCACTGCTCAACCACTCTTACAGTCAGGAAATTTCTCCTGATATCTAGCCGATAACGACTCCCTTGTAATTTCCACCCATTAGATCTAGTCTTGCAATCTGGAGCAAGAGAGAATAGATCCACTCCATCTTCTACATGACAGCCCTTCAAATACTTGAAGACTGCAAACCTTCTCTTTCCCAGGCTAAACATACCCAACTCCCTCAGCCTTTCCTCATAAGACTTGGACTCCAACCCTCTCACCATCCTGGTCACCCTCCTCTGGACCCACTCGAGTTTGTCAACATCCTTCCGAAAATGTGGTGCCCAAAACTGGACACAGTACTCCAGGTGGGGCCTGACCATAGCAGAATACAGTGGTACTACCACCTCCCGTGATCTGGACACAATGCTTCTGCCAGTTTGAGAGCCAGTTTGGTGTAGTGGTTAAGTGCGCGGACTCTTATCTGGGAGAACCGGGTTTGATTCCCCACTCCTCCACTTGCACCTGCTGATGTGACCTTGGGTCAGTCACAAGCTCTGGCACAGCTGTTCTCTCAAGGACAGTTTGTGTTAGAGTTCTCTCAGCCCCACCTACCTCACAGGGTGTCTGTTGTGGGGAGGGGAAGGGAAAGGAGTTTGTAAGCTGCTCTGAGACGCCTTTGGGCAGTGAAGGGCGGGGTATAAATCCAAACTCTTCTTCCTCTTCTTCTTCTTCTAATGCATCCTAAGATTGCATTAGCTTTCTTCACAGCCGCATCACACTGCAGGCTCATGTTTAGCTTGTGATCAACCATAACACCTAGATCCCTTTCACATGTGCTGCTGTCAAGCCAAGTCCCTCCCATTCTATATCTGTGCCTTTGATTTTTTGTACCTAAGTGTAGGACTTTGCACTTATCTCTATTGAAATTCATTTTATTTGTCTCAGCCCACTGTTCCAGCCTATCAAGATCCTTCTGAATCCTGACTCTGTCTTTTTCAGAATTAGCAATCCCACCCAGCTTCGTGTCATCTGCAAATTTGATAAGCATCCCCTCTATGTCTTCATCCAGGTCATTTATAAAAACATTGAATAACACCGGGCCTAGGACCGAGCCCTGTGGTACTCCACTCAAGACTTCCCTCCACGTAGACACAGAGCCATTTACGAGCACTCGTTGGGTACGATTTTTCAACCAACCATGAATCCACCCAATGGTTGCGCCATCCAGCCCACACTTAACCAGCTTATCCTCAAGGATATCATGAGAAACTTTGTCAAATGCTTTACTGAAATCTAGATACACTATATCCATGGCATTGCCAGAGTCAACCATTTTAGTAACTCTGTCATTTTAGTAACTCTATCTTTTATTCAGTGCAAAAGCAGGCATCTATCAAGAGGCTAGCAAGAAGGTGAATAAAACAAATCACGCCTATAGCATAGACAGCTCTAACTCTACAGAGAGGTATTCACAGTTACCAGTCATTCAGAGATACCAGGGAATCTTGAGGATGAACCACATGATTGCTGTGGGCAGTTAAGTCCAGCTTCGCTGCCCACTAGTAAAATTCCATGTTGCAGGTATACAATCCAAAGGGGAACTCTCTCTCAGAAAGGAGCTCTCTTTCCAAGAAAACTCTCCTCCTCTTCCCATAGGGTGATCACAATTCCCTCCCTTTTCTGTCATAATTGAATATGGCCATTTATCCAATCACGAGGGGGTGAAGGGGTGTGCCCAAATCTTTGGTTCGATGTGACAGAAGCCATGTCAGAGGAGCCAATGTCCAGGGCATGAGCACCTCACCCTAGGAGAAAAGGCGTGTGTTCCAGACACAACGGGATGGATCCTATGGATGGAATCCACCCCATTTTAGCACAGCAACAAGAACTTTGAATTCCTGCGGCAGGATTCCCAGAACCCCACAACTACTCTTAGCTCAGCCCAGATTCCGACCATTCAAACTCAATCTAGGGAGGGACAACTCCTGTTTTACATCTGTCAGTTTTAGAAACTGTGACAACCTGCGACTGCCCAGTCTGGGGATGGCCCATCCATGGCTCAAGAGCCACATGTGGCTCTTTGAGAGTTCAACAGCAACTCTTGAGCAAACATGGGTGCCCAGATGTTTTGTGGCTCCTGGCACTCTCCCCCCCCACAGACACACACATACCTGCCGTTGGGTGATCCCGGCTTCTCTCACCCTCTTGGGCTGCAGGGGTCACAGAGAGAGAGAGAGAGAGAGAGAGACAGAGAGAGAGAGACAGAGAGAGAGAGAGAGACAGAGAGAGACAGAGAGCAACGGATGCCAGATGTGCCGGGGAGAGAGAACCGTCGACTGAAGCAGCGTGAGGAGGACAGCAGCAGCCCCAGGAGAGGCCGAGGCCGGGCATTGGAGACCCACAGCCCCCCCAGGCACGCAGCAGCAGGGTCAGGGAGAGGAGCCGCCCAGAGGCACGAATCACTAAACATCCACGGCATAGGACTTGCTAAATGAACGAGGGTTTTGGATCGTCTTTCATATCTTGCCCTTTGCAGTTAACGATTAGCTTGATTAATTGATGACTTGGCTGTATTTAAATTGATTAAACTGAATCTTTATATTGTATTAATTAATCAATCATTTGATCATGTTAATGCAGTGGGTGGGGTTAGAGGGAAGATAACGGATTGATTATGAATTTTTCCCCCGACCTAAATTTTCCCCCACTGATTAACTGATTAGTGATTCTTTAATCAAATTGGATTGTTATATTGGAATTGATCAGGGTGATGGTCATTGTTTAAAGTGTCAACCCAACTGATTTAGCTGTAATAGGGTGGGTAGATTAGATAGCAAATTAAATAGCTGGAGAAGGTGAACGGGGTACTTAGTTTAGACAAAGGGTCAGTGAGGAGCCAGGCAGGTTTTATCATTTGGATGGTTCTCGCCTCTGCTGAGTGCTGGAGAGTGGGGGAGGGGGTTGGCAGCACTGACGAGGGGGGGCATGCAAGGGCCGGGGGGGATGCCAGGAATTATGGGGCAGGGGAGATACAGCTGTGGGCACAGGCGCTATTCATTTAACCTTATTTATTCATTTATTATTTTCAATTTATATCCCATCTTGCCAAAGAACTGGAATGGTAGTCAGAGATGTGGGAATGCTCGGACTCCTTCCCACCTACATCCCACCCCAAGAGATGCTGGTTGTGGGACTAGGAAAACCTACCCTTCTCTGACACTGGTGTTATTCAATGCCAGGTCTATCAATAATAAGACCAATGTGTTCCGTGGTTATTTCACAGTCGTGGGTAAACCTGGCCTGTGTGACCGAGATGGTTGGACAGTGCCATTGATGCAATGAACATGAAATTGAGCAAACTCTGGAGGATGGCGGAAGACAGGAGGGCCTGGTGTGACGTGGTCCATGGGGCTGCAAAGAGTCAGACTCGACTCTGCGACTGAACGACAACAACAAAACTTCTAAAAGCACAGCCTTTTTCATGTTCCAAATATGGTTTAGGCAATGAACCCGGAGGAATGCAAAGTGTCACCAAAAGTTATGAGGCGCAAAAATTTCAACTGTGAACGAAACCGCCAAGTTTCTGCTTTAGCTATTTTCACTTTGAGGGTTTACTGCTCACTGCATGGAATGCAAACAGCAACGTGGCTCTGTCTATACCTGAAACTGTTTTTTTAAAAAATTAAAGCTTCATAATAATTTTTAATCCTCTTTATGCCAGACTATTTCATGTCACTGAGAATCACTCAAATAGCTTCATTAACAATTTTAGCTTTCTGTTCACACCCTGACAGCAGCAGCTGCTGCAAAAGATATTCCCAGACAGCCGTCCACTAAAGTGCTGAATGCTGAATTATGAATGTTGTTTACTTCGATAATCCCCCCCCCCAAATTTCCTCCTGACTTCAATGGGAACTTCAAGTAATAACTGCCTGTGAGATGGATAATGCTCGGGACTTTTAAAAGACGAAAATTCATTTGCAAGTTCCCACTGATATATGGATACATCTGAATACTTAAACATTTGCTTTAATATTCCAAAGATCTTTAAGACTTTGATGATTTCCTAACATCTGAGCTAGTTTTCATTTTCGACTGGAAGAAACCTTCCTAAAGATCTTCTTGAGGAAGAAAAAAGTCATTATCCTGGAAGTCATGACTCCATAGGAGTTTTTTTTAATGTAATGAATGTGTGCATAGAAGTTGTCATCTGTTGCATTTTTATTGCCATGTGTTACAAACAAATGTATGGAGCGAAAGATTACAATGCAGGTTTTAAATCAACATGGTTCCTATATACGGCACTGGTGAATGCAGAAGGTTCCAAAATGGTATTTATGAAGAGAGCAGCCGTCCGTTCCGTACAAGTGTCGCTTTGGCAAGCCCTGCTCCAGAGAGTATATCATCCCCTCCACTCGGTCCTCATCAAGCGAAATCCACACAACATCCATCGGCATAAATGGAGGAAATGCTTAACACACCAATGGCAGCTCTGAAGCAGAGCGAAGGCTGCCTAGCCACATGCCTGACAGGAAACGGCCAGTCCTCACCCTTCTCCTTCCCCTACAGTCACTACGCCAGTCGACTGTTATTTCTCTGTCACCAGGGGACTATAATAATGAACAATGTCACACTGACTTTGTGTAAAGAGAGAGAGAGAGAGAGGAAGAGAGAGAGACTTATTTACCTAGTCCGCAGAGTCTCGGTGCTGCATGACAAAGTTCAAGCACCAATAATTATTGACAGGCATGTTTCCCGATCTAAGACTCAATCGAGGCATTGTGCTGTGTGGCACGCGTCGTCTGTGACTCATGCTTGGAGCTTCTGCCTGAGTGGACGCTGAGCACCACTTCAGGGCGGCTTCTCTTCTGTGTCCTCCTGACTTCCCAAGGTTTGGTGTCACAAGCAAAGTCCCTTCTCTCTGGCGCAGCAGCATTTGGAGGCAAAGAGGTCGCCATGACCCGAGTGATTCAGAAGTCCCATTGGAAATACAAATGGTGGTGTGGAAGGGCCTCAGTCTGGTTTGTTTGCAGTCTGTTCTGAAAACCATGATATGTCAAATCTGACACCACACCAAGCGACATGACTTTTGAGCTGAGCCACTGGCAACTAACTGTGCATCAGTTTCGGAGGGGACACATCAAAATATGAGCAACAATTCTGGCCATTTTACCCAGCAGTAATTCTGTCAAATTATTCAGGCCATTGGTACCCCCTGCCTTTCTCCCAACACAGTCAGAGCTCGAGGGTCCAAAAACATTAACATTAGATTAATTAAAGAAGAAGAAGAAAAGAAGAGATTGGATTTATACCTCGCCCTTCACTACCCAAAGGAGTCCCAGAGCGGCTTACAAACTCCTTTCCCTTCCCCTCCCCACAACAGACACCCTGTGAGGTAGGTGGGGCTGAGAGAGCTCTGACAGCAACTGCTCTTTTTTCAAGGACAGCTCTTGTCAGAACTATGGTTTGTCCAAGGTCATCCAGCCAGGTGGAAGTGGACGAGTGGGGAATCAAACCCGGTTTTCCCAGATTAGAGTCTGTGCACTTAACCATGACACCAAACTGGCTAAAGCACAGTTAAACATCTGCAATTAAAAATTATTATAAACAGGGGTCGTTTTGCCCCGGAGCGTCCCGGAGCAGCACTCCGTCAGAAAGGACCCCAGGCCCCGCCCACAGAGACACACAGGTAGGGGGAATTTAAATGCTTGGGTTCCATGCCTGATCTTCTCCAGGTGCCCCACAGCCACGGGGCACCTGGAGAAGACTGGGCAGGGAAGCCAGGCATGACTGCCTCCGTACCCTCTGTGACTGCAGGGCACCTGGAGAAGATTGTGCAGGGAAGCCAGGAATGACTGCCTTCCCCCCTGAGCCTCTCTTATTTGCATAACTTACTGCATAACTTTGTCAGGGGTGTGACTTATGCAAATAGGTTATGCAAATGAGCTCCTGCTCCTATTTTTATAGGAAATGACCCCTGGTTATAAACAATTACAAGAGAGAGTTACACAATCAAGTGAGCTACAGCTGGTTATTGTTCTCTTCTAGGGTTGCTCCCGGGGAGGCTTTGGGGATCATGGCGAGGGGAGAAGGACATCACTGAGGCATCGGTGTCCCTTCCAGTGAAACCCAGAAGCAGGTTAGCTGACACCCGAGGATTCCGCCAGTCTCTCCTACAGCATCGGTGGCATCAGTTCTACAGCTGCCAACTCCAGGTACGGGAATTCCTGGAAATCTGGGTGTGAAGCCTGTGGAGGGCAAGATTTGGGGAATGTAGGCACCTCACTGGGGTATGATGCCACAGTGTTCACTTTCCAAAGTAGCCATTTATTTATTTTTTGCAGGGCAGCAGGTTGTCTGGAGACCAACTGTGATTCCAGGAGATCTTCAGGACGCACCTGGAAGTTGGCAAGCCCAGTCCTTATCTGGAGGTGACATTGATGAATCAGCCATTTCCCCTCCCCCATTTTCTCCTGCCACTCATTTGAGCAGCAGCAGGAAATGGGGGGGGGGCGCTTCGCCTTGATAACCTGCTCAACAATTCCTGGTGCCCATTGGCCTTCCAGATTTTCTGCTTTTGATTCAGATGTGGGATAAATAGACTCAGTCAGACAGCGCAATTCAACTCAGCCATCATCATGGCAAATGGAAACCTTGTCTCCTAGAACAAGGTTCCTCGTCTAGGTCTAATTAGTGGTAGGTGGTGACCAATGCTCCCTCTAACCTGCGGAGTCTTGTGAGCAAAAATTCTATTTTGTGAGTTCCTGGCCACCGCATTAGTCCATTCCGCGGAAGAGCAGCTTGTGGGCTTTTTCCTTGCTGGAGAAAATGGACCCACTACTAAAGAGCGTTTTGTTTTTCAGACTGACTCCTGAGACTCAAACCTGGATATTGAAAGAATTCTGTCATCCAAACAGGTATGAATGTATAACAACTATTTCTTAAAGAGGTTATTTGACGTATTAAAGTTTTGACAAAAGCCAACCAAAGGGGAAATCAAGGCCTGTGGGAAAGGATGAATAAACATTCCCCCACCCCCACCCCAAACTTTGCATTTGAAGAGAGTGACATTCAAGGGCCTCTGACTGACTCCCCCTGCCAATGAGCATGCTTCAAACTGAGGTTTTACATACCTTTAATTTAAGTAACGACTGGGCAAGAGTTTGCAATTTTGTACCGTTTATGCCTTTCTCCAGACAAACTGCTGTAGTTTAATCTCAGAGATGGGTCCAAAGGGGACACAGCCGAAGGAGAAGGTTGCAGCTGGTCACAGTTTGGACGGGAGACCTTTGGGGGCACCTCACGCAAGCCACCTTGCGTCAGAAGGCGCAAGAAGAGCAGGGCAGGAAGCACTTTTATGCAATATTATGGACATCCTGGCACTTGCAATGCATCACTGTCGCTCCCCTGTTCCAAAGGACGTGACCGTAGTTCTAAGATCAAATCTGTTTCTCAGAAGTCTACCAGGCCTCACTATCCGAAAATGCTTTGAGGAGGAAGGTTTAAAGCCAGGTACTGAAAGGGAGTGCTCCCCATCTATTTCCGGCACACACAGAGGGAGGCTTCCAGCCCCTCTTCCATTAAGGCATTCATCACTCAACGTGATCACTTTGCCACTCATGTTTGTTTAGCAATACCTCCACGACCACTTCCTCGGCTGCAGAGTGATTGTATTTTGAATGGGGGATCTCAGCAAGTTATGCAATAGTCCATTTTCAAGATTCCATTTTCGAGATTGCTATTCTACATGCAACTCATGCCACGTGCATCTCTCCCTCCTGTTTTCGGCGCCCCTTCTTCTCTGCCCACTGGGTCTGTCACTGTTCGTGTGGGTAATTCTACTCCAACGGCCTGCTTAGAGCCAACCCCACTCACTTCAAATGGGGCTTACCGCCTAGGAAGTACACAGGATTGCAGCCAACGTGGATCATGACACTGTTGTGCTGTCCTAGAATTAACTAGCTTGGCACCGAGCAATTTCCTCCGTTCAATCAAGTGTGACGGACGATCACACTGGAGCACACCCCCCCCGAAAAGCACTGAGAAAACCAATCTGTAATTTCTCTGAGAGCCTTTCCAGATGTAATTTCTTATTGAAAGCACTTTGGAAAAAGGTATCAGTCGTAAATTTCAAGCAGGCTGTCGTGTCAGCACCGCAGCACTTTCCCCGGTTCAGCCGTAACATTTCAGCGAGGGAGAAATGTAAGTTTTGGACTAATTAATAAAAGCCATGACTAAGTGCCCCATCCCTCATTATGGCTTTCGCCTGTGCGCCCGTGTCATTTCTGCAGAGCCCTACTGTCACTGGCTGTGACCCTCTAAATGATTTTCGCTATTTCAAGAAACACTCAGGTAAGCCTTGAAACGAAATTGGTTCTTTTCCAGGCACAGGTGCTGAGAGCAAAAATAAGGCCTGGCGCTGTTTTAATCTTACTGATCTCTTCCATCTGCCTGCTGGAAGGACGCTCACCTTACCTCTCCTCCTGGATAACCCTCCTTACGACGCCTCTGCCTCTCCACAGGGTGGCTGCTGTCCGTTCTGGCACACTCGGCTCCATTTCTGACAACTGAATGGTCAAGAATTGCTATGTTCTTGTTGAAATCTGCGAGTTCATAGAGGGAGAATCTTCCAACAAGCCAACCAAATGATGACTGTTGCAAGTTGCATCTTTCTGCCCATGTACTAGAGCTTGGGGGTTGCATAGCTTCTCTGCAGTCTTAAAATTTTGCTTTTTGGAGGGGTTTTGCCCCATTCATTCTGTTCTCCCTAGAAGGAAAAGTAGGTGCTTCCTTAGGGGTTTCAGAGGGCATCCAGGTCCGGGTCCAGTCTAGAGCAGCTAGACTCAGGGGAGGAGGAGATTCCATGAGTCAAAGTTCCTTTTGCCAGATAACGCCTTGGCTGCAGAAACCTTCTGCCCTTGTGGGTCTCGAGGGGACACCATTCCCCAGGTGGGGGCGGGGTATCCTCCCCTTTCATGGGCTCCCCCCACCCCTGATGCCACACGCAACGCACTGACGTCACCCAGAAGTGACATCGGTGACATCGGGGAGGGCAATGCTCTGCTTTTTGGGCAAAACTCTATGGTTTGAGTCCATTTTTACCATAGAGTTTTTTCCCAAAAAGAAGAGCGTCACCCCCAACATCGCCAATGTCCTGATTTCTCTTCTGGGTGACATCAGCAACCAGTGTTGCAACCAGTTTTCCCTCTAAGCTGAGTTAGTGTGAGCCAGCTCCCAGTTTTTCACCCTCCGGCTCACACATTTCTGTCTCGGCTCAGGAAGGAGGGCTCCAGAACAAACTCATTTACGCAGTAGCCAAATGGCTCGCTCACAACTTTAATGCCAGCAGCTCACAAGGCAGAATTTTTTGCTCACAAGACTCCCCATCTTAGAGTCCTCGCCCACCCCCGGAACATCCCCCAAATCTCCCCGCTGGGGTGAGGCAGAGGCCTGGCAAGCCCCTCGGCCTCTCGGGTCCTGCTGGACTCAGCTCTCGCCACTCTACTGCTTCTGAGGGAACCCTCAAGGGAAGGCCGGGAGACTGGAAGGGGTGCCTGCCGCCAGCAGAGCCAATCCTGACCGAGTCCCTTCTGCTCTGTTTCAGAGCGGCTTTATGACCCCAGGCAGCACCTGGTGGCCCCTCTGCTCACTCTGACAAGCAGGCTGGCAGTTCCTCTCCTCCCGATGCTTGAAAACCAAATAATTCATCTGTGCTCAGGAGCCCCCCCCCCAGCTAAAAGGAGGAAAGGCGCTCGGTTGCCAGGGAACACACCGAGGGACAGTCACAGTCCTGACATTCTCTGAGGAGAACGTTCAACAGAAATGGATTTGACTTTTCTTGCTTCGTTTCAGAGCTCCCATTAGCTGGTCCGTCACTAACACATGTTCACACGACCATAACCAATCTGGAGCAAAACAACTTCATGTTTGTTTGTTTTTTCCTTAACACACATTCATGGACTAAAGGAAGCAAGCGCCTCCTTCCATGTTTCCGGACAGAACCTCCGCTTAGCCTCAGAGAACCTCGTCAGCGTCACACATCCGGGTACCTCTGAGTCGGGCTTTGAGGGCTGGCTGTGCTGTCGACATATTTCCGCACACACACACACACACACCCCGCTCTTGTGGTTCAAAGAGAGACACTCCAAATGCCATTATTAAAATACAGAGTACATCAAAACGGGAAATTATGGAGGCCTTTCCACACACTGCACAAGGATTGTTATTTCAGAACAGCAGGAACAGATTGGGGTGGATTCAGGCACAGCCTAAATGGACTCAGCCGCCCACCTTTGAGGAGGAGGAGGAGGAGGAGGAGGAGGAGGAGGAGGAGGAGGAGGAGGAGGAGGAGGAGGAGGAGAAGAAGGAGGAGAAGAAGAAGAAGAAGAAGAAGAAGAAGAAGAAGAAGAAGAAGAAGAAGAAGAAGAAGAAGAAGAAGAAGAAGAAGAAGAAGAAGAAGGAGGAGGAGGAGAAGGAGGTGGGGGTTGTTACTGGATTTATACCCAGCCCTTCACTTGGAGTCTCAGAGGGGCTTACAAACTCCTTTCCCTTCCCCTCCCCACAACAGACACCCCCTGTGAGGTAGGTGGGGCTGAGAGAGCTCTGACAGAAACTGCCCTTTCAAGGACAGCTCTTGTCAGAACTATGGCTTCCCCAAGGTCACACCAGCAGCTGTGAGTGGAGGAGGAGTGGGGAATCAAACCCAGTTCTCGCACACTGAGCCATGACAGCACACTGGCTTGAATGGCTTCAGATGACCACCCTTGGGATGTCCAGCAGCCCCAACCCACAGGCTGAATAGCCGGCACTCAAGATGACAGAGGAAGACATCTTCTCCACGCGAGACTTTGAGGAGCAAGGCTCCTCCTACAACTGAGAGTGTCAGCTATGCACATGAAAGGCTCCCCTGTACCGGTTCAAAGGTCATGCTCCTCATCTGCCTTCCCATCCAAATGGCCTAAAAAGCCCCAGCCTCTTGACTGTACTATGTAAGTAGCAGCAAGAGCAGGAAGGAATTCCGCGGCGGCACTGGAAGAACTGCAATCCTGTTTCCCTGGAGACCTGCCAAAACCAGTATTTCTTCCATGGCAAGACCTTTTGGTTTCATTGGGAGATCCTTTGGGTTTCATGCCGGGAAACTTAGGATTCTTAGTTCTGAAATATTACGTTTTAATCAGTGGGTCTAATTCTCAACATGGCCCCATCTGTGGATACATAAACCCAGAGACTGGAGCCAGGAACACACAAGACAGAGACTTCCCCAAAACTTAGGACCATTCTGAATTTGCAGGGGGGAAACTGAACTCTTTTTAAAAAGGAATGTCTGTACCTTTAAGAAATGAATGCCCTTTGCACTGGCCATTGTGGGGGTTGCTAGGCAGCCACTGCAGCATCGCCAGCCTCCCAGGTTTGACTTCTGAAAGTGAAAGGAAGGGGGAGGGGCCGGGCCTTTTCCAGGCCTGTTTGGGCTTTTGAGGAGGCCGCACTTGGGCCCGGCCTGGCGGCAACCACCAATCCATAGTAGCCCACCGGCAAGAATCAGTAGAAGGGGTGAAGGGGGTGGAGACCTTGGGGGAAGTGACCATGTCCTGCTAGAATTCCTTTGGATGCGCGGGGGGGGGGGTCCCAAGGAATTTCATGGCCAGATGTGCATGTTAGATTTTAGCAGGGCAGTTTCTATGAATCAGCTTCCTAGCCCGTGACGGCTATCAATCACCCAGGCCCCGCAGCTTGGTAATGCTCAGCAGCAGCCACCCCACAGAAGCCAGTGCAGTACAGTGGTTAATATTTCAGCCTGGGATCTGGGAGACTGAAGTTCGAATCCACTTTGCTGTGGAAGCTTGCTGGGTGACCTTGGGACAGTCTCTCAGCCTAACCTACCTCATGGGGTAGTTGTGGGGACAAAACGGAGGAGAAGGAGGAGGAGAGAATGATGTAGGCTGCTGTGGGCGTCACTGCGGAGAAAGGGAGTGTATAAATAATGTGGCAAATGCAACTAAAAATCGGAGCGGATAAAAAGCTGGCTGGTGGTTGGGTGAGGAGAGAAGGAAGCAGGGGAAGGGAAGAAGATACAGGAGGAGGGAAATGGGGCACAGAGGGAACACGCATGAAAATGAGATGCCCCCCACCCACCTTTATGGGTCCCTCACTGGCTATGGCTAAATCTGTCTGATTACACTAGAGATTCTAATGTGAGAATAAAATCTTCCAGCACTGACTGATCATCTTGCAGCCTTAGAATTCACAGTCTTGGCACCAAAAGACAATACTTATGGTATCTAGGACAACTGACCACACCACAAAGCAGGTGCCTGGACTTTGTGACTGGTCCCCGGGCAACCCTGTGAACGGACAGGAGGGTTCAATCAGCCGGCAACCGTGAGCATCCCAGCTCAAACTCCCTCTCAGGACTCTAGGCTAACCTGCCTGGAGGGATACGGGGGAACCAGTGAGGGCCCAAAAGGAGCTCAAGGCCTGCCTTCCCTGTTAGGCATGAAAGTGTCTCTCTCCATCTGTAACTACGGAATAAAAAGGTTTCTTATTCAAGGGGTGCTTCTTAGATCTGTAACCTTTTGGGGAGCTGCATTTATGAACTCAACTGAAACATAACCAAAGAGAAAGAAAAAACTGACCACACATGAAGCTGCCGTGCACGGAATCAGACCAAATCGAAGTCAGAATTGTCTACTCTGACTGGCAGCTGCTCTCCAGCCTCAGAAGCAGAGGCCTTTCCCATCACCTGCTGCCTGGTCCTTTTTAACTGGAGACGCTGCCAGGGATTGAACCTGAGACCTCCCGCATGCCGAGCAGAGGCTCTCCCACGGGGCCGCTGCCTTTCCCAGATCAACCTCAGTACAAAAAGGCAGAACTGGCAATTTGTACAACAAGAAGGCAGCCAAGACGCTCTGGTCGGTGGTCCGTTCCATGGCTTGTTTTCGTGGCTTGTGGTTTCCATATTGCTAACTTACCATTTTAGTTGGAAGCTGCCTTGAGCAGGAACCTGAGGAAGTGGCACAGAAATTTCCCTAAATAAATCAACCTCCGATCGGCTTGGTTAAGCCTAACATTGGCAAGTGACTGTCTATGGCTTGGCCCTGTGTCCAGCCTACTTTGGTCTTCCGAGTATAAACTTTGTATGGCTGAACCACGACAGGCTTCCCCCCAACACCCACCCCACACACACTGGATATCTCTTAAATTCTTAGAACTAACAACTCCTAAGTAGCAGAACCAAGTCAGAGTCCAGTTGGACACCTTTAAGACCAACAAAGTTTAATTCTGGGCATAAACCTTCATGTGCCGGCACGAAAAACTCGGTTGGTCTTCAAAGTGCCCGACTGGGCTCAGTCTTTGTCTTGCTGCTTCAGACCAACACAGCCACTCACCTGACTCCAACTCCCCAGGAGACCACTCATATCAATCATGTGTTCCCTTTTATGAATCTCACTGAACTCTCCCTCGCGTTGGCCGCCTGAAATCCTGAGCTCTCTCCCTGCCGTTTAATATAATATTTATGGTAGCCTAAATTGCAGACGGCCAATTATTAATCATACAAAGATGTAACAAGAGATGAAGTTCATGACAGGATAATACGTCAGGGACAGGGCTCTTAAAAATGCTCCGTTAAAATAAAAGCAATAGAAACCTGTTCGTTTATCTGACAAGTGATCGGTTATTTCTAGCTAAATGATTCCGGCAAGGAAAAGAAATGTCTGAAATTGCAGTTGTCTGTGAGCACTGATCAGATTATTCATACTCCAGAGTACTTTTCAGATAAATCTCTCTTCAAACTATTTAGGTTATTTGTAGATAGGGGTCAAAACTTGCAGCGCAAGTCGGGTTTAGTGAACTGAAACCAGAGTCCGTTCCACCTGCCCACCAAGGGCTTGTCTACATCCTGCCAGGCTGCCCTTTTGTGTCTTTTTGTCTCAGAATCTATTAAAATGCAACAGTAGATACTCAGGGCTAGTGTACAGAGCAAACGAGATAGAATCATGGAATGCTAAGAGTTGGAAGGGACCTTGCAGCTCATCTTGCCCAACCCCCTGCACTCTGCAGGAGCAGAGCCGAAAGACAGCTGAAAGATGGTCGTCCGGCCTCCACTTGAAAATGCCCAGCGAAGGAGCATCCACCACCTCCCAAGGCAGTCTGTTCCACTGCTCAACCACTCTGACAGTCAGGAAGTTTCTCCTGATATCTAGCCGGTAACGACTCCCTTGTAATTTCCACCCATTAGATCTAGTCTTGCAATCCGGAGTGAGAGAGAATAGATCTGCTCCATCTTCTACATGACAGCCCTTCACATATTTGAAGACTGCCATCATGTCCCCTCTAAGCCTTCTCTTTCCCAGGCTAAACATACCCAACTCTTGCAGCCTTTCCTCGTAAGACCTGGATTCCAGCCCTCTCACCATCCTGGTTGCCCTCCTCTGGTTCAGTTTTGTCTAATTTACCATAAAAAAACAAGTAAAGGAAGAGCCGCAGGGCCTCGTAAGCCTAACAGCCACTTCTTTGCTGACGAGGAGAATCAGAAGGCAGGTGTGATCTGCAGCACAGAAGCAGCTGGAATGGGTTATGGTTGCCAACCCTGGCTTGGGGGATCCCTGGAGATTTGGGGACACTGCTGGGGTCAGACAGGGAACTCAGGAGGAGGAGGAGGAGGAGGCAATGCCACCCACAGAGCCCCCCCTCCAAAGCTGCCCTTTCCTCCAGGGCAACACACCACCGTCGTCTGGAGACCGGATGCAATCCTGGGAGATTTGCAGGCCCTACCTGGAGGCTGGAAATCCTCGAAAAATCAGGCCACGTGGGGGGGGTCCCCGATCTTTCCAAGCCTCTGGGCACTGACAGAGTGACGGGCATGAAAATGGCTGCCACAAAATGGCCGGTGTGGGAGGGAGGGCTGGCCACAAGGCGGCCACTGACCTTCAGTCACCCAGTGGAGGTCCCGGTGCTGTGCTGTCGGCTGCGGCCAAAGCCATGCTCTTAGAAACCTGCACAGACCTCCCAGCCTCCGCCGGCCAATCAGACGGAGGGGGCGGGGTTGAAGGAGGGGAGGGGCCTCAGCAGGGTGTGGCGCCATGGACTCCGCCTTCCAAAGTGGCCATTTTTCTCCCGGTGAATTGATCCCTGTCACCTGGAGATCAGTTGTGATCGCAGGAGATCTCCAACCACCACCTGGAGGCTGGGAACCCTAAGGGAGCCCATGGGCGCCACGTTGGGGACCCCTGACTTAACCCCACCCATTGCCCTCCCCCTTTAACACTCCCTCCCCGGATGTTTCACTCCTCCCCAAAGCAGGGTTCAAAATCTACCTTTTTACATACCATGTCGCTGGGAAGACACTCAAAAGAGTTGGCAAATTCAAATATGAAAGAACAGCAGCAGCAACAACAAAAAAGGACACCCCCTCCCCCACCCCCGCAGAAGGAAAGACAAAGAGAACGAAGCTCTTCCGGTTAGCCTGCCCAGCCCTGGCCTCTGAGGGGAGGAGAGGCAGGAAGGCCCCTTCCTCTGCCTGCTTTCCCCAGCTTGTATTTCTGGTTTATATTCCCTACCCCCTTTAGTTTTCCTTTTGAAAAAATTAATTAATGCATTCACAGCAGAATCTGTAAACATCAGAAGAGTCCTGCTGGATCAGAGCAGTGGTCTATCTAGTCCATGATGGATCAGACCAGAGAGGGTCCATCTAGTCCAGCCTCCTGTCTCACATGGTGGCCAGTCAGTTGTTCTGGAGGGTCAGCAACAGGGCAGAGAGGCTGAGGCATTCCCCTGATAAGGACATCAGAAGAGTCCTGCTGGATCAGACCAGGGAGGGTCCATCTAGTCCAGCATCCTGTCTCACACAGGGGCCAGCCAGTTCCTCTGGAGGGCCAGCAACAGGGCAGAGAGGCCAAGGCCTTCCCCTGATAAGGATATCAGAACAGCCCTGCTGGGTCAGACCAGGGAGGGTCCATCTAGTCCAGCATCCTGTCTCACACAGGGGCCAGCCAGTTCCTCTGGAGGGCCAACTACAGGGCAGAGAGGCCAAGGCCTTCCCCTGATAAGGACATCAGAACAGCCCTGCTGGGTCAGACCAGGGAGGGTCCATCTAGTCCAGCATCCTGTCTCACACAGTGGGCAACCAGTTCCTCTGGAGGGCCAACTACAGGGCAGAGAGGCCGAGGCCTTCCCCTGAGAAGAACATCAGAAGAGCCCTGCTGGATCAGACCAGTGGTCTATCAAGTCCATGCTGGAACAGACCAGTGAGGGTCCATCTAGTCCAACATCCTGCCTCACACAGGGGCCAGCCAGTCCCTCTGGAGGGCCAACAACAGGGCAGAGAAGCCGAGGCAATCCCCTGGTGCTGCCTCCTAGGATTAGTGCATCTGGACGTGGAGGTTCCCATTAGCCAGCCCTGCAGACTTGTCCAGTTGCCAGGACCATCGGTGATCTCTTCATGAACTGATGGGACACATTCCCTTGTCCTGAGTTTCTCTCGCTTCCCCCTCAGAGCACACAGGTCCTTCAGTAGCCCAACAAAAGGTAGGGAGGAGCGCCATCCTCCCGGGGGGAGGCGATCCCTTCAGGAGCCGATTGCCTGGGCACATGCAGCGAAGGGGCGAGGGGAAATTCGTACGGCACAAGATCATCTCCTGTAGGCCACTGAATCAAGCAGCTCATCCCAACGGATGAGATTGGGCAAAATAAGGCGGATTAAGAAATCCAGGCGAGCCCCACTAACCATGGCCGGATGTCAGAACAGGGATAACAAGCAAATATTCACACACTGGGCTAAACCGAAACTTTAATTATGGACAGGCTGGATGGAAATATTTTGCATATCTTGTGATCATACAATCCATCATGCTCCCGGAGTACTCTAGCGCCACACGCCACTGAGTGAGAATGATGGGGCCATAAATACGCTGGGTGGCTGAACGGGTCGCGATCGGGCACATTTTAATCAGCAGCGAGCCCACCTAGGCGTTCATGGGCAGGATTTGCACCATTTTGCTAAAACAGACTTGTTTCCTGTAAACAGAAGTCATCAGAAAGACTTAAACTACACTTGCAAAGATTATGCACGAGGCCAGCCAAAGATTTTGCTTCTGAATAAAAACATCTTGTTGGATGTGTTTGGATTATAGGGAAAGGCATCCAACAGGCAGCATTTTAAAGTATTAAATTTTAAATTCTTATTGAAAAATTGCCTAGCCGATCCATAGTGTCCATATGAAGATGGTGGAGCCCTTCCAACTCAAAGTGATGCTTTCAAAGTTAATGGGGTCAAATGTTTGACACGGCCGCTCTTGGCTACCCTTCGCTCAATGCAGCAATCGCACAGCTGCCTGTTCCCAAAAGAGTATTTACTCTCGGTTCTTCAGATCCCCGGGAACTGAACCTGCCAGTTACTATTAAGGGACAGCTGACAGCACGGAAAGTCTAACAGGCACACCTGGATGCTGCAGGACAAACAGAGCAGTCGCTGCATCTCAGATTGGATGCAACTCAGGACCAAAACCGCCACCGGCGAACTGGGACTGCTGCCACCGAAGCCCAATGAAGATGGAAGAGAGGCAGGGCCAACAGGAGCCGGCCTGATGTCGCCAAGGAAGCCACCACGAGGGCCCTCCTGTGGCAAGACCCGAGCCGGGCTGCGAAGGATAAAATGCTCCGGGGGTCACTAATTCATCGCATCGCCACCATTTGGAAGCAACTCGATTGCACATGAAACACATGCAAGATACACAGTGTGCCTTGGCCACAACCCTCATCCTCTCTGCTCACACCAATGAGCTTCTGCTACTTTTCTACAGAGATTCCCTTATTTACACGTCTTAGGAGGCGTGCCATATTATGTACAGTGAGGATTTCAAACTCCACAGCAAGACAAGAACCGTTTGCTTGTTTAGTGAACAAGGGCCAAACCAGATGGTTTATGTGTTATGATTTGGAAGTCAGGTTTCCTTTTTACATAAACATTGCCGGGGGGGGGGGAACGGGGACGGGGGCAACACTTCCCTCCCGCCTTCCTTAAACGAGACTGCAGCTATTGGGAACGACTGAAAAGATAAAGCTGACTGCGAAGAGTGTTAACGCCCTTCGATGCTGTTTTGCTCCAAGTTTAATTTTTTTTTAAAATATAAATAAATAAAAGAACTGAAGTTGTGCTTGGAGGACAACGCCAGAAGCCAAGGTGAAAACTCTATGGGAGTAAGTGGGGAAAAATTAGGACCCAGCCTGAGCCCACTGATTTCAGTAGACTTAGGCAGACGGAACTCTGCACTGGTCGTGAATCCATGACTCGATACGGGGAGATCCAGGAAGATAAAAGCTTGGTTCGAGGCCAGCTTAGAGGTAATACTAGAAGGCGAGTTCACAAACCTTTCCCGCGTGTCTGTGATGTGCGAGTTGGTTAAGGGGAAACCGCGGCATGGAGGTCACAAGATGGGGCCAGTGGAGGGGTGCTTACCTCTTCCTGGTGGGGGGTGAGAGTTTTCTGGGAGGGGAGGGGTGGGGAGAGGTCACCCCGCATGACGACTCCGATGTGATGTTATCACACAGAAGTGACTTCATCCTGCCGGGGACGTCACATGGCAGTGGTCTGGTATTTTGGGCAAAACTCTATGGTTACCATAGAGTTTTGATCAAAATATCAGAGCATCGCTGTGTGACATCCTTGAGGTGATGATGTCACTTCCACGTGACATCACCACGTTGGGGACATTATGCCGAGTTGTGGCTGTTGGGGGTGGGGTTCCCCCTGGTGGCCAGCTGGCCAGTGGCAGGCAGGAGCCCACAAAATCAGGGGGCCCCCCCACTCCCCCCGGGGGCTGGCAGACCTCGGCCAATGGGATTTGACCCCGACACCGTTGCTTGCAGCAGAAAAGAGCTGGAGTCCAGGAACACCTTCAAGACTAACAAAATGTGTGGCCGAGGAGGAGCTTTTGTGAGCCACGCCCGTCACTTCTTGCTGGGTCTCATCCACTGAGACGGGCCTCTCCTCCGCCCCTGCTCAGGGTCCCGGCTGCTGATAATTCTCCATGGGCTGGGGGGCACGCACTCCATCTCTGTTGGCCTCCCCACCCACCCCCATACCAGGGCTAACAGCAGCCTCAGGGTGTGCAGGGGAGAAGCCAGGAGAGGGCAGGCCGCTTTCCAGCTTTCTGGCAACAAGGAAGTAACCTGTCTCAGTAACCTGTTAGTGTTCTTTGAGGGGTGAACAAACATGTGGACAAGGGGCACCCAATAGATGTTGTTTACCTTGACTTCCAGAAAGCTTTTGATAAAGTTCCTCTTCAAAGGCTCCTAAGCAAGCTCAATAGCATGGGATAAAAGGACAAGTCCTCATGTGGATCAAAAACTGGCTTATAAATAGGAAACAGAGAGTGAGTATAAATGGGCAATTTTCTCAGTGGAAGATGGTAAGGAGTGGGGTACTGCAGGGATCAGTACTCGGTCTGTTGCTTTTTAACTTGTTTGTTAATGATTTGGAATTGGGAGTAAGCAGCGAAATGGCTAAATTTGCAGATGATACAAAATGTTCAGGGTGGTGAAAACCAGGGAGGATTGTGAGGCACTCCAAAGGGATCTGTCGAGGATGGGTGAGTGGGCGTCAATGTGGCAAATGGGGTTCAATGTGGCCAAGGGCAAAGTGATGCACATTGGAGCCAAAATCCTAAATATAAGTACACGTTAATGGGGTCTGAACTGGCAGAGACTGACCAAGAGAGAGATCTTGGAGTCGTAGTGGATAACTCAATGAAAATGTCTAGACAATGTGAGATTGCAAAAAAAAAAGAAAAAAAAAGGCCAATGCTATGCTGGGGATTATTAGGAAGGGAACTGAAAACAAATCAGCCAGTATCATCATGCCCCTGTATAAATCATTGGTGCTTGGAGAAACAACTGAGGAGTAACATGATCAAGGTTTACAAGATTATGTGTGGGATAGAGCAGGTAGAGAAAGAGATACTTTTCTCCCTTTCTCACAATACAAGAACTCATGAAATTGCTGAGTGGTCGGGTTAGAACAGATCAAAGGAAGTCCTTCTTCACCCAAAGAGTGATTAACACATGGAATTCACTGCCACAGGAGGTGGTGGCTACAAGCATGGATGGCTTCAAGAGGGAATTGGATAAGCACATGGAGCAGAGGCCCATCAGCCACAAGGTATAGATAAGAACTCTCAGACTGGGGCAAAGGGATGCTCTGTCTTCTTGGTGCTTGGGGGAGGGGGCAACAATGGGGGGGGCTTCTGGTGTCCTGACCCCACTGCTGGACCTCCTGATGGCCCCTGGTATTTTTGGCCACTGTGTGACACAGAGTGTTGGACTGGATGGGCCATTGGCCTGACCCAACATTGGCTTCTCTCTTATGTTCTCTTATGTTCTTAAGTCACCTGGCTACCGAGAGCGGGCTGGGAAGTGAAAATGGCCCCGGGGACAAGCCAAGGAGAGCACCCCCGTTGGTTCTACAAGCTGGCCCTGCAGGACCACTCAGCTCCCGGGGGGGGGGCTGATGGTGGGCCTTAGCTCTCCCACTGCATCACCCCCAACCTGGAAGCAGCGCAGGAGGAGATGTTTGGTGAGCTGACACCAAAGGGCGGCCGTGGCTGTTGAGAGTCTGGGCCCAGCAGCCCCTGAGGCCTGGGTGTTGTTCCTGGGGGCTTGGCTCTGCTTGATCCCGGCCCCACCAGCAGCCCACCAGGAGACTCCCCTGGAAGTCCGATGGCCGGTCCGCCCCCGCACGCCACAGGGGGGGATGGAGTACGCATGCCAAGCACTGGGGAAAAGAAGAAAGGCCGACAAAAGAAGGCATGATCTATAAACTTTTAGAAGCAGCAGAAATGGACAATTTGACTTTACAACTACAAGATAAAAAAGAAGGAGAAACTTTGGAGAATAACTGGTTGAGAATATATACAAGGATAGAAAAGGATCTTGGAACATTGGCACAACATATTAACATGAGTTAATATTTTAACAAATTTTGGTGCATGTGTGCAAGACTTGAGTGTAATATGTGAAACCAAACCAGGGACCAGAGCATAAGCTCCAGTGTGTGTTTATTGTTGTGTATTGTAATGTCTCTTCTTTGTCCTTGTTCTGATCTTTATTTCTGAAACCAATAATCTTTATTGAAAGAAAGAAAGAAAAAAGAATCTGTTCTCATGCTTGAACTAAGGCCAAACCAGAATCCACACATGACCCATGGCTGTCCCACAGGGCTTCCAGCTCTGGGTTGGAAAATACCTGGGGAATTCGGCAGTGGATCCAGGAGAGGGCGGGGTTTGGCACAGTGCCACAGAGTCCACCTTGCAGAGCAGCCATTTTCTCCTCCAGGGGAGCCAATCCCCGTCAGCTGGAGACCAGGTGTCAACGCGGGAGATCCCCCCAGGCCCCACCTGGAGGCAGTGGCAACCCCAGTGCTGCACAGTCTCTTCGACGGTATTTTGCAGGTGCAGGATAGTGACTTGGGAAGAGTCGCTGCGGGGTAAAGGGAATATCTGAATATCTTTCGCATGTCTCTTCCGTGAGCTAAAAACGCTTTTCCAAACCTGAAATTGGCTCCTATAGAACAACACTTGATATCAGGCGCCTGGGCCCACGGGTCGCCCTGCAGGAACCAACAAGCGGAGGGGGGTGGGGGTTGTACGGGCTCAGTCGAGGGCCCCCATCTACTAAACTGAAGCGGATGTGGATCGGAGAGGAAAGCAATTTGCTGTCTCTTAAAGAGGCGCCTGAAGTCATTCGGTCACATATGCTGACTAGGGTCACATATCTCCGTAATAAAACAGTTTGTTGTCATTCGTAGTCAGTTGTCTTTAGGAACTGGGGTGTTGTTGTTTTTTGGCTTTTCCACTTTTACATCACTTAGTTCTTTGGTTACTTTTTTAAAAAAAATTGCACCATGCCTCTGAATAGCCCAGGAGGAGACACGCATGCCTCCCCTCCTCGGTTTTATCCAAACAACCTTGTGAAGTTGGTTAGGGTGTCAGGCCCAAAGTCACCCTCCAAGAGCAGCGCTGAACCCAGTCCTTCCCAGCCCTCCAAGCCCAAACATCTACATGTCGGCGCTGGTTCTCCACTGGGGGTGGGGGGTGGGAGTCCTATTTTGAGCACAACTTGATTTCCTGGTGGCTCCCCCCATCATCAAATGCAGGACTGATCTGGCGCTCTCAGGTAACGAAATGAAGGAAGATCAGATTTGCATCATGTGGACTATCCAAGGACCGAGAGACATCTTGAATCCACAAATCTCCAGTTACATTAAATGGATTCCTATTTTAAACAAGTGTTCATTTGATTTGACATTACTGGTGACTCCACAGCCTGTTCAAGAAATTGACAGTGTAGCCGTGGAAAAGCCACACTGAAAAGCAGAATAGCAGGAGCTGAGGCCAGGGGCTGCAGCAGGCAGCGGCCCAGGGACGGGTGGTCCTGGGACGAAACCATGGACAGGCCCTGAAGGCACGAGGGTGGCATTCTCAGGCCTGAATGTGACGGGCAGACAAGCTGTGGACCAAGTGGCCCACCGCGAGTGGAAGCCCGGACAGGAGATTCCTGCCTGTTACGGCTTCCGTGGTCACATGGAGGAAATGAACGGCAGAGGGTCAACTGAAGTAGCCGGTTCTTTAACTGCAGCCTTCTAGATGGGATTTAAAGCTCGACTTCTGGGATGAATGCCTACATCGCACGTGAGCGGTAGCTGACTTACGTATTTTGCTTTTAGCACATTACTCCTGTCAACAACTAGAGCCAGCCCAGGGCTATTTCAAACAGATATGAAGTGCAACAAAAATGATCAAGTGCTTAAGAATAAAGTCTGCATCACGGAACTTACAAGAGGGACATCTTTTGAAATCTGAGTAGACGAGCCTCTTTAGCAACACCAAGCGGTACTTGTCAAAAGCCTTCTTCAAACCCTCGCCGGTGCTGACTTTAACTGCCATCGCGCACACACGCGCAGTAAATAGGGAGGCAAGGCAAGGCAGACCTTTTCTCCAATGTGTGATGTGCTTAAATGGAGGATGGCTCCAATGTGGGTCACTTGATGCCTCTGAGATGCCAATTTAGGCCCCCAGGGTGTGGGGTGGGGGGGGGGGCTATGCCAGAATGATCATCCTTCCAACACGATGCCATTAGTGGCTGGGAAGTGCCCCCACCCCCATCTTTTAGTAGCAGTCTAGGACCTGAAGTGTTCCAAGAGCATCCCAACCCCTGTGAACCAACCAGTCCAAGCCTAGTCATCTGTCCGACACCGGTCCGGTTACACTCAATAACTCTCGCTTTGGCAATGATGAGTTTATTGGAGCATATGCAAGATCCAAAAGTCACCGTGTCAGAACGGAAGTCTTTTGGCAGGTGCAAACATATTATAGAAAATTGAACAGGTCCCATCCAGCCCCCAAGCGTACCTCACGCCCACACTGCGCCTAATTGCCATGCCAGCCAGGGGAGATAGATGTCCCGGCAACCGAGAGTCCGAAATATGGTACAAGAATGTGCTCAAGGTCACTTCTCCTGGGAAAGCAGAAAGGGGAGGAGAAGGGCACGTCTGGTGGAAAAGCCGCATCTTCCCAAAGCAAAGGTCACACACACCCCGGCACACACTCACCGCCACCCTCAGGAATGCCCTCCCCCCAACCATTATGGCAACCGAAGCAAGCAGAGCAGAGCAAGGTTTGACTTCATCTTCTATCTGGGGCAAAACCATGTATAGTTTTAGCTCATCCAAGTATGAGTCCATCTACAACCAAGGACACCTCATGGAACAATTTAATACATCCACACTTCAGATCTTCCACATTGTCCCCGGCCCAAAGGACATCCGTCTTGCCTCAACTGGGGCCAGGGTTTTTTCTGCCCTGGCCCCTGCCTGGTGGAACATGCTCCCAGTCGAGATTAGGGCCCTGCCTGGTGGAACATGCTCCCAGTCGAGATTAGGGCCCTGCGGGATCTCCTTCAATTCCGCAAGGCCTGCAAGACGGAGCTCTTCCGCCAGGCCTTTGGCTGAGGCAGTGGACATCTCTATATGGCCTCCCTCAGGTGGCTGTCACCCACCCACCTATCAACCCAAATAATATGCCAGAGAATCCCCACAGCCAGCTGATTTGTTAGAACTATGACTGTGTTTTAATGTTTATTATTTTAATTGTTTAATTCTAATTGTACTTATTGTATGTTTTTATGATGTTACTCGCGGGATAGGTGAGCTATAAATACAAATATTAAATAAATAAATACATAAATACAGATGACATCACCACAGAGGCTGATAAGTGCCTATTTCTCTATTTTACTATTTGTGCCACAATGGGTTAGGGTCAAACGTATTTGTTGACAAAGGACCGGTAGATCTGTCCGAGGGCATCCAAGAGAGAGGGAAAACAAGCGAACGTCCCATAACCCAGGGATTTCATGTTTAACCTTCTACAGTTCTAAGAGAGAATTACATCAATTTACATGGCAAACAATCAAACCAAAAGGCAAGATAATAGAATCGGGAGGGGAACACTATCAAAACGAGGCATTCCATTAGCCTCATCATCAAGGGGAGCTGTCGAAACAGCTTTCAGCTCCCTACTGTACCATCTAATTCTGTGCATGTCATTAAAGCCATTCTACTGGGATACCTTGGACATGCACGGCTGAACATATGAATAAAAGGGCTTGCAAAAAGTAGTGAAATATAAATGAATTCATCAGTTCACTCAGGAAGAATGAGGCACCAAAAACAAAAAGCTGATGGAACTTGAACAGAATACCCCCTCTGCAATCTCAATTAAAACTACTGCTTTACAAACTTCCCGACAGCATCTTGAAATAGCTGCACAAGACAAAGAGAGCAGGCAAGTCTTGCCAGATGAATGGATGCTTCAGGCCAGCCTTCAGTCCACCGAGGAATAGGCCTCTGAGTTATGCTCAAACAAAAATGGGGACCAGCGAGGACTTGCGGGTGGCATCTCACTTCCCCCTCCCCCCCCTTTCCCCTTTGCCTTTCCTGAAAGCCCCCTTAGTTTCTCTTCTTTTCCTGCTTCCTTCTCTCCTTCTAGAGTTGTCAATCTCCAGGTGGGGGCTGGAGACCTCCTGGAAAACAGATCAGCCAATATCATAATGTCCCTATATAAATCAATGGTGTGACCTCATTTGCAATACTGTGTAGAGTTCTGGTCACCACACCACAAAAAGGATATTATTGCATTGGAAAAGTGCAGAAAAGGGCAACTAGAATGATAAAAAAGTTGGAAAATTTTCTTATGTTCTTCTGGAATCACAACTCCTTGGGTTTCCAGCTCCAAGTTGGGAAATTCCTGGAGATTGGGTAGGGGGAGCCTTGGGAGGGTAAGATTTGGAGAGGGACGTGATCTCATCAGGGTATAATACCATAAAGTCCACCCTCCAAAGCAGCCGTTTTCTCCAGGGTAACTGATATTTGTCATCTGGAAAGCAGTTGTTCTTCCACGAGATCTCCAGCCCCCACCTGGAGGCTGGCACCCCTAGTTCTCCTGGAGGAAATGGCTTTTTTGGAGGGTGGAGTCTATGGCATTATGTCCCTCTGAGGTCCCTCCCCTCCTCAAACCCCGTCCTCCCCAGGCTCCTCCCAAAAAAAATTTCTAGGAATTTTGTAATTTCTTTCCCTCCTCTTGGCAGTCCTCTCCCTGCCTCCTTCTCTCCTCCTCAGCCATTCACCAACCCACCACCACAAAATCGCCAGGAATTTCCCAACCCAGGGCCGGTAACTCTAGCCAGGCCTGGCCCCAATGCCTTCTCCCTCAGAGTCCTAAATAGGGCTGGGAAAGGCTCTGTCTTTTCCACCTGCCTTTACTGACAGAACCAAGCCTTGGAACCTGTGGTTGCTTAGCAACAGACACTGAAGGAATCTGTTGCTTAAAGCTACATGCATTCCTTTTTCTTATTTTCAGATTTTTTAAACTGCCCAGTTCATTATTTTTTTTTAGATTTCACATTTTCCTGCAAACCGAAGGCCCTTTTCAGATTTGTAGAAGGATCAATGTTGCCCGTCCACTGCTCCAGTCACTGGATTTCAGAAGCCGAAGATACCCACACTTCGCTATTAGAATATAAAATAATAATAATCGCAGTGAATGGAGGGAAAGATGCTTTTGTCTTCAGCCCCTCCCCTTCTGCCCAGCAACTGCCATTCAATTCAAGCGCACCTTTTAAAACCTAATTAATTTTTCACCATAGCAGTTCAACCATTCAGAGCAACATGATTTAAATTATAGTTCAGCCAAGAGCCATTCTTTATTCAAAACCTTGCTTTTCTTGCACCCATTGGCTTTATTTAACACATTTTGACCTTTCCAAGAAACTCACAGTGCTTTACCACCACTGCCACAAAAACCTTGAACGAGAGCAGAAACACCAATTACGACAAACTAGCAGAGAAAATATACCCGTTTACCCAACTAAGAAGACTGACCAGAGGGGGACAATTTCCTCATCAAAACCAGCAGCAAGAAGTCCTGCAGAAAAGTGCCCCCCCTCCCCTTAAGCTTTTTTTTTTTTTTTAAAGGCAGGGAGTGAAGGGATCCCACTGTGGGGGGGGAGGCACGCCGCCTCTGGGAGGCCGTTCTTTGGGACTGGAGCCAGTGTTCCCTCTAAGCTGAGTGAGTGTGAGCTAGCTTACAGTTTTTTACCCTCTGGCTCACACATTTCTGTCTCAGCTCAGGAAGGACGGCTCCAGAGCAAACTAACTGATGCAGTAGCCAAATGGCTCGCTCAAAACTTTAATGCCAGGAGCTCACGAAGCAGAATTTTTGCTCACAAGACTCCACAGCTCAGAGGGAGCGTCAATTGGAGCCATGAGGCAAAAGGCCCAGACTTTAAGTGCCGTTCAGTTCTGCTACGGCTCTAAACCCGTCACCCTTTGGCACTTCAAGCCACTTGGGACGGCAGGTGATGCCGAGACGGAGCTGGCCGTAGGCAACGGACCAAAGGCCAGACCACAGAAGGGGGATGCCTCGGAGGGAGGGTCGCCCGCTTCGGCCTTGGGGATGCCTGGAGGTTCGGAAGAGGAGCCTGGGGAGGGGGAGGGGCCATAATGCCACAGGGACCCCTCCCCTCTCCAGACCAGCCCTTTTCTCCCGGGGGAACCGGCCTCTGTTCTCTGGAGAGCAGTTGTCATTCCAGGAGGTCCCCAGACCCCACCTGGAGGCGGGCAACCCTAGTCCTGAGGCGAGGGCACCACCTGCCCAGAGTTCTGTCCTATGCCATGTCTCAGGAGGAGGAGGAGGAGGAGGAGGAGGACGCTGCTGTTCCTGCAACCCAACACTTTCTGAGGGGAACCTGCCCCTCCTTCTGTTCAGCCCTGGCCACGTTTCCAGGTCTGTTGCATCTGCAGCATGGCTGCCCAGAGGTTTAATGTACAGTGTAAATGTGGACAGGATTTACCCAACAAAGGGGATGAACAAACGTGGGCAGAGTTTACCAAGGTGGGAGATGAGCTGAGCAAAAACTGTTTCGGTCCATCACGCTAAGTTTGGGTCCAGCAGCCAACCAGGTTGGTGCCCCCGACTGGACTCAGACTTTGCCCTGTGGCTTCAGACCGACGTGCCGACCCCCACCTGGATGTCTCAAACCGTTTAAACAGAAACATGGCAGCAAGTCAGAAAATGGCAACCGCTTCCACCATCAAGTCGTAACACTCTTGTTGAGACGGGTGCCTGCGTCTGGCGCTCTTGGGGGTCCTTCCGTGGCATTCATCTTGGATTCGGCTGTTGCGTGCTCCCCAGAAATGACCGGCCGCACACTCCATGGGAAGCAAACGTCAAACGGCTTCTTTATCTTCACCGGCATTCCTGGGGAGCTTTAGTGGAAAAGGCTCTGCGGGTGCCAGTTTCAGGGTCATCAGACAGGGAGCAATGAAGAGTGTCACAAACAAAGGGCCAGAGAAGCCGTGTCTGGTGGTGTCCCCCTGCATGACAACAAGGGGCAAGGACCTCAGCGCTAACAAGAGGGATCAGTGGAACCAAGTTTGAGTCTCCGAAGAATTAAACTGTGCTGGCCTCAAAGGTGCCCCCACTGTGCCCAAACTTTGTTCTGGGCTTCAGACCAACACGGCGACCCCCACCTGAAGAGGAACTGGTGCTGTTTCCAGAGCAGGGTCAGATTAAAAGGCTTCCCAGCCAACCAAAGTCCACCACGTTTGCACATCAGATCTGCTGGCAGACAAGTCCAGGTGGGCCCACAGTACCACAACAGCAGCGAAATGGAATCATTTGCACATGACGCCTTGATGCCGTTCATATTAGCTCCAACTACTTTGGCCGTCAAATCCCTTTGCTGCCATGAAGAGTCTTAAGTAAATTTATCTCTACATGATAGAAATGCTTCTTAAACATTCCCCAATGCTACTCGGTTTCTTTAGGGTAAAAAAATGCTCTGGAGACTCGAAGTGTCTTTGTAACATTTGCTTTTATCTGCAGTTCCTTTAAGCAAGGTGTGTACGCCAACAAATTAGTTATTCCTGGACCCCCCTCGGCATGAAAGGCAATAACGGCATGAAATTCCAATATATACACCACATAATTTTAATAAATAGTAAACATTAAAAAAATTAATGCTTTCAATATACCTGGATGGGAAACACATGCCGGCAGACAGACAATTCCAATTTTTGGTTCAATCGATCACTGTTTTACAGAGTGCTCAAACAGTCTAGCCACTGTCAAATAAAACAGCCAGTGCAACACAAACGCAATTCAATTGCATTGATCAAAAATTTGTATATCACAACCAAACAATAAGGGGAAAAAAGTCAACTTGGAGGGGTACAATTTGGCATACTAGGAAAGAAAATGGGGGGGGGATTCCAGGGGAGAAATAGGAATTTCTAAAAACTAGGACAGCTGTTTATTTTGGGATGCAAGGAAGAACAGAGAAAAAACGGAGAACACAGCCCTGGAAGACAACTGGCTCAAACTGTTAAACAAATGTATGAATCTTGGCCACCCTGAGCCTGCTTGCGGGGAGGGTGTGGCACAAATTGAATTAATAAAACAAATAAATAAAAATAAATAAATAAATAAATAAATAATAAATAATCTGTTTCAACAACTGAATACAGACTAATGTTCATGTCAGGAGATTACAAGGGATTTCAGCTGATGAACTATGACCACCATTCCACAAACTCTCTTCTGTGGAACAAACACTTGGCAGCCAGTCAAGTACAAATTAAAGAGTCACTAAAGGGGCATTTAAATGCTCCTAGATGCTAAGCATTTGCAAAGGCATACACAGACATTACAAGTATAGCTGCTCTCATAACACTAACGCAAGGCATATAAATGCTCAAAAACTTATGAAGTCAATGAAGTTCACAACATAACTGCTCTCTTCACAGAATTTCTCCTGAAGCATCAGCTCTAGCAGAGGATGAAGAGCGCATACAGCCAGTGTTAACCCTCACATTCTACGCCCAGCCCCACACCATTTAAAGTTGGAGAATAGGTTGAGATTGTTTCAGCTCCGCAGTTTTATCCAGCAAAGCAAACGGTTAGAGGTCTGGAGGGGAGGCTTACGGAGGTGACGGGGAAAGCAATTTAATTGGGGCTTCCTTCTACCAAGCCACCTAAGGGCTCTGTCACTACGATCTTTCCAATTTAACACAGCTCAGGCAACCACCTTATTCTTCAGTCCGCAGATGCGAAAAACATCTCTCTGATCTAACCTCACAGTTCCTTTCAAGGCTACAAGAATAACTGGTGGAGGCAGAGGCAAGACATTGATCCCTTAGGTTCTCCGAGTGGCTGTAATCACTCCCCACTCAAACGCAAGTTCCCGACCCTCCTGCAGGACCTCAGACACCATCTTCACACTGCCCCCTCCAGCCAGGGTTCCTATCCGGGGGGTAAACAACACTCATGAGACTCACGTGGACCCAGTTTAGGAGAAGGGAAAGTTGGAAGAATGTGGAGCCAATCCAGCCCCCTGACATCCAAACTGACGTTTTACAACCCTGATTTTCCTGGATCAAAACCAAGAGATCCAACTAGTTCAGAACTCGTTTCCAACTTGTTTTCATACATGGCCAACCAGGTATTTCCCAGAAGCCCTTCAGCGTGGCATGAAGACCCCTTGCCCGCTCTCTGCTCCCCAGCGGCTCATGTTCACAGGCGTACAGGCTTCTGAATCTAGAAATGTCAGTAATCATCACGGCCATTATCCATAAAGTTGTCAAACCCCTGCTTCAATCCACCAAAAAGCTAGTGGCTGGCTACCTCCGCTGTCTTAAAACTGATATTTAAGAAAACCTGTCTGATCTTGATGAATCGTTTGAACTAAAACTTTTTTCAACCTGCTAAAATGCTTGCAAGTATTTTATAATCCACATTTAATAATGACCTATATCATTATTGAATGCGGATTATAAAATATTTGCAAGCATTTTAGCAGCTAGATTGAAAAACGTTTTAGTTCAAATGATTCATCAAGATCAGACAGGTTTTCTGCCAAAAAGATGTATGAAAGATAATATTAGGACTATTATTAATGTTATAGAATATTATGCCATTCATCCAGAAGGACAATTATTATTAATGTTCTTAGATGTGGAAAAAACCTTTGACAACTTATCCTGGGAATTTCTTCTACAAAAATTAGATATTTGGGATTGTGGATCAAACTTTCATACTATGGTGAGAGCAATTAATAAAGAACAATATGCGCAGATCATTATAAATTGAGACCTGACCCAAAATATAGAAATTCAGAAAGATATGAGACAGGGATGCCCTCTCTCACCATTACTATTCATATTTGATTCAGAAACTTCAAACGATTTGGTAAGAGAGAACGAACAGATCCAAGGTCTTAAAGTGAAAGGAGAAGAATTTAAACTGTTAGCGTTTGCAGATGACCTTGTATTCATAATGGAAAATCCTAAAAATTCTATTACTCAGTTGTTGGCTCTACTACAAGAATATGGCTTAGTCACAGGTCTCAAAGTTAATATCAAGAAGACCAAACTGTTGGTTAAAAACTGCCTTCCAGACATGATAAGTGAAATTCAAAAAATATCCTCCATGGAGATATCTAAAAAAGTTAGATATTTAGGCATTATTTTGTCTAATAGAAATAGTAATCTAATAGAAGACAATTATAATAAACTATTAGTGGAAATTTAAATAGATTTGAATAAATGGAAAAGCCTTCAGCTCTCACTTATGGGAAGAATAGCCACAGTAAAAATGAATATATTGCCAAGATTTTTATTTTTAGTGTAAAATATCCCAATTTTAAAGAGATCTTAATTTTTCTCTGATTTAGATAAGATAGCCAGACAATTTATTTGGCATTCAAAAAAAGCTAGAATAAAGTGGAAGTTGTTACATGAGAAAAAAGAAAGAGGTGGTTTTGGTGCTCCAACTGGGAAATTATACTACCAAGCAGCCTCCTTATGCTGGATTAAAGATTGGATAAATTTGGAAAATGTTAGGAATTTGAGGCTAGAAGGACATGATCAATGCATGGAGTGGTATACATATATCTGGTATGGGAAGGATAAAATTCATTCCAACTTCCATCATCATATAGTAAGGGGGGCATTAGTAAAAACTTGGAATATCATAAAAGATATTACACAAAAATACCAAAATGGTTTTCACTCTTAGAGGATTTTGTAAAATCTTCTTTAATCACAGAAAGTATTAGAGAAAGCTATGAAGTATTATTGGATAAGAATAATGAATTAAAAACAGAGGAGAGACTCATGTTGGACCATAATATTCCATTATCTTGGTGGCAACACCTGCAACTTGAACATAGATATAGTAAAGACATGAAACAGGGCTTTGAAAGTAATAAGAACAAAGAACATAAGAACATAAGAGAAGCCAATGTTGAATCAGGCCAATGGCCCATCTAGTCCAACACTCTGTCACACAGCGGCCAAAATATACCAGGTGCCATCAGGAGGTCCAGCAGTGGGGCCAGGGCACCAGAAGCCCTCCCACTGCTGCCCCCTCCAGCACCAAGAATAGAGTGCATCACCTGCCCCAGACTGAGAGTTCCCATCTATACCCTGTGGCTAATAGCCACTGGTGGACTTCTGCTCCATATGTTTATCTAATTTCCTCTTGAAACTGTCCATGCTTGCAGCTGCCACAACCTCCTGTGGCAGTGAATCCCATGTGTTAATCACTCTTTGGGTGAAGAAGTATTTCCTTTTATCTGTTCTAACCCGACTGCTCAGCAATTTCATAGAGTGCCCACGAGTTCTTGTATTGTGAGAAAGGGAGAAAAGTACTTCTTTCTCAACCTGCTCAATCCCATTCATAATCTTATAAACCTCAATCATGTCACCCCTCAGCCGTCGTTTCTCCAAGCTAAAGAGCCCCAAGCATTTTAACCTTTCTTCATAGGGAAGGTGTTCCAACCCTTTTATCATTCTAGTTGCCCTTCTCTGCGCTTTTTCCAATGCTATAATAAAAATGAGTTGGATAAGATTTGGCTTTCCTCGAATGATAAGACAATTCAGAAATTGTATAAATTCTTATTAGAGGACTATACGTTAGATGAAACAGTCAAACCTTCAATGATTGCCTGGATGAAGGATATAGGCTACAATTTAGATATAGACATATGGTCAAAAATCTGGAAAACAACCAAACATTTAAAGAAAACATTTTTAAGATGTTCCATAGATAGTATTGGCCTCCAGAGAGAATAGCAAAATGTCATAAAAATAGCTCGAACAAATGCTGGAAATGTTAATGTTGGTACATTTTATCACATGTGGTGGAGGTGTGGTAAAATACAAAAATACTGGAGAAAGGTACAAAAAATAATCTTGGAAATAGTTGATGTTAATTTAAGGCTAGATCCAAAATGTTATCTACTTAATGTAATCCTCGAGTATGTTAAACTGCAGGACAGGCTTTTATTGATATTGATAATAACATCTGCTAGAATTTTATTGGCAAAATATTGAAAATCAGAGAAAATTCCCAGTAGGGAAGAGTTGACATATAGAATGTTGAACTTCACAGAAATGGACAAGTTGAGCTTATTAATACAAGGCAAGGATAAGGAAATGTTCGTGGAAAGATGGTCGAGATTTTTTAAGTGGATAAATGAAGATGTAAGATGATAGACTCTATATTTATGAAAACATTGAGATTTTTTTCTCTCGTGATGTACTTGTAAAAATTAATAAATAGACGTTATGGAAAGAAAAGAAGTCAGCCCAAGCGATCCAATCTCCCGTGGCCAGTCAGAAGCCTTGCAGGGCCAAAGCCCCCCGTGACACCACGTGTTTCACGAGCACTCGGCAGGTGTCGGGAAAAGTGTCAGCAGGGGCCACGGCTCCCACGGAAGACCACATTGTGGAGCCCGGTTTTAGAGTTGTGAGAGAAGAGGTGCTTCCCTATCAGCTTTCTCTGCACGCCCCTTGGTTTTTATTAAACTCTATGATCTCTCACTTTAATCATTTAAGGGAAACTTATTAGCAGCAACTATCTCCTTTGATGTCCGTATTTCACGAGGGCTGAAACAAGAAAGTAATTATTCCCCACAGGATGTCTCTCTGCCTACGCCCAGCCAAGAGACAAGCAGCTCCTTGACCATTTCCAAGGTGCGCGGACGGCACAGCGACCCCGCAGCAGCCCCAACCCCGGGTCCGTGTCCCCCCCCCCACTGAAAGCTGGCTCCGTCGTTTCTCAGGGACACTCGTCCTCTGCACAGAGTCTGGAAAGAACATCCAAAATCATCAACCTGAAGTGCTATATAAATGCTACACACACACACACACACATATATATATAGCGCTCAACGATGACATTTTTAGGATATATGGCATCACACTACATAAAAATAAGACAAAAGCTCTCCGTGTGTCTAGGCTATTTTCTGTTCTACCCACCACTACAGAAGCGTTGCTACGCACCCTGCCTGTGCGTCCCTGTTTCAGCTCTGAGACCCTGCCTAGTGCAAACCCGCTATATTTAGCGCGCACAAAATATGCTCTTAATTTTAAAAAAAAAAAAAAAAAACACCAACAACCTGCAGCTAGGAAATCAAATCCTCATTAAACTGTGATGCCTGCGAATGAGAAATAACGGAAAGCCGCCGAGGAGCCAGAATCGCTTCTGCAGGCAACCTGGGGGCTGCGGTTGGTGCCACTGGGTGCCTCCCAGCCCAGGTCTGGCCAAACAGATGCCTAGCAACAGAGCCGCACAGCACGTACCATCTGCTCAGAGAAAGCAAGGGGCTGGGAACTGGAGAAAGTGCTGAAAAGCAGATTTGGAGGTGAAGCTGGGGGAGGACGGGGAACACAGCGGGGCACAATGCCATAACAGAGTCCACCCTCCAAAGCATCCATTTTCTCCAGGGGAACTGAGCTCTGACGTCTGGATATGAGCTGTAATTCCTGGGGATCCCCAGGCCCCACCTGGAGGCTGGCATCTATGCCCCACTCCGCCACGGAAGCTTGTTGGGTGACTTTGGGCCCGCTGGACACCCACTTGGCCTCCCCTCTTGGAAGGCAGGAAGGCCTTGTGCACAAAGGGGGGGAAAGACGGTCCTGCAGAAGGCAGCAGGCTCCAGCTAGACAGGGCCTTTCTAAAGGGGCTTCTCCCTCCTCCTCCTCCTCCTCCTCCTCCTCCTCCTCCTCTGTCAGCAGAGTGCTATTCTTAGGCTTTTCTTTTAGAACAAACCACATCTCCCCCTCCCTCCCTCCTTCCCTCCCTCTCTGCTAGAAGGCAGCTGGGTATATCTCTTCCAGTTTATTAGTTCCACAAACAAAGCTGTTGCTACTCTCAATCAGTTCAGTGTCCTGACTGCTGCACAGCTACTCTGCCCACACAAGCGACCTCAAAGGATTGTGGTGAGAATGAAATGGAGGAGAGGAGGCATGCGTCAGCCTCCTCGGATCTTCGCTGGGGAGAAAAGCAGGTTATGATAAAGTAAGTAAATAAATAAAGTTCATCTAGATGATCTCCATTTTGACTATATGCCAATAAGAGCTAGGATTTATAACCCCCAGTCGCAGGGGGTGAAGATGAAACAATGGAACGTGGCAATGCAGCGGCAACAGAGACTGGTTGGGTGAGCTCAGCTCAGTTGGTGACTGACATCTCCGCAGAAAGCTTGTTCCCTGGCCTCTTTTTGACTTTGGCCAGAAAGGCCAACATTGATGCAGGCCCCCTGTTCCCTTGGACAAAACTCATGGGCCAAGAAAGAGGGGGAACAGGCCCATTCCACGAGGCTGGTTTTTCCCACTCCAGCTGTTTCATATAAAGTCATGGACTTGTTCTTGCTGGAAACAGGGTTTGCATTTTAAAACCAAGTTGTTGTTGTTGTTGTTTCTAAATGATGCCTTAACCTTTTTCCTGCCCCCCTGACCTATCTGTGGACAATTACTGATTTTTGCAGCTTGCTCCTAATTCCAGCAGGGTACTTTCCCCCCCAGTCCCATCTCAACTATCACACGACACAACTGTGTAACTTCTCTTCTACTTGAGAGGGGGGAATTGCCTTCCTCTTCTTGCAGTGCTGCAGTGTCTTACAAGCGTGAGCGTGGGAGAGCATCGCAGTGTCCCCCGGCCAGGCCAGGCCGGGAGGGAGGAGAGCTGAGCTCGGGGCAAGCCGGCAGGCGCTGGGGGCCAGAGGGAAGAAGAGTGAAGGGACAGGGACAAGGGCTGGGGGGAGCCCGTCCCTGCACCCCAGGAGAAGGGTCCGGCCGGTTCCCGCCGTCTCCCAGGGAAGCAAAATGTTACTTAAAAAAAAAAAATCTCACTTTACTACTCTTAACAATAAAGAATATAATTGAGTGGTAGTTTAAAATGTAGTTCTCTGTTCTGGGGACAAGAAAAATACTCCACATAGCCAAGATGCTTCAAAGTTTGCCTCCCTGCTAGAAAGGAGATGGCGGGGATCTCAGGACTGGATTCTCACAGTTTAGGGCACTTCAGTCTCCAGTTCTGACGTATTTATCGCCTGTGTTGTGTGTGTGTCGTCCGTCCATCCGTTCCCCCCCGTCCCCCAGGGAGAACCCAAGCAGATGACAACCAGAAACCGCGCCTGTCATTCTTTTTATCTCTTTAAAAACACGTCACTATTTTGCATGCTACTTTCACAAGCTGCCCCAGTACCCATACAAGGACGATCTGCAATACCCGCTCTCATTGCGCCTGAGGAGGGCATGGGCGCACACAGCAGGGGGGCTCACGCCACCTTGAACAGAGCCGCATTGGTCTTCAAGGTGCCCGGCGGGCCTCTGACTGGGTCCTTTGGCTCCAGGCCAGGACGGCTGCCCACTTTGATCCAGGGTCCCGCCAGTGAGGCTCTGGGGACGGACGGATGGACAGACGGACGGAGAGGCTGGAGGGCGTGGGGGGTGGGGGTGGGGGGAGAAGGGTCCCTCTAACAGGGGTGTGAATTCAGGAGTCCAGCAGACGTCCTCCTCTGCTCTTTGCGTCCCTCTCCCTGACTGCCTGTGGAACTGAGGGCAAAAGGGCATGGCGGGATGCCAGCCAGGGGGGTTGCTGAGCCTGGCAGGGGCGGGCATGGGTGGGTGTGGGCATGTGGGTGGGCTCCAGCTGTGTCCCCTGCGTTCCCCTGGGCCTGCCTGAGAGGCCGTCTCTCCTCCGACGTCTCCCATCCACGGCCCCGGAGACCCCCCAGCTCCCTCCTGGTTCGGCGTTCGCCTCTGCTGGGTGTCCCTTTATGGATAAACGTCTCCCTTGTCCACTTTTCACAATAAAGCCTCTTGTTCCTGTCGGCTTCACCTCTGTTGCAATCGGTGTTCCCTCTCAGCTGAGTTAGGTTGAGCCAGTTCACCGATTTTTAGCCTCCAGCTCACCGATTTCTGCCTCGGCTCAGGACGGGGAGGGCTCCAGAGCAAACTCATTGATGCGGCGGCCCAATTGCTTGCTCCCGGCTTGAAGGCCAGTGTCGCTCACAAAGCAGGATTCTTGCTCACGGGACTCCCCACAGCTGAGAGGGGGAGCCCTGGCTACAGTCCGGGCCCCGGGGGGGGTCTCCTACCCACAGCCACACCCACCCCTGGCCGGAGTTGCCAACCTCCAGGAGGCACCTGGAGACTCCCCGCTATCACCACGGATCTCCAGACAGCAAAGATCGGCTCCCCTGGAGAAAGCGGCTGCCCTGGGAGGCGGGCTCTGCTGGGGCATGATTCTCCTCCCCAAATCTCACCCTCCCCAGACTTTGTCCCCCCCCCAAATCTCCAGGTATTTCCAAACCCAGACCTGGCAACACTGGGCACCACTCTCTCAGCCACCCCACACGTTTCTATCCAGCCTTACATGGCTGGGATGGTCCCTGTGGAGTAGCAGAAGAAGAAGAAGAAGAAGAAGAGGAGGAGGAGGAAGAAGAAGAAGAAGAAGAAGATGATGATGATATTGGCTCTATACCCCTTGCCCTTCACTATCCAAGGGAGTCTCAGAGCGGCTAACAAACTCCCTTCCCTTCTCCTCCCCACAACAGACACCCTGTGAGGTAGGTGGGGCTGAGAGAGCTCTTGATAGAAACGGCTCTTTTCCAAGAACAGCTCTTATCAGAACTATGGCCTGACCAAGGTCATCCAGCCAGGCGCAAATGGAGGAGTGGGGGAATCAATCAGTTCTCCCAGATTAGAGTCCGCACACTTATCCATGACACCAAACTGGCTAAGACGAAAGAATGCGGCTGGCCCAATTCGCCCCGTCCTTTTCATGCCCCAAAGGGGGGATATGAAGCTGTCTCTCCCCCGCCCCCAGTCCTCCTCCAGCACACTCATCATGAACCCACACAGGATGCCAAATTCCAGGGGGCACCTGGAGATCTCCCGCAATGACACTTGATCTCCAGACGACCACGATCCGTCCCCCTGGAGAAAACGGCTGCCTTGGAAGGTGGGCTCTCCTACGGGCACTCTCAACCCTGCTGACACCCCTCCCCGGCCTCCGTTTCCCAACGCAGAGCTGGCAACCCTGCCTCCGATCTTCTGAAAATCTTGCCGGGGACCCCGGGGCAGCAGGACAGGCAGGGAATTGGGAGGGGGAGAGCCTGGGGGGGGCTCCCCTGAAGTCTTTCACAACAGGATCGCCACCTTCTCCCCCCCCCCCACGTGCACCCTGCCTCTCACTGGAGCCCCACCCTTCGGTCCTGATCCCACGGAGCGCCTGAAGCCCTGCTCTTACAGCAACCAGCACCACGTTCCACGGACTGGCTTTTTTAAAAAACCACCCGTTTGCAACCATATGGCCTAGAATTAGCCCAGAGCTCTCAGGCTGTGTCCTGACCGTTCATTCCCAACAGGACAGAGAGACGAAGCCTGGGTGACTTCTGCCCCCGGGGCCCAGGCGAGGCGGCGCAGCAGGCCTTGGTGCAGAATCCGCCTCCGGAGGTTCTCGCACAACCCCTCCTCACTTTGCTGCCCGGCACTGCCCCTTGCACGTGTGCACAAACAAAGAGCATCCCTGGACTCACCGAGCGTGCACGTACAGAGGACGGTTCCAGGATAAGGGTGTGCCTGGATGCCTAATTTCAAGTCAGGCGATCAAAGCAGGTTGAAGCTTTTGGGTTTTTTTAAAAAGTGCACATTTAACCTCAGCACCCTCCTGAAGTGTCAAACACACGCCAAGCCGTATGTTAACACCAACTAATAATGTGTCCCCGTTTTGCAACATTTGACACAGTTCCTCTACAGTGTCTGACATAGATACCAGTGAGCAATTGAAACTGATTCGATATTTGCACCTCAGCCTTGCTAGCAATTCTTTCTATTCATTATGCCTATTCAGAGAGCCGACTGGAAGGGAACACAGCACAGGGTCAGCATTTAAGGCTATATTCTTTATAGAGGACTCGCTAGGGTAAATCCTTTGCAAAGCCATGTTTACGGAGGTGGCTGTCACTAAGATGATGAATAATCACATCATTACTGCATCATAAGTAGTTAGAATTTATGGACCTCCTTACAGATACAGTACAAAATCCAAGGTTTATAAGATTATGAATGGGATTGAGCAGGTTGAGAAGGAAGTACTTTTCTCCCTTTCTCACAATACAAGAACTCGTGGGCACTCCATGAAATTGCTGAGCAGTCAGGTTAGAAGTCCATCGGTGGCTATTAGCCACAGGGTATAGATGGGAACTCTCAGTCCGGGGCAAGGGATGCTCTGTATTCTTGGTGCTGGGGGGGCAGCAGTGGGAGGGCTTCTAGTATCCTGGCCCCACTGCTGGACCTCCTGATGGCACCTGGTATATTTTGGCCATCGTGTGACCCAGAGTGTTGGACTAGATGGGCCGTTGGCCTGATCCAACACTGGCTTCTCTTATGTTCTCTTAAACTAGCAACCAACACCTTATATTTAATTGTACTGGGCCAAACTGTTTTCTGTGACCCATTGTTTTTCACTTTGTCAACCTACCTTCATGGGGGGGGGATGTAACAAAGATGTTGTCTAGTACATCAGTAAGGGATACATGGTAAATTTAAAAACAATGTTACTGGATCCAATGTAAATATTGAGCAGACTGTGGATTATTGGAGAATATCTTCTGTTTTCCATTAAAAAATTAAAATACCATTGTCACCGTAGAGTTGGTGAAAACATCTCACTTGTATGGCACACTCAGCCACACACACACACCCCCCCAGATACACACACACACTCCCTGCTGGCCTTTCCTGCTGTGGCCCTGGTTCAGGGAAGCTAGCAGGCCCAGCCCTGGAGAATGAAGCTCCACTTTGTTCAATTTTGGGACAATTTTTCGGTTATGGAATGGCTACAAGATCTTTCCAGACATTATATGGATACTTTTAGACAAAACATACCTAAAACCAGATCTAAAGATTCGAGTCCAGTCAGGCACCTCTAAGGCCAACGAAGATTTATTCAGTGTATGAGCTTCCATGCACACGAAAGCTTATACTTTGAATAAAACTTTGTTGGTCTGAAAGGTGGCCCCGGACTCGAATTTTGCTCATGGGGAAGTGATCTTTCTCCTGGCAAAATTTCAAAACCAAATTGTACGCAGTCACGCGAACCGCCTGTTGTGCATTCAGTTGCCTGCCTCATGCGCACACTGTTATTTGTTAAAAATGACGCTGATGTACTGGGCGTGGCTGCAGCCATCCAGTGCACTCCTGCTTGTGCCAGGGGACCAGAGCTGAGCACTCTTTCTGTTCTACTCACACAGGGCTGGATCCAGTCCCACGGTTCCTGGGCCGTGTACAGTAGCACACGTTTGGAAATAATGCTGCTCAAGATCTATTCACCGGAACAGCAGGTGTAGGGCAGCCGATGCCACGCTCCAGCTAGAGTTCTTCATAAAGAACATGAAGAGGATCCAAAGGGCCTTCAGCAGACGGCTGGCCCACGCCCACCCTCTCATGGCTGGCCACCGGGCCTCTTCCCACACCTGTTCTGACAGGGCCTCCTGCAGACGAACTGAGAAGCCACAGAGCCCCGCTGAGAGGAGCCCGCAGGAGCCCAGGGGCTGTCCCGGAAGAGCAGCCTTCTCAGCCAGGCCTTCATTCATTCCCAGGAGCATTGAGGCGGCAGAGGCCCTCCCCCAGCAGGGCACTTCTCGGCCACTTTCATGTTCCGGTGCCCTCCCGGAACAGCTGCGGAACATCCAAGCACTGCCAGGTGACACGCGAAAGAGCAGGTGGCGATGGTTTCCTGCCGTTTGTGAGGGGATGTCACCGAAGACCTCCTGACATTCTAAAGACATTCTCAAAAAGGTCATTAATTCAGTGTTGTTGTTTTTTAAAAACGGGGGAAAGGTCAGGGATTTTTATTGAATTTTGTTTCCAATTCAAGTAGTGCAACAAGGCAGTATTTGCATCCAGTAGCAAAGAGAAAGGCCAACCATTTTTAACCTGTTACTTGTTTCATTTTAATCGTCTAATGCACAAAAGCACACAACCCATCCTCCACAATGCAAAACAGCCACTTATTCAGCCGTGGACCTTTGTGGACCAGAGCAGAGCGGGCATCGGGCACGGGAAGGGAGGCAGATGGCAGCTCGTGCTGAGAAATCGCTCGCCTTCGAAATGACGAATGGAGATGAGGCATATGGAGCACCACTCAGAGAACAGAAGGATGGCTTGGCGCACGGAATCGGCCATCCCAACTTGAGCTCTGCTAGCAAAATTATTTTTAGGCACGTTTCCCCCCCCCCAATCACAATGGATTTAGGAAACACCCACGGCGTTCATCTTTAAAATGTATGCAGTTTGCAACAACAAAGTATTTGATGGGTGCCCAGTGCCCTCCTTTATCTCCCCCCCTCCTGCCAAGCGGTTGATTACCTGGCACAGCTCAAGACCCACCATGTCAAATGCAGACCACTGGCCATGGATGACCACCTTTCCCCTTCTGCTTTGTTGTGGCCGGGGGGGTGTGGGTGTGAAAATAAAAGGATGCCACAGAGGACATCGCAAATCGACATACGGATGGCGAGCAGTATTCAGGTTCTGTGCCGAAACTTGCACGGACTCTCGAGCGCAAGGCACAGCAGTCATTCTTTCCCCTATGAAACAAAAATTAGTGAACCCCACTGCCACAAAATCTGGCCTTTACAGAGAAAAGGAAGCACAAACATTTATTTACCACCTTTCACTAAAACTATCTGCCAACCCTCTCTACTTCTCTCAACAATGCGCAAAACGGGAGCAGGCTCACTAAGGCGGAACTGGCCGTTCGGTAAGCACAGGTAGAGAAACCTTGCCCAATCGTGCTGTTCTGTTTGTAACAACTACAAACACACTATAATTTTTAGACAACTACCAAGTATTTCCCCCTTTTTCTAACACCAGTGACCTCAACAGATGCGTTCCTTCTTCGAGAGGCTATTTAGGGATGGGGGAGAGGAAATGGCTGCCCATTAACACCCGTGGTTCCCACGAAGGCCGTACAAACACAAACACGTCATTCCTGCAGCTACCTTTTGCAGGGAAGCAAAAAACCAGAACCCCTGCTCTGTGCATCAGAAAAAGGAAAACTTTTGGAGAGAAAGGGAGGGGGAAACGCTTCGCCTTCTGGAAGCCGTCTTGTTAAAGAGAGCTCTTTCACTTCTGCGTCCTTTGGAGGAGCACAAAAGAATGCGCTTCTCAGCTTGCATCCGTGGCGAAGAGCGCAGCGTGTTCCAGCTTCAAAAGAGGAGTGACTGGCATGTTCTGCCTCTCCCACCTCGGCGTTATCAATAACTCTGTCTCAACCTGCCGCAGTATGAAAGGTCAGGGAAGAACAAAACTTGTTCAAGCCTTTCCTTTCCTAAAATATTCCTTCCCTGAAACAGACGCCCTTGAAGACTGACTGGAGACAACTCGCTCGGTTCCCCTGGCCTTCCGCTGCACTTCTTCCCTTTCCCCTGAAGATGGACCCACACGGGCACCAGCCAACTATGCAGTCCTCGGAGCGCTACCCAACTTCCATGCACTCAGGAACAAACTTAGATTTCAAATGGCCAGTGGTCACCTCACACTTCTGCATAACTGGGAAACAAAACACAGCCACCAGGCAATTCCTAAATGGTCTGATTAACAATGTGAATCCACCGGCGATATCGTCTTGGATCCTGCCTGAACTAGGAGTGCCACATGCGCCCATCGCAACAGAGAAGGAAGCCTGAGGGGTTTTCTAATGATGGGCGAGGACACACGACCGCCTCCAGATTTATCATGAGCGTGAAAACAGAGGGTTGGAAAGGGCCAAGTTTGTTCCAAGTCATTTCTTTCTTTCTTTCTTTTTTTTTTGCAGTCAAGTCGTAACCCCCTGTCGTGTTTTCAAGAGAAGAGACATTCAGGGGTGGTTGGCCACTGCCTGCCTCTGCAAAGCAACCCTGGACTTCCTTGGAGGTCTCCCATCCAAAGACTGACCAGGGCCGACCCTGCTTAGCTTCTGAGATCAGACGAGATCGGGCCCGCCTGGGTGATCCACATATCAGGGCATTCAAGCTCTAGGCTGAGACAAAGGACCATCCTTTCACCCCATCCCAGCTAGTGGGTCTACTCGTGCAGCCTTCGGGAAACTACAAGCTGCATTATTCATCCTTACCGAACCCTAACGCTCTTGGCCACTCTCACAAATTAGCCATCTTTTTTTTTGGTGAATAATAGTTTTTTTATTTTTTCGACAACAAACATCGACAAACAAACAAAACAAAACAACACAAACATTAAAAAGGGAGAATCTCTCCTGCTTTTTGAATTAACTCTTCTGTTATATATACATCTCTCAATATAAGAATATTTCTATGCCCTATATTATTAAGCATAGCTTTGCACATTTTATTGTAAATGTTCTTATGGCCTCTGTTTTGGTTATGTTCATGTTTCATTTGTTATATTCTTCAATCCACTTGTAAAGTCTTGACCATGTTTCTTCAAAGTGTTCCTCTTTATATCCTTTCAAAATTAAAGTTAATTTGTCCATTTCAGCAGTTCCTAGTAGTTTATTTATTATTTCTTCTTTTGAAGGTATCACCTTTCTTCTCCAATATTTAGTGTACAATATTTTAGCAGTTGTAACTACATGTGAAATAAGATAAGAGTCTTGTTTTTTTTTACAGTTTTCCAGAAGCATATTCAATTTAAAAAGTTCTGGTACAAAAAGTATATTGCTTTTTAAGATTTTTTGCAATATTTCATGTATCCAAGCCCAAAATTTCTTACTTTTATCACCAGTCCACCACACAGGAAAAAAGAATCAACATTTTTTTGACATTTCCAAGAATCATTCGACATATTAAGGTAAAATTTTGATAGCTTATCTGGCGTAATATACCATCTATAAAACATTTTATAAATATTTTCATTATAAGAGATGGCTTTAGTGATTTTTATATTTGTTTTCCATATCTTGGACCACTGTTTTTTTAAAAGCAACATGACGGGGTGGGGGAGATCCTAAGTGAAGCGAGATGGCCGGGCACAAGTGCACCCCTCCCACAGGACATAATCTTGAAGAACAGAATTATCCACACTAGATCCAAGCCCAGTAGTGCCTTAGAGGCCAACAGGATTTCTGGGGTAGATGCTCTTGGAAGTTGGAGCTCACTTTGCCAGACGCCAGCCGTGTCACGCCACGACAGATGCCCTAATTAGCCACGTCTCACTTCCACTCGGCAAGCTGTGCCCCCCCCGTCCCCAGGCACGACAGTCTGTGGTGTTTCAGAACGAAACAGATGGATGGACTGGAGGAACGAAGGCAGCCCATGACGGGAGAGGGGGAAGAAGGGAGACATCCCAAGACAGTATGTGGGGGGCGGGGGGAGGAATCTTCCAGATCCCATCAAGAAATGAGCAAAAGGGCCACACAATATCTTCTCCAGGTTTATCCAGATCCAAATCCCAGGGGGTTTGTTTATTTATTTATTTATTTATTTTGCTCCAATGAAATACACTGGTGGATTGCTCCAGAACTGTAGACTCCTTTAGGTTTTGAACTGAATAGTTTACATCTGATGTGTTGCAACTGGTTCTTAGAACATGGATTTTAATTTCACTGAATAGTACAAGTCCCCTTTTCAGCAGCTGGAATCATAGAATCATAGACGTGGAAGGGACCTCCAGGGTCATCTAGTCTAACCCCCTGCACAATGCTGGAAATTCACAGATACCTCCCCCACCCCACCCCCAGTTACTGCTGTTTTCCACACCCAGAAGATGATAAAAAAACAAACAGAGCAGGATCCCCAAGGCCAAACTGGCCTGGAGGGAAATGGCTTGGGGAAATTTTCATGGGGGAAAGCCGACAGGAGATGAAAAGTCTCTGGTTCGGGATGGCTCATCTCAAAGAGATGAAGGGGTAGCTATTACTTTTGTACAAGGAAATGGATTACAATTGTCCACTGAGACTGTGGCTAATGATAGGAACTGCCTGGCAAGGTCTCGAGGCAGCAAGAGGAAGGCTGTGGGCTTAACAAACGTGGGAAACTATAAGTGTTTATACACAAATGCTAGAAGTCTCCGAGGTAAAATCGGGGAGTTGGAATGCTTGGTGTTGGGGGGGAAATAGACATTGTGGGTATTTCAGAAACTTGGTGGGATGAGGAAAATCAGTGGGATACGGTGATTCCTGGTTATAAATTATATCGGAAGGATAGGGGGAAAGGGTTGGAGGTGGGGTGGCTCTGTATGTCAGAGAGGGTATACCATCCAGTAAGATTGAGAGGGTAAGAGAATTGGATTCCCTTCTGGAAATGCTATGGGTTGAAATAGTGGGTCCAAAAGGAGGCTTAACAGTGGGAGTTTGTTATCGCCCACCAGATCAAAAGATAGAGGAGGATTATAAAATGATGAATGAATTAAAGATAGCGGCTAGACGAAATAACTGTGTTGTAATAGGCGACTTTAACTACCCACACATTGATTGGGTCAATATGAGTTCTAGTCGGGAAAAAGAGATTGCGTTCTTAGACACTCTCAATGACTGTGCTGTGGAACAGATGGTCACAGATCCTACCAGGGGAGAGGCGATCCTGGATTTGGTCCTAAGTAACACCCAAGACCTGGTGAGAGATGTAAAAGTGATTGCACCACTTGGAAACAGTGACCATAATGTCATTGAGTTTAACATTTGTACAGATAGGGAGTTGCCCAAAAAGACTGACGCAACCACTTTTAACTTTAAAAGGGGTAACTTCTCTGGTATGAGGGGACATGTGAGGAAGAAATTGAAAGGAAGAGTGGAGAAGGTCAAAACCATTGGGGAAGCTTGGAGACTATTTAAAAAGACAATCCTAGAAGCTCAGAAAAAATATATACCGCAGGTTAGGAAAGGTACAAATAGGTATAGAAAAAAGCCTGCATGGTTAACAAATAAAGTAATGGAAGCTGTAAAAGGTAAGAAGGATTCCTTTAAGCAGTGGAAAGCTAGTCTTAGTGAGGTTGATAAAAGGGAACACAGTGATCAGGCAAGCAAAAAGGGAATATGAGGAGCATATCGCAAAAAACATAAAGACCAACAATAAAACTTTCTTCAAATACATTAGAAGTAGGAAGCCAGCCAGGGAGGCAGTGGGGCCCTTGGATGACCAAGGGGTAAAAGGAGTAGTGAAGGATGATAGGGAAATGGCTGAGAAGCTGAATGCATTTTTTGCCTCTGTCTTCACTGTGGAAGAGGAGAAGTGTTTGCCCACTCCAGAAGCACTGATTTCGGGAGGGGTTTGAAAGACCTGAATCAGATTGCGGTGACAAGAGAGGAAGTCCTCCGACTGATGGACAATTTAAAAACTAATAAATCACCAGGCCCGGATGGCATTCATCCGAGAGTTCTGAAAGAACTCAAATGTGAACTTGTGGATCTCCTGACAAAAATATGTAATCTTTCTTTAAAATCTGCCTCCATTCCTGATGACTGGAAGGTAGCTAATGTCACTCCCATCTTTAAAAAGGGCTCCAGGGGAGATCCAGGAAATTACAGGCCAGTCAGTCTGACATCGATACCGGGTAAGTTGGTGGAAACTGTTATTAAGGAAAGAATTAGTAGGCACATTGATGAACAAAAACTATTGAGGCAGACTCAGCATGGGTTCTGTAAGGGAAGATCTTGTCTCACTAACCTGTTAGTGTTTTTTGAGGGAGTGAACAAACATGTGGACAAGGGGGACCCAATAGATATTATTTACCTTGACTTCCGGAAAGCTTTTGATACAGTTCCTCATCAAAGGCTCCTAAGTAAGCTCAATAGTCATGGGATAAAAGGACAAGTCCTCTTGTGGATCAAAAACTGGCTTATAAATAGGAAACAGAGAGTGAGTATAAATGGGAAACTTTCTCAGTGGAGGGTGGTAAGCAGTGGGGTACCACAGGGATCAGTACTCGGTCCCATGCTTTTTAACTTGTTTATTAACGATTTGGAATTGGGAGTAAGCAGTGATGTGGCTAAATTTGCAGATGACACAAAGTTGTTCAGGGTGGTGAAAACCAGGGAGGATTGTGAGGCACTCCAAAGGGATCTGTTGAGGATGGGTGAGTGGGCGTCAACGTGGCAAATGGGGTTCAATGTGGCCAAGTGCAAAGTGATGCACATTGGAGCCAAAAATCCTAAATATAAATACACGTTGATGGGGTCTGATCTGGCAGAGACTGACCAAGAGAGAGATCTTGGAGTCGTAGTGGATAACTCGCTGAAAATGTCTACACAATGTGTAGCTGCAATAAAGAAGGCCAACGCTATGCTGGGGATTATTAGGAAGGGAATTGGTAACAAATCAGCCAGTATCATCATGCCCCTGTATAAATCATTGGTGCGACCTCATTTGGAATACTGTGTACAGTTCTGGTCACCACATCTCAAAAAGGATATTATAGCATTGGAAAAAGTGCAGAGAAGGGCAACTAGAATGATAAAAGGGTTGGAACACCTTCCCTATGAAGAAAGGTTAAAATGCTTGGGGCTCTTTAGCTTGGAGAAACGACGGCTGAGGGGTGACATGATCGAGGTTTATAAGATTATGAATGGGATTGAGCAGGTTGAGAAAGAAGTACTTTTCTCCCTTTCTCACAATACAAGAACTCGTGGGCACTCTATGAAATTGCTGAGCAGTCGGGTTAGAACAGATAAAAGGAAATACTTCTTCACCCAAAGAGTGATTAACATATGGAATTCACTGCCACAGGAGGTCGTGGCAGCTGCAAGCATGGACAGTTTCAAGAGGAAATTAGATAAACATATGGAGCAGAAGTCCACCAGTGGCTATTAGCCACAGGGTATAGATGGGAACTCTCAGTCTGGGGCAGGTGATGCACTCTATTCTTGGTGCTGGAGGGGGCAGCAGTGGGAGGGCTTCTGGAGCCCTGGCCCCACTGCTGGACCTCCTGATGGCACCTGGTATATTTTGGCCGCTGTGTGACAGAGTGTTGGACTAGATGGGCCATTGGCCTGATTCAACATTGGCTTCTCTTATGTTCTTATGTTCTTATGGCTTCCTGACCCCAAAGTGGCGATCAGCTTTTCCCTGGGTGTGTAAGGAAGGGCCATGAGGACTAAGCCCTGAGGCAACCCTTCCTGCCCTCCCTCTCATGATCTGCCCAAGTTCACAGAATCTGCAGTACTGTCAGATGGGGCCATCTAGCCTCTGTTTAAAACCTCCAAAGGAGGAGAGCCCACCACCACCTCCCGAGGAAGCCTGTTCCACTGAGGAACCCCTCTCACTGTCAGGAAGGTCTTCCTGATGTTCAGCCGAAAACTCTTCTGATTCAATTTCAACCTGTTGGTTCTAGTCCGACCTTCTGGGGCAACAGAAAACAACTCTGCTCCATCCTCTATATGACAGCCCTTCAAGGACTTCGTATCACCCGAAGGCTGAGGGGAACACTCAAACCCCAAATGTTTTCATCTTGAAAGGGTGGGTGGAGACAGGAACCACTAGAGCAGGGGTGGGCAAACTTGCTCAACGTAAGAGCCACATAGAATAAATTTCAGATGTTTGAGAGCCGCAAGACATGAACAAATATTACACGCTCATTTTTATTTAGAAAATATGCAGATTTGCTTTTTATTACCATTAAATGAGACTGCCAAAAATAAAAACAAAAAGGGTAAAAACAGATATTGATAATGATATTTATTTGTCCAATGATATTTATTTGTCTAAGAGAGAGAGAAAGAGGGGGAGGTGGAAAGAAAGAATGAAAGAGGTGGAAAGAAAGAGAGAGAGAGAGAAACAAAGAAAGAAAATAGATAGGAGGGACGGGGGAGGGAGGGAGGAAGGGATCAGATGCATGCCTCCCCTTTACTTCCCCAGCTGCCGTGCTGGGAACCACAAAATATGTGTGAAAGAGCCGCATGTGGCTCCTGAGCCGCAGTTTGCCCACCCCTGCACTAGAGGACTCTTAGAGGACCACGCCTTTCTGTCCTCCTGCAAGAACCCCCCTGCCACACAGTGCTGTGGGTTCTCTTCTACTTTACCACGATGACACCTTGCACCGTACACGCCTGTTTTCCCTCCCCCCCCATAATCTACTTCGTATCACAGGCACAGGTGTGGGGTTTTTTTTAAGGGGGGTGTGTGTTTCCACACAGGAAAAAAGGGCCGGACTAACCTACTTTTAACATGTTTGAGAAGCTTTTTGAGTCGTCTATAAATACAGCCGTAACAATGACAAAGCTATTTATACTAATTTACAATAATTAAGCTGAGGCGTATAAATGCCGTATGTCGTCTCCCAGCACAATTAATTAACGTTAAGATTTAGGAGGTTTCTTTAAAAAGTTACACTGTCCAAACTATTTTTTCAGCTCTGCTTACCAAATATTGTTCATGCCACAGTCAGGGGGAGGATACATTAAGCACCGTTAAACACGGGATGCTGCCCTAGACAGGGAAAGACCACTGCCCCCCATTGCATGTTTATCCTGCCCTTTCTCTGAGAAGCTCAAAGTGGCCGCTGTGGGCCTCTCTCTTCTCCTCCCCACCCCCTGACATCACACCCCCACAGCCCCAGAGGTGGTGGGCCCTGAGCCAAGGAAGCCGCCCCACCAGTCGGGGTGAAGAGGGGCCCAGGCCTCCCACATCCTTGTCAGACCCCAGCCCTTTCCGCACCTTGGCTGAGGGGGGCAGGAGGTTTCCACCGTGTCAGGCAGACGGCCCGGCTACCTGGAGCCCCTCGGACAAAGGGCGGCAGGGCCGGAGCCTGGGGCCTCCTGGGGGCAGCGTGGTCACGGCACCAACTGCATGAGGATTGGAACCCTCCTGCCCCCTCTAAAGGAGCCGGGGTCGTGCTGGCAGGGGTGGCCGTGGGTGCTGCCAGTCCCTCTGTGGCATGCTCCCCCTCCCCTCCCTCCCCTCCCCTCCCCTCCGCCATCTTCCTTCAGTGGCCCTCCTGCTCTTCCCCAGGGCCCCTCCGACAGCCTCTCCCCTCCCTCAGTCGCCCCTGGGTTTCCGTGTCCTGTGTGCTTGGAGCCTGCTCTGCCCTCCGAGGAGCTGGACCGGGCCTGGACACACGCTGTGCCCTGTGCCGTGTGTGTGTGTTTTACCCCCGCTGCTTTGGTTCAGGACCACCTGTGAGTCCCCCGTCCCCGTCCCCGTCCCCCTGCTCAGTCTCATGATGGGCCAGGGTCTGACAGGCATGGATGAGGCACTGGCTCCCTCCTGACCAGGAACGGGACTGGTGCCCATCTTGTGTGTCTACCTGCACACACCACAGAGCATAAATTGCAACTGGACAAACGTCGCAAACGGCGGCTCTCTTCTGCTTGCCCCGCACTTCCGACGGGGGGGGTGCGACGTTCTTGTGCCACTGCCACTCCCCAGGCAGGCCGGCTAGCCGAGGGCTGCTGACATCTCCCCCCTGCCCCTGCGGCGGAAGAGGCAGCCCCCTGGCCTTGGCCGCACATCACGTTTCTTTCGGTACCTACAAAGAGAGCCTGCCTCTGAGTCAGACGCTTCCTTTTGTCTAACGGCTCCAGTTTCAGCCACCTGATCTTACAGGCAGAGCAGCTAAACTTGCTTCCTCCTCTGTCTTTTTTTCTACCTACCAAAGATTTTGCCAGCCTGCCAGCCAGTGCTGGACAACTGGACCTGCCTCAGCTGCGCCTTATGCATGACCCTGGTTTCTTAAGGAAAATGCCCATGATGGTAAGAGCCGTTCTCTGCAGAGGGAGAGGGCCCCCCCCGTAGGGTGTAAAGCTCACCTCCCCCCACCCCTGACGCAGACGCAAGGGTCTCCGTTGGCTACATTTAGACCCCACCGTCCTCCTGAACGGGAGCCAAAGCAGCTTCTGACTCAGTTCTCCTCTCCTGCATTTCAGGCTCACAACAAGCCTGTGAGGTAAGGTTCGGGGGAGAGCGGGTGACTGACCCGAGGTCACCCAGAGAGCTGCCCTGGCAGAACGGGAATTCAAACCTGGCTCTCCCAAATCCTGCTCCACCCCACAGCATGAGCTACCTAGACTCTCACGCTAGGCCTTGATGAAGGACTGGGGGTCTGGGCAGGCCTCCCATACAGTCTTCCCTCTCCCTTTATTAAAAAAAAATGAGTTTCCACAGGCAGGGAGCTGACTGGTGGGGGTGGGTGTGTGTGTTTTGACAGAATGCCGCTTCCCCACCCCTTCTGAAATAATAAGAATTGTACCATGCCCTCCCCCCACACACGCAAACACTCCATGTCCCTTTTCAACTGTCATCAAACCATAACCAATCAATGTAATGGCTAGACAGAGAACTGAACCTTAGAAGAATTTCAATCAATTATCCCCTAATTGTTGTTTAGCAGTTTTTTAAATAACAAAAATATATTTCTGCCAGCTTCCAATAAAGCCTTTCTGGGATCTGTAATGTTGATTCACAAAAAGGCACTTAAAAGTTTGCACGCTGGCTGGAATGGATCTCCTCACTGACGTCCAAAACCTATTCTGAGCAGGGCTCGATTTCATTCCAATGCCAGATGCCCTTTGTGCAGATACCAGACGAGGACTCAACATCTATCTCGCAGTGCAGGACTTAAAGAGGATATCTACCGTGTATGCTGTGAACAGTCTGGGAAACAAATCATTTCCCCCGTGTTTTACTGATAACCCAAGGGGGGGGGAGATATCATTAACTCTTTCTTAACGACTGAAAGGGCTGTCATTGGGGGGGGGGCTGGGAGCTGCCTCAGCTCATGAGAGACGACTCAAAATAATGGGTTTAAATTCTGCTTGGGAAGAGATCGGTGAAGTATGACAGCAAGGGCCGTTCAGCGGTGGGGCGGGTTGGCCAGAGACGTATCCGGTGGGATCTCCCTCCTCGGTGGCTTTTGAGCGGAGGCTGGATGGGCCCTGCTCAGGAGGGATGCGTCCGGTTGCCTTGCATGGCACGCAGGGGGTCGGGCCGAAGGGCATGTAGGCCCCCCCTCCCAGTCTTCTGGTTCTGCTAAAACAGCACACCGCTTGCATCTCACAAGGACGGCTGTCCGCTTGCTCCACAGGGATGCAAACATACTGGCTCGCTTCACACACGCTTGTGCATCCAGCAGCCCCATCTCCATCACACCCTCCTTCCGAGGAGGTCCAAGAGGGACGCAGACAGATCTCGCCACCACCTCCATTTTGCCGTGTGTGTTGTCGTCCCCCGTTCCCCCCCCGCCCCGCAATGGTCCCGTGAGGAAGATGAGGCTGGTGGAAGAGGGCGATCCTGCGCTCTCCCGGTGAGCCCCCTCGGTGAAGGGGGGGCTGGACCAACCCAGTTTGCTCCTGAAACCCACTGCCCTCCCCACATACACACACACACACCACGCGTGGCACAGTTTGGGTCCAGTGGTGCCTTTAAGGCCAACCAGTCTTCGAAGTGTGCAGGCACACGAGGGCTTGTCCCCAGAATAAAACTCGGTGAGACTCCAACTGGGTCCTGTTCCTTCAGACCAACATGGCGGCCTGCCTGACGCTTTGACTGCCGGAGTCCGGAGAAGGCCACTGCGGGTCCTCGTGCGAGATCGGCGCTGCTGGACCCAGGAGGGTGCAGGCCTCGCTGGACGGGTGGGTCTTCTCCAGCAGGGCTCTTCTCAGGATGGCCACCGAACTGCACACTGTCTGCGATCATGCGAGGCAAGCACAAGCGTTTGGTGGTGACTTGCACTGGCTGTCGCCTGAACTCACATGTGTGGAATTGTACCACACAAATGGAAAGTAAAAGCACCCACGCGCAGCCATTTTGTGCAGGGATGCTCACCATGGGCAGGAGCGCCCACCTCTTCTGCCCTCAGCACCACAAGCATCCAGGGACGACTGCTCAGAGCCCGTTACTAACTAAGCACGCAGCTTTTGAGGCAGGTGCCGCACTCAAGGACAAAGGCATCCGAACGGTTTTGTTCTCTGTGCTCCACAGCCTCCCCTCATACGTTTTTGTGTGAAGTAACTGTGAGTGGGACAGGGAAGTTCAACTTGCACACGGGAACTACAGTAAAGACAAAAAAAGCAACTTTTAACGGCTTCCAATTCTCACACATGCTATTAATGCGCTGAAAGCAGAGGAAAATAGCTATTTCCATACACACCTGGCCATACTGTTTGCTTAACACCTGGGATTCAATTGTGCCAAGTCCTTTTGTAAAAGTTACGAAAAAAGCACCTTCCCGGGGACTCAGGCAGAATCAAAATAGCAATGCTCTTTCGGTTAGATGGGGTTTAATTGCTTAGAGACTCAGACAAAAAGCCTTTTCCTGTTTCCCCAGGTTCCTGGGTGTACAATAAAAATTAAACTGAGATGCTGCATTACTCAAACCGCATGGCTTACCCTACATTAGGCTGGCATCAAAAGAACACGATCCCTCAAACAACAAGCAGAGGCTTAATGTGTATAAAAGTTCCAGATACAGGGAAACAACACAACCAAAACCACCTCTGGACCTAGCAGTTGCCCATCATAAGAACATGAGAGAAGCCATGTTGGATCAGGCCAATGGCCCCTCCAGTCCAATACTCTTCTGTGTCACACAATGGCCAAAAGTACCAGGTGCCATCAGGAGGTCCACCAGTGGGGCCAGGACACTGGAAGCCCTCCCACTGTTGTCCCCTCAAGCACCAAGAAGATAGAGCCTCATGGCCCCAGATCTAAGAATGCGAGAGAAGCCATGCTGGATAAGGCCAATGGACCATCCAGTCCAATACGCTGTGTCACACAGTGGCCAAAACCCAAGCGCCATCAGGAGGTCCACCAGCAGGGCCAGAACTCCAGAAGCCCCCTCCCACTGTTGCCCACCCCCAAGCACCAAGAAGACAGAGCCTCACTGCCCCAGACATAAGAACAGAAGAGAAGCCCATGTTGGATCAGGCCAATGGCCCATCCAGTCCAACACTCTGTGTTACACAGTGGCCCAAACCCAGGAGGGGCCATCAGGAGGTCCACTAGCAGGGCCAGAACTCCAGAAGCCCCTTACCACTGTTACCCCCCCCCCCAGCACCAAGAATAGAGAGCACCACTGCCCCAGACAGAGTGTTATCATCTATACCTTGTGGCTCATAGCCACTCAGGGACTTCCATATGTTGATCTTGAAGCTGCCTGTGCTTGTAGGCGCTACCACTTCCTGCAGCAGGAAATCCCACAGAGCTTCTGCTGAAGATGTACATGTCCAAGCAGTTCCATTCATCATTGTGTCGCCTGTATACACACCGTGGTGGAACTAGCCCTATCTCTGAAGATCATCAACAGTGGGACTCTTAGGAGCTTCCAGGTTGTGGCGCTACGAGCAGGTGGGTGCTTCCAGTCTCACTCCTGAGCCCCGCCGGCTGCTCGTTGCTTTTATTGGAACTCTGGGTCTTCCCAAGTTTCACCAGACATCCTGCAGAGAGGGCTGGAGCAGGAGGTCTTTGTCTGAGCCCCCCGCAAGCGGCAGTGAGTGGGCAGGAACTGGATCATCTTGAAGCAAGCACACATTCCAGCACAGTCACGGTCCGCCATGGCTGCTTAGTGGTGAACGCCCGGCTATGAGAGCACCAGACCTCATTTCCAACATCGATGAAGAAACAGTGAGTACGTTTACAACGCAACATCAAAGAAGCAAAAGACCCTTTGATTAAACCCCCTTTGCATCCATGATGACAAGGAAAGCGGGAGGAGAAACTCCCACCCCCTCGCCTTTGCGTAATCGGCTAGCAAAAGCACCAGATATAAAACTTTTTAAACAACTGTAAGGGGGAGGGGGGGAGAAAAGGGACATCAATAATCTTATCTGATCATTCTACTACTCGTATTGGAATTACAAATTAGCCAAATCGCTGGCTTTTATCAACAAGAAATAAAAAATACAGGCATTTTAAAAGGAACTTCCTTATATGGTAATAGACTTCCTGTAATGTCAGTCCCACTTGTGAAGTTTTCTGGGCTCAGAAGACATTGGTTAAAAGCAATCACCTGGCTCTCTACTGAAAGACTCTCGGTTGTTATTATGTCTGCAGTAACAACTTATTTAGCAATGCGGTTTAACTGCTAGATTGTGGACAGACTGAACAGCTTATACTTTCTTTGGTACGGGGGTTGCAGAAATTGTTTTTAAACTGGATTTCCAAGCGGGAAATGAATCAAAAGCCCCAAACACAGATGATACTGCAGGCACTGAGCTGACTCAACTTTCATGGGATGCTCTTAAATGCATGATTCAGGACTCGATTAAGCTAGCAATTAAAGAAACATGTGCTGAACTATATGACATATGCTCAACCACTCTATTGAAATCTACAAGCAACCCAGATAAACTGCAGGAGCAAGCTTTGAGAGACACTGATCAAAACTGCAAGCAAGAGGACCTTTCTTCACCTGACTGCAAGATACCCTACAAGAAGACAAACACACCAAAAAAGCAAACCACACCTTGTATGGAATTCATGGAACTATGTTTTATAGAACCCAAGAAACAGGTGTATGCAGGAGCAACCAAACTCTTTATGCAAGAGTCAACTCAGGAAGAGAAGAAGGCAAAAAACATCCAGACAAGCTGTATTTCAAGCTACTTACTGCAACCCTTAAAACAGACATCTGCAGTCCACAAGGGCAAAAGGCACAGAGACAAGATCCTTCTGAAGAGAAGATACCAGACAAAGAAAAAAGACGTGAAGCTTTTTGTATAAAATTATCATTAGGGAAATTCACCCTCACTTCATATAAGAAAGCCTTAGGGAGTTTTTAACCAAGTGTAACTAAACAGAATGTCTTGTTTTGATAAGAAATCAACTGAGAGAGGTGAAAATGTAAGGGAAAGATGTTAAGCTTTGCGTCTAAAAATACTGATAAGAAATGTACCCTCTTTACATATAAGACTGCCCTAGGAAGTTTTTATTACAGTGTAACCGAACAAAATGGCTTGTTTTGATAAGAAATCAACTAAGAGAAGCGAAAATGTAAGGAAAAGATGTTAAGCTTTGTGTACTAAAGTGTTATTAAGACTGTCTACATAAGAGTGGCTAGGGAGTCTTAATTACAGAGTAATTAATCAGAATGGCCTGTTTTGACAAGAAATTAATTGAGAGAGGTGAAAATGTAAGGATTTTTGGTAAAATAGCAGATAAGATAGATTTGTAGGTGAATTATAAAGAAGGAGCATTTATTATTAGGTGTTTTAAATAAGGCAACAATTCAGAAGAAAAATTGATACATTTGCTTTATAGGGAAACTTGAACCTGTAAGGGAAAACAGGAGGGGAATCACTTTATTAAAGATAAGAATAGATTAAGAAAATCTGAAATTTTACATTAAGAGCCTTTGAATATATATTACTAAAATATATTAATATTAGAATGTTTAGATAATTTTAAATGAAATCATTTATGTATTCTAGATATTTGTAGGGGTAACTATTATTAGGTTATTACATAAATTTTCTGTTGTAAAACAAGTAGGAGAGACTCAATTGGAGTGTACCACAAGATATTACTCTCATTTTATTTGTATTTTTGGAAAACTAATAAAAACCTATTATAAAACAACAACAACAACAGTGGGTCTCTTGATACCAGACATCGGGGTTGTTTGTTTTTTCATGACTAGTTTGCCACTGCTGTCCAAGTACACAACAAAGAAGGGGGGGAATCAGTTCCAAGCTTGCAGATTATTTTACCTTTTACAGTTGAACTTCAGTTCAATCTGATGCAACTCTCTCATAGTGATGACCTTAAAAGCCCTGACTTCACGGGAACTTCACGGGGTTGTGATGAATGGGGGGGGCAGGACTTAACAGGCCACTTTATCATTTGTCATCATCAACACTGTTCGCCAGATATTGTGCAAAAATATGACGAAACAAAGACAAACAGAACTTCAAGAGAAAATTCAATGTGAAGTAGTTACAAAGACTAAATATCTTGGAATTGAATTAACCATGAAAAATATTGACTTGTTTAAAAACAATTATGAAAAGGTGTGGCACAAGATTCAGCAAGATATAAAGAAATGGGACACTTTGAATTTATCATTGATGGGAAGAATCGCGACTGTAAAAATGAATATTTTACCGCGTTTGATGTTTCTATTTCAGACTATTCCAATACTAAAACAAAGGAAAGTACTGGATTCGTGGCAGAAAGAATTATCCAAATTCGTATGGGCAGGGAGAAAGCCAAGGATTAAAATGAAAATTTTATGTGACGCAAGAGAGAGAGGAGGTCTACAACTACCAAATCTAAGACTGTATTATGATGCCGTCTGTTTAACATGGTTGGAACAGTGGATTAATCTGGAGAATAAGAAGCTATTGGCCCTGGAAGGGCATGATAACAAATTCGGATGGCATGCATATTTATGGTATGGAAAAGTAAAAATGGATAAATTTTTTAAACACCACTTTGTAAGACAATCACTGTTCGAGACATGGATGAGATATAGAAAATTCTTCTCAGAAGAAAGACCACTTTGGATTGTACCAGCTGAAGTGATTAATCCATATTCAAGAAATCAAGGGCTAGACTGGCTACCCTATAAAAATCTCTTAAAATCTGAAGGGAAAAATTTTGTGTTAAAAGATAGATTTGATGTTGAATTTGAATATGATTGGTTGAAGTATAGACAGATTTATGATTTATTTAAGACCGATAAAAGAGAACATGGTTTTAGAGAAAAGAATATTGAAATTGAAACTGTATGGCTTGAGAAAGGCAAAAAAATGATTTCTAAACTGTATAAGGTTCTATTGAAATGGTATACTGAGGATGAAGTTGTAAAAGAGCAAATGATAAAATGGGCTGTAAATGTTAATACTGAGATATTAATGACATCTTGGGAATACTTGTGGAAAAAGTCAATGAAAATTTCAACTTGTGTAAATGTTAAAGAGAATTGTTATAAAATGATGTATAGATGGTATATGACGCCCAAAAAAATTGCTATCATAAATGAAAGTATGTCTAATAAATGTTGGAAATGTAAGAAACATGAAGGGTCTTTTTACCATATGTGGTGGACATGTGATAAAGCAGTAAAGTATTGGACAGAGATCCACAATGAGATACCAAAAATTCTGAATTGTACTTTTAAGAAAGACCCACAGACGTTATTGTTAGGTCTTAAAATGGAAGAAATAAATGTAGCCAAGAGAACACTATTATGGTACTTGACTACAGCAGCAAGACTGACTTTTGCTCAATGTTGGAAACAAGATAAAGTACCTGAAACATGGGAATGGATTAAAAGACGTTGTTTTTGGCGGAAATGGACAAGTTAACAAGAAAGTTAAACAACGAAGAAGATGAAACTTTTTTTAAAGATTGGAAAGACTTTCAAAAATATTTGTTGAAAAATTGGGACATTAAAAGTGGTTTGATTTGCTTTGACAGTTATTAAGAAGAAACGGAAAGAGAATTAGACTTTTGTATTGTTACCGTTAGTAAGAGAAAATAAGTTTAGAAGTAATTGTAATGGAATAAGAGAGATATTAATGGGGTTGGAGCAGTGCTGGAAGCCTGATGTGGGGGGAGGAGGGGAAAAAAGAAAAATGGGTATGTATTGGTATGTTTAAATTGTATGAACTTGTGATATATCCAATAATAAATTGTATTTACAAAAAAAAAAAAAAAAAACACTGTTCGCCAGATACAAGCAAAGATCAAGGAGAAAATTCAGACTATGTTTCCCCAATTGTGGATATCCTTGTATCTCATCAAATTAGTCCTTCCGTAACTCCAGACACACTGGCTTCTCCTTAAAAATGCTTGTTTAAAAGCCACTTCTGTCCTTGCGTTAACACGCATCCCCTTGGAGCAAGGAAATCACGGGTGCAGAAGAAATAATGGCATTCTCAGGTCAAGACTGTTTATCAGGTCTCGCCTCTGTAGCCAAAGCGGGACCCATTCGGCTTGCTTACTGTGACATTCTCAGAGATAAATCCTCATTTCACCGGCCCAAAGCTCACTCGGGTGTAAAGAGGAGCTGGAATCGCTTAACGGTGCAACTAATGAATGAGGGTCACCCCAGCTGGCTAAGCCAATCGCTTCACCCCAGCAGCAGCAACCAACCACCACGGACAACAGAAGGCATCCAGACGGAAGCCATTTCTCTCTCTCTCGGTGTGCCAGGAAGTGAAGTTTGTCTTTGTCATCCATTTTCTGAACAATGCCTTGGGATAACACCAGTTTGGTGTAGTGGTTAAGTGCGCAGACTCTAATCTGGGAGAACCGGGTTTGATTCCCCCCTCCGCCACTTGCAGCTGCTGGATGACCTTGGGCAAGCCATAGTTCTGTCAGAGCTGTTCTCTCAAGGACAGTTCTGGAAAGAGCTCTCTCAGCCCCACCTACCTCACAGAGTGTCTCTCGTGGGGAAAAGAAGGGAAAGGAGTTTGTAAACCGCTCTGAGACTCCTTTCGGTAGTGAAGGGTGGGGGATAAGTCCAATCTCTTCTTCTTCTTCTTCTCTTCTAATGGCAGGACAAAAAGACAAAGTCTAGGCCTGCCTTGGCTGACACACAAAGTTAATTATCATTCTCTTATCATTTGGTGCAGTGGTTGGGAGCACGGACTCTAATCTGGGAGAACCAGGCTTGATTCCCCGCTCCCCACATACAGCTGCTGGTGTGACCTTGGGCCAGTCACAAGTTATCTCAGAGCTGTTCTCTCAAGGACAGTTCTCAAAAGAGCTCTCTCAGCCCTACCTACCTCACATGGTGTCTATCTGTTGCGGGGAGGGGGAGGGAAAGGAGATTGTAACCCACTCTGAGACTTCATTGGGTAGTGAAGGGTGGGGTATAAATCCAATCTACTACTACTATTATTATTATTATTATTATTATTATTATTATTATTATTATTATTGTTATTGTTGTTGTTGTTGTTGTTATTATTATTATTATTATTATTATTAGCGCACACACAAAGCGGAAGGCGTATAGTTAGTTGCCCTTCTACAAAAGGTTAACAGCAGCTCCCCAGAAGCCTGCGGACCTCGTGCAGAAGGACCCACCCGCTTCTCTCCCCCCCCACGGAGTGCGCAAAGACCGTATTCGGGGGGGTGGGAGGGGGAGGAGTCCCCAAGACAGCCAGTGCGATGAGATGGCTAAAGTGCTGTGCTGGGATCGGGAGACCCCGGTTCAAATCCCACCCCCCCTGCGCCGGAACCCGGGGACCGCCAGTCTCTCCCGGGAAGGCAGGCCTGTCTCGGGAGAACAGGCAAGTGCCCCTCGAGAGCTCCACCAGCATGGTTGGGCTTGCCTTCGTTTTGCTTCGAGTTCCCCCACGAGAGGCAAAGATGCTGCTCGACGCCTGCCGGAGACGGCATTTCCACTGCGCCTTGTCTCCCGCACACCTCACAGCCCATCTCCGAATCCACCGCTGGGCCTAACTAGGTTACAGCGCTGGATGCCTTCAGCCGCACTGGGACGCAGGCAGTGGGGGGGGGGTGGGGGCACACCAAGAGCGCACGCTTCCTTCTGGAGCCCAGAGGCCAACTGGACTGATTTGCACCTTTCTCAGAAACACATTTCAATGCTACACTCTTGGTGCCTAAAGCGAGGAGCCTGAATCTTGGCCATTGCTATTTTGGGAAGTTTAATTAAAAAGCAAAGGTCACCTCTCATTCCCGTCTTCGTTTTTGCCCCCATTACAGAGGCAGCCGTTGCCAGAGCTAAATCCGCAGGATCATCCTTGCACGGTTAATTAACATGCATAGGCATATTTCGGTGGGAAATTAAATAAATGCTCAATTAATCAGCTGAGAACTCTGTAGGGTTACGAGAAGCATCGACAATCTCTTCCGTACCTAATAGGTGAAGGGGCTTCCGACTTACGTGAGCCAGGGACCCTGACCCAGACCACTTCACCCCACTGCTGCTTCCAGGGGGTCCGAAGCCCTAGAACAGCACTGGGACCCAGGAGCACCTTTAACAACAACAAAGTTTTATTCGAGAGAAGCTGATGGTCAGGGTCTCTGGCTCACGTTGTTGGTCTTAAAGGTGCCTGACTGGACTCAAACTTTGTTCTGATTGCTGTCTCCATTTGGACACCATCCCCATCAGGACAGCTGACCCGTGGCTATCATGTTTTTTTCCCACTGAATGCTACAATGATTGATACCACACAGTAGAAAAAGCAAGAGTCCAAGAGCACATCCAGATATCTGAAGAAGTGACTGCCGTGACTCGCAGAAGCTCCTCCCTGGCAACAGATGGTGTGAGTCTCTCAGGCGCTCCCAGACTCTCTGGCCCTTTTCTCCTGCTGCAGACAGACTGACCCGGCGACTGACCCATCTTGGTAACAGATCAGTGCATCTACAGAAGCTCTCACGCCGGCTAACCTATGGGAGCAGCCAGTCCTGCTAAAATGGATCCACTTGGAAACAGTCTTATCTATCAGAAGCATCCGGGATACGTCAGCTGGCTGCGTGCCGTCACTTGGATCCGAACTCACTCATCCACAGACGCGACTTCCTTCCCCGCCCTCCCCCGTCTTATCGCAGCCAGAAACGCCGGCCCCAGTGCTGCTCCTGGCATCTGGGGGGGGGACCCGCCTAAATAAGTGGCAGGTCTGCTGCGGGAGAGGGGAAATCCCCCAACCCCTTGTGCACACAGAAATTTTAGGTGGGATCCAGCTCCACCAGAGAACAGTTCGTAGATGCAGGTGGGGTCACCGTGTTGGTCTGAAGCAGCAAAGCCAAGTGTATCTCCAGCGGGGGGACCTCTTAAGACCAGCAAAGTTTTCTTCTGGGGAGAAGAAGGAGAAGGAGGAGGAGGAGGAGGAGGAGGAGGAGGAGATTGGATTTACACCCCGCCCTTCACTGCCCAAAAGTGTCTCAGAGTGGCTGACAAACTCCTTTCCCTTCCCCTCCCCACAACAGAAACATCCTGTGAGGTAGGTGGGGCTGAGAGAGCTCTTTCGAGGACTGTCCTTGAGGGAACAGCTCTGACAGAACTGTGGCTTGCCCAAGGTCATCCAGCAGGTGCAAGTGGAGGAGTGGGGAATTAAACCCGGTTCTCCCAGATTAGAGTCCACCCACTTGACCACCACACCTAACTGGCTCTCGTGTGTGTGTGCATACAAAAGCTTACACCTTGGATGCAACACGGGACTCACGCTTTGTTCTGGATGTTTCATAGTTCAACAGCCTGGTTACTGTGGGTGTGGAGGGGAAAACACTGGAAACATCATCACTGGTTAAAGGAGGGCCAGTTCTGAGAATGGGATTCCTTCCCTGGTCTGAAGAAGGTACAACATACCAGGTGACCCATTTTGGTGTGAAATAGGAGTGGGGGCTATTCTATTGTGCGAGGGAGGGAAAAATTATACTGTTTTGATCTGCCCTCTTACCACCGTTACTCTAAAGTGTCCTTCCTCATCAGAGCTGTGTTTTGTTCTCGTAACTGGACATCCTGGGGGCATTTGGAAGAGCAGAGCTGGACTGATTACGAATTCATGGCTGGAAGGTCAGGACGTGACTCCGGCACGGAGGCTATTAATGAGCAGCCGTGTCGTGGCAGGAGAAATCCCAGCCACCACCAAGCTCGGATAGCCAAATCACCCACTGAAACTAATCCAAGCCCTCTAAAATTAAATCAAGGTGAATTTATTTTCCAAAAGAAACTTTTCAGACTAACGGTTCAGGCTGAGTTTCCAGGCATATCAAGACTAATCCCCGTGCCTGTGTGGTGCAAACAGTCCGTGACAGGGCTCCTGACCAATCTTAGAGAGACGCTGGCCCACCCCCTAGCCCTATACCTCCCCTTTGAATTCTCAGGAGGTGGAGATGTAGTCTAACCCCCCAGCCCCCCCCCAATTTATGAATCATCCACCTCAAACATGGGAAATTTCCAAGCAAGCTCCCCGTTAAAAAGGGTAAACAGCCTGAGGTCATGCTCGACTGTTCTTCCAATTACGGAGCCGTGGCATCTTCAGCAGCCGGAAAACGGCCCCAGAAAGTGAAACAGCAGAGTGAAACGGGTATGAAGATGTGTGCATGCACACGAAAAGCTTCTACCCAGAATAAAACTTTGTTGCCCTAGAAACGGGTCCTCTTTAGAGAACTATTTGTGCATTCAGGTGTTTGTTGAGTAGGATGAGACTGTTGCATGCACTAAATCACAAGATCCCCGCCCCCGGCAAACTTACATCATTAGATGCCGAAGGCCACTACTGTGGGCCCCCCCTCCGGGGCGAGAAGAAAAAAAGGCAAAAGTAGGTCAGCTGTTGTTTGTTAAAGTCTCCCCTCTTGACTTTCGCTACAGCAGCAAAAGCAGAAGCCGTCGAACATGAAGAGCAGGAGATGAAGCAACGGCTTGGCGCCAAACAATACTGCCGTTCCCCACCTCTCTCAGCGGGCACTTCGATCTCTGCACCGCCAGATATGAAAAATCTATAGCTGATCATTCCCCTCCATAGACAGACTATTTTTGAGGCCTCTCCGTGGCACCCCACCCCTGCACGTTGGGCGAGGACTCTCTCTTATGCCACACATTTTCGCCTTATTTGGGCATGACTTATATGGGCATGCCAGGCGACCACTATCCTTTTATATATAAGGAAAGGATGCCTGGGATAGAGCAGGTAGAGGAAGAGGTCCTTTTCTCCCTTTCTCACAAGACAAGAACTCCTTGTGGGCACGCCATGAAATTGCTGAGCAGTTGGGTTAGAACAGATAAAAGGTAGTCCTTCTTCACCCAAAGAGTGATGAACACATGGAATTCACTGCCACAGGAGGTGGTGGCAGCTACAAGGATGGACGGCTTCAAGAAGGAACTGGATAAACATATGGAGCAGAGGTCCATCCGTGGCTATTAGCCACAAGGTATAGATAGGGACTCTTGGTCTGGGGCAGGTGATGCACTCTATTCTTGGTGCTTGGGGGGTCAACAGTGGGAGGGGCTTCTAGTGTCCTGACCCCACTGGTGGACCTCCTGATGGCACCTGGTATTTTTGGCCACTGTGTAACAGAGTGTTGGACTGGATGGGCCACTGGCCTGATTCAACATTGGCTTCTCTGATGTTCTTATAGCCTCACTTCCCCTACGCTCCAACTGGTGTGTGTGACCACAAGGATATAAAAGTGTAACTGAATCAGTGTGGAGATATCTTAGCACCAGTGCTCCTTCTAAGATGAGGAGTAATATGAGCAAAAATTCTACTAGCATTAAAGTTGTGAGTGATTTGTGAGTGAGCGATTTGACACCTGCATAAATTAGTTTGCCCTGGAGCCATCCTTCCAGAGCAAACACCAAAATATGTGAGCCAGAGGCTAAAAAACTGCGAGCTAGCTCACACTAACTCAGCTTAGAGGGTCAACAAACGAGTCCAGTGGGGCACCTTTAAGGTTTATTCAAGGTGTGAGCTTTCATGTGCAAGGCACATTTGGTCAAATGCATTGGAATGTCAGGCAAGGTTCAAACTTCTTGCCAGAGAATGAACAGCAAATTAACATGCAACATGATGATGATCAAGATATGCAAAGTGACAGAAAATAACAAGTCATGGTTATAAGGTCAACAGTTGTAAAGCAGTAATTATGTCAAACTAACAGATAAATGTCTAAAGATGTCTTTTCTAATTGTGGGAAGTGACCAGGAATCTCCATTCTCTCCTGTCAGGCACGGAGGGCACTCAACACTGTCTCCCCTTCCAAAAACTGCCGTTATGTCAGCAGACATCCTAATATCCCTTGCATACATTCAGTATTCTAATATACTATTCTGAAAAACATATACACTAAAATGCATTACAATACAGAGGATTTATAGTCCTTCTTGTTGAGAATACATATGTGAGGACTGAATGAGATTTAAAAAAAACCAATATCCCTGTTGAGTCCTGGGGAGGTTTTTGTTCCAAGTGTTGTAATAACTTGTAATTCAGCAATTTCCCTTTCCATTCTGTTCCTGAAGTTCCTTTGCAATAAAACAGCTACTCTGTTCTACTGCTCCAGACCAACACGGCTGACCAACTGGATCTATCAGCCTAGAGGGAACACTCCTGGGCACCCTTCAGAGTCACCACAACTATACCCGTCTGTCTTCAGACGCACAACGTTCCACAATGGCCAAAAAAGAGAGATCCAGGTGGTCAACCGTGTTGGTCTGAAGCAGTGGAACAAATCTAGGGTCCAGCGGCACCTTTAAGACCAACAAAGTTTTATTCAGGGTGCAAGTGAGCATTTTCGTGTGCAAGGCACACTCCCTCAGGTATCTGCATATGGAAGCTGATACCTTGAATAAAACTTTTTTGGTCTTAAAGGTGACACTGGACTCTAAATTTGTTCAAGAAAGAGACAGAGAGAAATAAACAGATCTTGGAAGTTCCTAAAGGATCTGACTAAGATTGCAGCAATAAAAGAGACACGTACTTGGAGATTTGGGGTCTGTATGACAAACTGCAGCAAACATTCATCGTTCATCACAGCAAACCTTTAAGCTTATCAGTCTTTTTTGTAGTTGATGGAGTTATCCTCACAGGTCTTTGCCAATATCAAAGCACTACCCTAGGGCCACACGCAGGCTACAAAGCCCAGATCAGCTGCACTGCAGGCGGAAAAGGCTTCACTGGGGACTCATCACAGTTTATAAATCCATTTAGATCCAGGTGGGTGTCGCCATCCCGGTGGGGGGTCTGAAGTAGCCAGACAAAGTCTGAGTCCTTGGGTGGCACCCTGAAGACGACCAGCAGAGTTTGATTCCCGGCAGAGGCTTTCGTGTGCCTGCATCTGACCCAGGCTGACCCGTGACTGGCCTTACACCAAAACCTTCCCCAGAGTCTGCTACTGAGGATGTTTTTACTGACGGGAGGGGCTGGATCTGGGGCCACAGGCTCTGCCAGTGACCGGGGGCTCCTTCCCAGAAACCGGAGCTTCCCCAAACACGACCAGACATGCCTCACTACACCACCAGCAGCACCAGCACCACCACTTCCACGCTGCATCCTTTCAGCGACATGGTCTGTGCATGCTCATTCTCTGTGGTTCTCTCACCTTGTGGAATGGACGGTCTGGGGAGATTGTTTCCCAGAAGACACAAAACAGAAATGTTCAAGGGATCAGGGTTTTTTACAAGGGGCATAGAACTGTGGCAGCATGGAGCAGCTCAGGAGGCCTTTTTTAAAAGGGAACAGGGCTCTGACTCATTGCCGTGTTGATGGTCCGTATCCCCGCCCCCCCCCGATTGACTGCATCATCTTCTACCATGGCAATTCCCTTTCTGCCTGAGGGTGTGTTAGTATAACGACACACAGCGAAGGTCTACACTTGGGGGGGGGCGGAGGAGGGGGTATGCTGCCTCCCACCCTGGATCCTTCAGTTCCAGCTCAGAAGCGTATTTGGCTGTGGGCAACGTCTTCCAAGTGTCTCAGACAGAAATTAAGAGATGCATACAATGAACGAGGCACTCGCCCCCAACCGACCCAATCCAGAAAAGCGGATATCTGAAAGGCAAAGGAACGCACTCCAGTTGCCTTGACCTGGGTGGCCCAGGCAAGCCTGGCCCTTGTCAGATCTCAGAAGCTAAGCAGGGTTGAGCGTGGTTAGTATTGGGATGGGAGACCTCCTTGGAAGACCAAGGCAGGAGGACCGAGACAGGGCTTTCTTCAGCCACCGCCTTGACTATCCTCCAGGCCCCCAGTGGGGGTCAGTCACGAGAGGTCAACGTGACTTCCAGGTGCAGAGACACACATACACACACACACATACCAACACCACCACCCCAGTTGATTCACATTTTCATGCTAGCTGTATGGGGAGATCAAGGATGGATGACTAACAGTGGAGTTAACCCAGTCTGAGCCCATTGAGATCCATCGGGGTTGCCAGCCCGCAGGTGGGGCCCCGGGGGACCTCCCGCTTATCTCCAGCTGACAGAGATCAGCTCCCCTGGAGAAAACAGTCCACAGAGCTGGAGGGGGGGGGCTCTCTCTGGCACTGGACCATGCTGAGGTCCCCCTCCTCAAAGCCCCGCCCTCTTCCGGCTCCACCCCCAGAATCTCCAGGCCCGGCAACCCAAAGGATTGTACCGCAAGTGACAGTGGGGCTCTTGATAACCACGCAGTCTCACCCCTTTAGTGTTCCACCTGCCCCGTCACACATCCAGTGCCAAGACTCATGCCCAAGAACACAGGAAGGCATCCGAAAGGTGGCCAGTCGGAGGCCATGCAGAGCCACTGGCCGGGTGCAGTGCTTATGGTATTGGACAAGGATCGGAGAGACCCAGTTTGAATCCCCAGCCTGCCTGCCTGCCACAGGAGCTCTCTGGGTGCCCTTCGGGCCAGCCGTGCGCTCTCGGCCTGACTAACCCACAGGAGAGTCCACAGAGCTGTACAGGACTGTTGCGTGGAACAAACAGGAAACCTTTCCCTCCATCACAGTGTAACGGTACAACGCTGCTAAGCTCCAAGGCGGACTGTTGTTCAACAGACGTTGAAATTCTGAAGCCATGGAAAAAATATTGGAGGGAGGAATGGTGAAAACTTGGGGCGGGGGGAGAACGATACGCCGTGCTCATTTATTGATTCACTCTCAGAGTTGGAAGGGATGACCAGGGTCATCTAGCGCAACCCCCCCCGCCACCACTGGAACTGCAGCAATAAGATCCCCAACAAGTTGGTATCCAGGCCACAAAGAATCCACCCCCTCACCAGAGAGGTTGTTCCATCATCGGATGCACCTCACCGTCAAATCTGGACTTCTTACTACGTCAAGAACATGAAATGTATTATCCATACATTTCTTACTTTACAGAATTGTATTATTTGGCTTATTTTTGAAATGTATAAGTTGAAAAGGCTTTGCTTTGTTCAGACAAACCTGCAAATGTGCTCGATATAAGAGAGAGAATGAGGCTCAGAGAATGCCGCATCGTGCGCTGCTTACAGACATATCTGGGGAGGGGGGCAGGAAAAGAGAAAAGAGATCTGGGAGTAAAGGGAAGTACATTTGTTATTTGCACTAAAAAAAAAAATCTCCATTAGTAGATCTGGATATCAAATTAACCCTGCGCTATTGAAGAGGTCGATGTTTTAATGCCAAGTCTCTTGCACACAATACTCCATATTAACTGCAGACAAAATAAATCACATTTAAACTATCAGCACTGCAAAAATATCACATATCTGTATGGGTGCTACTTTCCCATTCCTGAGAGTGACGATAAAAGCTTCTAATGGTGTCTGGAGACGTCTCACTTCACCAATCAGTACAATCACCCTTATCCGCCACATAAATGGGGGCAGGCAAAAGGGCTTCCGAGCGAGGAATCCGTGAATTCCACGGAGCGCTGCAGCTTCTCATCTGAAAACAAGCACGGCAGCCAGCCTAGTAAACATTTGTGTACATGGCAGAGCAGCTGAGAGAGAAGGGGACTGAACAACAGAGACAGACAGACAGACAGACAGACAGACAGAGAGGCAGAGAGGCTGGAAAAACAAATAAGCTCAACACAGCCTGAGAAAGGGACCAGGAACAGAAACTGGAAACCGCGACAAAAATCCAGGGCCAGAAGAACATGGGAGTGACTAAGAGAGACAGAAAGCACAGACAGCTGTCAAACGAGGAAGACTTTGGGAGACCGGCTGTGACAGCAGGGTGGGGGGGCCATATCTCTTTCAGCCTCGGCACCTCCCGACACCGGCAGCCCTGTGCTTCCTCTGACCTCCTACGCGCACCAGCTGGGGGGCCTGATCCATTTTGGGTGCTGCTGCTGCCACTGCCGCCGCCACATCTCTGGAGCCCAGCCTTGTCCACGCTAGCCCTCGCCCTTTGATGGCTGCCTCCCTCCCCCTCTAGAGATGGGCCCCCGCCTCTCCAGTTGCTCCAGAAAAGGTCTCCCTGGAGCCTCAGGTGCTGTTCAAGATAACCAGCTGTGATGAAGAAACTCTGACCAAATTAGTTAACCACAAGGGTAACTTGTAGCTGATAGACTAAACAAGCAGTATCAAAAGAGTTTTGTGGGTTTTAAAAAAGATAAAATTAAAATCAAATGTCAGTAGGTAGGTAGGTAGGTAGGTAGGTAGGTAGGTAGGTAAAAGGCAAAGGTTTCCCTTGCTCAAAAGCCAGTCGAATCCGACTCTAGGGCTGCAGTGCTCATCTCCGTTTCCAAGCTGAAGAGCCAGCGCTGTCTGAAGATGTTTCTGTGGTCATGTGGCCAGCATGACTAGATGCCAAGGAGCATGGAACACTATTCCCTTCCCACCAAAGTGGTACCTATTTATCTGCTTGCAATCTCTTGCTTTCCAACTGCTAGGTTGGCAGGAGCTGGGGCCAGAGACGGGAGCTCACTCCGTCATGCGGCACTCGGGTCTCAAACTGCTCAGTGTCTTAACCAATGTGGAATCCACCCCAAGTGTGACAAATTTGAGCAGGATGAGACAGTCGCAGTCAAGACCAGGATCGGAAACTAAACTTTACTGCAAGGGCTGCATTAAGATAGGCCCCCTGGAGCAGAAGGGAGGGAGGTGAATGCACGGGGATAACTGTGCAAAACCGCTTTTTGCAGAAGGGCATGGGAGGTCAACATGCAGCCCGTAAGCCAACTGGAAGTACCTGATCCAGGGGTGCAGCCCACCTGTGATTCTTTAATCCAGCATTTTGAGCTGTTCAGTTGTACCACTATTACAGAGTGACACTGGGGCATGATGAAGAATCACGGAAAAGCCTCTGCCTGCCTCCATGCGTCTCAGTTCCAAGGAGAACAGCCTGAGCTGAAAGGGCACAGGGCCCACCAAGAAGAGACGGCATCCCTGAAATTGCAGAGGTAAATAGATCAGTTCCAGAACCATCCAGAGATTTGGCTGTGTGGCCAAACTTGGAGCAACGTTTGGGACTACTTGGCACTGTGAAAGAACACTCTCTTCCACGGAACGGCCGAAACGGAGGCTGGCAGCCGCCATCCAAGACATAAACCTGGCATCCGGTTTGAGATGTACGCTGACTGAAGACGCCCCTCCGTCGTTTTCAAGAACCATTCAGTCTGTTAAATACCAGGACCCTCACTGGCATGACCCAAACGGATCAACGACCAGCACGAGCCATGCTGGGGGACGACTGAGCTGCTTTCTGGGCTTAAAAACAAACAAACCACGTTTCTGAATAGAATAGCTGGCAGACGATATTTTGCTCTTGTTTATCAATTAAAAAATCATGTGGCCAGCGCACATGTGGATTTCTGATTCTATTTACTCCTGAATAAACTTGGATGCTCCTGGGACAGGGAGAATGAATCAGATGGTCTCCAGAGATATGCCCATCCTCATTCACAGAACTAACACAAATGGGGTTAGTCCAAAGTCTCAACCAATGCTCCCTCTCTCAGCTGTGGAGGCTTTTTAAAAAATATATTTTATTTTGCTTTTAATTCCCATAATACAAGTTTATACAAAACATCATAACAAAGGAAGGAATAATATTTAAACTAATTTATCAAGGATAACCTACAATATGCCCAAATTGGATTGATTTCTAATATATCTATTGTCCTTTCTTTACAATCCACTTGGGAACATTATAAACTGTGGAGTCCTGTGAGCAAAAATTTTACTTTGTGAGCTACTGGCATGAAAATTGTAAGCAAGCAATTTGGCTACTGCATAAATTAGTTTCCTCTGGAGCCATCCTTCCTGAGCTAGGACAAAAATCCTAGCTTAGAGGGAACACTGGCCAACCCAAGACCTCTTACCCTACTGGCCCCTGTGGCTGTTAACAGTGTGGCTTGCCAGGACGATTGATACACTTTCAAATTTTAGACAAGATTATTTAAAATTGCATCGGGAGTAATTTTATTGAAGTGAATGGGGAAACTGCATTAACAGGCATTTATTACTCAAGGAAGTCTACAGTAAACCAATTACTAAAGATTGCACTTCTACTGACATCTCAGAGGTGCATTACAAAACCCAAAAAGCCTTTTCTGACTTAGGCTGGTAATGGAATATTGCAGCCATCTCTAAATACCGGCACAATGATAACGTAAGGAGAAGATGCTCATCCCAATTCCAAATTTCCTACCCTTTGAATAAACCACAATGCTGTATTTCCTCTGGAAGGTCAAAGGAAGTACATGGCTACGGTCACAGCTAGCACACAGAAAGCTTATGTTCAATTTTCCCTGCCATCTCTGCTCAAAAATGAACATACGCTATTTGCTCGCACAGCAGAGCAAACCAGAAGTGCCTAATTACATTTCCTGGATTTCATCAGAATATCCATTCCTAAATAAGCAGCATCCTACGGCAGGTAAACATCATAACTGAGCAATTAACATCAGCAGTTATTTGTAAGGAGCATAAGCAGAGAAGTAATTTCCATGTGCGACTGCAAAAGCCCTCTTTTAAAACACCATGCGCCTTGCTGAGCAAGATGTGGAGAGCACACACAGGGCAAAGGGGGAAAGGGGGGGGAATTGTCATTAGGACAAGCAAAAAGACAACTCCAGAAACTTTTAAAAGGACACGGCAGAAGCAGGCAGGCAGGCAGGCAGAGCAGGTGGCTAAAACAGAGAACAGGGAGAAGCTCAGGCTCTGCCTCTTCCTTTACTGGGGGAAAGGTTTGACAGGTGCCCCCACCAAAACGCTAATCTGGGGGGGAGACCGTCTGAAGAACTGAACCTAAAAGAGAAGGCAAGAGGTTAAGCGCCACGGCCAGTTGACTAGCTCAGCGGCTCTAGAGGGCAGCCCCACGATCGAGGGCTCTTCAAACCCACAACTGCAGATGGGTAAACAACAACAACAACAACATGCTGCTTGCCAGTAGGGGACCCAGAGCCCAGCTGCTAAACGTTAGGTCTAACAGGGCAGAGGCGGAGACAGAGAGACTCCAGCAAGCAGCAGTTTATCGCATCTCAGCAGGAATGCTTGACGTGGGGCCACTGCCCCAACTATATACACCGAAGCCACTCCCAGCCCCCCTGCGATTGGTGAGTTCAAATGGCCTCCAGGCTCCAGATTGGCTGGCTGCCCACCCTCAGGGGCCAATCGGCAGGCAGGCTCCAGGATCCGGCCTGCCTTTGCTCTGGGGCTTCAAGCTCTGACTAGGTGGCCTGCTGCCCAGACAAGTCCAGGCCTGCCCCCTCATGCTGGCTACTAGCCCCAGCAGCTGTTAAGCCCAAGTGGAAGACTGCACATGTCTGGCCTTAACAGCAGCCCTCACACACCAGGGCCCCAGCCGGCTGCAGTGGCTTCCCTGGGCCTCCGCAGACCAGACCGAGATGGGCCAGAGCTGGGGACCACCCTCTTCCCCCTCCTCCCCTCCCCTCCCTTCTCAGCTGTGAGCCGGAGCCGCTCTGTCCTCACCAGCCTCTTCCCCCCCAGACCTCGGAAGGCAGCAGCCAGTCCTGGGCATGTCCGGGGGCAGGCCGCCCTCCCTCCCCCCAGCCACCCTATGGGGGTGTGGCCAGGCCTGTGAGGGGCCAGCCAGTAGGGCCTTCTGGGCCATTTCTGCCCAGTTACTCCCCTTCCCCACCCACAGGGAGGAGCTTCCCCACAGCTGACTGCCGGGCAGCTGGCTGTCCAAGGGCCCATGCCCCGTGCCCGAGCCGCCACTGATCAGCCGGCTGGTGTGAAGGTCTTTATGCTGAGGGGCCCCTGAGATGCTGAGCCTTGACAGTGGGGTGGGGGGCCGAGGAGGAGAAGGAGGACCTGGCCTTCACCAGCCCCCAGACATGGTCACTGAAATGGGCAGGAATTAAGCCGTAGGGTCACCTACTGAGACCAGAGCTACTAAGTCTGTCAGTAGACAATTTAGATCAGGGTTGAGCCATAAACATCACAAAACATGCAGGTGACTTCTGGTTATTCAGGATCGTGGAAGCACGCGTGGATTGCTAAGAGCATCAGGAGGACCCTGGGACAGCCGTCTGGCAGACAAAGTTCAATGCAGGTGAAGGTAAAACGAGGCCGGTTGGAGCAAAGGGGGCAGGTGGGGGGCGGGTGAGGATCCTCTCCCCTCGCGTGCACTTAAGAGGCTTGAGCAGGAACTGACTGCCCAGGAGGGACTCCTTGGGACCATGTGGGCAACCCAATAAGAACACGAGCTCTGCGTGCACCAGTCTTGGCAGCGGAAAATTCCACGCTAGACACTGTTTGGAAAGGAACGGAAAATAAAGAAGGGGTCAGGATTGCAGGGCCCCATTGGAGGGCGCAGGGATCCCCCGCCTATACGGCACCCCCTGACACCCTTCTCGCCACCCGCCGAGCGTCCTCAGGAAGTGAGCGAGGTCAGGCGGGGCTTTTCTGACCCACAGGGATTCTGATTGGCTGGGCAGATGTTTAAGAGGTGGCTTCCGAGGCAGCTGCCCCCCCCCAGCACACGTGTCTTCACTGCGTGGCCGGAGGCAGAGAGGCAAGAGAATGTCATTCAGCCATGGCTTTTGGCGGAGGGGGCGGGGTTGTTGGCGCCGCTGCCATCTTGTCACTGCTCCCCCACCCGGTGGTGTTGGGATCCCAAAGGTGCCCACAGGCTTCAAGAAGCTGGAGACACAGACCCTCGACTCTATGGCATGGCCAGTTTTAGAGTACATCTTGAGTTTGGAGTTCCCCCACCTCCCTAGAGCAGAAAAGGACAGACAAAATAATTAAAGGGTTTGAATACAGTCAGCAGGAGGAACATTAAAGCACTTGAGGCTTAAAAAGTAGATTAAGCGGGAAGCAGGAAAACTGGAAGGGGGGGTTAAATCAAGTCACGGCTGACTTATGGCGACCCCGTGGGGGCAAGAGACGCTCCGAGGTGATTGGCCACTGCCTGCCTCCGCGCCACGGCCTGGGTCTCCCTTGCAGGTCTCCCCTCCAAAGACCTCCCGGGGCTGATCCTGCTGAGCTCCCAGGACCTGACGAGATCGGGCCGGCCTGGGCAGGAAAGACGGAGGGTCCCTAAATCTGTGCGCTGTGCGGAGCCAGTGGGCAACGCAGCCCCCCCCCCCACTTTCAATACAGTATCAGTCAGGAGAGCACAAGAAAACTGATCTTCAATATATCCACGACTGACAAAAAGAACTGCTTTGTGAAACCCCCTGGCAAAAGCTATGGACAGATGCAGGTTACCAACAGCCTTCACATTTTGGCCCATCATCATCATCATCATCATTATCTTCTTCTTCATCATCATCATCATCATTTAGATTGCTCCATTCACAGCTGTCACTGATGGGACTAAAATGAAGCTACCAAGATTTCCACCTGAAGGAGATGGCTGCTTTCTTCAACAAAGCTGAGCATCATTTCAGAGGGAAATTTGTAACCTCTCTGGCTTTATTCTGTCTCCCCACCACTGGCCTAGCCGGCCACACGCGCTGGCCCCTGCCGAACCCGGGCGCCAGCAGCCCTGTCTGGGGAGATCGAAATCCAGCAGAGGCCGAGAGAGAGTTCCCGGGTGCAGGCTTCCCAGAGCCCAGGCTCCCTCCGGAAGAGACAGCGGAACAGGAGAAGTGGAGATTTTCTCCTGGGGTGCTGCAGAGAGTGCTTCTGAAAGGATGCCAGAGGTGCGCATTGTAGTCCCCTGGATTAGAGCAGAGGGGAAATGCCCGGGGACTGGGGAGGGGCAGAAAATTAGTCCCTGTGGCGAGAGAAGACTCCCCCCGGTCCCTCTCCAACCACAGCCCAACACGGCCGGCCCTCTGGGACTGTCCTCCGGACAAGGGAGCTTGGAGGGAGATCGAAGGACCGGGATCCACCCAGCCACTCGTTAGGAGGAACACGTTCCCTTCGGCCATTGCAGTCTGCCGGAAACCTTACACGTGGGGAGCATGGCCTGCAGTTCCTCCCCCCACAAATGCCCCGGCGTCTGCATTTAGACACTGTCTGTTCGGCGTACAATGGACTGTCAACTTCACTGCTAAACAGCTAAGGCGCATGGCCACCCCGCCTCCAAAATGCTCCCTCCGCCTGAACGCTGAATTACCTGAAGTTGGTGTTAAAAAACAAGGGCTGTAGAGCGATAGACAAAGCAGAGGCCCTTAACTGTCCCCCCCCAACAGCTGTCAACACCGACCAGCCAAGAGAGCAACAATATTTGACTGAAACTAACATAGGGCAATCTGGCACTAAAATAAGAGAAGATCCATAATGGCAGTTATTTGATCTATACACAATTAAATGCACAGATGGGAAAGGACCAACTTCAGATCGTGAATCACTTCCGCAACTGGGGCACCGGACCAGAAGCAGGCCCCCTTCTCCAGCGGGCCCCCCCCCCACATGTCTGAAGGCACTCCATCTTCCCTGACGGGCAGGCTGACGTGCGTGCGAGAAAGTGGTCCCCGCAGAGGACTTACCTGGATGCTCCGCTCAAGGTGGCAATTCTAGTTGTGACCCTCGATAAAAACAGAGGCCCCTCGTGGAAAAGGGGAAGGGGGTGAAAGGAGCCCGCCTGCAGAGCGGCACCCGTGAGTGACCCAGCGGAGGCATAAAGGGGATCCAGCCACTCGCTGCTCCCCCTCCTCGAACAAGGAGGCGGCCGGCCCAGGGCGGTGGGGTGCCCTGCTGAGCCATCTGAGGCACACCCCTCTCAGCCTCAGGGCACGGGTGGAGTGGGTTTTCCTCTCAGATTTCAATAGATCACTTATGTCATGTCAGCAGAATTCAAATAACGTTCGCAAAAGGAGGCAGAGGCACCGTGCCTGGACCGCAGACCGGCCCTTCGGTTTGCCCACCCTTCCCGTCCCACATTTCTCCCACCTAGCATGACAGATCTGCAGCCCAGCAGCGCTGAAAGTTCTAGAGAAAGAGACGATACTTAGAATCCGAGAGTCACACAGAATCATGGAAGGGGCCCGGCAGGCCATCTAGTCCGACCTCCAGCTCAGTGCGGGATCGGCCCAGGGCATCCCTGACACGAGGGCTTGTACGGCCGCTCACCACCTCCCCAGGGCGACTGATTCCACTCTTGCACAACTCTGACTGCAAATTGTTTTTTCTAATATCCAGCTGGCACCTCCCCACCTTTAATTGAAGCCCATCCTTGCGCGTCCTCTCCTCTGCTGCCCACAGGAACAGCTCCCTGCCCTCCTCTGAGTGACACGGCCCTTCAGATACTTCAGGAGAGCCATCCTGTCCCCCCTCGACCCCCCCCCAGCCAGTTTGGTGCAGTGGTCAGGAGTGCTTGGGACTCTTAATCTGGGAGAACTGGGCTTGATTCCCCACTCCTCCTCCACATGCAGCTACTGGTGTGACCTTGGGTCAGTTGCAATGTCTCTCAGAGCTGTTGTCTCAAGAGCAGTTCTCAAAAGAGCTCTCTCAGCCCCACCTCCCTCGCAGGGAGTGTCTGTTGTGGGGAGGGGAAGGGAAAGGAGTTTGTAAGCCCCTCTGAGACTCCTTCAGGTAGGGAAGGGCGAGGGGTATAAATCCACCCTCCTCCTCCTCCTCTTCTCCAGACTGAACCTTCCCGAGACGTCCCTCAGAGCCTTTCCCCCTCATTAGGGCTTCTCGGTCTCCAGGCCCCCAAGGGTCCTCCTCGCCGCTCTCCTCGGCCCCTGCTCCATTCTGCCCACATCCTTTTAGGCGGGAGGCCTCCCAGAACTGCGCGCGAGACTCCAGGTGTGGCACTATCGCATCTTGTGCTTTGGATGTTATGCCTCTGTTGATACACCTCAAGATCACATTTACATGCAAAGGGCAGAAACTTTTCCACAGAAAACTGTAACATCAGAAGATTTTCCACAGAACATTTCTGGTCCCACCCCACAGAAAGTGGAAGTAACTCTCAGGCCTCTCATGTCCCCCACCGGCCGACCGGAGGTCCCCGACTGGTGGTCCAAAGCCCACACAGCAAGCAAGTCAGCAGGCAGTGCCGATGTCCTGCTTCAGAATTTAATATTTAATCCGCCCCCATATTCCTCCCCTTTAGCAGGCTACAAATGCACAGAGCAGCCATCGTTTCAAGCCAGTGGGAAAGGAAGCTGCCGTGTGTGGTCAGACATTTAACCGCCGGCTGGTGCGGCCGGTGATGAGGCTCCCGCCCAGGCCGCAGCTCCCAGCTCACTCGGCACAGCCCTAAGCCGTGCTCAGTCCCACGATGGACTCCCGCAGAGATTCGAGGGCTTTACAGAATGAAGGGACGAGCCCTTCGGCTTATCTGAAACCACGGCAGAGGGCAACAGGCCGAGCACCCGAGAGAATCGTCACAGTGAAGGAAGAGTAGAAAAGAAATAAATTTTTCAGGAAGTTTATTCCTCCAGCAGATAGTATCATGGAAAGAAAGCAACTTCATTTCCTTTCGGTATCATCGGCTCGAAGAGCAAGAATTAAAATGCTCCTTTCCTCAGAAGCCCCGCATCGGATCGCAAACTAACCTCTACCTGCAACGTCAGGAGGACACTCATCCTGTCATGCCCCCCGGCACGTACCCGGGGGCTTCGCTAGACCATCCTTCTTAGTGGCACCATTTTAAAAGAAATGTTACCTGAAACAGCTCCGTCCGTCGCAGGCTCCCTTCCAAACCCATCCACCTCACTGCCCGTTCCCATGAAGAACAAAGTCCGAGGCCAGCGTGGCCCCTTTAAGACCAGCAAAGTTTTCCTCTGGGCAGAAGCTTCCGGGCACAGGCACCCTTCCTCAAGGGTCACCCGGCACGGCTTCCACGGCAGACAAGGGACTCGATTCGGGGTGGGGGCGTGGCTCAGTGGAAGAGCCTTGGCTTTACCTGCAGAAGGTCCCAGGTTCAAGCCCTGGTATCTCCAGTTAAAAAGGAGCAGGCAGGAGGGGATGGGAAAGACCCTTTCTCTGCCTGAGACCCTGGAGAGAGCGGCTGCCAGTCTGAGCAGACAAGACTGACCTTGATGGACCGAGGGGGGGGGTCTGACTCAGTAGGAGGCCCAGCTTCAGGTGTGTTCAGGTGATCCAGCACCCTAACCAATGTTACCTCTAAGCTGTGGCGTCTTGTGAGCAAAAATTCTGCTTTGTGAGCTACTGGCATTAAAGTTGGGAGCAAATGATTTGGCTACTGCATTAATTAGTTTGCTCTGGAGCCCTCCTTCCTGAGCTAAGACGAAAATGTGTGAGCTGGAGGCTAAAAAACTGTGAGTTAGCTCACACGAACTCAGCTTAGTGGGAACATTGACCCTAACCTCTACATGAGACGGGTAAGTCTAAGAGAAGGTGACTCCCCAAGACCACCGAATTCTCTGTGGACTCAGACATGCTATTGGTGTCATTAAACTGCACAGTCACTCTGCCCTGACCGTGGGGAAATGAGGGGTGGGGGTGGGGTCTTCATCATTCCCCTCTGCCCGGCACAGATGCTTCATGGGGGAGGTTTCAGTCCAGACCCCTCTCGCAATGTCTGTCTTGTAGGTTTTCCACTGAGCTGCACCACAGCAACACCCAGGGGAGAGGGCTCCGGATCTCCAGCTCCTGCGGCGTCCCGCCTGCCTCCATTCCGGGGAGCTGATCTGGTTCCGCACCTTTGTTCAGCACCTATCGGGACGTGTGCGCTTCTGTAGTCAAAGGCAGGTGCGGGGGCACCAGTCCAGAGCCACACTTAATCAAAGCATTTTCCAAAGGAGAAGAATGATTGTCATTATATGTGAACCCTGGTTTGGCTGCCTGGAGTATGTGGACAGAGAAGAAGGAGAAGGAGAAGAAGAGATTGGATTTATACCCCACCCTTCACTCGGAGCAGCTTACAAACTCCTTTCCCTTCCCCTCCCCACAACAGACACCCTGAGAGGTCGGTGGGGCTGAGAGAGCTCTGGCAGAGATGGCTCTTTTTTCAAGGACAGCTCTTGCCCAAGGTCATCCAGCAGCTGCGAGTGGGGGAGGAGTGGGGATTCCAACCCGGTTCTCCCAGATTAGAGTCCGTGCACTTAACCACATTCACCCAACTGGCTTGGCTGGAAGAAGGACGTCCCGGGCTCACATACTCACCACGAAGCTCACCAGGGGACCCTGAGCCACCGACACCCTCCCGGACCGAGGGCCAAGCTAGATGCTGCCACGTCCCGCAGCCCGCCAGGGGGACGTGGTGCCATTCGACAGCTGGGTGTTTAACTTTTCAAAATAACAGAGGGGCCTCCCCTCCTGCTAGGCGATGAGGGACCCTCTCCTCCCTAACCCCCACCCCCTACCCCACCCCCCAGCTGCACTGTTTTCACCAGCCAAAGCAGCCCGGAGTTTTGAAAAGTTAGACCCCCGGCTCTTAAACTGTGACACGTCCCCGTGGCAGACGCAGGGGCAGGGCGTGGTCCAGGTGGGCCCTCGTTCACCACCCAGCAGTCATAAGCCAGTCAGGGTGGAAGGGAAGGGAAGGGAAAGATTTAAGCCACTTTGGGGGGGGGTCCAAGTGGGGAGGGAGGTGGGCTAATTAAATAAGCAAGTAAATAAATAAATAAATAAAACCCACGGCTCAGGACAGAATTGGATATTACCCTTTCCAAAAGAAGGCAAGGGTATGGGAGATGCTAGTACAGCCCCCCAGGGGGGGTGTTGAGAGGGAAGGGCGTGTCTCTGGCCCTCCGGGGGCTTCTTCTTGGAGGTGCTCCACAGGCAGGGGCCCGAGACATGAGAAGTGTCCTCAGGGGGCTCCTTGCAGACGCACATTACTTATTCTCAGAATTATAATACAGTTGTTTGGGCTGCAGAAACTTTATGGATTATTAACTCACCGGGTCAGTTACCAGTAACCTTCAGGTGTGTGTTTCCAGTTCTGCAAAATGGGCTTTCTTATTCTGGTTCCTTATTGGTCGGCTGGCTCTTGGCTTCGATACCACCTGGCTGCTGGTCCCCAGAGCTATAAGACGCACACAGGAGCATTTGCTTGCTTGTTTGTTTTATTCACTTGTACCCGGCCTCCGCCTCCCCCCAATGGGGACCCAAGACAGCTCACGTAATTCTCTCCAACATTTTGTCCTCACAACAACCCTGTAAGGTAGGTTGGGCTGGGAGGGCGTGACTGGTCCAAGGTCACCCAGCGAGTGTCTGTGGCACAAGGGGGAATTCGAACCCAGGTGTCCCAGCTACTACTTCAACACTCTTAGTCACTACATCACACGGGTACTTGAGGGGAAAAACACACTTAAAATGTAGAAACGTATTTGCCGCAATTCCTAGAGGCATCCTAGTGGAAGAAGGAATGACCTTCCCTTCTGCGCTGAAGCACTCCTGATGAGGATGACGGAAAACTGGCGGGAGCTTGCCGGTGCCCAAGTCACTCGTGTTCCCCTCCTTCCACTGCCCTTTCTCAGGATCTGTCTGGGGGTCGCGCCAGCCGACCGTGTTGTTTTATGACCGACAGGCAGGTATTAACCTCAGCAAATGTCCTTGCAGGAGATGAGAAGCAGGCTGGTAGCTGAGCAGAGGTCCCTCCTCCCTCTGTGTCTCCCCCCCCGTCGGTACAGATGCAGAGTGCAGCTGGTAATTCCTGATTAATCAGTTCGCTAATCAAGCCCAGGCTGGGCAGCCTCATCTGAAAGGCGCTCGGCCACCCAGGTCTTAATTGGCCAACCCCAGCCAACGATTCCAAGCAGGAAAAGCACATCGGAGTGTGGGCCTCAAACAGCAGCTGTGGAAGATGAGATTCAGATCTTAGGTCTGTTGGGTTGTTTGCTTGCCACGCCCACCCCCACCCCCCAGCAAGTCACTAAGGGCCAATTGTAATGAAAACTCCTCTTCCGGTCCAGTGTAGGTTGCGGGGGGCAGAGAGAGAAGCTCTGCTGGATTCTCTGCCATTTCATAAGAACATAAGAACATAAGAACATAAGAGAAGCCAATGTTGAATCAGGCCAATGGCCCATCTAGTCCAACACTCTGTCACACAGGGCCAAAATATACCAGGTGCCATCCGGAGGTCCAGCAGTGGGGCCAGGGCACCAGAAGCCCTCCCACTGCTGCCCCCTCCAGCACCAAGAATAGAGTGCATCACCTGCCCCAGACTGAGAGTTCCCATCCATACCCTGTGGCATAGCCACTGGTGGACTTCTGCTCAAATTACCTCAAATTTCCCTCAAATTACCTGCCAATTTCTTCCCATATTTTATATAGTGCGCCTCTTATTGTATGTTGCTTAAAGTAGCTATGTAGAGACACTTTATTATACCAAAGGTATGCATGCCAACCCATCGAGAGATCATGACCTTCAAGTTGTCGTAGTCTTGTATCTTCCAGAGCCATCCAATCCTTTAAACAGGACATTGCTGCAGCTTTGTAATAAATGGACCAATTTGACAGAGCTAATCCTCCTCTCTCTTTTCTCTCTTGAAGGTACTTTAGCTTTATCCTTGGTCTCTTGCAATGCCATATAAAGTCTTTAATATATTTCTCAAGCTCTTTAAAAAAATACCAAAATTGCATTCTGTCCCGGTCTCACAACACAGCCAACCACTGACTTGAGGTGTTCCCTTCAGTGCCTTTTTCTCCTGCCGATGAAGCTGTCTTCCACAGCTGTATGGAACCACTTAGGATCATTTACACCACTGCTCCTGTTCCCTCCAGCCCAGCAATGGGTAGGCAGGGGGTTCAAGATCTTTGTCTTCCTGTCCTGTCAGATTGGCTCTTCATCACTTCCAGGGCAAGACCCTGGCTCACATTCCAAGGGAATGCCTGTTGCAATAATGCGGGGGCCCCCATGCACACATGCAGGGTTTAGACTCTCACACTGCTCGAGGTGATCCCCCGCAGATGTCCTTTTCATGGAACAAAGTCCACTGGGGCTCTCTGGCCCTGAGGCCGTCCTTTCCGTCTTTGCTGCCCGAACACTTTGGGGCCACCCCAGGGCTGTCTCCTTGAGTAGCTACAGCCAGTTCAGAACCTGTCAGTGTACCTGGAATAGACAGACTGCAGGAATGCACAAACTTAAAGGGGGTGAGAAAACTGCTCCTTGCTTCCCTCCTGCACAAACCAAAGGTGATTTCTGTACCCTATTTCCACTTCTGGAGAAGCTTGCACCTGGAATAAGACTCGGTTGGTCTTGAATGTGCTGCTGGATTCACACTTTGTTCTATTTCTAGGATGGTGTTCAGTCTGCTGAATTCAAATCCACTTCAGAATCCATGTGAAAGCACAGCACACTTCAGTTGGACTAGGATGCTCCGGCTCTGCTACTGGTTTCCATAATAAAGCCACAACCACCACAAGGCACCCCATAATGAAATGGCATAAATGGGAAATGTGCGCTGAACATGTGCCCAACCCAAGTGGGATCAACGAAAAATGAGAAAATGTAGCAATTATGCGCCTATCTAATGTTGCAATCAAGGAACCCCCCCCCCCAACACACACACACATCAGGCCTTCTGTTCAGAAGCGACCAGCAAGTTGCCTTGCGGGATCTTTGGCTACCCATCCGTGTTCTCTCGCTGCCCCCCCCGCCCCCCAGCATCACCTGTGCCACGGCTGAGCTCCGTATTCAGGTGATCCCAGGCTGTGCCAGATGCATTTCCTCCTCCGGTGCAGGGACGACACAATGGCCTAAATCCCAGCCATGGTTACCTAACAAAGCTTCCAAATAAGCTTTTGTTCGCCTAATACCGCTCTGATTATGCCCACAGCTGGAGTGTTTCACCCAGTTTGTGGTGGCACAGCTTTTTTTGAGTTAATAAGCAAGATCTGAAGGGAGCTAAATTATTTGAATGCAGGCACTTTCAAAACAGAGGCCATGTGAGCGAGGCTGGTTATGCGAAGCATAAAGGAAGTGCCGGGGTGGCGGGGGAGGGCAACGCGAAACCCTCTTTACGAATGTTCTGAATTAATTATCCCACACCGCATCACGGAGTTCAGGCAGAGTGACCAAGTCACTGAGAAGCACACCAACCTCCATTTTGACCTCGCGATGACAACAGCAACCCGGTGAGTTCCCTTCGTCTGAGAGCACGTGAGTGGCCCAAGGTCACCCAGTGAGCTCCCATGGAAAGAGTCACGGAGCTGGAGGGGGCCATAGAGGCCATCTAGTCCAACCCCCGGCTCCAGGCAGGATCCTCATCGGACAGTCTAACCTCTGCCCTAACCCTGGCTCCTGCAGGACTTCCCACCCGCCACAGAACCTGGTGCGCTGGAGAAAGAGAGGGACTCCCAGACATTTTCCGCAGGGAGGTTAACAGCCGCTTGTGGGGAAAAACAGGGGAGAGTACTACAATGGCACCTCTTCATCCCACGGGCCCCCAAACACTCGGCCACACAAGTTCCAGCCTGGCGTTGCCTTCTGCCCTGTCCTCCACTCCCTGTACAGCCGATAGTGGCATAACTTTGCCTTTGTTTGTTTCTTGCGTTGTTCTCTAGTCACTCCCTGACCCTCCTCCCCTTGCGTCGCTCCTTGGTTCCCTCATCCTCCCCGAGGGTCTTGCTTTATGCCCTGTACAATCTGCCCTGCCCCTCGGGGAGAAAGGCGGACTGTAAATAGGTACAGGCACCTGCGCAGGTGTGTAAAGTTCCGTCAAGTCGCCGTTGATTTATGGCCACCCCGGCGAGGCACTTTGGAGGCCGGTGGGAAGCAGAGGTGGTTCCCCATCGCCTTCCTCTGCAGGGTCCTCCTCGGTGGCCTCCCGTCTTCCAAATACCGACCCCACTTAGCTTCTCGTATCTGAGAAGACCAGGCTGCAGGAGGCCGCCTTCCCTCCCAAACACATCCACAAGAAGAGGGGGGAACCTTGCAGAACTTACCTGCAAACTTCAGACGCTACCCATTTGCTATTGGGACGGCTTGCCTGATTTCAACAAACATTCTCTAACAGTATTCTCTACTGCTCTGCTCTGAAGCCTTCCACCCCCATCTGGAGACAGCCTTGTGGGTTCAAGTCCCCCCCTTCAGGACACTTAGGGAAATCAATCATCCTGACCCCCCCCTCAGCCAAAGGCACCTCTAGCTGAAAACGAGGGCCTCCCTTCCCTTGCCCAGATGGCATCAAAGCAGACAGATTCCCTTGTCGCTTCTGAGAAATCGGGCAAAGGGTCCTGAATATATGAATAAGGGCGGGGAATCGCCTTTTGATGGCATGGGTTAGACGGTGCGGGAAACATTAACGTGTGCCAGTTTAATCTCGACAGTGGCGCACACTTGAGTAGGGTAACACAATCCAACAGCATCACAATGCCACGGATTATGCTAATGTTTCAAAAACCGTTTCATCCACTTGCATGAAATGTATTAAAATACCCACAAGCAGAGAAAGCGCATCTCAAAGACTTGTCTAAATAAAAGCAGTGAAGCACCCAGCCGGCACTCCTAAAACCCACTGGGTTTAAAGCAGGGATTTGTTGGCTTGTTAACTTAAAATGCCTCCGGTTAACCAGCAAGGAAGGCAACTATTGCGATTCAAGGGTTTGAGGCCAAAATAAAAACAAAACAACCCCCCCCCCATTCCTAGATTTAAAAACAAAACTAAAAGGTATCCTCTCTGGTCTGGGGACAGGGAGATGACTCCACACAGCCAATTGCCCCGCTTCAGAGAAGAAGATGCTTGGGAGGAGGCGGATGGAGCGTCATGGCAGGGTCTCCGTTAATTGCTCTCAGCATTCCACACTTAAGGGTACATCTGCCCATCAGTCTCCAATTTTGACATATTTATTTCCTTCACTATATTCCCCCCTCCCCAGAATTGAACCAAACAATTGGTAACCATGTAAACTAAGCTTGGTAGCTGGAATACGTCACCCAGGGAGTTAGGATCCCAGGTTGCCTAGGAGAGGAAGGACTTGCCCTTTTGGTTTGTGCCGGCGGCCCACTCCCCATTGTGGGAACACCGGGGAGAGACAGGTCCAGCTGAGTTCCCACTTGTGTGAGGTCAGGGGAGTGGGAGGAAAGGGGTCTGTCAACGGATTGCTGGTGCCAGCGATGTGCGCTGCTTGGACAGCGGTGCTGAGTGGACAGCTCCGAGTTCCAGAGCGCGTTTACGTGAGCTAGGTGGTCCTCGGCAGACCACAACACCGCCCTGACCACAGTCCGGGCCACGTGAGCACTCCCGCCAGACAGCAGTAAAGGAGACCTCCGGAAGAGGAGGGCTGAAGGGGACTCCGGAGAGGAGGCGGGATTGTGCTGCCCACCAGCGGAGGGGACGGATCAGGTGTCTTGGGAAATCAGTCTTTTGGACCGAGGGTGACCGTGTGGATGAATGTTTTGAGAGCCACAGCTGCAGAGCGTGGGTGCTTAATCCCACCTGGGGCCCAAGTGAAACAAGAGAGGCCATGAGACCTGCCTGAGCCCCTGGATTCGGATGGCTGGTTGTCACCTCAGCCTTTGACTCTGAGGCCCTGCCGGCGCCTGGTCCCAAAGATTTTGCCTGGTGGGATCTGAGGAAGGGAGCGCTGATCCTTGGAAACTTACAGCCCACAAATCATGTTGGTCTCTCAGCTGCTGCCGGACATGAACCAAGCTGCCTGGTGGCAGAAAGGCTTCCACCAAGGAGGGGGTCAAAGGTCGTGCCGATGAAACTCACCCTTTGTGTGGGTTCTGATCTGGATCTTCTCATGCTGACTTTTAGGTGCAGCACTTCAAGCACGCTTAGGAGGAGATGGATGCCAGACTCCCGTCCCGGGCTGGCATTTGCCACCATGAGCCAACCGTTGAGGTACCTCATCAGTGGAGCCCCCTGCAGGTGCCCAAACTTGATAGAATCACCGTAGTCATCCTGGGCTGCACATTAGCAATCAGGGCCGGCTCCAGGGTTTTTTGCACACTAGGCAAGGCTACCTTCTGGCACCCCCCCCCCCAAGAGAGAAGAAAAGGAAGATTTTTCTCAGTGTTTTTCTCAGTTTGGTGCCCCTAGGGCGGGGCTGCCCTAGGTGAATGCCTAGTTCGCCTAGTGAGTGAGCCGGCCCTGTTAGCAATCAAACGCTTCTGTCTTGGGCACTTCCTGGTGATGACGGGATTATTCTAACGTCTAAACAAACTGCCCCCTTCCCTTGAACACTGGGTGGGTGCCACGGGGAACGGCGAAAGCCACGGGGGGCTCCAAAGCCGCCAAGCAGCATCCCTGAAATAAAACCCCTGTGGCCCCAGCCCCTTTTTGAGTTATCGGCACGGGTCGAGCCACAGGCCTTTGCCCGTGAGAGCGAAGGGATTTTAGTTGCACCCATGCCTGGGTAAAGCAAGGGGACCGGGGGGGGCGGGGGGCGACTGAGTCCTGACCACAGAGGCACCCGAGTCTCCCCGCCCCTCGCTGAAGCGCCTCCCCCACCTCCATTCTTAGGGAGGAGGAGGGACTGGGACATGCCTCTGCCGGCCAACAGACAGCTGCCCAGCGCTCCTCCTCTCCCTGCGGCCATCGTCCTCCTCCTCCTCCTCACATCCCCCCTCCTGCGTGGCTCAGGCAGCTCAAAGAGAAGGCGGATGGAGGCCCCTTCCCTCGAGGAGGAGTCTTTTGTCTTCGGAGCTGCTCTCTTGTGAGTGGCGCCAGCACCCCCCCCCCAAACACACCCGCACACCTCTGCCGGCCAGACCCCTCCCGCCCCTCTCCACTCTCCAAGGCCTCTCAAGCCCATGGGTGTGGCACGTGTGCGTTGGGGGGGGGAGAGCGCACGGCTTTTCTTCTGTTTTTAAACCTTTTGTGGGATGCTCTTTATTGAGAGCTTAGAGTTTGTTCGCTCTCTGCAGCTAAGTGTTGAAAGGTTTTCTCCCCCCCCCTTAAGTTCAAAGCTGGGCGGCATTATGATTTGGCGACTGTTAGCACAAAGGACCTCCACGAAAGCCAGGCCAGCAGCAACCCTAAGAATTAGTGGCCGGGTGGGGCTGGGGAAAAGAAGAGGAGGGAAGATGAAATCTGGAAGGCTGAAGAACGAGCTGCAGTTGCCCGATGAGCTTGAGGCGGGGAGGATGCGGACCAGGGGAAGCACCACCAGCCATAAAACTTATAACAATGTGGTAAAAACAACTTTTTCTTTGGTTTATGCCCTACATCGCAAGAAACATAATGGACGGAGGCTTTGTTATTCTCTGTTATTCTGTACGAGAGTCTACTAGCTTTCCAGCAGTGCTTTAATGCTTAAAATTGACTTTGCTTTCTTGAAGACGTCACAACAAGAACAGGATATCACATCACAACGCAATACATGGATCTTTCAGGAAAACATGGGGAGGTTTTGCCACCAGGCCTGACCCTGACCTCTGGTCCAGCTCGTGGACGAATCTCTTTGACAGCCTCTCTCAGCGTCGTCGTTTGAGACTCCACAATGGCGGCACCCTTCCCCCGCCTCTTCCCTTCCTGTGGCTTCTCCGCCGCTGGTCACCCACCTGGGCTGCCGGGCCCATCAGGCCTGTGGGGGGGGGAGGGGGGAGGGAGGGAGGGAGGGGGGAGTGCTCCAGGAGCGGAAAGCGAGGTACCTGGAAATAAACGCCACATGCCCGCGTCACCTGGAAGTGATGTAGGCACATCGGTGACGTTGGGGGCAATGCTCCCTCTCAGCTGTGGAGACTTGCAAGCAAGAATCCTCCTTGGTGAGCTCCTCCTGGCATTCAAGTGGTGAGCGGGCGACTTGGCTACTGCACAGATCAGTTTGCTCTGGAGCCACATCCCTTCCTGAGCTGAGACAAAAACGTGTGAGCCGGAGGCTAAAGAACTGTGAGCTGGCTCGCACTAACTCAGCTCAGAGGGAACACTGGTTGGGGGTGATACTCTGGTTCTGGGGCAAAACTCTATGGTAAAATTGGCTTCAAACCATAGAGTTTTGCCCCAAAGCCAGAGTGCCCCCCCCCCATCGTTGACATGCCCACATCACTTCTGGGTGACGCAGGCATGTCGCATTCACTTCCTGCTTCTTCCTTCCCTGCTTTTGGTAAATCACATTTATTTCTGGGGGGGGGGGTCTGGTGTCCCTTTCCGCTGGCTTCCTGATAGCCCTGAAGTGGGGGGAGTGGCTCCAAACTGGGGGGATCCCCTGCCCCCAACTGGGGACTGACCACCCTCCCACCCACCCACACCTACACACACTAACCACAAAGCCTCACACTAGCCATATCTTTGTTTTGCACAGCCCTGTACTGGCTATATTTCTAAGGGAATATACAGCTGGTTATTTGTGAAGGCAGAATGGAAAGACAAACCAAATTTGCTCCAGAAGCCCACTAAGACAGACAAGCCATGAGTAGTTGTGCTTGTCCTACTCGACAGTGACACAGAGTGAACACGAAGGATGGGAGATCGTCGGCCGAGGGATGCCAATACCTATCAGCCCAATGGACATCTGGGTTTTTTGCAGGCCCCTATCACCGGGGGGGGAGATCTGAAGAACTCCTATTCCCTTTGATGTGTCCTGAAGTGGCATTGTGGCCGCCACCCACCCATGGGACACCCCTTCCCGTTCTAGGAGCAACACAGCCGTTCTTTGTTTCGGGGTTTCTCAATGCTGGCCCCATTTTCAGATACTGGCTCCACTAGAGCTCTGTTCCATGGGAACCAAATACAAGTTTACCATCTGAATGGACGGCACTGTGTTTTGTGTCAGAGGAAAAGCACCAGGCCTTTGGCACTCTGCAACCGAGTCATGTTTATGAAAGGATTAAAGTGGAAGGGCTGCCAGCAGGCCCTCAGCAGAGGTGAAACAAATCAGCCTCCAAGCAGAGCAGTGTGACACAACGGGGCCGCGGCAGGCATTCCCCCCCCCCCATTATTCCCCACCGGCCCTTGCTGGGAAGGAAGTGAATTTGGAGACACCGGAAATTTACAGCGAGGGTCCATGGAGGACAATGTTAGTAAGCCGGCATTCATTGTATTACTGCAGGCAAAGTCCAGCAACCTCTTCCTTTGATAAAGTCGTGGTGATTTCCAGGAGCGGAAATGGCCGACTTGATCCTGGCTCAGCGAATCTTTGACAAAACCAAGATCAACACAAGATCAAGGTTAATGTCTGTTTGGTGTTTGAAGAAGGGGAGAATTTCAGGGTTTATCAGTTTGGGAGACGGTTGTACGGAACCTGAAAATCTCAGATTCTGATTATCAAAATCTAGTTTCTCACTAATCTATTTGTTTGCGGTTTATTTGTTTCTCTTCTATAATAAGCCCATTTAGGAAGGAGTGCTGCTGCCATACACCTCTTCTTATCTCTGTCCATGATCCTTACCTAGTAGACGTTTTACTCAGAATTGTTCCTAATTCTATATCAGCAATACAAATACAAGATCAGTTCTCTCAAGAGCTCTCTCAGCCCCACCTGCCTCACAGGGTGTCTGTTGTGGGGAGAGGAAAGGAAGGAGAGTGCAAGCCGCTCTGAGACTCCTAGTGAAGAGTGGGGTATAAATACAATATCTCCTTCTCCTCCTCCTCCTCTAGAAACACATTAAAGTGTTCCCAGGACTATCTCACTAATTAAAATGTCTCAGAAAATCCTAGAGATGTTAAGCTATTGACAAAATGGCAATACAGTCCACATACAAGAGCGTTAACTTCAGGCTACTAGGACAGTCATTGATTTCGACGTTGGTGGCATCTAGATGTCCACTTAGGCAGAAGGCGTGGACTGGTTTCAGTTTTGCAGAAGGCGTTTTGCAGACAGGACGGGCGGGTTCTGGTGCTGGACGGGCATCCAGGCATGGAAAGTCATGGAAAGATTTGCAGCTGCTGATCTGGCATGTTGGTCATAGAAGTTTTATTTGCATTATTTAATATTATTTTTGTTATCATAAGGAGGTAACAAGATACCTGCTGGATCGGACCAAATACCAAATATGCGTCTATTTTCAGCTTCCTGTTCCCAACAGTGCCCAGAAGAGGCTTTCGGGAAGCCCACCAGCCAGACGTCTAGGCCAGAGCTTTCCAACATCTCTGGTCATGTTTGGTCAACTTTGATCACTTGTGAACTTCTAATTACTCTGTCTTGTAAGGGCCAAGTGGTTGAGGACCCAGTCTTAATCTGACTGGTGGTCATGCCCAAGAGTAGCACCCTGGAAAGTGCCCCAGGACTTTCTCCTGAAGAAAAGGCCGATTAGTCAGCTGGGCCCCCTTCCTCATCTCCTGCCGGTGTGAGAGAGCCAGAGGTGTGGTGGTCAGAACAGTCAACTGAGATCTGGGAGACCCAGAATCCTCATCCTCCCTTGGAACCGTTCCTGGACACCTCGGGCCAGTCACACCTTCTCCGCCTCACCTACTCACAGGATAAAATGGAGTAAAGAGGAACAGTATCAGCTACTTCGGGTCCTAAATGGGGTGGACAATGGGGCATAGAGAAAGGCCAGCCCGAGCAGTGACCCATGGCCACAAGTGCCAAAAGGAAGCTAGCGAAATCACACAGCAGGTGGCCGGCAATCTCAACCACATTCCCTCCGGGGGGGAGGGTGGACCAAGAGGCCACGGAAGAAGGAGACATTATGTCCCACAACACTGGTGAGGCAGGGACAGCAAGCAACGCTAGGAGAATTGTGGCCAACAACGTAAGCGATGATGGTGCCTCAAGCACTCATCCTGTATCCAGTCTGCTCTTCGGCTGTACATTAGTCAGCAAAGTCCGCATAGCTTCTGCTACCACCACCACCACCACGTGCCAGACAAGGTGTAGTTCAAGATCCTAGTGGAAGGAATATGCGCCAAGGGCGTGAGTGCAGAAGTCATGCCCAAGATGCAAGACTGCCAAAGAGGTTTTCACTGGGTCTGAGTTCAAAGAGCTCTTGGCCCTGCTGGCATCTGCAGTCTTATGTGTACAAGTCAGGAGTCCTCAGCCTTGTGGACCTGGCAGGGACAACAAAATGGCTGCCACGAGGACTGGGCCTAACTACAGTCCACGAATGAAGATCAACAACAGTTAGGAAGTGCCAAGCCAAGCATCCCCCTATGATGGAAGGAGCTGTTTCCAAATCAGTGCTCCCTTCAGACATGAGGGTGATGCCTCCGGGGATCAAACAAAGCGCGAGTCCAGTGAGGCACCTTGAAGACCAACAATGTTTCCTTCTGGGTGGAAGCTCCTGTGTGCAAAGCGCACAAAAGCTTATACCCAGCAAAGGTGCCTAACTGGACTCCGACTTCGTTGGAACACTTTCCCTATGAAGAAAGGTCAAAGCACTTAGGGCCCTTTGGCTTGGAGAAATGACGGCTGAGGGGGTGACATGACTGAAGTTTGCAAGATGATGCATGGGATAGAGCAGGTTGAGAAAGAAGTCCTTTTCTCCCTTTCTCACAATACAAGAACTCCCTGTGGGCGCTCCATGAAATTGCTGAGCAGTTGGGTTAGAACGGATAAAAGGAAGTCCTTCTTCACCCAAAGAGTGATTGACACATGGAATTCACTGCCACGGGAGGTGGTGGCAGCTACAAGGATGGACGGCTTCAAGAGGGAACTGGATAAACAGATGGCGCAAGAGATCCATCTGTGGCTATTAGCCACAAGGGTATAGATAGGGACTCTCGGTCTGGGGCAAGGGATGCCCTGTCTCCTTGGTGCTTGGGTGTTGGGGGGCAACAGTGGGAGGGCTTCAGGTGTCCTGGCCCCACTGCTGGACCTCCTGATGGCACGTGGCATTTTTGGCCACTGTGTGACACAGAGAGTGTTGGACGGGATGGGCCATTGGCCTGATCCAGCATCGGCTTCTCTGATGTTCTTCTGCTTCAGTCCAACATGGGCCCCCCCACCTGAACCTAGCCTCCTGGGATCGCCATCCTGCTCAGACAGTGCAGAAAAGCCAAGAAGGGGTCTCTGCTTTGAGGAAAAGCTGCTCTGGAAAGCACGAAGGGCCACCAAGGAAGGCATGAAGGAAGCGCCCCACACTGGAGTCCCCTGAAGTAGATCCTACCCCAGCCTCGGTAGATGCCCTTCACTAGCAAAGTATCTTCTCTGGCAAGATAAGGATGGTTTAACATACCCTGAATCCCTGATCGCCTGGGATTACAGCAGACAGAAAATGAGGCAGCCCGGAGGCAGTTGCCAAAAGGGACAGTCAGCAGGCACAAAGGAAGCATTGAGCTTAGGATCTGGCACCGTTCAGGTCCTGTGAAACCTAAATTCTACAGCCAAAAGTCCAGCTCTTCAGCCCGCAGGGCAGCCGTACTGCTGCTTAACCTCTGGGCTGCTTGCTGTGTAGGCAAAAGGGTGGAAACGTCCGGTCAAAACTGGATGCTCTGCCTGCTCATGCCTGAGTTTCTGGCACAGTAGCATAACAGCTGGACATGCAAAACATTTCAACAGAAGGTGAAGTGAGGAGGAAGTCCAAACCTTTTTCCACCTCCCACTGACAAACAGGGTGATCCCGTTGTCGAGAGGGTAAAGGGGGCACTGATACCCACCGGTGGGTATTTATGCAGACGGGCAGAGCTCTCGCGCTGTCCCAAGCCCCGACGCACCACGGCCGTAACGGGTCCCCCAAAGCCACGGTGCTTCAACTGAGACGTGGAAGGGGTTCCTTGTAACCCAGCCTGAGCCCCGTAGGGCCCGAGGGACGCGCCCCCCATGGCAGCCGTTCATCAAGGCTCCCTTTCAGCACATGCTTTGAAGAACATCAGCCTGAGCATCGTCTTAAGGGGGCCGAGTCGCCCGCCTCATTTGCTTTTCATCCAGCAGCATCAAGCGATGGCTTAGATGAAGCCCCAACACAAATCTCTTCCTAAAGCCACAAATCTTTTTAAGAAGGAGCCAAAGGTGCAGGCAGCTGCGGGATTTCTGTTCAGCACGACTGTCCTTGGAACTCCACTTTACCCCTTCGGCTTGCCAGGGCCTGGAACAAAATGGAAGGTTCGCCAAGAATAGTCCAGAGGACCGGACGCCCTCTTGTCCTGAGTAGCCGACTCCCTCTCTCCAGCACAGCGGCCACCGTTTGCTTTTCCGGAGCTTTCCAGACAATGCCAGCAAGTGAGTCCCTACGAAGCAAATCAGCCCCTTAGTGCCACAACAGGTACTTCCTTTTCCCCTAGAGGAAGGAAGGCAGATTAGCTGACTCCTTGAAAAGTATAATTAGCAGCCATTAGCAGGAGAAAAGGCTGAACTGACATACATGAAGGGTCTCCCAAAGTCCTGGGTAAAAATATCAGGCAGGCAGGCAGGCAGGCAGGCAGGCAGGCAGGCAGGCAGGGAGGAAGGAAGGAAGGAAGGAAGGAAGGGAGGGAGGGAGGGAGGGAGGGAGGGAGGGAGGGAGGGAGGGAGGGAGGGAGGGGGAACGCACTGTGTGCTAGTTCTCAGAATAATACATTGCCAGGGGCAGCCGTGGTGGTGGGCAGGCGGGCGGGCAGGCAGGCGGGCAGGCAGGGGGGCACCACTTTCTAGGAGCCCGGCTATTAAGCACACCCCTCGCTTTCCCCACCTTGGAACAGCAGCATTCAGTCCTCCGTGCATAGTGCGCCACTGTGCTGCACTGAATGCCCTGCTGGCAACGGAACGCAAAGTGAGAAGGAAATCCAAACCTTTTGTTTTGGCCGTGTCCTGTGCTGCCAAAAAAAGGGCCCCGGGAAACACAATCCACACTTGCGGCCAGGACACCGGCTGCCAAAGAGAAGAAGCTCTCCGGTTCATGGCTTCTCCTCCTCCTTCCTGTTAGGTGGCCCTCCCCAAAAGGTCAATAGTCTGGCTTGAATCCAGAGTCACGCTTCTGTGGGCGCAAGGACTCCCCCCCCCGTCCCACACAGAGCACAATGTTGTGCTGCCACCCCGCCACCCCCCCGCCCTCCGGGGGCACCATCAGAAACATTGCCCTGGACCCAGCCCTCTGTTTCATGCTTCATGATCACTCCCCCACCCCGCGCACTCCGGCAGAAATATTCCAGAAGAGACACTTCCTTGTGGGCAATGCTCCCTCTAAGCTGTGGAGTCTTGTGAGCAAAAATTCTACTTTGTGAGCTCCTGGCATTAAAGTTGTGAGTGAGCGATTCGGCCAGTGCGTCAATTTGCTCTGGAGCCACATCATTCCTGAGCTAAGGCAAAAATGTGTGAGCCGGAGGCAAAAAAGCTCTGAGCTTGCTCACATTAACTCAGCTTAGAGGGAACAGCACTTGTGGGTCGTGTGACCAGGGTCCTGACAGTGAGCGTTCATGGTCCCAGGTCCAGAGGGACCGTCTCTGCTCTTCCGGGGGCGCAGACGTAGCTGGGATGATTCAAGCAGCGCTCCAAAATCCACTGCATCTACCTTCTCATCCAGCTCGCCCTCTCCCACCAAAGTGCCTCCCTTTATCTGAGCAGCAGACACAAGAGGAAAGGCCACTTCTCCAGCTCTCTGGGGTTCTCCTAGCGGCCTGATCAAACTAGGCCGTGCCATCCTCCCTGGGAGGGCCCCCCCCCACCGCCCCACCGCCATGCTATTCCCGGATGCCCCGCCACCCTGGATGCCCACGCTGGTGGGCTCATTTTACCACTGTCTGCTTCCTCTCAAATGCTGGTCTCCCAAACATGAAACAGAGCAAAACAGCCATTCTGAGATACGCCTCCGCCCACCATGAATGAGATCTGCAAAACAGCACCCCTCCTTCCCGGGTTTGACTTGGCGCTTTTAATTTTGTTTTGCCATCGTGTTTCCAGGCACCATTCAGAAACCCCGAGGGCTCGCGATGTCTCAGTCCCATGCTGGCAGCCCCACGGGCTTTGGACTAAACCGGCAGCGTGAAGAGGACGGGATCTAATGCAGCGGCTTCTGAAGAAGTGAGCCCTGATTCAGAGAAGCTTCCCCCGGAATGAATTCCTATTAGGCTTTGAGACGACAGATACGGGGCTCCGGTCTCGCTTTGCCGCTGCAGACGCACGCGGCTGCCCCCACACACACACACACACACTCTCTCTGGGGTGGATTTCCAAGCACTGTGCGCTGCTCAGTCTCCCGCAGCAACGCCAGATCCCACTTCAGACTTCCCTAGTGATGCTCAGCCCCACTTCAGTGCTGCTTGGCAGGTGACCGGAGGGGCAAGGCGGCCCATCGAGAGTCAGGTGAGCGACGGTACTCAAGAGTCTGCTGCGTGCGCGGTCCGAAAGCTCCACCAGCTGTGCCCCGTGGACTACTCCACTCCTTGCCGTGGAGCCCACGGATGTGCCACACACCCACCCTTCGCGGCTCCTGCTGCCTTCTTCCCCAAGTTGAGGCGGGCCAGGCAGCCCCCACCCTCTCCAGCCACAGGGGCTGCAGGTGCTCCTGGCCAGGGCAGAGAGGAACCACTGGGCACCCAGGAGGCGCAGGAAGCCACGCAAGAGCCACAGGCAGCCAGAAGGGAACAGAGAGGAACCTGGAGCCATTGACTAAGAGCCTGTGGATGGCAGGGTGAGGAGACAGGGCAGACCAGAAGGAGGAGGAGGAGGAGATTGGATTTATCCCCCGCCCTTCACTACCCAAAGGAGTCTCAGAGCAGCTGACAATCTCTTTCCCTTCCCCTCCCCACAACAGACCCCCTGTGAGATAGGGTGGGTAGCCATTTTAGTCTGTGGGTAGCCGTGTCTGTCTGTCTGTAGCAATAGAAAACCACAAAGAGTCCCGGAGGACCTGGAAGACTCACACCATTTGTGGCAGGGGAGGAGCTTTCGTGAGTCACGGCGCTCACATACCCTGCCACAAATTTTGTTAGCCATTCAGGTGCTGTGGGACTCAGGCTTGGGGAGGTGTGGCCTGAAAGTAGCTCCTGCATCATTCCTTGAGTAATCATGAAATCTGGGCCGTTTATGCCAGTGCCACCTGTGCAGGCATGGGCGAAAGCCAAGTGAATGAGGGCGTGGGTGAGTCTAGCCATGTGGGCCGGAGACCTGAGGTGACAGCAGGGAAGAGATCACTAGCGGGAAAGTCCTGAGGCGACCTCTGCCCTGGGACCCGGAAAGTGCCGCAGTCAGGAACCCCCTCAGGGACAGAAAGGAGAAGTGACTGAGCCATGAGAGAAGACGTATGTCAACCAAGGGCCGGAAGGCCTGCAAGCCAAGATCTCCCCTCCTGCCGGGTCTCCAGGCCGTGAGTCAAGACCACCACCGCGAGACCATTGGGTTAGTGTGCCAAGATTCCCTGGTGGAAGATGGAGGTGGAGAGAATGAAGGGGGGGGGAGACGAAGAAGAATGGCCTTTACGAAATCTGGAGACTCCTGAGGAGGGGTAGACAACATCCCTCAGAGGTCTTCCCTCCTGACTGGCCAGCACTGGTGCCTCAGGCTTGGCCAGCCCTGTTGCAGTCTGGCCAGAAATCTCCTTCGTCGAACTCTCTTGGCCGGCCGGCATCAAGAGCTACCTTGGCCAGCCACAGGGTGAGTATGGGGCACAGATGAAATGAAATGTCAGTTTTGGTCTCAAAGAATGCCGACGTCCCGTCTCGTCTCCTTTTTGCACCCAAGGCTCAGAAACAAGTCCCAGGGAATGGCATCTCGTCAGCTCTGCCCCCTCCCCCAGACATCAAATATTGCTGGCACCCTTTACTGGGTGACCACATTGAAAACACCTGTGAAATCCTAAGCACTGGGCATCGCAAATGAGCATCATGGACCCGGCCCTTCCGTTTTGCTTCAGCACCACACCAAGGCAGGTTCCAAATACGTAAAATGAACCCTCTGAAACAGAAGAGCCGATAAACAGAAGCAAGTTTGAAGAAACTGTAAGCCAATAAGAAAGAGATAAAAGAGACCCAAAGCAGTTCAGAACCAAATAAAAATGCACTCTGTGGAGCAGGGCGCAATCAGGACACACTCCCAGCCCGACCGGATCCAGAACTTCCAGAACAAAGTCCTGGAGGGAACAAATTCCAAACCAGGATGGCCCACGAGGCGCTCACCACTTCCAGCAGCTAGCGGCGGCAGGCAAATGACAGCTTCTGTCTTTTATACCCTGGCTAAGCCGGTGAATGTTGAATGCACACAGGAAGGCCGGGCGTGCGCATCTCGAGGTTCTTGAACTTTTGGAAGCTGCATGAGCATCGGAGGGGCTGAACCTCGGGCCACCCGTAACTCGCAGCCCCTGAGGACAGGGAACGGTCCACTTCCCTCCATTTGGGGGCGGGGGGGAATAGCCCGGCAGGTAAGAATCTCTGGCTTTGCTACCACGCGTCAAATGTGGCACATGATTCCCTTTCATAACCTTCTGGCTTCAAAGCAGGATCTTAAGTCCACCCTCTGAAGCTTACGGAAGTTGGCCCAGAGGCCCGGGGTCCCTGTCGTGCCCGCACCTTTCCTGGTTCTCCCTGTTTCTGGAGATGGTGGGCAGGGGCAGGTGAGCTCTTGCTCAGCAGGGCCGGTCCCTGGAGACGGGACTGCCCACACAGGCCTCCGGGAACGTTCCTTGGCAGGAGTTGCCACCACAGCACAAGGGCCTCCTCCACCGTGCGATTGAAGGGAAGAGCTGTGGCTGCCGCTGCCGTTTTGTGGCCACTCTGAGGCAGCCGTTTTGTGGCTGCATGGGCCACCCTGGGATGTGTCCTCATTCCAAAGGCCCCCACAGGCTCAAAGAGGTGGGGACCCCTGGTCCAGACTGCTGAGAACGTAAAGATTGTCCACTCATTGGTGGTCTTTGGCGTAATCTCTGTGGCATCATCTATGCCAGGGCAATATAGCAAAACATTGTTCTCTACCAGGGGGCCCAGGTTCGAATCCCCACTCAGGCCACGTAATTGCACTGGATGGAGCATAGCCAATCCTTGGGGTAGAGTGAATGTCAAACTACAGGCTGCCAACAGTTCCGTGGCAACACTAAACGAAGAAGCAGACCCAAGCCACTGCAGATGCGGCAGAGGACTGGCAAGGACTGCTTTTACCTGCTGGCTTACAATCTCCATCGCTTCCAGCTACTCCCTCACCTGTATGCACCAAGTCCCTCTTTTTCCCTTAGGAGAAAAGCAACTTCCAAGGACAGCGACTACAGAGAGAAGCAACCAGCACAGAAAAGGCAGACAAGCAAGCCCCCCTCCCCACCGCTCAGCTGAAAGGAGCCATTGTGCCTCTCTCTTTGTGTGTGTGTGTTTTAGGAGCCCTTCGGTACACGCTGGAATTAAATTACATACACAGACCTGCCAAATTTGCTCTTGGGGCAGGTGACAATTTTTAATTTAAAGCTCTGCTCCTCTGACGTTTTGCAAGCTCATTCCCTCAACTTTGGTTTGCCTGGGATCATCCGAAGCCTCTTAACCCTGCTGTCCAGGGTACCCCCCAGAAACTATTAATGACCCCGTTTAGCAAGTTCAGAACAAGCTTCTTTGGAACGCAGCCCGGCTTCAGTGCGAGGCGATTCAACCGGTTTCTTCTGAAGGTGCATGAAATGGTCTATGAGCACTTTTGCGTAGGTGGTCTCTCTCTCCTTCCCAGAGGATCGTACTTTTAGAAGCAAATCCACTATATCACCACTCAAAAGGGGAAATGGACCCATGATTTGCTACCAGCTTGATAATTTAGAATTTGAACTATATAGAGGAAAACGCAAAGCAGAAATCCAGATGCTTCATTTCCTATCAAACCAGCACACAGAGGTACAGGAAGCAGAGGCCCATTGGTGGCTATTAGCCACAAGGTACAGATAGGAATTTTCGGTCTGGAGCAGGGGATGCTCTGTATTCTTGGTGCTTGGGAGGAGTGGGCAACAGTGGGAGGGGCTTCTAGTGTCCTGGCCCCACTGCTGGACCTCCTGATGGCACCTGGTATTTTTGGCCACATCAACCAAGGGCCAGACACAGAGTGTTGGACTGGATGGGCCACTGGCCTGACCCAACATTGGTGTCCGCTCACTGCTTCTCTTATGTTCTCATGTTCTTAAGAAGCCTTAACAGCAAGCAAACTGTGGACATTAGCAAGGATTTCCTGCATTTTCAGACTCAATTCCGTCATTCTTGCCCTTTCCCATTCCTTAATCCTGTCTTGTGCCTTTGATATTAGATTACAGCTCTAATGACGGGCATTCAGAGATTTTCTGTGAACCGTCTCCACAGTGCCAAGCAAAACATACGGCGCTTAATGTTTCAGCACGGAGGATCCAGGCGAGCGCAGGGAGTGCTCCACTTGTGTAAGGAGGCCTCCTCCGCACCTCCTTCTCCTCACACCGCCGAATGAGCGGGAAACCCTCTGGAAGGCAACTCGGAAGGGCTCTGGTGGGGAAGGGCGGAAGTCCGTGCAGAGTGACCTTTGAGATGTCCTGGAGTACTGGTGTTGTGCCGGAAGACTGGAGAAGAGCGAATGTTGCCCCGATCTTCAAGAAGAGCAAAAAGACGGACCCGGGAAATTACAGGTCTGTCAGTTTGACATCAATACCTGGGAAAATTCTGGAGCCAATTATCAAACACTCTGTCTGTGAGCACCTTGAGCGGAATGAGTTAATTGGTAGTAGCCAGCAAGGGTTTATCAAGAATGAGTCATGCCAGAAAAACCTTATCTCCTTTTTTGACAGAGTTACTAAAATGGTTGACTCTGGCAATGCTGTGGATATAGTGTATCTAGATTTCAGTAAAGCATTTGACAAAGTTTCTCATGATCTCCTTGAGGATAAGCTGGTTAAGTGTGGGCCGGATGGAGCAACCGTTGGATGGATTCATGGTTGGTTGAAAAATCGTACCCAATGAGTGCTCGTAAATGGCTCTGCATCTACGTGGAGGGAAGTCTTGAGTGGAGTGCCACAGGGCTCGGTCCTGGGCCTAGTGTTATTCAATGTTTTTATAAATGACCTGGAGGAAGACAAGGCTTGACAGCAGCACATGTGAAAGGGATCTGGGTGTTCTGGTTGATCAAAAGCTCAACATGAGACTGCAGTGCGATGCGGCTGTGAAGAAAGCTAATGCAATCTTAGGATGCATGAATAGAAGCATTGTGTCCAGATCACGGGAGATGGTAGTTCCACTCTATTCTGCTATGGTCAGGCCTCACCTGTGTCCAGTTTTGGGCACCACACTTTAGGAAGGATGTTGACCAGCTTGAGCGTGTCCAGAAGAGGGTGACCAGGATGGTGAGAGGGTTGGAATCCAAGTCTTATGAGGAAAGGCTGAAAGAGTTGGGTATGTTTAGCCTGGGAAAGAGAAGGCTTAGAGGGGACATGATTGCAGTCTTCAAGTATTTGAAGGGCTCTCATGTAGAAGATGGAGCAGATCTATTCTCTCTTGCTCCGGATTGCAAGACTAGATCTAATGGGTGGAAGTTACAAGGGAGTCGTTACCGGCTAGATATCAGGAGAAATTTCCTAACTATAAGAGTGGTTGAGCAGTGGAACAGTCTGCCTCAGGAGGTGGTGGATGCTCCTTCCCTGAACGTTTTCAAGTGGAGGCTGGACGACCATCTTTTGGGTATGTTGTAGGTATGTAGGGCTATCTTTTGGCTCTGCTCCTGCAGAGTGCAGGGGGTTGGACTAGATGACCTGCGAGGTCCCTTCCAACTCTAACATTCTATGATTCTGTGACCCCTCCTGGAGCTCTCTAGACTCCAACCACGGCTGTACTCTGCATCGGGATCCATGGCAGAGTGGGCCTCTGAACTTGGGTACCCCGGGTCTTAACCAGAGACTCATAAGAACATAAGAACATAAGAGAAGCCAATGCTGAATCAGGCCAATGGCCCATCTAGTCCAACACTCTGTCACACAGCGGCCAAAATATACCAGGTGCCATCAGGAGGTCCAGCAGTGGGGCCAGGACACTAGAAGCCCTCCCACTGCTGCCCCCTCCAGCACCAAGAATAGAGTGCATCACCTGCCCCAGACTGAGAGTTCCCATCTATACCCTGTGGCTAATGGCCACTGATGGACTTCTGCTCCATATGTTTATCTACTGTAGAGATAAGTACAAAGTCCATGCTGCCTCTCTATACATTTGCAGAAGCCAAGCTAAGCAACAGTGGTAACTAAGCAACCCCAAATCCACACTGGTGATGAGATTTTAACCTCTGCCTCCTGGGGCTTTATTAGTAGAGAAGAGCCAGAGAGTCCAGGAGCACCTTAAGGACTCGCACCATCTGTGGCTGGGGAGGGGCTTCCGTGAGTCCCCGCAGTCCCTTCTTCAGAGATCGCCAGAATGTGAGTCCACCCGGCCTCCTGTCTTGGAGAGTGAGCCGACTGGGATCCACCAGAAGCTTGGCAGCAGACTTGAGCCTGAACACTTATTGAGATCAGCATCCTGTCTGAATGGATCGTCTCTCATGACTTTTTGTAAAGCACTTTATGGGCGAGAGAGCTTTTGCACTACTCTAATATTTCCTGAGGAAGATCCAATTTTGAAACGTTGTTATATAATCCAGAGATGACGTTGATGATGTACCTTTGCACCAGGATTTTCTTATGATTTGTAGGAATTTGTTCATTATGTTGTGGTGCTTTTGACCCTTATATACAGAAGGCACTTTCTTTGCAGGTCTTGTTAACTGCCTGATCTGTGGGTCAGACTCTCACGACTGTTGTATTTATACCTTTACATTTATTACCTGCAAGTTTCCACTTTGCCATACTAGTAAGTTTTGACAGCAGAACATTTTAAATACTTTTAAATATTTCCTCATTTTTGTTTGTTCTGGTCTCTTCTCTCCGGCTCCCTTCTCGTCCTCTGTTGCAGAGAGAGATCCGACCGTCCTCAAGTAAGGGGAGGGCTTTTCCCGCCCCCTGGCCCCCTCCTGGTGGAACTGCCTGCCAGGGAGTATCTGTGCCCTGCAGGATCTACTATCTTTCCGCAGGGCACGCAAAGCAGGGATGTTCTGCCAGGCATTTGGTCAAGGTCAGCGACGGGACAGTACATCTGGCGCTCTCACGCACCCCCCCCCGCGCACCCCTCGCGCAGACCCCCCTCCCCCTAGACGGCTCGTGGAATTTGAAATCTTTCTCCTGGGAAGTGTATTGTTTAGTTTGCTGATATATGATAGGCATTTGAATGTTGGTTTTAACTGCATTATTCATTGTATCTGTTCTGTTGTAAGCCGCCTTGAGCCCTGCTGGCAGGGAAAGGCAGCCTAATAAATCTAAATAAATAAATAATAGTTAGTTTCACCTGTCTTCTTCAACTTTTTTCATTCCAAATATCCATGTGCCAGCTTTCCCAGACAGGGGCAATGTTCCCTCTAAGCTATGGAGTCTTGTGAGCAAAAATCCTACTTTGTGAGCTACTGGCATTAAAGTTGCCATCCTTCCTGAGCCAAGACAAAAATGTATGAGCCAGAGGCTAAAAAACTGTGAGCTAGCTCACACTAACTCAGCTTAGAGGGAACACTGGACAGGGGTCCAGGCAGCTCACAAAAAGAGACCCAACTGGCTTCATGGAGGGACCAAGATGCCCCACCTTCCACGGAGAAATTCTCCCATGCTAGACGTTGACTCGATAGCGTGATAATTGGGACTGCCTCTCTCTCTCTCTCTCTCTCTCTCTCTCTCTCTCTCTCTCTCTCTCTCTCTCTCTCTCTCTGGCTGTAGGCTTGTAGCCAGCAAGCAGGAGACGCACTGGGGATGAGTCATCAAGTCTCCTGGCACTTCAGTAGTTGGAGTGGCAACTCTGTGTAAACCCCCTCGAGCCCAAGGGACAAAGGTGGACTAAGAACGCAAATCAACACATGGCTGTGGCCGGAGTGAGACAACAGGTTTGCAGAGGGGCGCTGCTTGATGGTCACACCTCAAGGACAAGGAGGAGGGAAGCCGGGAAGCTACCGAGGGGAGTCCTGGGACAGCCACGGGACTTAGCTCCCAGAAGAACAGGCAGGAGGCCTGCAAGACCCTTTCCTCATATCGCCCCTCTTCTAAGCCTTCAAATGCTGTCACAAAACTCTCTCATGGGAAAGCTGTTTGCCTCACAAATTGCGGCGTCTTCTGCTTTTATGCATCCATATTTTCCTACTTCTAAGAAAGAAGTTCATCTTGTACCAAGCAAGTTAGAAATTAATTTAAAACCTGAGCCATTCATTCATGGTTTCTCATTCGCAAAAAACCCGAACAAAAAACCTTTTCCCCCCAATTAAACAGAAGCCGCCCGTCCCATCTCCCTGAGAGCTAATACTCTAACCCTAGGCAGTTCAATTATTCCACCTGATTGTTGGTAGGGAAGATTTACACTTAATTACACACTATCAATATTTCAGTTGCACTGAGCAACCTGAACGCTTGATTGTACATCAAGTTCAAGCAAGTCATGCCAACCTTGGAAGGATGAACAGTATACAGCTCCTCCAGGACAATTAAATTAGTTACACGAAAAGGTCAGCTTCTTAATCCATTCTTACATAATTGCACAAGAAACTCATGAATTAATTACTTATTATCATAATAGCTGCAGTAAAGACTTGCCTGGAGTCCTGGTAATCTAAGCAGTAGATCGCACAACACCCTGCTCCAGTAACTTCTTTGAAACAGCAACAGAGCACGGTAAGGCTTGCGCCCTGGCCAATAAATATCCACCTCGCTATCCAGGAGGACCTCCCCCAGCTGGGCGAGGGGGCGCCACAGGCTGCCAAGAGAAGCCCTGTAGTGTTGGTAAGTACAAGATGATGCACATCAGGACAAGAAATCCCAAATTCAGGTCCAGGCGGAGGGGGTCTGGGCTTGCTGAGGCTGAGAGGGAGAAATATCTTGGGGTCGCAGTTGATAGCTCAATGAAAGTGTCAACCCAGAGTACGACAGTGGAGAAATAGGCAAACTCTGTGTCCGGGATTATTAAGAAAGGGATTGAGAATAAAGAGGCCGATATTGTAATGCCCCCTGGATAGATCGGTGGTGTGGCCTCATGTGGAACACCGTCTACAGTTCTGGTCCCCGTATCTCCAAAAGGGACATGGCAGAGCTGGGGAAAAGGGCATTTGGGGGACAGCCCAGATGAGGAGGGGGTTGGAGCCCCTCCCCTAGGAGGAAAGGCTGGGAGAGTCCCTGGGACTTCTCCGTTTAGGAAAGAGATGACTGGGGGGGGGGGGGAACGACATGTGATAGAGATCTATCAGGTTATGAATGGGTTGGAGAGAGCTGACAAGGAGACCCTTTTCTCCCTCTCCCAAAAGACTAGAACTCACTGAGGGCCTCCAGTGGAGCTGATGGGCAGTAGGTTCAGGATGGACAAAAAGAAATCCTACTTTACACAGAGGAGTGATTAAAAGGTGGGATCGTCACAGGAATAAACAGCTTTCAAAGGCGATTAGAGAGATTCATGGAGGGTAAGTCTATCAGTGGCTACTAGCCACGGTAGCTGAGGGGAATCTCCATATTCAGAGGCACTAGTCCTTTGAATCCCAGAGCCAGGAGGCAACATCAGGGGAAGGCCTCGGCCTCTCTGTCCTGTTGTTGACCCTCCAGAGGAACTGGAATGGCCATTGAGTGAGAGACAGGAGGCTGGACTGGATGGGCTCTTGGTCTGGTCCAGCAGGGCTCTCCTGAGGTTCTTAATTTCACAAAAACCTGGCTTCCTAGGGCCAAACTACATGTTTGGGTTTTTAATGAGTTAGGCCCTGAGTTCTCCATGGCCATACAGCCACTGCAAGGAACAGCTTTAAATACTAAAGGAGAACCCAAACCTGAACACACACACACACACACACACCGGCAGCTACTTTCCTGTGCAGAAGCTGCCCCAGGGGGTGGAGATTTCGCCCCTTTCTCTGCTCCCTGGGCACAGGACGCTTCAGGTGCAGCAACAAAAATGGGGAACTGACTCCCCCCCCCACACACACACACAGTGCTGTTTCCAGATGGAAAAAGCAGCCGGGAGGGGGATGCAGGAGTGATCCCCCCCCGATGACACGCCAAGCTCATGTGGGCTTTTAAAAATGCCTTCCCTGCAGCTGCTGGGTGGCTGCCGGGAACTTGGGTCCAGTCCAGGGAACCTGGGCCCACCCGGCCAAAGCCCCAATGTGGCCCTTCATTGCAGACAATCCAGAGCCTCTCTTAAGAAGCCATCAGGCAACCAGAAGACTGCTGAACGGGCTTGGGGAGCAGCCGCACGTGGTGCTGATAAACAGCCACAAGATGTCTCATTGAGCACGGGGGGGGGGCAGGGGGGCCGGGGCGGGGAGACTCCTAATCTGTCCCTCGCGCTCCAAAAACTGCAAAGGGGACAGCCACAAAAAATGTCGGGGAGGGGGGCACTAATGCAATCAACATTTCAAAACTTTATTATAAAACTCTTCTCTCCCAAATATAACCAGCACAAGAAATTGTGAGCAGGCTCAGAGGAGATGAGCTTCACCAAAAGTCTGGAATCTGCCATGAAATATTAAAACATTCAACACACACAAACACACACACACACGGGCCCTGTAAGCCTGAGATGGTCTCCCCACCGACGGATCGTGCTCACAGGCTGCTGTGATTCTAGCGCCTTTTGCCGGTGACTGAAGCTGCTACCAGAGGGGAAGGCAGGCCGGCAGGCAGGAAGGAAGGAAGGAAGGCAGGCCGGCAGGCAGGCAGGCAGGAAGGCAGGAAGGAAGGACCATCAGACGGACAGTGTGACAAACCCACCCCCAACCTCAGAGTGGCAGCAGGAGAAAACTTGTGGGGGCGGGGGGGGGGACAATGGACCTCAGGTGGATGGTGGGATATCGCTTCTGGAAAAAAACCCAGAAGTGACATCAGTCCTCTCTAGGAATCACTGGAAAATCTATGATTTTACTACAGAGTTTCCAGAGATGCCGAGAGAGGTGTAGCATCACTTCTGGGTCATCGCTGAAAATGGCATTATGCTGTTGCTGATGGCTACCCCCCATCCCCCCCCCCGGTCTCCCACTGGGAGCCTAACAGCTGGCCTGATGTGGTTCCGATTTCACCTCTCAGTCTCATCTCCTTGAAGATTATTCAGGTTCATAGTCCACATTCAGTATATCCTTTTCTTTGGTGCTAAGCATTCTTTAAATGTTGCTGACATTCAAGGGACATTATTCTTAATTTGTTAGTAAATTTAATCCTGTGTTGGGTGGTTACAGAGCCTTCCTAAATGCCTTCCAAGCAGACAAAGGGCTGCATCATGTTTGGAAAGACACGAACCCCCAAAGTAGGGATTATACCTTCCTGTCACAAGTGCACCGGAACTATCCCCTCCCCGGGGACTGTTTCTTAAGTGGCTCCGCTCTCCTTGAATGCCTCCACGCCTCCACTGCTAGCACCCTGGTAACATCCCAGTGATTCAGTCTCTAGTCTCATGCGCGACTCAGTCCTGTCAATGATGCCGCCATACCTCATTGCTAAGAGATGTGGTTTTCTAAAACCTGACTGACGGCAGCATCAGACACCTCTCAGAGCTCAGCGGTGCAGAAGACGCCTGTTCCACCAGTCTGAGAGGAACCCTGAAGGCTCACTGAGAGACCATATTATAGCCCCCTGCACTTTTTAGAAAGAACACCGGAGGCAAAGAACCTGCAAAATGCCAGGCAGGTGTGCAGCTTGCACTAAGGGCAGGAATCTGGCAGAAAATCCGTGGCCGGATTAACAGCATCTCACCACCCTCTAAACCCAAGCCGTAAAGAGCACGCACGTTCTTGATTCTGAGCCTTCACCCTGAGACACTACAGTCCTTTGCTCAAGAAACCCTGAGACCTCCTGATCCGGACAGACAGATGTCCAAAGGGCCATCGCATGAACCCGCCCTCTTTCCTGCTCCAGTTCTGGTACAGAGCGGAATGCCCTCGGGGAGAAGGCCATCCCTTTCCAGAGACAGCCGGTGCTCCTACAGAGGACGCCGGGCACACGTTTCAAGCATCCCATGACCTCTGCCGCTTGGGAGAAACCAGCCGAGAATTCTCACCAGCACCAGCACAAGGCAGGGCTTTTCCATCCTTGCTCATTTGGAACCAAGCGGTGCCATTTATCACACGCACTGTTAAATGCTTAAGCATTGTTTAGTGTTAGCTGCTTTACTGACGCAGTACTTTGCAGGCAGGCATTCAGCTGCGTCAAGCAAGGAGAGATTGTTCCTTCCAACCAAAACCTAGAATGTGGCACCAAATTTGCATTAAAACAAACAAAACTGAACAGGAAGATCAGGCAAAATCCAGGGTTTAGCAGACTCATTGTGGGACAATAAAGAATGGGAGGAAACCAGCTCACATCTATCTCTCCCTAAGAGAAGAAGAAGAAAAGATTGGATTTATACCCCGCCCTTCACTACCCATAGGAGTCTCAGAGTGGCTCACAATCTCCTTTCCCTTCCCCTCCCCACAACAGACACCCTGTGAGGTAGGCGGGGCTGAGAGAGCTCTGAGAGAAACTACTCTTTTTCAAGGACAGCTCTGACAGAACTACGGCTTGCCCAAGGTCATCCAGCAGGTGCAAGTGGAGGAATGGGGAATCAAACCTGGTTCTCCCAGATGAGAGTCCATGCACTTAACCATGACACCAAACTGGCTCTCTAACATGCATGTCAGCCAAGTTAGCTTTAAAGCAAGATAGACAAGGTAGCAGAAAACCAGCTGCGTATCTGCATGGGAAGACCAGCACAAAAATGTAGCACCTTTTACCATGAGTTATTAAGGAAATCAACAAGGCTGCCGAGTACATCTGTAGACCTGCAAACTGAACGTAGTAATAATTCTGTTCTGCCCCTTTTGACAGCCGGCAAGTGCAGGGCTTCCTAATTTTACTATTCACTCTTTACGAGCAGAACAAGATTTGAGTCCGCTTAACACCTTAAAGTAGTAATGTATGGCTGCGAGAGTTGGACTATAAGGAAGGCCGAGTGCTGAAGAATAGATTCTTTTGAACTATGGTGCTGAAGAAGACTCCCTTGGACTGCAAGGAGATCAAACCAGTCAATCCTAAAAGAAATCAACCCTGATTGTTTCCTGGAAGGCCAGATCCTGAAGTTGAAGCTCAAATACTTTGGCCACCAAATGAGAAGGGACCCCTCGCTGGAGAAGACCCTGATGCTGGGAAAGATTGAAGGTAACAGAAAAAGGGGACGACAAAGGATGAGATGGTTAGACAGTGTCATCGATGCAACGAACATGAAATTGAGCAAACTTCAGCGGACAGTGGAAGACAAGAGGGCCTGGCATGACCTGGTCCATGGGGTCGCGAAGAGTCGGACTCGACTGTGCGACTGAACAACAACAACAACACCTTAAAGACCCCAAAAGTTTCCCAAGCTTCACCTCGTGCACGAAAGCCGATGCCCTGGAAAACTGTGTCAGTCTGTAAGGTGCTCCCAGATGGGTATACTGAAACAGCTGCCAGATCTGTGGGGTTTTTAGTCTAACAACAGTACCAGTAGTTGCTCACAAATCACCGACGGCACGCACAGGCTGGGAGCAAATCCAGGCCACGCAGGTGGTAACACTGACAAATGACATAGAGTCGCTTTCTTCGGCTTGAGCTTTCCTGACCACTCAGTCACACACAGGAGCCCGAGAACTGAAGTCCAAAGCACCTGGTGTCCTAGAACACCTGGGGCACAGGAATGCACTATAATAGGTTCTATAAAGCCAGTGCGCCCCAAGTGGTGACAAGGGGCAATGCCCTGTGCCCGGACTTGTCTCTCACACAGGGAGCGCTGGCTCCCAGAAGCTCCTGCCCTGAAACTCTGGTCGGTCCCTCGACGGGGCCCCTGGACTCAGGCCCGATGGTTCCACTGCAGACCCGGCACATGGCCATGCTCCGAAACTCTTCTATACCCAGGAATCAAATATTGGTAGGGTTGTCACACACTTTGAGTCATAAAACGTCAGCCATTTTTCTTCCTGTAGTCTCATCATACCCTGCCCCTAAAGTAGATGATGCATTTATCTCAGGGTTTGCTTCCCCAGCCATGATCTTCCCTGATTTGTGACCCTGAACACTCTTCCCTCAACCCCTGCTGAGTCGTTGCGTTTTAGATCCACGGCTCATGTCAGATACCAAGCCAGGTGGACTTGTACTAGCCACACTTTCATGCCCAGCTCACACGTAAGGGACTTTGGCATGGTGGGGTTTTCTTGGTGGGATTGGAACTTCTGTTTTTATAGCACAGTGGCTTCCGTAGGCAGAAAAATGGCCATAACTATGGTCCACCAATGGAGACAGCACACCAAACCTGTCTTTATACAAACCATGGTCTGCAAACCCAATGGAGATTTTGCTTTTGGTTGTCCAGAGCTAGAGATCAGTGGAAAGTGAACTCTTCTCAGGTAGTGGGATCTCTCAAGTGACAGATGGGAGTTTATGACTGGTTTGCTTGGCAGGCTGTTTGATTTAGGGTAGAGCATATCCATGAACTCACAAATGTCATGAGAAGACAGAATGCTTACAGCAGGCCACACACAGGATAGTCGACAAATTATATGAGCTGCATGATATATGTATTTTTTACTAGGCCAAGAAGGCAGGCTTTCATTTGGAAAGTGAGGAAGTATTTGCATTTACTACCACCATTTATCATGCTTGCATGCTTCACTCATTTCTCAACAACCAGATGAATGCCTGAAATCCCCTAGATAGAGAGAGCATTATGGGGTGCATCAGATCTGGGGTTCCAGAAACAATGTTAAGAGGGGTTCTCACAGCAGGGATTCCCAAATATTGATGTCTCTGGAGAATAACCTTATTCCTAACATCAAGTAACGTGCACACAAAAGCTGATACCCAGAATTAAACTTTGTTGGTCTTCAAGGTGCCCCCACTGGGCTCAAACATCGCTCCCTTGCCTCACACCAGGGGTGGCCAAACTGAGGTGCGGGAGCCCCATGCGGCTCTTTCATACTTATTGTGTGGCTCCCGGCAGGGCGGCGGGGGAAGCAAAAGGAGGTAAGAGTCCCCAATCGGTCTTCCGTTCCCCAGCCAGCATTCCCCTCCCTGGGTAGGCTTGAGGTGGGGGAGAGCAGAGAACGACAGCAACTTTAACTTAAAATGCATTCTTAAAGACGCCCCCTGCTGGCTGGCTTGGAGAAGGCATTTGTCTCTTTAAATCCCTTCTCCAAGCCAAGCCAAGCCAAGCCAGCTGGTGTGGGGGCAGGAGGGGGTCTTGGAAGATGTGTCTGAAGTTAAAGTTGCCTTCTTCCACCTCTCCCTCCCTTCCCACCATCTATATGTTCTCTTTCCACTTTCTTTCCACCTTTCTTTCTCTCTCTCTTTCTTCCCTCCCTCCTCATCTAAAGTTAAATATTATTATCAATATCTGTTTTTAGCACTTTTGTTTTTATTTTGGCTGTCTTATTTAATGTTAATAAAAAGCAAATTTGCATATTTTCCAATAAAAACGTGTGGGTTATGTTTGTTCATGTCTTGTAGCTCTCAAACATCTGACGTTTATTCTACGTGGCTCTCACGTTGAGCAAGGCTGGCCACCCCCGCTTCAGACCAACACGGTGGCCCCCACCTGACGGTATCCTCAAGTAACATGAGTGGCTGTTTTGTAAACTGAAAGGGGCAGACCGGTATGGTTGGGGAAGGGGCTCCACCATGTGACTGGTCACTGATAAAACCCTAAACACTCAGCATCATCCAAATCTCCTGGGGTGCCACTGTCTGGGTACCCTAGCGTGGGTAAAGCCCATATTCGTTTATAGAAGCCTGTCTATATATGGAAAATGCAAGAACAACCCAACAACCTTCTTCAGAGGAGAAAGTTTATGCTCTCAAACATATGATAAAAATGTTAAATGAACATTCTTGCAAAAGCCTGGTTGTCCTTACACAACAATATAGCTTGCTGCTAAGTACAATGACCTCAATTACTTGAAACACCTTCATATAGTCAAAGCAAAAATCTAAGAATTATGGCCTGGTTTGAATGACTCATGCCCGCTACCTCCAGGAACCTACAAAGTCTGGACTTGTGATTCTCAAACAGCAGCCTACTCCCACAACGGCATGTGGCAAACATCTGGAAACTGAGGGGCATTTAATTAGCAACTGTTGATATGGCATATGAGTCTGGTATTCAAAGCAAAGCAAACAAGCAAACAAACAAACAAAAACCCTCAAGAATTCCACTGGGTGAACTCCAAGGCCAAATAATCATTTAGAACAGGGCAGCCAACTTGAAGAGAACAACATTGTTAGCCTGGTAAAACTGGCCACACAAAGAGTAGAAAGATTTCAAACTGCACTGTGAAGTCTATAACCAACTGGCTTTGGTAGAATCCAGTATACACCCCCAGTCGGGAACCATATATGAGAATGGAAGGAATGAAGATCATGCCACAAGAAAAGTTCAGGGGCCTTTTCCCTTCACCAGCATTACTCGGTCAACAAAACCTTCACTTGGAAGGCACCAGGTAACAGAACCAGTGTTCCCTCTAAGTTGAGTTAGCGTGAGCTAGCTCACAGTTTTTTAGCCTCCAGCTCACACACATTTGTCTTAGATCTGCAAGGATGCCTTCAGAGCAAACTAATTTATGCAGTAGCAAAATTGCTTGGTCACAACTTTAATGCCAGTAGCTCACAAAGTAGAATTTTTGCTCACAGGACTCCACATCTTAGAGGGAACATTGAACAGAGCCATCACTATTTGGTAGCTAGTGGTCTTATTAAAAGTACTAGGATAACTTCAGAAAACATGCTAACATCAACTGTTAGTGTAGACAGATTTAGCTAGTAATAATCACTTTCCTAAAGCTCTCTTTTTGTATCTCATTTATACAGCAAAGATCCAAAGCAGTTATGTTCAACATTAATGTAGTGCAGCTGAATCAACTTGCAAAGAGAGATCGCTTTCCCCTTTATGGTATCTTAATAATCTCTTTAAAGCCCGCCTGTTTCAGTTTATCTAGACAATGTGGCCTGCATTAGCAAAGTAATTTAATTTTTTAACCATGTATTTATTGTAGCTGTCTCCATGCATAATAGTGATCATTAAGGGCTTCTCCTTAGAAGTACAAGCTGATCCTTTAAGTATTCATTTTTAAATCCTGAAAAAATGAACACCATGTACACATGAAAATATAGCACATCTGTTGACAATAATTCTGACTTCTCCATAAGTGCACAACAGTTGCTCTTGGTTAAAGTTATGGTTTATTTTATTTAGTTACTTAAAGTATTTTTGTGTCATCTTCCCATCCAATTGTTGATTGATGAACAATCAAAACATTAAAACAAGCTTTAAAAATGCATGCACAACAATCAACAGCAATTAACAAGACCCATAACTGGGAAGGAGGGGACTGCAACCCAAGCAGCGATGTCTCCCCCTGCTGGTGAATGACAGTAACGGAGGTGGGCAGATGAATCTGCCCAAGGAAGGAAGTCCAAAATGTTTGTGCCACCAATGAGAACATCTATGGCCAAGTTCAGACTGGCAGTTTGAAGTGTGAGCGAGTCATGGCAAAAAAAAAAAAACCGGAACAAACTGTTCCGGGTTTTCCTGGTCACACTGTGCCGACTGATGCGGGAGCATACCGGGAACATACCGGGAGCATAGCGTTTACACTGTGCTGGTGCGGGGTAGATAAGCTTTCTGGGGTTTGATACCACTTTTAACAGGTATCTTTTTAACTCAGGAATGAAGCGTCACAAGACGGGTTGAGTAAGACTGCGGAACGCCGGACAGATGTGCCTGTGTGAACGGCCCCTTTAATCCACTTGTGAAACGTTGCTGAGACGCGCCTCTCTCGGGGCAAACTGCCAGTCTGAATTCAGCCTTTGACGAAGCAAGTTCTGTCCACAGATGTGGCAAGAGAGCTAATTTTGACTTCAGGTGGCTCTTCAGGAGATTTAGTTCAGGATAATAGAGCTCTAAAGATGCCGGGGTTCATGTCCTGAAGAACATTTGAAAAGCGCTAATTTGCTTTGGATGATCGCTTTGCTACCACAAGTGATACCTGAACTTGGAGGATTAAGGTCTTTTTTGAACTGGGAATCCAGATAACACAGGAATCTGTAACTGTCAGCTTCTGCAAATCTGGATTTCTACATAATATGCTCATATTAAATGTAGCTTATCTAAGTATTGTCTATTTAACTTTTTCCCATTACTTTGATCATGATATTCTGGCATAATGTACAATCAGCCTGCAACAGATGCTTGCAGCCAACTGTGAATATGGAATTAAACCATAAATATAATGGATAAGGATGATGTTTGTGTAGTTGGCAAGGACAGCAGTAAAAAAATCGAACCCTGATTAATAAAATATATTAATTAAGAGGCTGCATCTTTGCCCTGTTTTGACACACCCACAATTCTTAGGTTGCTTCATGGGAAATATTGCACTGAATTGTACAGCATGTAATATTCTTATTTATTAAAATCTCCAGTGAAACTGTAATAAATGTAATAACAGCTATCGTCTGCTGCACTCCACATGCTGAAGAGAAAAATACTGTGTGATATGCCATTGCCACTTTCACAATGCAAAAAATGAGTAAATCAGTAATTTATATAAAATAACATGTATTCTTTGAAACTTACAATTATAGAGCTGATACAAACAGTACTTCACAATACACATTGACACTATTTGTTACAACATTCATAATGTTATAACAATACACATGTCCCCAATACAGGAGCCAGATCTAAATGTCTCCAGCTGGCAAAGTGAAGTTGTGAACAATTGTTTCCAAAGACCTCAATTACAAATCAAGTGACAATGAATTCAATCGGTTTGGCTTTGCAGGAAAGTCGATTGCGTGCCAGTGCAGCCCACTGACAAGGAGCCTAGGTCTGCTTTCCCTTGGGGTAATTCTTCATCAGAGTATGTCACCTTTAGCATCACTTCTGAATACTATTCTCAAAGACTAGAACTAACATCAAAACAAAACTAAGCATGCAGCCCAATTAAGTCAAGGTATACCATTTGGACATTTTAACATTTTAAAAAACTTACTCAGTGTTTATTCAATTATACCCCAGCCAATCCCAGACTGTGATAGGAATGTATGCGTCTCCCTACTTGATATGGTTGTCAAAAGTTCTCAAGAATTGCAAAGCACACATAGCCTGTTAATAGGACTGCATCCCATTAATCACTCTCACCTGAGCTGCATGCTAGACTGTTAACTGCCTCTTAAAAAGACCTGGTCAAATAAACACTACAGAACAGAAAATGAATATTAAATAAAACAAGCCAATTCTAAACTTTGATCCAACCCAAATTTATTATGTGCTCATAACCCATAGGTCCAGCGTGCTTCCTATTGTAATAATACCTGTTTCATGCTAGTAAAATTAAAAGGTTGGGCTTCATACCTAAAGATGACAAAAAATTCATATCAGTAGCCAAATGAGTTTTAATAATAAAATGAAAAACAAATGGGGCCTCGGTACCTTTGTTGTTAATCCTGGATTTGTGCTCTAATATTTGTTGTTTTACTGTCCTGGTGGTATTCTACTTCCTCCGTAGAAAAACCGTCAGGGACATACTCTGACCATAAACCAGTTGTTAGCTGTTGGTAAAGTGCGTAAACTTGATGGAACAAAAACCTAAAGGATGATTAAACTCTCTAAGTTCCAAAGCCAATTCACACATGGAACATTTCCCACACACATTTCAAGTGTCTTTGCACTCCAGGAGCCCCCTGATGTCTGTATAACAAAATCTGACATAATTAGAAAATCTCTTATATTTTTAGTACATTTGAAGCCCACCACAGGAATATTTTGACAGCCAGGAAGGTCAGTGACTAAATGCCAATGTTTCAAAATTATTTTCTTAATATCATTAGCCAAAGGAGTGCAACTGAAGGCACATGAAATTTGTGAAGTCTTCTGTTTTTTTGCTGAAACAGGGTGTCTCTCTGGGATTGGCTGGGATATAATTGACTAAACACTGTGCTGCATACTTTGTTTTGTTTTGATGTTAGTTCCAGCTTTGAGAATAGTGTCTGGAAGTGATGCTGAAGGTGACATACTCTGATGAAGAATCGTCCCAAGCAAGAACAGACTTAGGCTCCTAGTCAGTGGGTTGCCCTGGGACGGAATAGAGTTTCCTGCAAAGCCAAACTGATTGAATTCATTGTCACTTGATTTGCAATTAAAGTCTTTGGAAACAATTGTTCGCAACCTCACTTTGCCAACTGAAGACAACATTTAAATCTGACTCCTGCACTGTTATAATGTTATGCATGTTGTAACAAAAAGTGTCAGTGTGTGTTTTGAAGTACTGTTTGTGTCAGCTCTATAACTGTAAGTTTCCAAGAATACGTAATGCAAGTCTTTTTATGTACGCTACTGATTTATTAGTTTTTTGCATAGTGATAGTGACAACGGCATATCACACAGTATTTTTCTCATCTGCATCCCTGTATTTACTGTGTCGCCTTTTGTTTCCTGTACTCCAGATGCCAGCCTCCAGAGCCTTCTCACGGAATTTCAGTTTACCCAATTCTTTCATTTTTCATGAAATGACCCAGGGCGCCTATACACACCCAATACTCATCCCCGTACATTGAGCACAAGGGGTGATTGTTGAGGTTTCACTAAGTAAATCTTGTGTGATAACTGATTCTAGAACGCCCTTGTCCTTAAGCAAAGAAATCACTGTGCAATGCTTCAGCAGGGTTCACTTTAGGAGTTCCACAGATTGCCTGCAATATTTCTGCAAGACTTCTCACCTTCTCATCTTCTCACCAATACACATATTCATGCACACACAGTGCCGCAAAAAAGATGCCGCAGAGTTCACACGGTGCATTTAGATTTTTTCTCTTGGCCACCTTTGCAATCGAGTGACTTCGCAAAGGACTCCTGGTCCTTCATTCTGTCCCTCTGACGCTGCAGCCCTTCAGGAACTCCCACCCCGGACGGGAACACTCCTTCCTCACTCTGCTCGCTCAGGGGGCAGAGACCCTTCACAGGCCTTGTCACAAAAGGCACCACCACATTTTCTCTGCTCTCCCCCTCCCCACTTCAACACAGTTTGCTAAAAAACATTCCACTGCCTGCAGGAAAGTGTGTCCATCCCAGCCTTTACTCCCTAAGTCAGGCTCTCTGCTCACTGCCACCCGAGGCTCTGAAGGTGCTTTTCTGATTGCCATAACGTGACCCCTCGCCTCAAAAATGGCAATTCAACTTCCAGCCAGAGCACTGCGCCTGAGGCGGGCCAGGGGATCGCAGCATTCTGCCAGCCTCCCGGATTCCACCGCAAACAGGAAATTAGACTACAATAAGCAATTGTTCTAAGCGAAGCATGCCTCTCCTATTTACTGTCATTTTGTGTGTTATGAAACAGAAGATTTCAACAAACGGCTCGGCTGGCAGCACAGGACTGCAGACATGGCCACACCAAGGGGGAGCGTCACTTCAAGGGCTGCCAGGGCCCGTGTAGATCACTGCCCGATGCCAGCAAGTATCCTCTCTAGCTGGGTTATCACACAGATGCGACTGAAACGCAGCGCTCTCTCTCTCTCTCTCTCTCTCTCTCTCTCTCTCTCTCTCTCTCTCTCTCTCACACACACACACACACACACACACACACACACACACACGCCCGGGAGGACGAGAGGGCAGAATGGGCTGCCGCACTTCCCAGGGCAGGTGGAGGATCCCAACCACGAGTGTTTCTTTGCACAGTCATTCCAGGCAGAGTGAAAACTGAGCACAGGAGGCAGGAAAGCGTGTCCCCCCCCCCCGGGTCTCCTCTTGCAGTGCTGCCTTTTTTTAATTTGCTGGAAGGCTTTGGTTTTTTTACTGGGGGGGGGAGAAGAGGAAGAGGAGGAGGAGGAGATTGGATTCATACCCCGTCCTTCACTCGGAGTCTCAGAGCGGCTTACAAACTCCTTTCCCTTCCCCTCCCCACAACAGACACCCTGTGAGGTAGGTGGGGGCTGAGAGAGCTCTTTCGAGAACTGCTCCTGAGAGAACAGCTCTTGTCTGAACTACGGCTTGCCCAAGGTCATCCAGCAGGTGCAAGTGGAGGAGTGGGGAATCAAACTTGGTTCTCCCAGATCAGAGTCCGCCCCCTTAACCACGACATTAAACTGGCTCTCCCACACCACACACCAGATTCTAAAAATGCCCAGGAGCTTCCAGCCGCCCCATGGCGGTTCATGTGTGCGGGCAAGGCTAGTGGAATGGCTCGGAGTCTTGGACGAGGAATGGGGAGATCTGGATTCAACCCCCCACCCCTGCCACATGGCTTGCGGTGTGATTTTGGGCCAGCAACTGTCTCTTCTCCCGGGCTTGTTGTTGTGCGGAGAACAGGGACGAGGGGCGGGAAGAACATAAGAACATAAGAGAAGCCAATGTTGAATCAGGCCAATGGCCCATCTAGTCCAACACTCTGTCACACAGTGGCCAAAATATACCAGGTGCCATCAGGAGGTCCAGCAGTGGGGCCAGGGCACCAGAAGCCCTCCCACTGCTGCCCCCCCAGCACCAAGAATAGAGTGCATCACCTGCCCCAGACTGAGAGTTCCCATCTATACCCTGTGGCTAATAGCCACTGATGGACTTCTGCTCCATATGTTTATCTAATTCCCTCTTGAAACTGTCCATGCTTGCAGCTGCCACGACCTCCTGTGGCAGTGAATTCCATATGTTAATCACTCTTTGGGTGAAGAAGGACTTCCTTTTATCTGTTCTAACCCGACTGCTCAGCAATTTCATAGAGTGCCCACAAGTTCTTGTATTGTGAGAAAGGGAGAAAAGTACTTCTTTCTCAACCTGCTCAATCCCATTCATAATCTTATAAACCTCGATCATGTCACCTTTCTCCAAGCTAAAGAGCCCCAAGCATTTTAACCTTTCTTCATAGGGAAGGTGTTCCAACCCTTTTATCATTCTAGTTGCCCTTCTCTTCACTTTTTCCAATGCTATAATATCCTTTTTGAGGTGTGGCTACCAGAACTGTACACAGTATTCCAAATGAGGTCACACCAATGATTTATACAGGGGCATGATGATACTGGCTGATTTGTTATCAATTCCCTTCCTAATAATCCCCAGCATAGTGTTGGCCTTCTTTATTGCAGCTACACATTATCTAGACATTTTCAGCGAGTTATCCACTATGACCACGCCAAACAGAGCTCCACGAAGGAAAGGATGGGATAAAAGAGTTACTAACCCTGCCCTACGAATGACTAAACCTTTTATCAATGAATAAAGCAGCCCTCAGTTAATGTGTCATGGTTTGGTGTCACGGTTAAGTGCAGGGGGACTCTAACCTGGGAGAACTGGGTTTGATTCCCCACTCCGCCTCCACTTGCACCTGCTGGATGACCTTGGGCAAGCCATAGTTCTGATAAGAGCTGTCCTTGAAAAAGAGCTGTTTCTGTCAAGAACTCTCTCAGCCCCACCTCACTCCTAGGGTGTCTGTTGTGGGGAGAGGGAAGGAAAGGAGTTTGTAAGCCGCTCTGAGACTCCTTTGGGTGGTGAAGGGCGGGGGATAAGTCCAATCTCCTCCTTCTCCTCTTCTTCTTCCTATTCTTAATCAGGTGACAGAGGCTTTAAAAAGTTTTGTCAATACAAATTATTATTTATTTAAAACACACGTTATGCTGCTATGCCACCTGGCTTACAGGCACTCCCCAAGGTGCTGATCAAAAACATTAACTCAAGCTTCTAAAATCCACAGTGAAACAATTGAAAATAGCAGTTGAAACAATAGAGATATGCAATTGAAACATGTACTCAGGAAGGAGGGGCAGTGAGGAAGTGCAAAGGGCCATGAAGGCAAGTCTTCACCCACCGGCAAAGGACCGTGAAGGTGGCAGACAGAAGAATCTCCCCGGGGGTGGGGATGTTCATAATTTCTGTGCCCCAAAGGCCCTTCCTTCCTTCCTTCCTTCCTTCCTTCCTTCCTTCCTTCCTTCCTTCCTTCCTTCCTTCCTTCCTTCCTTCCTTCCTTCCTTCCCTCCCTCCCTCCCTCCCTCCCTCCCTCCCTCCCTCCCCTTGCCACCTCCCTAGTCTCAGGCAGTGAGGACACTCAAAGGAGGGCCCCTGAAGACGACTGCAGTGGTTGGTAGGTTCATACGTCAATCCTCAAGGGTAGGCTGGAGCCAAGCCGTAGAAGGGCTTCCAAGGCCGCTCCCAGCACCTTGAACTGGGCCCAGCAGCTGACTGGGGGGCAGGGCCGAGTGGAGGAAGCCTGGAGTGCCGAGGCCCCCTGACCTCTTCCCGTCAGCATCCCGGCTCTTCCGTCCTGAAGCAGCTGCGTCTTCCGAGCCCTCCTCCAGGGGAGCCCCACATGACACGCACTGCAGAACGCCTTTGCTTTTGTCTCTTTGTTTATCTCCCGCTTTCCCTCCCAGCTGGGACTCGATGTGGCTTACAAACGTCATCCTTCCCTCCTCTGTCCTCTCACCACCACCACCACAACCCTGTGAGGCAGGCCAGGCTGAGAATCGGTGACGGGTTCAAGGTAACCCTGGCAGCTCCCATTGTGGGAGCGGGGATCCAACCCCCGGCCTCCTGGAGTCCAGGTCCACTTCCCCATCCATTGCCCCATGCGGGCCCTGTGTGCGAATCGTCTGGACGTGGATAGAATCATCAGATGCCCCCCCACACTCCTTTCAGACAAGAGGGAAGGCCTTCTCGATGGCACCGCCCTGCTGCCAACCATGTGTGCCTCATCCAAATACCAAGGAAGAAAGCGAGCCTCGTTTTATTTACTATGTTAATTTGCACAGATTTAATCTACTGGCTGACAAAATCTCGTGGGCTCAATAGGCTGACTGGGCAATAGCCCTGAAAACCACTTGAGCCGCCGGCTTAACCTCCGCAGCACCGATGCACACTCTCCTAATGGCCCACACCACATGAGACACAAGTTAAACATTAGATTATGGAACGGGGGCTGTTTTCATGAACACACGCGATTGCCTGGCTTGTTTGCCTACTGAGGAAAACTGGCTTCTGCTTGACTGAAGTGAGCAAGAGCGCCATATGTTGTTTGGCAGGTAAGGCACTCCATGTGATCCTTCAACAACCGTGCACATTCGCGGCCACCCAAACCCCCCTCTTGGGTTTCTCAGGTGCTGGTCTGCAACAGTGCAGAAGCTGGCCTGGAAGGCGTTTCCCCGGTCCTTCGACTGACACCTCCATAGGGGCTTCTTGCTCAACTGACAATACAAATGGAACATGGAAGTGTTTTTTTATTAGAGATTCAGTACCTCGGCACCTTTTCGAGCACTTCCATGCCATTTATTCCAAGTTATTACACATGGGTGCTATTCAGTCGCATTACTGAGTTGTTAACTATTATTCTGTTCCAATTGCCACATGCTGGATGAACCCAAGGCAAACTATTTTCTTGCCAGTTCCATTAACAGCACAGGGGCGGGGGGGAAATAAACTGCGCTTGTTTCAAACACAACAGTTCCAAACATTTAATATGCTGTGGCTTTGATTCAAACTGCCATGTTTTAACATTAATGGGTTTTCAAAGTCGAGCGAAACAGGTCCCACTGGCCTTGCTGAAAGAGCTCGACCTGGCCTTTCAAGGTGCATGGAACTCTCTGCAGTAATAACCCAAGCAAGTATCATTTTGATTTTTCTCATCAGTCAAAACAGATGGGGGAGAGGGAGGGCTCATGGCTCAAAGGTAGAATGTCACATGTTGTCATCATAACCCCAGTGGGTTGCCACCTTCAGCTGCCACCATCCTGGACTCAGGGTCCCTTGGGAAGGCTCAGAGTACCCTCCCAAGCCCAACCAAAATGCCCCTTTTAAGCCGAGAAACATAGGCGTGATGACCAGGCAGAGAACAATTAAACAAATGGTTTATGTTATGTACTGAAGTGTGAATCAAGCCTATACTTTACAATGTTAAGCTTCAGTCCAAATGTGGCTCTTCATCTGTCGCATTACCACTGGCTGGTTTCTGAGAATGCATCAAAGAGGGAACGGTCCTGATTGGCCTTTATCCCTGCATTGTTATTGGTTCTTATCCTGCAATGGGTGTGGCTTTGACAGCCTGGGATAGTTTAAAAAGGGAGCTGTGCTCCACTTGTGAGTGGTGTGTTCCTGAGTTGGTGTTTGCAGTTACCAATAAAGCTGAAATCACTTCTTGCTGAAATCCTGTTGTTGAGTCTCATACTTAACAGTTTATTACCACAGTACTGGGGCAAGGCAAACAAGACAAGGTGCTTTAAAATATATAACAGTGTCTAAAGGCAAAATAAAGGAATCTGACGCAACTCCCTATTATTCTTAACTGGTGACCATTCCGAGGCCCACCGCCCCTCTCATATGCCAGGCCTCCTGCCTGTGCTCCCCCTGCCCCAAGGGAGGGACCTTTCTCCTCAGACCCGGACTGTGTCCCCTCAGCTGAACACTGGGCAGAAGGGACAAGAAGAACGCAGCTTCACAGTTCAGAAAGCTTAAGCTACAGCTCCTCACACAATCCCTGAACCGTTTTGGTGTCATGGTGAAGTGCGCAGACTCTCATCTGGGAGAACCGGGTTTGATTCCCCACTCCTCCACTTGCACCTGCTGGGTGGCTTTGGGCAAGCCATAGTTCTGATAAGAGCAGTTTCTGTCAAGAGCTCTCTCAGCCCCGCCTGCCTCACAGGGTGCCTGTTGTGGGGAGGGGAAGGGAAAGGAGTTTGTGAGCTGCTCTGAGACACCTTTGGGTAGCGAAGGACGGGGTATAAATCCAATCTCTGCTTCTGCTTCTTCTTCTCCAATTCGTTACAACCGTCACTAAGCATTAGGAGGATTGTTGGCTACCTGTTTTCCACTCTCACACCGGTCTGTAGAGGCCTAGGCCTCTAGGCCTTCTCCCAGTCCTACACAGATCGTGACAGTTGTGCATACAGACAATCCCAAATTCTATACCTGGCACCTCCAGTTGAAGGATAGCAGGTAAAAACAATGCGGGAATAACCACTTCCAGTCAGAACAGGCAATACTGAGCTACTTGGGCAAATGATCCAAATGTGTGTATTTGACAATTTACACACACACACACACACACACACACACACATATCTATATATAAACTGGTCCATTATTTTTCTGGCCAGACTACTGTAAGTGACCCTTTCCCCCTCTTCTAAAGAATATCCAACCCATGAAAATTCGCAACGGCCTTCCGGGCGCGTACCCTGTTGGTTTGAACCCCATATCCGACAGCAGTAGCCTGCTTGAGCACATTTCTCTCTTTCTTGGCCTCAGGGTCATTTTTGGCCTTTTGTTGATTAAACCTGCATTATAGCTATCATGCAAGTCCATTCAGAGACACAAGGCAGAAAATCAAGTGAACAGACTGAAGCCGTCTTCAGCATCACAACACTGACACGACACTCTTTCACAAGCAATTTCACAACTAATAACTCACATGCTCTCTTGTCCAATAATGTGGAAAACGTTCACTTAAAAGAAAAAAAATCCAGTTTTTGCTTCTTTAAATGTGAATAAATAATAGTTTATTAACTAAGAACCCTGAGCTCCTTCCAGGGAGGACAAGGTCCACATAGTTCTAGAAGATACAATCCAGCCTACGTCAGGCATATAAATCCCTAAAAATGTGTTTTGGAAGAATGAGGCCTGCATGATATAACATAAATGCGTGAAGTGTGGTGAGATCATGCACCGACTTCCGAGCAGAGAAGCCACACAGACAACAGAATTATGCTGAGAACTAAAAGCATCTCAGAGTCTGCTTCAAAGCTTCACTGAGCTCATACCATTGCCACAATGAATTTAAACCTTTATAAGATTATGCATGGGATAGGTCAGATAGAGAAAGAGGTACTTTTCTCCCTTTCTCACAATACAAGAACTCCTTATGGGCACTCTAGGAAATGGCTGAGCAGTCGGGTTAGAACGGATAAAAGGAAGTACTTCTTTACCCCAAGAGTGATTAGCACATGGAATTCACTGCTACAGGAGGTGGTGGTGGCTACAAGAATGGGCAGCTTCAAGAGGGGATTGGATAAATATCTGGAGCAGTGGTCCATCCGTGGCTATAAGCCACTATGTACAGATAGGGACTCTCGGTCTGGGGCAAGGGATGCTCTGTCTTCTTGGTGCTTGGGGGGGGCAACAGTGGGAGGGCTTCTAGTGTCCTGGCCCCACTGCTGGACCTCCTGATGGCACCTGGTATTTTTGGCCACTGTGTGACACAGAGTGTTGGACTGGATGGACCATTGGCCTGACCCAACATTGGCTTCTCTGATGTTCTTATGTTCTCTTTCCCTGAAGTGGTACATTGTTCAGAAAGCAGAGGTTTTTGCTGTCTATGCTCTCCAGTTCTGGTAGAGGAGTCATGGGAAGGTGCCTCACACCAACTCAGACAACCACCAGTTCCTCTGACACAGGATTGTCATCTCCTGCCATGGCCCTCTAAGGTCCTGAGCAGACTCACTTCCCAGGGTTACCTGCTCAAACCAGGAATTCTTTTGCACCTTCCATGTCCACGATACAAGCTCTTCAACTGAGAAAAGACACCTGACCATTATTTTGCACCTAGAGCTGTCTCTCCGTGTCACTCTACAGTTCTCAATTGCTTTTATGAAGCTCTGTTGGCTCTCCCTCAAATTGCATCCCAACAATCACTACACCAGCCAACCAAAAGCAAGCACTAATCAGGGATCACCCAATTGTCAGTGGCATGATACACTCCTGCCTTTCTCCACAGACCCACATGTCGGGGTTCTAGGTTTGCTGTAAGCACCATTCATCACCGCTCCTTTCCTACACCTCCCCAGAAAAATCAATCAAAACCTCTGATCCTATGACACACACACTACCCACAGTAAGGTAAAGGTAAAGGTTTCCCTTGCTCGAAAGCCAGTCAAATCTGACTCTAGGGTTGCGGTGCTCATCTCTGTTTCCAAGCCGAAAAGCCAGCACTGTCCAGAGACGTTTCCGTGGTCATGTGGCCAGCATGACTAGATGCCAAGGCACACGGAATGCTGTTACCTTCCCACCAAAGCGGTACCCAGGGGTCTTTTTGGGGGGGAGCACACCAGAGCACAGCTCCGGCAGCTCAGGAGCCAAGCCCCACCAGTCTTTCAGGCAGCCGAATGTCAATTTCAGCTCCATTATATCCTATGGGCCATTGAAATCAATGGTGAAAACATAGGGTATATTCTGGGGGCTGGAGGGGAGGGGGTTTGAGGGAGAGGCCCAGACTCACAGAATAGCTAATGGAGCCTCTCCCCAAGATACCCACCAAGTTTCAAGAACATTGGACTATGGGGTCCAATTCTATGGGCCCCCAAACAGGTTGCCCCATTCCCTCCATTGTTCTCTATGGTGGGGGAAAAATTACTTTTTTCCCATAGTGCTGTTAGTAGCTCTGGGGAGGGAGGGGGTTTGAGGGAGAGGCTCCAAACTTTCAGGGTAGCTTCGGGGTCCTCTCCCCACATACACCCCCCCATCTCAAAGTAATTGGACCAATGGGCCTAATTTTATAGGCACCCAAACAGGTTACTGTCCATGGGGTTTTCTTGGCAAAGATACTGGAGTGGGTTGCCATTTCCTTCTCCAGGTAGTTCTTTTGAACTATGGTGCTGGAGAAGACTCTTGAGAGTCCCTTGGACTGCAAGGAGATGGAATCAGTCAATCTTAAAAGAAATCAACCCTGATTGTTCCCTGGAAGGCCAGATCCTGCAGCTGAAGCTCAAATACTTTGGCCACCAAATGAGAAGGGAGCGTTCACTGGAGAAGACCCTGATGCTGGGAAAGATTGAAGGTCAGAGAAGAAGGGGACGGCAAAGGATGAGATGGTTAGACAGTGTCATCGATGCAACGAACATGAAATTGAGCAAACTTCAGCGGACAGCGGAAGACAGGAGGGCCTGGCGTAAACTGGTCCATGGGGTCGCGAAGAGTCGGACTCAACTGTGCGACTGAACAACAACAACCAAACAGGTTACCCCCATTACCTCCATTGTTTCCAATGGGGAAACCCAGCCAGCTGCACTTAAGGCAGGCAAGAAGGCAGCACCAGTAGTCAGACTCTCCCAGAGAATCTCAAGTAAAGTGAACTGTCTTGGGAGGTGCTTGTTTGCCATGAGAACAAGTGGCACACTCCAGAACAAGTGGCACCTCATCAAAACCTATGGCAAGTTGGCAACCAGATATCCAGCACCAGCACCTTCACCACCACCACCACCATCATCCCATGTATTTTATCCATGTAGGAAGATTGGCTCGGCCTTGGATTCCCACCTGTCCACATCTCCCAGCTCTTACTTTACAACATTGGAAGAACATCCTCCTTTGGAAACTGGCCCACACTCCAGTCATCTCCCGCACCAACTGGTAGCCACCATCTCCTCACTGAGCTTCGATTACTGGATCTCTCACTTCCAGCTGCAACGGCTTTCAAAGTCAAGTTCTCGTTGCTCAAACCATGCAACACCCTTCCCTAAACCCCAGCTCCCACTTTGTATCCATTCTTGGTTCCAGAACCATGCCCCACCCTCTCTTTTGGGCTTCTGTAGCACCACCATTCTGCATTACCCCTACTCTCCTTTTCTCCTTGATGTGCTTCATGCCTGGAAGTGTAACGTCCCTTAGTCTAAGGTCATGGCTTCGCACTTCTCCTTTGAAATTCAACATCTCCATGAAACTTTACTACAGTTCCCTTCCTCTTCATAGAATCATAGAATGTTAGAGTTGGAAGGGACCTTGCAGGTCATCTAGTCCAACCCCCTGCACTCTGCAGGAGCAGAGCAGAAGATGGTCATCCAGAATCTGCTTGAAAACATCCAGCGAAGGAGCATCCACCACCTCCCGAGGCAGGCTGTTCCACTGCTCAACCACTCTTACAGTTAGGAAGTTTTCCTGATATCTAGCCAGTAATGACTCCTTTGTCATTTCCACCCATTAGATCCAGTCTTGCAATCCGGAGCAAGAGCGAATAGATCTGCTCCATCTTCTACATGACAGCCCTTCAGATAACTAAAGACTGCAACCATGTCCCCTCTAAGCCTTCTCTTTCCCAGGCTAAACATACCCAACTCTTTCAGCCTTTCTTGTAAGACTTGGATTCCAGCCCTCTCATCATCCTGGTTGCCCTCTTCTGGACACACTTGAGCTTGTCAACATCCTTCCTGAAGTGTGGTGCCCAAAACTGGACACAGGACTCCAGGTGAGGCCTGACCATAGCAGAATAGAGTGGAACTACCACCTCCCAAGTGAGACTTAAAGACACCTGTGGGAACCAAGCAGAAAGCTGCCTTGTTGTCTCTCACTTCCATATTCTCCAGAGGCACAATCCAATCCGAAGAGACCTCTAATGTATTTCTCCATCCTCATGAGCACAGGGAAGCCCACGGAGACTTGCTTAAAAGGGTTTTCCTTCACTTCCAGATTTTATTCTGCCATTAAGGAAGAGCACCAGCTAAAAACACCTTAGCTCACCAATGACTGACAACACCTGGAGCACTTGGGGGTTGTTTCTACACTTCACCGACACTGAGATATCCAGCCATTTTACACAGTAATCTGGTCTAGCTGCAGATCCAAAAGAAACCCTGGAGACACTGAGCGGAAGGCCATAAGATGCAGGTCAGCCCACGATTTTTACTTGAGTGAGGCAGATTTTAAGCTGCTCTAGGGGTAGCATGGGCCACCACGGACAATGCTATACAATGTTGACCAAGGGGTATGCTGTACTTTCCCCTCTGAAAATCAGAGAGAGCCAAAACATTTTTTAGAAGCACACAACTGTTACGTGTCAACTTGACGTTAACATACCAAGACAGTTTTGATAGTTCAGGTAGTATTTTTGGCTCTCTCACATCAAGCATCACAAGGAGGTCTCTTGAGCACGGCGGTCGAACGCCCAGAAACTGTCACTGGAACGAAGGACGGAAGCCACATCCTTCCTCGACTCTCACACCCGAAAAAGAAACTGGAACACCCTGAAGAATTTAACAACTGGTCCTTGAGTTTCAAAAATGAGCATTAGAAGGCAATTTATCTTGGTAGCAGGCCTCTGTTTTCCCCATCACACTGCCACCGCCACATGACTAAGCCCCGCCTCGACTAGACTGCCCTAGGCTCTGCCTGTGAAACGGAACTGAGAAGAACGTCCGACACTGAAGAAGAGCAGCAGTTAAATGGCTTCTCATGGCAAGGTGAACCTTCCTTATTAAATGCCACAGTGTGCCTTTGCATTCTGAAAGCAACAAGGGACCCCAACACAAACTTCGGCCTTTTCCCTTAGGCAGATCTCAGGAACAAAATAAGTAGCCATGTTATAACGTCTGCTTCAATTTACAGTTACCCTGAGCCAATTGCATTCTTTGATGGTAGTTCTGTTCCTTCCCCCAATTTTCTTTGGAATCACCCCCACGCTTTCATTACACACCCTCTGTCATGAAGCAATTCTTCTAGTTTCTCTTCTTCTTTGAATCCTGCAAAACGTGAAGTGTACTTATATAGATACATAGACTGAATAAAACTTTGTTGGTCTTAAAGGTACCCCTGGACAGTGACTCAAACTTTGTTATCGCCTTCCATTCAACACAGAGCACTTCACCGGCCTGGACATGCTTGCGTTTGACATTTGACGTTACACTGAAATGGTAACCAACAGCACACTCTTCAGGATTCAGCATTACCTGAATATAATTCACTCTGTTCCCTCCAGATATCATGGTCGGATGCCAACATCCTCTGCTGCAGTGGCGCCTTCGGCAAAGCTGCCACAAGAGGCCTTTCAGGGAAGGCGGCAAGTGACCCTCAGCAGGGCAAGAGCGGGCCCCAATCCAGCACAGCCTCACGGCAGGGTGTCGGGGAACCCTGCCACTGCTGTGGATGGGGGCGGGGGGGGGAGACATCTTTCACTGCTCTGGAATGCCGGAGTAACTCAGAGGCTCCAGTCTCGCTTATTTAGAGTGTCTGTTCTGTGCTTTATCACTGTGCCTGACCTTGGGTCTCATGCTGCCTTGGCATGGGAAATTTACTGGTCTGAGGTGTTTTCTTTCTTGGCTTAGCACGCGTGCAAAATGTACTCATTGGCTTATAGGTGGGGGGGTAGTTTGAATGGGCTGTATTGGTTATTGCTTTGCATTGTCGGCCATCACTGACAAAGAACTGGTTCATGCAGCTCTAAGACTGGTCTCTAATAAATGCCATCTCCTTATGAAGCCTGGTGTTTGACTGACTATCTGGAGAACTTGACACAGGGGTACCGCTCCGGGAGCGGAACGGGGCAAGCGCCGCCACTCCTGCAGCCAGGCGGAGGGAGGGGGAGAGGCTGGGGGAGTCCTGCTGCGCCCCAGAGCAGAGAGGAAGGGCCAGGACACTCTTTCGCCCCCACACAGCCGGACCAAAGCACTCTTTGGGACTGCCGGGAGTGGCACAGAAAAGCAGGCAGGCCAGTGAGTTTCCCACAGCGGTGCAGAAGCCGTGCTGCTATAATGCCAAGACCCGAAGACTGTAGCCTAAAAATGGAACACGGCCTGGTCCCCCTACCCGCTCCCTCAGGCTCCCCGGAAGGAGGCAACCAGCACCTCAGTTCTGCCTTATGGCTCCAGAAAAGGGTATCGAGGAAGCAGAACTTGGCCTTCGTCCTTGGTGGTTTTTCCCCCTTTGCTGCTACAAAAGCATTTCATCCGCACGCACCCCATTTCTCTCAGTGTTTCATCAATCGAGCACCAATCTATCACTTCATCAGCAAACATGACTTCTCAATAGGTCCGAGTTCTTCTTCTTTTTTGCTCTCCCAAAGGGTACTTTTCATGTTTTGCAGAGTTATTTATCACAGTCTATGAAACCAGACAGCAAACTTAATTACAGCCATCTCTGCTTCCCTTTACTTTTTCTTTATTTTCCCCCAGTCTGCTGCTGCGCACACAAAGAGACCCTCCTTCCCAAGCCAGTCTCTCGCTGTGGATGAATGCGCTGCCACACAGAAGTTAGCGCCTGCACAGCAAATCTGTGATCTGGATCCGTAACGCGGTGGGGCTGGCCCCTCTGTGGAGCTCCTGGGCTGCCCCCCACAGCAAACACACGAGTCCTGGGAATCTAGAGCAGCATTACACTGATTTGAGAAAAGCAACATCACTGCTCAGACGGGTCTGCCTCATCTGTCAATTTCACTTTAAAGGACAGATGTCAAACAAGCAAGAAGTGCCTCAGGGGTGCTGGACACCAACCGCGATTTCCAGCTTCCCTCTGGATCAGTCCTCAGAATTCAGCACGGCCAAGACTGCTGGGCAAGAGGCACGTCGAAATCTGTTCTGTGGCTCCTCTCTGCCACCAGGGTGGCACTATAGATTTTTAATGCTGGAAGTCCATGGCTAAAAAGGGGGTGCTGAGTGGTTTCAAGTGCCGTATTGCAATCGACTTCCTAATTTTGTTCTTCCCAATTCAGGGAGAGTTATGAACATAAGAACATAAGAGAAGCCAGTGTTGGATCACGCCAATGGCCCATCCAGTCCAACACTCTCTGTGTCACACAGTGGCCAAAATACCAGGCGCCATCAGGAGGTCCAGCAGTGGGGCCAGGACACTAGAAGCCCTCCCACTGTTGCACCCCCCCAAGCACCAAGAATACAGAGCACCACTTGCCCCAGACCGAGAGTCCCTATCCATACCTTGTGGATAATAACCACTGATGGACCTCTGCTCCAGATGTTTATCTAATTCCCTCTTGAAGCTGCCCGTGCTTGTATCCACCACCCCCACCTCCTGTGGCAGTGAATTCCACCTGTTCATCACTCTTTGGGTGAAGAAGGACTTCCTTTTATGCGTTCTAACCCAACCGCTCAGCAATTTCATGGAGTGCCCACAAAGAGTTCTTGTATTGTGAGAAAGGGAGAAAAGTGCCTCTTTCTCCACCTGCTCCTCCCCCCCCCACCTTGGAATGCAATGGCAGGGGAGGGCAGCGATGAGGGGTGCAGAGGGTGCAGAGGGTACAGAGCAGAATAGACCCGGTTAGAGTACATCAGGTTGTTCCAGCCAGCCAGGCGCCCGAGTCTGGCCATTGTTCCCGTGGGTCCTCCAAGGAGAGTCTTTCTTCGTCCTGCGGAATGGCTCGCCTTCAGAGGCACTCCTCCCCTCCACTCCCGCTCACAAAGTCCTGCACACTTCCTGGCTCACTTAGAATCCCCTTCGTCTCCATTCCTGGGCATTAATGGGGCACACGGCAGACGGCGCTTTTGGCTTCTCCAGCCATTCATTAGAGGAAGGATCTCCATTTCCCTGAATATGTCCTTGATGGCTCTGCAATTGCTACAATCGCGGCTTACAAAAAACAACAACTACATTAGAAGATAATTGATTTATCAACTCTAATGGTTCAGACCCCCAGAAAACGTTTCCATCTAGCTTCTGGGAGCACCTGTGGACTTGAAGTATCTCTCATTTATTAGCATGGCAATGTATTAGGGTAAGAAGAGACGCACAGATGCAACTGGGGCTTTGAGACCTCAGGAATGATGAAGCTGCATGAAGAAATGAAGACGCGGCCTTCTTCCCCAGTCAGACCATCGAGCTGCCTTGCTCAGAGGGATCTCCTTGGACTAACAGCTCCCAAGGGTCTCTTTGAAACACCACCCACCTCCATTAACCGGAGGTTAATGACCCGAGGGAATTCTGAATGAGACACACGCCTATACCCCCCCCCCGCTGAGGCACAACCCCAGCCTGGACCTCAGAATATTACAATATGACAGAATATTACGAGCAGATCAAACCATCTGCACTCTCTGGACACCTGGGCCACCTGTGGGGGACACCTTCCCAGTTCATCTGAATGCAGAGAAGGACAATGGGCTGTCTACTGTCCTCCCCTTTCCCCGAGGAGCCCAGGGGGAGCCCGCCTCCTTCTCCCCGCCTCCTTCTCCCCTCCTCCTTCTCCCCGCCTCCTTCTCCCCGCCTCCTTCTCCCCGCCTCCTTCTCCCCTCCTCCTTCTCCCCTCCTCCTTCTCCCCGCCTCCTTCTCCCCGCCTCCTTCTCCCCTCCTCCTTCTCCCCGCCTCCTTCTCCCCTCCTCCTTCTCCCCGCCTCCTTCCATCCCCACAGTCACCCTCGCCCGTAAGTATTTTATTTCATTTTATTGATTTGCATCCCACCCTCTCGGCCTAGGCTGGCTCAGGGTGGCTTACAATGGAATAAAAATACTAACATTACATAAAACACAATTCATTACTTAATACAATTTCTAATAGATAATACTATAAAACAATGTTAAGATCGAACACAATATTAAAGTGCTAGCACTTCCACAGTTTATACTTTAGTTCTATAGGTCTGCTTCAGTTGGCGGGGGGGGGGCCTAGGTCGGGGGGTAGTCCCAGGGGCCAGTGGGCTCAGGGCTTCCGCCATAGGTTCTCAGCTGTTATTAATAATAGTGGCAATGGTAGTTGTGACGGTAGTGGTGGTGGAGGCGTCTCCAAAGGCCTGGCAGAAGAGTTCCGTTTTGCAGGCCCTGTGGAACTGTAAAGGGTCCCGCAGGGCCCTGGTCTCCTCTGGGAGCTCATTCCGCCAGAGTGGAGCCGCCACCGAAAAGGCCCTGGCCCTGGTTGTTGCCAACCTGGCCTCCCTAATACTCGGGAGGACCCGTCGGTTCTGGGTCCCTGAATGCAGTGCTCTCTGGGGCATATATGGGGAAAGGTGATCCCTCAGGTATGTCGGACCGTGGCCATAAAGGGCTTTAAAGGTAAGTAAGTCAGGATGAGAAAGTGAGGCTAGACCCCCAGTTCCTAGTTTGACACACAGCACTGGCCCCCTACAGGAGCAGTTTGTGCAATGCGGCTCGAAAGACCTCCATTTATGTGGTCAGCATTTGGTCTTCGAAAAGAGATTATGACACATCTCAAAGAGACATGCCCTTGATGCCGAGATCATAGAAAAGATGACAGAGGTGCTTCTTCTGAAGAGAGTGCCCTTAGTCAAACAGAGGAGATTTTAAGAACCAATCCTCTGCTTTGCCCATAGTCTATGTTTCGCCTAATGTGGGCTGCAGACAACTTTGGTATCATTTACTTAGGAGTTTCTGATTCAATGCCAAGGCAACCAAAGCAAAGAATGACGCGATTTTTTCCAAGGATAAAAACAGAAATTGTGAAAAACGAAAGCTTGAGACACCTCTCCCCGCAATGCAAAGCCGGGTATTCTTTATTGACGTGCCAGAAGGCTGCTCTCTTTGAATGCTGATATTTTTAGGAGATCATGACAGCATGTAAGCCTATCTAATTAAAAGGAAAGCAATATAATGTCATGCATATCCATAGTTTCATTAAGTTAAAGAATAAGGAAACGGATACAAATTCCCACATCACTGGATTTCAGTTCCCACATGGCAAGCAAGCAAAATGGGTCTGTAAGCTTCATTCCAGTAATTCAGGCAAAAAAAAAATCCTTGGTTCTTAATTAAAATCTGATCTTCAATTAGCAGGATTGGCGACAAATTAAAACTCAGAGTTGGAATTTCTGAAGGTCACAAAGTCAAAATGGCTCCTGACTCCATAACTCAAAATTGGTTTCTCCATTCAGGACGCATCTCAAACTGGCACATGTTTGAGAATTGAGAGTGAAGAACTTTGCTTCTTTGCTACTTTGAGCTACAGACTGAACTCAGTATCGTAAAAAAAGGAGGGAGATCCCTGCCTAAAGAAGTTTACAATCTGAAAGTTAGGGGTGGGGTAGGACTGGAGGAAGGTGTAGAATACAAGGTCAAAGCTACCTGTAGAGGCTTCCAGTCTGTTTCAAGTGTTGGCCTCGAGCTTTAAAGCCCTGAATGCCTTGCAACCACCACACCTGATTCGTGGCCTCCAACCATAGGAACCAACCCAGGGCCTGAGATCAACGGGTGAAGCCCTGTCCCAAAATCTTCAAGTGAGGATGATGGCCTTGTAGGACGGGGAATTTCTAGCAACTGCCCACCCTCGGTATGGAGTTCCAAAGTCCAATCTGACTGCCTCCCTTCTGATACAGGCTGAAGATGTTCTTTTTCAGAGTCCTTTGGTACTGCCTCCAGGTTGTTTTTTTAATTCTTGCACTGAAGACCTGTAGGAAGAAACAGTGCCATCCATATACTGTTGCTGCCTAATGCACTGTACACTTTAGCTCAATTATTTTCATCCATTTTGGTTCATTACTTGATATATCATAAGGTTTTGCCTTGTGATTATTGTGTTTAGGGGTTTTGCAAGCTTCCCCAAGGGCTTTTTTTTATGAAACTGAAAAGGCCAAATGGAAATACTCAAAGTAAAGCAACTGCAGAATATGCAGATAGATCCAGGTGGAGCAACCGTGTTGGTCTGAAGCAAAAGAACAAAGCTTGAGTCCAGCCGGGCACCTTGAAGACCAACCAAGTTTTATTCAAGGTATAAGCTTGTGTGCATGCACACGAATTAAACTCTGTTGGTCTCAAAGGTGCCTGGCTAGACTCAAACACTGTTCTTCTGCAGAATACGCAGGGATATATGAACACAGGCATTATGCGGGACCGTGCATGCCCTCTGGCCACAAGAGCAAAGGAAAGGGGCTCGCTGAAAAGGTAGGTGTTGAGCAATGCAAAGGAAGGAGTGAGTGGGTCTTATTTCCAAAGCCTTTGCTGTAAACATAAGAACATAAGAACATAAGAGAAGCCAATGTTGAATCAGGCCAACGGCCCATCTAGTCCAACACTCTGTCACACAGCGGCCAAAATATACCAGGTGCCATCAGGAGGTCCAGCAGTGGGGCCAGGGCACCAGAAGCCCTCCCACTGCTGCATATGAGACATCCCAGCTTCACCCAATGTGAGGGCAGTTCCACACACCGGAGAAAGATGGGTCTGCGCAAAACAAGCACTAGCGAGCAAGTGGCCCTCGTGCAATGTGCAAAAATAAGCTTTACCAGGGTGGGCACACGGAGGTGGTTGCCAGGAAGCCCCTCCACTTCCTGTGCTGAGGATCTTGGCCTACCTGGAAACACACACACACACAGGTGGCGCCTCTCAACAATATTTCCCAGTCTAATCCACCTTCCAGGAAAGGACTCCCCCCCCCCCGCTTATGGGTTTGATAACAGTATTTAAAAGGAGTATGACTCACAGGAAGATGCCTTATACTGAATCAGACCATTCGTCTATCAAAGTCTCCATTGTCCACTCAGACTGGTAGCGGCTGTTAGAATTTCAGGTAGAGGTCTTTCACATCACCTGGTCCTTTTAACTGGAAATGCTGGGGACTGAATCTGGGACCTTCTGCATGCCATACAGATGCTCTACCACTGAGCCACAGCCCCTCTCAAGGAAGTAAACCTCAGAATTCCAGAGTTAGGAGGTAGGGATGGGCACGAACCGGGGAAATGGGAGGTTCATCCTGGTTTGCGGGGTCACTTGAAACCTTCATAAACCTCCCCATTTAATGAACTAGTTCATTTCATGAGATTTGTGATGTGGTAGAAGGGTCTTCCCTCCCTCCTTTCTGCTGGGGGTGGCTTCCCAAGGCCAGCAGAATGGAAGAGGGGGGAGATCTTGCAAAAGCCATTTAAAAGGTACAGTCTCTTTAAATGCTTTTGCAAGTAGCACCACATGTGAGTGAAGTCCAGGTGGGTGAACTTGACACTTGAGCTTTGCTTGCATGTGGCACTCACTTGCCAAAGCCATTTGAAGGGAATGCTTGCAAGCAGGGGGGAGCAAAAGGGATCGCTGAAATGGCTTGCATCTATTTCAGCCTAACAACTGATGGGCACACCAGCCCCTCTGTTAGGTTGAAATGAATGCAAGCCATTCCAGCAATCCCTCTCACTCACTCCTTCCCACCATGAATCTCTGAAAACTGTGTGGAGGGTCATGGGAGGGTCATTGATAGGGATGGGCACAAACCTTGGTTTGCAAACCATGAACTGGTTACGTTCGTCACAAAATTAGGTTCCTGGTGAGGTTCGTGCCCTTCCCTACTAGGAGGTCACCTAAGGCCTCTGTGTTTGCTGGCCCTCCAGAGGAATTGGTTGTCCAGAGGAACGAAACAGGAAGCTGAGCTAGATGGACCCACACTGGTCTGATCCACATGGGTATCTCTTATGTTCTGAACATGCCCTGGGCCCAATAAAAGTTGATCTTGTCTTGAAGAATTTAAATATTTGCACTACCTGGATGGGAAAGGCTTCTTGAAAAATTCTTGTGTGTTCCTTGAAAAACACACAACCTTCCTGTGTGACTGACTACTAAGCGGAAACAAAGCAAATTCATATCCCATTTAAAATTAATATTCACCGCGTGGAAATGTGCCCTACGCCCAAGACTTTCCACTATTTTGGCTTGTTAGCAAACTCCTCAGAGCTATATAAAGAGTCTAGTTTCCATAGAAACTGTTGTCTGAAACTTCAGGATGTTAAAGCATCCATGTTAATTTGAATTTCCATTTGCTGACTGCATATACACTATAATTTCTAGCTCCTCAGCACTGAAGCTGTAGGTCATGAAAAGCTGTTAAATTCAAGGGTATGTGATCCGTTTGGCAGAACGTGAGGATATCGGGGGGGGGCGAAAACTGCCGGCAGAGCAACCAGTTTTGCTGTCTTCTTTTCTGATACTGGTGTGCATTAAACAGGGAAGACTCAGCCAGACAACTGCAGCATGTTGTCCAGCTACACCCTGTTTTCTTCTGCTAGTTCACCTTGTGCTAAATGAACTCCTTCCAAGCTCGTGATCAGGCAAGGCAATCCCTCTGCTTGCTTCCCCCGTCCTCCAGCGTACAGACAAATGGCACAAGCTCTGCATGTTTTTTGTGGTTCAGCACTAGACACTTAAAAGGAATGTGAAAGCAAGAAAGCTGGGGTGGGGATGCACCAGTGACACACGGTAACAAGTGTAAAAAGTTATACTGTGAAATAACTTCAATGAAAGGGCCAAATTGAACAGCCAAGTCAATGTCTCAAATCAACAGCAGTATCTTTTTCCCCCCCCCAAAGCAACATATGCTGGACTGAAAGATACCTTCCAAGCAATGCATTTCAATCTTGTAAAATATTTCTTGAGTTTAATTTATGGTTCATCTCAGCTTTTTGCCCCAGAGACAACAGGAGCCGAAATCTAATGCTGTTTTTGAGAGCTGCCGAGATTTCCACTTACCACATAATTGCAGGAGTAGAACCTTTTGGAAAATCAAATGTTATGACATTCACAGCATCCTGACATTTGGCCAATACAATTTCTTCTAGGACTACTTAAAACCAATTTGTAAACCTAGCCATGAACAGCATTTTACGCTGAGGGATCTCAGCTCCCTGCCTCTGAAAACCTTATTTTGTTAACATTATTCAGGGCGAGATGAACAATGCCCTCAGGAACACCCCCCCACACCTCTATCACGGGCTCTACAAGCCAAACAGGTTGCCTTTGGGGGTCTGCTTGTTTGTTTGTTTGTCTGCTTTGCACAGCGAGGGGAGCAGAAATGGGCGCCAAGGACTGTTACGATGAGCACTTAATAACATTTGGCAAGAAACAGCACCAGTGGGGACAGCTTCCTGTTTCTAGAACTGGTCTCCCCCATCTTGTCCAGTCTTTGGGCACTGTTAGAACCTTGAGGAGAGGGAATGGGTGCCACCACCAGTGCTCCCTCTAAGCTGAGAGAGTGTGAGCTAGCTCCCAGTTTTTTAGCTTCCAGCTCATGGATTTTTGTCTTCGCTCAGGAAAGAGGGCTCCAGAGCAAACTAATTGATGCAGTAGCCAAATTTAATGCCAGGAGCTCACAAAGTGGAATTTTTGCTCACAAGACTCCACCACAAGAGGGATCCTTGGCCACCACGAAATGGATGCCCACGGAGGGCTGGTTCCAATCAGGAAATGGCGGCGTGTTTCAGAAGGCTGAATGACAGCAATGCTTTGCAGAGGGCACCGCATGGAATAAGAACCCACTACAAGCTACGCTGAGAGTGAGTTTCTAATCCAACATCACCCCAACCAAAGATTTTTGGGTGAAGGCTGCAACAGAGCAAAGCCAGGGATCTGAGGCCTCTGCAGGCGAAGCACAGAGGCCGAAGCCTGCCCCCTGGCGCTGCCTCACCTCGTGGGCCTGGGCTTCAGTGGCAGGCTGCCTCCGGATAGGGCCAGTAGCCCCATGTGCCCCGTCTATAGTTTGGTGTCATGGTCAAGTGTGCGGACTCTAATCTGGGAGAACCGGGTCTGATTCCCCACTCCTCCTCCACTTGCACCTGGCTGGATGACCTTGGGCAAGCCATAGTTCTGTCAGAGCTGTCCTTGGAAAAGAACAGTTTCTGTCAGAGCTCTCTCAGCCCCACCTGCCTCACAGGGTGTCTGTCTGTTGTGGGGAGGGGAAGGGAAAGGAGTTTGTAAGCCACTCTGAGACCCCTTTGGGTAGTGAAGGGCAAAGGGGTATAAATCCAATCTCTTCTTCTTCTTCTGTCTAACCCCCCTTTTAAAGCCAGCTGTGTTCATGGCCATCACTGTCTCTGCTGGAAGTAAATTCCACAATTTAATTACTTGTTGAGAAAAGATGTGTTTCTTTTTGTCTGTCGTTTAACTACTGAAAATGGCAACCCTGCCCAAACACATAGAAGCCACTATGAGTAGCTCACCGTTCTGCTGGCTACAAGCAGCAAGCAGGTAAAGCACAGGCCGAGAACCCTCTAAAACACCCCGGGTGGAGTAAGGGGCGGTTAGAATGGGAAAGAGGAGGTTTGGCTTGAGAGCCCCACCAAAAACCTTTCCGTGGGATTCTAGGCACAAAAAGAGAGGGTTTGGGTTGGGAACCCTGGGGGGGTGGAGCCCCATTTGGGGGGAGGGGTTCTGGACCGAAAAAGACAAGGCTTTAAAAAACAGACCACAAGCCTTTTTAAACAAGCAAACCATTCAATTAAAGTTGCTTGCAACTGGGTACCTGAGCACAATACTAACTGAAGCCATTATGTAACTTAATTAAACAAAACCCACTGAGCAAACAGTGGCAGCATACATACTTCAGGGAAAGCGACATTTTTTGGTACAGGAACCCTTCTCTCAAAAATCTGCAGCTTTTGAAAAAAGGAACATTTTATCCATCGTTAAAAGACCCCATGCTATGCCTCACAAAGCCAGAAACCCAGGAACGACTCACTTGGTATTTACCTGCACGTCATAAACCATGGCCCAAGGGCTTTCAGCTGCAACATAACCTCCTGGTGCTCAAAAGGGCCCTCGGAAAAGTACACTTGAAATAAAATGCTCTTCTGAAAGCAATTACTTAGTCATCGGATCTCTGTTCAGGCACACCGCGGCCACACGCAGCAGCTGCCAGTTTTCTCAGAGAATCCCAAGGATGGCAGCTTGTTTACTCTGAGCGTGGCTCGTGGGGCCCGGGGATTTTCCTCAAGTGTCACTAAGCATCTCTTTGGAGGTTGGTCGGCACTCCTGAGCGTTAAGGGCCAGGCTGAAAATGCAGAAGAGCCACTGTCTAGAACATACGTTCAGTTAAACATGGCAAGTTTCCATTCATGCATGAATGCAGGAAGAGTAAAAACTGATTTAAACGATCAGCGGATCATGCCCTTTCTTAACAGAAATTCTTTCCCATGAACATCACCGTTCCAAGTGAGCTGCTGACTCACACTAGTTTGAACAGACGTCCCTCTAGGCACGCCATCGCTTCCGCAATATACATAGCTGGATATTCTTTGGAACAACCTGTGGGATACCATTAGGGCAGCATCGCTCTTCTCTCCCTCAGAGTGCCCTTCAGGAGAGAAGCCACGTTCCAAGGATATGCAAAGATGCAGACACACAACTGGGGATTTTTCAGGCTCAGCTGACCAGCAGAAACGCTCAAGTCACAAACCGTCCCATAGCAACGGGGCCAAAAGCAACACCCCCCCCCCAATGCTGCTTCTTGAAACCACTGTTCCCCAGCACCACAGACCGAATCCAAACTCCTGGGGGTGCTTGCTGGGGAAGTGAGCTGACTCAGGGTAACTCCAGCCCAAGTTGTGGCCAGACGCATCGTGCACTTTGACCCTCACGGCAGTGGTCAACCCGTGTTTGGGGCCTGTGGTGGAATGGGACAGCTCTGGGCTGCAGGCCCTGCTCCACCCCACCCTCCAAAGTTTTCCCGGCAGCTGGGGAGGCTTTCCTTTCCCGCTTGGGTAGTCTGCCACCACCATCTGACCTTTGCCCACTGGGAGGGTCAAGGCTCCCAGCTTCCCTACCCAGTTCTGAGGCCTTGCCTCTCTGTCTCCCGCTACCCAGCACCTGGTCTCTACAGGGACAGTTTACTGCCTTGCGCGCCCCTGGAGGAGTAATCACTTGCCAACTGCCTGCCTTCCCCCAGCAACCATTTTAAAATAGTGTGTCCAAGATGGTGGAGGTCTATGTGGCACAGAGAACTACTACCAGCATCCAAAGTTATAAAAGATTTATTTAAAATAAAATGTTCACAAGCATACTTTTAGCACAGCACCAGACTGAGCAAGGGATTCAACAGAAATGGGTGAAACACAAGTCCTCTGTCCCTCTCTCTATACATGCCCTACCCGATGTTAAAATATAGGACAGGCTCCTAAAGCTTAGGAAGTTACAAATCTCTACAGAATTACCATTGCCTCGAAGCATTCTGTAGCTCTCTAGGCTACCGCCTGGTTAAATGGTCACCTCCTCCAGACCTCAGTTCAGAGTTCTGTCTATCCTGATCAACCCAGCATGAAAGAGAACTTCCTCCTCACTCCCCTGAGTTTTATCACCCCTCCTTTCCCCACCCACTGACCAGGCCTGGCCAGGTCAGCAAAGTTTTTCCTGCATTCTGTAGAATTTTCCTTCCTGAAGCCTCTCTAGCATTTAATTCCTCCCAAATCTCTGTTCCCTGATGGGGGAAAGGGGAGAGCTTGACCCACCCAATATCTCTTCCGCTAGACTTATTAGCATCTGTATGCAGGTGGGCTGAGGAATGTCTGGGAAGCAATTGGACTGTCTTCCTCCTCCCTGCCTGTTCTCTGCCCAGAGAGAGAGAGAGGGAGGGGGGGAACACCTTTTTCAGACTCAGAGCAAAGGTTTTGCTCATTTCAGACTTCCAAAGGAAAAATGCATTTCTTCACAGGGCCATACCACTTCTGACAGCGAGGGTTACAATTGAACGCTCCTCTTCATCAAGACATCTTGCTTCTCGGAAAGGTTATACTCCTTCCACCTGGCCATCCAATTATCTCCATGGAGAGACCTTTATTTGTATAGAGACCTTTACTTGATCGTCTGAGCTCCCATCTGCACGCTGAAGTGCTACAGCGCAGGCAATGGGGGCCCAATCCAGGGAAGACCAGGACTTTGCTCCAGAGTCTGCATCCACTGCTGGCACAAATGGACTCCCAAAATAGACACTCTGTAGTAAGTCAACCACGTTTTGCGTCCACAGTGTCGAGTTTATGATGTGTATAATGATCACGCTTACTGAATTTCATGTGCTGATTAACAGGTTTGCTGTAAAAGTACACTTTAAAAAACCCATAAACTTTACCTGAATCAATTATAATTAGATTTTTAAAACACACACACACACACAAAACCTCTTCTGTAATAAAAGCAAAGCAAAGATCACAGTGTCTGCAGGAAGTTTTTGGTTGTTTCTTCATTCCATTAAAAACTTTACTCAGCATATCACCATAACATCTGGAATGTAAATGAAATATCTTCCTACCTTAGGAGCTCTGGCATATTTCCCACATCTGGCATCTCTGACAATTGTGAGATCCAACAGCTCTGTCTCCTGCAACTGAACAAAGGAAAAGGGAAAAAAAGATCTTAACTTCACGGGAGGAGATGTAACGGCAACTCTTTACGGTGCAGTTCCTAGCACCCAGCAGGGTTATCAATCTGGACATCAGCTAATCAAATAGCTGAATGAAGAATCCCATTCTCATTAATGTCATTTAAAAGTTAACGTGGGCTAACCTTTGTTTCTCATCCATAATGCTGGGGTCTGGCTGTCTGGCTTAAAGTTCCCATGACTCAATGAAAGGGGAACTGACCCTGCATCAAATGTAACTGGGATCACATGGCATGGAAGACTGGCAAAACTTTATTTGTATAGATAGTGTTCCACTGTCATTCCAATGCTTTCTTGCAGAAACAGCAACTTTGGGTTCAGAATTCTTGCAGAAGGAAACCCCATCCCTGCCAACTTTCACTAGGCAGAGAGCCCCGGGCACAATCCACCCAATTACCCCCAAGCAATGCCAGGAGGCCTTGACATCCCAAAGACCCAACACCCCCTCCACGCCAGTCAAAAGTTTAGCTTCCACCACATCTTGTCCCACCAATGTGAACCTTTCCCTCCCCCTCCCCACAACAGACACCCTGTGAGGTAGGTGGGGCTGAGAGAGCTCTTGACAGAAACTGCTCTTTTTCAAGGACAGCTATGCCAGAGCTTGTAACTGACCCAAGGTCACACCAGCAGCTGTGAGTGGAGGAGTGGGGAATCAAACCCAGTTCTCCCAGATTAGAGTCCGCGCACTGAACCACGACACCAGACTAGCTCTTAGAGCACCATTTCAGGAGAACAGGGCAAGCGACTTTAACGAGACTTGGCACTGACTGCGGTGTTTCTGTTGTGCATCTGATTTGTATTTAGAGCAAATAAACCTATACTAATTATCTATATTAGCATAAAAAGATGCTCAGTTCCATAAACATCACCAATGCTTGAATTATTTTAGCACACCAAAACACATTAAATCTAAACACCTCAGACCTTCAGAGAGTTACTAAATGAATGCAAAATGCATGGGCTTGCATAAGGCCCACCCCCCAAGATTCATCTTTTTCCCCCAGCATAACACCATTAGACTGATTAAAAATGCAATTGATATGTAATCTCTGAGTGTAGTTTTCAAACCTGAACCGGCAGACAGATTTTCAATAGGACCCCAGCTAGCTCTGGGCTGAGTGCCAGCAGTACTCTGGTTCCCTGTGCCTGGGGTGGGGGGACGGGCTGCCCTCAGGCATGCATCCTGACAACAGCAGCACACCGGACCACTGTGCTGGGCACGCCGGGGGCCGAGCTCCACCCAAGGGCCCAAGGCCTGGACAGCACTGCTGAGGCCGGCAGGCCAGGAGAAAGGCGTCTTGTTTAATTGCCTGCATTTAAACTCCCCCCCACACCCTTCTCCCCCTGTGGGGACCCTTCTCCTCCCCTTCCTTTTATCCTCACAACAACCCTGTGCAGTAGGTGAGGCTGAGAGAGCATGTAAGCGGCCCAAGGGCACCCAGCGACTTTCCATGGCAGAGCGAGGGTTCAAACCGGGCTCTCCTCGTATTCCCTCTAAGCTGAGTGAGTGTGAGCCAGCTCACAGTTTTTTAGCCCCCGGCTCACACACACTTTTGCCTTACCTCCGGAAGGATGGGGCTCCGGAGCAAACTAAGTTATGCAGCAGCCCAATCGCTCGCTCATGACTTTAATGCCAGCAGCTCACAAAGTAGAATTTTTGCTCACCGGACTCCACAGCTGATAGAGGGAGCAGTGCTCCTAGTCCAACCCTCTCCGCACGACACCCCCCTGGCTCTCATCCTCCCCCCCCCACTCCGAGACCCTCACGGCCACCAGCTGAGCCCCGGGCAGGGTCCCCAAGAGGTGGGGGGCAGCTCTTGGGCAGCTTCAAGCAGCCTGCCTGGCCAAGTGCAAGACCCGCTGCCTGCCGCCATCCCCCCACCCCCCGTTTGCCAACATGCCAACTCCTTCGTGGCTGGAGGCTGCACTGTTTGGCAGCTGGGGCTGGAAAGGGGGCTTCTTCCTCCCCCCACCCTCCGTCCCCCAGGCCTCCTCTCCCGGGTGCCTTCTCTGTACTCATCTGCATAAACGCAATCCTACAGGGTCCCTATTCTTATTTATTTGCCTCGCTTATGGCCACCCTTCCTCACTGAGACTCAAGGCAGACGACCAAACCTAGCGAGCAATTCAGTCGGAGGGCACGGGGCATCCTGTTACCAACTCAGGTCGAGGCAGCTCTTAAACAAGTGATTTCGTTTATGCAGCTCATAACTTCAACACAAGGCAAAACAACACAGAACAAGCTAACTTTCATACTTCTTGAACTGGCGAAACCACACCTCTAAAGTAGATAGAGACCCATGAAAATACAGCTCTTAGAACCAATGGGTATGGTTCCCGCTGAGAGTCAATGTCTCTCTGGATTGGTCTGTTTCGCATCACTGACCAATCTGGTCTCACGTTTCAGGATGCTGCACTTCTATGAGGCTGTACCTTAAGCACATAACAATGCAGTGACAGTAACTGGGTACATTACACGTCCAGTGGACACTGTGGGGGGACTCCGGTTACAGAATCTGAAAGCAGAGCAAAGAAAAAAGAAGAAGCTGTTTCAGGCGCAACATCCCGTCCTGTGGAAAGTGGGCTACGGAGGCAGGAGACGGGGCAGCCCAGGCAAGGCCATCCGTGCCATCAGCAGCGCAAACAGGCCGCCATCTTGTCCACGCACATGAAAGCTCGTACTGTGAATAAAACTCTGTGGGTCTTCAGGAAAGGTGCCCGACGGGGGGGTTAGGGTTAGGGTTATGAGAACAAGTCCAACAAATGTTGGAAATGTAAGAAAAAAGAGGGCTCCTTTTACCATATGTGGTGGACATGTGAAAAAGCAAGTGCTTTTTGGACTGAGATTCATAATGAAATTCAGAAAATCTTGAAATGTACTTTGAAAAAAGAGCCAGAAATGTTACTCTTAGGACATAAAATGGCAAAGAGAACTTTGTTATGGTACTTAATCTCAACCACAAGAATGACTTATGCTCAGTTCTGGAAGCAGGAGCAGGTACCTGACAAATGGGAATGGATAAAGAAAATGATTTTTATGATTGAAATGGACAAACTGACAAGAAAACTTCACAGAAAAGAGGATGAAGAATTTTTAGCAGATTGGAAAGACTTTAAAGATTATTTAGAACTTACTTGGGATGTGAAAAATAGATTGCTTTGTTTTGATAATTATTAAGAAGGGATTGTGACAGAAAAGTTACCTAATGGTGAAAAATAGAAAAGGAAAATATTGAAAGTTAAGATTTGAATATTGAAAATGAATTGAATGTAAGAGAATATTGATAGAAATGTTAATGGGGTTGGAGCATCGCTGGAAGCCGGGGGAGGGGGGATAAAAATGTCTAGAAAAGGATATGTTAAGAATTGGTTGTTAAATATGGAACATGTTATTATATCCTATTAATAAAAAAAAAATCTGAAAAAAAGGAAAGGTGCTCGACAGGACTCAGACTTCGTGTGCTGCCATTTTTATGAAGAGTCTGCTCCTTACCTTTTTGAAGGCCACCTACATTTTCAGCTACCTTTCATAATAAGTAGTTTTTCACTTCTCCGGCTGCCTGCCTGCACGGAGCTCTGCGCTCACACCCACCAGGCGACTCTGCCTCTTAACATCGGGTTTCTTTTGTTCCTTTCTGAGGGAGAATGTAAAGCGGCATCCTGGCTCTGAAAGTCCTCAAAAACCCTCCCCCAACCCCCCCCCCCCAAAAAAACCCCATTCCTTCAACGTAGGCAGAGGCGGCAGGAGGCTGCTTAAAAGAAAGACTGTGGCTGAGCATGAAAAGGCAGGCCTGGCCAAGGTGGGGGGCGGGGGGGACAATAGAGGAGTGTGTTGTCAGAAAGCACACCTGACAGAAACCATTCCTGACACTTGTTCCCATACAGGGCTCTTTTTGCAGCAGGGACTCCTTTGCATATGAGGCGACTCACCCCTGATGTAGCCAATCCTCCCAGAGCTGACAGTCGCCCCTTGGAAGAAGAGCCCTGCGAGCTCTTGGAGGACTGGCTACATTGGGGGGGGGGTGTCGCCTCATATGCAAAGGAGTCCCTGCTACAGAAAGAGCCCTGGGTCCCATGTCACATTTTTTTTTTGGGGGGGGGGGGTTAAAAGGCCTATTCTGCTAAAGCCCAAAGGGGTTTCTCCACCTCCAATCAGCACGCACAGCTGCTCTTGGTGGTGAGACAGGCTGCGGGTACCTGCTTGGGAAGAGGGGGCTGATTCTTTGCTCGTCTGTTTCATTGCCTGCTTTAAATATATACATATATATCTCCGGAGGTGCCCGCTGCCTGCAGCCACAAGGGAAAGGTGGGGTATAAGCCCCCAAACAAGCAAGCAAGCAAATAAATAAATAAATAAAGCCAGCTCCAGGGGGCAACCGGCGGAGCAGCCATCTCAGGGTGCCAGTTCTCCCGCGCCCCCTTGCTGGACGGCTCTGGTGCGGACACGGGCCGACGGGTGAGGAGGCAGACTGGGCTGCACCACTTCCGACTGGGAGGAGGCTGCACATCTCACAAAAGCTTTTAAAAAGCAGCGCATGGTGTGGGGAAAGGTCTCAGCCCCGCTGATTCTACATACCGTGCTGGTGTCTCCACATACGGAGAATTATTCAGGGTAGAGAAACTTCTGAAAACTGAAAACAAACAAGCAAACAAACAAACTCCAGCAGCCTGGATTGGGACAACTGGTCCCCGCAAGTGTGCCATGTCTATTCAAGGCCAATTTCAAGTACTGCCTGATCAACCACGCGTGCTTAAACACCAAAGGAAGACACGGAGAGTGCGAGGGAAACCCAGTTTTAAACAAGCCTTTTAAAAATACATCCTTCTCAAATGCCTTTTCTTTTAATTTCGCATTCTGCTGGCTTTGGGGGCCAACAATTTGCTAGGGAGAAGAATCAGATGCGGTCAAACCCATGAACGGAGATTGTCCAGCCTTTCTAAAACAGCATGACCAAAACAAGGCTCTAAATAAATAATGCTCTAAAATGGAACCACAGATATAGAATTAGATGCCACACCCTGATACCCAAGAACAGTGCATTAACTCCACTTATCTGCTTGCCCACTACTGCTCCTGCGCCCTTCAGGAGGGAAAAATATACAGGCATCACTATCGGCTCAACGGCGCTACACCACTTCACGGGGAAACCCAGAAGTGATATCACTCCACTCTAGGAATCACTGGAAACTTGATGGTAAAACCAGACGTGACATCATGCCATTTGCTGAGGGCACCCCCCCCATATCCCTGCACACTCCCCATGCATTAAAGGCACAAATTCTCAGGCAGACTCCGTCTTGGTCTAAGCTCAGTGTTGGTTTCACCCATGCTTAGCTGCAAGCACCAAAGGCTCTCCCTTCACCCTCTTCTCTGGCCCGAAGTGTTGGACCAGGGCCTGGGAGACCCTGGTCCAACATTTCGGGCCAGAGAAGAGGGTGAAGAGTAGAGACCCTGGTCAGACTCCCCCCTGGTGCCAGGGAAGGCCACGCTCACCCGCTCTCACCCTCTCTCTGTTGCAGACCCCCCATGGGGTGGTTGAGAGGGCAACATGGAGAAGGGAAGCGGGCGCATGTCACCGGCAGCTCCCTGAAGAAAGGGCAGGATACGTGGACTGAATAAGATTTCCCCCCTCCCCTTCCTTAGCATTTCCCTTCCAGTGCTCCATGTTTGCCAGCTCTTGGGGAAGACTGTGCATTCGGGTGGATGAAAATGGACCACTTTTTATTATGTATCCTTGTAAGGGGGGGGGGTGGAATCCCACTGGAAACCTACGAATTTGTGCCAACTCCACCACCACCAAGTGTCTGTGAAATGGGCACAGTTTATGATGTGCTAACAGCTGACCACAAAGTAACCTTAATGCACATGTTCCATTTGTCAAATTTACCAATCACTCCTGGGGTATTTCTTTTACAATATTGGCCAGTCAGAGAATGCTCAGACTCCGCTTGGAAGCTAATTGGTTTATTGTTGGCTTCTGCTCAGCTCGCTAAAGCTTCAAAATGGAGATTGCCTAGACCCCCCCACGATGCCAGAGTGGTACGAAAAAAATTGGGGGCAGTTGATAATGGAGGAAATAACACGCACCTTAAAAATGAAATCTCAGAATTCACATTATTCCTTATTGACAGAGATGTGGCTCCCTGTGTTAAGCTTTTTTACTGAACGTGACGTCTTACCCAGCAACTCAGGGTATCAGGACATGATTTTTCTATGATAGTTTTCTATTTGAATTTGAAACATGGCTTGACTGTTTACCTGTTGCATTTTGTGGACTTGTTACTTGGTTATTTATTATGCTTCACTAATTGTGGATTCTTGACGATAAGCTTGTAAGATTCGACATGGAATGTTGTTATTTTTTTCTGTTCTAATCTTTGATTATTTTGTATTTTGATTGTTACTTAATATGTGTACGCACAAAATTTTAAATATATATATATACTAGGAATAAGGCCCGTTGTGGAAATAAACACAACGAGCTCTAGAAAGAGGCTCTGGGAGAATGCCCCCGGCCTTGGGCACTCAGCGCCAATTCGCTGTGGTGACCTCAGCAGGGTATAGTGATACAGACGCCACCATTTTCTCCAGGGGAACTGATCTCTGCCATCTGAATAGCAGTTGTAATTTTGCATGATCTCCATCCCTCCCCTGGAGAGTGGCAACAATGGTTCCCCATGAGGGAATGGCTGATTTGAAGGGTGGAGTCTATGGCATCGCACTTGTCTGAGGTCCCACCCCTCCTCAAACCTCACCCTCTCCAGGCTCCACCCCTCAAATCTCCAGGAATTCCCCACTCTGGAGTTGGTAACCCTATCTCCCTCCCAGCCAACTGTCAACCTACTGCCATCTGCTCCCTGGCTTCAGCTTTCCATTGCCTCCCCCTCCCTCCTAGAAAGGAGGTGTAATTCTGAGTGATCTCCAGCCCCCATCTGGGGATGGGCAACAATGGTTCCCCATGAGGGAATGGCTGGCTTGGAGGGTGGAGTCTATGGCATTGTACCTGTCTGAGGTCCCACCCCTCCTCAAACCTCACCCTCTCCAGGCTTCACCCCTCAAATCTCCAGGAATTCCCCAACCTGGAGTTGGCAACTCTATGAGGATGCCCCTCAATGAGTTTTCTCTGAAAGGCCAAAACAGGTGTGGAAAGGGCCTTTTACTGACAGAAACTGGTTGCCTAGCAACAGGCACTGAGGACAAAGCACAGTTGCCACCTTTGATTAGGGGCATACCTGGAGATTTGGGAGGTGGATCCTGTGGAGGGCAGCACTGGGGGGGTGGGGGGTGGAAGGACTCAGCAGGGGATAATGCCGTAGGGTCCACCCTCCAAAGCAGCCATTTTCTCCAGGGGAACTGATCTCTTGTCATCTGGCGATCAATTGTGACAGCAGGTGATCTCCAGGCCTCACCTGGAGATTGGCAACCCTAGGGAAACTCAGCCAAAAGGGAGGGGGTTGAAGAGAATGGTTTGAGGGTCGCTGGCCCACCTCATTCGCCAGCCAGCCAGCCAGCCATGGTGGGGCCCAAAAGGAGTGAGAGGCGGGCTCAGTTTATTCTGAGGGGGAAGTGGCCAAGCGGGGGTAGTGGTGGTGGTGGTGGTGGTTTTTCCCCTCCCAGAAGCTGGCCTGGTCGTGGGGCTGCCTGCCCACAGAGCCACTGAGGAGGCAGTTAGTCACAGTTAGTCTCACGCGGGAGAGAGTCCGGCTTCCCAGGAGCCGCAGCTCGTTTCCTCCAGGCCAGACCCTCCCTGGCGCTGCCGCCACTGCTGGAGTGAAGGAAGGCGGGGAAGCCTTTTTGAAAGGCGCTGGGCAGCCTTCTCTGCGGTGCAGGCCTTGCGGCCGGGGGAGAGGGGCCACAAGGGGCAGCGAAGGTGAGTGCTTCCCCTGCTTGCCGCCGCTCGCAAGGTCTGCCTCCTTCTCCCCTGTGGAGGGACTGCCGCTCTCTCAGCAGAGCATCCATCCCCTTCGCCGGCTCCCTCCAGACTGAGGGCGAAATGCTGCTCAGTGGGCGGGGCCGAGCCAACGCAGCGAGCCAATGCAGCCATGGGATTGGGAGACTGTGAGAGTGGCATCTGAGCGGGCCAAAGGCTGAGGAAGCGTGTCCAGGAGGGACACCAAAACTCAAATATATATAAGGATATATATACGTATTTAAAAAGTAACCCTCAGGCCCTACAAACCTGCCCTCACCTTGGCACAGGCAGAAGAACCGTAAAAAGAACAGTTGCCGACTGCCCATGAGCCAAACCAATCCCCTGCTTGCCAAAGACTGCCGGGAGGCAAAGGTAAATGAATGCTGCGAGAGCTAAAGCAGAGCCTACAGAAGACTTTCCAAAAGTCCCAAATATTTGCACTGCAGACACGTCCTGTTATGTAAAAAGCAGAGGCGATAAAACGCTGAATTCCAAATCACGGTTTAAAAATAAAAGCCCTCAGCCGTGCACCACCACAGAATCGACAAGAAGCGAGCGTGGGACTGTCACTCCTGCCTCCCCGGCTTCGGCAACTGCCAGCTGGCCCTCCCGGCCCACACGGTCAGCAGAAACTCACAACACCCCACACCCCCACTGGGAGAGCTCCGGCACAGAAGAGGCCGAATTGCATCGAGCAGAGCAAATCCACCAGGGACATCTCCCCGGGCAGCAAGGCTAAGAACGGCGGTGGAATACTTAAGTTGCACACAGACGGTCTCAGATTCATTCCCTAGAAACTTTCCTTCCCAAGGCAGCAGGGCTTGTAGAGCAGCCCCCCCCCCGAGAATCCTGGCTCAGATAAAACCCACCGTCTGATTCAGAAGAGGCACATCATCATGCCCCATGTTGTTGTGTTGTGCGGAGGAGGATGGCTCAGGGAAGCAAGGAAAATGGATCCTGCCCAGTGGTGTGTCGATGTCGTTTGCCTGGTCCTCCCCACCGCTCTCCTTGGGGGTCCTAGTTGGACGGCCTCCGGAGGAAGAGCCCCACCCTTCATACGTGGGGTCCTTCCGTCCAGACGCACAGCGGAGCGGTGGGCGCCCTTGATTCGGTCTGGATTCAGTTATGTGAAGAGTGTTTCTCAGGACGAGCGGCAATGCCACAAGGGCCGGCTTCAAAGACTAGCCCGGGAACAGCCAGACGAAATGCAGCAGCCAGACCTTCTGGAGCAGAGAGGGAAGACACCGCTCAGGAAGCAGGACAGGCGGGTGAATGTGCCAGTGTCCACCTCCACAGGGCTTTCAGCAGGTAACCCATCCTCACGTGTTTGCAGAGCACCTTTTGGCTTGCTGCTTTTGTACTAAAGACTACCAGTTCAGGAAGCTTAACCATTGAGTACTGACTACCAGCTCGCCCAGCCACAACCCCTGGTCTTGGTTCCCTTGACTGAGGAGATGACACAGGAGGTGGCCAGGGGCAAGGCTTTTCCGGTGGTGGCTCCCGCTTGTGGAATGGTCTCTCCCCCCCCCGCCCCGCTTGAGGCTTGCCCGGCACCTCCTACTCTGCCGGCTTTTAGGCATCAGGCCAAAACCTTCCTCCACGCGGGGTTTCCCCTCTAAGGCCTTTTCTTCACAGGTCGCCTCTAGCCGAAGGGCCGTTCCACGAGGATGGCTGGAGGCTGAGGAATATTCCACAGTGTTCCTTATGCTCTGGCTGGGTTTTAAATAGCTTGCTTACCTGGATTTATACATCGCTTTTCCAATGACTTTCCTCCTGTTTTATTTTGTGGGGCGCCTCCAGGAGCAGGTCCTTGGGGGAAGCAGGGGCAGCCTGCGGATGTTCCTGAGGTTCAGGGGGCGCTTCATTGGCGGTGTCACCGCTGCATCTGCCCGCAGAAGCCCAGGGCCACCACAGACTCCAGAGAAGGCAAAGTCCACTTGGTGAGGAAGCGAATTTCGAAGCACGCTTCCGGCTTGGAAGAAGCCACCGCCTCGTTTAAGCTCATCCTCTAGAACAGGCCCCTGTGTCAAACCAGCGACATCTCTGGAGAGAGGGAACCCCAGACAAAGCCCCTGTCCCTCTCTGGGAGGGCCCCAGGGTGGGGGGGGTGGGGAGAGCGCCACATCGAGTTAGTGGCAAGGCCAAGGGCCCGGCCGGTGCCTCCCCTCTCCTCCTCGGCAGTTCCAGGACCTTCCGTTTCCCTCCAGAGGCAGGGGGCTGCATCCATCACAGGCTGTTGACTTTTGTAGCATCCAGACGGCCAAGGAACAAACAGCAGAGAAGGGCGACTCTCTGCTCTTCACAGGAAGCATCCCCATTTTGATTCCTAGCCAGAGTTCTGTCAGAGCTGTCCTTGAACGGGCAGTTCTCAGTCAGAGCTCTCTCAGCCCCACCTACCTCACAGGGGGTGTCTGTTGTGGGGAGGGGAAGGGAAAGGAGATTGTAAGCTGCTCTGAGACTCCAAGTGAAGGGTGGGGTATAAATCCAATCTCCTCCTCCTCCTCCTCCTCCTCCTCCTCCTCTTCTTCTTCTTCTTCTTCTTCTTCTTCTTCTTCTTCTTCTTCTTCTTCTTCTTCTTCTTCTTCTTCTTCTTCTTCTTCTTCTTCTTCTTCTTCTTCTTCTTCTCTTTTAGTACTCAAAAATTAAAGTCTTTGGACCTGCAAACAGGTTTCCTCAGTATATTCAGTCGTTTGTCCCCATCAGGTCTTGTTCCCCTCAATATTGCAGATTGTCCCCTTCTCCTCCATTTTATTCTCACAGCCGGCGAGGCAGGTCAGTTTCAGAGAGGGCGAGGAGGACCCGCGGTCATTTAAGCAAGCTCCGTGGCAGAGCGGGGACTTGAAGCCACGTCTCCCAGCTTGTTAGGCAGTGAATGGGCTTTAGTGCACAATTCATTCAAGCACACCCTGGGACCCCCAGGCCCCCGCGGCCTCTGGTTTTGCTGCTCCACCATTATGTGGCAGTGAGACAGTCCAAGTAACATGCAAGCAGAAGTTCCACTCTCAGCCATTCTGTTACATGTTCTCCCGAGTCGAGTCTGGAACTCATGACTGTTAAATATTTAAGCACAAGGCACAGCCTGTGGGATGTCCTCACAGTCAACCGAGGGGAGACTTGGGCTGCTCCCTGCACCCCTGCCTCCCACGGATCTCACGGAGGCCCCACTGATGCCCACGAAGCTGCCAGTGAAGAGTGAACAGGGAGGCAGCCGTGAAGTCTAACACTAACTTGGTATATGTGTGTGTGTGTGTGTACAGTGGCCCCAAGCCACAGGCGGCTTATGGCGACCCCCTGCAGGGTTTCCACGGCAAGAGACGGTCAGCGGGGGTTTTGCCCATCGCCTGCCTCTGCATCACGCCCCCGGTGGTGTCCCTTGGGGGGGGTCTCCCATCCAAGTACTAACCGGGGCCGACCCTGCTCAGCTTCCGAGATCTGATGAGATCCGGCTAGCCCGGGCCGCCCAGGTCAGGCCCACGGAGAACACTCAGAAGTAAATTGCAGCCATTTCAAAAAGACTGCCTTCCCAGCCAGCGTGCACAGAATCCCAGCCTTAAACTTCCCAAAGTATCTGCAATACTGTATGTACAAAGGAGTTTCTCTGCACAAACGACTGGGAAACTGACTACAAATCAAAGATTTTACCTGGGCTGATGGACTGATGTCATTACAGAACCCCGAGAGGTGCTGACAGTGTGGCCTTTGCCTACCGCGGGAGAGGCTCTTACTCCGCCCCTCCTCCAAATTTGCAGAGCCGGGACACGTTTTTAATTGGCATCCCCAAAGCATCTGCTGAAGGCCGCCAAGTAACAGGATTCGCACTCTCTCTCTTTACAGGGCGTAACACACAACCAGAAGCAAGAAAGTTCTGCTGTGCCGAAAGGCTACTCTGGACCCCGGCGTTTTTGTGAGCATTCAGAGTGAATTCGTAATGAAGAAAATGGATTATCCAATATGTGTTGCCCTTACACATCTGAGATCCGGGATCGGGACCTCTTGGCGGCGTCATTCTTAGCACCTTTTTTACACAGACAGTGCTTACCCTGGGACTCAGCATCAAAACTGTAACCATTTAAAAAAACACACATTGAAGAAACCCAAAACAGCACCAAGTTGGAACTGTCCACACAAGCCAGTGAAAGACAGTGAAAAGTGACATGCCCCCATCTACTAGGCGTAAGGCCACGCCATCTGTCTCCTTTTGACTCCCTAAGTGCATCACTGGAAAATATCCCCAGTTCTGGCAAAACAAAAACAGCTCTGCCGCCGCTGCCGCCCCCGGCTGCTCTCAGCCTTACAGGTAGGGCAGGGGAAAGGACCGATAAACACCCACTCCGCCTCTCACATACTTCAAGAAAGAGACACGGTTTGGATTATGTCACTGTTGCTTATCGGAAGACCTTGGACTTTCGCAAGAAGGCGTGAGCTAATTTCCCTCCACGTCGCTTCCTTTCAGGAGCCCGGGTCTTGGCCCCCCGCAGGCCTTCAGGCTCAGGGGAAGCAGTGGGTTGTCATCCGAAAGCGAAGCGCTACTCCTTCCATGCCATACTTGCCTATCACAGCCATGAGCCTTCTCGTTGGACAGAACTAGTGGGAGGCGGTACAGGACTGGTCCCTCTGCAGAACACCGTGTCCTCAGCTGGGGTCTAGGAGGCCCAGAGAACAGTCTGAGGACCCAGGCCAGCTCTCAGGCCAAACAAGCACTGCCGGGAACATCCAGGCTCTCGGTAAAACCCCTCCGCACCCAAGAGGTACGGCAGCCTAATATTTGGGCAACTCGCTTTGCTATAAATCTTACTTTGATACTCCATCAGACTGTGGCAGCTCTGCATCAGCACCTTCAAATGCACCCGCAAGTCTGGTTTCATTACTGCTAAGAGTCATTGTCTGAGGATGGCATACGGATCGCTACGCTGTTGCTGTCTAAACACAAGTCTTCCTATCTGTCCAGGAGGAAAATACCGTGGTGGTTTTCTCCCTAGCTACAGGTTAGAATATTTCAAGTTGTTCAAACATCCAAACGTAAAGTTCAAAATTCATACTACTGAGCATCTCCCCCCTCCCCCCTTAATGTGTAAGATTTCCCTGTCACAGGCCTGAAGGAGCCTCCAATGCGTAAGATCCGAACGCGGGCACAGACCTTGAAACCCCGTTCCTCCTTTGCTTCTTCCCCAGCCCTCCCCAAACTGCATTCTCACTGGCAGAAATCCCTCCCCTGTTGGGGGCCAGGAATGGGCTCAGCAGCACCTCCTCCCTTCCCACCCCTCAGTTCTAACAAAGGCACAGCCAGGCTGGTTTTGTTTCAACAAAATGGAGGGCAAGGGAATCACCGAACTCCGTGTAAAATGTAGCCTCGGCGTCAGTTCATGATTTGGAATCCAGGAGCCGGACCCTGTCTCCGTCCTCCCGCTCCCCCACACGCCGAGTCGCCTTCCATTGGGCCTGGGCCACTCAGGCTGGCGGAAGGCCGGCCCCGCTGGTTGGACCTCTGGATGGCCCTGGGGTGTTGGCCACAGAGTGTTGGCCTGGATGGGCCATCGGCCTGATCCAATGTGGCTCCTCTTATGCTCCTAAAGCTCCCTGAAAGATGGTGGGAATCGCTCCACAGAGTTTATACATTTCTGGTCAGCCCACAATTTAGCGTTGTGGTTGTTTTTGTTTTAGTTTGGGGGAGGTGGCACCTCTCCCCTTGAGACCGTTATCCCGGGAGAAGGCGGGAGCACAACGGGGGTGCGTGTCACCGCTGCTTCTGCCCCTCCCTCAAGAGCCGGATGTCTAAAACGTTTCCAGGAAAGGGTGAAGTCAATTTGAAGTGAAGTTCTCATTAAATCTAACTGGCAGCCGCTGTGAGGTTGTGCTAACTGAATCTAGAGCTGCCTTATTTTGTACTGAATGCACTAATCTGAACAAACTTGTGCACTTTGAGACACGAACATCCTTTTGTCCCACTCCAGGTATTCTTCTCACTTCACTGTTCTTGTCAATTCCGTAAGAACAAAGCAAAACAGACACATCGGCACCCCCCCCCCAGACTAGAATCATAAAACCACAGAGTTGGAAGGGGCCAGAGAGGCCATCTAGTCCAAGCAGCAGAGGTCCATCGGTGGTTATTAGCCACAAGGTCTAGATGGGGACCCTGGGGCAAGGGATGCTCTGTCTTCTCGGTGCTGGAGGGGTATGGGGGCAACAGTGGAAGGGCTTCTCGTGTCCTCCTGGCCCCACTGCTGGACCTCCTGATGGCCCCTGGTATTTTTGGCCACTGTGTGACACAGAGTGTTGGACTGGAGGGGCCATTGGCCTGATCCAGCATTGGCTTCTCTTATGTTCTTATGTTCTTAACTAGGCAGGATCAGCCTAGAGCATTCCTGACAAGTGTTTGTCCAGCCACTGTTTAAAAACTGCCAAGAAGGGGGAAGTCACCACCTCCCGAGGCAGCCGATTCCACTCTTGCACAACTCTGACTGTAAAAAAGTTTTTCCTAATACTCAGTCGGTACCTTCCCGCCCTTAATTTAATCCCATTATTGTGAGGCCTGTCCTCTGCTGCCAACAGGAACAGCTCCCTGACCTCCTCTAGGTGACGCAGCCCTTCCATTTCATTGCCACAGGAGGGGGCGGCTACAACAAGCATGGAAGGCTTCAAGAGCGGATTGGATAAACATCTGGAGCAGAGATCCATCAGTGGCTATTAGCCACAAGATATAGATAGGGACTCTGGGGCAAGTGATGCTCTGTATTCTTGGTGCTTGGGGGGGGTGCAACAGTGGGAGGGCTTCTGGAGTTCTGGCCCCACTGGTGGACCTCCTGATGGCACCTGGTACTTTTGGCCACTGTGTGACACAGAGTGCTGGACTGGATGGGCCACTGGTCTGACCCAACATTGGCTTCTGTTATGTTCTTATGTTCTCAACCTCCTCTTCTCCAGACTGAACATTCCCAAGAACCCCCCAGCCCTTCCTCACAGGGCTTCTTGGTCTCCAGTCCCCCGACCATCCTCATCGCTCTCCTCTGCATGCGCTCTGTTCTGCCCACATCCTTTTTGAAGTGAGGCCTCCAGAACTGCACGCAGGACTCCGCATGTGGCCTGACCAAAGCAGTGTACAGTGGGACTCTGACCTCTTGCAATCTGGATGGTGACCCCTGCCAACCACACCGACTCCCGCCGCCTCTGCCTGCCAGGTCCCAGCTTTGGCCACAGGCTCCCCCAGTCTTCAGCCGACAAATCTTGTTCATTCCCACTCTCCACTCTACGCCTCCCCTTCTGCACTCCCTCCTCCATGTGCCACACAACACCACGACAAAGCTGTTCAGAGAAACTGCATTCTCACATTTAAGAGTCTTCCCCAAAACATCCAAGATGCCATTCAAAAGAGGCCGAAGTCCGACCACAGCACCATCAAGTGGAGCTTCCTTTCGGCAAGTCGCAAGCCGAGTTCCGGCATCCACCAGTTTTGTCGCTGTTTCCAGGGAGAGATGACTTCACCTTTGCTGCGCATTCCTCCTTCTCCAGCTGCCCTCGCCGTGGTTGCCTCGTTGTCAAATTTCAGCCGCTCCCACATGAAGTGCAACACGGAGGGTGTGTGTGTGTGTTAAAACGCAATGAAAAGGCACACGTCACCCAAGAGGCCAGGAAGGAAGTAACCCGGAAGTAACCCCGCGAGGGAGTGCCTCCAAAGCACCGGTGCAGCAGATGCAACTACACCTATGAAGTGGGTGCACGCGCTGGGACACCCTGAGTTCCCTGCCCACCCCCTCTGTGCCCAGGTGGATGGCAGCACCGGACAAATGTCGGCCGCTTTCATATCCGCAGGGCTCAGGCGGGGCTCAGGCGGGGCTCCCCAGCACACCATCAGCCACAGCAGAGCCTTCTGAGGGTCGTCGACGCTCCCTTCCCAGACAGCGGGCTTCAGGCCGGCCACGAAAAGCCACCACAGCCGCTGCTCACCGCGCCACCCCCACCCCCCACTAAGGACTCAGAGGCACAGGGGTGGGGCTCCTCCCAGCCAAAGCACAACCGGCACAACAGACCTTGGTCCTCCCGCGACATTTCTGTCCTCCCCAGGGCCACAAACACGGCTCTCCCTTCTTCTCCTTCACCAACAATCCCTTTAAGGGCGTGTGCGCGCATGTGTGTGTGTGTGCGAAGTCACAGCCAACTTCTGGAGCATGCCAGCACATTTGAAATCATGGCACAGCCTAGCAGGATGGCAGCCACAAAATGGGCGCTGGGAAACATGGCTGCCACAAAAATGGCTGCCGCAGCTTCCCTTCAGCCACACAGGGAAGACCTGGTCTTGGCAGCCGCCAAAGCAATGTTTTAAAAAAATCCGCACAGCCCACCCAGCCTCCCCTGGGAACACCCAGACGAGAGCCCCTCCAGGCCCTGCCCACTTCCTTGGAACGCTTGGGTGAGGGTACCTGGGAAAGGTGGCAGCAGGTGGCCTGGCACCCACCGGCCCCACACTAGGAACCTCTGCTGTAGGGCTTTCGAGGCAAGAGACGCTCCGAGGTGGTTGGCCATGGCCTGCCTCTGCGTGATGAGCCCAGACTCCTTTGGTGGCCTCCCACCCAGGCACCGACCCGGGCCCCAGCCTGTTTAGATGCCGAGATCTGACGAGATCCCTGGGCCAGCTGGGCCATCCAGGTCAAGGCTGGTTAGGCTGCAACAAAGTGCACTTGCCTGGTGAACATCAGCGCAGAGCAGGAGGTTTGGATCCAAGTCTTCATGGCACCAATGCCGCACACACACTCTCCCTCCCCCCGCCCCGCCCCCAGCCATCTCATCCCTCGGAGAGCTGACCCGGCCTGCGGAGGAGGAGGAGACGGCAGAGAGAGAGAGAGAGAGGGAGGACCCTGTCTGAGCACAACACGAGCAGCGCTGGGCGCCGGTCTCAGGTGTTTCTGCCTCATTACTCGTCAAGCCCACGTTTCTTCCGTTCCGGTTCTTCCTCTCTCTGGTAATCAAATCCACATACCATTTGACATTTTGATTGGGTTTTACATCTATTAAACAAAGGCCACGGGGAGCAAAGTAAAGATTAGCACCCTGAATGACAAAATTAAATCATCAACACAAACAATTAATATGTGTGGCATGCGCTTCATAGCAAGACACCTGCATACCATCTCTCTGCCAGAAAACAAAAGGAAAACCACATCAGGACAATGTACACGTCCGTGTGGCTTAAAGGCAAACATTTTGGAGACGCGTTGCTTGAATTCACCTATCAGCTAATGCCAAGGATGTCCCACGGCACACTGGCCTTTGCCCCCCTCCCACCATACATGTTTCTGGTTTTGCTCATTATCCGGGAAGGCAAAATTATTCTGGGAGCGCAAAATTACCAGCTGTATCACTGTACACCTACCAATGCAAAACCTTGAAGTGCAGCACAAACTATTCAACGATCCCAGGGCTGTTAAGTACTATATGCTGACCAGCCATGCTAAACTACACCCAGGACTCATGAGAAGCCCCCCGCCCCCGGTCGGCCCCAGGAACGGCTGCTGCGCCTTTTCTCCTTCTGATCGGAGCCTCAAGTTTTACCAGCTTTAAACAGCTTTCCATCGAGGACTCTCAGAAAGGACCATCAACTCCTGGAGTTGATTTTTCAACATACTAAAATTCTGTTCTCCATTTTGCATGAGACGTTTCCCCAGTTTAGAAATCTGAGGGGAGCACCCAGATCAGGAGATAAAGTGCAAATGCAATAGGGGGAGGGGGGGGCAATTCGGTTTCACCTCTACTGCCCTTCTGTTCCTCAGTGACGCCCCAAAGAGCTCCCACAACCAGGTTCTCCATTTCAGCCTCCCGACAGCCACCCTGCGAGGCAGGCGAGGCTGAGAGAGAGCCACTGCCCCCCCAGGGTCCCCCCCCAGAGAGCTCCCACGGCAGAGCGGGGAGTCAAGCCTGGGACTCCCAGACCCACACTTCACACGCTCGCCACCACCGCTGCTGCCACCACCACGGTAGCCCCAGACAGTCTCCCCACGGGGGCCCTTCGCTTCCGCTTCCAAGTCAGCAGGGGGACGTGGCCACCTCAGTCCGTAAGCAGAGCAGTGGTCTCCCCCAGGCCCATGGCCAGGATTTTCTGGCTTGTGGGGCAATATTTTTTTTCCCTGGCGGGGCCAGAGACTAGGAGCCAGAAGCCACTTACTGTTGCTTCAGGTGCACTGTGTATATCTTCTGTTCAGTACTACAGGATACTGTGCCCTTTAAAAATGTTTAAAAGGAATTTAAAAAACAATTTTCAGAAACAAATCTTGTGGGGCTGGCCCTTTAAGGAAGGGAGCTGAGCCCCCAGTGGCCCCACTGCATGACACGGGCCACACATCACCCAGCCCTTCCACCCCAGGCGCACACGGAAAGACACACACACCCTCCAGAGTTCCCTCTAAGCTGAGTTAGTGTGCGCCAGCTCACAGATTTTTAGCCTCTGGCTCACATGTTTTTGTCTTCGCTCAGGAAGGACGGCTCCGGAGCAAACTAATTTATGCAGTAGATAAATCACTCGCTCACAACTTTAATGCCAGGAGCTCACGAAGCAGAATTTTTGCTCACAAGACTCCACAGCTGAGAGGGAGCCTTGCCCCCCTCTCGTGACGGGTCTTTCACCAGGGTCCTGGGGGGCTTCTATACCATTCCCATCCGGACAATGTCCATAATTTATCATCTAACCACCATCTATCATTCACTTGGAAAGAAATCTGGATTTTCTTTCCTCCCCCCCCTCCCCCCCGGGCACCTGTGCACCCCTCTGGGCTGCCTACAGCTCACACCTCCGCGGGACAACACTGAGTCTGCCATGCTGGTGTACAGCCGAGTTTCCTGACTCTGCTCTCGCGAAGCCGCCGCAGGACATCGGAAGAGTTGTCGTGGGCTTGTCCGACAAGCCTCAGCTCACTAGCACTGCTGAAGCAAGCACATGTCACGTCGCATCTATTTCCCCATTAAATCCCCACGTCCTCCCACCGGCTTGCCTCTCGAGAACCAGCCAGAGCAGAGCAGAGCAGAGCAGGGGGCTGCGTGGCCCACCCCCGCCGCCGCTCCCTCCTGGAGGCAGCCGCGGGCCCGCCCACCACAAGCCCCCTCAGGAAGGCTGTGTCTGGGAGCCAGGAGCCGGGTGGGCAGTGATGGCCAGAGACGAAGGGGTTTGGAAGCAAAGGGGTTGGAAGCAGAAGGCTTCCCATGGACATGTGACTTCCTGCCTCACAACTGAAGCACACCGTTGTTCTTCTACCAAGGCCAGTATGGTCTACTCAGACGGGCAGCGGCTCTCCAGGGTCTCAGGCAGAGACTTTCAGGTGGATCCTTTGAGCCGGAGGCAGACTGCAGATGTTCTCTGCCACCGGGCCCCAGCCCCCGGCTCCCTTCAGCGGCAGGAGTGGGAGACGGCTCCAACCCAAGGCATTCGGGGAGAGCCAGAGGAACATTTCCACGGGGGACGGATGGGATTTCTGCCCGCTGTGGAGAGGGGCTTTCTTGCCCTCTCCCTCCCCAGACTGCAGCCCAGAATACAGGTGCAGCATTTCTAGGACATTTTGGGATGTGTCGAGGGTGGGTGGCTGGGTGGGGGTAGAAATGTCACACTCTGTGGGAAGTGATCCATTGGATCCAAGCCACAGGACGTAAAGCGAATGCCCCTCCTGGAGTTGACGCTTGTCCAGGTGAAGGTTTGGCATGCTACCGAACACGGCTTCTTTTCCAGGTTTAACTCCACATATTCCTTCAATTCTGGAGCTCCCACAAGTATCCGGCTTGGCGAGGGATGGAGTCCTGTTGGACAAGCTTTTGCTGTCAGTGGGTTTGTTGAGTCTCAACAACAAAGGGGCGGGGGGAAGACCCCTCCCAAAGCATAAAGGATGGCTTTGGAGCACCCCCCAAAAAAAAACCACTTCCAGAGCCCCACTGTGGTCGGAAGGGGCTCCTTCCAGATTGCCAAGTTCTGTTTGAAAACTCTCAAGGGATCCTGAGTCTCGTTCGTATCTCTTTCAGTGCCACATCTCTTGCTCCACTTGCTTGGTTAAGCCGCGTGTCATTGACTGACCTTGCAGGGCTTTCAAAACAAGCCAGACGTGTGGACACGCAAGAGCAAAAGAGGAGTGGGGGGGGGAGAGAGAGAGAACAAGGACAAGGACAACAACTACGACAAGGACTCCCTGCCGTCCCTGCCGTGTGTCTCGCTCCCTCTCCGCAGTTTCACTCCCAGCAGGCAATTGACGAAAAAGTTCCTTGCCAAAGTTCCTTCCAGGCTTGTGGTGGAAATCTTCGAGACGATCATCACCATCCGCCTGCTTATGTAAGGGACTTCCTAGCCTGAAGCTTTCTGCTTTTCAAGCGAGCAGAGAACAAAGAGCTCCCATCAACACCAGTGAGAAGATGGATGGGACACACAGAAGGTGAGACAAATTGGAACTTTTCTGCTTCCAAATGAAACCATAATGGAAACCATCACAAAAAAGTGACTCCTCTCCGGCAGTTCTATTTACAGAGAACGAGTCTTTGCAATAAACCACCCTAACCTTGCGCATTTTTCGAAAGGGCCATAAACTATGGCCCACGCTAGCTAGAACTGCATTTGTGCAACGGGGAATTTTCCACACGCCCAATATAACTGCAGTTTAATCATCTCTGTGTCTCCTTGTACCTCTACAGGGGCAAAAACAAAGCATGCATTGCATTGTTAGATCATCAGCTGATTTATTAACTCAACACAGCATCTGTCAATTCCATCAGGAGGAAACTGGGTCACGGTGACACTTTTTGTGACGGACAAGAACTACTCAACCTTTAAGCAACCAACCATAGAACCTTAATCCTTACAAACTAAACTGTCTCAAAAACAGCCACTGACAAACACAGCCCAATTTCCCTCCATTCAAATAAGCCGCAGTCCCACATAACAGCAAACAATTTGCCTTAGGAAGCCAATTAGTATCACCTCCATCAGCAGAGAGCGGTGCAATCAGGGCAAATTGTCTGGTTTTGTGAATGTATCTGAATGGGGGGGGGTTGGACCTCAAGACCACGTTACGGATATTCTGACCAAATCCAATCTGTGGCAAGGGCCAGTGAGCCTCCCTTCTCGTTTCCTGGACTCTGGTATTTATTTCAGCTGTTGTCCAGTGCCACATCAATACTCGTGGAAATGATTTATAAGCCCACTTCCAGCTGTCCTGGGCTGCTGTAACTTGCCCCACAATCCAATACGTGACCAAAAGTGAGCTTTCACCTCCCTTATCAACACACTGCCCACATAACTGCAACTTCTTCCACCCAGGTCCTATGATTTTCAGCACACTACAGACGCATCATTCAATCCCAGTGGCAAACCGTTGCTAAAGGCTAAGACCCAAAGAGCACAGGAATCTTTACTGGATCGAGTCCTCTTGTGAGAAAAGCCAGGTGAAGCAGATGGCCGTAACCTGAGTCTGACACGTACATTGTTCCCTTTTACAGATACAGCTGACCTGGCCACCCTAGTTCATCTTACAGCGTCAAGGTTGGGCTACTGTGAAGTGGCCTTTGTGAGACTGCCCTTGGAGACACTGTTGAAGTGCCCACCCTTTGCAGAGTGCACCGTGGCATGCCTGTCAGCAGAGGTCAAGTGCTTCATCCACGTTATCCCAACTTTGAGATCCTGACGCTAGCTGCCAGCTGAGATCCACATTCAACTCACAATGCTGGGAAGAAGAAGAAGAAGAAGAAGAAGAAGAAGAAGAAGAAGAAGAAGAAGAAGAAGAAGAAGAAGAAGAAGAAGAAGAAGAAGAAGAAGAAGAAGAGGAGGAGGAGGAGGAGGAGGAGGAGGAGGAGGAGGAGGAGGAGGAGGAGGAGGAGGAGGAGGAGGAGGAGGAGGAGGAGATTGGATTTATACCCCTTTGCCCTTCACTTGGAGTGTCAGAGAGGTTTACAAACTCCTTTCCCTTCCTCTCCCCACAACAGACACCCTGCGAGGGAGGTGGGGCTGAGAGAGCTCTAACAGAAACTACTCTTTTTCAAGGACAGCTGTGCCAGAGCTTATGACTGACCCAAGGTCACATCAGCAAGTGTGAGTGGAGGAGCAGGAAACCAAACCCGGTTCTCCCAGATTAGAGTCTGCACACTTAACCAAACCTTGAGAGTTCTTTGTGACCTCAGACCATCACACCTGAGGGACCATCTCCCCACCTATGAGCACCTGCGGCACCTCCACCAGTCTTCTCAGGTTGGTTTCAGGGTTCACCCATGAGGGCAATGAGGACAGTTTTTGAGTCCGACTTCTGCTTCACAGGATGGATCCACTGAAGCCATGCGGAGAGCACGGACCCTTCCGAAGTTTCAAAAATAGTTTGGAAAACCTTTGCTTGCTTGTCAGAGATGTGCTGATTTTTAAGAAGTTCTTTAAAAAAAAAACAACCCCTGCTGTGCTATTATATTAGTGAACTTGCTGGTTTTTAGTTATGCTGCTTAAAGTCCAACACAGAGACAAGCAAGGAATGAATTTTTCAGATAAAACTGACCTTTTAAACCATTATATTATAGCCACAAGACTGTCCATCATAATGGAAACATTCCTTTTGAGGTCACATTTCCAGAAAGGTCAGAAAACCTTTATTCTGATGAAGGCCTGCTTGTGAATCCACCACAACCTAGAGCAATAAGGCACGATCTGTTACAGACACTTGGGGAAGGTGTGGCGTGGATTCCTCAGGGGGAAATTTATTTCCTTCCTGCAGATGCTGAAGTTAGTGGCGGGCAAACTTTGCTCAGCTTTGTTTGGAACGGGGCTCCTAATTACCAGCATCACTGAAACTGAAGGGCTGAAGGGAGGTTACAGTTTACAATCCCAATAAAATATATATATTAAAAACAAACACCACCACCAACAGACGAGTTACCAATGAACCCCACATTTCAAATTACTGGGCCACTCAAATATTCCGTTTAAAGAAGAACTAAAAAGTTCTGCTTCCCAAAGCTTCCTTAAAAGTCTATAATGTTGGAGACCTCTCAACCTATGTTCCTGCTGAGGAATTAAGATCATAGGGAGAGGATTTCCTCACTGCCCACCAATCAAAGACACTCGTTAGTTGGGCACAGGAGACGGGGCCCTATTCCATGGTGACCCCACAATTATGTAACCACCTCCCCAGGGAGCTGCCCCTGGCCCCCTCCCTTTCGATCTTCAGGCAGCAGCTGAAGACGTTGACCAGCTCGAGCACGTCCAGAAGAGGGCAACCAGGATGGCGAGAGGTTTGGAATCTGGGTCTTACAAGGAAAGGCTGAAAGAGTTGGATTAGAAGGGACACAATTGCAGTCTTCAAATATCTGAAGGGCTGTCATGTAGAAGCTGGAGCAGATCTCTTGCTCTGAATTGCAAGACTAGATCTAATGGGTGGAAATGACAAGGGAGTCGTTGCCGGTTAGATATCAGGAGAAAGTTCCTAACTGTAAGAGTGTTGAGCAGTGGAACAGACTGCCTCGGGAGGTGGTGGATGCTCCTTCCCTGGACATTTTCAAGCGGAGGCTGGACAACCATCTTGCAGGTATGTTATAGGGCTATCTTTCGGCTTTGTTCCTGCAGAGTGTAGGGGGTTGGACTAGATGACCTGCAAGGTCCCTTCCAACTCTAACGTTCTATGATTCTATGGTTTTATTTAGAGTTGCACTTAATTCAAGCAGTCCTAAACAGTGGTATTAAATGTTGGTTTTGTGTTTTAAAATGTTTTTATGCATTTTATTAACATTGTCAGCTGCCTTGAGCTCTGTAGGAAGAGAGAGGTCTAATACATATTTTAAATAAACAAACGATAAATGATTAATAGTGACGGGTGAGTTGCTGTACCATCTGGGAGGCATCATCACGGACACAGACCTGGAATGAGCAGTCACCATTGCACCCTTGAAGGAGGTGGAGCTTCGTGTTCCTGGTCAGCCGAAGGGGGCTTTCCCCGAGGGACACGTTGGGAGAGGCGATCCAGCCTGTAGGCGGGTCCCATGTCATGAAGAAGTTTAAAGGTTATAACCACCAGCAGCGCCACGAACTAAATCTGGAGACCAAGAGGTAGGCAGGGAAGTGATCGAAGCCTTGCTGTGTCCCACGCATTGTGCCCAGCCCCCGTCCACTAATGCCGCTGCCGTCTCTCGTGTCCACCGACGTTTTCAGCCCGCCTCCAAGACAGGACTCTGATAAAATCGTGTGGCGGTCGTCCAGCCTTGAGCTTCCTATGGCCTGGATCACCTTGGACAGGTGACACAAATCAAGGCAGGGAGCCAATTTCTATCCTAAAGATGAGGGGGGGGGCCTTTTTCAGAAACTGTTTTTCTAACAGCAGAGCAGGACCTGCTATTATCCCTCAGAATCCGCACCGAATCAGATAAGGCCCTAGCAAACGGGGGGGGTCCAGACCAGTTCCCTCCAATGCCTCAGCTTTCCTGACAAGCCCTGCCTCTCCCTCGTCTGGACTCAGCTGCAGCCTTCCCCATAAACTGTCTCCTAACGTAAAGAAAGACTCTGCACGTTAGCAGAATCCAGCTTTCGCCCAGGTCCTCCTGAGCACAAAACCAAGTTCCAATGGAGGGAAACAGGCATTTCCTGAGCATCAGATCCAGCGTTCCCAAGATGCTGGGCGAAGCTTCAGGGCCTGCGAGTTTTGTGTCCAGGAAGCTTCCTTTCCCAGACCGTCTAAGGCACACGGAGACTCCCGGAGGACCTCTGCCTTTTCCTCATCACAGCCCTAAGAAAGCAGAGAGAACAAAAGCTACCGGTAAGGGGCGGGGGGTCAGGGCCAGGCAGGAAAGGCCCCCCAAGCTTTCTCAGCCAGCTGTGGAACCGCCTCCCGACAAGGAAGCAGGATGTTCAACCCCAAATACGCTTGAGCCATAGGAGCTCTACAGGTTCACATTCCGAAGCTATGCACATGTTTCAAAAATGTAACTAAAATGAATGTATTATAAATTATCCCACAGAAAAGGGGAAGCTACAATATTGGAAGAAAAATCTGGCTGCAGCCTGTGGAGTTGCCCTCAATGGAACAAACCCCCAAAGGTTGGGGGACCAACCAAGAAACATTCTGAGAAACAGTCACAATAACAGAGCAATACAATGTCCGTGATCAACAACGCATTCCGGTAAAAGTAAAAGACCACCAGGTCCATTTGGACTGCGCAGACGTCCAAATGGGTGATTTGTTCAGAACACACATATTTATAGAATAGCCTTGATTTGTTCCTCAGCCTTGGGGGGTTTATTATTTCGGTGGGTGGGCTGTAGGGTTCTTCTCCCCCCTTCTTCTTTCGTTCTTGCTGCCTCATCTATTGATTCATGTTTCCTTCTTCGGTCTGTGCTGATTCAATAACGCTCCGTGTCCCAGGAAGGTGTTTTCCCCAACCCTGCTGAGAGGCGTCATTTTCTTGCGTAGGATCCTGGTGCGTGCAGAAATCACGTTTCTCCTCTGATCCATACTCCTTCCTTAGTGTAGCATTGTATGATATAAGAATTAAATAAATCTGAATGAATCGTTCACGAAGAACCTAAGACGCAGTAAGGTATTGTGCGGAGAAGCATTTGCATTACCTTCCTATAGACCATGAAAAATATTCTTGTGGACAGAAGACAGCCTTGTTTATAGCATAAGGAGACGTCTACTTCACAACTGCATTGTATATTATCAATTTTTCAACCTACCATTCAGACAGGTGGGGGGATGGAGCAGGCTGAACCTATCTATGCACTCTTGCACATGGAACGTGACCCTCGGACAAGGCTGGCCCCTCCTCACCAAATCACCGTCCGGACTTGGCACTGATAGGGCACCAAAGCTTTTCTGTGGCCCAGGGGACCCTTAGCTGGGGTAAAGATTAGGTCCATCTCTTTTTGTCCCAGTTAATTATTTCTTGGTGGTGCTGGAATGTGACAGAAAGTTGAAAGTCGGGCCCCACTGATGGACCTCCTGATGGCACCTGGGTTTTGGCCACTGTGTGACACAGAGTGTTGGACCTGATCCAGCGTGGCTTCTCTTCTGTTCTTATGTCTGGGGCAGTGATGCTCTGTATCCTTGGTGCTTGGGGGGCAACAGTGGGAGGGCTTCTGGAGTTCTGGCCCCTCTGGTGGACCTCGTGATGGTCCCTGGGCTTTGGACACTGTTTGACACAGAGTGTTGGACTGGATGGGCCACTGTCTTGATCCAACATTGGCTTCTCTTATGTTCTTATGTCTGGGGCAAGGGATGCTCTGTACTCTTGATGCTTGGAGGGCAACAGTGGGAGGGCTTCTGGAGTTCTGGCCCCGCTGGCAGACCACAGAGTGACACAGAAGAGTGTTGGACTGGATGGGCCAACAGCCTGATCCTGCATGGCTTTCTCTTCTGTTCTTATGTTATGAATTTCACCAACAATATGTGCCTTAAAGTAAACTGCGGGTGGGGAGGAGAGATGTGTGCGGCTTGTGTTGGTCACTAGTATGCATGGGATTACTGCCAACTGATCCACACCTCCACTATTCCTGCCTCAGCCTCATTCCATGTAAAATGTTTCTATTCTGAGTTCTTTGCTAAAGCAACACAAGCTTCAGCTGGAACCCAGTGTGTGTGTGTGTGTCCCCCCTCATAAGACACTGTGTGTGCCCCCCCTCAGGAATATGGTGGCAAGGGTCTCCTCAGAGTACAACTTCATTTCAAATGGGATGAAATGAAGGAAGAAGAATCAGACTTGCCATCACAGTAGCTTGTCTAGATCTAGCTTCCAGAGAGCCATAAGAAAATCCTAGTCGGGCATTGCTCTGGATTCTGGTACCCTGGAACTATAATAAAACATAAAAACATAAGAACATAAGAGAAGGCAATGTTGGGATCAGGCCAATGGCCCATCCAGCCCAACACTCTGTGTCACACAGCGGCCAAAATATACCAGGTGCCATCAGGAGGTCCAGCAGTGGGGCCAGGACACTAGAAGCCCTCCCACTGCTGCCCCCTCCAGCACCAAGAATAGAGTGCATCACCTGCCCCAGACTGAGAGTTTCCATCTATACCCTGTGGCTAATAGCCACTGATGGACTTCTGCTCCATATGTTTATCCAATTCCCTCTTGAAACTGTCCATGCTTGCAGCTGCCACCACCTCCTGTGGCAGTGAATTCCATATGTTAATCACTCTTTGGGTGAAGAAGTATTTCCTTTTATCTGTTCTAACCCGACTGCTCAGCAATTTCATGGAGTGCCCACGAGATCTTGTATTGTGAGAAAGGGAGAAATGTACTTCTTTCTCAACCTGCTCTATCCCATGCATAATCTTGTAAACCTCAATCATGTCACCCCTCAGCCGTCGTTTCTCCAAGCTAAAGAGCCCCAAGCGTTTTAACCTTTCTCCATAGGGAAAGAGTTCCAACCCTTTGATCATTCTAGTTGCCCTTCTCTGCACTTTTTCCAATGCTATAATATCCTTTTTGAGGTGTGGCAACCAGAACTGTACACAGTATTCCAAATAAGGTCGCACCTATGATTTATCCAGGGGCATTATGATACTGGCTGATTTGTTTTCAATTCCCTTTCTAATAATCCCCAGCATAGCATTGGCCTTCTTTATTGCAGTTACACACTGTCTAGACATTTTCATTGAGTTATCTACTATGACTCCAAGATCTCTCTCTTGGTCAGTCTCTGCCAGTTCAGACCCCATCAACGTGTATTTATAGTTAGGATTTTTGGCTCCAATGTGCATCACTTTGCACTTGGCCACATTGAACCCCATTTGCCACGTTGACGCCCACTCACCCATCCTCAACAGATCCCTTTGGAGTGCCTCACACTCCTCCCTGGTTTTCATCACCCTGAACAACTTTGTGTCATCTGCAAATTTAGCTACTTCACTGCTTACTCCCAATTCTAAATCATTAATAAACAAGTTAAAAAGCATTGGACCGAGTACCAATTCCTATGGTACCCCACTGCTTACCATCCTCAACTGAGAAAGTTTCCCATTTATACTCACTCTCTGTTTCCTATTTATGAGCCAGTTTTTGATCCACAAGAGGACTTGGCCTTTTATCCCATGAGTATTGAGCATTCAGACATAAGAACATAAGAGAAACCAATGTTGGATCAGGCCAATGGCCCATCCAATCCAACACTCTGTCACACAGTGGCCAAAAATACCAGGGGCCATCAGGAGGTCCAGCAGTGGGGCCAGGATACTAGAAGCTCTCCCACTGTTGCCCCCCCCAAGCACCAAGAATACAGACCATCCCTTGCCCCAGAGTCCCTATCTATACCTTGTGGCTAATAGCCACTGATGGACCTCTGCTCCAGATGTTTATCCAATTCTCTCTTGAAGCTGTCCTTGCTTGTAGCCACCACCACCTCCTGTGGCAGTGAATCCCATGTGTTAATCACTCTTTGGGTGAAGAAGGACTTCCTTTAATCCATTCTAACTTGACCACTCAGCAATCTCATTGAGTGTCCACGAGTTCTTGTGTTGTGAGAAAGGGAGAAAAGTACCTCTTTCTTTATCTGCTCTATCTCATGCACAATCTTATAAACCTTGATCATGGAGCAGACCTTTGAGTCTGAATCCAACATTTGTTCAGAACTTTTTTTGTGTGTAAATAAGTGTGACCGCCCAATGCCACTCATGTTCCTTTTGGGTGTCATGTATCCCTGGGTATGAAGATATTTGTGTTTGCTGTTATACTAATTTGGTTGAGTTTAAGAAAAAGGGATTGTGTGGCTTTTGATTCTAGGATTTTTCTCTGGAACTTCTCTGTATTTACACAGTTTATGGCATTTGCATACAAAAAAAGACAAAGGAAACCATCAATCTGACCTAAAATGGGGGTGGGGGGGTTGATGGCAGTTCATGGAGCCTTACTGCTATCCGGGCACAGAAGAAGAGCGCTCTGCCCGGCAAGCATCACATCTCTTAAGCATTCAGCTCCTGGAGCCTCCTGAGCGTGGCTCTTATGCATCGTGACTTTGAATTCAAGCTGGCTTTCAAGTCCAGCTCTTCCCTTCTGTTCGTAATTTATGCACCTTTGATCTATTGCTTTTGCAAAACTGCAGGCTTCAGTCCTGAGCGCTGATCGCTGCCTTTGCAGACTCGGCAGAGTTATTCTGAAGACCCAACTCTGTGCTAGAGGACTAAGGCCATCAGGCGCATGCTTAGAAATCACATGCATGCGGGTAGTCGTGTTAGTCTCTCTCAGGGGTCTTTTCGTAGAAAAACAGCTGCAGGAGCTCATTAGCATATGGTATGCTAATGAGCTATTAGGCTATTATCATATGCCACGCCCCCTGACATCACCGGAAGTGATGTCAGAAGGGGAAGCAAAAGTGGGGGGGCATCTTCAAAAGCCTCCCCTTCCCTTCCCCAGCTGGTCTGGGTGGGGGAGCTAAGAGATAAGGGGTTTAAAGTTTAAACTCCTTCTCATGAGAGTTGGGCCACAGAAGGAGGAAAGAGGGAAAGAAAGAGAAGGAAAGGGGAGGGAAACAGGGAAAGGAGGAAAAAAGAGAAGAGAAGAATGTGGGAAAGAAAGAAAGAGAGTAGAGAAGAAGGAGGGAAAGAGGAAAAAGAGAGAAGGAAAAGAGGGAATGAAAGAAATTTGGTGGCAATTCAGCCCCATTATATCCTATGGGCCATTGAAGTTAATGGTGAAAACATAGGGTATATTCTGGGGGCTGGAGGAGGGTTTGAGGCTCCAAACTCACAGGGTAGCCGATGGAGCCTCTCTCCAAGATACCCACCAAGTTTCAAGAACATTGGACCAGGGGTCCAATTCCATGGGCCCCCAAACAGGTTGCCCCTATTCCTCCATTGTTCTCTATGGTGGGGAAAAAGTAAGTTTTTTCCCACCATAGAGAACAATGGAGGGAATAGGGGCAACCTGTTTGGGGGCCCATGGAATTGGACCCCCTGGTCCAATGTTCTTGAAACTTGGTGGGTATCTTGGAGAGAGGCTCCATCGGCTACCCTGTGAGTTTGGAGCCTCTCCCTCAAACCCTCCACTCCAGCCCCCAGAATATACCCTATGTTTTCTCCATTGACTTCAATGGCCCATAGGATATAATGGGGCTGAAATTGACATTCGGCTGCCTGAAAGACTCTCCGGGACGCCGGCTGGGGGCGGGGCTTGGCTCCTGAGCTCCCGGAGCTGAGCTCCGGTGCGCTCCCCCCAAAAAGACCCCTGCTGCCCTAAAGAACAAGAGTCCAGGAGCAGCTGAAAGACCGGCAAAATTAGTGGCAGGGAAGGAGCTTCCGTGAGTCAGGGCTTGCTTTTTGAGATACTTCGTATCTGAAGAAGCTGGAGCCGTGACTCACGAAAGCTCTTACCCTGCCACAAATTCGGTTAGCCTTTAAGGTGCTACCAGTTCTGCTCATTTCGATAGGCATGCAGTAGGTGTACTCGGGGAGGGGGGGAATAACACTTATCTGACACGTTGGCCTAGCTGGGGAGCAGCAGGAGAGGAGTCTTTCCCAGTTGGGAAGGAGGAGGAGGAGGAACCCACCCTTGCCAGTGGCAGCCGACGGAAGAAGAAAAAAGAACAACATCCTAAAAGACCGATGGCTTTCTTGTGGGTATAAATTCTTGTGGACTACCACCCATCTCATCTGATGCACCAACTATGCTCTCCGTTGGCAGATGCATGAACTCCATCAGTGATGTTTAGTTTTATGAACTCTGTGCTTCAGCAGTGTACAGATGGAGCACATGGCCCAAGCTCTGGATACCTGATACTCCTCCTGTCATGGCTTACGGCTACAGGCATTTCCTAAGCACTGTCTCGGTCATGAGCGCATGAGCACATCTCAGTGCATGTGAAGCAAGTGAGCAATCAGCTGGGGTCCACTGGCAGACCATGCTGGCGGCACCCATGCTGACTGTTGCATCTGTGCACCCCAAGACCGGTGACACAAGAGGCATGCGCGCGCGCACACACACACACACACACAAACTGCGTGCCAGATTTAAGTCAACAAGTGGCCCTGGGAGAGCTCAGTTTCGACACACGGCACATCTGGAGTCCCCGCCCTGCCCCAGAGTAGGGCTTCGGAGGCCTCCTGCTGCCTGGAAGGAGCCCCTTCAGGAAGAACCAGCAGTGAACATCAAAGCAGACCAGACATTTTGGCGGCTCTCCCCAATGAACAGGGCAACAGGCTGGACTGAAAACTGATCAAGCACGAAACACTCCGCTCACGCCATCCCTGGCTCCGGTCTGCACACCGGTTAACCCATCACACTTTCCGTTTTCCAACACATCCACATAGGCAAGCAAAAGTGTCCCTTCGGGGGGCTAACCAAGAGGGATGCACCCAAGGGCCCCCCCCCGCTCCATCCACAACACCTCCAAAGAGTTCAGGGGCAGCACAGGCTGCTCTCCCCTCCCCTGTTCCATCCCAACAACAACCCTGCAAGGTCACATCACCTGGAAAAGTTGCCAAAGGCCCCCAGCGACTGCTGAGCAGGGACGGGAACCCAGGTCCTGAACCCATCGTGTCTGGGCCCCAGGTTCAAGGGGGTGGGGGCGGCAGCCTCTTTAAGCTCAACGATACCTAACCTGCCAGCTGTGATTTGCCACCTCTGGGATGGAAGATTCCCAGAGATTTTGGACGTGGGCCCCGGGGAGGGACCTCAGGAGGGGACAACGCCATGGGGGCCACCTTGCAGAGCCATCTTTTTCTCCAGGGAACCGGCCTCTATAGCCTGGAGATCAGTTGTTAGTCACAGGAGATCTCCAGACCCCACCTGGAAGCTGGCAACCCGAGATGCCCCATCAGCCACCTCCACCCTGGACTGTAAACTTTCTCGGAAGGGCCTCGTAGGATTTCCGCCCACTTCTTGGAAGCCGCGAAATCCTTACAACAGATGCTAGGAACGTCCCTTTTAAAAGGTAAAATCATCCGAGGCTGCTTTGGTTTGGGGAAAAACCCAACCAACCTGCCCGAGGGAGGAGAGGAGAGGAGAGGAGAGGAGAGGAGAGGAGAGGAGAGGAGAGGAGAGGAGAGGAGAGGAGAGGAGAGGAGAGGAGAGGAGAGGAGAGGAGAGGAGAGGGACCCCTGTGCTGCTGCTGCTGCTGCGATTCCACCACGGAGCCTTTGAGCCTCTGCCAACTAACACGCCTGACAACTGAAATGAGATTTGTTCATCTATTAAGCTCTTATTCAAACGCTCCCTATATGGCAGAGGGATGACTTCTTTGTACTCGCTCCATAAATCATTTTTATGGCTGCTGTTACATTGAGCATGCAAAATGCAATGAGTTTTCCTCCCCCCCTTCCCTTCCCTCCCCTTCCCTTCCAGACACAATTTGCATACCAGGCAATACCTGCGTTTTAAGTTGTTTTTTTCAAAACAGGGTCTGTGTATTTTACATGCTTAAACAAATCTTTTCTAGGTCAACCCCAGTGAACGTTCTGGATTTAGCAGCTGTGGAAGAAAGCAGCAAAGCTCTCCTTGCACCAAGGCTCGGTCTCGCCAGGGGCCCAGAAGCGGAGGACTTCCCACAAGCCAGGTCGCTACCAGGCTCAGTTGGTAATGTGTTATTCTTCTGCGGTGAAACGATTGCTGGAATGCTTTTGCCTAGTTCTGAGAACTTGACTTAGCTTGCGCTCTGAATGTTCAAAGTGCTTCATGAGGGAAGTGGGGGGGACGACGACTCTGGAAGGTGCCACCGCGCAAGGAAGAAGCCACCCTGCCCCACCATCCCCACCACAGCTGACCGGGCACATCTCCAGCCAGGGTCCAGAGGGGGTGGAGCCCAGCTGTGCAGAAAGGCAGAGCAGCCTCTGGCCTCCTGCAGGGGGGACGAGGAGTCTCATCCGAAATTGTTGTGTCCTAGAAAGAGAACATGGACTAGGAAGAGCATCCAAAAAAAAAAAAAAAAACCCGAGCCCATCAGCTAAGCAGCACTGGGGGGAGAGAACCGGGGGGGGAACCCCTTCTAAAAAGCCCAGAGAAGATCATGACGATCTCTTCCAGGTCTTCTAGGGGATGCACAAACTCTTCTCCAGCAGCTGGCCAGCAACTCGTTGGAGACCCCTCTGGTAGGACGGTCATCTCTCTACAAGTCAGTCTTTGGAACGGAAAGACTGCTGACCTAGCAGTCCTCGCCTTGGGGGGGGGGAGAATGCTTCCCAAAAGAAATTACAGTCAGTTTCAAAGGGGGGGCACAGTTAGATTTGAGTCTAATTTCTGTAGGATATGAGGTCTCAACTCACATGCATTTCTTTCTGGATTTTAATAGCTCAGCATGATTGCTAAAGCCCATGTATCCATTATTTATTTAAAACTAATTTTAGGTGCCTTTCCATCCAACTTAGGATCCCCGAGGTGACAAACAATAAAAACATTAAAAGAAGTTTAAACACACATATAGATGCATATAAACTAATACATATAGAACAATGGCAAATAATTAAAGCAAAACCCAAAGAGGCGCACAAAGGGGAAGGAGGATGAGTGGGAGTCAGCAAGGGAGTTCAGGCCTGCCTTTCAAACTCAACGGCTATTCTCCCACCTTAGCTAACACCAGGCCTTGAGCTATTTTCTTGGGCTCCTAAAAATCAGATTTATTTGATGGTCTTCAGGGATTTGTATTCTGGGTGTGTTAAGCAGGGCCAAGTTGCTCCCACTCTAGGGTGACCCCCATGAATGAATGAATGAATGAATGAATGAATGAATGAATGAATGAATGAGTGGCCTGGGAATCACCCTCCCCTTGCTCTGGGCCCGGCTCAGGCCTTGCAGACGAGGCTTCCTTGACTTTGAGTCCCTCCAGCTCCTGTCGGGCCTTCCTCTTTCCCTGCTGCCTCCGACTCTTCCGAGCATCGCTGCCTCTCCCAGGGCGTCTTCTCTTCTCGTCATGTGACCAAATTACAACAGCCGCAGTTAAGTCATTTCAGCTTCTAGGGAGAATTCAGGCTTGATTTGATCTAGAATCTTGTCTTTCGGGTGGTCCACGGTATCCGTAACACTCTCCTCCAACACCACATTTCAAAGGAATCTACTTTCCAGTTTGGTGCAGTGGTCAAGTGCGCGGACTCTAATCTGGGAGAACTGGGTTTGATTCCCCACTCCTCCTCCACTCACAGCTGCTGGTGTGACCTTGGGGCAAGCCATAGTTCTGTTAGAGGTGTTCTCTCAAGGGCAGTTCTGGAAAGAGCTCCCTCAGCCCCACCGACCTCACAGGGTGTCTGCTGTGGGGAGGGGAAGGGAAAGGAGTTTGTCAGCCGCTCTGAGACTCCCTTGGGTAGTGAAGGGCAGGGGGTATAAATCCAATCTCCTCCTCCTCCTTCTCCTCCTCCTCCTCCTCCTCCTCTTCTTCTTTTTCTCCCTGTCAGCTTTCTTCTTGTCCAGCCTTCGCGCACATACATAGTAATGGTGAGTTAGCTGAATCTTGGTCACGAGTGACACATCCCGACACTTCTGGACCTTCTCTGGATCTCCTTCCCGTCCCCCTCCCCAGCCTCACTCTCCTTCTGGTTCTTGGTTCATGAGCCAAGAAACAGGAACCCTTGAACCATTTCAGTGTCTTCACTGTCAGCCCTGAAGTTGTGTGATTCCCCAGCAGTCCTTGCTTTTGTCTTCTCGATGTTCAGCGCTAGTCCGGCTCTGGCGTTTTCTGCTTCCGCCTCCAACAGGAGCTGCTTCAGGTCTCCACTCTTCCCCCCCCCCCGCTGGAATGTGGTGTCACCTGCATACCTCCGACGGTGCACCTTCCACCCACCAGTTTGCACTCCAGCTCCATCGAAATCTAATCTGCTTTCCTTATGATGTGTCCTGCATATAGATATTTTAATGAGCGTATTTTTGAGTTATTGTTACCACAAAACCTAATCCTGACCACAGTTTCTCGTAAGTTTATTAAAGCTATGACAAAAGTGTTGCCATCTATAAATAAGTAGAGGGGCTGCTGGTAGTCATCACTGACACAAGAAGCTGGGCTCTGGGACCTCGGCCTCGCTCCCCCCCACACCCATTTTCTCGTAATTATTGCTTTATAAACCTCATTTCAATTGAATACCGGAGCCAGCTAAAGGAAGCCCTCTGGTTCAAAAATGAGTTTGTCCACCAACACCACAGGGTGCAAAGTTCAGGTTGCCTTTATATATATATATATATGTATATGTATATGTATATGTATATACACACACACACACACACACACACACACAACATTCGGATGTGCAGTGGTAAATGAGTGTTGGGTTGGAGCCAATTGCTGCAGTCCCCAGACGGTGTGGCTTTTGCGCACGCAGGCCCTACGATCCCACACGTAGCCCTTCTGGTAGTCAAAGAGGACTCCTGCCTGCCTTTTTCACCAGTGGAAATGCTTCCTGGGTCCAGCCCTTTGCATATCCACTGCAAACTGCTGAAAATATGCCAATAAAACCATTGCTGGAAAGAGCAGTTGCCAGAGCCAATGTTACAGGTACAGGTATTTACCCAAAGGCAGAAAATTCGGCACACAAAGTGTGTATATCCTGCGTAAGCCACAGAATGATTGATCAATGTTATAATCTGAGCAGTGCTCAGACTGCAGTTCCCAACCTCCCGGCGAGGCCTGGAGTTCTCCTAGGCTTACAGCGGATCTCCAGACTAGGGAGCCCAGGGCCCTCGGGACAAAGGGCCACTCCAGAGGGCGGAGGCTACAGGAACCCGCAGCCGGTGAAATCCCTCCCCAGTTCACCCCCCTGCAAGCCCCCACCCCCGAGACCTTCAAGAATTTCCCAAACTGGAGTTGCCGGTCCTAACGCAGGCGGATTCTGGGCCTTCGCCTGTGTCCCATAAGCACGTTCTGACAGCCGTTGGTGCCGCATTACTGAGCCAGTCTAGACTCCCTCAGAGCAACTGCCAGAGTGTGGCTTCATCCTAACTCGGGGGGGTGGGGGGCATACATCACTGATGTCCCAGAGCAGTTCCTAATAACTGGATGGGGAGCTGATCTTCCCCTCCTTGCAAAGGGTATTTTGTGCACTTTGTGCAGCGTGGGCAGCAGCAGCAGCGGAGGGAAGGGTGACAGGTGAGGAATACCTCTTGCTTTAGTCAAAGAACACGCTGCTCTAACAGGCTGATCATCTGCAAACCATCAATGTCACGGGTGTGCCCCTCTGCCAGGAGGGCTCAAAAGCGAGAGCTAGAAAGTCATGCCCGTCTCCAGGGACAACATAGCGCCCAGGCATGTATTATTAGGAAGCTACCCAAGTACACCGGGCCGCCACTCGCGATGTGTCAGAGACCCATTTTAGCTTGCCAGATTTAGAAGCCTCTTTGGTGAAGCCAGTTGTGCACCAACAGAATCAAGTAACTTTATCTGGACCACAGATCTTTCGGACAGGCCGCTGCCTTGTTAACTTTTGTATGGCATCGAGCGATTGTATCTGTGGGTCCCACGTCATCCCTCTCCTTTTAATCACTCGCCAAGTGCCGAGAGTTTCAGGGTGGGCTCAGCCAACTCGGGGGGGGGGGAGGCAGAAGGATACAAGTCAAATTGGCCTTCGAAGGCCACGGCCAGGAGTGGAGGACCTCGGTCAGAAGGAGCACGAACTCCTAGGGCGCACGGCTGGGCTGAAGGGAGAGAAGGGCGAGCAACTGAAATCCTGACACGCTGGGGCCGGGGGGTGGGGGGGGCACCTCCTTCAAAGCTCCACTTCCTTCCTTTATTTGTAATTATTATTCTGACGCAGAAATCTCAGTTGCCACCTCCGTCATATGGACTGTGGCACCAGCCCGATATGGAGCGAGTGCATGAAGAGGACTGAATTTCCCTCTTGCATAAAGGCTGGAATCTGGAGCTGTCCAAAGAATTCGATGGGCCAAGAGACGGAGCTCAGGCAGAGAAAATACTTTGTTAGAACATGCAGTTCGCTCACGCTGCTGCAAAGGATGCCTGTGAATGGCCTGCAAAGGCGATCAGGTGAATTCATGGACGAGAGACCAGGCTGATCGATGGCTATTGGCTACGACAGCTTACAGGAATCTCAACTTTAGATCCAAGTTGCCGGGGTCAAACATCAGGCGAGGGCTGTTGCTTCCATGCCCAGCTTGGGAGGCTGCCCGGGGCATCTGGCGGAGAGCCAAAGGGCCGGGCCCTGGACCCTCTCGCTGCTCCATCAAGCCTCTTGTGACGCCCCCTGCTCCATTCTCAGAAGACAGGCAGCCATTTCATTCTGCAGCAGTGCCAACTTATCCTTGAGAAATAACACGTGATCATCGGTGTGATTTCTCCCAAGAGACGCCTTTGACACACCTGCCGTCCCGGGACACCCGTCTTCTGCAGGGCTTTCACAGACGCGTCCTTCCCTGTGCCGTGTGGCCAATCACGAGGGGGGCGGGGCTGAGGTTCGGTGGCAGGAGGTCCCAATGGCAGAAAGCGCCCAGGTCCAGACCCCACCACCTGCAGTGAGGACAATCCGCTGGCAGGCGACGGGAAAGGCCTCTCCCTGCCCGAGACGCTGGAGAGCGGCTGCCAGACTGATGAGACAGTCCTGGCTCTGAGGGGCCAAGGGTTCATCCGCCACTTCTCTGAAGCAACTGTGCTCCCTCTACAAGCCTTTTGTTGCTCCTGTTGAATGGAAACAGGGTTGTTAAGGGTCCCTTTAACAAAACACTGTGGATAACCAGAAGACAGATGAACATGCCAGAATACAGAGCCGCCAAAGACAATAGGGAACCCTTAGTGGAGAAATACAGCCACAAACAATATCCACCCAGGGAAGGCCATCTACAATTCACAACCATGTGCAAAACTAAATATTATATTCACGGAAATACAAGGAAGGGTGAGTGATCACAGCCCAATAGATTATATAGACACAGATCCAACAATTTGCTCATGACCATTAAACATCGTTTAAACAAGAAGCAACTTCAAGGCCAAGAGGGGGGCTCCCCTGCAATTCCAGACGTAAGTAGTGTCCACAGGCTTCCAAACAGGAAGTAACTGCAGCAGAAGACTCCCACTGGGGGAAGAATAACAGCCGGACGCCTCTCCCAGGTATGAATCAAGACATTTCAGTGATCTTCAACAGCGGCTGGTAAGACAAATCCTCCCCAAAACTGCTGTTGTTGTTTTGGTTTTTTTTAAGAAAAGGTTTTATTTGTCGAAGGAGCTCCGGGTGGGTCTCTGTGCCACAGCCTTCCAGGGGCTCGGCCACGGCTCTGTCTGGCTGCCAGCCTCTTGCCCCTCTCTCTGGATTCCCTTTCCACGAGGAAGAGAGACCCAAGGCTTGTGGTGAATCTCCTGGCCAATAACCAAGATGCTGGACAGCCTGGTAGCAAAGCTGCTGCCATCTGCCCCCTTCACGGGCACCACATCCAACAGACCGGGGGGGGGTCTCTCCCCACTGGCGGTGACACCAACGCGACCCAGGTTAGCCCCACCAGTCACCACGCACAAGTTACCCGTGCCAAACTGAATGAAGTCTGTGACCTTGCCTGTCTCCAGCTCAAAATCTGGGTGGTGCCTTTCGCCTCGATGAAGGGGTCTGGGTGGCAGAGGGTCCTGGCATCATGAGTCACGTGGTGAGGGATCCCCTCGGCACCGCGACAAAGATCTTCCTCTCCTTGCACGGTTTGTACTTTGCCTCTTCCGGGGTGATTCAGTGAATTTATTTATTTATTTATTATTAGACTTATACCCCACCCTTCCACAAGGGCTCAGGGCGGCGAACAAGAGGCCACAAGCCATACATTGCCGACAACACATCGGGCAATGACATATAAAATACATAAAAACACTAAAATGAACAAACAATAAAACCATTAGAACAGCAGCAAACAGAACATATGAACTCAATTAAAACCTGTCAACACTCAACACTCTGGCGGCATGTTACCCCTGCTCCAATAATGTCCCCGCCAAGCAGCCTTCCATGTCCTGAATGAGGCAGAGGGGCTCTGCTGTCTCCTCAGCACCGGTTGCGTCCCTGAAGGGCAGGTGGTATCTGGGTGGACTGATGAAGCTCTGCACGGAGATCTTCTTGGCCTCACCGCCAGTCAGGACATACTTAAGCCCATCCCTAAGGAAGACAATGAGTGGGAGGCACTCCCTTAAGAGTTTGTGGGGACCTGCTGGGGGACGAGGTGCAAAGACTCCCATCAGTTCACCCAGCATCCAATGCTTTGGAGCTGCCACGCGCTTCAGGTGCTCCTCGCCTCCATGAGCCATTGGCCTCACTCTGCTGGGAAAAGGCCCCAGAACTACTGCTGAGCACCACAGGCCCCTGGCTATGAGAAAGGTTTCCATTGGCAGACTGCGGCTTTCTAGCCTGCCCTTCCCCTTGAAGCTCAAAATGCTGCTCCTGAAAGACAAGGGACCCCCCAGGGACCCCCCATGAGGACTCGGATGTCTGCAGTTGGGCAGGGGAAAATCAGCAAAAGCCACTCTCCTTTCTGCCCATGGAAATGTGCATATCTCTGCAACCTCACAAGTGCCGGGGCTCTTCCTAGACAGGTCTGCTCAGCAATTACGTGGTGGTGGTGGTGGTGGTGGTGGTGGTGGAAAGGTCCTTCAAGTCGCAGCTGACTCATGTGATCCTGCAGCGTTTTCCAAGCAAGAGGTGTTCAGAGGCCATTGCCAGCCCCTGCATCACACCCCTTGGAGGCATTCCTGGGGGGGTCTCCCATCCAAGTACTAGCCAGGGCCAACCCTGCCCAGCTTCCGAGATCTGGCACGACTGGGCTAGGCGGGCCCATCCAGGTCAAGGCAAGAAGCAGAAGTAGCAGAAGCAGAAGAAGAAGATTTGATTTATATCCCGCCTTTCACTCAGAGTCTCAAAGTGGCTCACAATCCCCTTCCCTTCCTCTTCCCACAACAGACACCCTGTGAGGTAGGCGGGGCTGAGAGAGTTCTGAGAGAACTGCTGTGGAGAGAACAGCTCTAAGAGAACTTGTGACTGGCCCAAGGTCACCCAGCAGCTGCATGTGGAGGATTAGAGTGGTGATTTGTCATTGCCTGCCTCTTGTCATGTCTTGGAAGCTAAACTGGGCCGACCCAGTTTAGCTTCCAAGACCTGAGAAGATTGGCCTAGCCCAGGCTAGTCCGGTCAGAGCAGCCGTTATGTGCTATAGCTGTAATTTTGGCATTATGGTCTGGCAACACTTGGCCTGAGGACACCTGCCTTTATTATGATTAAGCAGCACCAGTATTCGCTGAGGCTGGTATTTCACATGACAGGCTGGGGCAGAAGTCACAACCCCAACGCGCTCAAAGTGGTTCCCCCATGCCCGAGAGCAGAGCGCTGCCAGGAAGCTCATTAGGCGAACTGCAGACCGTTTGCTCTCACTCGGACCAACGGGATAAAGTGCAGGAGGGCAGAATCCTGTAGCTCTTCCGAGGAGTGCGGGAATGAAACTGCTTCATGCAGAACCACCCCCGCCCAGGCTGCCTGCTCGGCCCAAGACCTTGGAAGGTCCGTCGCAGGCTGAGGACGTCGCCACGTCTGCTACACACAGGAGGACTCTCCCAGCTGTGGGTTCACCTCTCACCCTCGTCCCTGAGGCAGATCTGATGGGAACATTCTGGGCTCAAAATGGAAGTATTCCAGCTGAATGTTGACCCAGAATGCATTGCAAGACACTTAGTGTGGTGCTGCGTGAGTGGGCCCGTACTGATTGGCCATATGCACGCTTTCATGTCAAGAACAACTTTTTGATTCACAGCGTCCTGCTACCACGACTGCACCCGTCTAGTGACCTTTCACCTGCCACACAACACTCTTCACCCAGGATCAGGGGGTCGGGGATGTCCCGCAGCATCATGCAAAGCATTTCGTATGTATGTGGGTGGCGCCCTGATTGTCCACCAAGACGAGTCTCGGAAAAGGTTTTGCTATATTTAAATCCATTCAGCACAAAGATGCTGGTAATTTTACCATATGGTAGTCATTTTGTGGCCTCCGGTGCAGCCACGCTGAGAGCACAAGAAAGCCTCTCCCTCTGGCAAGCGGCACGACACGAACCAGCCGAACAGAGTTCCCTGAAGGTACGTGGCCTGCCACCGGAACAGAATGTCTGGAAGCCAGTCCAGCGTGATAAACAGCAACATAAAAGCCCCGCCCCGCCCACTCCCTGCAGGGCGCCGGGGAAGATGCCTCCATCCAGGGGGGAGGCTCCCTCCATCTTTAAGGGGAAGGGGAAAGAGCAAATCGAGAAAGCAGCTCTCTTTGAAGTGTGTTTACTCTTCCCTTCTCAAAGACAGCAAATGAGTTTTTGAAGTGTGTTTTCGCTCCATAAAATTAGTACTGCAGCAGGAGGCCATATTTGTCAGCGTTCAAGGAATGGCACGTCAGCGTTGTTCACTTTTAAAGTTTCCTCCTACTGGTGCTGAAGAATGTAGACACACAGCGAGGCGAGCGCTGCAAGAAGCAGAGTCCCAGTCACATGCACACACAGCCCATACTTGTATACGCACACACGGAGAACGTTTGGCTTTGTGCACCAATGGCCAAACTGGCCCAATAACGGCCACCCCACTTCCTTCTACATGCACACCATGTGCAGGGCTCTGAACACCTGGACAGAGTTACCAGTGTGCCTGGGCCTGGGACTTCTCTGTTGCTTACATGGATGCCACGTAGCATCGCTCAGGCTTCCTTTACATGCATAAAGGTTTCAGAATTCATTTCCCTTCTATGAACTTACAGTCCATGGGTGTAGTGATCGTATTGTAGGTGTTGTAGGCCAGTCAGGAGAGAAGGACTCCTCGGGAGAAGAGGAGTCCTATGTAGCCAGCTCTGAAGCCACCAGCACCTCCCAGCCCCCAGGTCCCAACAGAGGAAACCCAGGGGGTCCTTATCGGCCCTCCACTTTCACCCACAACCACACCCTTTGAGTGCTGGAGATGAAGGCTTAGAACAGAGCTCCAGGAGGGAAGACGAAGCGCAGGTCTCCTGGCCCAACGCCAGCTGCTTGCTGATGACGAGGAGTTGCAGGGTGACTCCCAAGCAGTTGGCTGATGCAAGTAAGACCTCCCAGCAAAGGCCTATGAAAGCCAGTCAAGGGAGGCTGCTCAGTGTAGAAGCGACAAGCCAGCGCCTGGGGAACTCTGCAGGCACAGCTCCTGACTCTGCTCCACTCCAGTGACCTTTGGACTGGCTTTGGTCTTGGATATTGGACCTGCTTGCCCCTGGGCATGACCTTGGACTGCTAGACCTCGCTTTCTGGACCACGCTCTGAACTGGACTCTGCTCTCTGGTAACTGACCTTTGGGACTGAATCTCAGCTCTGACTCAGTTTGCACCTAGGCTCTGACAGCAGCTGAGAGAAACCTGCTATAAGTGTCACCTCATCCAGTCTAATCTACGCATCACTTTCCACACCAATATTTAGCTGCTGCTATGTGCAAAGTTTCTGACCCCCCAGCCCAACTGGACCTTGTTTACCCAGGCCAGAGAGAGAGAGAGAGTAAGTCCTAAAGTGGCACCCCCTCTGCAGTGAACAGCAAGCCTCACCCAATTCTCTCTTTTCACCTGCAGAACATTTTGCCGTAACAGCGCATGTGCTAAGCGGACAAGGGTGGCAACCTCCACACACACACCCCCGCGCACTGAAGTGACACACATCGTGTAGCTAGCCGGAACCCCTACTTCACAAAATTTGGGGAGGGGGGGTTAGAAAAGGGCACTGTTGAGTTTACGGCTCAGTGAGCAATGCAGCTCTGCCATATCGTGCCACATCATTGTTAAGGTTTCTGACAAGAGTGGAATATCTGATCGTACCTTCAGGTGGTACCATGCAAATCGCCATTCAGCAAATGCATCAGCATGGCATATATATATATATATATTTCATTTCAGTCAACCCCACCATCTCCTGGATAACTAAAAAGCAACAGTGTGCATGCAACTTATGTTCTTATGTTCTTAACTGCCATGATGTATTTTATGTTTATTTTATTTATTGGATTTCTACCCCACCCTTCCCACCGTAGCAGGCTCAAGGCGGCTTACACAAACACTACACAGCTAAGACAGAACTGAGTAAAATCATGACAATCTCTGCTTATTATAAAGCACTGTTCGTGTCCACGCACCCCCACGGCCTTTGGCCCAGAGACCTGTCGATCACACAGTCTTGCCATCCATTGGTGGCTGCATTGCCATGTGTGGTTTAAGTCCCACCCAGTACACTGCAAGGCGACAGACGGGGCACACCCTCTGGCAGCCGAAAGGGCTTGCTCACCCAGCGCCCTGCCTTCTCGCCGCCTTCTCCCCCGCACCGACAGCTCTCCCTGCCTCTACGCCGCACCGCCTGCTGTCCTGCCGGCAGCCTCTGTGGTGCTTCACCCAGCCCCGCGGTCCTCCGCACCTCTGTCACTCCACGTCGGTCAGGGGCCGCGACCAGCCTCTTGCAAACGGGGGTCCTGTGGGTCACCTGACTGTCTGTGGATCCTGGCAGGTGCCGGCATATGGCTGGCCCCATGCTCCTCCATCACTCCAGGTGGGTCAGGTGCCGCAGTCCACCTCACGCTCAGCCGGGCATGCAGGACGACGGGGCACGCGACTCCTCCAGGACACCGCACTCACCCAGGCCCTCTTCTAGGGTCCGTTGCATTTAGTGCCACAACGGGCCTTGCTCTTTAGCGTTACAAAGTGCCAGTGCTAAAAACAGTCCATGTACAGCGGTAGGCATGAGCAGCATCCAGCAAGCAGGCAGGCAGTCCCCATCGTGGTCTGGGGTTAGATCGGCTGCTGATGGATATTGCGACCTTCTGAGGCAGTGTCTTCACTTGCCACCCACAAGAGGGCTTTTTGTCCCTCTCCCACGATGCCAAAAGTCTCCCATTGAAGCTGAGAGACGAGAGGTTCGGGGCAGACAGAGGCATCATGCAACGATGTGTAGCTGGCCTCCCACACTTTGGCCTCCCTAATCCAACAACGTCCTTGTGCAGCAGTTCTCCAGATGGTCTCCCTTTAACATTGCTGTGAACTTCTTGCACACCCAAAAGAAGAAACAAATCTCTCGGTAACTTGCAGCAGGAACTCCAGGCTTGAGGTCTTTCAAGAGATGCTTTGAGTCATCTGTTCACATTAAGAGGTCCGGCCCACCGTTTATTCTTCAAAAATACATTACGAATTGCTCCACAAATTGCCAGTCCATCACTGAGCAAACCTTTATAGGCTCAGGTAATCCCCAAGAATTTGGAAGTGCAAATATTCCATTTGGGGGGACGTAGCGGCACATGCGCTCCGGCAGACTGAAATCCCAGTTCCCATCTCCTGCACTCTGATCCAGTCCAAGTCCCACCCCTCATCATCAGGCGACTCCCCCCCCGCACACACACACACCCGGCACAACCGTGCAACTGCCGATACACCTGAAGGGGGGGGGTCCTCTCAACACCCCCTCCCCCCAATCACACAGGCTGCATTTTGCTCTGAACCATTTATTTAGCTAGTTAGTCCGTTCTTTCGTTAAATATATCTGTAGCCTGCTCCCCGGACATTGTAGGCTCAGAGCGGGTAACAACATATATGCCATTGATGCAGATTTACAAATTTAGAACATATTATAACAATCAATTTAAAATCCATAAAATCATCATCCTTATCTCACTAAAAACATTAAAACAACAACATGCCTCAAGGGCAGACAATGTGGTCCCCGCCTGGCTTCCAGGATCTGCAGTCACGGGGGGGGGGGCGCTAATCAAACGGATGCCCCTGCTGCCTCAACTAAAGGCCTTGCGGAAGAGCTCAGTTTTGCAGACCCCACGGAAATGTAATAATCGATATGCCCAAGTCTCTGCTGGTACATGGTTGGCTTTAGAAACATAACGTCTGCTTCTGGTGGTGGGGCACATCTTCCAAACTCAGATTTGCACACTGCCTGCCTACAGTTAAGAAAACCAGCCAGTGCAAACTTCTGAGCTCTCTGGGGACGTTTCGGGGCCTTATCTTGCAGCCTGGCTGGCCTTTCAGAAGGATTCAACAGCTGGAGTAGAAACGGTAACAAGTTGCACCTTTAGTCTTCTGGGAAGCAGGAAAAATTACAGCTTTCAAATATATCTATACCTGTATCTATATCTATATAAACCCAGTGATTGATCAAACGTCCATAACACCAAATTGACCACATAGGGCACTTAAAAGGCCACAAGCAACAGTGTTATTACATTAACAAAACTGGAAATTAATTTTAGATGTTACACCAGATAAGGTATCAAGAGCAGTCAAAATAGGTAATATTATATAGTAATGGGGGAGGACACAAGAGACCCCATTCAGCACCATCTCTTCCCAGGTAATTCCTCTCCAGTTGAAGAACCCCTCTCTTTGATTCACTGTTTCCAAAATGGACAGCAATTACCGATAGGAATTCACTGCCAGAGGAATGGATAGCAATTACATGGAATTCACTGCCACAGGAGGTGGTGGCAGCTACAAGCATGGACGGCTTCAAGAAGGAATCAGATAAGCATATGGAGCAGAGGTCCATCAGTGGCTATTAGCCACAAGGTATAGATAGGGACTCTGGGGCAAGTGATGCTCTGTATCCTTGGTGCTTTGGGGGGGTGCAACAGTGGGAGGGCTTCTAGTCCCCTGGCCCCACTGCTGAACCTCCTGATGGCCCCTGGTATTTTTGGCCACTGTGTGACACAGAGTGTTGGACTGGATGGGCCATTGGCCTGATCCAACATTTGGCTTCTCTTATGTTCTTATGATCCAGACCAAAACTTCAGAAGAAAAACAATGAAAATTCCTCTTGTCAGGGGCCAACCAAAACACCACTGGAATTTGGAGTGCTCCAGAACTCATTGCACATGTATGCAGAGGTTTCTGTTATTTGCTATCATCATCCATTAATCTGCCTGATCCTTTTTGAAGCCACCCAAGCCTGGACTCACCCTGACCTGGTTGGCCCAGGCTAGCCAGAGTCTGTCAGATCTCAGATGCTAAGCAAGGTCGGCCTTGGTCAGAGTCTGGGTGGGAGAGCACCAAGGAAGTCCAGGGTCGCTATGCAGAGGCAGGCAAGGGCAAAACCATGTCTGAACACGTCTCTTGCCTTGAAAACTTCACGGGGTCACCATAAGCAGCTGTGACTCGATGGTACTTTACGGCACACACACACACACACAGGAGACAGAGCGAGCCCACCATTATACTTTGTGGCAGCCAATTCCTTGTTAACTGTGGAAAAGAGCCACAGTCCAGCAGCACCTTAAAGACTAGCCACATTAATGGCCAGGTAGGAGCTTTTGTGAGTCACGGCTCTTCATATACAGCTAGAATATGAGTCCATCATCTGTCCCTATGCCTGGGAGTAGAGGGGGGACGGGACATTGTGACCAAGGCTCCCTCCAAGCTGTGGAGTCTTGTGAACAAAAATTCTACTTTGTGAGTTACTGGCTTTAAAGTTGTGAGCGAGCAATTTGGCTACTGCATACATTAGTTTGCTCTGGAGGCATCCTTCCTGAGCGGAGACAAAAATGTGTGAACCGGAGGCAAAAAAACTATGCGCTAGCTGCCACTAACTCAGCTTAGAGGGAACACTGATCATAACCTTCCAGGACAGTCATCTGCTGATTTAAGAATAGCAGGAATTTCAAGGGGAGATTAGAAAGATAGAGGCTCCTGAATTGCAACTGGTAATGAAGTTCAAGACAATGGACTAAATCGAGACCTAGGTTTCCTGTCTCATTGCTAATGCTGATTTCTCCATGCTTTCCACCCCTCTGAATATCACACCTCCTCCAATTATGCCTGCTATTGTCATTCGCCTGCTATTGTCATTGGTCTGCTATTGTCATTCGGCATCTGAAATCACTCCACTCTCCAGGATATAAGGACAGAGGGACTCAAGTCCTAGCTGTACCTGAAGAAGTGAGCGGTGACTCACGAGAGCTCCTCCCCGGCCACAAATTGTGTGAGTCTTTCAGGTGCTACCTGGACTCTCTGGCTCTTTTCTGCTGCTACAGACAGACTAACACCAATACCCATCTTGCTCTATCTATAGTTAACTGCGTCTTGCATGAAATACGTTAGACTGTTGGGTGAGGTCATATCTGTTATCGATAACCACATCTTTTCAGTTTAGCCAAGGCCCGTGAGACAGTTTCAAGTGGCCCCAAGTCAGCTGCCGAAGAAGAAGATAAACGGACGCCTGGAGGTTCTCAACCCTGACGGAGAAGACCGGTGCTATTTTTAAAGAAGCCTGCTTCCAACAGAACCCTATCGCAACATGATTAGTCTTGCTGCTGTAGGCAGTTTGGTGAAATGATAACCATTTGCGAGGAGTTCTAAAAGGAACACACAAACACAAGAAGCTGGCTGTGCAGCTGCTTTCCTAATGCTACCAGACCGAATTCTGTGCGTGGTTCCTTGGCCTGTTGGGTCCTGCAATATTTAAGGAAGGCTTTTAAATGTTCACGACAACCTGTCCCTTTGAAAGGGGCGGCTGTGCCCTGCAGCTCTTTCAAAAAGATCAACCTAGAATTTGCTTCTAATGCCACAACAGCTTCCTGTGGGCTCCAAAATATCTTCCAACCCTACATGACCCCCCCCACCACCACCACACAAACACACCACGTAGCACAATACCGAGTCGTTGAAAATAGAAGCCTACAACACCCTGGATCCAAATGCAGTCCCCGGGCAGGGCTGAAGCAGCACTTACGGCCCACGTATTCATAACCACTGCTGGGATACGAAGGAGGGTGTCGGAACAAGGAAAGCTCTCTCAAAAGGTTGATTCAACTTTAGAAATTAACTTTTGAGCTGGGGGGGAAACAAAGTGGACCACCCTGGACAGGGACTTCCTGTCTTGACACATGACTATAGCCGCCACAGCAGCAGCAGCAGCAGCAGGTGAGGGCTCCGGTCTTTTCTGCGCCTCAGGAGGTGACTGCCTTGCTGTGAAGGGAGAGACAAACTGCAGCTGACGACGCAGGGGGCCAACAGGCAGCCTCAACTAAGCTGCTCGCTGTTACTGCTCTGATTGTCTTTGTCCTGGCCTCACTTGGGTTTGAAATAACACCACCCACCTTGAGCTTTCTTCTGTCTGGAGCACTGGGCTAAAATTATTACAGATAGAGCAACTGGCACAACTCCACCCCTTGTCCAGAAAGAAACTGATCTCTCCCCTTTCAGGAAGACCAGGCGCGAGTGGCCAGTGCCTTCAAGACAAGCTGATTAAACCATGACTTTATTTGGAGGTGTTCCTTGTGCTCCCCAAAAAGGGAGGGGGGGAGGCAGATCCACTCTATCAGCGCAGCTCCATGCCTGGCCTTACAAGCCTCTCCTGGACCGTTAAGAAGATCAAAGGCCTCCCTCACATCTAAAGCCGTACAGTAAACGGACTCCAGGTCAGGGAGAAGAGACTACATGAATGCCCCCTTTACTGCTGCCGCTCAAATACAGCTCAGTCTACACCTGGGGAAACAGCAAACCCTAGATGACTGGGGGGCACACTCGAGTCCACACAGACCTGTAACCAAATCTAAGTATATGTGAATCTCAGTGATCGAATACTGGCCCACCTTGAAAAGTCCCTGCCTGCAGGAGGCTAGCATGACAGGGAAACACATCCCAGGTCAGCCCCCTCGACACAAGGATCATGTTTTTTCACAGGCGACAGTTCAATTATCCCTGAAATAGTTAATCTGTAGAACACACTTAGGGTTGCTAGCCCAGAGTGACATCACAGGCTACTGCAGCATTCTAGGAATTCCCCCTCTTGGTGGTCTTTGCCATTCCCAGAAAATTGTGGTATGCACATGACATCATTTCTGGCTTTTTACTTGGTAATGATCTCTCCTGGTATCAACCAGTGTTTGCTCTAAGCTGAGTTAGTGTGAGCTAGCTTGCAGTTTTTTAGCCTCCAGCTCACATATTTTTGTCTTAGCTCAGGAAGGATGGCTCCAGAGCTAGATGATTTATGTAGCAGCCAAATCGCTGGCTCACAAGTTTAATGCCAGGAGCTGACAAAGTAGAAGTTTTGCTCACAAGACTCCACAGCTTAGAGGGAGCACTGGTCTCGACGGTACCATTTCTCTCCCCTGCTTGACCCTCATTGTCCAGTGGGCAGGAAGGTGGGTGCTGTGGTGAGGCCTTCCTTGCCATCCGCTGGCATGCTTCTTCTGAACAGGCAGGCGGCTCAATCAATCAATCAATCAATCAACCAATCAGAACCTGTACTGGGGTATCGACGGAACATAGAGCGGAAGATGGCTCTTCTCCCCTCCCTGCAAGTTCCCTTCCTCATCACAATTCCCGGACGGAGGCCCAGTTCCAAGTCACCTGATTTGAATGACTGCAGGCAGGCAGGGGGGGCTCCAGGGACCTCCCGGCATAATAGCTCCTCGGGCGGAAGAGCAGAGGTAGGGATGACGTCTCCCAGCCGAGCCCTGTGCCCAAACTTCCAAGTTTTCTGTGCGGAGAAGGGACTTGGCCATGCAGAGAAGCACTCCGTTTTGTGAGACTCCTGCCGCTACCTGAACTGGCACAGTTGGCCCAAAGTTCCGTCGTGGGGCGAACAGCACTGGGCCAGGACCTGGGAGGCCCAGGTTCGATGCCGCACTCATGCCACGGAAGCCCAGCCGGTGACACACCTCGGGCCGTTCACACGTGCTCTCAGCCTCACCTCTCTGCCACATGGGGCTGCCGTGAGGAGGAAAGGGGGAGGAGGGGAGGCCCTCGATAATAAGCTGCTGTGGGGAGAGGGGTGGGATGGAGAGAAACTAAAATGAATAAACACAAAATTTTAAGAATCACGGAGAACTCGGCTCCGGACTGTGGGGATTTGGGTCTCTGTGTTCTTCTCACAGATCAGCAGCCCACGGAGTCCGAGAGCCACGGCTTGCCTGGTGCCATCTTGTCTCAGCCTCTCTGTGGGCCTGCCACGTCCGCTTCAGCCTCGTCGGTGCCAGAATTCTTTTGTTTTTCAAAGCTGTTGCTAAACGTGGTATTAAGGATGCAGGGCAGGCAGTTTCCGTCAGTCTCCAAGGCACAACAAGGCCAGGGCCAGGAGTTGTGCCTGGTCCATCCGTCTCAAGCAGGAACAGTTAATTAATTGTGTACCCACACACACACACACACACATGCATAACTGTCAGTAGGACTGGCTGTACTTTACTTTTCCCCCAACATTATGATTCCCGACTGAAATAACAAGCTGAACTGATGAAAATCGACTGATACCCGATTCCCAGCTCAGCCCCATCCTGCAGTTCAGAGGTTTCCAGGTTTCTGAAGAAGTCTGGACAGTTCTTTGAAAGGCTGCAGGGCTAAGAAGCCCCAAAGCAGGCAGCAAGGGCGGTGGTGGGGTCCCAGAGGCCCCCCCCCCGCCAGTTTCCTGAGACACTCTGCATGGACCCTTGGTCGCCACACAAAAGCCCAGCGGGAGGACTGGGTTGCCTAGCAACTCAGGATCCCCACCGAAGGACAGAGCGAAAGGCTGGGGGGGGGGACGGGGGGGGAGCCGAGCAGCCGGACAGAGGGGGGCTGGGAGGGCCAACAACAAGGAGGGGACGGGCAAGATCGGCCCAAAGCTCAAAGTCCTTCCTTGGCAGTTCTTGTCCCAGCTGTTGACTTTTATGCGCGTCTGCTGAGGTTATTATTAGACTACTACCAGCCAATGTATTCGTTATCAGCTATTATCCCCAGTTTAATCTGTTTATCTATTTAATGTGTTATTTTGATTTTTTTTTACCCTGTTGATGCAAATTTGTTTTCTCTTTAAATTGTTTGTAATTGGATAATATTTATTTTTTTTAAAAAAAAAAAAAAAGCTCGAAGTCGTTTTTAGCCCCAGGCCACCCCCGCCCTGCTGGCCAACCGTGTGGCCAAGAGCCCCTCCCAGCCTTTCTCCTCCAGGCCACCCCCCTGTCAGTTGGCTGGCAGAGTCTTGGGCAACCGTTTCAGCCAGACAGCCTGACCCCCACCCCCCCACCCCCCACCCCGGCAGTCGAGGAGGACCCGACCAGCAGCCCCCGTGGTGAGGGGCCGGCAGCTGGTAGAAAAGGGTTGGGGTTAACTCTGGTGTCCTCACAGACATTGGCCTCCGCTTTCTGCGCAACGCAGGAGCTCCTGGGCACGTTTCAGGATAACCGCGGATCGCCACCCTCAGCCCCCTCCCAGCACTGCGTTCCCCGTCGCTCTTCCCCCGCTGTCAATCAAAGCACGTCCATCCATGTTGAAGGGGTGGGGTTTATCTGCTCTCCTTGGACTCTGCACAGCCTATCAAAACTCAGTCCCAGGTTCATTTTAGGCACTTCTTGTATTGGTTCCATTCCTACCCAGCAGGGATGCAGGGGCACCCGACCCCACTCCTTCCTCCTCTGTTTCGTCCTCACAGCAACCCTGGGAGGTAGGCCTGCCCGAGATGAAAGGGCCAGATCGAGGGCACCTGGCCAGCTCGCGTGGACGACAGGGGATTCCCAGAACGCTCCAACCATCCGGCCACGCTCACTTGCAAGGCAAGTCCATTGAAATTTTAAACTCGATGACTCGATTTTCCCTGTAACAGCAATGCCCTGTTTTTTAAAAGCCTAGGACAGATGTTGCCACAACTGCCTTCTGTAGCTCCATCATCCCGGCTGGACCTTCCAAAGACCCCTTTTCATCCACCCAACTGCCTGGGCAGGAGGCAACAAACCTCTCCCTCCCTCCCTCCCTCCCTCCCTCCCTCCCTACCCGGGGGCAGCAAAGCTCTTCAGACCAGCCTTGGGAGGAGGAGGAGGAGGAGGAGGAGGAGGCAGCAGGGGACGGCCTCGGCCTCGATGCCCTCTTTGCTTGGCCCTCCAGGGCAACATCACTGTGTGAAGCAGGAGGCTGCACTAGAAGGACGGATGACCTGATCCAGCAGAGCTCTCCCGACATCCTTACGGCGCCATCACTCGGACATTAGGAAAGGGTCCCCCCCCCCGAGCACTGTCACTGACCACAAGGTTTCCCCTCCCCCTTGGTAAACAAAAAGCATCTGGGATATACAACAAGGTAACTAATTTTTGCCGATCATGAGATTAGAGTGCAGTAATGTTCTGTCTGCTAGATAATTTGATATAGTTAGGGATACTGGAGTAAAAAAAAAACATACACAGAGACTCATGGGGTATAACAACAACACTTCCCTGGTTTACTGTCAAGTGCTCTGCAAAAATGCAACCCCTCCCTCACTACATGCGGAGACGGCTCGCTGTTCCACAAAGCGATATGCCGGGGGGGGGCAGGCGGGGGGGAGCATCTAAACAGAGTCAGACATTCCACCTCATGGGGGGAGTGCGCATCACGGCTTTGGGCATTTCAAATATACTGACTTGGGTCACCAAAACCAGTTTTGTTTTTGTTTTTCTTTAATTGTGGGATGTTTCTTCTGTCCCAAGTTGCAGTAGAATTTGGCCTGGGTTGGGAACACAGCCCAAATACCATTTGTGTAATTGTTTTCACTTCATGGTAACAGTTTATGTTATTTTGTAACCTGCCGATGCAGCCCGATGCCTCCAAATGACAGTCCCTTAAACCCCAGAGCCTGCACCCAACCACCAACGCGGGACGACACGGGACCACCTTCTCTCTTGCCAAGCTCAACCGTCAGCCTCAAGCTAATCTAACCTTGCCGCTTGCAAGAGGATACGTGACCCACAGGTCTCAGATCAAGTGTCTGGTTTTTAAACAACAGTATTAACACTGCTGTTACAGAAACAGAGTGTTTAACCAACACACTTTTCAGCCTGATAACAATCACCAGGACAAACAAGCCTCCATGCCTGAGAGGAGACGACGGAGGGAGGGCGACAGCAGGGGCTCCATTAGTTACTCTCAGCATTCCAGAATTCAGGACACGCCTGCCCATCCCTCTCCAAGTCTGAAATATTTATTTCCTTCACTATGTCTCCCCCCCATTATACCCAAACAAATGGTAACCATATAAACTGAGCTTGTTGTTCCTGTTTGGGCCTTGAATCTGTTAAATATCTTCATTATTCTGTCTGCTAACTCACTGCTCACCCTCTGCCTACATGTATGGACTGGTAATTTCCATTTCATTGAATCTGAAGAAGTGTGCATGCACACACAAAAGCATATACCTTGAAGAAAATGTTGGCCTTAAAGGTGCTATTGGACTCAAAGTTTGTTCTACTAGGACAAACATCATGTTTAAATACATCAGATTCAAGCATCTGCCCCGTGAAAGCTGCATTTGAGATGGATTTTTTGGTTAGAAAGGCAAGTGTTGACTAATGTTTTCAACAAGACCCCCTGTGTAACTGGCGGCAAGTCTACCGTTCTCCGCATGCAAGAGGCTGGGGCCCCGCCTACCCAGCAAGTTCATGGCAAAGGCGACAGTCCCATCAGGGCCTTTTCCTCTTGGCCACGGCACTCTTCCAGTTTTTAATAACTTATTCAGGTGACACACCAAGCAGACACATCACTGTGTAACAAAGATTAACCTTTCTTAAAGGCGCATTTCTCGCAAGGCTTGTGCCCGCCTCTAATGCTCACGGGCACCACCAGCTCCTTCGTGGCTGTAAGTAACTGAAGGATTCATTTTCAGCACTGACTGCCAAGAAGCTGCTAAGGTGAGCAACTATGTCTTTGATGGGATGGAAGTTCCAAAAGAAACATACCCTTTGCTAGCCCTGGCTATCCTTTACGGGAACAGCCCCATGCCTCTGTGTTTTAGAATAAACTGAAATGGCAGCTGCACAAACCGGAGGGAGTCCTTACCGCAGGCAGGCAGCACCTGAAGCCGGCCAGGGAGATCCGGAAGGAGCCCCGCCCGGTGGGCACATCCTGCCTATAGTTTTTGCACCCAGGTCGCCTCTCACTACGGTGGCCGTCGTGGCAGCAGCTGCCTCTGGTATGTGTGCGGGGGGATCCACCTTCTCAGCTCTAGTGTGCTAAACTCCAAGCACTTGCAGAACAAAATTTCCCTGCGACAGAGAGCGGCCTCTTGGGTGTCCCTCCTTCTGCAGCCAGAGGGGACTGCGGTCGATACAGGCACGTGTGGGCGGCAGCACCCCCACGACCCACTGCGCTTTCGCCACCATCTCGACATCATGAACAATCAATGGATCCCTCCCTCTAATTGGCAATCAGAGACTCGTATGGAGAAGTTTACATCGGCTTATTGTTCACATCTGCTTCTGCTAAATGGCTTTCCTTAATCACTCCAGCAGCTTTCCTTTCATTAATTTGCTGAGAGATTTATGCCTGGCCTCTCAAGCCCATTACCCCCAGGGTGGCCTTAAAAAGCACATTATTCCCCTCTGCCTCTGCTGTCCCAGGGCAGCTGGAGCCGAGCGCTTCCTGCCTGGGGAGGAGAGCAAGCTCATTTTCTGGGCACTCGCAGGGGACAAACTGAACGGGTCCTCCCCTTGCCGTGACGCTCTTCCCGGGCAGGAGGAAAGGCCGCCTCCCAGAAGCCCCCGGACGCCATGTGCCACTACCTTCTGTCTGCAAAGCAGCTCCACTAACACATCATGATTAATCCAAGCCCTACTGATTAATCAATCAATCCCTGCTTTGGTAATACGCGGTGGGCAGTCAGAACCGCCACGCGCGCCATCCTCCCCGAAACAGCCGGAGCAGCGCACGGGGCGGCACGGGCCAGATGCTTCGCCTTTGGCCACGGAGAGACTACAAGATGTTTTTCCACCTGCTAACCAGCCTGCTACCGTTCTGAAAGCTCCCCAGCATTTGTGGCCTATTAGCATTAATTCTAGGGACACACTTTGCATTCATTTCCTGCAGGGATATTTTTGTCGACACATCTGCACCCAGATGAAGCACAGAACGTGCCCTTTTCAAAAGCAAATAACATTGTGCAAGGAAAATGTTCAACACTCGTGTTTCCCCCGTTTCTGTATTTCTGCAAATATGTTTATGTGGGTGGGTAATGAGCCTCAATACAAAGCCGTCTTTTAACATTTGAGGTGCTCCCGATTCACGGAGCGACACCAGGCAGAGAACACACGCGGCAGGGAATCTGCTGCCGAATACATCTCTGGCTTCTATTCAAACACCCTCAAAATCAATATTGCTTTGCATAGATTAACGCCCTGGCCTCATTCCCGTGGAAGCAGCCATCAATCTGCATCCGAGCTGAGCCAGCTCCGAAGGCAGGGGCCGCTGGCAGGACGGCCATCTCCGCCCCACAAAGAGAATCGGGAAGCCGTCCGTCACCACGACCGGCAGCTGGTGGGGGCTCAGCCTGGGGCTGCTCACCTCAGCAAGAACAAGGCCAGAACCCCGAGCTCCCGCTGCTGTCTGTGGATAAACCTATGGAGCAGAGGCCCATCCGTGACTCATAGCCTCAAGTTAGAGCTGGAACACTCTGCCTGGGCCAGTGAGGCTCTGTCTTCTTGGTGCTTGGGAGGGGCAACAGTAGAGGGGCTTCTGGAGTTCTGGCCCTGCTGGTGGACCTCCTGACAGCCCTTGAGTTTTAGCCACTGTGTGACACAGAGTATTGGAATGGATGGGCCCTTGGCCTGATCCAACATGGCTTCTCTTATGGTCTCATGTCTGGGGCAAGGGATGCTCTGTCTTCTTGGTGCTTGGGGGGGGGAAGAGTGGGAGGGCTTCTGGAGTTCTGGCCCCACTGGCAGACCCCCCTGATGGCACCTGGGTTTCTTGGCCACTGTGTGACCCAGAGTGTTGAACTGGATGGGCCATTGGCCTGATCCAACATTTGGCTTCTCTTACATTCTCTTATGTTCTTATGGACCATATTGTTTATTCTTGGTAGCACCATGATCCTGACGAAAGCGTCCCCCGCACCAGAAGAGATCAAAAGGACACTTAGCTCTCTCTGTGTGTTCTCTGATGGTGCTGAGGCCACTGGCTTGCCAGCCAAGCCAAGGGAAAACATTATAATCACAAACAGTTAAGCAAGCAATTTGCAGTTCTCCACCAGCAGTACATTTTCTGCAGTGTGCACAGCAACCACATTCTTTGCTTCTGAGACACACAAGGCTCCAATCCGATTGCTGCCAGAGGGCAGAGATACCATCACTTGGTTTCAGCCACAATTAATGAGACCATTACTGACTGCCTGGCAAAAGCAGCGCCTGCCCCTTATGGAAACAGGGAAGCAGGCAAAGTCCTTTGGCTCCAGTACAGGGGCCATCCAGTGCCTCCCGAGCCCAGCCAGCAGCAGGCAGAGGGGTTGCCCAGATGTCGTTTTGTCTTCCTGTCCAGATGTCAGGAAGATGGAGGACAGAACCACGGGCCCAGCCACTTTCCCTCATTTCCATGCTTTGCTATAAAAGGTAGACTTCCTACCACCTGCCCCCAAATCACAAAGAGACGGCGTCTTCCAGTTCCTGGCATATGCTCCCAAGCTAACGTGCTACACATTTTCTTCCTAACTGTGAGGGTGGTTGAGCAGTGGAATGGACTGCCTCGGGAGGTGGCGGATGCTCCTTCGCTGGGCGTTTCCAAGCAGAGGCTGGACGGCCACCCTTTGGGTATGTCGTGGGGCTGTCTTTCAGCTACGCTCCTGCAGAGTGCAGGGGGCTGGACCAGAAGACCCGCAAGGCCCCTTCCAATTCTAACATTCTATGATTCTATGAGATTCTGTGACAGTGCGTTTTCAGTGAACAAACTGCCGATCTCACGGGGGGTGGACTGACTCCCTACCTTCGCCTCGCCTGCACCCTTTTTGAAGCATCTCTTCCCAGCCTTGGGGGGAGGACAGCCTCACCGCTGGCACCGGCTTCAGCCCCTTTCCCCACCTTGATGGTTTCATGACATGGACACAACCTCACAAGCTCAGGCAGCCAAACCACAGTTGGCTGAGTAGGGCCTCCTCCTCTTGGGGAAAGCCCCACCCTTCCGGCCACGCGTCCAGAGAGCGGCCTGCGCAGTCCTCTCCTCCTCCTCCTCCTCCGCTCTCTCCTAACAAGCCAGCCAAGGCCCTGAGAGGGGACGAGAGCGACCAGCCACACTGGGGCTTCCTGCCTTGGGCCTGGGCCGGGGGTCCCCTCATCCTCGCCTGACGACACCCAACCAATTCTCTGTACGTGTCCCAGGACACGACGACAACATGTCCTTATTTGGCACTTTTTAAGATCCTTCCTCCAAGGAGCTCAGGGTGGTATAGAGAGAGGCTTGCCAACCTCCAGATGGGGTCTGGAGTTCTCCCAGGATTGCAACTGATCTCTGTACCACAGAGCTCCTGGAGAAAGCAGCAGCTTTGGAGGGCGGACACCGTGGTCCAGTTTCTAGACGGACTCTCTCCCCAAGCTCCCCTCCCCTCCCCTCAGGCACCGCCCCCAAATCTCCAGGGCTTTCCTCAGCCAGAGTGGGCAGCCTCCGGTCCACCTGATCCTTTCCCTCCCCCAGTTGTATTCCTGTGGCGACAACCCTGCAGTGTAGGTGAGGTGGAAAGATCAAGGCCCCCCTGCCTGCAGTGCCCGTTGCCACGGATGTGCCAGATTCCCAGAGACCTCGAGCTGGTCTGCAAACACTTTCCACCTGCTTGAGCGGGTCCTCAAAGCAGGGTCGCCAGGCCCCCCCCCCCGGCCACTGACAGGGGATTTGGGGGGAGTTAGGGTTGCCAGCTCCAGGCTGGGAAATTCCTGGAGAGTTGGAGACGGAGGTTGGGGAGGGCAGGGACCTCGGGGGGGGGTGCAATGCCACAGAGTCCACCCCCCTCCAAAGCACCCATTTTCTCCAGGGGGACTGATCTCTGTAGTCTGGAGACAAGCTGTAATTCCGGGGGATCCACCCAGGTCCCACCTGGAGGCTGGCACCCCTACCTCAAAGCCATTAGCGGAACTTGGCACCCAAACATCCGCTGGGCCCTGTGTCTCCACGGAGCCAAAGCAATCGCCCAGCGCAATCTGAGATGCTGGCTGCGCATGCTAATCAGTGCCATGGAAACAGAAGCCACGCCAGGGCTGAGCAAAGTTCGCTCAGCAAACCCCGGGGGAGCAGGCGACTCCAGGCAGGCGACAGAAGCCCACAGGCTGGCCTGCCTCACAGGACACCAAAAGCAAACAGTCGCCGTCGTAAGAACGCTGTTCTGGAAGGAAGGATGGAAGCCCCAGTGAATAAAGGGGGGCTCCTTTGGGTGGCTCCCAGGGGCGCTTGAACACCCTGCATCAGCGTTTGCTTCATGCACAGCTGCGTTATGAGCCAATGGCCATAATTCAGTGTCAAGTCCAATTAACCTATTCGTTTAGATACTAAAGCCCCATTCTTTGTTGCAGCAGGGACCCAAAGCAATGTTGTTCTCCTCCGGTTTATTTCACACCCCCTTGAGGTCGCTCCGGCCGAGAGTGCGTGGCTGGCCCAAGGTCACCCAGGAAGATCCCACGTCAAAGTGGGGATTCGAACCCAGGACACACAGACCCTCGTCTAACTACTACGACAACGTGCATCTCTTCAAAGCATTTAACAGTTTATACATTTTTACAAGGCTGACTGGATATTTTGATATTTGAATACTTTTCTGACTGTTCCTGGGTTGGTTGGTTTTTTCTGACGACGTGGGGCCTGCCCACGAAAGCCGACACTCAGAATTAAACTCTGGTGGCCTTAAAGGTGCCCCCCCTGGACTCAGAACCTGTTCTGTGGCTTCATACCCACCTGAATCGATCTTGAATGGGATTTGACTTTTTTAAAGAAAAAATTGCAGGAAGGCGAAGGGCAAACGCAGGCCCAGCCTCGTGCCAGAGAACAAAAGGGGGGGGGCTCCCTCTGCTGACGCCGGGCAGAGCGTCCGTGCGCAGCCGACCCGAGAAGGATTTCTTACCCTCCAGCCCAACAGTTGTGGGCACACACATTTCCAGCTGCCCAGGGCCGTGGGCTGGACGGAACGGTCTTCGCTGTTTTGATTTCCTTCTGTGTGTGTGTGTGTGTGTGTGTGTGTGCGTGCACCGAGCTCCTTCACTGTCAGGCACTGCAGCCGGGGGGTTGGGGGGGGGACACCCGCCTCCTCCACCTCGACCGTCTTCTACTTCAGAAGGCAGCAGATGCTACGGGAACTACTTTTAACTTCCAAGTGGAACATTAACCCACCTGGCAGGGCGGCCGCAGTCCACACGCAGCCAACCAAGCCACCTGTGAAATGCATCGCAGTCTATTTTAAGGATGCCAGAAACCTAAATCTAACTCTAAGAACTAGGAAGACCATCCATGGCTCCCTTCCAAGCAGATTTTGAAGCACTTTGAAGCACACATGTACAAATTACCCTCCTGCTTCCGGCAGCTGTTTATCGACACACCGTCCCTCAAGTGGCGCGCGGCCAGCTCTTTCATCACTTATCAGCACCTTGAGTGCTTTCTCCCTTTCCCTCCCAAGCAGAGGCAGCTAAACGTGGATGCTTATTTCAGCACCACGGTGGAGTGGATTTACGGACCTGCACCATGGTGGTCAGAAACACACTCTGGATCACTGCCCGTAATTCTAAGGTGATCGGTCCATTCTGGAGGGAGGGAGGTGCAGAAGAGCTTCCGCTTGTGAGCGCTGTTCAGGGGAGGGGAGGGGAGGGAGCGCACCTCGGGAGGGGTGGGAAGCCCGGTGCATGCAGAAAGCGGGCAGGTCAGGAGGATTCGAGCTCAGGGCCTGTTCTGATCTGCTGACTTCCTACGTGCAGTGAGTTCTCGAGAACATGAAAAGAGTCCTGCCGGATCAGACCTGTGATCCACCCAGTTCACACAGTGGCGAAACAGTTGCCCCTGGCTGGCCCACAGACGGGGCCCGGAGGCCACAGCATTATCCCTCTGATCCGGCTTCCCAGCACTGGTCTTGAGGCTACGGCCTCCGAATCAAAAGGTTCCACTTTAATTGCAAGAGCCAGTAGCCACGGGTGGGCCTGTCCTCCATGACTCTGGCTAACCCCTAATCTAACGCATTCAGATCTTTTCTCTTGGAATAAACCAGCACTCCCTTTTGTCCATCCTTATTCTATTGCCTTTCAACTTTACTGGGCGCCTCAGTGGTTTCTGAGGGGGGGCGCACTGCCCCTAAACACCCCATCCCCCAACTGCCACAGCCAGACCCTAAGGGAAAGGATCGGCTGCAAGAAGACTGCCCCACGTATGGCTCATGGCAAACAAGAGGGGATTGGGGACCTGCAACCAAGCATGGGGGCGGGGTGGCTGGGTAGAGGAAGCCGAAGGCAATTCTACAAACTCCCCCCCCCTCTCTCGCTTACCCCGAGCTGCTCCTACCACTCGTCTCCCTCTGCTGTGACATCACAGCACCCGAGCCATCACGGGACACCGGCCTGAATGGGGCCAAGATGAGCAGGGTTCAAGTCCCTACTCTTGACATGAAGCTCAGCAAATTCCTAGTTCCTGCCTTTGACGCCCTAAGGGGCTTGGGGCGCCTACACAACGGATTGTCTCCTCCCATTCTGCCAGTTGAGACCGGCCCCTCGTGCCCTGCTCTTCATGGCCGTTTACCTTCAGCGGGGGGGGGCAATGGTGACTAGAGACAGGGCCTCTTCCGTGGCGGCCCCTCACCTTCCGAACGTCCCTCCCCCCCCAGGAGGCTCATCCGGAGCCTGCCTCACTCTCCTTCGGGAGCCAGGGCTGCGACACCTTTTCATCCAGGACTTTAACAAGGGCCCTTGGGCACTTTCCCACAACAGCTTTTTAAGGGCCTGCTCCAATTTAGGGAGAGTTTTCCTGCGGCTGGTGTCTAATGGCTTGTTTTTATGCTGTGGTTCTTGACTCCGAGCGACCTCGAGCAGGGCTCTGAAGAGGCGGCCTAGGCACACCCTCTGCGCAATCAAAGAAAGAACGCTGGGACAAAAGAGTCAAAGACATAAGTGAGGTTCTAGGGAAACAAGCCAACCCCAAGGCGCGTTGGGCCCGTTTAGGGATCCTGCACCCATCGGTACCAAGTAAACAAAGGACTCTGGCGCCAAAAAACACGTCCGCAGGAGCAGGAATATTTCAGGCACGGTATTGGGGAGGGGGGGCTCCCCCAGACACCCATGAATCGCTCCGGAAAGTTTCATGCATGACATCAACGAACAAAACCACAGTTCTGAAGGATTTAAGAGAAAAGACAAATTATAGGAAAAAAACGTATACAGAAAATGGCATCTGTTTATTCATTATCGGAATCAAGCACACAAATTAAATAATGTTCAGCAACAGATTTTATTATGTGCTTAATTTAGGTTACAGATTGCATTAGAGTGCCTTTCTTCAGCTTCACAGAAATATGATTATTGCCTTTATTTACGTGGCTGCACATCTGGAAATGTTTATGTGTCCATAAATATTAGAAATGGCCAGAATCAGAAGCACACACCAGCAGCCCTGGTCAGCCCCCTTCCTCCTCGACAGCACAGAGAAGCACACCGGCTGCCCACCTCTTCTCCACACACACACACCCCAGCCCCAGGCCTCTCCTCCACTCCCCTCCACACCCCTCCACTCCCCTCCACTCCCCTCCCACCACACCCCCTCCCAAACCCACAGCCAGCTAATCGGGACTTTGTCTGGATACCCTGACCTGTGCCCCCCCCCCCGCCCATCCCTCAAGCGGGGATCCGGACATTCTGAAGTGGCACTGCGGGGGGGGGAGAGAGACAATTGAGTTGGACTTCCTCTTATTAGATTCCTGAAATTCCACCAAGTAACCTGCGCTGGAGGACAAAACCAAATAATTGTGCATCATTGTTGCTTCACTGTAATATGCCAAGCGCCTCAGAACTATGGGTTTAATATTTTGCATTCCTTCTGAATTCTTTTCCCTTCAGAAAAGGAACCCTGCACTTAAGCAAATTTCCAAGATTGCCAACTCCGCCCGTGGCATCTGAAAACGGTCTCCATATAGAACAGCAACACAGCAGGCATTTCCTGTTACAAATGAACAACGCCTCTGTGACGGTGAAAGCGCCGGGAATCGACTTCTAAAGCAGGCAATTTCAAAGGAGCAACAGCAATCTTATCGGTTATGCCACAGGCTGGGGGGGGGGTGTTTTGGAGGGGAGAACCGTACAACTAGGAAGTCGGTTTATGACAACTGCAGATTTCTCTAGGCTTACAAATCTGTAGCCAGCGAAGACTTCAGCATTGTGGCTTGGATCCAGTGGAGCGTTTTCCGTGAATTTCTGCCTGCAGTCAGCAACTCTTGTGGCCTTCACCCTGCAGCACAAAGTGCCCCCCCCTCGAATGCCGCTCCAGGAAGTCACCTGTTGTGGAGCTTGTTGCTCAGCCCCTGTGAAACCTTCCCTAACGGCTGCCTCTACCCCTCACTCCTCCCCATAGACTGGCAGACTGGCAGACTTGGCCTCTTTGCTTTCCCTTACATCCCTCCCTGACACTTCGGCATGCCCTCCCTCCACACAAGCCCACCGGCCCCTTCACCCAGAGACCCCAAAGAGTCCTCGCATGCTTCCTCTCCATCAGGTGAGCCTCCAACTGCACGGGCACTCCTTGACTGCCTCAGAGAGAAACACGCCGTAATGACGTGGGCCTACTCTGCAAGGCAGGGCCAGGGAGGGAACAACTCTCTAGCGTATACCAAGAACTACAAACATTTTAAAATCATTCCTGACACATCTGAGTGAGTGGTGCAATTTGTTAGCCCCGGCTTTCCTTTGCCACCCGAAGGACGGCATCCCAGACAGGTGAGGGCCAGTGTTGGCACAGGGCAAGCCTAGCCCTCTCTCCGTGTGAAAAGCCAACAAGCCCGGGCACATGCCCAGGACCCTCACCCTGACTCCATCAGCCATCAAGCTCAGGGATACAGCCAGCACATCATCTGCCACTGTGAAAGGACAATGCTTCAACCTCAACATCTCAAAAGGTGTCAGCACACCTGTGCATGCCAGCTCTGCGCCTCACAATCAAGCCCCTCCATATGGAGGCTGCCCCGGCCACAGTCTATTGTTCCCATTGTTCCTGTGACAGCCCAGCCATGAATAGAGAGCCAAAAGTACACAATTGCCCCGGGCCTTGCTGCTTCCCTTCCCAAACCTGGACTTCTTTTGTCCAAAACACCTCTCCAGCCATTACTGGCCATCACGGTCTACTCTGGACCATTTCCCTATTGTGTCCACAACCCTGAAGGCACCATTTCCCCAAATCCGGGCTCCAAACCCAGCCATCTTTGGCTCAGTCTCCTGGGATGTGTCCCATCTGCATCCCCCATCTCTCTTGGGCCTTCACAGATGTGCTTGCCGGCCAAGCCCTTCTGCTCTTCACTGAGGACCCTTCTCTTTGGACGGTGGCTGTTACCCTGTCAGCACGTCACCCTCTTGCACCTCTGATCTCTGACAATCACTTCAACCTTTTGTTTCCTAGCTCATATATGTGTGTGTGTGTGTGTGTGAGAGAGAGAGAGAGAGAGAGAGAGAGAGAGAGAGAGAGAGAGAGAGAGAGAGAGAGAGAGATTTTTATTGAATTAGCTGAACGTTTTAGGGATATTTTCTTAATAAATTTCCAGCAGGTGTTTCCTGCCTGTCCCCTGCTCCGCTCCAAGAGGGTTCTGAGGATGGCATCGTTGGGGGACGATCCCTGGCCTGCGCACCCCTTAAAGAACAGTCCCCTAGCTGAATTCCCCCCACCAGGAATCATGCAGAGACCCAGGGTGGTGGCTAACAAATCATGTTGGCTAAAGGATGATTTTGGGAGGGTTGGGGTTCTAGCCATAAAGCTGAGTTCGAGTCATTAACTGTCTGAAGGAGGCGTCTTTGCCACGGTCCGCAGCCGACCCTGCACTGAGCGGGGACTGGGGGGGTCTTCCGTCGCATGAGGACGAGGGCTGCGGTCTCTCCTGCGGCATCCAGTTCATCCGCTCTGGTGCGACAGCACCCTCCCTCCCTGTCACTCCTGCCCTGCTCGAGCACCTCGTGTTACTGCCGATGCTCTGCTCCCGCCTCGCTCCAGCTCTCTCCGATGGCCTCTCACTCTCGGATTTCTCCAGTCCAAACCTCTTCCGTATTGCCTGTTCCTGTGGACCTCCCTGTGTCTTGCCCTGCGTAACGAGGCTCGAGGCTCTGTGGGAAAGACAGCCTATACGGGATGGCACAAAACAGATGAAGACCGAAACAAGCCTAAATGCGATGACGCCTCAAGACAATGAAACGTATTTTTGTTCAGGACAGCAGTTCAGAGAAGCAAGATGCTGCTGAAGCACAGAGTGGCAATAATCCCTCCTGCATGCCCAGGTAGGCTGCAAACCAGCATCAAGCACCTGGCCCTAGGAGCTGCTCTTGCCCGACACATTTTTAAAATATATATATATTTATTGGGTTTTTCTTATTAAGTACATATGTCACTTCAAGTTTACATTCTTAATCACTGAGTTATATATACATACTTTTCTATCCATTTATTTTCTATCCATCTTTTTAAAAATATATTATCATCTAATCCTTGTAACCTCACATACAGTCTATCCATTTCTGCTGCTTCCATTAGTTTGAACATTATTTCCTCTTGGGTAGGTACATTTTCAGTCTTCCAATATTTTGCTAGCAACTTTCTAGCACTTGTTACAATATACAGCAGTACAGACACATAATGGTGTTGTAAGTCTTCTGGAGTTATATTTAATAGATAACATTCCGGATTTAATTCAACTTTTATATACAGTATTTCCCAAATTATATTTTGTATCAACCGCCAGTAACTCTTGACTTGATCACATCTCCACCACATGTGATAAAATGTGCCAACATTTACTTTACATTTCCAGCATTTATTTGATACATTCTCCTGACACTTAGCAATCTTATCTAGTGACCAATACCATCTGCGATGCATCTTATAAACGTTCTCTTTATATTGAACTGCTCTTAGGCATTTCAGTTTTTTCCAAACTCTGTGCCAATCCTCTGAGTCTATGCCATGGCCAATATCTTGCATCCATGATATCATGGACGTTCTCACTATCCTGCATGTGATCCTCTAACAAAAATCTATAGATTCTCTGTATCATTTTGTCACTGGACGATAACCAGATCTTCTCTAATTCATTCTTGCTGCCCTCAAAACCACAGATTACATCGCTATGATATCTAGAATTTAATTGCATATTTTCCCACCAAGAAAGTTTAATGTTATGCCTAGAGGCCAAAGTTTCAACCGACTTTAAATTGTTCTCTTTATCTAATAACATTTCATATGTTCCTCTGTTTTCTTCTGTTAAGAGAGAGTTTTATAAATGCCTCTAATGGGGAAACCCAAAGAAGAATTTTTTTATAAAAGCGCTCTTTCATGTTATTCCATACTTTTAATAACGCTCCTCTAAATGTATGTCGTTGAAAATAAGCATATATTTTATCTTTCCCGTACCATATGTAAGAATGCCACCTCATACAAAGGTCGTGACCTTCTAACACCAGACATTTTGTATTTTCCAATAACAACCATCTTTTATCCCACTTAATGCTGCCGACTCATAATATAGTTTCCAGTTTGCTACTCCTAATCCAGCTCTCTCTTTTCTATCTTGCAAAGTCTTCCATTTTATTCTTGACTTTTTTGGATACCATACAAATTGTCTGGTTACTTTATCTAATTTATCAAAATATTCCCTGACACATTTAAGTTGAATTACTGCTTAAATTCAAAAACCTTGTGATCAATGTCTTCTTTAAAAACACTTTTTACAGTTCTTTGAGAACTACTCTTCCAGTTTGGTGTAGTGGTTAAGTGCGCGGACTCTAATCTGGGAGAACCAGGTTTGATTCCCCACTCCTCCACTTACAGCTGCTGGATGACCTTGGGCAAGCCATAGTTCTGACAAGAGCTGTCCTTGAAAGGACAGTTCTGGAGAGAGGTCTCTCAGCCCTGCCTACCACACAGGGTGTCTGTCATGGGGAGGTGAAGGGAAAGGAGTTTGTAAGCCGCTTTGAGACGCTGAGTGAAGGGTGGGGTATAAATCCAGTCTCTCTTCTACTATGCCATGCCCAAGACCATGGTAGGTAGCCGGAGCTGAATTTCTTCCGTAGGTTCACCCCTCTCCGTCCTCCTTTCCCCTCCTCCCATTTGTTTGAAGATGAACAAAGGAAATGTCCAAGATCACTTAGTGATATTAACAGGTTCACTTAAGTCTGGGGGTAATGAGTGACCTTAAAAATCCTTCAGGGGAAATCACAGCAGCAGAGAAAAGCCGAGGGGGGGTAATCAAGTCAGGACCACCACCAGTTATGTGGGCAATCAGTTACTACCAGGTGGTGGTGGTGGTGGTGGTGGTGGTGATGACGACGATGATGATTTTTCAACTCCAGGGAGAAGCGGTGTTGCCACCACTGCCCACCGCTTGCAGGGGAAAGGACCCTGGACCCTCCAGCAGAAGCTTTCATGTGAGGAAATGGCCAATGGAAGCTTTCGATGGCATCGGGCTTCTTTGGCTGTCAAGTCACAGCTGACTCATGGGGAGACCCCATGTAGGGGTTCCCAAGGCCAGAGACGTCCAGAGGTGGTCTTGCCATCGCCTGCCTCTGCGTGGTGACCCAGGACTCCCTTGGAGGTCTCCCATCCAGACACTGGCCAGCTAGGGCTGACCCTGCTGAGCTTCCGGATCTGGGCTCACCTGGGAAACCAGGCCCCAGGGCACCTGGCAGGCGATGTCGCCAAGTAGACACGTCATCAGGCCTCTGCCGAAGGGACCGGACTTTCCCTCTGCAACCGGCTGGCAAGCCTAAGAAATTCCCATTCTCAAATGACAAACGAAAGAGCTTGTTTTCTAAAAAAAAAATAATGGTCAGGTGTGGCAAACTAATTCAGGCTGTAGGTGGGAAGAATAATATTTTTTTCCGAGGTTCCTCTGTGTGGAAGTAGAAGAGCGACTCAAAGGGCAGGCTAGGGCAGGCTGGAACACATCTGCCTCTTTTGCTTTCTTCTCTTTTCCCTCTTAGGGGCTTCATAGATAGATAGACAGGTAGGTAGGTACGTAGGTAGATAGGCAGGTAATTTAAAGAAGATACAGAAAAGAAGGAGTGAGTCTATATTGTGATCACAACCTGGGTGAGTATCCCAGGGCCACACTCTGGAATGGTCAGCTCCCCCCTCTTATACCTCAGGATCCCACTTACTTGTGCAGAACGTGTCAGCCTGGATGGGAAATGGGAACGTCCTGATGGGGAAATGTTGTCTACGGAAGGGTAGCCCCTTCTCACCTCCTATGGATGGTGTATCAGGCGGCGGCTGCCTCCCCAGGCCCACAGAAAGAAATGCCAAAGTAGTAACCATGTCCAGAACTGAGCCTTCAAGCCTGAGTTAAGGCCCTTTTTTTCGTGAGAGCTCAAACAACCCCTACGGGACAATTCTGCAGTCAGTACACCACTCCCTTGAGTTATGGCAACAAAATCTTAAGTGTTGTTTACACATCCAAGCCTAAAGTCCTTCTGGCATCTGACCACAAAACAACTAATGCAAGCTCATTGTTTCTCAGTTGCCGAGGTGCTGAAGGTAACAGTGAGTGCGCAGAGGACTGTGGGAGGGCATCGGGAAGGGCGGAGGCCACCGGAAGGGGCCACCGGGTGCTGCAGTTCTTCTCACTGGCTTCATGTGGCCATTTAAGCCCTTTAGGGCAAATGGGGGGGGGGGAATCCGCACACTCCTGATTCAGCGGCACCCAGCTGTCTCTAGTGTGGACCTGTCAAGATGGGTTGCCCGTAAGGAGGAGGGAGGCTGCAGAAAAGAGACCAATGGAATCACACACAAATCTGCAAATCGAAGCACACTAAATAAATGCAACAATAATGATCTAGAAAGCAAAATCAATAATAATGCCAAACTAATATATATGTGTGTGTGTGTGTGTATAATTGCACAATCACAAACATAATAAAGAACAATTATCCAAAAGTGGGTGGCAACAAACTCAAACCCACAATAAGTCACAGCATATCGCAAAATCAGTGGACTTCCTTCATAGATAGAACAAGCACACGATCTATCCCTTCATCAGGTAAATCAGGTAAGTTTTCATTAACATACAATGTATGCAGATGTATAAACGAGGTCCCGGTCAAAATATTCCCATTAGGCACAGCTCCGTATCTCTTGCAAGCCCAACCAAGTGAGCAGTCGGTCTTCACAAAGGGCTACTCAAAGACAACGGCCGAGAAACATTCCCCCAAACTGCCCAGTGCCGAGACAATGAGACGGAGAACGCAGCATTCTAAGAGGGGAAGGTGTCGAGGCAGGGCGGCTTTGTGCCCAGCAGGGTAACAACCCTTTGGAATCCGGAGGCCTGCAGAAGCTGGAGACCAACTGCAGGGTCCTGAGGGACGGTGCGGGGGGATCGTAGGGAAGCAACAGGGACAGAACACTGGGGAGGGTGGAGCAGCGAGGCACGAAAACCCCGACCCCTGCCGCAAATTTTGTCCAATTCCCGTGGGTAGCCCATGTTGGTCTGAAGCAGCAGAACAAAGCTGGAGTCGAGAGGCACTTTGAAGGCCCAGAGAATCTCATTCAAGGCAGAAGCTGGGCAGAGTAACTGCACCAAATCCAAGTAGCAAAAAACTACACAGTTAGAGGATAATGTAGATTTAGGAGAAAATAACACGCTAGATGCAGAACTGCATAACTGACTTCTGGGACAGGCTTACTGAAGGCACCCCCCCCCCCGTGTCTCACTCTGTTAAACGTACCTGATGCTTACACCTGTCCCTCCCCAGTTAGGCTGCCCTGATGGCCCAGCATGTCTGACTGCAAAACGGTCACCTCTCGGCCTCAGCACCGTGGTAACGCGTTACAAAGGAAAACACATTTGAGAAAGACCCAGTGTCTGGAGGAATGGCCATCTGCCTCCTGGGAAGATGAAACCTTGCTGTCGGTGTTGTTGTCTTTGTCGTTAAGATGGCTGCTGGAATGGCTGCCGTCGGGGTCTCTAGGCCCAAGTGCCGTCACACGTACATAACCCTGTCGAGTTCCTTCACAAGCAGCTGGGTTCAATTTTGGGGGGAACCTGAAAGACACTCCTAAGTTCCCACTACAACAAGCCCTAAAATTGACTTTAAGTTCTACGTAAGACTAGCAACACTACTTGTTGCTCAGACTGGGTAGTTCTGCAGCCATTCTATGGAACTTTACACCCAGAAAACAGTCCTGTTCACATGTTCCCGTTAATATGTACATGTCTGTTTGTAAGAAAGAGCCAACACACGTTTTCTGTTTGCAACTGAAACCAGGAACCAGTAGCTGGATAAATGTGTGGCTTGCATCATACATTTGATGGTACATGCATTGAACATGACATGAGAATTATCCCACGCATATATTAAAAAACAACCAAATATATACTGTCTATGGACTGAACATGCCTTCACTGTAACTTGTGAACAGGGCTCTTGGATCTGATGAAAGCATGAAGGCTTGCTAAACCAATACTCACCTAGCTTAGATACTGAGGGCCCTGTTTGTACACAGTTAATAGGCCTTTTGTCCATTTATCAAAAACTCCTGTGCTCAGAGGCAGAGAAGCTCTCTGTGCCAAATGACCAACATATATTTTAGGCTGTGATCACACACAATAATCCACTTTCAATGCACTTTCCAACTGGATTTTGCCAGTTCACACAGCGGCCCTTTCCGCTCTGTCCTTTTACCACCAGGGCCGGGGGGGGGGTTTCGCCGCGGTTTCCTCCAAGTCCTTCTACATTCAAATCAAGTTCAACCTCCTCTTTATTCCAGGTTACTCTTTCCTTCTGGATTTAGATGGAGTTCAATCTCTATTTTAACCCACATTAATTCCCCCCCTTCCGCACCGCTTCCCTCCCTTCAGTGGTCAGTCTGGGTTCAGCCTGCTGTCGCTCCGGGATCCTTGGACGCTAGTTTGCTGCGGCTTCTATCCCAATTCACTTTCAACCCAGATCAGATTTCAGTGCAGAAACTTTAACCTGGTTTCTTAATGCCCACCCATTTCCAGCCCCTCTCCTCTGTTTCCGGGACAGTTTACAGGGGATGCGGTCTGGGGCTGCCATTTGAGCCTGAGGGCCACTGCTCCTCCCCTCTGAGCCCTTAACGCTGCTCTCATCTGCCCCCTCGGAAGCTAAATGACCTTATTCGTGCAATCAGTGACAGGTTTCTTGTTATTCCGGGACCGCTGTTGAGATCAAAGACAGGGGGGGGGCGGGGGGATCTGCTTTTGAGTTCTGTTGTTCAGCTGTGTCTTTGGCACTGATCCCTCCACCTGCCCTCTGAGGTGTTTCAGTAGTTCAGACCTTTGCAAGGACTGACGTAAACAAACTTGGGAAGAACGCACTGGGCTAATTTGCAGTTTAATAAACTGAGAAGGCTGCTTGCTGCTGCTAGTTTGCATTACCTCTTTGCAATTCAGTATAAATAATCTGCTGCAGGCAAGGAAAAAGGGAGGGAAATGGGAAGTGCAGAAATCAACCGAAAACCCGAGATGAACTCAAGATGAACTTGAGTAAAATTGCTTCTGAATTAAACTCTGTGGAGATCAGGAATAAATTGTGAGTGCAGAAAGGGCCAGTAAAATCAAGCTGGAAAGTGCATTAAAAGGGAATTGAAAGCGGATTATTCAGTGCGTGTGAGTTTGCAGCCTTAGAGATTGTGACGGCCGTTCAGGCGTTGCCTTCCCAATGCCCAGCACAACGCTGCTTCCCCAGCTGGAGCAATTCAGTCCCCGATGACCTCATCACCATGTGGTTTTAGAAACCAATTAAAGCCTTACGTCACATCTTGAATTAAATGGAATGTGAGTTGCCAAGAGCCGAGCAGGAGCAGTCGAACAGTGCGAGGCTCACGACAAATAGAGCACCTGTACCTGCGCGCGTTTGTTGCCCTGGAGCGGCCTCCAGTTGGAAGTTACACGGTTGCTGGAAGTCGGAAGTTTATATAAAATGGAGCTTTTAAAATGGGCACTTGGGGTGTATATGAGTCAAAGCAATTGGTTTAAGGCTCTTGATCTTGTGAAGAGATAGCTGTTCTATTATATACTCCTGATTTCGTCCCGCAATATAATTTTTTTTTTAAAAAAAAAGTTTTGAGTCTACTACTTCCTGTCCACTTTTGAAGCACTTTGCCTTTTCCAACATATCACGGATGTTCCAGATTCAATTTCTTAACATTAGACATACATCCCCACCAAAACTTCCCTCCCTCACTGGGGCAGACCTGCTAATCACTAGTCTTAGGTGGTTAGTCTTAGGTTTTAAAGGGGAAACTTAAAGTCGGAATTAGGGTTTGTTGTACTGAGAACCTGGGAAGATCTTCCAGGTTGCCCACATGGCTACCATGTAACGTCTCATTTGGTGTTAAGAGCCAATGCTGCCCCGCAGCATTGTTTTAAAGATAAAGTCTGAATGCTGCAGTTCTGAGTTGCTCAGAAGATGACCATACCAATATGACCCACTACATAAACTGTATCGAAAATATTTCACCATGGATGCGTTTTGCCGACAATGGTTTCTGCCTATTTCTTTGAGGTTCATATTCAAATCAAGCACTGAAGCTTTGTGTAGTTTCAGCACATTGACACACAGCCCTACAGAAAGCACTGAAACATCAACTTGAGGACACAAATGCCAAACTCTCTCATAGCAAACCAAGCCAAGATGTGCCATTGGGCTAGGAGAGTGCTTTGGTAAACTGTATCATTTGAAACTCTACGGCTGTGGTCACGTTGGAGCTTGGCACGATCTGGCTGCGCCTCTGTTTGCAGCAGTTTAAATATTTGTGGGAAGTTTTGATCAGACATCCCACCCCGAACCGGCTTCACTGCATGCTCTCCCCCCATAGTCGGTAGTTCAGATTCTTGCACCATTCTCTTTCTTTTTTGTCTTTCACCCATGCGCATAAACGTGTATCCAAAGCTCCGGCTCCTTTTTTACAGCTCCACAATCCCTCTGCCAAGTACTCCAAGCCCCTCTCAGCCTCCTTCCCTTCGCCCCTCTTCTGTGGAATACGTGGGGGGGGGGGCTAAAGTGCAGATTTAAATGAGTAGTCCCATTGTCATCAATGCATTTACCCTTGTGTCAGTCAGGGGATGCCCTCAGACTCTGATGCAGCAACAAGACAGAGGGGTTGTGGGGGGATTTGTCATTTGAAAACAACTCCCCCCACAGACTCCTGGTCCAGAATAACTACTTGGCCATGGTGACTGACAACGCCAGGGGCAATTGTTCACTTATGCACACATAGCTACCTGATCCAAAAAAACACAAAAGAAAGGAGGCACAAACAAAAGGGGAGTTTCAGACTTCCCAGACAGCTTGACTTCGCAATGGGTGTGGGGGGTGTTCAAACATCAGGAAATGCAGGGTGGAAGTGCTGGCATCCCTTAATACCGGCCTTTCCCCAGTGCCTGATTGCTTCACTTCCAAAGCAGGGCAACATGGGATGCTGGTAACTGGGATGCAGAAGGCAGATGTCGTCGTCTGACCATGCTCCTTAAATCCACAATGGTAGCGCTACTGCATCGTGGCAAACTGCTCATGTGCCCACAGCCTAAGAATCACTTCCTAAAATTCCTGCAGCACACAGTTTTTATGTTTAATTTGAATCTCCAATGCATGGATCCATGTTGGTAGGTTTAAAAAGTTCAGTGACAATTTATTAACGCAAACACCAAACAAAATGGTGGGAAGAGGATAATTATGTCATTTGCTCTTGTAAGTAGGCGCTCTCAGAGATCCAGAGAAGTCTGGGGCACTTCTCTGATCAGATACCAAAAAATGTACAAACGTCTAAATCTGAGTCCCTCTTTGAGCGGGCCTGCCTACCCTCCCCCCCCAACTTCTAAGATTGCTAAAATGCTGCTATTCAGTACACCTTCCTCATCTTGAATTTTCATCTCATTTTGATGTTCCAAGAAATGACACACACCGTGCACAGTTTTCACATTCAATTAACTCACAAATTTGTTTTTGATTCAGACTTTTTTTTAATTCACAGTCAACTGCCAGTTTCTAAACAAAATTGTAAAAACCATTAGCATAACTCACAACACATTTTCAGCATAAACAAGAGCAGCATTACTTACAATAAATGTCCGCCTGAGCTGCATTCAAAACATACCACAGACGTTATCTTTGTTTATCATCCTGACAACAAGCCTGCAAGGAGGACCCCCCTCTGCCGTGACGTCCCTCCCAAGCCCTTCTCCACCCCTCTCATCTCCCGGGGATGAGGTGTGCAACTCTGCACAGGCAAGTCCTCCTCTGCTGTGGCACTGCAGCTGCAAAACACCCTCTTCTGAGGGGCGCCACATGATCTGCCCCTTTCCAACAATGAGTGAAGGCGGATTGAACCAGACTATAGGAGTCAGCGTGGCTTCCCCTCCCCACCCCTCCCTTTCATACGACGGATTAACGGCTGCTGCCCTTAACACAGTTTTGAATATTAGTTTGGCTCTTCATTTTGCCAGCTGATTCGTTTTTGCGACTTTGGTGCCTCCCCTTCCCCTGCACTCTTCCGTCTCCTTCATTTAGGATATTCCTCCTGCACTGCTGCCTCTTCCGAGTCCTGCTTGAGGTGGCTTACAAGTAAAATCGCCGCAAGGTACAAAACGAGCCATTCTCTTCTGTAAGATGACTTCTTTTCATTTTACTGTCCTTCTGGTTTCTTCTTAGAGATCTTGGGCATCAGACCTCCCTCTGAAGGGCAAGATTGAAAGGAAATCAACAGATGTTAAGTGGGTGCTGCTGCTTGTCCAGGATGTGCAGGCTGCCTTCCAGCAGCAGAAGCCTTTGGAACAGCCGACTGCACTGCAGATGGGAAGGAAAACCACTGTGGGGGGTGGGGAGGGTCTGTAATTCAGGTTGAGACCTACACCGGGAGCCCCCTGGTCGTGTTCAGCTTCTTAGCCAGCCCGTTGCAGCAGGATTAAGGTACAGTCTTGTTCCAGCTGTCAATCATACTACAGTCCAGGAGTTCCAGGCTGTTTTCCCATCAGCGTTGCCCTCTCCATATAAAATATCACTCGAGAGGAGACCCTTGAAGCAACTCCTGAGCCTTCTGCATCGTATTAGCAAACTGGCTGCCTAACCACAGGACGGCTGGAAGGGAACCGCTTACATACCTGCCCTGAAACTGCATTTTACCAGGTTTATTCTTTAACCCTGTTTCATAAAACTTTGATCTCTTTAAATAACAGATTTTTTTAAAAAAGGAATAAATACTTGCTTATAAAGGACATCAGACACCTGACTAAAACAGAGTTTCTGTTCAGTTACCTTGATCCCCTGAAACCATTATTTTGGAGCATGAAACCGATGTGTTCAGTGACACGTTTCTGTCCACACTTGATATTCTTGGACCTGGTTTTCTGTCAAAGTCTATTACTCCTTAAAAATGTGGAGAGTTTAAAGTCAGAAAGCAAGGCAGCTTGGTGTCATATTTCACTAAGGCAAGGGCCATGTAAAGCCACAAAAAAATCTGCAGATGGATTTCCACAATTCAGTTAAATCTTATTCAATTATGGCAAAGGTGGTATTTACAGAAAACAATATTGTTTTCTTAATATTAACGAAGTTAACCACAGATTCGCTAATCCAGATTTTGGGGGATGGAGAGTGGCAACGAATGCATGTTTGCCTCAACTAATCTATGATGTCATATCCATCTATGATGTCATCACACTGATGGAATGATCCAATTTGCTAGGATCATGCAAAGAAACAGCAGCAAGCGGTGAATCAGCGCTGCAGACTATCAGAACCCCACGGTCCGGCCTGGGCAAAGTGACGGAGGCGGGGGGGACGGGGGGACGGCACCCATCAGCTTCGAAAAATGCTGGCCACATTTGCATTTAAATAATACCCCATCGAATGTTCACACAGCATTCATTTCAAAACACTTCCCACTACATATGGGTGAATTCCAAGCCACCTGTTTTGTGGTCTAGTTGCCTAAAAGGGATTGCATTTTATTCAGGCGTACCTTTACAGGTGCTGCTCATGTTTACCAGGAAAACTACGGTTTGCCCTTCATACCGACTCTTCTCCTGAGATCATTCCGCAGTTCCACAGATTAAGTGCACGATGTTTATGCCCACACCCACCCCGGGCAGGCAAGGCACTCCTCAGCTGGGAACCAGCGCCGGGGCCCCCATTCCAAGGATTTTAACAGCACAGGGCAAATCAGTTTGTGAACATCACTGGAATTAGGCTGAATGCCTAGCAACGACGACAACAACAACATCGCACTACTTATTTTTGAGGACCAAACAGCTACAAATTGCGGAGTAGGGATATGAGGCAGGGAATGAGCAGGGATCGCTGCTAAGTCTCTCGGGGGGCAGGTCTCGATAGATACTAGGGTTGTCGTTTTCTGAGCAATGGCTGGAGATCCCCCGGTGATTTTCCTCGCCCCCCCCCGGCCTCACTCAGCGGAGCAGCAAGGGGGGGAAACGGAGGAAGCGGCTCGATGTGGAAGTCACGTTCTGTTCTGAAATAAATGTCATGATCCTCTAGGAATTTCAAAAGTCTCTGTGGTTTCATCATAGAAATTTTGAAAACCCTAGAGCGTCAGGATGTCACTTCACATTTCAAAACAGGAAGTGACTTCCAAGAAAGTCAGAGATGGTTCTCATTGTGCCTTGGACATCTTTTCCAAGACTGAACGACCTCGGGGGAAAGGGGTGCTACCGGCAAGCGCTTCAGCTTCAATACGAGCTCCAGCTCTGAACCTCCACGAACTTGTAGTCTTAGGCCGGTGCTGCTACTGTGTCTCTCCATCATACGACTGGGCTGCAGGGCGGGCGTCCCCTTTAAAATGTGACTCTCCACCCTGCTTCGGGACGCGTGGGCAGTTCTCCAGTGATGGGATGAGGCTATCATGGGAGCGGGGTGGGTGGGTGGGCGGGGGGGAGTGTTCACAAGGAAGTGTTCACAGCTTTCAATGCCAGTCAGGCGTTTGGACTCCAGATTTCTCACCATCTGACGTCACAGAAGCGACAATTCCCCACGTCCGCCAGGAATGCCACGCGCAAGCGTTTCGTGGCCAGTTCAGTAACACAGAGTCCATTGAGCTGAACACCAAATCTCCTCTCGTGAATCGGCCTGGGTAGTGAACGGCAGCCAGACTTAGGAAATTGGTCACCATGACAACAATTAGTTCAACTAATTGCCACATTGCCACTATTCCAATTAGAAGCTAGCTATTTGGCAAGCCTAAATTGCCTAAGGGACAACGCTCACCCTAGACTGCCAGGAAGCGTCATGGCCGGCGGCCTCAGCCAGTCAAGGCAGCTCATTTCCCAGGCAAGGGGAGGACAATTGTCATCCCAAACACTGGCGGTTCCCTTAACAGGTGAGACCTTTTCCCTTGGCACCCTGGCGCCGCACCCTTTGCCCGCTTCCTGCTCCCCATGGCCTGGGCAACAAGGGAGCCCCAAGACAATAAAAAGTAACCGCATCTCTCTTTGGGCACTGAGGCCCTCCCAGCTGTGCCCGGTGGCCTTTAAGCCAGCTCTTTTTGCCCACTGGCACACGGGGGAAGACGACCCCACCAAAGGCCCCAGGCTGCAGTCCTGCCAGCCGGGAAGCAACAGCCAGGCTGGTCGAGCAGAAACGGTGGAGGCCGGAAGCTGGAAACAACAACAAGGGCCCAGGAACTTTCCACGAAAGCAGCATTCCGGCGGGCCACAGTGGGGGTGGGGGGGCATCAGGTGGCCTCCAGAAATCCACACGCGGCGGCTCACCTTGCAGGGGGCTTAGAGCTCAAGGCGTTTTGCTTTGACACGCGGCTCAAGGCAATCAGCATTCACTTCAGGCCTCCAAAACTGTCGCAGCCATTATGGGAAAGAGCGGAAAGGGCAGCAAGGCCTGTTGACTACCTGTGTTTTCTGCCGCTGACATCAGTAACTGGAACGGTCGTTCTTTTAAGACACATTTTTCCACACTGAGTATCGACCAGGAACACAACAGCGTGACTCAGGCGCACCACTGCACGGCAGAACCCCCTCCCGGCCAGCGTGTTCCTCCGCTCCCTCCTCTCCTCCGCTCAGTCAAAATGAGTGACTTTTTAAAGAGCTGCCAATACCGAAGCAGCCCTCAGGCCTCGCCTTCCCCCAGGCTGTAAAGTACTGGGTTTCGGGCCTCATGACTCGGACGACGACATAAGAGAAGACGCGTTTATTCGTACTTCACACAAGACAAGAACAAGCAGTAACGTCCGGAGGCCAACTATATACAGTTAGGGGGGACGGCCCCATATTCCTATTGGCGGGTTTGAATCGCCCGCCACTGCTGCCATTGGTTCTCTACTGGCGAGCTCAGGAACCTAGTCCCTATTGTTCTCAGAGAGCGAAGCTTGGCTGTATTTCGCCAGCTCTGCCTTCTGATCCCAGGACACAACACAGGCCACGCTTGCCAGCCACACACGGTGGTATCGATCTGACCTCAGGAGGGAAGCACACACCGGGGCGAAGGCCAACGTGGTGCCGTGGCTGGACTCGGACCGGGGAGGCCCTGCTCGGTTCCAGTCCCCCCCCCACTCTGCTGTGAAAGCGCACTGGGGGCCGTGGGGAGGGGGGCTGATCCCGCACTGCTAGCCTGACGCCCTCACTCCCGCCAGGACAGAGTGGAGGAGAGGAGACCGGGAGAGGCCTCGGGGGGGGTCGCTCTCCTCCCCCGCCCCGCCCCTGCCCAGGGAGAGAGGGTGTGGGCCTAGGTTAAGTGGACAAGCGGAGATGTGGAGGGGAGGGGGGAGCTGCACGGCGCGACCTCATCACGGGGCATCATCAAAACGTCACATGTCCACTGGGACTGTATCTGAACCGCGCTGCCACCGCAGCCACGGGACCCAGCGCTCTCAGCAGCAGCCTTCCACAGAAACTTCCTGTAGTATCTGCTGCGGCAGACTTCATACAAGGATGCCACACAGGAGACGGATACCTGACACTTACTCAGCACTGTACCACTTCTGGCACGGGTCTCCAAATGCCCGCTGCCCTGTGTTTTAACTCCCTCCTAATCACCAGGTGTGAATGCGTCTCTGATTTACTCCATGGGCAGACTCACTCACCAGCAGGCCACTTGCCAGAGTTCACTAGGTGGCTCCACCACAGAAGGTGCCACATTCTCTTGCGTGGCCCCCTGGCAAATTCGGGCAAGTGGCTTGCTGGTCCCTAAGTCTGCTCGTGGATGAGATCAGTGGCGTCTTCACACACACACGCATAGTTTTCAGGCACACCTGTTGCCTTACACTCCTGCAGCAGTGCCACACAGGCATAATTCTTTTTTCCTCACTTTCCAAAATGAGTTAGTTTTAATGTAGATCCTACCCGCTGCTGTCACATCAATGACTCCTGACTCCAGAGAGGCAGGCAGGCAGGCAGGCAGACAAGAGATGGATGTCCTGCACACACACAGCACTGGGCCCCGAGCCTCGGCTCCCCCTCCCTCTGCCCCCCTCCCCCTGGTTGCCTGTCAGCCTGTCCACGGGGAGGACAAGGGCAGGGATTTCAGAGGCGGTGACACAAGGAGCGGCAAGGCGAGGCTGAGAGAGCACCGCCCAGGCAGCAAGCATGAATGGTAAAGCCCAGGCAAGGCAAGGAGGCAGGCAGGCAGGCACCTCCTCTGACCCAGCCATGCTCCAGCAGGCTGAGCCTGTGCACGGCACCTCCGTGGCCAGCCTGGCCAGCCCACGCCTCACCTCTCCCAGCCCCGGGAGGGAGCCGAGGGTGGGAGTCAGGCTGCCCCTGGTGCTGCACCGTGAGAAGGGGGAGTGGAGCTTCTCGGGGGAGGGGGAGAGCCGGATGCTCCAGGGAAGGCCCACTCTTGTGGGGGGGGAAGCTGCAGCCACTGGGCATAACCCCCCCTTGCCCTGGAGCCCCCGCAAGGCCCCCTCCCCCAAAATCCATAGCGACAGGACTGGCTTCGGGGTTGACCCTACAGCCAGGAATGGATCCAGAAGAACAAAGGAATTGCTCTGTTATGCTGCCTGCACATAGGATGAGTCGGGGGACTGAGTGCCTAGGGGTAGACTGGGAGGCCGAACAGACAGCCCCAATCCCATCTTCCTCAGGTGGAGGAAGGGGGCGCGGCACCAGCCCTCCAACCACTAGGTCATACAGCCTAGCCCGTCTTCTCTGTTTTGTACCTAATATCTTGTCTACACACAATACTAACAAACTTTGCTAATAAAACCCATCGAAGGACAACAGAACCTCCTGGGGCTTAGACTCAGGCGGGGGTCGGCCGAGTTGCTCTGAAGCAGCAGGGCAGCATTTGCATCCAGTAGGGGCACCTTGGAGACCCACAACGTTGGATTCTGGGGGCAGACGCTCCCGCGTGCAGCAGGCGCCCTTCCTTCAGAAGCGCTAATTAGGGTCCAGGTGCATCTGAAGAACAAGGCCTCCCTGCACACGACAGCTGAGACCCACAATTAAACTTTGTTGGCCTCAAAGGTGCTCAACTGGACTCAAACTCAGTTCAGCAGGTCATTAGGTCCACAGTCAAACAACCTTCCCAGTTCTGAGCAAAGTTCTGAAATTGCTCCAAGACAGAGTCCAGTTTGACGATGCCCAAGCCAGATCCGGCCCCTCTCGCCAAGGCCGCTTCCACCTGCCGCATCTGCCCCGCTTTAACCACTACTCGGTTTGTCTCCCCCGTTCTGCTCTGTGTGACACACAAAAGATGGTTCCACCTAAAGATTACCAGCAGGTGACCCGATTAACTCAGTTTGGCTTTTGGAAAAGAACGGGGGGCAGGCGGGCGGGTGTTCCCCAAGTCTAGTTCTTTCCCATCTCAACAGCTGGGAAAACTAAGGACTTGTGGGGGAGTGTGGGTCAGCAATAGGGGTGTTGCAATTCCACCCCCCCCGGTACTTTTCTATTCCGGTCTGATGGACCCAAAAAATCCCGGATCCCAATAATGGTACAGTATTTGGATCTGGGATTTTTCAGAAATCTAGATTTTTTTCCCCGGGTCCACCAGACCTGAGAACAGGGCCAGCTCGCCCACTAGGTGAGCTAGGTGCTCACCTAGGGCGCCAGCCCTGCAGGGGTGCCAAAATGCCCCCCACCCCCCCATGAAAAGCCCCCCGGGCCGCCCAGCACTGGCAGCCCCGGCTTTCCTGGGTGCCTCACAGCTGGGTGCCTTGCAGCTGGGTCTTGCACCGCCGCCGGGAGGGAAGGGGCGGGCGTTCGAAGCCCACCCCTTCCCCGGCTCTCCTGGTGCTGGGCCATCTCCAGGGCCCACCAGGAGGTTGGCATCCCCAGTGGGGTGGGCGCCCCAGGCTGTCCTGCCTAGGGCACCTAGACACCTGGGGCCTGCCCTGCCTGAGAAGAAAAAAACCTGGAAAGAAAACCTGCCCCTCTAAAGCTGAACCTTGGGCCGGCTCCTGCGGTCCCTTTAAACTTTAAAGGGACTGCAGTGGAAGCCTGACAAAGTGGCTGAGAGGGGGGAGCGACCTGCCCCAGCCTCCCTGCTGTTTTTTCTGATCTACCCAGTCATTCCCAAATATATCTGGGATTTGGGCGCCATTCCCCCCCAAAAAAAATTCCAGATACCTTTGGGATGTCAAAATATACCTGAAAAATACTGATAAGGTATTTTTCACATATATTTTCAGCTCAAGTAGATCCCAACGCGCACCCCAGGTCAGCAAGGATGTTTTTGCTCTACCAAGTATGCCTAGCAAAGACCTGCAACCCATCACAGGTCCTTGGCGCACTGACACATGTAGCAGAATGCCGGGTGTCAGATGCAAAGACAGCGTCATTCACCCTTGCAGAACTGCCATGCAGGGAACAACTTTGAATGCAGGAAAGGTGGGGTGAATCCTGTGGTCTCAGCCCAACAACCACACCATGTGGGCACAAGAAAGCATTTCCATTAAGTAACTCAACTGTCCTGCATATTTCAGTTCACGGGACATTGTCTTCCAAGCCCACTCGCCTCAGGCTGGGAAGGCTTCGTGGTCTATTATGACAAATAAAATGTCAATGCATTTTAAATACTGCCGGCACCCTTAAAACACACAATTTGCAATCATTAGTGTGCAGAGTAATGAACCTCCCATTTGAATGTCTCTTTTTCAAGACCTTCGTTAACTCAGCCCTTTTGGATATGAACTGAGAGACTTGTCAAAAGTATCCACAGGGTTCCAATGAATAAACCATGCAACATTTTAATAATGGAGCAACATTCTTGGGGCTATCTATTGACCTTGATCTCCGGCAGAATATCCACAGAAACATTATTGCAGCCATTAAAAAGAATTCCTCTGATTAAGCTGGAAATTTATCAGGGCAGATTATTGTGCAAACCCTGAAGGGTCCAAAAATGAGTCTTCAGCAGGCAATTATCCATATGCCAATTAAAAGAAATGTTTCCGAAACAGTTTCTCCCAACCCATCCTCAGCAAGGCCAGAAGAGCTCGAACTCTGTAGAGCTTGTTTATGTGCAAGTGTGGAGGTAGAATTCCACTAATCTCCATATCAAAATAGGTTTTCCTTTTAACTATCACTGCATTTACTTCTGTTCCTTAAGATTAGCTAACAAAAACACAGACCGTAAGTCACGAATGGGGCTCGTTCGAACTAGACCGTCTGTATACCAGGCTTTCCAGGGCTTATGAGTCATGAAACGTTGACATCACGGAAGGTACTATTCCTCACATTCTGAGGACCAAATTATGAGACACTGAAACAATCTGTGTGTGGAAATGGAAGATAAGATAGCAGTACATTTTATTAGACCAATGGCATGGCCAAGCCCATAGCCACGATGGTGCACAAAGGGGCATGGCCCCACAAATCATTTGTCATGCCCCTCCAATCAGCACGAGGAGTTCGTGAAATCTGTCACAAATCTTCTGCCAGTGAGAGAGAGTCTTTCCTCCTTCCCTCCCTCCCTCCTCCCTCCTCCCTCCCAGGCTTTGCCAACAAGGAAGAGAGTCTCCTTACTTCCCCCCACCTCTAGGGTTACCAGGTCTCACCTTGCTGCCCGCAGGGGGATCTTTGCCCCTCTCCAAGATCTACTAGCTATGGTGGCTGAGCGGAGCCTCCACATTCAAAAGCACTAATTCTCTGAATCCCAGAGCCAGGAGGCAACCTCAGAGGAAGGCCTCAGCCTCTCTGCCCTGTTGTTGGTGGTCCAGAGGAACTGGTTGGCCACTGTGTGAGACAGGAAGCTGGACTAGATGGGCCCTCCCTGGTCTGACCCAGCAAGGCTCTCCTGACGTTCTTATAAAGACCTCGGCCTCTGTGCCCTGATGTTGGTCATCCAGAGGAACTGGCTGGCCCTTGTGTTTGACGGGATGCTGGACTAGATGGACCCTCGCTGGTCTTATCCAGCAGGGCTCTTCTGTTGTTCTTATTCAAACCTCCTCCACATTTCTTTTGTCTCACGGCCAAAGTTCTTTAACTTTTCTTAGCCAGATGTGGACAGTTTTGGTAAGAAGCTCCAGCAAGGCCAGAGGGTGCTTGTGACACCCACATTCTTATGGCACTCCCCAATTTGCAACCTTTCCAGAAGCAGCGTAGGAACGGGGGGCGGGGGGGATCGTCCTTTTATTATTTCTTTATTAAGTTAGATTTATTTGTCAACTGCCCCACTGGGCTTGTGCAGGGCTCAGGGTAGTTTCACAACAATTGGCTTTGCTGCCACAGACTCCCAGGCAACACAATCACTGGATCTAACAACATCAACGACACCATCTCAGCCTTGTTCACTTGCTCGTCTTCTAACATTGTCGATGACATTAAATGCCCCCAATGCCCTTCAGTTCTCTTCATAGGACAAGCAGGTCAAACCCTACGCCAAAGGATAGATGGATGCATGTCTGACATCAAGAATCACAAAACTGAGAAATCTGCAGGAGACCACTCAGCGGGAGATCTCAAAGTAGCTGTTTTATTGCAAAGCAAGTTCAGAAACAGACTGGAACAGGAGATTGCTGAATTACAAGTTATTACAACACTCAGGACATCGGCTTCTTATCTCATCACACATACTAAGTCACACAGTTCTCACTTATACCCAGAAATTAAACTTTGTTGGTCTTAAAGGTGCCAGTGGACTCAAACTCAGTTCTCACATCTGTTGTTAATTCCTTTATTATCTGTATACCAATTTGCTGCTATTCACATGTCTTACCAAATATGAAATTCCAATCTTGGATATACTTATTGCTCAGTTATTTATGCTTCTCAACTCTAATTGGCTTTTTCTGGCAACTGACTCCCCTACCTGTATGTGACATTTGAGGAAATCTGTTCCAGTGTATCTGAAGGAGTGGGCATATCTCCACATGCCCTCAGCCTCTCCTTTCTCCCTTCTGCCCAGAATTGGACTTTGTTATCTTTGAAGTGCCACTGGACTCACAGGGCGTTGTCACATCCGTTTGTTAACTCTTGAGTTTGTATGCTAATTTACGGCCATTCACAGATCTTACCAACTGCCTTAATCCAATCTTAGGTATAATCACCCAAATAATCATGCATCTTCTTTTTTTTGTATTTTGTGTGTGCGTGTGTGTGTGTGTGTGTGCGCGCACACCTGGAAGTCATGGCGACCTCTGTTGACTGACCCCTACTGGGGGGGGCTGGAGGATGTTCACAGAGGTGGCTGAATAAAGCCTGCCCCCGCCTCCCACCTGCTGGCATTCCAAGGGGGTCTCCCCCACCCAAGTCCTTGCCGGAGTCGACCCGGCTTCGCTTCTGAGATCTGAGCCGATCGGGCTTGCCTCCTCCTGGGCCGTCCAGCGCCAGGGCAGTTACTCGTGTGCCTTGAGCCTAACTAGCCCTTCCTGGCAACTAACCCCCACCCCACCCACTCTCCACCTGCATGTAATGGTCGAGGAAATTCTTTTTCACTGTATCTGAAGAAGTGTTGGAAATGAACACCACATGGTATGCACTCACGCGGCACCACCATCGCTGTGATATTGGATAAGGTCACCAGCACTTGGCATGTCATATGGTATTGTTTTAATGCATGGTTTTAATGGTTTTAATGACTCGGTTCTTGATCCGTGTTTTATCTGTGTGAGCCGCTCAGAGCCTGCTTTGGCCGGGGGGGGGCGCGGTACGTAAATCGGAGTGAAGGAATGAAGGAATGAAAGATCTTTTTTTTAATTAAAAATCAGATTTTTTAGATAAAATGCTTTATTTTAAAGAAATGCTTTTTTCCCCAAAGGAAAGTGTTTTTTTAAAGGAAAACCTACCTATAGATAGTTTGTAATTAGAATACGTTGTAGCTGATCTCATTGTGGAATAGGATTCATTAATCTGTAATTCTGTAGTATGACAATATATTCCAGCAGTGTTTAAGAAAAAAACTGGAAATCGGTAATTTATGGATTATGGGCCCAATTTCACGCTGCCGTAGAGGTTTTAGTGCGTATTGTTTAGCTTAGGATCTTCTATCTACGCAGCAGGACTTACTGTTCAGTCTGCAAGATACCATCGCAGATGCTTAGTTCTGTGCAATCTCAAATTGTGGATCTGTGTCTTCCCCCCCCAATATAGCTGTACAACTAACCTGAAAAGTTTCAAAATAAATCGCTTCACACACACACACACACACACACATGCACACGCACAGACACGCACGCACACAAGCAGGGGACCCTGGGGGACTTGCAGGGGGTCCCTCATTGCCCCCCCCGGCTGCACTATTTTCTCCTTCTCTTGCCCTGGCAGCCCCCAAAGCCTCTCCCCTTTCCCTGCTTCTTCCTCTCCTTCCCACCCAACAGCCAACTTTCCTTTAGCTACCCCCTGTCTTCAGGGGGGCCCCCCCCTCAAAAAAGCACCCTCCACCTGGGAAAACAACAGCCCTCTGGCATGGTAGGGGGAACCCATAAGGACCTGCGGGGTGGGGGAACCCAACTTCCCCCTATCCCCACCCCCTCTTTGCACTCTTCCCCCTTCCCCTCATCACGGCCGCCCTCCTACCCGCTCGCCTCCCCCTGCCTCCTTCTCTCCTTTGCAGCTACTCGCCAGGCTCTCTTTTGTCTGCCTCCCACCTTCAGCTGCACCGGTGTGGTCTGTTTCCTCCCGTTATCCCCTCTGCCTTCCTCCGCAGTGAGTGAGGAGGACCAGAGCCTTCTCCTCCCCTCCTCTTTACCCTCACAACAGCCTTGTGAGGTAAGTTAGGCTGAAAGCATGTGACTCATCTAAAGGCCCCTTGCCCTTGTTTTGATGTGTAAACCTGACATGACTTCGGCTTTTCCTCGCCCTCGACTGACTCCGGATTTCCTTGGCAGTCGATCCGATCCACAAGCAGCGAAACGGGATTGGGCACGCTTCTGCCACTCCTTCGCCCTTCCTCGGCATTTTCCTCGCTGCAGAGTCCATTCATTTTCCTCCACGTGTGCCTCACACAAGCAGGACTGTCAAGGGTGGGGGCTGCCCAGTGTTACCTCTCAGCTGAGTTAGTGTGAGCTAGCTCACAGTTTTTTAGCCTCTGGCTCACAGATTTGTTGCCTCGGCTCAGGAAGGGATGGGTCCAGGGCAAACTAATTGATGCAGTAGCCCAATCGCTCGCTCACAACTCTAATGCCAGGAGCTCACAAAGTAGAAGTTTTGCCCACAGGACTCCACAGCTTAGAGGGAGCATTGGTGCCGTCATCATTGTGGTGCTGCAATGCACAGGCACATGCTTTTATTATTATTTTTTTTGTGTGTGCATGCTTATACTGATGTATCAATGTCATGGCTGAATTTAAAGGACTGAAAATGAAGTGAGCAAAGACAGGCGCTTAGGGGTGGGCAGAAAGAACAGAGAGGCTCCACTGGGACACACACAGACACACACACACACACAGACACACACACATGGCTGCTGGGGGGGGTTAGCCTTCCTGGGGTAGGGGATGCAGCTGGCCGCTGGGGAGGGAAAACACAAGGCCCTCTCCCCCACCTTCCTGCTTTTCGTGACCTGAGGAAGCATAAAAGGGGGGCAGCTCTGCCCCCCCCACAAAGAAGAGCCGCGTCCTTTTCAAACTGTGCTGCTTTTTCCTGGCGCTGGGAACAGGGCCCACCCCCCTCGGCTTTTGCATTTTTCTGTTAAAACTGGCATTAAAACACCATCGTATTGATACACTGTTGTGATGAATAAGGCCGAGCAGCTTCTCTGAATCCCCAGCATTTATTTTTTAAAAAGCAAGTCTCCAGCCTCGGCCCTCATGGAGATAATAAGGGAAAAGGGAATATTTCCACAAGGGAGGAGGACTGAGACTTCCTCCTTTCTAAAGGGAAGCTGGAAATTCAGGGAGGGTGTGTGCCTGTGCACCACATGCGTACAATTGACACAAGGGCGGTTCTTTTTTTAAAAAAAAGAAAATCAAAACCAGAACCGTTCAGTCACTGGAAAGTGGGCTGGGGGTGGGGGGGAACGGGGGTGGGGGACACAGAAGACCAGGGAAAACCTTAGGCGCCAAGGAAAAGGCGACTCAAAATCAGCTCCCCGGGGGAAAAGGCAGGGCCGAGAGTGGTCTCAAAACACAACAGGGAAAGGTGGGGGACGACAGAGAGAAAACCGAAGGCACAAAATTGCTCGTGGCCATCAGGGGATACATCAAAGCAGCGGCACAGGCCAGAACTGGCACAAAACCCCACGTGGAAAGGCCCTTCGTCCCGGTCGCACCGGCCACAGCACTGCTGTACACAAGCCCACTGGCTGGAGGGCCAGAGAGAAGCTGCAAAAGGCCCCCCCTCAAGGAGATTCTAAACCTCCCGCTGGGACAGGCCCCCTTTGTCTGCCAGAGGATGTCGGGGTGGCCACAGGAATAAACAGCTTTCAAAGGGGACTGGATAGATTTGTGGAGGATGAGGCCATCAGCAGCTACTAGCCATTGCGACTGAGGGGAACCTCCATGTTCAGAGGCACTAATCCTCCGAATCCCAGAGCCAGGCAGGAAGCAACATCAGGGGAAGGCCTCGGCCTCTCTGCCCTGCTGTTGGCCCTCCAGAGGAACAGGCTGGACACTGGGTGAGGCAGGAGGCTGGACCGGATGGATGGACAAGCAAGTAAAAATGGCTCGTCACGGGCATTTCACTATGGCAGCTTCACGTGTGTGTCCGTGTGGGAAACCCGGAGGCAAGACTGTCCTTGGGCACCACAGGCACTTAATTCCCTCTACCTGGGCAAGGACGCCAAGAGAGTGCTCTGGCTGGCCGCACGAGTCAGTGGCCCTCACACCAGGAAGGCGTCTCCTGCTCTCTCCACGAAGGGAAGTACCCTTGCCCCGGTTCGAAACGTCGCCATTTCCTCGGGGATCAAAGACAGGTGACTTTGCACAGCCCCTCCTGTCCTTCACAGGGCGTCACCCTCAATAGCTGCTGCCGCCGCCGGCGCTGCCACCGAACTCCCAGGGCCCACGAGGCGGAAGTGCCTTTCTCCCCGCGGCACGGGCTCAGCAACTGACAGTCTGCTGTGATGAACCCCCAAGGCCCTTTTTCTACCCGTGAACGCAAAAATCAATTAATCTGCCCCGGCATTCATTTGTGCCATCTCCCAAGTGGGTGTTGTAATCAGCGCTTCAGCTTCCCCTAGACAACCAAACAATGAACTCTGGGTAGTTGTGAGACTTGCGGATCATACACAGGCTCTCTCTCTCACTGGGCGTAAGGAGACATGATCGGGCAAGGGGGAGAGGGGGGAGGGGTGCGTGCGCACGCCCAGATGTTCTGAGAGTCCTGCCGCTCCAGTGCAGAATTCTCATCCTTTCAACAATTAAGCTGAAGCCCAGAAGTGTTTTTATTTAAATATATATATATATATATCTGCTGTGAGGAGTGAAATTATGTCTAGATACAGCTCAGCGGAAAAGCACCTGATTTCTCAGGTGGCCACGCTGGGACAGACCTGAGGTCCTGAAGAGCCCCTGCTGAAAGCAGCCAATCCCAAGCGAGGTGTCCCAATCATGTAACCGAGCCTAAGTGAGGGTGCGGAGAACTCTGAGATGCCAAAAGTGCCAGATTCTCTCTTCCCCCATGGGGCCGTTTCCTGTGCTACAAATGAAGAAATTCAACTGGGCTTGAAGCAGCCAAGTCTGATTCTAACGCTGGAACAGACTAGCCTCTTCCAACACCTGCCGATGTACAGAAGAACAAACAGACGTGGCCGCAGAGGCAGAGCCCGGCCCCTTCAACCTGAAGCCAGTCGAATCTGGGGAGTCAGGTGCTCTTTGCTTAACCAATGGCAGCCGAGCAAAAGTCCATCACAAGCTTGGCTGAACCGCTGTAGGGATTCCGACATCAACTAGCAGATCCATGAATATCAAATGGGTGCCGGGTGGCCCCCCCAGGAGCCGTGCCTTTCTCTTCAAAAGCAGTTAAGACATTCCCCAGCGCCTCAACAAACAGCGTCCATTTAACCATGCAGGGCTGGAGGACTTCACCCTTCAGCTGGAAGCAGACACCACCCACCCGTTCCCGGAGCCAAGGGGCTCAGGAGGAGGCCTGCTGTCCCCTCTGGAAGCCTTCCCAGGCCAACCCAGCCCCCCACCTGAGTCCTGCTCTGCAACCAAAACAGCCAGGGGGCCCCTTGATGTGCCCTCCAGCTCACGGACACCAGACAAGTAACCCGAACTGGCTCAGAACGGCTCTGGGAAGGAGGGGAGGGAGGGCTGGGTCTGGAAAACGACTTCTGCTGACCCCAGCCATAGCCCAAGAGGCACCAGTTCCAGTTCCTGCATCAGACCGATATGCTGCTCATTAGAAAAAGGGGCGGTTCGTACTTTCCCCCGCCTTCCGCAAGGAGCGTCCGCTGCCCGAGGAGACCACTCATGGAGCTTTCAGCTCCACTCTATACAGCAACGGCCTTTATGGCTATATATATAACTTGTTAGCGAGCATTTCTATACACATTAAACATGTTTTATGGAGGCAAGTAATTTGAGTTAGGCTTTTAAGTCAAAGGGAGTTAAAAATAGCAGCCATTACCTAAAGCATGTCTGGATCTGCTCTTATTTATGTCCATGCTATTATTTCACTTTATACAGCAAGTTCCCTGGATCTGCCTGTGTGCAGCTTTCAAACAGCTCCCATTATAAAGGTTCCAGTACTGCGAACTATCGCCATTCAGTTGGCCAGCATGTTGCCTAGATTTATCATTTTGACAAAACCTTCTTCAAAAAGGACCATTCAGCTCAAACAGTCCTACAAATAACCGTGGTCTCTTTCTGATCCTAAAAAGGGCAAAGTGACCCTTGACAAAAATATTGCTCATGTCCATCTTTGGCTGCTTGCATTAAATTGCCGTGACAAGATTTGATGTCATTTAGGCCCAGAGCATCAAGGCAGAAATCCAAACAGCAACAGACCAAAATTAGCAGGACACTTGATCTCCGTCTTTAGCCGACCCGCTGGCACGGACAGAGCTCACCCAGGCAACAGAGCACTAAATGCCTCCTCACCACAGATGGAATTGTCTCCACCAGCCCAGCACCCCTGGCATTGCTGTATTTGAGAACGGATGCATGGTAGAATTTGTGCTCCAAGTTCGCTAAGCAAAGGGCTGGCGTTGCATAAAAATATCCTGCATCCTTCCCACTGGTCCATCAGAACACCAGGCCCCAAACAAAGCCACCCAATCCCGGCTTCTCAGCAAGCTACCCTGGACCTGGAAACCAGACCCAGCCACTCCACCATTTCACACACTGACTGGCGCCCACGCATCGTCTCCCTCAGTGAGAGTTCTGCTCAGGCATCTCCGCGGAAGGAGAAAAGCTGAATCGTATCTTTCCTGGCCAACCTTCAGCCAGAATGGAAATGTACTCTGTATTTAGTTGTTTGTGGCAACATAGGACACTTTGAGCAACATTCAAACCTCTTCAGGAACCTGCTGGCCCAACCAGTTTATCCCTGGCCATTTCCCCCCTCTTCCAGACAAAAGGTTCAGTGCAAGCCATTCCATGGCAAATCACAAACATTCCCAACCAAGAGCACACACCCCTCCTACACATCAAGTGAGCATTACTCTTCCTGCAAGCACTTTTTATCTGGATGACCCTCTTTCGGGTACGTTGTAGGGCTCTCTTTTGGCTTCACTCCTGCAGAGTGCAAGGGGTTGGACTAGATGACCTGCAAGATCCCTTCCAACTCTAACGTTCTACGATTCTATTTTAAAAACCCAACGACAGAGTCAACAGACCTCTCCTATTCCTCTCGGTCCTCCCCTTATTATTGCAAATTAACTTTATCCAAGTGAAACAACTCGCATGCGGGCAGTTCAAATCCATCCTACAATATTAAAGGCATCCTATCAGCACATTTCTGTTCAAGAGAGTAAAATCATCAGCACCAACGGCTCGCTGTCAGGCGAGTTTGAAGGGACTGGCACTAGGAGCCATATTGCATCCCAAATACCAGCAGGGCTGGCGACAAGGCTCAATATTACATCTTAAATGACTTGCTCTTTCAGCTAGTAATGCCGCTAATTAATATCTGCATTCTCTGGAGGCAAATTTAATCTATTGTGGAGGAGACCATCTTGGTATGCAGATGTTCAGCTAACCCCGGGTGGGATGAAAAGGGCAACTCGACCCCCTTACGGTGGCACATAATCTGAGGGGAACAAGCTCTGTGCCCGCTCCCCCGCCTTTTAAGCCATCAGTCCATGGATCAGCGCACTTAATGTCCTTAATAATGTTTATGTAAGAATAAACTGCTGTTCCTCACTTGTTGCCAAAATAGTCTTCCGTTTCTTTTCCTCAGAGCACTGCTTCCCCCAGGTGGGATTTCAGGACGGCCTCCTGAGCCAAATTAAATGGACAGGCTGGGCCTACAGGTAACAACAAGGTGTCCAATTACTGACTCAAGGACAGCCATCGAAAGGATCACCTGGAGCCAGCGCAACATTTCCTTGGGCGAAAGGGCTTCCACCAGGCCAGCATTTCCAGGGCATTTCAGGCTGCAGCAGGTGAGGGTCCACAGAGACACCGGGCTGGAGCCAAGCCAAAGTTTCCCAGCCTTCTCTACAAAGCCCCCACCCACCCACCACCCACCAATCGCTTCTCCCTTGGACTCCCTCCAGCTGCCCCGTCCTCAGTTTGGGCGCTGGGAATGAGAGAGAACCAGCCTGCCGCCCTGTCTGTGCCCCGCGCACCAGCTCTTTCCACAACCTCTTCTGGCGCAGAACGTCTGGACTATCGGGAGCACTGATTCAACGTTCCTGGAACTGTCTCTTGATCCCTGGGCTAGACACTTCCAATGCTAGCAAGAGAACAAAATGGCTCAGGCGTTCTACTCAGCCCAGAAAAACTAGCGGTCCCATACTGATTGGGAAAGATGTGCAAGACAAGAAAGCCCGGCTGTCACCAGCTGTTCCCCAGACATTGGAGGAAAAACAGCTGATTTCCACTGACTCATTGTTACATAAACAGATAATCCTCAATTCCCCCAACCCATTTTATTCTTATACCCCCCATCCAAGTTTATAAATATTTACTTTTCAGCCATAAAACAATCACTGCAATTCCCCCTTTTTATGACTGTTTTGCAGATGTGAAAGTGGCCGGGGGGGAGGTCGTGGTTCAGATCCTCCCTCCGGCCCAAAGCCAGGCAACGCTGAACCCACCTCGTAAGGCTGTTGTGAGGCTAACTTGGCTAAGGGAGAACAGCGCAGGCCACCCTGAGATAGAAGTCAAACATTTAAGACGGCCAGAGGTGCCTGAGTGTGCCGACCACCTCTGACCAGGCTCACTGCTTCGCTTGCCCTAAATTTATGAATACTCTACTGAGCCAATAAGCAGGATGGGGTAACACAACAACAACTTATTCCGCTAGAAACATGAATTTAGTTGCTTCATTTACAGTCCTCCTGACTGAAACTCAAAGCAGATCACGCAAGTGGAAACTGTGCAGTCGGAGAAGCCCCGGGGACATCCACCCAGCCTCAGCCTCAGCCTTCCCAGTGGAACACTCTCCCTGCTGAGGTTCGAGCCCTGGGGGACTTAGTGCAGGGCCCCACGGGGCCTGCAAGACGGAGATGCTCCACTAGCCCTGCGGCTGAGGCGGCAGAGACCTGGCCTCCCCTCCTCTGCAATGCCCTGCTTGCGAGGGGCAACCGGCTGCCCCATCGGCATCAATTGTCATCCACCTGCACACCTGCAGGGAGCCGATACGAGAGTACTGATTGGACAACGCCATCAATTGCCATTGCTGTTATCTACTGATGTCATTTTATTGCTCTTAATGATCGGTTGTGAAGTTTTAGAAGCTGGATTGTGCATTTATTGCTGTTGTAACCCACCTGAGCCTGCTTGCAGGGGAGGGAGGGTGAGAACTCCAAAAAAATAATAAAATAATAAAATATACACAATCATAGAACAGGATTGCAAGACTAGAGAAGCTCACTAAAAAGTATATTAAAACTATGTTAGAGCCATACAAACAAAACTTCATCCAGGCAGTCTTGGAGGAGATGGGTTATCTAGACCCATTCCAACCTGAAGAAGAAGAAGAGGAGGAAGAGGAGGAGGAGATTGGATTTATATCCCACCCTGCACTTGGAGTCTCAGAGTGGCTTACAAACTCCTTTCCCTTCCTCTCCCCACAACAGACACCCCCTGTGAGGTCGGTGGGGCTGAGAGGACAGCTTTCAAGGACAGCTCTTGTCAGAACTGTGGCTTGCCCGAGGTCATCCAGCAGCAGCTGCGAGTGGAGGAGGAGTGGGGAATCAAACCCGGTTCTCCCAGATTAGAGTCCGCGCACTCAACCACCACACCAAACTGTACAACAATCCTGGATTCAGGCCTGGCTTTGGGACAGAATCAGCCTGGTTGCCCTTCACCTGAGGACCTTCACCAGGACAGGGGCAGGCAGATGGCATCCCTGCGGGTTCTTCTGGACCTCTCGCCAGCTTTCAGTGTCACCAGCCACGGCTTCCTGCAGGAGAGGATGTCTTGGCTGGGAGCAGGCAGCTCCGTGCTTCAGTGGCTCCCCTCTCACTTGACCAACGTGTTCTAGGAGGCGGTGTGGGGGGGACTTCTGCTGGGCCCCAGGGCATTATGCCATGGGGTCCCACAGGGTTCCAGCTTATCCCCTGAGCTATTCAACATCTACATGAAACCACTGGGAGAGGTCTTCTGGGGACATGGAGTAAATGCCATCAACATACAGATGACACCCAGCTCTGTTTCTCCTTGAAAGCTAAGCCTGGTGGGTCTGTGGGTTACTGGAGGAGGTAATGAGGAGGATGAGGTCCAATAAACTGAAGCTCAACCCAGACAAGACCGAAGCACGGCTGCTGGTCAATGGAGAAGGCACTCAGAGGCTGCCGAACTCGCCTTGTCCTGGAAGGGGTTGCGTCCCCTCTGAAGGAGGAGGTGTGCCGCTGCAGGGCGCTGGTGGGCAGGAGGGCCCGGTCTCCTCTGCGGCACACGGCACCTTTTTATCGGCTCCGGCTGGCTCACCAGCTATGCCCGGCCCCCGAAAAGCATCCTCTGGCCACGGCAATCCATGCTCCGAGAGCATACAGATTAGATCGCTGTCGTGCACTCTGCGCGGAGCTCCCTTTTGAAAACCGTCTGGAAACTCTTAACTGGTCCAAGGTGCGGTGGGCAGGCTGCCGCCATATCAGCCCTGGGCGGAAAGGTCAGCAGGGGTCACCCCCTCTGTTTCCAGGAACAGCTCTTCCCCCCCCTCTGTGGCCTAGAGGGCTGGGGGGTGGGCAGGGAACCCGAAGGACTGTCCCCTCCCATCTCATCCAGCCAACCAGTTAAGACCCATCTCCAGAGGCAGGGCGGGGGCCGATGAGCGACAGGACGTTTTCTGTGGTGGCATCTCCCTTTGGAACACACACCCACACCCACACGCACCCCTTGAGGCTTGCCCGGCACCTGCTTTACTCTCTGATAGGTTCCTGGCTAAAACACCCCTTTCAGCTCAGGGGCCTGCTTCTGTTTTGATGCACGGTTCCTCTGCTTCCGATGCGTAGTGGCTCACGTTCTGATGGCTTGCGTTTTAACACTGTGGTTTTCCATTGTAAGCTGCCTCGAGCAGGATTCTGAAGAGGTGGCACAGAAATATCCTAAATAAATAAGTGGTGCTACATATTGGCCAAGCACTGACTGCGGAGGGTTTTCAAGCTCTCCCCGGGCCGGCGGGGGGGGGTGTCAGAGGTGGTCAGGGAAGCCTAGAGGAGACCACACGCCACCAGGAACCCCTGGTCACCCCTCCGTTCCCCATTGCTCCCCTACGGAACATTTTGTCCTTCAAGCAGCTAATAGGCCATGAAGCATTTAGGTACGAATAAAAAAAAGTAAAGCCATAGGAGACACCACAGGAAGGGAGAGGCGGCGGGTTGCTCCTTTCCTGATGCCTCCTGCTTCCTCAGCCCACCACTGAAGAAGACGCAGGCTCAGACTCCTCCAGAGTGAGAACTTGGCTTCCCCGCAGCTGACTTCTGGCCCCACAAATGTCACAGGCAGCCGGGTTCTGCAATCACAGTGTGCTGGGATGTCCCAGTCATCCGTTTCATCTGGGCAGCGAGACAATAATTCATCAGGAAGACACCTACATGGTGAATTGAGCAGATTTTAGAACAGAACAGAACGATGATGGCATCATCTTTGAACCATCTGCTCACCATTTCCAAAGCCGCAATCCCGGCCAGTTTGCATTTACATTTCAGGAAAGGGGAGAAGGGTGCAACTTCGTTTTTAGCCACTTCACTGCTTCTCTCGCAATAGTGTATTAGACGCTGAGCAAAGTGTGCCTGCTGCTCTCAACTTCACACTCCTGTTTTTTGTCTCTGATCTGCCTTAAGTCTCAGTGGGAAAGGCTGACGACAAACGAAGTAAATCTCTCAAACACAAGCAGTTATTTCACATACACGCACACACACACACACCAAACACCAGCCTTCCCTGTTCTACAAGGTCCAACAGAGCTCTGAAAATTGCTTCAATGTCAACCAAGGCTGACACCACAAACACGGTTACGGCTTGGAATCAGAAGCCATCTTGGGATCCAGTCAAAAAGCAGTGATTAAACAAAATGGTCCTGCATTCATTGGGGCCGTCAGAACAGGGAGACCACTCCCTCACTCACAGACACCCCCAGCTACAAAGATGGATGGAAAGTGCAGCCCTCCCAAAATGCTCACCCTGTTCCCAACAAACACAATGTCTGCCTTGGAGACGCACCTCCGGGTGAGCCAGGAAGGGAATCGGGGGAGGGCAGAGCCAGGAAGGGAATCGGGGTGGGGGGAGAAGGGACGGGGCGAGGGGAGAAGAAGAGAAGGAAATCGGCTGCAACTATTGAGGGGGTAGGAATCAGAACTGGGGACCCCCCCCCAGACGGGAAGGCACACTAATTGTTGTTGTTGTTCAGTCACACAGTCGAGTCCGACTCTTCGCAACCCCATGGACCAGATCACGCCAGGCCCTCCTGTCTTCCGCTGTCCGCTGAAGTTTGCTCAATTCCATGTTCGTTGCCTCGATAACACTGTCTAACCATCTCATCCTTTGCTGTCTCCTTCTTCTTTGACCTTCAGTCTTTTCCAGCATCATCAGGGTCTTCTCCAGGGAGTGCTCCCTTCTCATTTGGTGGCCAAAATATTTGAGCTTCAACTTCAGTCTCTGGCCTTCCAGGGAACAGCCAGGGTTGATTTCTTTTAGGATTTACTGATCTGATCTCCTTGCAGTCTGAGGGACTCTCAAGAGTCTTCTCCAGCACCATAGTTCAAAAGAATCTATTCTTTGGCGCTCGGCCTTCCTTATAGTCCAACTCTCACAGCCATGCTTTACTATGGGGAATACCATTGCTTTGACCATGCGGACTTTTGTTGGCAGGGTGATGTCTCTGCTTTTTATCATGCTCCCAAGGAGCAGGCGTCTTTTAATTTCATGGCTGCAGTCACCATCTGCAGTGATCTTGGATCCCAGGAACGTGAAGTCTGTCACTACTTCTACGACTTCCCCTTCTATTTGCCAAGGAATGATGGGGCCGGATGCCATGATCTTAGTTTTTTTGATGTTGAGATTCAAGCCCACTTTTGCGCTCTCCTCTTTTACCCTGTGCAAGAGACTCTTTAGGTCCTCTTCACTTTCTGCCATCAGAGTGGTATCGTCTGCATATCTGAGGTTATTGATCTTTTCCCCAGCAATCTTAACTTCAGCTTGTGATTCATCCAGGCCAGCATTTCACATGATGTACTCTGCATATAAATTAAACAAACAAGGTGACAATATACATCCTTGTCGTACTCCTTTTTCTATGCTAAACCAATCAGTTGTTCCATATCTGGTTCTAACTGTTGACCCTTATACAGGTTTCTCAGGAGACAAGTGAGGTGGTCTGGTACTCCCATCTCTTTAAGAACCTGCCATAGTTTATTGTGATCCACACAATCAAAGGCTTTAGCATGGTCAGTGAAGCAGAAGTAGATATTTTTCTGGTACTCTCTTGCTTTCTCCATAATCCAGCGAATGTTGGCAATTTGATCTCTAGTTCCTCTATCTCTTCGAAACCCAGCTTGTACTTTTGGCAGTTCTGTATCCACATACTGTTGGAGCCTAGCTTGTAGGATCTTGAGCATGACCTTGCTAGAGTGTGAAATGAGTGCAATTGTGCGATAATTTGAACATTCCTTGGCATTGCCCTTCTTTGGGATTGAAATATATACTGACCTTTTCCAATCCTGTGGCCACTGTTGCGTTTTCCAAATTTGTTGGCAAATTGAGTGCAGTACTTTAACAGCATCTTCTTTTGAGACTTTGAATAGTTCAGCTGGGATACCATCACCTCCACTGGCTTTGTTGTTAGTAATGCTTTCTAAGGCCCATTTAACTTCGCATTCCAGGATGTCTGGCTCGAAGTCAGTGATTATACCGTCGTGGTTGTCAAGGACATTGCGGTTCGTCTTCTATAATTCTTCTGTGTATTCTTGCCATCTTTTCCTAATCTCTTCTGCTTCTGTTAGGTCCCTACCATTTTTGTCCTTTATCGTGGCCAGCTTTGCATGGAATGTTCCCTTGATTTCTCCAATTTTCTTGAAGAGATCTCTAGTCCTTCCCATTCTATTGTTTTCCTCTATTACTTTGCATTCTTCAGTCAGGAAAGCCTCCTTATCTCTCCTTGCTGTTCTCTGGAAATCTGCATTCAGTTGGGTAAATCTTTCCTTTTCACCTTTGCCTTTTGCTTTCCTTCTTTCCTCTGCTATTTGTAAAGCCTCATCAGACAGCCACTTTGCTTTCTTGCATTTCTTTTTCTTTGGGATGGTGGTGATTGCTGCCTCCTGTACAATGTCATGAACCTCTGTCCATAGTTCTTCAGGCACTCTGTCTATCAAATCTAGTCCCTTAAACCTATTCTTCAACTCTACTGTATATTCATAGGGGATGCGATCTAGGTCAAATCTGAATGGCCTAGTGGTTTTCCCAACTTTCTTCAGTTTAAGTCTTAATTTTGCAATGAGTACCTCATGATCTGAACCACAGTCAGCTCCAGGTCTTGTCTTTACTGACTGGATAGAGCTTGAGGGGCTCATCTTCCGGCGTCATATCTTTTAGCCTTTTGTTACTGTCCATGGGTTTTTCTTGGCAAAGATACTGGAGTGGGTTGCCATTTCCTTCTCCAGTGGACCACACTTGGTCTGAGTTCTCTGCTGTGGCCTGTCCATCCTGGGTGGCCCTCTATGGCATAGCCCACAGCCTCATTGAACCACACAGGCCCCCTCACCACAACAAGGCAGTGATCCGTGAGGGAGCAGGGCAATGGAGACTGTGGCAAAGAATGGCAGGCCCACTAGGGAAAAATGTTTGCCCCTCAAGCCACGAAATCCTGGCTATTGGCCTGCCCCTTAGGTAGTGATTTGTTACCAGGCAGCACCGCATACTACTCAGGACCGAGCACTAACAGATTACTATCAAAGTCAGTACTCCAAATTAAGGCTCAGGAACATCAGCCTGACAGATATTGTTGGGCCTGGGAGAAGTCCAATCAAGCCCCACAAAGTCCAGCCAGCCAGCTGTCCAACAATCTGTTAAACCCGTCCACACCTTACATGCCCCTGTATAAATCGATGGTGCGACCCCATTTGGAGTACTGTGTGCAGTTCTGGTCACCACACCTCAAAAAGGATATCATAGCTTTGGGAAAAGTGCAGAAAAGGGCAATTAGAATGATAAAAGGGTTGGAACACTTTCCATATGAGGAAAGGCTGAGGTGCTTAGGGCTCTTTAGCTTGGAGAAATGATGGCTGAGGGGTGACATGATCGAGGTTAATAAGATTATGCATGGGATAGAGCAGGTGGAGAAAGAGGTACTTTTCTCCCTTTCTCACAACACAAAACCTCAGTGGGCACTCCATGAAATTAATGAACAGTAAGCTTAGAACAGATCAAAGGAAGGCCTTCTTCTCCACAAGTGTGATTAACACGTGGAATTTGCTGCCACAGGAGGTGGTGGTGGCTTCAAGAGAGAATTGGATAAATATATGGAGCAGAGGTCCATCAGTGGCTATTAGTCACAAGGTATAGATAGGAACTCTCACTCTGGGGCAAGGGATGCTCTGTATTCTCGGTGCTTTTCGGGGGGGCAACAGGGGGAGGGCTTCTAGTGTCCTGGTCCTACTGGTGGTGAACCTCCTGATGGCACCTGGTATTTTTGGCCACTGTGTGGCAAAAGAGTGTTGGACTGGATGGGCCGTTGGCCTGACCCAACATTGGCTTCTCTCTTATGTTCTCTTATGGTCTTATTTTTATTCAGCATCTCCTGAAGAAGGCAGAAAGCAGCCTTGGAGACTTCAAGGGAAATCCATTTTACTCCCCCAAACTGCTTCTTCCTGGCCCAACACCACTGCAAAGCCCAACCCTCACCCACCCACCCACCCACCCACCCACCCCACGGTCATAGCAAAGTCTGACCTAAGTACTTTTCTATCAGAAGGTGAGTCCTGGGGTGTCGAGAGCCCTTTTTGTGCCTAGACCCTCCCCCTGAACCTCAAAAGTGGCAGAGCCCCCCCCCCCCCCGCTCACAGCTCCCTCCTCAGACAGGCAAGGAGACACTCCCACCGTCTCCGACTGCAGCCAGGCAGTCCTGTCCCGGCAGAGCAACCGAACCCAAGAGCCACTCAAGAGCAATGGATTCCTGCCTTACAACATGTCTCGTTTCAAGATTCATATTCACACATTAAAAATACATCTGTTCTCACCTCCCCCCTTTGCTTGCTGACTCTATGTACGCATCGGGCAGCTTTAAAACCAGAGGATGGACAGACTGGCCCATTGGCCCGTTAGGCCCACCGAATGCCACCAACTTGCAAATGCATCCGGTTCGAGATGCACAATCCAAGACGCCTTTGCAGTGCTCCACTCTGGCCATCCAGAGCATCAGCTGCCTGACACAGTCTCCTCTGGATTTCTAAGCATGCGTTTGGTGGAAGTGGTCCAGCCATGAACGTAATATGGCACAGATGCAAACCAGCCAGAGCCAATGTTTCTTCTGGCATAATGGCATACAAGGCCTTTGCATGTACTGCTCCCCAAAAAGCATGCGTATAAATAACGGCAGAAGGCTTTCCAAACCAGCACAAGAGTACGCAGGCACACATGTTCTGTAAGAGGACATATACATTTGCACGCTGTGTACAAGGCATTTCTATGGACAAGGGAACTGTTGTTTGAACATTAGATACTTGGTTTTGCAGTACAAAGATTGTTTCTGAATTGCTGAGGCCTGTGGAACTGTCAGTATATGCTTGTTACCTCTAAGATTTGTAGCTTTTCCCAGGAAATGAACAGCTATGATGGGTAAAAAAATAATGAACTGGCATTTAAAATGCACTTAGTTTCAAACTCTATAAATGTCACAGCAAAAGCCAATTCATTCACTGCTGACATTTACTCTACTGCTGAACAGTTTGAAAGGATCATGACTGGGAGGGAGAGCTTCAATATTTCCTGCCGTTTATGGTTAAAAGGTGCAATTCATTAATGCTCCGGTTCACTGGCCAGATGGGTGTCAAGGACCGCTCCAAGTCTGCCGTCTCAGGGATGGACTTGCTCCGTCAAAGACTGAAGTCCTCTTTGTGATCAAGATGCAGACCTTAACCTCGCCGTGTACGGACTGTCGCATGTCATCAAGAGCAGACTGCTTCAGACTCTCACAGCTACATGCAAATGTCAGTGTGGTCCCTGAAACTCCCATTTAGGGAAAGCACATCTGAAGCACACGAAACTGGAATGTGCTAGCTCCATACTCACCCTATGCTACCTGATCCATTGGGTTTTTATAATGAGTGATCCTGTGAGTTCCACTGGGTCTCACAGCCGCCTCCAATCCTCTTGACCACAGTGCCCTCCTGAGCCCCCTCTCAGCACTGGGACTGGGCGGGGGCACCATGTCACAGCGGTTCAAGTCCTATCTGAGGGCAGTGGGATTCCTGCTCTGCCCCATGGCCTTTGATCCATCGAGTTTTGCAAGGTTCAGTCCTATCCCCCATACTAGTTAATCCTGACAAGATAGAGGTGCTCTGGGTTAGTAAAAAGGCTGACCAGAGACTTCAGATCTCTCCTTTGAAAAGCCAGACTTGCAGCTGGGGAGTCCTGGTATATGCAGCAATCGCCTTAGAAAACCAGGCGGCTGCAGTGGTCTGGATTGCTTTGGCCCAGCTTTGGCTGGTGCATCAGCTGCATCCATTCCTGGGTCAGTCAGATCCAGCCACAGTGATCCACAACTCAGTTGCCTCTAGACTGGACTACTGCAATTGGGGCTACTTGGGGCTACCCTTGAAGAGTGTTTGGAAGCTGCAGCCAGGGCCGAATGCGGCAGCTAGACTGCTGGGTGGGGCCCGCAATCGGGAGCACATGACTCTGGATACTGCAGCAAGTACACTGGCTACTGACCCCACTCCTTCGTCTGGTCCAAGGTTCCGCTGTTGACCTTTAGAGGCCTACATGCTTTGGTGGCAGGGCCCCTGAAGGACCGCCTTCTTCTACACATTCCTGCGCAGGAATCAGGATCACAGGAGAGGCCCTCCTCGCTGCCCCCATCGATCTAAGGTGCTTATTTGGCAGGTACACAAGAGGGAACCTCTTCAGTGGCAGCCCTTCCCCCAACCCAGCTGTGGGAAACACCCCCCCCCAAAGGGAGGTGCAGCTGGGCGTGGCTATCCTTTTCCTCACTGGCACATCTTCAACAGCCACACTATGTATGAGTTCAGTCTCTACGGTCTTGAAGCCCTCTACAAATGTCATTTTTCATTTACCTCAAGGGACTGCAAATGTTGCTGGCACAGAATCTCTTGCACTGATCACTACTGGCCTGACTGTTACACACAGGCCGTGGCCACACCGTCATTTTGATCGGGTCTCACCACTGTTCCCTCTCGCATTTAAAATTGCTGATCAGAGGCCCGCATCCATCTCCCGCACCAAAGTGGGTTCCCTCATGCGCCATCCTCCAGGTTCCCTCATAACTCTCACTATGGCCTGAGTTCTGCTTTAAGAAAACAAAGGGAGACAACGAGGCACCAGAATATCAAATATTAAAAGTCCCTGAGGGATTGTTCCTTGCAGCAGCTGAAATGGTGAAATGTGGACCTTTTATTTTGGCAAATGCTTTTGTGAGCCGGAGCCCCCCTCCCACTCTCCAGCATTCCTTCCCGTTGGCAAAAATGATCCGCCGCTCTTTGCCAATTTCACCCATCTGACATGGCGGGCTCTTGCTCACAACAGATCGTGCCAGTGCAAACCACTCAGTTTGTTAAGATGCCGCAAGCTGGTCATTTCTAATCACACACGGTGTTAGTTTCCCCACCGCTTTCATATCGACAATATACAACCTTTTCATTTCTGTTTTTCACCTAATGAACATCTCTAATGCTGCACCAGCATCGGCCCGGCAGCGACTCTTGGCTCCCCAGTCCTCCCAGTGCCAGGGAATGTAAGAGTGTCGTCTGGAGGGTGTCCTACCGAGTCCTAATGCACCACTGACAAACGGTTAACCAAGCAGCACAGAAGATGCACCCTGTAGACGAGCTGATATTTGTCACCGTTGGCTCATCTGCTGCATGGCAGTTCCCAAACACGGCCTGGTCTCCTGTCCCCTCGGGTGCGTTATAAACCAGACTGGCCTCCAGAAGAGGCTGCTACAGTGGGAAGCATTCTGGATTTATAGACTAAAAACATACCATCCCTTTGGACTCAACTTTACATTAGAATTTTTTAGTTTCTTATAGACAAGGTCGCATAGATAGGTTTACTTTGAGGCATCCCCCCCTCCGCCCCTTTTTTGTGATATATACCCTTAAGGAAGCCTGGGAGCACAGAACCCCTTCGGAGCTCTTAGCTTGCCGCCGGCTTCACAAACGCTTACCTGACATTCCCTCTGAGACATGCCTTATATATTTATTGCTTTATGAAGAATATGGAGTATTGGTGAGTGAACAATTTTGTTATACGTTTACTTAAGTAACTTGCTTTCTCTGGAATGTTTCAGCTCGTTTATTGTATTCTTTGTACAAGTAACAGATTTTTTGTCTGTTATAGATTTTCCAAACTTACTTGACTAGTCTTGACAGACTTTAGGAAAGAAAACAATTGTGTAAAATTAAAATTAAAAATCGATACAGATGTTGAAAATCCTTGCTAAAATTGTTAAAAAATGTTAAAAATATCATAAATATTTATAACTATTGTTGGCACCTTTTGTAACCATTGAATTAATGTTTTATACAGTTATAATTGGTCCTTCTCTGATGAAGACCTTGGAAACGAAAACATTACCTGGAAACTTCATTAGAATAAGATTACTTTGGGACCTTCTTCAATTTTTGTATTCTGTATTTAGATAACTTTATTAACGTTTGTGTGCTGCTAAAGTATAGACAGATATTTCTGTGTGAATGCTTTGAGTGTTATTACAGCGTCCTGCACGGCTTTGTTCCCTTTCTGCTCTTCAAGTTGGCAGCTGTGGTTCTCTCATTTTTTCCCACTGGTTGACGGGCTCAGCAGGACCTCTTCAGCAACTGCTTCAGTCCTGCAGGAAGGCGGGTCTAGGCAAGAGCGTCTTTCACTGTGCCTGACTTCCCCACGTCCCTGGTGGCTGCAGGCTGAAATGCATCACTAGGAAAGCAATGGAAAGACATCTGGCTGGATGCAGCATGCTGCCAGCTTCAGAGGCCCTCCAGCTGACGTGGGCCCCCAAACTCTGTCCCCACCGTTCTCCCCACCTTGGACCCAAGGTGAGCCAAGAGCCCCCCCCAGTACAGGGACTGAGCAAGCTAAATCTTTTTAAGTGCACATAAAGCACGGAAGCGGGTCTGTAACGAGCGCTTATTCAACCCAGAGCCTTTCTGTGTGATTTTGCTACTAACTTCTCTAGTACAACAGAACACCGTTTAATGAATCCACACCCACCGCTCTGATGTTCAATCGGAAACAGAATTACCTGCTCCTAAGAGGGCATTTGCAGTCATATGGATTGTGAGGCTCATTCCCGAATGACCAAATCCCACTCCAAACTGTTTAGCCTCAGGCTGTAACACTTAACTGTTGCCATCTCTGACGGATCCCTGCTGCTGCGGCTTCTCTCCACGTGAGGCAGATTTTCCTGCCAAAACGCTCTCCCAGTCTGACTGAGCAGCCTCTCAGTAGCGTATCTGAATTACAGAAGGGTCATTTCCTGCGTGTCCCACCCTGTGACAGAGAGGCTATTTGGCTTTTGCCTGGGCCGGAGATTTATTGTAGCTAAGCAGGAGCCCTCTTATAAAATCCCTTTGGAAACGGCACTCGACACGAAGCAAAGTTCAAAAAGAAAGGTTGGTCTTACTGAACATGCGCAGCTGAGTTCGGAATAGGGCAGAGGATGAGAAGCTGAGGTAAATTTGGTTGTTTATGCAAATTATAGTATTTTGAACAGGCAACGGACCATAGTTGAAGCTTATATTCTTAGAGACTCAGTTCTTAACTGTGAGAGATTTGTCTGTCTTGTAGATTTCTTTCAGCAACTATGTGTCTTAATAAAGTTTCATAAAACTATGATAGTTTCCTGGAAGTTAGTACTTTCTTCCTGTATTTGAATACTTCCTTTGTGGGATTACAACTTTCCCTTTTTTCACTCTTGAGGAGTCTAAGACCCTTTCCCTTTCCACACAAACCAGGGGTCCCTTCTAAGTTGAACCCTCCGAATAGCTGGGTAAGAAATATCTTCCTCTTTCTAGGAGCAATAATCCTTTTTTCTTTAGTTGCTGTAGATTTTCTGGGTTGTGTGGCTGTGGTCTTGTGTGACCAGAGCCACACAATGCAGCAAATCTACAGCAACTAATGAACTCCAGCCATGAAAGCCTTCGACAGTCCTTTTTTCTGTGTGACTAGACTGGCAGTTTCCAACCTTCTGTCCAGTCCTTTCTGTCAAACCTAAACTCCAGTTCTGGAGACGGTGAATACACAGAATTCAGCTACAGCTAACACACACAGACTTTAAGTGCTGATTTCTGAACTTTTCCTCAAACGTGCTGGTACACGGTCGGGGCAAGGGATTGTGTGTCCCTTCACTTACCAAATGAGCTTGCCTGTTTCCCTCAGACCGACACAAACACTCCTCCTGACGGGCAATTTTGCAAGCCAAAGTCCCAGTGACGATCGACTCCCCCTCTGACCAGCCTGACCAGACTTTTTGAACGCTCTCCTCAGCTGTGCTGTGCTGACCAGTCAGAGAGAAGGTGGTGGTGAGCACACAGGCAGCAGCCTGTCAATCAAACTGTACTTGACAGTGAGGCATTAAGCCCTCATCTCCTGGATCTCTGAATCTGATGCACCCAGCAGCCTGCTTTTGGAGGTCGGTTCGTCACACCATCGCCTTCCACAAGCCTCCCACTCAAACTGCTACAGTGGAGGTTTCGACACAGAACACACACCCTCAGCTCCTAAAGAACTGGACACGAAAGCCAGCAGCTATTTCAGCATTCCCAGCTCACACTGCCTTGGGTTGCCGAGAGGAGTCAAATAAAGCAAATCACGGCTTGGTTTATCTCGTAGGTTCCACCACCACCACCTTCTTCTCATACTCAGCCGTAGCCCTTGTGGGGGAGTTTATGCTTGTTAACTTGGAGCGACCCCGGGGGCCCACTTCCGTCTGTCCAAGTGCTGCTGATTGACTATGCCACGTTTCAACCCTACAGCCAGGCAATTAGAGCCAGCTTGTCAGGCAAAGTCACGTTAGGCTTCTTATGCCAGAGGGGGCTTGTAATGCCCTACTTCGTCTGCCCTTCTGCATTACAGAAAGATTCATTCTCAGGCTCTTGTCTCCAAACGGCTCCTAGCAGCTTCCCACCCAGAAATCGATGCTGAGCAAGTACCCGGTGCTGGTCAGGTATGCATCCGGCCGAAGCCGGAGACAAAGGCCAGACAGACAGGGTTCCAGTCCCCAGGCAACATCATCAGCGCGAGGCCTGGACGGCCTGTTCACCGTTGCAAATCCTACCCAAGAAGACCACTGCTTATTTTAGCCTAGCTGGCATATACACTGTGCCGGACTCCCACCATGGAAGCCGCCACTTACGCTGTTCTGTTTAAAAACTGGTATGTTGGTAAGATATTTTTGAAAAAGTTTAGAGGTTAGAAACGCACCCTGTCCAAGCAGTACATACCCAAGAGTTCTGCACATGGTACTGAGTGGTGAAATCTGGTGCCAGCATCAACTTGAATCCAGCACCACGTGAAGCAGGGAGTATTTCAGCACGCCTGCTGACACCCAGAACCTCAGAGGTCCGGAAACTGGCCCAAGAAAGGGATGAGGTGAGAGCAGAGGCACGCAGAGGCCGCTCCTGCAGGTTCGGCAGGGCATCCGAATCGGTCCGGCTCTCGGGGAAAGTGTCTTCCCAGACCCATTATCCCAACTAAGCCCGAGGGACCGAACTCATTGGTTACGGGGGGCCGGATCTGACAGAAATGCCCCTCTATCGGGCTGGGCAGTGCTTGTCATTAAATGTAACATCAGGTGTTCATTTGACCACAGGCCATTATAGCCCTAAAGACCCAACCTTAACCCTTTGGGGTTTCCTCAAAATACTAAAGTCCTCGTTCCCACCCTTGCTCCCAACTGGATATGACAGGATCTTCCCTCGATGCCTCAGTGGTACCAAAAGGCACGGGGATGTCTTTTTCCTGGACAAGTCCTCAGACTGGATCGTGCAGCAAGGCAGGCAGGTGACCTCTACTCGCGTATTATGGCCAAATGGTCATTATGACTAGAAGCTTTTGCTGACCCAGAAGGAACTTTACAGAAAGCACCCTCGATTGATTCACACACCATATATCTTTACCATTAAGTAGCTGAAGGATCTTAAAACTGGCTTGAACTCCATCTATTTTTATTTTTAATTCTTTGAATGATAAGCTCAAAACTAGCAGATAACTTGTAATGGCAATCCTTGATTCACCACAAATTTAATGATCATTTTGTAATTGTTTTCATTCATGCTTTACTAAGTACTGCATGGTATTTTATTTCAATCTTCAATAAACAGTTTAATTTTTTTTAAAAAAAGTAACACAAGGTACTGGAGGTATACACAGTTTATAAAGGTGATTTCAGATTCCAAATGGCAACAGCAGGCTTGATTGGATTATATGTGATATGCAGAGGGGTAGTAGGCATGGACATATTAGCACTGCTAATGAGACAGGAAACCTAGGTCTCAGTTTGGTCCAGGAGGATTCAGTCCAGGAAGATGCAAAGAATAGATGGAAATAAGTCTGAAGGAGTGAGCAGTCACTCATGAAAGCTCATACCCTACCAAAATTTTTGTTCGTTTTTAAGGTGCTATTGGACTCTTACTCTTTCTACTGCTATTAGAAGCAACAACATTCAAATACCAGTGGGGGAACATTTTAACCTTCCAGGACATTCAGTTCCTGACCTAAGAGTAGCAGTTCTCTTACAAAGGAAATTCAGAGGGAGATTAGAAAGAGAGTCTGCTGTAATGAAGCACAAGACAATGCATCCACCTGGACTGAATTGAGACTTAGGTTTCTTCTCTTGTTACCAATGCCCACTATTGTCATTTGCATCTGAAATCACTTCACTCTCCAAGATTTAAGGACAGATGGACTCACATTCTAGCTGTACCCAAAGCAGTGAGCCATGACTCGTGAAAGCTCAGGCCCCTGCCACAAATCTGGTTAGTTGTTTAGGTGCTACTGGACCCTTGTTCCCTTCCACTAATAAGGATGGCAAGCCATGCTGTCAAGTTTCTTTCCCCCTCCCCACCCCATCTGTTAGAACTGGAGAGGGGGATTTGTGTGTGTATGTGTCTTTTACCCCCCTCCCTCCCTCCCTCTGAGGCAGTGTCCTTGCGCGTGAAAGCTTATACCTGGAATAATAAAACTTTGTTGGTCTTAAAGGGGCCACAAGACTCTCCCTCTCCCCCCCACTGGACTTTTGCTCCCTTCCACACTAATAAAGTTTGCAAGCTGTGCTCTTGGGTTTCTTCTTCCCTTGTCTGTTAGAACTGGGAAGGGGGATCTTTCTTTCTGGCTCCTTCTCGTCTTCTGAAGAAGTGTGCTTGCACACAAAACTTATACCTGGAATAATAAAACTTTGTTGGTCTTAAAGGTGCCACAGGCGCTCTCTCTCCCTCCCTCTCTCTCTCTCTCTCTCTCTGCCTCTCTTTCCCTCCCCCTCCCTTCCTTCCCAAAGGAGGAGGGGGAGGAGCACTCAGCCAATCGAGGGAGGGGAGGCTTGGCTTTCTTTCTTTCCTCTGCAAAGCAGTAAGCGGGAGAGGAGAGAGCTGGGCAAAGCGCACTCTGATGCAGGAAGCAGGAGGAAGACGAGGGCGAGTTGCTCACAGGCCAGGCAGGGACCCTGCAGGGGCTGGTTCCAGCCCACGGGCCATATGTCTGACAACCCTGAACTAGGTTATTGCCTTAGAACAACTGTCTGCCCTTCGTGTCTTTATTCAGTCTTTCCTCCAAAAACCCAAGCTTTGTGTGCACAGAGGTGTCCCCCTCCTGCTCCCGCTCCACTTCATCCTCACAAGAGCTGATCTGAGGTATGTCGATCTGTCACGGTCTGGGGGCTGAGGAAAGAAGTGGTCCTGAGGCCTCACGGAAGCCTCTCCTGCCGCCGCACAAAAGCCGGAGGCCTCAGGAACACTTTGCAATCAGCCTGCATCACCAAGAAACCTTTCTGACCTCAGAGCTGGGCGGCGGGGAGGGGGATGGAGGGGGAAGCAGGCTCCAATCCCTGTGCAGGATGCAGGGCTCCACCAGCGAGCCTAGGAGGCCCCGCACAGAGAGGGGAGGGGAGGGGGGTGTTCACTCCCTGCGGCTGCTTTTGGAGGGAGCTGGTCCCTCGGCCGCGGAGGGGTGAGTCTGATCTACTGGGGACAGGTAGTGAACCAGAGTAGGAACCAAATAAGTTAATCGCCTCAGGGAGTTTTGCTGTCTTCTGGCCGGCTTCTTTCTTTGTGAATTTTGTCCTGTATTAATTCTGCCCCATTTTTGTGACTTTCCTCCTATTGACTTACCTGTTAAAGTATCTACTTAATCCCCTGTTCCTTGTTTCCACTGCCGAGGAAAGTCCTTCACGTCTCAGACTCAGCCATACATCTGGGAACGGCCTGGCTGAAGAAGAAGGGTTGCCAGGCAGGGGGCAGGAAGTGGGCTCTGGGCCCAGCCCTAGACCAGGAGTGTTGGCAGCCAGGTGAGGCCGTTACCTGATCCAGGCTTGATGGGGGCAGGGGAAAGGAGGGTGTCTAAGGGGGGGAGGGATTCTTGGAAGGGGCGTCCCACCTGTGGCAAACCTGCCCGGCCCTGGGCCATTCTCTGGCAAAAGCCGAAGAAAGCAGCTGGCTCAATGTCACCCAGAGATCATTATGCCTGAGTGGGGGATTTGAACTCATGCCCCTCCCACTTAAATCCAGCGTTCTAGTCACTGCACCTTGACAAGCTCACAGTTTTTGTTCATATCCAACCAAAAATCCACCGGAACCACCAGCTTCAAATCAGAGCAATGAGGCAACATCCCCCCAGTCACCAGCCGTCCCCCTGCCCTCAGCATAACATTTTACTTTAATTGTTGGGAATAATGTTTGGCTGTAACTCAAGATGAATGGGTCTCTCCTGCAATCCAGACCTCTGATCCATTTCCCTAGACCTCAGTGTTCATACCACGGGGGACCCTTCCAAAGTGCAGACCATTGATGTGCTGCAACCACAAAAAGCGAAGACTGCTGGCAGGGTCTTGTGGCTTCTCAGATCAAGTATGTCTCCTCAAAGGCGATGCTGGGCAAGTTCTCAGGCTTTTCAATCAAACAGAATTCAAGCACCAAGGAGGGTGAGTGCGTCTGTGCGTGTGCTAAGCACTCCCCGTCGTTTCCGGCTTAGGGTGACCCGAAGGCCCCCAGAACGTCCTCCTGCTCACAGCCCTGCTCAGGCCTTGCGGACGGAGGGCCTCTGGGGCCTCCTTGACTGAGTCGACCCGTCTCGGGTTGGGGGTCTTCCTCTCTTCCCGCAGCCTTCTGCTTTTCCTAGCAGTATTGTCTTTGCCAGGGACTCCTGTCCTCTCAAAGGTGAGCTTAGTTACTCATTAAACCAACGCAGTCAGAGCAGGTTTTCAACTTACGTGTTTATAAAGTGCTCATACAAAGGCACCGAATGCCTTTTTAAAAATTATAATTCCTGTGCAGTCACGGGGATTGTGTGTTTGTTCCAAGCATCCAGCAGGTACAGGAGAGAATTAATAGCTAACACTTACACAAATATTTAATTTATGCAGCACACCACCGAGTCAGTTGTACATTAATCCAGTGCAGTCAACAGCTGGAGCACAGAACAGATGATGACAGTTTTGGGCCTCTAGGGCCAAATCCTGTGAGGGTTTGGCTACAATTCTCAGTTGCTTTATCCTTCCTGCAGAAGTCCAGACAACTGGCTGTGACAAGCTCGGTCTCTCGTTTGCCATGATTCGGAGCCTGCAGTGGGAGGGAAATTCCTGGGGGGGCGTCTGTGTGAGAGTGCCCGGGTGCCTGAACTGCTCTGTTTTAGGTGGATGGAACCCTTCCTAAGACACCTCCCTTGTCCGGGGACGACCTTGGGGCCAAACTGTGCCTGCTTCGCTATCGTAGATAAAGAAACCGCATATTCACAGGTGGGGGGGTATAGAAAGTGCAGAAGCTCGGCGGGATGTTTGTGAAGTGTGATTGGATGTAACTGAAGGGGGGGGGGAGTTTGTTTGAACTGTCTATATCTTTGGGTTCTCCTGCCAGAACCTCAGTTCAGACACAGGACTGGTCTGGCCTGGAACAGGGTTATGTCTCAGTAAACAAATCAGTGCCAGAGAGAGTGTGGTTGAGAGTCACTATGTCCAGGAATCGGAGAGGCTGGCACAATGATTCTGAACAGGCAATCCCAGCCCGGGGGCGGGGGGGCAAAACGGACTCATGAGCCCTATTTGCACCCTCATTTTTGCACCCCATGTATTTAGTTTTCACCCAAAGAGTTCTGGGACATTCAGAACATCTCCACTTGGACTCAGCACAAGAGCTGTCCTGACCTACAGTGCATTTCCACTGTGTACTTCAGCTGGGCACATGGGAACACAGAGGAGCTTCAAAATATGCCCCGTAACCTTTAGCTGGAGGTTAGCACAACTAGCTGGCAAGGGATACACACTTCCTGTTGCAAAGAAATCAAAATGGATCCAATCTCTGGCTTCAGAGGTACAGGGAGGAGTCTAAAAGAAGATTTTAGTGTCCCAAAACTATGTTTTTCATTACAAACTCGATAGATTAAGAAAAGGTAATGAAGTCTGGAACCCAGATTTCTTTTTATCGAAGTGTTGTGACACAACAAGGACTCTTAGACAACCAAGGGCCGTGCTGCTAAATCAACTTTAAGTCAGACTGTCCTTTATTCCTCTTCTGTTGATTTACTTGCTGAACCGCAAATCCAATACATCAAGTAATCAACTGCTCAGTGAGGATGTAATTCGAGATCCAATGAGAAATAATGTATTTACTTTATATGCCCATAAAGTGCCAAATTCAGCACTCGGTCTCACGTCGATTTGAGTTTCCAGTTCCTCTATCAGAACTAGAAGGCCAAGTTAATGTTTAAACTAGCAGCCACATTCTTTATGTATATAGGCACACTATAACTGTCAAACATTACCGACGGCCAAATTATTCTTCCTTATTCACCTGCAAAAAACCAGAAGTAGTAAATGCCTTATGGGAGGGAAGCGCCAGTGATACGGCTAATGATTATTTGTATGCCTGGCTGATTTATCGAAGCAATGAGGTTAAGACACGGCTCCAGTCCAATATTCATTCACTCTCACAGCCGACACCCGCTGGAGTGGAACTGTGCCAGCCCACAGCTACATCAGCGGTGCTTGCAGCCGGGGCAGATACAGAATATGTGGCAGACATGGGAGTCTGCAAAGTAGTCCCAGTCATGAACACCGCAATCCATTTTAGGAAGTCAATGTATTTGAAAAGGAGAAACCTGAGACCTTGATCTCAAGCCCACCTAAGCTTCCTAAAGCTACTACCAGCCACCCAGTAACCACCAACAGTCGTAGCAGAAACCATTCTGACGCTGGAGAGACAGAGGAGGGGGTGTTCCCCAGTTACCAGCCTAACCCACTGGTCAGGATTCATTACGTGGAGAACTTTTTTAGTTCTGGTTTGGCCCTATTGGGCCTCTTCGGACACATGGACATGGAAGTACCACCAACATGCAGGTTGGGGGAACAGCCGGCCTCCCTGTGGGGGGATCAACCCACACAACCGGGCCAACGGAAGCTCCCGTTTAGGGTTCAGCGAGCTTGTGGGAGGGGGACAAACAGCAAAGAGGAACTCCAAGGAGGTTAAAAGGCTGTAAGACATCATGGAGCGAGACAGAATTTGGGCAGCTTCTGGGTGGCAAAAATGAAAATGGTGCCTGAGCACCGGAAGCAGCCAGGGCCCAGAAAAGAAACGTGATCTGGGAGCAGCCATTTGGAACAGGAGGTCCAGGGGAGGCCGTCCTGCAGCAGGAGGGGAAAGGGGTCTTCCTCAAGGAGGCATGCATGAGAGGGCAAAGACGTTCCCAATTATATTCTGGAGTTTCCAGAAGTCAAATAATCAGTTCAGTCACGTGATCACCAGGCTGCCAGAGGCCCCCCCCCCCGGCTCACGAGGCCCCCCCGGGGGGTGGGGAAGTCTCATGGAGCGGCCGAGTATTCATGTGATGTTGCCACGAGTGCCGGCAGGTGTTTTCCCCGTTGTGCATCTGGGCAACTCTTAATCCTGCACTTGCACACCACCCGCCCCCCTAGGGAAGGCAAGGGAACACGCGTTAACAGGCAAACCTGTATTTTGATTGCTCCAGAGGCAAGGAAATCCCCCGCCTTGACCACCTCACCTGCCTGCAATTGCCGAGCATTCTGCTCCCATGGTTTGGCTCCATTTTCTGCTTGCACTTGTACCCAGGCATACGGGGAAATGCAAAGCAAACTGAGCCTTATTGACCCTCTGTAGAATCTACATAAATAATGGGGCTCTTCATGCAGCTTTTATCCTTCTTGTTGTTGTTCAGTCGCACAGTCGAGTCCAACTCTTCATGACCCCATGACCCACATCACACCAGGCCCTCCTGTCTTCCATCATGCTCTGGAGTTTGCTCAGCTTTATGTTTATTGCATCGATGACACTGTCCAACCATCTCATCCTTTGCCAACCCCCTTCTTCTTTGACCTTCAGTCTTTCCCAGCATCAGAGTCTTCTCCAGGGAGTGCTCCCTTCTCATTGGGTGGCCAAAGTATTTGAGCTTCAGCTTCAGGATCTGGCCTTCCAGGGAACAGTCAGGGTTGATTTCCTTTAGGATTGACTGATTTGATCTCCTTGCAGTCCAAGGGACTCTCAAGAGTCTTCTCCAGCACCATAATTCAAAAGCATCTATTCTTCGGCACTTGGTCTTCCTTATAGTCCAGCTCTTGCAGCCATACATGACTGAGCTTTTATCCTTACAAGACTCTACTGGCAAGCTGTAGAACATGTCTGATGTGACAGTGGGTAGGACACACACGGAATCCCATGTTTCAGAGGGCAGCCATGTTGGTTTGCAGCAGAATAGCTGGATTAGAGTCCAGGTGGACTTTCAACACCAACCAAGGTCTTCAGGGCCTCAAAGCTTTCAAAAGTTCAGCTCCCTTCATCAGATAACAGATTCCGCAGGTGTGCCCGTGACCAATGTGTGTGGCAGAGCCATCACCTCCATGCCTTAGCATGCTTGGATAGAACACCAACAAAACATTCCTGGGCCTAGAATGTACTTCTCCATGTCCACCACTCTGTCGAAAGAGCATCTGCCTGGCCTGGCTTCATACAGTGCCATCCAGTAGGATGCCGATATCCAGAGGGTCGAAATTTCTTGGCCCCTGGCCCTTTTGACTTAGAGCAACCTTTGACCTTCAGCCTTTCCAGATCCAGGGCCCCCAAGAGAAGGTAACAACAGGAGACATTTGTTCCTGCAAGCATACGGCAGGACATCCCACGCCACCAACCACGTAACAGAAAGGAAGCACTTTTGCCTTGGCACTTGCAGGGGCTAACAAGAAATCCATGGACTGACCTTCCCTTATGCAATCAGCCAATCTTTATTTTGTACAACCATAAATCAGCCAGGACTGACACTCAAAATGAGTCACTAACACATCTTCATACAATAAAATCCCAGCCACATAGTGGCTGATTTCAGTAGTACAGATATAATTAATAAAAAGACTTAACTAGCTGCTTACTTGTTGAATGTACCAAGGCACAAAATTTGGCCACCTTAAAGGTGGCTTCATTAGAAGAATCTGAAAGGTGAAAGAAGGAGGGAAATATAAAATTCCTCAGGTCTGCATGTAAAATGTGATACGACTGGAGCTGCATATACAGCACAGATGCCCCTACACTGAGGGCCACACAACAGCACATTGCTCAGCTGGCAGGGGCAAACACATTGAGGGTAAGGGAGATGTGCGTATTTCCCTTCCGAAAGAGTTGATGGTAAAGCATGAAAGCTGGCCAACGTGAAGGCAGCTCTCTGGTATTTGTGTCTCCAAAGGGTCCTCAAGGGACCTTGAATGGATCTCCAAAGACTACGAGGCTCTGGGCAAGAAGGTGGGGGCGCAGGTGGTGTTCTCCTCTGTTTTACCTGTTGAGGGCCATGGAGCTGGAAGGGAGAACAGGATACTGGAGGTGAATGGCTGGTTACGTAGATGGTGCCGTCGAGAGGGATTTGGCTTCCTGGACCATGGTATCTACCTCCACGATGAAGGACTGTTGGCGACAGATGGGGTACACCTTATAAAGAATGGGAGGAATGTCTTTGCTGCAAGACTTGCGAACCTGATCAGGAGGGCTTTAAACTGAAGACAACGGGGGTGGGAAGAAAAAGCCTGATGTTGTGCGGCATCCCCAACACTAAGTTCAAGAAGGGGAGTGATCAGAGAATAAATGAATGGGAGAGAGGTGAATTCAGTAATTTTCAGGTAAAATTGAAGGGACCTACTATAGGAAAGAATGTCTGTAATCTGAAATGTCTATATACTAATGCACAGAGTATGGGAAATAAACAGGAGGAACTTGAATTTCAAATATTGGAAAGTAATTATGATCTGATAGGTATCACTGAGACTTGGTGGGATGAGTCTCATATATGGAGCACAGTGATTGAAGGATATACCTTGTTCAAATGGAACAGAATAAGCAAAAAAGGAGGCGGGGTGGCACTATATGTCAAGAATGAATACGCTTGCACTGAAATTTAGGATTTTGAGAGTTGCCCTGTTGAAAGTGTGTGGGTAAGGATAGAGCAGGGGGGGAAAGAAGGGGATATTGTTGTGGGGGTATACTACAGACCTCCGAACCAACCAGAAGAATGGGATGATGCATTTGTACAACAGCTTGCTAAACTTTCACAGAGACAGGATGTTGTGGTTATGGGAGATTTCCACTATCCAGATATTTGCTGGAAATCTAACTCTGCTAGACATGGGGCATCCTGCAGATTCTTGAATAGTCTTGTGGACAACTTCATCTCTCAGAAGGTGGACGTGGGAACCAGAGGATCTGCTATCCTAGATTTAATTCTGACTAACAGGGAAGAACTGGTTGACAAGGTGAATGTTGTAGGATCCTTGGGGAATAGTGACCATGTCAGCTTGGAATCTGACATAGTGAGGGATGTGAAACCAGGCCATAGTAGGACTGAAGTATTATGGACTTCAGGAAGGCTGATTTCAAAAAACTCAGAGAAATATAAGGTAGGATCCTGTAGCTGAAAATGCTGAGGGGGAAATCTGCACAGGAAGGATGGGAGATGCTGAAAAATGAAGTGCTTAAGGCACAATCGCAAACTGTTCTGGTAAGAAAGAAAGGTGGGAGACAGGTAATGAAGCCAAGGTGGCTGAACAAGGAACTCTCTGAAGGGCTGAGACTAAAAAGGGAAATGTACAGGAAATGGAAGGAGAGCCAAATTACTGAGGGTGAATACAAGAAGCAGGCTCAGAACTATAGGGATGGTGTCAGAAAGGCTAAAGCGCAGATGGAGCTGAGGCTTGCAAGGACTGCTAAAAATAACAAGAAAGGTTTCTATGCCTATGTTCAGAGCAAAAAGAAGAAGAAAGATTGGGTAAGCTCATTGCTAGGGGAAGACGGTCAGGTCTTAACATGGGTTGAAGACAAAGCAGAATTACTCAACTTTCACTTTGTGTCAATCTTTAAATGTAAGGCGAGCTGTATACAAACTGAAGAATGCAGGGCATATGAAGGAAGGAGGAACTGCCAGTCCAGAGTAAGTAAGAAAATGGTTAGAGAGCATCTGGCTGCCTTAAATACTTTCAAATCTCCAGGGCCGGATGGCTTGCATCCCGGGGTGCTGAAAGAAATTGCAGATGTTATTTCAGAGCCTCTGGCTCTAATCTTTGAGATGTCCTGGAGTACTGGTGTTGTGCCGGAAGACTGGAGAAGAGTGAATGTTGTCCTGATCTTCAAGAAAGGAAAAAAGATGGACCCGGGAAATTACAGGTCTGTCAGCTTGACATCAATACTTGGAAAAATTCTGGAGCAGATTATCAAACGCTCTGTCTGTGAGCACCTTGAACAGAATCAGTTAATTGGTAGTAACCAGCATGGGTTTATCAAGAATAAGTCATGCCAGAAAAACCTTATCTCCTTTCTTGACAGAGTTACTAAAATGGTTGACTCTGGCAATGCTGTGGTTATAGTGTATTTAGCATCAGTAAAGCATTTGACAAAGTTTCTCATGATATCCTTGAGGATAAGCTGGTTAAGTGTGGGCTGGATGGTGCAACCGTTGGATGGATTCATGATTGGTTGAAAAATCGTACCCAATGAGTGCTCATAAATGCCTCTGCGTATACGTGGAGGGAAGTCTCGAGTGGAGTAACACAGGGCTCAGTCCTGGACCCGGTGTTGTTCAATGTTTTTATAAATGACCTGGAGGAAGACATAGAGGGGACACTTATCAGATTTGCAGATGACACGAAGCTGGGTGGGATTGCTAACTCTGAAGAAGATAGGGTCAGGATTCAAAATGATCTAGATAGGCTGGAACAGTGGGCTGAGGCAAATAAAATGAAATTCAATAGAGATAAGTGCAAAATCCTACACCTGGGCACAAAAAATCAAGGGCACAGATATAGAATGGGAGGGACTTGGGTTGACAGCAGCACATGTGAAAGGGATCTAGGTGTCCTGGTTGATCACAAGCTCAACATGAGCCTGCAGTGTGATGTGGCTGTGAAGAAAGCTAATGCAATCTTAGGATGCATTAACAGATGCATCGTGTCCAGATCACAGAAGGTGGTAGTTCCACTCTATTCTCCTATGGTCAGGCCTCACTTGGAGTACTGTGTCCAGTTTTGGGCACCACACTTTAGGAAGGATGTTGACAAGCTCGAGCATCTCCAGAAGAGGGCGACCAGGATGGTGAGAGGGTTTGAATCTAAGTCTTACGAGGAAAGGCTGAAAGAGTTCGGTATGTTTAGCCTGGGAAAGAGAAGACTTAGAGGGGACATGATCGCAGTCTTCAAATATCTGAAGGGCTGTCATATAAAAGATGGAGCAGATCTATTCTCTCTTGCTCCAGATTGCAAGACTAGATCTAATGGGTGGAAATTAAAAGGGAGTCTTACTGGCTAGATATCAGGAGAAACTTCCTAACTGTAAGAGTGGTTGAGCAGTGGAACAGTCTGCCTCGGGAGGTGGTGGATGCTCCTTTCCTGGATGTCTTCAAGCGAAGGCTGGACAACCATCTTTTGGGTATGTTGTAGGTATGTAGGGCTATCTTTTGGCTATGCTGGACTAGATGACCTGCGAGGTCCCTTCCAACTCTAACTGATTCTATGATTCTAAGTCACAGCCAAGTGATGGCAATGCCATCAGTATTCAGGGAATTCTGAAACACGGAGCAAACTTTCTACCCTGATCACTTACCACAAGATAAGATTGTGCCCCTGCTCTACCTACTCAAAAGGCTGTATCCTAGATCTGCTGTTTAACAACATCTTTGGCTTCCACAAATCCAAGGCAAAAGAGGGTCAAGGCAGGAGAAGCACAGAAATGTCGTTTCTCCTCAACGGCTATTGCCCAGCATGACAAAAAAATTATCTGACAGAATTTATTTATTTATTAGACTTTTAGTCACTACTCACCCAAAGGGTCTTGTGGCAACTTAAAACATTAAAACTAATAAGGAAAAGCAACATAAAACAAATAACAAATATAAAAAGTTATCGTTAAACCATGAAAATATTAAAAAAATAAAATATTCGAATACCTGGCTATCACTATGCCACTATTAAAACAGCCCAAACATGTGGTTACCTTCCAAAGGCCAACCTAAATAATTCAGCTTTACATGCCCTGTTGAATCTAAGCAAGTCCTTCAGGGCAGGGGTGTCATCCGAGAGTGCCTTCTGCAGGGCAGGGGCCACAACTGAGAAGGCCCTTCCTCTGGTGCCTGCTAACCAAGCCATCCTGGGGCCAGGCACCTGTAAGAGGCTCCTAGACCAGGGAGTCAAACATATTGCCTGCGGGCTGGAACCTGCCCCTGCAGGGCTCCTATCCAGCCCACAAGCAACTGGCTCTGTCCTGCTTCCTTCTCCAGGGCTGCTGCATCTTTCACCCTTTTCCTTCAATTGCATGGGGACAGCTACAAAGCCAATCGTCCCTACACTGTATTGGCTGAGGTTTCCTCCTCCTTTGGAGAGGAAGGGAGGGGGAGGGAAAGGGTGAGAGAGAGAACCCACGTGAGAGGCAACAAAGTTGGAGTCCCGTGGCACCTTTAAAAGCAACAGTTTTATTCCAGGTATAAGTTTTTGTGTGCATGCACACTGCTTCAAAGAGAGGGAAGGAGCAAGGGGGGATTCTTCTGACAAGCACAATTTATATTGAGATCACCCTGTTCTGCTGTTTACTTTGAGACCTGATCAAACAAGCGCGAGTTAACAAAGGAAGGGGAGCAGGAATCTGGGATAAAGGGGATTAAAAGGAAATTATTTTGACTTATTCTGAAAAAGTGTGGATTTTTTTAGATTAGATTTCTCTGTGCCTATCTGGGATATTATTTTCTTTCAAAAAGACCCTGATTAGGAATCACAACACTTGGATTGTATTCCATGGTTTAATGACTGGAAGTAGATGGCTAAATATTTAAAATACATTTATGGACTCAACATGTCTCCCTCTCTTCCCTCCCACTTCAATGGCCAGCTTTCTTCACATTCCCTCACCCTTCCCTTTTTTTACTGTTTCATTATCATCACTAGCACTGAGTGGATTTTGCCTAGACTGAAATCAACACATTATTTCACTTGGACAGATCCCCCTTTCCAGTTTTAACAGATGAATGAATAAATAAATAAATAAATGAAACCTAACAGCACAGCTTGCAATCTTTATTATTGGTGTAGTGGTTAGTAGCACAGACTCTAATCTGGGAGAACCAGGTTTGATTCCCCACTCCTCCACATGCAGCTGCTGGTGTGACCTTGGGTCAGTCATAGGTTCTTTCAGAGCTGTTCTCTCAAGGGCAGTTCCCAAAAGAGTTCTCTCAGCCCCACCTACCTCAGAGGGTGTCTTTTGTGGGGAGGGGAAGGGAAAGGAGATTGTAAGCCACTCAGACGTCTTCAGATAGTGAAGAGCAGGGTATATATCCAATCTTTTCTTCTTCTTCTTAGTGGAAAGGAGCAAGAGTCCAGTAGCAACAACTAACAACATTTGTGTTGGGACATGAGCTTTCATGAGTCAGTGCTCACTTCTTCAGGTACAGCTAGAATGTGAGTCCATTGTTTCTTATATCTTGGAGAGTGGAGCAATTTCAGATGCCAAATCACAATAGCAGGCACTGGTTAACGAGAGGAGAAACCTAGATCGCAATTTAATCCAGGAGGGTACATTGTCTTGAGCTTCATGATCAGTTACACTTCAGCAGTCTCTCTTTCTAATCTCCCTTTGAAATTCCTTTATAAGAGAACTGCTACTCTTAGGTCAGCAACTGAATGCCCTGGAAGGTTAAAATGTTCCCCCTCTCATTTTTGAATGCTGTGGTCTCTAATGTCAAATTTATGTCCATTTATCCTTTGCATCCTCCTGGACTGAATCCTCCTGGACCAAATTAAGACCTGGAGGTCTCCTGTCTCATTACCAGTGCTGATAAATCCACGCCTACTACCCCCTGTAGTATATCACACCTAATCCAACCATGTGCCTGCTATTGCCATTCAGCATCTGAAATCACCTTCATAAAGTTTATATCTCCAGTACCCCGTATTACATTTTATGGCACACATGGCCCAGTGACATTTATGTCAGATCCAGCCCTTGTAAGAAATTAGTTCAACACCTCTGTGATGATGACTGAAGGGAGCGCAGGGGGTTGCAAAAGGAGAGGCGGTTCCATAGGTATGAGGGTCCCAGACCATTAAGGGCTTTGAAAATTAACCCCAACACCGTGAATTGGATCCGGAGGCTAATTGGCAGCCAGTGCAAGCACTGCAGTACTGGAGTCATATGAGCTAACCATGAAGTTCCAGTCAGCAATCTGGCAGCAGCGTTCTGGACCTCTTGCAGCCTCTGATACGTTTCCAAGGGTAGCCCTACGCAGAGCAAATTGTGGTAGTCCAATCTGACAGTGACCATTGCACGGATCAGTATGGCAAAGTCTGACCCAGACAAATAAGGAGCCAGCTGGCAGGCCTGGCACAGGTGAAAATCACTGACCATCCTACAATGGGACACTTGTGTATCCAGTGATAGCGCAGCATCCAACCACACCACAGGACTCTTTGCAGAGACTACAGCTGTCAGCTGGAGATCATCGAGTCTCAGGGGTGACCCTCCAGCTATCATGTCGGTCTTCCCCAGCCACATGACCTCCATCCTGGATGGATCTGGCTTCAACCGGCTCCCCCTTAACCACGGGGCTCCCACATCCCGGCGGAGGGACAGTGCCGAGAGCCCTGCTGCGACAGGAGGAAGAGCCGAGTGTCATCGGCATACTGATGGCCCCCAACTCCAAACCTCCCAACAATCTCAGCAAGAGGGTGCACATATGTGCTAAATGACATCGGAGAGAGACTCGAATCCCGTGAGACCCCACAATTCAGGTCTCGTTGGGAAGACCTCTCCCCGATAGCGACCCTCCGAGAGTAGAAATTAATCCAGAAGGGTTGAAGTCTAATTCAAGCCAAAAGCCTTTCCTTCCGCATGCTGAGAGTGTACAAGGCCCATGCTCCCTACACAGATGCTCAGGCAGCGGGTCCTTTCCAAACCCTGCAAGAAAAGGGGGGGTGACTCTGCAGGGGCTTATGGCCCAGCAGATGGGGCTCCGTGAGTCAACAGAGTCCTCCTGACCCCTGGGCACACTGGGGGAGCCCCACCAGATAGTTCACCTCGGAGCGCTGGATTCCTCTGAGTGTGCCTCACTTTCCCTCCTGGCGTGCCTCCAGGGACATTCGATGGGTGTCCCAGGGAGGTAGAATCTGGTGTAAGGCAAGGCCTGATCTGGTCATTCTTGCGTGATTAGTCAGTTCCTTTTCCAAAGTCCTAGAAGACGGAGCCTCAGAGCACTTCTTGGATCAAACCCAAAGTCCAGCATCTCCTTTCCAAGACAGGCCAGCTCAACAAGCCTGCGCCCAGCCACTGTTTCTCAGAGGCCGCAGTGCCTCGGAAAGAATAAGAGGGGTGATTTAGTTTTAATGCTCAAGAGAACAGAAAAGTCCGCACACACTGGCAGAAGACGACGACGGAGCACGAGAGGCCAGCCTGCCTGGGGAGGAGGGAAGCCCAAAGCCTCAGCGTCACACGACCAAGGAGGCCCTTTCTCAGGCCGGCACCCCTGAAGATGGCCGGAGTAGCTGGGCAGGTCCCTCAGGGAGCCGGCAGCCCACCAGGGACGGTGGCCCCGAGCTGTGTGCAGAGGGCTTTAAGATGCGGCCCTGTGGAGTAAGGGCATCCACAGAAACGGCGGGGAGGGACAGGTCTAGCCTTAGGGCTGGTCTGTCACTTCTGAAGTGCCTCCTGCTGAGCAGCTGGAAGTGTGTTTATGCGTCACAGCACACTAAAGATCTCAGTCTGTGCAGGATGCTGGGGGGCAGCGGCAAAATCCCCCCCCCGGGCCCCTGATGTGAACAGCTCTGATTGCAAGAATTCAGATACTAACCAGAAGCTCACTGCGGGCACCTGCACGGCTGTTCCGCTGCACAGATGCACCGTTATGTACTAATTTTCCTTTTCAGTCGCACTTACTGCCTTCATGTAATCGCTAGTTCTGGCTGAGTTTTCTTCAAGTGGAAAGAATTTACATCCTTGCCTATGGACTGGGGTCACCCCCCCTCCAGTTTGGTGTAGTGGTTAAGTGCGCAGACTCTTATCTGAGAGAACCGGGTTTGATTCCCCACTCCTCCACTTGCACCTGCTGATGTGACCTTGGGTCAGTCACAAGCTCTGGCACAGCTGTTCTCTCAAGGACAGTTTCTGTCAGAAGTTCTCTCAGCCCCACCTACCTCACAGGGTGTCTGTTGTGGGGAGGGGAAGGGAAAGGAGTCTGTAAGCCGCTTTGAGACACCTTTGGGCAGTGAAGGGCGGGGTATAAATCCAAACTCTTCTTCTTCTTCTTCTTCTTCTTCCAACTAGGCCCTTAGCAACAAAAGATGTGCCCTCATCAACAACACCCTCTCCAGTCAGGCCAGGGGGACTCCCAGGCTGCTTTTAATCCTCACTTTTACACCCCCCAGGCCTCAACCCTCACCCCCTCCTCTTTTGTCACCTCCCAATGACCGTTTCATGGCAATTTGTTTCTTTTGTTTCCTGACTGAAAGCACACAGCCCGTGTGGCACAGAAGGCAGTCTTGCCTTACCTCTGAAAGGTAGAGCAATTATTTGATTCTTAAAATGCAACAAATTACAAGGTTCTTTGCTTTTCATACAAAGGCAGCTCCTTAAAGTGCATGGCTTTTGGTAACGAATTTGCTGAACACGACGCCCATGCTCCAACCGAACCCATTGTTAATAATAAAAGCGAGCGCTTGAAGTCAAACACAACTCTGCACTTGCCTACATCTCGTTCTCTCCCTTTTGCATTACAATGGCGAAAACCTTCCTAGTATCAACTTGTCCAACTGCAATTTTCTTGTAACTGCTCATTTTCTTCTGCTTAAACACTCCCACTGCCACTGCCACCATCCCCCGGTGCATTTAGCACGCCATGGAGCCAAGCTATGGCCATTTTTTATTATTCTTTGGCCTTACATTTAATTACAGCAATGCCAATAATAGTTCAGGGCTTTCTTCTTCCATAATTATTTTGGCGTGGAGGAGAGGTCTTCCCCCCCCCACCGCATCAGTCACTTCTGAGCCTCGCCTAATGCTGCTTATCAGAAGTCACTAGTCAATGCCATCTGCTTGCAGAAATGGACCCAATTCCCTCAGCGCAGGTGCAGTTCCAAGAATGAGTCAAGGCCTTTTCACGCATTACAAGAAAGCCGATGCTAACATGCTGCTTACCACAGATTTGGGATCTGTTCTGCCAGAACGTTAAAGGATTCCATCGGCTACGTCATCCACTGCCCCGTGCCGATCTCTGTGCTCAGTCCAACTGAGGGGCCTTCACAATACTGAGGAGCTTTCCAGGTGGTCGCGCTTCCTCTGGGCTATGGCGGGGGGTGCTGAAGAAGAACACTTGTGTGTGTTTAACAAAGAAAAGTATGACACACTCTGGATACTTTAGAGTGCCGTGTAAATTGCAGGTATTTCAGTATGATACTTCAGAGGTGACTTTGGAGGCGTGTGTGGTAGAGTTCCATTTGTCGTGCCATTGAATGGCTGGGCCCAGCAAGCCTTTCCACTCAGCCGCAACCCAGCTCCTTGGTCCCCGTCCCCCGTGACTTTGGCCCGAGGGCACCAGGTTTTTGGTGACCAAAGGCAACCCCTCCTTTTCTCATCAGCAGAAAATCTGATCCCATCCAAACCCACATTCTTACTCTGCAGCTTGTCTTTACCAGTGGAAAAAGGAAAGGAGAGTTTTATTTGACTGGAGACCGGGATCAACAGTCTCTCATCATCCCTTTGGCCTCAGCCAGGACGTCGCTTCTGGCCTCCACAGACAGCTGCGGTATCAGGCCCCCCCCCCCAGACACACACAGAAGGCTGCGCTTTGGGCAACAAACATCTGCATGGTCACCATCTGCCCTCCTGCTCTCCATCGGGAGCTGCTAACTGTGAAACCCACGGCTGTTTCTTGTGAAGAACACCAGCCGCCCGACGGCACAACCTTAGGACTTGAATCATATGGATGTTTCTGGGTGACCAGTTGTAGATAAAATGCAACCTATACTGTCACGTCCCCACAGTCCATCGTGGGTCATGACAGGGTTTTTTTGAGGAGGGGGGTTGGTGCATCAGCACTAAGCCACGAGCAAAGTCTCCCTCCAGGAGTTAATTATTAAAGTGCATCAAGCTGACTGGAAGCCACCTGGCACTTAGCATTACTGGCAACCAGGGCCATCCGCTCTGGGACCCAGTCCGCTGGCAGTTTCTTCAGCTGCAACTCAGGCACGCAGAGTCCAGCATCAGGTCAACTTCGCTGCTTCCAAACACGCTCCTCAGGTGACGCGACACCTCTGGTCCCTTGCGGATGGCAGCATTAGAATCCCAAGGATGTTTCTGTATACATCCCAAGGTGGCGACTGGAGAGCCTCCCACATACACATACAGGAAATGCAGAGCCCAGGCACCAAGGCACGGTGGAGCAAAACTAAAAGCGGAGGAGGAGGAGGAGGAGGAGGAAGAGACTGGATGTATCCCCTGCCCTTCACTCAGAGTCTCAGAGCGGCTTACAAACTCCCTTTCCCTTCCCCTCCCCAGAACAGACGCCCACAAGAGACACCCTCTCTCAGAGATCTCTGAGAGAATTGCTCTTTCAAGAACGGCTCTCTGACAGAACTACGGCTTGCCCAAGGTCATCCAGCAGCTGCGAGTGGAGGCGGTGTGGGGAATCAAGTCCGGTTCTCCCAGGTTAGAGTCCACCTGCACTTAACCACGACCCCACACTCTGCCCTTCTCCCCCCCTGCTCGCTTTGCCATTTCAAACGCCGCTCTCTACACCTTCCACCCCACCTGAAGACAAAGAACCAACGGCCCACACAGTGGGTTCCCCACAGAGCTCCAGGTGGCTGCTTAGCAGAAGAGGCAAACAAAAAGCAACTCACTGGTAGACCCTTAGATTTCATTTCTTCAGCATGAACTTCTTTTAAAAGTGCGGCAACAGAACAGAGTAGCCAATCAAAGACTACCATGAGCTCCCTAGAGAAGGGCAGCCGACGTTTGTCTGCTTAGAGAGAGAGAAATATACACACAGACACACACACGGGCTCCTCTGGAGCCAAAGAGCAGGCACCCCTTGTGGAGAGCAGGCCGGTGAAGCGGCACATAGCACAGACAGCAAATTTTGCCAGGTACTTCCACAAAACAGAGATGCATTTCCCCAATACTGCTCCATGCCGTTTCCCAAATGAGCTCGCCAACCATAAGCTTGTTTTCACTGTTACTTTGCTTAGATGCCACCCGTCTCATCTCCCCCCACCCCACCCCACCCCCGGGAGCCAGAGCAGCCGACGTCGCTCTTCTCTCCTTGCATTTCATCCTCACGAAATAGCCCTGCGAGGGTCCTTCAGGCGGAAGGTGAGTGACTGAGCGGCTCAAGGCTGGGCAGAGCTTCGATTTCAGGGCTAAATGGACACACCTGGACACCAATCCCTGAGGCCCCCCTGGGACGCTCTAACCGCTCTGCCAACTGGCTCTTCAATCTGCATTACCACAGCCTCAAAAAACTGCTATATAAAGACTCTATTACAACTGAATGAAAATTAGAACCATCACTATTTGCTGTATTTATTTAGAATATTTCTAAGTTGCCTCTTCAGAGTGTTTCTTGCAGAAACCTACTATTAAAAAAACACAATACAAAAACCAGCCATTAAAAACAAGCAGCATAAAAATGGCTTGTAAAACAGAGCAGGCCATTAAAAAGCTAATAAGATAACAGACATAACTGAAAGGCCTGGGTTCGAAGATGGGTTTGGGGCTGGTGCCTAAAAGAGAGCCAAGGAGGCTCCAGGTGAGCCTCAAGGGGGGAGGGCATTCCAAAGACGAGGGGCCACCACAGAAGGTGCCCTGTCTCTAGTGGCCACCTGCCTCATCTCAGACGACTGGGAGCACAGAGAGCAGGGCTGGAGAGGCAGATCTTACTGGTGGGCTGGATGGTCCTTCAGGCACTGTGGCCCCAACCCACTTAGGGCCTGCCTTGGAGGCAAGAACCAGCACTGTGGATTCGGCCCGGAGACAGATGGATACCACTAGGGCTTATCAGCAGCACAGGGGTGAAGTGGCCCTTGCAACCAACCCCTGACAGTAGCGTGGCCAGTTTAGGCTATGGTGTTACATCCATGACATTCTGTTATTCGGGAGCCACTTTTCCCTTCTACAGGTTAATGTCATTGGTTTGCAAGATTTCCTGCATTTTCCCCTTACACAGAGATACTGGGGGGGGAGAGAACGGTACCCACAAGCTTAAGCAGTTGACTGGTCCCTCTAAGTTGAGTCAGTGTGAGCCAGCTCACAGTTTTTAGCCTCCAGCTCACACATTTTTGTCTTTGCTCAGGGAGGAGGGCTCCAGAGCAAACTAATTGATGCAGCAGACAAATCGCTCGCTCACAACTTTTAATGCCAGGAGCTCACCGAGTAGAATTTTTGCTCACAAGACTCCACAGCTGAGAGGGAGCACGGGGGGGGTGTGTGCTATTTATTTTGGTCCCCATTTGGGGCCTGAAGGGGACTTGCAGCAGGAAGCACCAGGCACTGAACGTTGGGGAGGGAAGCCCGGAGGCAGGCAGGCAGGCAGCACAAAATGCAGAACATCCTGAAGCTTCACGTTTTGTCAACGCTCAAAATCCATGGAGCAACGAGGTTTCCTCCCTCTGCCGTTCCTTCAGGTTGGTGCCACGACAGGTGTGGGCGGGGCCAGCCGTGTCGGTCTGAAGCAGCAGAACAGAGTCGGGGTCCCCAAAGGCACCTTCAAGGCCGACAAAGTTTAATTCGTGGCAGGAGCAGCTGTTGTGCGCCAGCCCCTGAAGAAGCATGCGCGCCCGCCAACGCCTGTCCCGTGAATTAAACTTGGTTGGTCCTAAAGGTGCCCAGCTGGACTCAGACTTAGTTTTGGTGCCAGGAGTTAGCCATTAACCCTTCCCCCCCCCAGCCCTGACACCAACGCCTTCTGCCGGCCTTTGCAGCAGGACTCGGTTTGTTTTAACCTGATGCCCAACAGGTGAATCAAGAGCACTTTTTCATCCGCTGGAAAACAGCTGATTCCCATCAGTGGCACAGTTGAAGAAGCAGCCAACACCGCGGCAGCGTGAGGACATACCAGTAGCCATGCGGGACCAGAGCAGTGATCCGTCTAGTCTCCCGTCCTGTTTCCAGCAAGTCAGGTGCCACAGGGACACCCACCCACAAAGGGCCCTCCAACGACTGCTCGCTCCCCAGCATCCAGGGCAGAAGCCCATTCAGCCACGGTGGCTAATATTCCCTGAGAGGCCTGGCCCCCACCCTGTGCACGGGTCTGACCCCCTTTCAGATCCATCCAAGCTGGCAGCCATCTTGTGGCAGTGAGTTCCAGAAGTCATCCAGCAACATGCTGCAAACGTCTTTTTATCTCTGTCTTAAGTTCTCTGCAAAAGTTTGTTTGAATTTCCAGCAAAGAAGTAAAAAGCTGAATTGTCTGATGCATCGTGACAGACACATCTGAGATTTAGGGCAGCAGACGAATGTGGTTATGCATCACAGGGCTATCAGAGTATAAACATATTATCTGAGACAGCAGCAGCACCATGAACATAACTGGCATTTATTTCTATAAAAACCAGCCGTGATGGCTCATGCACATTTCCTGGATGAGCAGGTTTTCATACGGCTGTTCAAGTGACATCTTTCCAAACGTCATCATCCGTTACCCTCCAGTATCAGAGGCATCACCCCCAACAGAGAGGCTGTGGGACAAAGAATCAACGGGAGAGGTCTTGGGTTGTCCCTCTCTGTTCCTGAGGTGGCGCTTGAGGGTTAACAGCTTGGGCGGCTAACATTATTGCAACCATTATTTGGGCTTGTGGCCTGTTTGCTATTGGGAACAGACAGGTTTCTGCATTCTCCCTGGACCATCTTAATCACCAGTTCAAGGCAGTGGTGGTGTTTGGGGCCGTTTTCCGATCAGAGCTCCAATCAGCAGGACTGGGAGGACCTGTGAGGGGGACCCGTGGCCATTCAACCCTTCCAAGAAGACTGAAGACTCGTCCATGTCATAGGCTAACAGGAGTCACCCGAAGGGGGTCACGTGGCTTAAGTGGTGGGGGGCTACTGTTAAAATGTCTTTTGTGGCTTCGGGAGTGTCACGTGTAGCAGCCTGGCGTTCGCTACAACAACCCATCAGGTAAAACTGGAACCAACCGTCTTCTCCCTTGACAAGCCAACCACAACACAACATTAACAACACAACGCAACGCACTTGCTGACATACGTCTGGAAGCAGCCCTGCACAACCACGGTATTCCCCCCCCCGCTCACCCATGGGACCTTGAAGGACTTCCAGGAACCCCTTGTGTGACATCCTAACACCACTGAGGGGACCCCCGAGGCCTGCTCAAGCGCAAGGCCCCCTGGGAGGCAGGAAATCTCCCCCCCCCCGCAGGCACGTGACAACGCTGTACCATGCGCTGTTGGTGCTACATTCTGAGAGGAGCAATGATTCCGCATGCACCGTATGAAGGGAAGGGACATGAGAGATCGGGGCGCTGAGATCTGGGTGGGGAGGAAACAGCCAAGATGGTTTCATCTGTCAAAGGTAGTAGCAGCTAGTACATAATTTATATGATGCAATGTGTGGTATTGCTTTGTTTCCATAGATTTGGTTTCATGATTTAGTCTGATAATTTGTGGACAGGATTATTTTGAGTAAGTGTGGTCATATCTATGGTATACAGATATGTTTTGTTATAATCAGGTTATAACTAGGTTGGTTTGTATTATGCAGTGTAGGTATTTATAAAATATAAACTGTTTATAAAATGTTATATTTTAAAACAAGATAGTAGTGGCTGCTGTACGCTTTATGTCTGATTTGCTGCTGCCTCTCGAGAAATAACCCCCACGTGGCGCTCTGATGGGGGGGGGGTGGGAAGGGGGAATAATCAGACTCCCAGACTGAAGCCGTTTTAGATCCAAAGAGTCCGTTTGGCGTTTCTCAACCATTTCTCAGTTGATGGTTGTTATATTTACTACCTTCCCCCCTGACTGAAGTCTAACACAGGGATGTGGATTTTCCGGAAGTGTCTGAATTGGAACACTTTCCAGGGCTCTAGAGAGAGCATGACCTGATGCAGCATGTTCATTTTTACTCCCATCTAGTTCATTTTTACTCCCCCACCCCCACCACATATGTCAGAGGTGGGGGGGTGGGGGTGGGGGGGTGGAAAATGCCACCGAGTCACAGCTGACTGATGGTGACCCTGTAAGGTCTTCCCGGGCCTCCAGAGGTGGTTTCTGCCCCCGCCTGCCTCGGCCTGGCTCTGCCTGGGGCGTCTGGGGTGGCCTCCCACCTCCAAGTGCCGACCAGGAGGGCTGGCCCAGCGTAGCTTCCCAGATCCGGTGAGGTCGGGCCAGGCTGGGCCGCCCAGATCAGGGGGCACAGAAGACGTGCCCCACATTAAAGTCATGTCCCAGCAGTGACAAGTGGCTGGACTGCGATGTTTGACTGGGGGGGGGAGAACTGAGTGTGGTGTAAAAGTTATATTCAAACCCAAAGCTTTATATAGAAATGATTTTGTAATACTTTAAAAAAAAATTAGTGCTGTACTCCCCTTAGATTGTTTAAATGTAAAGGGGGGAATATGAAGACACTGAAAACCACTGACACACTAAATTATCAGCACAACCCAAAAAACGACACCTGATGCCCCCTGGGTGTGATTCTCCACTCATCTATTTCAACAGAATGGAACTCTCTTCCTCAGGGGGCTGCCGGGGCACCTCCTTTCTACCTTCATGACTTGTCCACTCCGCAGCAGCCTGGCAGTGACAGTATCCGTGCACCACATGAGAAGAGGACACGAGAATTTTAGCCTTGGTTTTGATTTCACCTGCACAGGTACTGTGGATTTTTTACGTTTCTGATCATTGCATCGTCTACGGCTTTATCTCATCCTCCCCACTGACGTATCAACAAAACACATCCGTATTCTCTCACAATTTCTAGGGATTATGCAGCTTAAAAACATTAAACAAAAACTCTGAAACTGCCAAGCATGCATAGTGGCGTATTTGCAGCAGTGTCTATTCACGGTTGTTAGTTGTCTGAAGCCATGATGCTTTAGAAATGGAAGATTTTCTACAGAAAAAAAATCAGGCCCTGGAAAAATGTCCACCTCACAACTCTGGAGGGCTGTTCATGCAGCAAACGGGTTCCCTGGAATGTGTGAAGGAAAAAATGCACGGCGACTCAAAACAGGGGGAGGCACTAGTCTAACAGCCAGAGGAGTTGACCAAGACACTTAAAAAGTCAAGTTGCTCTGGTTATTCCTGCTCTGAGTTCCTGCCACTTCAGCCTTGTGATGTTCAAATACAAAACATCTGTCCAGCAAATCCCATTCTTGCTTCAGGTGCTCCTACCATCAAAATGGTTAGAATCACAGAATCACAGAATCATGGAAGGGGCCCCACAAGCCATCTAGCCCAACCCCCCCTGCTCAATGCAGGATCAGCCTAGAGCGTCCCTGACAAGGGTCTGTCCAGCCGCTGCTTGAAGACGGCCAGGGAGGGCGAGCTCACCACCACCTCCCTAGGGCAGCCGATTCCACTCTTGCACAACTCTGACTGCAAGAAAGTTTTCCCTGAGATCTAGCTGGTCCCTTCCCGCCCTTAATTTAAACCCATTATTGTGTGGCATCTCCTCTGCTGCCCACAGGAACGGCTCCACGTCCTCCTCTGAGTGACACAGCCCTTCAGATACTTCCAAGAGAGCCATCATGTCCCCCCTCCGCCTCCTCTTCTCCAGACTGGACATTCCCCTCAGCCTTTCCTCGCAGGGCTTCTTGGTCTCCAGACTCCTGATCATCCTCGTCGCTCTCCTCGGCACCTGCTCCATTCTGTCCACATCCTTTTTGAAGTGAGGCCTCCAGAACGGCACACAGGACTCCAGGTGCGGCCTGACCAATGCTGTGTACAGCGGGACTAGGACATCTTGCGATTTAGATGCTACGCCTCTGTTGATACACATTAGCCTTTTTGGTCACTCCATCACACTGGCTGCTCATATTTAACTTACGGTCCACCTTTTACCCCAAGATCTTGTTCACACACACGGCTACCCTCAAGTGTATCCCCCGTCCAGTATGCGTGTTCCTCATTCTTGTTACCCAGAGGTAGAACTCGGCACTTATCCTTGTTAAATTGCATCTTGTTCATGCCCGCCCACTTTTCCAGCATGTTCACATCTCATTGAATTCTGTCTCTATCTGCTGGTGCCTTCGCTGCTCCTCCCAATTTGGTGTCATCTGCGAATTGTATGAGCAGCCCCCCCCACACACACACACACCCATCCAGATCATTTATAAAAACACTGAAAAGTACCGGGCCCAGACAGTCCTCTGGTTTACCCATCAGAACATTCTGGGGGGTCCTGTCAAAAGCTTCACTGAAATCTTGGTAAACAACATCGACAGCGTTCCCTCAATCCAGTAAGCTGGTCACTCGATCCAAAGAAGGAAATGAGGTTGGTCTGGCAGGACCTGTTGGGGAAAGATCCGTGCTGACTTCCCTGGATCACTGAGTTGTCCTTTAGATGCTCACAGATCGATTCCTTTAAAATCTGCTCCAGTATCTTCCCTGGGACAGAGGTCAGACGGACTGGCCTGTAGTTTCCTGGGTCATCCGTTTTTTGAAAACTGGGATAACATCTGCCCTCCTCCAGTCTTGTGGCACATCTCCCGTCCTCCAAGAGGTCTGGAAGATGATGGACAAAGGCTCTGCAAGCTCTCCAGAAAGTTTTTCGATCACTCTTGGGTGCATGCCATCTGGCCCGGGGGATTTGTACTCATGCAGTGCAGCCAGGTGCTTCTCAACTACCTCTCTGTCCTTGTCAACCAGTGGTCTGGACGCCATGACTTGCCTACCACCATCTCTAGATGAGCCTGTTCTCTTCTTCATGGAAAAAACTGAGGCAAAATAGACATTAAGACTTTCTGCTTTCTCTCTGTCCTCTGTCAGAGTTTCTCCATTTTCACCCAACAGTGGGCTCGTTGCCTTTTTTATCTTGCGTTGGCTCCTCGTGTACCTGAAGGAGATTTTCTTGTTGTCCTGAGCCTCCCTGGCCAGCTTCAGCTCATTGTGAGCTTTGGCCTCCCAGATGGCTGCCCTCCCACCTCCCGCCTTTTGCCACTGCATCTTTCTGCTAGTCATTGCATTATCTTATAGCGTACCTTTTACAGGGGACATTGAAAGTGTGCCCGGTGATTTCCATCATTTTCTAGAAAGGGTATGTTCTGCCATTCTCACTACAAAGGACTCTCTTCCAAAGACCGCCATCCATCCCATCAGTCTGTACAGATCATCTTCAACTGTGGCCGAGCAGCTGAATTAACTTGCGACCAAGGTTCAAAATCAAGAAGCAGCTTGACTGGAATGACCAGTTCAAGCATTTGTCTTCTCCCAAGAAACAACCAGATGAGATGGTCAAGACAAGTAGGGAGACTTTGACAGTAGGCCGTAGGCCCAGTCAGCATATGAAGATCCTATGATGCATGTTCAGTCCACCAGTGGAAGCCATCCTTCCTCCAGGAAGCCTCGGGAAGGCCCAACAGTGAGCCAGTCTGGTGTAGCTGTTAAGTGCGCGGACTCTGATCTGGGAGAACCGGGTTTGATTCTCCACTCCTCCACTTGCACCTGCTGATGTGACCTTGGGTCAGTCACAAGTTCTGGCACAGCTGTTCTTGAAAAAGAGCAGTTTCTGTCAGAGTTCTCTCAGCCCCGCCTACCTCCCAGGGTGTCTGTTGTGGGGAGGGGAAGGGGAAGGAGTTTGTAAGATGCTCTGAGACTCCTTTGGGTAGTGAAGGGCAGGGTATAAATCCAATCTATTATCTTCTTCTTCATCATCATCATATTCATTTGTAAACACACTTCCGCAAATCTCTGTCCTACTAACTGCATGATGCTTTACTTCAAACCAACTACTGTTTTCTGGTACCCCAGACATTCTGTTCTATCAGCCTGCATATCTTGGATACAAACTGCGAGCCAAGACAGCAGGAGACTTTAACGTCATAGATAGCAGCTTTTAAGTCAGAACTACCCATCACTTCTCCCTCACGGATCACTGCCTTGTCATGGCGAGGGGACTTGCGTGGTTCGATGAGGCTGTGGGCTATGCCATGGAGGGCCACCCAGGATGGACAGGCCACAGCAGAGAACTCAGACCAAGTGTGATCCCCTGGAGAAGGAAATGGCAACCCACTCCAGTATCTTTGCCAAGAAAATCCCATGGACAGTAACAAAAGGCTAAAAGATATGACGCCGGAAGATGAGCTCCTCAAGTCGAAAGGTGTCCAGTATGCTACTGGGGAAGAGCAGAGGGCAACTACAAGTAACCCCAGAAAGAGTGAAGCGGCTGGGCCAAAACCGAAAGGATGCTCAGTTGTGGATGTGTCTGATGGTGAAAGGAAAGTCCGATGCGGCAAAGAACAATTCCCAGCTGAGTTATTCAAAGTCTTTAAAAAAGATGCTGTTAAAATGCTGCACTCAATTTGCCAACAAATCTGGAAAACACAACAGTGGCCACAGGATTGGAAAAGGTTAGTATACATTCCAATCCCAAAGAAGGGCAATGCCAAGGAATGTTCAAACTATCACACAATTGCACTCATTTCACACGCTAGCAAGGTCATGCTAAAGATCTTACAAGTTAGGCTCCAACAGTACGTGGATAGAGAACTGCCAGAAGTACAAGCTGGGTTTCGAAGAGGTAGAGGAACTAGAGATCAAATTGCCAACATTCGCTGGATTACGGAGAAAGCAAGAGAGTATCAGAAAAACATCTACTTCATTGAGTATGCTAAAGCCTTTGATTGTGTGGATCACAATAAACTATGGCAGGTTCTTAAAGAGATGGGAGTACCAGACCACCTCACTTGTCTCCTGAGAAACCTGTATAAGGGTCAAGAAGCAGCAATTAGAACTGGATATGGAACAACTGACTGGTTTAGCATAGGAAAAGGAGTATGACAAGGATGTATATTGTCCCCTTGCTTATTTAATTTATATGCAGAGTGCATCATGCGAAATGGTGGCCTGGGTGAATCACAAGCTGGAGTTAAGATTGCTGGGGAAAAGATCAATAACCTCAGATATGCAGACGATACCACTCTGATGGCAGAAAGTGAAGAGGACCTAAAGAGTCTCTTGCTCAGAGTGAAAAAGGAGAGCGCAAAAGTGGGCTTGAATCTCAACATCAAAAAAACTAAGATCATGGAATCCGGCCCCATCACTCCTTGGCAAATAGAAGGGGAAGTCGTAGAAGTAGTGACAGACTTCACGTTCCTGGGATCCCAGATCACTGCAGATGGTGACTGCAGCTGTGAAATTAAAAGATGCCTGTTCCTTGGGAGGAAAGCGATGGCAAACCTAAACAGCATGATAAAAAGCAGAGACATCACCCTGCCAACAAAAGTCCGCATGGTCAAAGCAATGGTATTCCACATAGTAATGCATGGCTGCGAGAGTTGGACTATAAGGAAGGCCGAGCGCTGAAGAATAGATTCTTTTGAACTATGGTGCTGGAGAAGACTCTTGAGAGTCCCTCAGACTGCAAGGAGATCAGATCAATAAATCCTAAAAGAAATCAACCCTGACTGTTCCCTGAAAGGCCAGATCCTGAAGCTGAAGCTCAAATATGGCCACCCAATGAGAAGGGAGCACTCCCTGGAGAAGACCCTGATGCTGGGAGAGATTGAAGGTCAAAGAAGAAGGGGACAGCAAAGGATGAGATGGTCAGACAGTGTCATCGATGCAAGGAACATGAAATTGAGCAAACTTCAGCGGACAGCGGAAGACAGGAGGGCCTGCGTGATCTGGTCCATGGGGTTGCGAAGAGTTGGACTCGACTGTGCAACTGAACAACAACCCATCACTTTATATATTTTGTCATGGGGACAGTCCATTAGTCCATTTCCTGCTGGCAATTGCCAGTGTTCAAGAAAACAGGCTGCCTGTCACCTAAATTGCAGGTGGACCAACTTCAGTCTTGCGTGGATCACTCCCCCCCCACCCAGAATCTTTGAGATGTTCCAACTCTGATCTCTGTGACATTTTATAGCTTTGGATGGACCTGTTTTCATAAGGTCAGCACAGTATCAGCAAGGAATGGCAAGTGCTGGCGCTCAGAAACAACTTGTAATATTTCACTCCAGAAGCCTGAACCGCAATGCAAGATACCACTAGTTCATCCCAAATGGGGGGGGGGAATCCATAGGAGTTCCTGCTAAAATCACGTTGGCTGGCCACAGAATCGGGGTGTGTGTGGGTGGGGTGCCTGAGAGACCTGCAGTCAGCCTCCCTGAGACCCGTGGAGGGGGCTAAAGCCCCCCACCCGGAGAGCCTCCACCGTGAAGCCAACAGGTCCAGAGCTGCACTCCAAGCACCACTTTCCTTGAGTGCGACAAATGAATAGAAAATCTCTCCTTCCCCGAACCGGCTCTGTGGCTTGGATCTCCAGCAGGGATTGGACTGCTTGGGCCACAGGCTGATGCCATTGTGACTGGCTGGGTCTTGGGCATGGCAGCAAACTGTTCTGGTGAGGGAGGGAGGGAGGGAGGGAGGCAGGCAGAGGCACACGATCAACCCACCCCGGGCCGTGGGGATGAAGGCCTGAGGTCAGCCTCCTACTGTGGTGTCAGGAATGGAAGGTGTCTTTCCTTTCTTGTTTTTTTTTTTTGGGGGGGGGCGGGGGCTGATATACGGAGATGGAGGGAAATCAGGATCTGTTTCAGGCTCCTTGCAGAATCTGGAATCCTGGTGTGGAAAAGATCTGAAGGGCCTGACGGGTCTCTATTGGGCCTGTTGTCTTTTTGGGGGAGAAGATGCCATGGCTGTCTTCTTTTCCTCGGTCTCCACCAGGACCTCATCCAGTGCAGTGTCCCCAAAGAGTCTCTCTCCCTGGTCCACAACAGCTGAGGGCTGGTTCTAGGGGAGGCGACCCGCCTTCCAGTGGTTCCGTCAAAGGCTGTGGAGAATGATGCTGCTGCTGCTGCTGCTGGAGGCTAAAGAGCAAGCAGGGAATTGCACGGCGCTCAGGCTGGCATCCGCAGAGAGTTCAGAGGCTCTCTTGACTATAGGTAGGTTTGGTGTTGTGCTTAGGAGCACGGGCTCTGATCTGGGAGAACCGGGTGTGATTCCCCACTCCTCCTCCACATGCAGCTGCTGGTGTGACCTTGGGTGAGTCACAAGTTGTCTCGGAGCTCTTCTCTCAAGGGCAGTCCTCGAGACAGCTCTCTCAGCCCCATCTACCTCACAGGGTGCCTGTTGTGGGGAGGGGAAGGGAAAGGAGTTTGTAAGCCGCTCTGAGACTCCTTTGGGTAGTGAAGGGCGGGGTATAAATCCAACCTCCTCCTCCTCCTCCTCTTCTTCTTCTTCGCTTGATTGGATCGGGAGCTAGATCCTCATTTGCAATTCTGCATATTGAGATGTTTATTCACTGGCTGCAACAGGTTTTTCCCAGGCACACTAATGAAGCGGTCAAAGGGCTTCACGGGAGTTGTGATAAGCCCCCATGAACAGGTCACCTGACCTCGAAGTGACTCTGATGCATCATGGGAAATGCATGGTACCCAGAACATTCCACACCTGCATGCAAGTGTCCCAGCAAATTCTGGGGGCAAACTAGATATTCTTTGGGACGTATTGTCCAGTAATGCTTCATCCTCCTCGGGAAGAACATTGGTCTTGGGTGACCCAGCTATGAAATTGCTTCCTTTTCAGCAAGGGGATGAGAGAAGACTGCTCCTCAAACCCTACTTGCCCACCCCTCTGACATTCCTAGTCTAGAATCAATGCCCCGCGCATTGGAGCCGAGCCCCCTTAGCCCCCGCCCCACCCCCTCCCCGAGTGCCATGGCAGGCCAACGTGGGCATCAGAGCAGAATCTCCCTGCAAGCCTTTTTCCCAACTTGTCTCTGAAGGACTGTCAACGCGGACTGTAAACAAACATCCCGTCTCTGAGCAAAGCTTTCAGGCAGCGGATCTATTTTTGTTTTTCTAAACAAAGCCTTTTAGGATACATTTCAACAAATATTTCTAAGCCATCATTATCTGCTAGAAGGGGGGGCGCGGGAACCCTTCCTCGGCCTTTATGGATTGGGTAGTTTTTATAAACTCAGCAATGGGATGGAGATCCCTCGTACCAATCTCTTTTTTAAAAGTTACCGGCATGTAAGCGTTTCTCAATAATTAGGACAATACTATAAACAAACACGCTTTCTGGCATCATTTTTGAGAGGCTGTTTAACAGACCCAAGGGAATACAAGGAAGTGCCCAACTCATCAGAAACCTGAAGACTCGGCAAAGTTCGCGATGGGTCCTCACCTACTCACTTGCATGCCATGTTCAAAACTGACTTCAGCCACAGACACGGCTGTTCTGAGGTCCCCTCACTGGTTAGCCAACATTTGCTGTGACCCCTGGCCAGCGCCATGACCAGGACCTGAGTTTGGGTGAATGTCCCCACATGCCGGTTGTAGCTAGAGATGGGTAAGCTCCAACATTTGCTTACCATCATCTTCCTTCTTCCTCTTCCTCCCCCAGGGTGCACCAGGGGCACTGTTGTTCTCAGAACACGTGGAATTCATGGTCAAGGCAGGGCCCTTAGGCCACGAAGTCCAGACTCTAAAATTATCTTGCTGCACCCCCGTCTATAGCTTGTTCTAGAATTCACCACGACATGATCAGCAGCCACGAGGGAGGCTTTTTTTCAGCCAGGCTGGTGGCACGAGGAACTGTGTGCCCCGTCGGAAACACGCTCACAGACAGCTCCTGGGAGTCGCAGCTCCTGAAACAAAGTTCTTACCTCTTGGAGGGAAAAATAACAGCCCATTTATGCCAGGAAGGTGTTTTTCCTCAAAGCACAGGTGCAGGCAGCTACTAAGAGAGTACCTGAATATTTAAATGAAATTACCTTATTTTGGTCTGTCCAGTACAAGAAAAATCCTTGTGGGTCTGTTCGGAGGGAAACTGATGTCACGTTTGTGGAGTCCTGCAACAGAAAGGACACAGACCATGTTAATGCACAGCACAGCCAACTATCCCTCCTGCAGCCCACCCAGTCTCCGCAAACGAGTCCCTGAAATCAAGGGCCCACAAGCGCGGCACTCGAAGCTCTCTCATTTTGCACACCAGCCTCCTCTTCTCTCAAGACGATGCGGAGCAATGCTAACATCCCCCCTCCCTGACCCACCTCTGCCTCCCGCCAGCCCAGGGCCTCCGCAGTGGGCGATTCTACCCTTCTGCCAGGCCAGCGCGCCCTAACCCAACCCCACCGAGGAAGCAAAGCCTTTCTCAGAGCCAAGCACCGCGAGCCCGCTTCCCTCTTGGGGAGGCCATCTCAGAGCTGTCACCCTGGCAAGAGCCAGCTGACTCTGCTTCCTGCAGAGTTCACTCCCGAAGCCCCCCCCGTCCCCTGCCGCGGCACTCCGGTCATCATTATCTCCCAAGCCCTGCCCCCCCCCCCAGAAATTTACAGCATGTTGCTTAAGTGCTTTCGCTTGTCTGCTCCGTCTGTGTCGTGCCATGTCTTAATCCAGGGATGCCTGCAGTTCAACAACTGCCACTCAGGCCGGCCTTGGAAGCCCCAGAGCATCCCCGACTGCATTCCGGAGGCCTGCTTCTGGCACTGCAAGGCAGCCTCCTCGGGGGCCTGGGGAGGGACACGGCCGGTGCCAGCAGTGGGGGGGGCCTCCCCGGGCCCTCGGCTCCCTCCTCCTTCGAGGCGCACCACCAGGAGGAAGTCTCATGACATGAGGGGCGACATGATCGAGGTTTATAAGATTATGAATGGGATTGAGCAGGTTGAGAAAGAAGCACTTTTCTCCCTTTCTCACAATACAAGGACTCCTTGTGGGCACTCCATGAAATTGCTGAGCAGTCGGGTTAGAACAGATAAAAGGAAGTCCTTCTTCACCCAAAGAGTGATTAACACGTGGAATTCACTGCCACAGGAGGTGGTGGCAGCTACAAGCATGGACAGTTTCAAGAGGGAATTAGATAAAGATATGGAGCAGAAGTCCATCAGTGGCTAATAGCCGCAAGGTATAGATAGGAACGCTCAGTCTGGGGCAGGTGATGCACTCTATTCTTGGTGCTGGAGGGGGCAGCAGTGGGAGGGCTTCTAGTGTCCTGGCCCCACTGCTGGACCTCCTGATGGCACCTGGTATATTTTGGCCGCTGTGTGACAGAGTGTTGGACTAGATGGGCCATTGGCCTGATTCAACATGGGCTTCTCTTATGTTCTCATGATGGGAAAGCTGGCTGGCTGACTGGTGCTCCTGCTGCCACTTCCTCCTGCCAGCCCTTCGGCCTGAAGCAGCAGCAGCAGCAGCCGCCCACTTCCACCTCTTCCTGATCGGAGCGACACAAGCCGTCCTGAGGCATCAGCTCACGAGGGTGTGTTATCAGCCAGCGCCCAGAACGCTCCCTTCCTCTGCTGCCCTCCTCCTCTTCTCCTGCCTGCTTCCTCGTGTCCAAGGAGGGGGCACTCCTCGCTGACTTTGAGAGTACAATTCCACTGCCTGCTTGGACGGCGAGTGCGCCCAGTGCTCTCACAGTGCTGCTGCTTCTTCTTCTTCTTCTTCTTCTTCTTCTTCTTCTTCTTCTTCTTCTTCTTCTTCTTCTTCTTCTTCTTCTTCTTCCAAGGAGCCTGAGGGGCGTGTCGCCAAAAGGAAGGCTTCAGTCCACCACCCCCACCCTGGACACGGCCCTCATCAGTTTCATTGCCCAGCCTCCATTTTCGAGCCTCCAGCTTCCAAGGAGCCACTAACTGGACATTTTATTGCTAAAGATGCGAGAGGAAGGCGGATGGCGCGCTGAGGGCGGGCGGGTCCCCCAGAGGGCTCTGCGGCCAGCACTCCCGGCACAACCGGAGCAGCCACCCCAGCTGCAGGGGGCTCTGTGGGCATTTTTAACTCTCCTTTCTTCACGGCTTTTCTTCAGTGGCTCCCAAGGTCAGCCTCATGTGCCTGGCAAGTGGAACGCGGCTGTTCCAATGCACATGGTTGTTCCTTAAGCCTGCACAAGCAAGGCACTTTCCCAGACGCACAAATCGATGTCCCAGGCTGCTCCAGGAAGGTGCTGGTTTTCAAGCAACTCTCTGACACCTAGAACAGGCGGAGGAGGAGGAGGAGGAGGAGGAGGAGGAGGAGGAGGAGGAGGAGGACTGGATTCATGCCCCTTTGCCCTTCGCTCGGAGTCTCAGAGCAGCTGATTGCAGTCTTCAAGTATTTGAAGGGCTGTCATGTAGAAGATGGAGTGGATCTATTCTCTCTTGCTCCAGATTGCAAGACTAGATCTAATGGGTGGAAATTACAAGGGAGTCGTTACCGGCTTAATATCAGGAGAAACTTCCTGACTGTAAGAGTGGTTGAGCAGTGGAACGGACTGCCTCGGGAGGTGGTGGATGCTCCTTCGCTGGACGTTTTCAAGAGGAGACTGGACAACCATCTTTTGGGTATGTTGTAGGTATGTAGGGGTTTCGGCTGTGTTCCTGCAGAGTGCAGGGGGTTGGACTAGATGGCCTGCAAGGTCCCTTCCAACTCTAACATTCTATGATTCTATGATTCTATGACTCTGTTCCTTTGTTCCGCCCTCCACAACGGAGACAACGACCAGGACGAGATGGCAGCCAGGCGGGTAGAATGTGCCGCCAACGCCGCGCTAGGCCCCTGCCTAGGCCCCGCCCCTCCGTCTTTGGCCCCGCCCCTCGGCGGTGATGTCACCTCATCTCTGTCCACACCCTCCCACCCCCAGTCACATCTTTCTTCTCCTCCTAGCCGTGTGCGCGTTTGGTGCTTGTTTCCGGGGGCCTGGAAGGTTTACCGCTCCGCCTGGGACTGCAGCTTCCTTCTACCGGCGGGTTTAAGTGGGGAGTCGGGAGTAAACCCCGTGGGGGGTTCCAGGGAGCTTACTTCGAAGTCAATGCCCAGAATCGGCAGGTTTTGTCTGCTGTTCCTCATGCTTGCTTTCCTCCTCCTTTTCTGCCCCCCCCCCACGCAGCTGACTCCGTGTCTTTATCGTGGAGGGGCAAGGGGGAATCGCTGTGGTCACGAAGCAGATGGATGGGAGCCGTGGGGGAATAAGTTTTAGTAAGCTGTGGGATGCATTAGTCCGCATCCTTGTACAATCCTGATTGCTCAGAAGTACGCATAAAGGAAATTAACCAGGCTTTTGGATAACTTGTTGTGGAGCTAAAATTCCCTTTGGTATAACTGTTTTTAAAAAATTGCAAGCCCACAAGGAGTTTATCTTTCTCTGTCTTTTAATACCGTTTGTTGGAAACAACATAAACCTTGTATTCGTTTTCTTTTTTAAAAAAAAATGTACTGTCTTGCCCCGCCGGGGTGCTCTTCACAGGTGGCGGCCGGCCCCGCCTCCTCTCCCCCCCAGGGGGAGGGGGAGGGCAGGCAAGCTCCACCGCCGCCTCCTGCACCTTGCTGGGGCGCTCTTCACTGGCGGCAGCGGCGGTGAGCTGGTGGCGGTGGGGAGACGGTGGTGGCTGGCAGCGGCAGGGGGGCTTTTGCGGGGGGGTGCAGTTTGGCCTGCACCCTGCGGGCTGGCGTGCCCTAGACAAGTGCCTAGCTCACCTAGTGGGTAAGCCGGCCCTGTTCCATTTAATAACATAGGAGAAACTACATTGAACCAGGCCAGTGACCCATCCAGTCCAACACTCTGTGTCACACAGTGGCTAAAACCCAGAGGCCATCAGGAGGTCCATCAGTAGAGCGAAAACCCCAGAAACCCTCCCATTCTTGCCCTCCAAGCACCAAGAATACAGAGCACCACTGCTCCAGACATAAGAACATAAGATAAGCCATGCTGCATCAGGCCGATGGCCCATCCAGCCCCGCACCCTGTGTCACACAGTGGCCAAAACCCAGGTGCCATCAGGAGGTCCACCAGTATGGCCAGGACTCCAGAAGCCCTCCCACTGTTGCCCCCCAAGCACCAAGAATACAGAGCACCACTGCCCCAGACATAAGAACATAAGAGAAGCCCTTTTGGATCAGGCCGATGGCCCATCCAGTCCATCACTCTCTGTGTCACACAGTGGCCAAAACTCAGGTGCCATCAGGAGGTCCACCAGTGGGGCCAGAACTCCAGAAGCCCTCCTCCCACTGTTGCCCCACCCCCAAGCAGCCTCCACCTTTCCCTGCATGCTGGAGCCACCAGGGCAATAACCTCCTGCAAGAAGCTGAGGCTCGTCACCACAGGGCAACCAGCAGTGAGTAGACATCTTTTTCTCACACAGACATTCTTCTTTTTTGGCCAGGAGCTCAGGGACACACCTGTAGTTTCCCACCACCCCTCGCCCCTCACAGCAACCCTGTGAGATGCTTCCGTGCAAGAGAGCCTCGAGGTCTTCCAGCAGGTCACAAAGCCAAGGGGGGACTGGACTCCCCCTCTCCCCCCCAGCCCTCACCCGACACTCACACCACAACTGCCTTCCGCCTTTCTCACTCTGGTCTGCAGGAGGCAACGTCCATATGAGCCTCAGAGGCCCTTCCAGATCAGAATCCCGGACTGAAGGAGACCCCGTGGAAAGCCAGTGCAAAGGCAGGGGTGGGGCTTCAGGGGAGAGGCAAGGAGGCGTGTAAACCCTGCCATGGCTACCAGTTCTCACCAGTCAGTGCCCTTCCCCGGCTGTCCCTCCCTCCCTCCTCCCCTCCAGCTGTCCCCCACCCAGCAAGGCTTGGAGAAACAGGGGGCCGGGTCGAGTTTAAGCATGTCTTTCCGTCTGCGTCTCTACTGTCCATCTCTCTCGCTCCCACAAGAGTGTTAAGGGCAACCAAGGTTTAGGATCCCTACACTTACCCTCTATGCCACGGATGGCCAAAGTGCAGCTCGGGGCCCACGCCCAGCCCTTTCACACAGGCTAATTTAATGTTAATAAAAAGCAAATTTGCGTATTTTTTAATAAAAACGTGTCTGTGATATTTGTTCATGTCTTGAGGCTTTCAAACATCTGATGTTTATTCTATGTGGCTGTTAACGTTAAGCAAGTTTGGCCGCCCCCTGCTCTACGCCTACTTCTAACCTGTCAATCAATTAACTCTTTGGGGCCCTCTGGAGCCACCATACCCAGCCAGCAATTTTGGTGTCATTGGAGAAATGACCAACTAAGAGCCAACAGGGAGCAAACCCTGAGACAGGGCTGGCCGGGCTTGCCTGAAGGGGTCCAGGTGGCCCCAGAGAGATGCAGACGGAGACGGTCCTCGTGTGGCTGCTCTTGCCCACTCGCCCCTCTGGGGTCCCCTTTTGCCTCACCTTTTCTATAACTTCACGGACACATATATTGCAGAAGAGATGTATTTGCACTCAAGGCTCTGTTCCGCTTGCAGGGCTGGCATTGGCACTAGCTCAGCAACAACAACAACAACAACAGGAAAAGCAGATACATTCCATTCAAGTAGGTAGCGACAGACTCATTATTAAGTATGAGCTGAGATTTCATCCTCGGAACATTAACTGAAATGGACTCAAAGGGCAACAACGGAGGTGTAACTTGTCCTCTGGGCGTTCATTGTGCTAATCAATGGTAGTTTGCTAAACAAGATGCTAACACAACAATATCACACATCAATAATGTCATGCTTTGCATTTTGTAGAGGTCAGTGTTAAAACAGATGGAAAATACTCCATCATTGGAACTTGGAAATGAGACCTCCAGCCACTAAACCAATCTAGCATAAAGTCAAGGGCTATAAAGGGGAAAACCTTGTCAAAAGGATTCTAGTTCAGAGCCAGCATAGTGATGGTGTCGTTAGAGTGTTGGATTCAGGGCCGGCTCGCCCACTAGGTGAGCTAGGCGCTAGCCTAGGGCACCGGCCCTGCAGGGGTGCCAAAATGCCCCCCACCCCCCCGTGAAAAGCTCCCCTTCCCGCCCAGCACCAGCAGCCCCGGCTTTCCTGGGTGCCTCGCGGCTGTGAGGTGCCCAGAAAAGCCAGCGCCACCGCTGGGAGGGAAGGGGTGGATGTTCTAACCCCCGCCCCTTCCCTGGCTCTCCTGGGCGCCTCACAGGTGCAAGGCGCCCAGAAAAGCCGGCGCTGCCGCTGGGAAGGAAGGGGCGAGGGTTCTAACCCCACCCCTTCCCTGGCTCTCCTGGGTGCCTCGCAGCAGGCAGGATACCAGTCGAAAGAGCGGGAGGTCAGGAATGCCCACCAGAAGCCCAGCTGGTTGACAACAGGAAACCCTTCCAGATGCCGAAAAGCCAATTCATCTGAACACAAGTGCAGCCCTGGCGAATCAAGCCAATGTGGTCCAGTGACTCGGGTATCCTGCCCTCCAAACGCCAGCTAGCAAGGTGGGGAAGCCGTTCCCTCGCCACTGCCTCCCATGGTCTCAGGTCTGCTCAGGAAGAAGAAGAGTCAGTTGTCATATCTTGCTTCTATGTGTAACTTCAGATTTAGCAGAACAAAGTCTGAGTCCAGTCGGCCACCTTTGAGACCAACAAAGTTTAATTCTGGGGATAAGCCTTTGTGTGCCCCCCCCCCCTCACCAGAGTGAATGCTCCAAGGGAAGCCGGCTCAGGGCAAACAGACTTCTCAGGGGCTTACTGGAGGGCCTCTGGTTTCCCTCCTACCCGGCGGCCTGTCTACGGAGGCGGCAGACACTGAGCTCCTTGGCTCCCTTCCCAGCCAGAATCAGTGAGGGTCTCTCCATAGCTGTTTTTTCCTCCCCGGCTCTCTGACCTTTGAAAACAAAGTCAACTGCCAAACCTCATAAGCACCACAACCAATAAGTCCTTCACAAAGCTCGTCTCCTGAGATTCCAGCCATGCCCGTCCTGATTGCATCCAGTCCTGCAATGCTCCTCCTCGCCAGAGGAGGCAGAATGGAGTCGTGGGGCGGGTGTTAGTCTTTGCTTCTCCTACACTGCGGCGTGTGTGCGTGGGGGGGGGTGAGTGCTTGGAGCCCTGCTGGGGAGGGGTTTCTGGCTGCCGGCTGAGAGAGGAGGGCCTGTTTGCCGGGGGCTGGCTGCTGGCCCCGCCCTCGGCTGTGGTTGTGGCTGTGGCTCTTGGGAGGTGGGGGCTGTGAGCCTCTGAAGGGCCAGGCTCCCCCTCGCCGGAGGCACCAGGCCTTTGGAGAGAGCCGAAAAGCAGCAGCAATCGGGCCTGGGGATCCCGTCAGTAGTTAAAAAAAGTTCACATTCTTTTTTTAAAAAGTTTTTTTAATTCATTTTTTAACCACACAATTACAACAATATTTGACACAAAGAACAGTTACCAGCTCGCTTGAACAATTTTCGCCCCAGTAGCTCCAGGGAATTAAACAGCCTTTACAAATCCACTAATACAACCATTTAACACGTGCATCAAACACAGAACAGTTAAAAGAACAGCAACCTTATGTATAACAGGTTTTTTGGGATTGTCTCACTGTTTTCTAGATATCTAATGATAGGAGACCATGCCACTTGAAACCACTTCTGGTACTTTTCTGACTGCCCAGCTGAAGAATTATATAAAGTGCACCCAAGAATAAAGCATTCCCAGATCTTCTCTTGTCAGCGTGTTAGCGTGGGAACATTCTTGTGCTTGTTACCCCTTTTGGCTCAGGTAGCCTTTTGGCCAGTCCTCTAAGTTTCAGGGTATCACAGGGCACCAGGGTATTTAACCCACTGGGGAAGTAATGATGAACACTCACGGGCCATTTCCTGTCACCAGCAGGGAGTGTGCCGCGTTTGTCTCCCTCCCTGAGGTCAAGATGGACTACACTTGTCAGAAGCACAAGTTGACAGAACTCTTACAGGACAAGGTGCGCTCTGTGCTATTAGAACTGAGGAATCAATTCCAGGCCCTTGCGGTGAGGGCAGAGATGGACACACTGCCAGTGGGAGTATCACAAACACAAGGAAGACAGAGGGAGGAGGACAGGAAGATACGAAGGAAAGGCACCGGAAGGAAAAGGAAGGTGTTGGGTCCGAGGTGACTCCCTGCTGAGGGACATGGCATGTCATGTGTCCCGGCCTGACCCCCTGGCCAGAGAGTCGTGCTGCTTGCCAGGGGTGAAAATTAAAGATATTACAGACAGGATCCCAAAACTCATCTAACCTACAGAGCATTACCCATTTGTGATGGTCCATGTGGGAACCAATGGCACAGCCATGAAATCCATTGAAAATATTAATAAGACTGACTATGAAGCTACTGGGAGGAAGCTGAAGGGAATGGGAGCACAGGTAGGGTTCTCTTGGATCTTTCCTGTCATAGGAAGGGGAATATGACGGGAGCAGACGATAATGGAGGGGAACCACTGGCTGCATTGGTGGTGCCAGCAGGAGTTATTTGGATTCTGGGACCACGGGCTAGGTTTTCTGGATGACAACCTACTAACACAGGATGGACTTCACCTGTCTAGGTCAGGGAAGAGTGCATTTGACAGAAACCTGGAGAGATCCATCGAGAGAGTTTTAAACTGACACCACAAGGGGAAGGAGACGACCAACACAGGGATTTAAATGAAGGAGAGCAAACAACAGAGGCCCACCTGGGAGGGTCGGGTCTAATGCAGCGAAAGGTGTGGGGCTTCAGGTGTCTACGTACCACTTCTCAAACCTTAGGTAATAAGAAGGAAGAGCTTGATCTTCTAATGCAGACAGAGGGATATGATTTAGTAGGTATTACAGAGACTTGGTGGGATGATTCCCAGGACTGGAATGTAGCAGTGGATGGATATGAGTTGTTCAAGAAAAAACAAAAGGGTTGAAGAGAAGGCAGAGTGGTGCTGTGTGTGAGGAGAGAGTCTGTTTGTCAGGAAATACTGCAGGAGGAGGGCAACAGCCCAGGGGAAAATATCTGGGTGGGGATAAGGGAAGGAAGGACAAACAGTATTGTGGTTGGAGTCTGCTACACACCTCCTGACCAGGACGAGGAGGTGGATGCTGCTCTCCTTGAACAGCTTGACAGGGTATCCAAACAACATGACCTGGTAGTTATGGGTGACTTCAGCTTCCCTGATGTGTGCTTGGAGACAAACTCTGCAAAGTATCCACAGTCACACACATTCCTGACCTGTCTGGACAACAATTTCATTCATCAAATGGTAGAGGAAGCTAGGAGGGGCTCAGCCATACTCGACTTAATATTGACCAACAGGCAAGAGATGGTCAATGGGGTGAAGGTGGTGGGGAACTTAGGAGAAAGTGACCATGTCCTGCTGGCATTCCTTTTGCTGTGGGGGACCCAGGAAGTTCATAACCACACATGTATGTTAGATTCCTGTAATGCAGACTTTAATAAACTCAGAAGAATCATTCCATGGGCAAGACTGCTGGAAGGGAAGGGAGCAAGCGAAGGGTGGGGGCTCCCCTGGAACAAGAGCTCTTCTTGCAAGCTCAAAGCCATCGCTATTCCAACAAGAAGGAAACATGGTCGGGGATCCAAGAAGCCAATGTGGATGAACAGAGAACTGTGTGATGTGCTAAGGGAGAAAAAGGAAATGTCCAAGAAATGGAGGCAAGGACATACCTCTAAAAGAAGAGTATCTACGGGTTGCTAGGCACTGTAGGTTAGCCATCAGAGAGGCCAAAGTTCACAATGAGCTAAAGCTGGCCAGGAAGGCTCACAACAACAAAAAATCTCCTTCAGTTATGTGAGGAGCAAATGCAAGATAAAGGAGGTGATGGGCCCACTGTCAGGTGAAAATGGAGAAACTCTGGCAGAGGACAGAGAGGAAGCAGAAAGGCTCAATGCCTATTTTGCCTCATTTTTAGCCATGGTTAGCCATCTGCCATCGCACTATCGTCACCATTGAGTGCGGGGCGGCCCTGGCAGGAGAGGGGGTGATGAGCTACTGTTTGGCTGCTGTTTGGCTATTGGGAGTTAATGTCTGCCGGGGGCTATAATCTGCCCTGTCTTGTTTCATTGTCTGAATGTTGTTTCTATGTTTTATATTGTTTATATATTGTTTATATGTTTATATTCTGGTTTTATACTGTTGAACTTGTTTTAAAGTTGGCATGTGTGCCTTGTTGTTAGCCGCCCTGAGCCTTCGGGGAGGACGGGATACAAATCCAAATAAATAAATAAATAAATAATTCCCCCCCCCCGAAGAAGAGAACAGGCTCATCTAGAGATGGCAGTAGGCAAGTCACAGCAACTGGACTGCTGGTTGACATGCACAGAAAGGTAGTTGAGAAGCACCTGGCTGCATTGAATGAGTACAAATTCTCCAGGCCAGATGGCATGCACCCAAGAGTGCTCACAGAACTTTCTGGAGAGCTTGCAGAGCCTTTGTCCGTCATCTTCCAGACATCTTGGAGGACAGGAGACATGCCACAAGACTGGGGGAGGGAAGACGTTACCTCAATTTTCAAAAAAGGGAGGAAGGATGACCCAGGAAACTATAGGCCAGCCAGTCTGACCTGTGTCCCTGGGAAGATACTGGAGCAGATTTTAAATGGACTGATCTGCGAGCATCTAAAGGTCAACTTGGTGATCCAGGGAAGTCAGCACGGATCTTTCCCCAAGAGGTCCTGCCAGACCAACCTCATTTCCTTCTTTGATCAAGTGTCAAGCTTACTGGATTGAGGGAACGTGTTGATGTTGTTTACCTGGATTTCAGTAAAGCTTTTGACAGGGTTCCCCATTGTAGTGTATCCAGCTCATAACATGTGCTCCGGCCAGCCATGTGCTTGGACGGGTTTCAGCAGGTTTGACATGCGGCCGGGCGAAGTGCTTGAGCTTTGCTCCAGAGAACAATGGACAGTAGGACCCTAGCTCCTTCCCAATCAGGGAGCAGGAATCATAGGAGATAACTCAATCAATGTAAACAAACCAATCACGGGGTGTTGTGTGTGTTGGGGTGTGGGTTCCTTTGGGAATAAAAGTCATATCTCTGCCCTTTGTGAGTAAATCAGGCATTTTTGTTGTTCAGTCACACAATTGAGTCCACTCTTCATGACCCCATGGACCACATCATGCCAGGCCCTCCTGTATTCCACCATCCTCCAGAGTTTGCTCAATTTCATGTTCGTTGCATTGGTAACACTGTCTAACCATCTCATCTTTTGCCGTCCCCTTCTTCTGTTTATAAGATTATGAATGGGATTGAGCAGGTTGAGAAAGAAGTACTTTTCTCCCTTTCTCACAATTCAAGAACTCGTGGGCACTCCATGAAATTGCTGAGCAGTCGGGTTAGAACAGATAAAAGGAAATACTTCTTCACCCAAAGAGTGATTAACATATGGAATTCACTGCCACAGGAGGTGGTGGCAGCTACAAGCATGGACAGTTTCAAGAGGGAATTAGATAAAGATATGGAGCAGAAGTCCATCAGTGGCTATTAGCCACAGGGTATAGATGGGAACTCTCAGTCTGGGGCAGGTGATGCACTCTATTCTTGGTGCTGGAGGGGGCAGCAGGGGGAGGGCTTCTAGTGTCCTGGCCCCACTGCTGGACCTCCTGATGGCACCTGGTATATTTTGGCCGCTGTGTGACAGAGTGTTGGACTGGATGGGCCATTGGCCTGATTCAACATTGGCTTCTCTTATGTTCTTATGTTACCTTCAATCTTTCCCAGCATCAGGGACTCCTTCAGGGAGTGCTCCCTTCTCATTTGGTGGCCAAAGTCTTTGAGCTTCAGCTTCCATATCTGGCCTTCCAAGGAACAGTCAGGGTTGATTTCTTTTAGGATTGACTAATTTGATCTCCTTGCAGTCTAGGGGACTCTCAAGAGTCTTCTCCAGCACCATAATTCAAAAGCATCTGTTCTTTAGCACTCGGCCTTCCTTAGGGTCCAACTCTCGCAGCCATACATTACTACTGGGAATACCACCACTTTGACTATGCGGACCTTTGTTGGTAGTGTAATGTCTCTACTGTTTTATGCTGTCAATGTTTGCCATAGCATTCCTCCCAAGGAGCAGGTGTCTTAGTCTGTCACTGCTTCCATGGCTTCCCCTTCTATTTGCCAAGGGGTGATGGGGCCGGATGCCATGATCTTAGTTTTTTTGATGTTGAGCTTCAAGCCAACCTTTGCGCTCTCCTCTTTTAACCTCAACAAGAAGCTCTTTAAGTCCTCTTCACTTTCTGCCATTAGAGTGGTATCGTCTGCATATCTGAGGTTGTTGTTCTTTTTTCCTGGCAATCTTAATTCGGGTTTGTGATTCATCCAGGCCACCATTTTGTGTGATATACTCGGCATATAAATTAAATAAGCAGGGTGACCATATATACCCTCACTGTACTCCAGTTTGGTGTCGTGGTTGAGTGTTGTCGTGGTTAAGTGTGTGGACTCTAATCCAGGAGAACCGGGTTTGATTCCCCACTCCTCCACTTGCAACCTGCTGGATGACCTTGGGCAAGCCATAGTTCTGTCAGAGCTGTCCTTGAAAGGGCAGTTCTCTCAGAGCTCTCTCAGCCCCACCTACCTCACAGAGTGTCTGTTGTGGGGAGGGGAAGGGAAAGGAGTTTTTAAGCTGCTCTGAGACTCCAAGTGAAGGGTGGGGCATAAATCCAATCTCCTCCTCCTCCTCTTGCTATTCTAAACCAATCAGTTGTTCCACGTCTGGTTCTAACTGTCGGTTCTTGACCCTTATACAGATTTCTCAGGAGACATGTGTGGTGGTCTGGTACTCCCATCTCTTTGCTACAGTTTGTTGTGATCCACACAATCAAAGGCTTTAGCATAGTCAATGAAGCAGATGTTTTTCTGGTACTTCCTTGCTTCCTCCATAATTCAGCAAATGTTCGCAATTTGATCTCTAGTTCCTCTACCTCTTCAAAACCCAGCTTGTACTTCTGGCAGTTCTCTATCCACGTACTGTTGGAGCCTAGCTTGTAGGATCTTGAGCATGACCTTGCTAGTGTGTGAAATGAGTGCAATTGTGCTATAGTTGGAACATTCCTTGGCATTGCCCTTCTTTGGCATAGGTGACAGAAAAAGGAAGTCCTGCAATTCCTGTAGACTGCCTCAGCAGTACCCACGTGTCAACTGGCTCTCAAAGCCAGCCAGTTTTGGGAGTCACCTCATATCCTGTTCCCGACTCCCCCACAAGCCCACAGGGCCCAAGAGAGAAGCACAGCCTCATTTCAGACCTGTTGTAACCAAATATGTTAAACTCCAAAAATGGGCTGCATCTCAGAGACTCCCAAATCATATAAAAGTTCCACCAGTAAGAGAACTTCCCACCTTTGAATTGTTAGCAGGCTGTGCCAAATGTACTGTGGAGTCTATGCTCCTTGTTGATGAACGTGTAAGCTTATTATCCTGGACAGGAGACCGGGAGATTATCACCAAGGTCACTCCTGTGGGAGGCTTGAAAAGTTTTTCTTACGGTTTCATTCAGTACAGAGTCATTCTCACTGCAATAGTGACTGAAGAAGAACTCTTACGGAAAGAAGGGGGACTTCTTACCTCTGAATGTATTACTCCCCACTGTTACTCTCATTTGTGAATGTAATTACTCAGCATTTTTTTTTGCGATTTTGAATGTTGCGGTTCCCAAGTGTACATAGGGTGTCTCAGCCATTGGTTAGTTTGATGGCTTAACTGCATCCTACTTGGTCAGTTGGCAACTGGAGTCTTGTAATTCTTGTGCGTTCGTTGGTGCCGGCGTGGCCTTTGACTACAGTGTTGTATTGTTTCCAATGGAGTTATAGTTGTTCATTCTTACTGGTGGAACTTTTATATGCTTTGGGAGTCTCTTGAGACGCAGCCCGTTTTCGGAGCTTAATGTATTTGGTTGCAGGAGTGTAATCTCAGGCCCGTGGCAGAACCTCATCCTGCCGTGGGGTGGCAGGCCTTGGGGGGCCAGCCACACCCTCTCAGCCTGACCTGCCTCACAGGGTGGTTGTGAGGATAAAGTGGAGGGGAAGAGAATGAGGCCGGCCACCCTGGGCAGGACAGTGAGGTACAAATGAATTAAATAAATAAATAAAAATGTGGAGCCTCAGCTTAAGACTACACCTCGAAAACCACCTGCCACAGCTCTGACTATGGAACTCAGTCGTTTCAGTCACAACATGCCTTGGGGATGGATGCCACTTACTACTTGCCTTACCTACTCCTGATGAGCTAATCTGTCATCATCCCACGCAGAACACCTGCTTTTATGCTCAAGTCGATAGTCTCAGGTTAACTGAGGCATGCCTGAAGGGGACAAAGTTTGCTTATAAGTCACCTTCATTACCAGCACAGCTGTTAGCCTCTTGCGTCCAGCTGGTATGGAACACCGCAGCCCAGCTGCTACCAGCAGAACACGCTCACCCCGCTCATCCCAGCTCCTCTGCAGTCACGCCACTGGCTATCCACCAGCTACAGGTTTCCACTGAAGCCACTGGTTACCTCCTAGGAAGACCTCCCCTCCCTGGGGCCTCCATACCAATGGGACCCAGTCTCCTGCTGTGCTCCACCACGACTGCTTCACTGAGCTGAGCAAAGCCTCCCAAAGGTGCCACCCTGCAAATGGATCAGCAGCTGCCAATGCCTGCATATGCCCTGTGGGGGCTCCCCCTCTGGGGAACAGCCTGCCTGAGGAGGTCAGGAAAGCTTCCACGTTTCTATCCTTCCACAGAACGTACAAAACAGAAATATCCAGGAAGGCCCCATTACAAAGGGCTTAGAACAGGACAGTGCCTGTAGGATGAAATAAGACAGCCGGTCTTGTAGGTATCACCTTGGTTTTATGGCACAGTCGTCTGCCTTTGTAATTCCAGTTTCTGCATTGTTTATAGCACTCTTTGTTATCTGAAAATTGCTTATAGCACTCTTTGTTATCTTTGTTACAGCAGAAGAGTCAAACTCATTTGTTACGAGGGCCAGATCTGACATAAATGTGACTTTGTCGGGCCGGGCCATGCGTGCCACAAAACGTAATGCCAGGTATTGGAGATAGAAACTGTATAAAGGACAGCAGCTGGTAAGCCCCGAGTTGGTGCATGTCCTCGCTGGAAGGCCCCCTGGGCTGTTGAGGGCAGATGGTCCCATGATGCTTGACTGCTGCAGACGAAGTTGTTCTGCCATGCTGAAGCCACAATGCAGTGGGTCCGCCCACTCCCCCCCCCAGCACTTCCTCCCTCGCCTCAGTTGCTCGCAGGCTGCATAAGAGGCCCGGATGGGCCTGATCCGGCCCCCAGGCCTTATGTTTGACGCCCCTGCCTTACAGTGTCTGACTGCACTGTTTTATGTCCCATAATCCCCCTAGAGTTTCGGCCAGGTGGACTAAAAATAAACAAATGAACAACTTCCCCAAAGATTTGCACATAAATGCCATTAATATGCCTAGCAGCCAACTGTACACGTCACCGGCCACTTGAGTGAGGCTCACTGAAGGAATATCTGAAGCTCACGCATGCAGGAGGGTGTGACGGCCGAATCGGGGGTGGGGGAGCTCTAACACAAGGAAGCAGGCCCCACAGAGACGATGAGGCCTCCAGACTTCATTTACCATAAACCCAACTAGTACAGCATACCACAAAGAACCGTACACAGAGGGAGGGAGGGAGAACTAGAGATGTGCACACAGCCAATAAGTCTACATAATGATAGATTCATGTATGAGGACCTTGAATCTGTTAAAACATCTTCATTATGCTGCATGCTAATTTACGCTCACCTTCTGCCTATATGTATGGACTGGTAATTTCCATTTCATTGTATCTGAAGCAGGTCTGTAGCCACCATGGGGCCCACGGGGCCCACCACCCCACACAGTTTTTATGGGCCCCTCTCCAAGACACCCCCCGGCAGTCCCCCCACCTCTGCCCAGCCATGAGGTCAACCGTCCCATTTCATACCATCATGGGCTGCTGCTGGAGGCTGGCCAAAGGCAGTAGATATGCAGGACTCCTCTTCGGCGCCCCCAGCTCTACAGCTGCAGCACAGAGGCCGGCGGGGGGGGGGAGCTTCTGCGCAGCCCCGAGAAGAGAGCTCGGCTCCTCCCTGCCTCTCCAAAAGGGGACCCTTGGGCACGTGGCCAGGCGAAACCCAGGCGAGGCTTGTCTCTGGACTCCTGGGACGCAGACATGCACGGGGAGTCGCCGGCAGTTATGCACAGTCCCAGGCGCCGGGGGGGGGGGACACCCAATCCGGACTGCGAGCGTGGGGCACCAGGAGAGAGGAGGGTTTCAGCTGGAGCCGTTTGAGGGCCGGGGGATGCCCCGGAGTCATGGCGCAGAGACCAGAGCGGGCAAAGCCACCTGTGGACGTCTCTTGCCTGGGAAACCCCACCAGGGTGTGGTTCTGCGGAAGCTGTGACTGGGCAGCCCTTTCCGCCACCCAAGGACCCCGCCTGCGCGTCCTTCTCACCTGGAGGCCCTCGGTTGCAGCCGCGGCTGCCTCAGGAATGCCACCAATTAAGGCAACGTTCATTTAATGAACTTTGATTTAATTGGCTGGTGGGGCCCCCCAGCCCCTCCCCCAAAACTCCTTAGCTATGGGGCTGATCTGAAGAAGTGTGCCCTGCACACGAATGCTTGTGCCTCGGATAAAACTTTGTGGGTCTTAAAGGTGCCCCCCCACTGGACTATCGAACTTTGTTCTGTGTAATAATGTGTGTTTGTGTAAGATCTTGACTAAATTTTTTAAAAAATGAAACTTATCTTTTTAGAAGATTTCTTCCCCCCCCTTTTTAATGTAACACGTTAACGGTTTAGCACGGAGGGGGCAAAGGTTCCCATGAGAGAGAGACCCCCACCCCACCCCACCCAGACCTCACCACTTGGGAGACTCGGCCTGCTCTGAACTCCCCCCTCCCCCCCCACCCACGAAGCCACTCCAGACTTGAGGCGGGGCCTCTGTTTAAAGACCCTCCACCATTAATCGACCTCCCAAATGCAGAGAAGACAGCCACAGTTAAAAGGAAAGGTCTCACCCCCCCACACAAACACACCTAGCGTGCTCCGTTTCCAATTTGCTGGGAATTTGCACTGCTGGGGAAGCGACCATTTCACGATGGCACCCCACCCCCCACCCCGGCTCAGGCAGCCTTCAGCCGGGAGCCTGCTCTGTTGCAACGGATCGGGACCCAGCCTGACCCCCCACACACACCAGCCGCATCTTCCAGCCTGCTTTTCACGCGCTCTCTTCTCCAAATGATGTTATTTCCCTTCAGAAATTTAATTTGACTTTTTTTTTTCTTGTCAGCATTTCATTTGCATGCTGACCCTGACAGCACTGTGGCCAATAAACATATCCCTGCCCACCCCCCAAACCATCCAGGGCACTGCCCGCTAAATCAACAAGCCCACCCCGGGATTGCTATTGCTGATTGTCCCCTGCATCCCAAAGAGTCGCCTGACAAGGGCAACTGAAATCATCTGAGATCATATTCTGTTTACATTGCCTTGATTTTTCCCCACGGTTGGCACCTCTGCCAGTCATCAGGTGTGTCTACCCGTGTGGCATGGTTCTGGTTTGCTTTGGTAGCCCTGGGACTGCAGCAGCAACGGAGAGAAGATACTTTCCACGCCGCTCTGCCATACGCGGCTCCTGCCTGCTCATCAGCATGAAGGCTGAAGGCTGGATCGACAGCCAGGTATAGTCCAAAAAAAAGAAAACAAAGGGGGTAATCAAGGACAATGCAGAGCAAGCCGGCAAGAAGCACCCTGTACAACATTCATCTTCGCTGGACTCTAACGCAGCTCTGACACTTCAGGTCTGACAACAGGCTTCGAAGGGATCCTGTAGTGTTGGCAGAGTCATTAACAAAGGTTTATTTAGGAATTAACATACTTGATAGGAGAGAGGAGAGACAGCGGTAGGTTCCTAGCCACGTCTCTAGTGCGGGGGGGGGGCTGAGTTTGGCACTTCTGAGACGAAGGGGGAAATTGCCCTGAGGGCAGCAATCTGGAGACAGACCAGGAAAGACACTCAAGAGGAGAGAGAGAAGGTGCTGACCTCACTTTCCTCTCTAATGGTCTTCTTCCAGCCCCCTGTTGGGGTCTTCTTCTTTCCTCTGTACACCAGAGGCTGCCTTTTGCAACAAGAGGGACACTGCCAAGCATCCTTTGTAAGCCAAATATCTTTTCTCCCGGCATCCCCAAGCTCCGCCTTTTACTCCTTTGGGATCTGGGAGTGACGAGGGACCCATTTCCAGGGCCCTTGGGCTACCTTCCCTACTAATGAAGTTAGACTTTGTTTTGCACTGTCCAAAAGAAGGCAGCTCATCACCACCTCTACTGCCTCTACATCTTTGCTAAGGAGGCAACATCACCCCTCGGTCTCCTGTCAAGAGCCCACAGGAGGAGGAGGAGGAGGAGGAGAGATTGCTTTTCAGCCTCGTACAAAACGATGAACTCACTGCCATCTATCACCCGCATTCAATTCCTGTCTCTCTTGACCGAAGCGCCAGGGCAATGTGCCGTTAATGCCTATAAGGAACGCTAATTGCTCAGACCCAACAGGGCATACAGACACCTGGCACCATCAATGCTTTCCGAAACACGCACCTTCCTGCAACAGATGGCGTTCCCTACCCCGACACTTAACGAGACAAGCAACAGACCGAGGGTGCTGGTTATGGTTTGATGAAGCCAATACACACTCGGCGTCTTTAAGCCATCACCTCGCACCAGGTTTTATCCCACCCTTCCTCCGAGGCAGGCCGAGCAGCTTTTGTGGTTGTTTATTAGACACACATCCTCTGTCCCGTCTGCCAGAAAGCTGTCCAAGTGGCCTGCAAAAGAGACGAAACTGTTCAACAACTAAAACGAAGGTAATCACCTTTAACCAAATAAGCAGGCCACAGTGTAGTCGAAACACTTCCCACAGTCTGTCTAAATCTAGCTTTAGAACCCCAGAGGCACTAAAAGCTGCTGTAATAACAAAGGGGAAAAAAAACACGGAGAAGTGCTGCTGGAAACCCGAACGTGACTTGTCCGAAACCAGCAGAGAGCTGCATGCGCAACACTCTCGGCTGTTGCACTGACCGCTGGGGGACACGAGTCGCTCGTATTAAGGACTGGCTTGTTCACAAAGGTCGATCCAGGTGCAAATACCTGCGACTGTGCAACTGCCTGTGGACCCAGCCGCAGCGGTCCCCTGCCAGCCTTTTAATCTGGTAAAGTATCTTTTTTGCATGCAGACCGTTCCAGGTTCGACCCCCACCAACTCTGGTAAAAAAAAACCTCAGATAGCAGGAGATGTGAGAAACCAACCCAAGCCCCTGAAGAGCTGCTGCCAGTCTGAGTAGACAATACATAAGAATATAAGAACATAAGAGAAGCCCATGTTGAATCAGGCCAATGGCCCATCCAGTCCAACACTCTGTGTCACACAGTAGTCAAAAATACCAGGGGCCACCAGGAGGTCCAGCAGTGGGGCCAGGACACTAGAAGCCCTCCCACTGCTGCCCCCCCTCCAGCACCAAGAACAGAGTGCATCACCTGCCCCAGACTGAGAGTTCCCATCTATACCTTGTGGCTAATAGCCACTGATGGACCTTGCTAGGCTCCCTGCAGTCATATCCCAGACGAGGCTGCACCCCCGATACTTTTGGCACCTGCCAGGGAATGCCAGGCCCTCCACCACTGTGTGCAGCAGAAGGGCACCGGAGCGTTTCACAGGCCAGCCTTTCCGGAATGCACACCTTCCAGCCCCTGTAACCACAGACTAGCTGCTGCTGACCAGTCAGACTGGGGCAGGGTGCATCTCACACAGACCTGCAGGGAAAGGTGACCCCTCGGTCCAAATACATTAAATCCCAGGTGGGATCCCATGCCCACCTCTTGCCCATTGGACAAGTGAGAGGCTCTCTCTGAATGCCTCAGCAGGAACGCTTCTCCTCGCAAGCATCTCACACCTGCCCCCTGAGCTGGACCTCTCTGCCGCTAGGAGACCAGGTGCCTTGCGTTTTTCAAACAAACTGAGCCTCACACTTCAGCCTTCACAGGGGGAAAGGATACCAAATAATTCAGTGCCCCACCATTTTGAATGGGGGGTTGGTGAGTGGGGGAGACTTGCCTGCAGGAAGTCGGGGGTCCTCCTGGCCTGCTTTCTACAGAGACAAACAAGCAAGCCCTCAAGAGTGAGTTTCCACCACCACCACCACCACCGGCACTCCCGAAGAGAGCGGTCCAGGCAGGCCTCTGTGGAAGGTGCAGCCCACTCCCAAGCCCCTGCCACCCGGGGGCATCAGGCTGAGGCACAGGGAGACCGACCCAAAGGCATCGAATGAGCATGTCCTAGCAGGGATTCGAACCCAGCTCTCCCAGGTTCCAGGCAGACCCCCGACTGCTACCTCACTGGCTGGTCCCCGGGGAAAGGGGCTCCTGAACTAGGCTGCCGCCCGGGAGCCACTTCCCCCTCTCCTGCCCGCCTCCTCCTCCTCCTCCAGCTGCTTTGATCCTTCCCCACACACACGCACCCCCCCACACACACACACACGTGGGGACAGCCTGAGGACCGACAGCTTCCCCCCCCCAAAGAGAGAGAGAGAGAGAGAGAGGGAGGGAGGGAGAGAGAGAGAGAGGGAGGGAGGGAGCGCACACACACGATGACGCTGTCCGCTCCTGAATGCGAACCCTGGCTCGGGCTGGCAGCGGCTCTCGGGGGTCGGGCAGAGGAGGTCTCGCCCCTCGCCTGCCGGGGTCAGGCCCGTGGATGGAAGATGGCCCGGGGGGAGGGGTGTTGAGCCCGGGGCGAGGCGAGCAGACCCTCCCCCCTCACCGACCCGCGAGAGTCATGGGGGGGGGACGAGAGGGGCGGCCGGACCCCCGTTCCTCCCCCAGCTGCACCTCGCGGCCGGGCGGGCGACGTTGGTGCCGCTTCCCCCCCACCACCAGGGACTCTTTCCCGCCGGGGGCGCGAGCAAGACACGGCTAAGAGGGCGAGCCCCCCCACCCCCCGGAGGAGGAGGAGGAGGAGGAGGAGGAGAAGGAGAAGGAGAAGGAGAAGGAGAAGGAGAAGGAGAAGGAGAAGGAGAAGGAGAAGGAGAAGGAGAAGGAGAAGAAGAAGAAGAAGAAGAAGAAGAAGAAGAAGAAGACGACGACGACGACGACGACGACGACCCGGGGGGGGGTGCCCGAGAGCGGGAGACCTCGCTCGGCCGCAGCGCGGCAAAGGCTCTCCGCCAGCGCCCCGGCCCCCCGCAGCCTCGGCTCGCCCGCCCGCCCGCCCGTTTGCACCGGCTCTCCGCCGTCTTCCGCCCGCAGCCCCAGAGGCCGCCTCGACCTCGGCGCCTTTCGCTCGCTCGCTCGCTCGCAGGACTCCGGCGGCTGGCCGGCCCGGCCCCTCGTCAGGGCGCGGCGGGTTGCGAGGAGAAGCGACCTCGCCGGCCGCCCGCGAAGCCCCAGCCCAGCCCCCGCGAGGCTCCTCCTCCTCCTCCCCCACCTTCCCCCACCACCCACCCCACCCCGGAGCTGGCCGCCCTGGGGAACCCCCTCCTCCCGCCCAGCCTCCCGGCCCGTGGAGGAGAGCCTGGCTGTCCCCCCGCCCGCCCCCCGAGGCAGGCAGGCAGGCAACAAGTGCAGCGGCGGCAGAGACCAGATCCCCCCACGGCGGTCCGCCTGCCCCCCCCCACCACCTCCGCGGCCGCCCGCCCGGTCAGCAGCAGCTCCCGGCAGGCAGGCCGGCCGGCCGGCGGGCGGGCAGGGGCTCTCCCGGGCAGGGCAACGGACCGCCGGCGCGCGTCCAGAGCAGGTGCTGCTCCGAGGCGAAGAGGCGCCGGTCGCTGCTGCTGCTGCTGCTGCCGCCGTCGCCGCCGCCCGGTCTCAGCTCGCCTGGAAGCCGCGGAAGGAGAGGCTCCGCAGACGGGCACGGGTCTCTCTCTCCCCGCTCCCCCCGGCAGCCCACACGCGGCCCCCCGCCCCCCCCCCGGGCGCCCCCTCCCTCCCGCCGGGAGCCCGGGCTCTGCCTCCACTCACGTCGTCCCACTTGACGAAGGAGGTGCCTTTCTTGAGGCCGGCGGAGACGCAGACGGGCCGGAGCTGGAGCGCGTGGACGCCTGGCTGTGCCCCGGCCATCGGCAGCAGCGCACATGGAGGCTTCTGCCCGCCGCACGGAAACCGGGGGGGAGGGAGGAGGCGGCGGCCAGGAGAGCCCCGGGCGGGCGGGCGGGCGGGCGGCCTGTCTGGCGAAGGGAGGAGAAGGAGCGGGCAGCGGCTCTTCCTCCTCCTGCTGCTGCTGCCGCCGCTGCTCCTACCGCAGAGCCGCCGCTCGGAGCCAGGCAGGGCGAGCCGCCCGTGTGCCTTCCAGCCCGGAGCAGGCGCAGCCGCCCGTCTCGCCGCCGCCGCCCCGGATCCTCGAGAGAGAGAGACAGCGAGCGAGCGAGCGCAGGCACACACGTGCACACACACCAACCCGCCCGCCCGCGCGCTCCCACGCCCCCCCCCCGCTGCTCCCGCCCCTCCTGCCGGCGCCTCTGCTCGGAGGACGCGCCTCTCCCGGAGGACGCGGCGGCGGCGGCGGCGGCGGCGGCGGCGGCGGCCAACTTTCCTCCTCGGGGGAGCAGCGCCACCTGCCGGCCCGAGGCCCCCCTCGCAAAGGGCCGCCGCCGCCGGGCGCTTCTCTCCGGGAAAGGCGGGCCGGCGCCTGCCTGCCTCGCTCGCCACCCGCCGGCCGGGCGCGCAGCATCCTCCCCGGCGGCGGGGGGGGGGGGGGTGGAAACCCGAAAGACCCGGCGCGAGGGCGAGGCGGGGTGGGGAGCCGGCCCGAGCGCTCGCCGGTGGGCTGCCGGGAAAGCACAGGGAGGAATATGCCGCCTCTTTTCCCCGCGCCGGTGCTCTTCCTGCCAGCGGGGCGCAGGGGTTCAGAGCGGCAGACGGACCCTCGTCCGGAGAGCCGGGTTGGATCCCCCCCTCCTCCACAGGGATGGGTCCAGATGGGTCTCTGACGGTGCTGGCCTGTCTGCAGCAGCGGCGGCGGCGGCAAAGAGCGGAGTCCAGCAGCACCTTCGGGATCGACACAATCTGTGGCAGGGGAGGGCGAGGGTTAGACTCTTTCCTGAGTCTCCGCTCCCTTCTTCAGATGGGTCAAGACCCGTGTTCCCTCTGAACTGAGTGAGGGTGAGCTAGCTCACAGCTTTTTGGCCTCTGGCTCACTCATTTTTGTCTTAGCTCAGGAAGGAGGGCTCCAGAGCAAACTAATCTATGCAGAAGCCAGATTGCTTGCCAGTAGCTCACAAAGTAGAATTTTTGCTCACAAGGCTCCACAGCTTAGAGGGAACACTGCAGCTAGTATCTGAAGGGAGCTCCTCTCCTGCCACAAATTAGTCTTGAAGATGCTCCTGGACTCTGGCGCTTTCCTCCTCCACTACCTGAAGCATGCTGGGTGACCTGGGGCCGGTCCCAGAACTTGTTGTGGGGAGAAGAGGGGAAAGGGGGTTGCAAGCCACTCTGAGGCTCCTTTGGGTAGGGCAAAGAGGGAACAACGAAGACCCCCCTTTGCCATCTTTGGCTGGTGCTGTCGGAGAAGGGCCAGGGGGTGGAGGGGACTCGAGCTGGCGTAGGAAGGCCAGGGGGCAGGTGGGAGGCACACAGGCAGGCGGGGGGGGGAAGGAAGGCGTGAGAAGAAGGGCCTGGCCTGAGCGGGGGGTGGGGGGGTTGGTGGTCTTAAATTTTTAATGCAAGCCACCCTGAGCCTCCTGTGCCTCATGGCCATCTGTGTGGGTCTGCTTTTCACTTTTTCAAACAAGAACACTTTGTCTAGAAATATGGCGAAGGAAAGGTTTCTCTTTTGTTGTTCTTCTGCAATGAAGGGAAGTGAGATCCGAGTCCAGCGGGGATTAACAGGACTGGAGAGGGCCCCCCCCTTCCTCCTCTCTGACTCTTGGAAGCTTATGCCCCCACACACACACCTGGCTGGCCCTGAGGGTGCCCTACAGGACTTGAGTCTTTCTGGCTGCCCTCTGGAACCAACATGGCTGCCCTCTGGAGCTGTAATCCAGGATGTGTGAGCGTGTCCCCCATTAGACGACTCCGGTAGCACACACAAAGGCTACAGCCCTAAGTGCACTAACTAATGAGAAAGCTCCATTGCGCCACAACATGCTCAGGGCTGCCCTGGGAATCTCTGTGCCCCTCACCCCATCGTGCTGGCTGAGTGGCTCCCTCCCCCTCCATCCAGCCTGCTAAAGAATTCTGAGGAGCTCGAAAGCTTGCACGGCGGGCGGGTTATTTTGGTTGGTATTGCTTGACTTTAGTGTTTGAAGATTGTTTAAATGTACACTATTTTAAATTTCTCTCATGCACACACTGGTGTTGTCAGCCCCTAGTGGAGGGAAGTCAGCAGTTGGGGTCCCACAAGGAGCAGCACTGGGGCCAGTACTATTTAATTTATTCATCAGTGACCTGGAACTGGGGGTGAGTGTTGCAATGGCCAAGTTTGCAGATGACACCAAGCTATTCAGGGTGGTGAAAACCAAGGTTGACTGTGAAGAGCCCCAAGAGGACCGCCACAAACTGGGTGAGTGGGTGACAATGTGGCAAACAACGTTCAATGTTGGCAAGATTAAGATGGTGATGCACACTGGGCCAAAAAAAAAACCCTCAACTTCAAATGTAGGCTAATGAAGGTCTGAACTTGCTGAGACTGAGAGGGGAATCGATGTTGAGGTTGTAGTGGACAGCTCAAGGAACGTGTCAACCCCGGAGTGTGCTGCAGCGGTGGAAAAAGGCAAACGCTGTTAGGGATTATTAAGAAAGGGATTGAGAATGAAATGGCCGATGTTGTAATGCCCCCTGCATAGATCTGTGGTGTGGCCTCATTCGGAATACGGTGCGCAGTTCTGGTCCCCGTATCTCCACAAGGACATTGCAGAGTGGGGAAAAGTACAGAGGAGGGCGACCAAGATGGCGAGGGGGTTGGAGCCTTTTAGAAATGCTTCGTTGAGAGTTCGGTCCCATGATCTAGGGTAGATGAATTGGGAGAGAATGTCTCTTGGTCGTCCGCATTTTGCATTTGCAAGGAGGCCCAAGCAAGCAGTTTTTGCTATTGCTGGAGCAACCCCCGCCACCATCGATAATGCCTTGGCCAGCCATAAAGAAATAAAAGTAGCCAAATCCAATGTACCTTCCTCGCCCTCTAAATTTTAAATTATGGACCCTCCAACAGTTGTCAGGAGTAATTATCCTGTTTACCATGGATTGCTCTAAAAGTTGCAAAGACTTGACTTCTTCTTATAAGGTAAGCCCCATTTCAGAGGCATTTGCTGCTATTTTTGAGGTTTTTCCTAAGTCCATAATGGTTTCTTTGAGTTTTGTATTGACTGGAGGAATTCAGTCACTAGCAATGCTTCCTCTAAGCTGTGGAGTCTTGTGAGCAGAAATTCTACTTTGTGAGCTACTGGCATTAAAGTTGTGAGCGAGCGATTTGGCTGCTGCAGAAATTAGTTTGCTCCAGAGCCCTCCTTCCTGACCTAAGACAAAAAATGTGTGAGCTGGAGGCTAAAAAACTATGAGGTAGCTCCAGGGCCGGCTCGAGGTGGCTCTGCGCCCTAGGCGGGCGCAGATGCCAACCTCCCGGCAGGGCCTGGAGACCCCACCATGCCGCCCCTGCGGCCCGCCCCCCCCCAGGGCACCTGTCGCCACCGCCCCCCGCCGCTGCCAAGAGCGCCCAGCTGGGGTGCAGGAGGTGGTGGCATGGCTCGCTCGCCTGCACACCCACCCTGGGGGGGAAGAGGCGGGGGCGTCCCTCAGGACTGGTGGGGGCTGCTGGGGCGACGGGAAGAGTCCCTGCTGGCTGCCGCCATGCGCTCCCGCCTCTTCCTCCCCCCCGGGGCTGGGCGCCTCCTGTTTGCACCCTAGCCGGGTGCTCAGGACTGGCGGTGGCGGCGGCGGCGGGAGTCCCCGCTGGCCGCCGCCATGCGCTCCCGCCTCTTCCTGTCCCCCAGGGCGCCTCCTGCACCCCAGTCCCCAGCTGGGCGCTCAGGACACGCCGCCCTCCCCTCTTCCCCCCCCTAGCCGGACGCTCTTGACAGCGGCAGCAGGGAGGCAGCCGCGGCGCCCGGTTAGGGTGGTGGGGGGAGCTTTTCGGGGGGCGCCATTTGGCGCCCCTGAGGGCCCTCGCGAGCGAGCCGGCAGTGGGTAGCTCACACTAACTCAGCTTAGAGGGAACACTGTTGTTGTCGGCTGTCCTGCCCGGCCAGGGGAGCGCTGTCTGAATCCGGGTCATCTGCTGAGGCTTCTGATGCTGGCTCCATCTTGGAGCCCAGGGTTAGGGTCAGGGCCCTGGGTTTGCAGTGTCTCTCCTGGCGCAAAAAAGGTTTTTACCAAAGCTGAGCCTTTTGGCATGGGGTTTGTTTTTCAGTCCCTGAGATCTGCCCATGTGAAAAGTACGGAGGCTGACGAGTGATTTCAGCTCTCACATACTTTATTAGATCAAGAACAAGACTAGAGAAGCCGGCTCGCAGGCCGGCCTTTATCCCCAAAAGAACCCACACCCCAACACACACCACACCCTGTGATTCGCTATTTACAGTGATTGAGTTATCTCCTGCTCCTCGATTGGAGGGGAGCTAGGATGCTGCAGTCGAAGCTCAGGCCCTTCGCCTGGCCGCATGGCAGACCGGTTAGAACCAGTCCGAGCACATGGCTGTCTTGAGCCCATGTTCCTGAGTGGATACATTACACCATGTCTTTTTCTCATCATTCTTCTGTCTGCCTTCTGTAAAAGCTGCAGGAGGTGGTGGTGGGGGAATGGTTGGAAACTCAATCAGAACACATCCGCCATTTACCAGAGAGGCTCCACACACATCCCCAAGATGTTCTCTGAGTACTCTCTGATTTTCCAAAAAGAAACTCCCATGACTCATGTACCGTACAAGCATTTGGAGGAAGTTTTGAGGAAAACTAGTAGTACAGTTTGCAGACCTGAGACAAATCAGGACTTTTCCTTTGATAGCAGTTCTTTAAAAAAAACCCTTCACATCATTTAGATAAGTGAGGAAGTCCAGGGCGACCTAAAAAAAGTCAAAGAAGTGAAAGCCCTCAGCTTCAAATCAAAAGTTCAGAAACACTTCATGGGGTCTGGGAAATACCTCCAGGAGAAATGCGGCATAAAGGCAGATTATATCCTTCCTGGCATGGCTCTTTTTAAAGTCTGAAAACTCACAAAGCTGCCGGCAGTGAAGCAAAACATCTGAAAGTGGGAAGGATGAGGCCTTCTGGTGTCCACGTAGACTGCCGGATGGACAAGTGGGAGATGAATGGAGCAGAAACTCTCACAGGAATCAACGATGGAGACCTCGAAGCATTTTGGAAAGCAGTTTTTGAAGTAAAGAATATAATGAATGACACAAAATACAAGGAAGTGACAAAAGTAGTTAAAGCCTGCCTGACTTTGCCACGTGGCGACAGCGATGCTGAGAGAGGTTGCTCAACATCTGGACATGTGATTACAGAGCAGACAGCTACTATGAAAGAAAGAGTTTTGAATGCACAGTTGAATGTCATAGACTCCTTGAAGTTTTATGGCGATAAACCTGCTTGTATTCCAATCCTAAAAGAGCTCATTGCTTATGGAAGAAATGCAAGAAGTAAGTATCATCAGTACTTAGAGAAAACCAAGCTGAGAGAAAAGAGACTTAAAGAAGATGAGGAGAGAGAAAGAGAAAGGGCAAAAGAAGAAACCTTAAGAGTAAAGAAAATAAGAAAGCTTTTGATATGAAGAAAAACATGGTTATGAAAGGAAGTCCAGAAAAAAGAGTGCAGCTGACAAACCCCCTGAGCAAACCTCATCATGGACTGAAAATAAAAAGTTTTGAAGCTCCTGGGCTATTGGGAGGATATAAAGTTTTGAAACTTGAAGAGAACAAGGGCAATAAAGAAACACACACACAAGCAAAGATGCTGCGGGGGAAAGCATCTTCTCTAATAACTTAATTTTTTTGGAAGTCTGCCAAGAAAGAAAAGTAAAGTAGTAATAGGACCAATTAACTGTTAACCAAAGTTATACATGATATGTAAGGGGAAAGGAGGAGGAGGAGGAGGGATGGATCACCCCAAGGCCACCCAGGGGGCTGCATGTGGAGGGGGGGATCAAACCCAATTTTCCAGATCAGAGTCTGCCGCTCTTAACCACGACGCTGAAATGAGAACGAGTAGAGGTGCAAAAGTACTCGACATATATTTTTGTATTTTGACTATAAAAATTAGCCATACCCCATCCAGGGTCAATTTTTTAAAAAATCTTATTTTTGGTAGTTTAATACGGCTAAAGTGATTGATGAACCTAAAAGTTGTGTTAAAGTTAAAGGACAAGCTAAAAACTGAACTTAAAGAGTTAATATGCATTGAAAAGAGTTTTTAAAAGTTTTTTGTTTGATCTTAACCGGCTTATTGGTAGGGTACTTTTTTTAAAAAAAAATCACATTCTTTTGAGTGACATTTTTGTTCTCAAAGTTTTTATGAGGTCCCTGTTCTGGTCCCTTTTTTTGACCTGAAAGTACCCTGAAGGTCCCTAAAACAGACCCGAATATGGAGTATGAGCCCTGAAACTGTAGATCTGATAATTGCCAAGCAAGCTGTCCAGGGTAGAGTTTTGCTGAAGGTTACCCCTAGATATCTGAAGGTGCTGCATTGATCTACAGGGATGCCATCTATGGTCCACTTAAATTTACAAGGCCTTTTTCTAAAGACCATCACTTTGGTCTTGACATAGTTGATGTTTAAGGCCTCTTCTTTACAGAAATTGCCTAATTTATGTAGCAACCTTCTGAGCCCTATGTGTGTAAGAGAGACCAAAATCATACATGTAAGGGAGACCAATGTATAAGAGGAATGATATTTTCTGAGGGCCTAGAAAGGGAAAGGCAAACTCAGAGCCAGAAAGTAACAGGATGATGTCATATAGATGTAAATTAACGAGCAAGAGGGCCCTGTTTTATTCTTCTGGAAATTGGAATTTCCTCTGTTAAAGAACCCAAGGTACCCAGCCTAATTTTTGCAGAGATGCTGGTATGCAGTTCCTGTAGGAAAAACAATAGGCGTTTATCTATGTTTGCGCCAGCCAGCTTCATCCACAGGTCAACTGAGTCAAAGGCAGCTGTCAAATCTACAAAGGGTGCATCCAAGGATTTAGTAAGGCCCTTAATACTTTGAGAGGTACAGAGTTTGCCAGTGACTGACAGCACATTGCCCTTTTCTGAAGCCTGCTTGCTCATGGCAGATAGCGTGGTTGGAAGCCTCCCAATCCTCCAAATTATGTAGAAGGTATTTGTAATACAGTTTGGCAGCTATGTCCAGCAAACTTATTGGATGATTGTTCTGAGGGTCCACGTTACTCCCCCTTTTAAACCCTGGGACTACAATACTTGGTTTCCACCCCAAGGGGAAAACACCTCTTGAATTTACCTGGGTGAATAACTTAGCTAAAATAGGTGCCCACCAATCAGGGAAGAGCTTGAACAACTCTGTGGGGATCAAATCCTCACCAAGGGACTTACCAGAAGTAAGTGATGAAATAAGACTTCTGACAGGCTTGGTGACAGGTGGCCATTGTGGTGGAGTGGACAAATCACGGAACGGTTCCTGCCAGAATAGAAGAAGCCCTGAATTCTTGGCTAAAATGGACATGCCAGTCTTTTGCTGAGAGTTGGGCTTCCAACAAAGGAAGAGGTCTACCTAACCCCAAAGAAACTAGTTCTTAGAACTGCATCTCCCTCTTCTCTTGAACTGCCAATCCTAACTCCTGCCACTGTTGTTTAGCATGGTCACACTTGTTCTACGAAGATTCTGATAGGCTGACCTTAATGAGATAAGATGGCTTATAGATGTTCCTTTCTCACAATGTCGGGTGTAGTGTATGGACTCTTTCCTGGCAGTTCTACAGTCTTGAGCGGATCACCCATTGCAGTTTTGAAGGGTCTGTCCTTGGAGAGCAGAAGTTTAAGAAGATGTACTATGCGTTCAAAGTGCTTGATAGCATCAGAACTGTCCTGCATTAACTCTTGATGCCAAGACTGCAGGTCATCCTTCACCAAGGACTGGGTTAAGTTGGCATGAAGCTGTGTAGACCACTGAAGGCTTCTTGGGACACCCAACTAGAGGATGAGGGGCTGGGCTGAGAAAGATGTTGTTCCTGGAGATGCGCCATGAAGAATATATAGCTGATGGAGAGACAGTAATTCTAGTCATCTTAAGCCTGGCGTGTTCATGATCCTAAAGACAGGCTTTCTCAGCAACCTGGCTGTTTAACACTGGCCAGGGAGTTGGAAAAGCCTGAGTCTATTCTAGCATTAAAGTCTCCACACAGGGCAAGGTGGGAGTTAGGGAATCAGAGGGCTAAAATTTCAACAGCTGGGAGTAATATAGAATCATAGAATGTTAAAGTTGGAAGGAACCTTGCAGGTCATCTAGTCCAACCCCCGGCACTCTGCAGGAGCATAGCCGAAAGATAGCCCTACAACATACCTGAAGATGGTCATCCAGCCTCCACTTGAAAATGTCCAGCGAAGGAGCATCCACCACCTCCCAAGGCAGGCTGTTCCACTGCTCAACCACTCTTACAGTTAGGAAGTTTCTCCTAATATTTAGCCAGTAATGACTCCCTTGTAATTTCCACCCATTAGATCTAGTCTTGCAATCCAGAGCAAGAGAGAATAGATCTGGTCCATCTTCTACATGACAGCCCTTAGAATCATAGAATGTTGGAGTTGGAAAGGACTTTGCAGGAGCATAGCCAAAAGATAGCCATACATACATACATACTTACAACATACCCAAAAGATGGTCATCCAGCCTCTGCTTGAAAACGTCCAGGGAAGGAGCATCCACCACCTCCCGAGGCAGACTGTTCCACTGCTCAAACACTCTTACAGTTAGGAAGTTTCTCCTGATATCTAGCCGGTATCGACTCCCTTGTAATTTCCACCCATTAGATCTAGTCTTGCAATCTGGAGCAAGAGAGAATAGATTTGCTCCATCTTTTACATGACAGCCCTTCAAATATTGAAGACTGCAATCATGTCCCCTCTAAGCCTTCTCTTTCCCAGGCTAAACATACCGAACTCTTTCAGCCTTTCCTCATAAGACTTGGATTCAAACCCTCTCACCATCCTGGTTGCCCTCTTCTGGACATGCTCAAGCTTGTCAACATCCTTCCTAAAGCGTGGTGCCCAAAACTGGACACAGTACTCCAGGTGAGGCCTGACCATAGCAGAATAGAGCGGAACTACCACCTCCCATGATCTGGACACAATGCTTCTGTTAATGCATCCTAAAATTGCATTAGCTTTCTTCACAGCCACATCGCACTGCAGGTTCATGTTGAGCTTGTGATCAACCAGAACACCTAGATTCCTTTCACATGTGCTGCTGTCAAGCCAAGTCCCTCCCATTCTATATCTGTGCCTTTGAGTTTTTTGTGCCTAGGTGTAGGACTTTGCACTTATCTCTATTGAATTTCATTTTATTTGCCTCAGCCCACTATTCCAGCCTATCTAGATCATTTTGAATCCTGACTCTGTCTTTTTCAGAATTAGCAATCCCACCCAGCTTTGTGGGAAAGGGTCTCCTGCCCCTGCCTTCTTACTGACAGAACCAAGCATTGTTGCCTAGCAACAGCCACTGAGGGGGAAATGAATCCCACAGCAGGAGGAGAAGAGAATGGTTTGATGGCTGGTGGCTCACCTCAGTAGCCAGCCAACCACGGAAGAGCCAAGCAGGAGAAGTGGCAGCAGTAGAAGCTTCTTCCTGAGCAAGAAACAGCTGTTTCAGTAGTCAGCCAGATACGCAGGAGTGAAACAGTGGTAGTAGAAGCATCTTCGTCAGGAGAGGCATCCGTTTTGGCAGTTTATTCAGACAGGAAAGAGTGGCCAAGCCAGCAGTGGGCAGGGGAGGGAAGTGGACCCACCCCCGGCCAATGGCACGCGAGTACTCTTGCGTGGCGGTTGATGGGCTAATGGCTGATGAAGCGCACAGCACAGCCAGTGGGAGAGCCAGAAAGTGCCAGTACATAGTATTTAGGCTGCAATTCAGCGTACTTACTTGGGAATGGGTAACTCTGATTTCACTAGAACTTACTTTCCAAGTGCTGTCATAAAATTGCCTTGTTAGGTTTTTTCCCTAATGCATCAAATGTATTTGTAATTTAAAAGGGATTACAAATTATAGATGAATGGCATTTATTATTATTACTGTGGTGGTGGTTAGGGTTAGAGTGGCTGCTCACTCCCACTTTCCTGCTTTGCCTGTCCACAGTTTGTAAAGGGAAGGGACTGGTTTCCAGTGCCTGGCCAGAAGGAAAGAAACATTCTGAATTCTTTCAGCTCTCATCAGGCACTGCAAGGACCAGCCTTCTGAGCATAAGAGAAACACAGAGGTATAAAACACAAAAGTCCTGTTATACCTTTTATTAAGACCAATAAAAATTACAAAGCAGTGTGCAAGCTAAGATTTCAAATTCTTCAACAGGCTGAATGTTAAAGGGGGTGGGGCATGAAATGTTGCATGTAAAGTCTTTTGAAAACATCCTCTGTAGCATACCAGGAAGATTTGAATAGATAAACGGTGCTTGGTAAAATTAGACAGGAGCAGCATGGGCTTTCATGACTTAGGCCTCACTTCATCAGATGTATAAATTGAACAGTTATAGCAGGTATATTAATTAGTTAAAATTCTCTGATGCTATGAAACACATGCCAGATTTGAACAAGAAGACAAAAGAAATTGGTGAAAATGCACATCCTCTGGGTCTTCTCTATACATGCCCTAGCTGATGGTAAACTATAGGACAGGCTCTTTAGCTTAGCTAGTTACAGGTCTCTACAAAGTCACCCTTACCTCAAAGCATCCTTCAGGCTGGCCACATGATCAACAGGCACCTGCTCAGAGTAGAGTCTCTGTGTGTCCTCTCAGGAAAGCAGCATCCCAAAGAAAGAGACCACCTTCTTCTTGCAAGAAGACTTTATTGTCTCTGTTTCCCCCTCCCACTTGAGTCAGTCTGCCCAGGTCAGAGAAACATTTCCTCCAGCGTTCTAGTCTCCCAAATCTATTACCTGCTTGGAGAAAGGGGGGTGAACTGGCCCATCCCTTTGTCTCTCCTGTTAGATCCATTAGCATATCTTAAGAGATGCATCTGGAAGGCAGTGGGATAATGGCCTCGCCCCTCCTGCTTGTTCTTAGCTCAGAGAAAAAATGGTTAAAACGCACAGTGAAACCCTGCTGGTTGCCAACCTCCCAAGAGACAAGGCATTCCTCTGCCCAGGCCAGAACTGCTTCTTCCTGGGGTGGCTGTTTAAAGTGCTCAGGTGGCCCAGGGAGGGACTTGGGAAGGGGCTGAAAGAATTTCTGTCCAGCCCCCAATACTGATGCTTTTCTACCACCCCTATTTTCTCTTCTAGATGAGGACGGGGGTGGTGGGTCGGGTGTAGGCCACCACGAAGGTCAACTAGCCTCAGGGGCAGGGAGAGATGTCTGTGGGGGGAGTCTCCTCGGGCTCCCATCCTCCTTCTGACACCAGCCGGGGCTCTGCAGGATGAGGAAGGAACTCCGCAAAGGTCTCTTATTGCTAGCTCCTCCCCTGCCAGGGACTGGGAGGGGCTTGACCCTTGTGTCTGCGAGAAGAGCGGGGGTCAGCTGGAGCCGGGGCCAGCTTGACTGTGAGGGTCACCCCAGTCTAGAACGAAGGAAGGGAGAGCCATCTCAGAAACAGGATAACAAGTAAATCAGTGGGGTTCATCTGATCTCCTTCTTGGGAGGCGAATAGGAAGGCCTCCACCCCTGGCTTGCTGGCAGAAGGCTTAGCATGTGACTACACACACACACACGCACACACACACATGAATCACACACACACACACACTCCGGTCCATCAAGGTCAGTCTTGCCTGCTCAAGACTAGCAGTGGCTCAGCTCTCCAGGGTCTCAGGTTAGAGGTCATTTGTGTCGCCTAAGAGCCAACCCTGTTCTGGGGGTTGAACTGGGGACCTTCTGCATGCTAAGCCAAGGATCTGCCTCTTACCCTGCTGGCTTGGGCAGCCAGGACCCTCTCGGGCAGCCTGGGGCCTGGACCTCGTGGCTCAGCAGCTGCTGGGGCTGGTCCCCAGAGAGGGGAGTGTGGAGGCCCCTCCTGCCATAGTCAAGTGAGTGTGGACATGTCCCTGAAGCAGTGGGGGGCAGTGTGGCCTGCATCAGCGGTGGTCTACTCACTGCTGCCTTTCCGTTGTTGGCCAGCATAAGGCACTGCAGACCAGCATCTACTGGAGACCCCCTTCCGTGTCTACAATGGTTTCTACTTTGTAGAATGTGTATATGTTTAATCCTGTGAACGGTTGAGTCACGTAGAGCCACAATGGACAGTCAGGTATAATAGAATAATAGAATAAATAAATAAGTGCATTTCTGTCCATCGTAAAAAATAAATCTCTATATCCCCCACCCACCCCCCGTCCTTGCATTGTTCATTCGGCTTCCTGTCTTTTAGGCAGTGACGAGGGCCTGACCTCTTATCCTATGACTGCTCGGTGTACTCGAGAGCCTTTGGTTGGCCTCCCTTGGCACTTGCTGCTGAGCAATCTGCGTGGCTGCTCCTTGACTGCCCAGGCTACTGTAGTAATTGATGCTTTGTAAGCGGATTAATTTGGTTCTTATTTTGCAACTGTGTTGCTTTTAAATAGTTGTGAGAGATCTTGGGCACTCTGTGTGGAGAAGCGGGCTTTGCTTATTTTGAACTAAAATAAAACGGCACTGATGCCCAGCCTGGGGTGGGTGTGTGGGGCTCTCCCCCCGGCAGAGATTCGCTTGCCGTCTTTCGCCTGCTGTGCCTCTCCCAGAGGGGACTAGGCTGCCCCTGGGGCTGACAGTGCTCTGTTGCCATAGCTCTGGGTGATGCGTGGCCTCACCCACCTCTCATGAGCGGCAGGAGCCTGTAAAGTACTGGGTTTCGGGCCTCATGACTCGGACGACGACATAAGAGAAGACGCGTTTATTCGTACTTCACATAAGACAAGAACATGCAGTAACGGCCGGAGGCCAACTATATACAGTTAGGGGGGGACGGCCCTATATTCCTATTGGCGGGTTTGAATCGCCCGCCAATGCTGCCATTGGTTCACTACAGGCGAGCTCAGGAATCTAGTCCCTATTGTTCTCAGAGAGCGAAGCTTGGCTGTATTTCGCCAGCTCTGCCTTCTGATCCCAGGACACAACACCCCTCCCCCCATAGTTCGTCTCCTATCAGGTGACGTAGTCCTTTAAGTATGCTGGTGGCCTCTTTTCTCTTAGCGAACGTCGGGGGGCCGGTACCGGACTGGCGGGGCCCCTATCGGGTGGTCCGCCAGCACAAGGAGCTTGGACCTCTGGTTGTCGCCGAGGCGGTGATGGTGGCGGCAGTAACGGCGGCGGCAGCGGCGGCGGCGGTTCAGCTGTCACTGGGGCCCCCTCCGGATTCCGTGGACTTTCCGGCGCTGGCTCCGCTGTCGGTGCTTGCGGTCGATCGGATGATGGGGCGGCGGCGGCATTTCCCGGTAACTGGATCTCTGTGTCGGGGTCTTGCCGCCTCCGGAGCTGGTCGACGTGTTTACGGAGGACCCGGTCCCCGTCTGTTAGGACTTCGTATGACACCGGCCCAGTGGGTTTTAGGATGCGCCCTGCCACCCACTGCGGCCCCGCCCCGTAGTTCCGGAAGTAGACAGGGTCTCCCGGTAGGAAGCTTCGGGGCGCCTCCCTGTTCTCGACCAGCTTTCTCTCGGGGGCTCGGTCCGGGTGGAGTCTGTCTAATAAAGTGGTAGGGCGGCGGCCCATTAATAGTTCTGCGGGGCAATGCCCGGAGATGGGGTTTGGGGTGGTGCGGTATGTGAGAAGGAAGCGGGCCAGCCGGAACTCCCAGTCCCCCTCCGTTATGCGGCTCAGGGCCTCTTTGGCGGTGCGTACCGTCCTCTCCGCCTGTCCATTGGTTGCCGGGTGGAAGGGCGCTGATCGTATGTGCCTGATGAGGTTCCTTTCAAGGAACGCCTGAAACTCCGCAGATGTGAACGCTGCCCCGTTGTCCGACACGATTGTGTCGGGTAACCCGTGCGTCGCGAATATTTTCCGCAGGGCCCTTATTGCCGCTTTGGCAGAGGTGGTAGACACTGGGCTTATTTCCACCCATTTCGAGTAGGAGTCTACCGTCACCATGAACTGGAGCCCCTGAAACGGCCCCGCAAAGTCTATGTGTAGGCGTGACCACGGCTTGTGGGTAGACTCCCAGCTTTGGGTTGGCGCTCTCGGGGGATTGGGGTGGACTTCCTGACACCGTGTGCACCCTCGGACCCAGGTTTCAATTTCGGCGTCCATCCCGGGCCACCACACGTAGCTCCTTGCCAGAGCTTTCATTCGTACAATGCCGGGGTGGGCCTCATGTAGCGTTTCTAGAACCCCTTGTCTCATGGGCCCCGGGATGACCACCCTGTCCCCCCATAACAAGCACCCTTTTAAAGCGGATAGCTCTTCCCGCCTGGCTTTGTATGCCGTGAACTCTGGCCCTGTCTGTTCCGCTGGCCATCCCCTCACCACCCAGTTTAGGACCCGGGAGAGGATGGGATCTCGGGACGTGCGGGCGGCCACGTCTGCAGCCTGGAGGGGGGGGTTAGGCAGCTCCTCCATTAACAACACTGCGGGAGCCGGGGCCGGATCTTCCCCTGTATGCGGCAGCGGCAGGCGGCTCAAGGCATCGGCATGACCCAGCGCCTTGCCCGGCCGATGCTCCAGCTGGTACTGGTAGCCCGCCAAAAACAAGGACCAACGCAACACCCGGGGCGACAGAACCTGCGGCGTTTGTTTGTCCGCCGCAAACAGTCCCAAGAGTGGCTTATGATCTGTTACGAGCGTGAAGGGCCGCCCGTACACAAAGTTGTGAAACTTTTTACCCCCGCCACCAGTGCCAAGCCCTCCCGGTCGATTTGAGCATAGTTCCGCTCCGCGGGGGACAGCGTGCGGGAGTAGTAAGCCACCGGGACTTCCCTCCCATCCGGTAGCTTGTGAGCCAAGACTGCCCCGACCCCGTACGGTGATGCGTCGCACGCAAGGATTACCGGGAGCTTTTCATCAAAGTGTGCGAGCACCGCGTTCGAAATCAATAGTACCTTAACCCCCCGAAACGCCGCCGCCTCCCTCGCTCCCCATGCCCAAGGAGTCGCCTTATCCAGCAGCCTGTGCAGGGGTTCTGCCACGGCTGCCTTGTGGGGAAGAAAGGCGTGGTAAAAGTTCAGGAGGCCTAAGAACGCCTGGAGCTCGGCCTTGGACTTCGGGGCGGGGGCCTCCACGATGGCCTTCACCTTGTCCCTCGCCGGATGCAAGCCTGTTGCGTCTACCCGGTATCCCAAGAACTCCACCTCCGGCACCCCGAGGAGGCACTTTTCCCGCTTCACTTTCAGCCCCGCGGCTTGGAAACGTTCCAGTACAGTTCGGAGGCGGGCGGCGAAGCTTTCCGGGGTGGTCGCGGCGATGAGGACGTCGTCGAAGAACGGCGTCACCCCAGGGATCCCTTTCAACAAATCGTCCATTAGATTTTGGAATATCCCTGGGGCCACACTGACCCCGAACTGTAGCCGCTTCACCCGGAAGGCCCCCGGTGTGTCACTATTGTTTGTGCCTCGGCCGTGGCCTCGTCTACCGGGAGTTGCTGGTACGCCTGCGCGAGATCCAGCTTCCCAAATATGCGCGCCCCCGCCAGTGTGGCTAAGACATGGCTGACCACGGGTACGGGGTATGCGTGCGCCTGAAGTGCCTGGTTAATGGTGCACTTATAATCCGCGCAGATGCGGATGTCCCCGTTTGGCTTGACGGGTGTCACAATCGGGGTCTCCCATCGGGCATTCGGGACGGGCTCTAGGACTCCCTGGCCCACTAACCGGTCCAGTTCGGCCTCTATTTTCGGGCGGAGGGCCAGGGGCACGGTGCGGAAGCGCCGACGGACGGGCGTCACGGTGGGGTCTAAGTGAAGCGACACCGGGGGCCCTTTGTAACACCCCAGTTTCCCGTCAAAGACCTCCGGGAATTCATTGCACACCGCCCCCAGTCCCGCACCCCGCACTTATTCACTCCCCCAATCGTTATACCTAGGGCTTCGAACCATGCCCGCCCCAGGAGACTCACGAGATTTCCCTCTACCACCACCAAGTCCAAGTTTCCCTCGAAGTCTCTGTACTGCACTCGGAAAGTGCCGACTCCCCGGATGGGGACAGGGTTCTTTTGGAAGTCCACCAAACTTAGTGGCGATGGACGAAGAGGGGGTCCCCCTAGTGGGCAAAGTCTTTTTAAAGTGTCTAGGGAAATGATGGACGCCGCCGATCCCGAGTCCACTTCCATGCAACAGGGGGACCCCTCGATCCGCACGGTTACTTGGATTTTCGGGGCAGAGGAGAGGTTGGGGTTAGGGAGGCGAAGTACCTGCAGCGGCTGGTCGGTGAGGTGGTACAACTCGGCGACCTCTTCCGTCGTCTCGTAGGCGGTGGACGATGCGCGGTGCGGTGGAACCGATGCTCTCGAATTCCTGTGGCCCTTGGACCGGCAGACCCGTGCGAGGTGTCCCTGCTTTCCGCACCCGTGACAAACGGCATCCCGGAACTTGCAGGATTTTCTTCCGTGGCCTTCCCCGCAGCTGGCACAGACGGTCCGGTTGCTGGAAGGTTTGGCTGGCTCTCTGTTGGCCTGCTGGAACGGCGCCGGCCGGCGTTGTTGAGGTCTGAGGGCGAAGACCTCTTCCGTATCTGCATACCCAGGGCTTGGACTCCTTCCGACCACATGGGCGGCAGCGACCGGGCGATCCCCTTCCGCGGCCTCGTGGGCTGTTGCAGCGTCTAGGGCCTCGTCTAAGGAGAGCCTCCGGTGTCCCACCAACTTGCGCCGCAGCTTGGAGTCCGCCAGGCCCCACACGAACTGCGTCAGCAGGTTGTCCTCTACCTTCGGGAATCCGCAGTCCACCGCGAGCGCCCTTAGCGCGGCCAGGAAGTTGGCAATGGATTCCCCTTGGGCCTGGACTCGCCTCTGGAAATCCATCCTCTTGGCCAAGAAGGTCGGTCGGGGGCTGAAATAGGCATTGAGGACATCCAGGATCTCCCCAAACGAGCTCTCCAAAGCCGTGCGGGGCACCAAGATGCTCTTGGCGAGGCGGACGGTTTGGGTGCCGCAGGCGTTCAGGAGGATCGCTTGTTTCTGGTCGGGGTGGCGGATTTCGTTGAGCTCCAAGTAGCTGATGAGCTGGTCGACCCATGCGTCCCAGGTTTCTGGCTGCGACGGGTCGAAGTGCTCCAGTGTTACATGGGAAGCGGCCATGGTTCTGTCTGGAACGGCGTGCGCCGGGGCGAGCGGTGCGGTGCTGCTCTCGGGGTCAGCGATGCGGCGCTCGGCGGTGTCCTTTTCGTCGCTCATGGAGTCACGGAAGGCGTTGAAATCCCACCTTCGTCGCCACTGTAAAGTACTGGGTTTCGGGCCTCATGACTCGGACGACGACATAAGAGAAGACGCGTTTATTCGTACTTCACATAAGACAAGAACACGCAGTAACGGCCGGAGGCCAACTATATACAGTTAGGGGGGGACGGCCCTATATTCCTATTGGCGGGTTTGAATCGCCCGCCAATGCTGCCATTGGTTCACTACAGGCGAGCTCAGGAATCTAGTCCCTATTGTTCTCAGAGAGCGAAGCTTGGCTGTATTTCGCCAGCTCTGCCTTCTGATCCCAGGACACAACAGAGCCCTTCTTGCCCTGCGACAGGAGAGGAGCAGAAGCCACCCTCCCCCTCCCCTCCCCTCCCCTCCCCTCCCAACACACACACACAGACACACAGACACACACACACACACACAGGGTGTCAGGCTTGGTCGGGGCTGCATGCTGTGAGGAGAGGAGAGGGGGCCTGGGAACGGCCACTCAAGGAAGCCTGCAGCTACACACGGGGAAGGTTGCCGGGTCACCGGGACGGGAGCGGACAGGTCAAGAAGCTGCCATGAGTTTCCAGGTAGTCTTGCAAGGGTTGTGATATTATTTGGGAGTGTCAAACATGCCACATTGCAATGAGTTTGTTACTTCATCTCTGACCTTTCTCCATAAAGAGCTCGAAGCAAAGAAATGAGAACTGTAGTGTGTGTGTGTGTGTGTGTGTGTGTGTGTGTGTGTGTGTGTGTGCGTGCGTGCTAGGACAGCCTGGGATTTTGAAGGGAGGGGCTGTAAAATTGGCTGCATCTGAGGATCAGCCCTCAGGGCTAGAAATGGTGGCAGAGCCCACTATAATATGCATCTCCTTCCTGGCCTGAGAGGGGGCAGACCCACCTGCTGTGCCTGTGACTGAGCGCTGCCCGCCCGGGCTTCCCTGGCTCGCGGGTCTGTGCCGTGCCCTGGGATCAGGCCCCTGAAGCACTTTTGCTGATCGCTTGTGGATCATGTGTGTGTGTGTGTGTGTGTGTGTGTGTGTGTGTGTGTTAGCTGAATGTGTGTCCAGAGGAGGGCAGTGGAAATGGCGAGGGGTCTGGAGACCTACGAGGAAAGGTCGAAGGAGCTGAATATGTTTAGCCTGGAGAGGAGACGACTGAGAGGTGATACGACCACCATCTTCAAGGACTCGAAGGGCTGTCATATATAGAGGATGGGGCAGAGTTGTTTTCTCTTGCCCCAGAAGGTTGGACTAGAACCAATGAGTTGAAATTAGATCAGAAGAGTTTTCAGCTAAACATTAGGAAGAACTTCCCGACAGAGAGAGCGGCTCCTCCGTGGAACAGGCTTCCTCGGGAGGAGGTGGTGGTGGTGGGCTTCTCCTTCTTCGGAGGTTTTCAAACAGAACCAGCCCATCCAGGCCTCTTATGCAGCCCACGAGCAACTAGTGCACGGGAGGGAACAGGAGACTGCTGGGGGGGGGAGTGGGCAGACCCACTCCGATGGTGGCTTCAGGGTGGCAGCACAACCTCGTCTGCAGCAGTCAAGCAGTGTGGGAGTGTCCACCGAGTGCTGCACTGCTGGCTCTCCAGTCTGCCCATATGGGTTTTCCTTCGCATCCCCCTCCCATCCCATGGGGCCTTGCAGTGAGGAGACACCAACTCAGAGCATACCAGCTGCTGTCCTTTATACAGTTGATATCTCCAGTAACTGGCATTACATTAATGGCACACATGGCCCGGCCCAACAAAGTGACATATATGTCAGATCCAGCCCTCATAATAAATGAGTTTGACACCTCTGGTCTAGATGGCCCCATCTGACACCAATGTGGATTCTGTGAACTTAGGCAGATCATAAGAAGGGAGGGCAGGAAGGGTTGCCTCAGGGCTTGGTTCTCGTGGCCCTTTCTTACACGTCCAGGGAAATGCTGATCGCCACTTTGGGGCCAGGAAGCCATTTTTCTCCAGGCCAGTTAGACCAGGGATCCTGGAGGTTTTTTGTCATCTTCTGGGCATGGAACAGTGGTCACTAGGGGTGTGGAGGGGACAGTATTTGTGAATTTCCTGCACTGTGTAGGGGGTTGGACTAGATGGCCCCAGAGGTCCCTTCCAATTCTATGATTCTATTATTCTAATTCTGTTGAAAATGTCTTAGTTCTACAGAAAAGGAAGAAAAACAGATAAGCAAACTCATAAACATGGTAGAGTCAGGTGAGGTAGCCATATTGGTCTGAAGCAGCAGAACAAAGTTTGTGTCCAGTCAGGCACCTTGAAGACCAACAAAGTTTTATTCATGGCATAAGCTTTTGTGTGCAGGCACAACTCATCAGATATAGTGGATGAACCTCTTCAACCATTACTTATGGCGGTGGGGGTGGGGTTGTTGTCAGGGAGGACCATTTAGAGTCGAGATGCATATGGACTGGGTGATTATAGCTGAGACTGGATGTAAGCAAGATGTGTGAATGGCAGTAAATTAGGATACAAATACAAGAGTTATCAAATGGATGGGGGAATGGCACTTACGAGACAAATAAAGTTCAATTCTGGGTACAAGCAAGAACTGCATATAGGTTGGGAGAGGTTAGTTGCCAGGAAGAGCTAATTAGAGTCAAGATGCCTAAGTAATTGAGCAATGAATGCAGCTAAGATTGTAATAACAGATTAGGTAAGACATGTAAATAGCAGTAAGATATGTAGATAATAAAAAAAAATTAACAACAGATGTGAGAATTAAATTTGAGTCCAGTGATACCTTTAAGACCAAAAAAGTTTGATTTCTGGGTATAAGTAAGAACTGAGGGACTTAGTATGTGTAATGAGATAAGAAGCCAATACCTCTGTTAAGTCCTGGGGGTTCCATTGTCCTGCATGTTGTAATAACTTGTAATTCAGCATTCTCCCATTCCTGTCTGTTTCTGAAGTTCCTTTGCAATAAAGCAGCTACTTTGAGGTCCCCCAGTGAGTGTCCTGGAAGGCGGAAGTGTTCTCCCCTACCGGTTGCTCAGTTTTGTGATTCTTGATCTCAGTTTTGTATCCATTTATCCTCGGTATAGGGTTTGTCCTATGCAGAGAACTGAAGGGCTTTCTTGTCATTTAGCAAGTGAACAAGCCTGAGATGGTGTTGTTGATGTTGTTAGGTCCAGTGACTGAGTTCTGTGGGTGTCTGTGGCAGCAAAGTGTCCATCTTCAAATTAGATGTTGCATTATTGTGAGTGAGTGAGTGAGTGAGTGAATGAGTGAGTGAGTGAGTGAGTGAGTGAGGTGTTGTTTGCAATTGGGGGGCTGTCTGTGTGTAAGAAAAGGTTTGGCCCCCCAGTACTTGTGAACTGACTTTATCCAGTAGAGGCTGCAAGTCACTGATGGTGCGTTGAACTGTTTTGAGCTGAGAGCTGGTGGTGTTCTGTCATTGTCTCTTTAGGGCCTGCCTTGCAACAGGTTTTCTCTGGGTATCATCCTGGCTTTGTTGATCTGTTTCTTGACTTCATCAGGTGGATACTTTAATTCCAAAATGATTCGTTGTACATCCCTCAACTGAGAATCTCTGTCTGTAGGATTAGAGCAGATGCAGTTGTGGTGTAGAGCCTGGCTGTATATGATGGATTGTTTGGTGTGTTTAAGTTAGTGGCTGGAGGCATGTCGGTATGTTCATCAGTCCATAGGCTTCCGGTATAGGGTGGTGTCTATGTGTCCTTTGTTTATTTTTACAGTGGTGTCCAGAAAACATATTCTATGCATAGATTGGTTCACAGAGTTTGCAGAGCCTTTGTCCATCACCTTACAGACCTCTTGGAGGACAGGAGATGTGCCACAAGACTGCAGGTGGGCAGATGTGATCCCAATTGTCAAAAAAGGGAAGAGGGATGACCCAGGAAACTACAGGCCGGTCAGTTCAGCCTCTGTCCCAGGGAAGATACTGAAGCAGATTTTAAAGGGATCGACCTGCGAACATCCAAAGGACAACTTGGTGATCCGGGGAAGTCAGCACAGATTTGTCCCCAACAGGTCCTGCCAGACCAACCTCATTTCCTTCTTTGATCGAGTGATGAGCTTGCTGGATTGAGGGAATGTTGTTGATGTTGTTTACCTGGATTTCAGTAAAGCTTTTGACAGGGTTGCCCATGATGTTCTGATGGGTAAACTAAAGGACTGTGGACTGGACTTTAGGATAATTAGGTGGACAGGGAACTGGTTGGAGAACCACACTCAGAGAGTGGTGGTCAGTGGCATTTCATCTGAATGGAGGGAGGTGTTCAGTGGGGTGCCACAGCGCTCTGTTCTGGGCCCGGTACTTTTCAATATTTTTATAAATAAATTGGATGAGGGCATGGAGGGGCTTCTCATTAAATTTACAGATGACACCAAATTGGGAGGAGCAGCAAACACACCAGAAGATAGAGATAGAATTCAACAACATTTGAACACACTGGGAAAGTGGGTGGGCGTGAACCAAGGATAAGTGCTGAGTTCTATGTCTGGGTAACAAAAATGAGGAACACGCATACTGGATGGAGGATACAGTTCTGAGCAGCAATGTGTGTGAGCAAGATCTTGGGGTAAGGATGGACCAAAAATTAGAATATGAGCAGCCTATGTGATGCAACGACTAAAAAGGATAATGGCAGTCTTGGGCTGTATCAACAAAGGCATAACATCCAGGTCACAAGATGTCATAGTCAGGCCGCACCTGGAGTCTTGTGTGCAGTTCTGAAGGCCTCACTTCAAAAAGGATGTAGACAGAATGGAGCGCATGAAGAGAAGAGCGACGAGGATGATCCTTGGGGGCCTGGAGAGCAAGAAGCCCTATGAGGGACTTCTTGGGAAGGTTCAGTCTGGAGAAGAATCATAGAATCATAGAGTTGGAAGGGACCTCCAGGGTCATCTAGTCCGACCCCCTGCACAATGTAGGAAATTCACAAATACCTCCCCCTCCACACCCACAGTGACTGCTGTCCCACGCCCAGAAGGTTGAGGGGGGGACAGGATGGCTCTCTTTAAGTCTCTCTTTAGGGCTGTGTCACTTAGAGGAGGGCAGGAAGCTGTTCCTGTTGGCAGGGCAGAGGAGAGGAGAGGAGAGGACTCACAATCATGGGTTGAAATTAAGGGTGGGAAGGTACCGGCTGGATACCACGGAAAACTTTGTTACAGTCACAGTTGTGCAACAGTAGAATCAGTTCCCTAGGGAGGTGGAGAGCTCCCCCCGATGGGCAGTCTTTAAGCAGCGTCTGGACAAACACTTGTCAGGGATACTGTAGGCTGATCCTACATTGAGCAGAGGGCTGGACCAGATGGCCTGTTGGGCCCCTACGACCTCTGTGATTCTGTGACTGTCAGGTTGATGGTGGGGTGAAAATCGACGATATACCTTGTGAAATATGTCCAGGGCCTCTTTGCCATGTGTCCAGACAATAGGCATGTCATCAATGAATTTCTGGTATAAGAGAGGTGGGAGTAGGTGGGAGTTTAGGAAGTGTTGCTTCAAGCCATACATAAAGATGTTAGCATACTGTGGGGCCATGAGAAGGAGAAGAAGAGGAGGAGGAGGAAGAGGAAGAGATTGGATTTATATCCCTTGCCCTTCACTACCCAAAGGAGTCTCAGAGCGGCTTACAAACTCCTTTCCCTTCCCCTCCCCACAACAGACACCTTGTGAGGTAGGTGGGGCTGAGAGAGCTCTTTCAAGAACAGCTGTGGCAGAACTATGGCTTGCCCAAGGTCATCCAGCAGGTGCGAGTGAAGAAGTGGGGAATCAAACCCAGTTCTCCCAGATTAGAGTCCGTGCACTTAACCGCTATACCAAATGTGGGTGCCCGTGGCTGTCCCACTGATCTGTAGGAACAAGTTGGCACCAAATTTAAAGTGGTACCAGAGCTTGCAATAAAACCAGATGCCAACTTTGTTGCCCCGTACACACATCCACACGCCACATTCAAAAGGAGGCTGTGATGTGATCCTTAATGCACTGTGAGTACAACACAGGCCCCCACGAACTGGAAGGGAAAATGCTGCATTAACATTTGTTAGAAGTGGAGGACTTGGCACTGTCTCCTGTCTCAGACTTGAGAAGATGGCACCAAAGAGTTTGGACAGACAGAGAGGTCTCAGGACACAGAGAGCATCCTTTCCTTTCTGTGATCTGGTCCTTTCCTTTGAAGTAGAATGCTACTCCTAGGGGCAATTCCCTCGGCTTCCACTCTCTCACCTCTTCTCTCTTGCACGCACACAAGACAAAGGTGCGTGATCTCTCCATCTTGCACCATGGAGGCTGGACATGTGTCCAGCATTCCACACCATCTAGTTAGTTAGAGTAGGTAATCTATATCTATCTCTTACCTGCACTCTCCAGCATGTATTTCCTTTAATAAAAGTTGCTTATTAGTTTTAGAACTGACTGCTGACTCTGTGTACCTTTGCAAGTCCGTCACCACGCCCAGGCCCAGCTCTGCTGTATTAAAGCCTTGAGAGCACTCTGCTACTTTTCCATGGTTCCCTGGCAGTACCAAGTCCAGAGAACCCAACCACATTCAGGGAGAGACTTGGAGGTGGAAGCAATACGGATCACAAGAGCTGTGCTTGTTGAAACACAACGGCTAACTCCTTAACCGGACAGACTGCTGCTAGGCCTCAGTCACTCTCAGCCCCACCCTCCAGTACTGGTAGCAAGATCTGAGTCTCTCCTTTCTAGAGAGCCTCAGGAACTGGGCTGTAAAGTTACAGAGCCAAGATGTCACACCCAAGGCCCCAAGCCTTCCCTCTGCAGACATGGAGGGGAAGGGGAAATGGCTGGGAAACGGCCTCCGTTGCCACGCCCTGGGAATTCCCCCCGCCGCCTCTGTTGTCTATGACAGGAGTTACAGGAAATGGACAGAGGGTCACCCAGAAGTGATGCCTTGTCTCCCCCACAAAGAAGAAGAGAAGAGATTGAATTTATACCCCACCCTTCACTACTCAAGGGAGTCTCAGAGTGGCTTACAAACTCCTTTCCCTCCCCCTCCCCACAACAGACACCCTGTGAGGTAGGTGGGGCTGAGAGAGCTCTGACAGAAACTGCTCTTTTTCAAGGACAGCTGTGCCAGAGCTTGTGACTGACCCAAGGTCACATCAGTAGGTGCAAGTGGAGGAGTGGGGAATCAAACCCAGTGCTTCCCAGATTAGAGTCCGCACACTTAACCACTACACCAAACTGGCTCTCTCGTGGCCCTTAACCACTACACCAAACAAACTCCACCTTCCCCCCCAGCACTGCCCTCAAAATCTCCCAGCATCCCCCTACCCACATGGTAGCCACCAGGCTTTATTGCAGGCTTTATTAAAACTTCTGAATAAAGCAGGTTTGGGGAAATTTGTAGAAAAATCTGGGAGGTACACGAATGTAAGGCGATGCCGTGGGGAAGGAGCAAAGAAAAAACAACCTTTCCCAACAGCAGTGACCCTGGGGACGTATAGTCCCCCCCCCCAGCAAAGGTCTTGGTCTTGGTGTGCCCCGCCCCCCAGCAAAGGGGCTTCAGAGGCCTTGCCTGGGGGATCCGGGGCCCCGGGCACTTTGTGGTTGTGACTGCCTTCACTGTGGACAGATTGATGAAGGCTGAAGGACAGGCTGCGTCTCCCACGGGATCACCACAGGGGCTTGGGGCAGCAGGACGCCAGCTGGGCGTTCTCTGTGAGAACCCAATGCAGAACTGCCAGAGGGGCCTGATTCGCCATAGACCGTGGCATGGAGGGAGGACTCCTGCCTTCCCCCTCGTGCCATTTTCCCGACCCGAAATGACCTGAGGATGTGGCACAGCTGTGTAGAGTCAGAAAAATGGTGCAAGGTGGGGAGGCAGGAGCCTGTCCTCCCCTCACGCCCTGGTCCTGCTCTGAATGGGGCCCCTGCCGTGGGGCTGAATTCTCATGGGGGTCTCCCAGCGGGCACAGGATCACACAGGGTTGGCACAGGGGCCATAGAGGCCATCTAGTCCCACCCCCCCTGCTCAGGGCAGGATCAGCCTGGAGCTTCCCTGACAAGGGTCTGCCCAGCCGCTGCTTAAGAAGACTGCCAGGGAGGGGGCGCTCACCACCTCCTGAGAAAGCCCATTCCACTCTTGCACAACTCTTCCTGCAAAAAAGCTTTTCCTACTGCAAGTCCCCATGAGGTTGGTCCTCAGGTGAGTCAGTTGACTGGTGGTGTGGCTGGGGCTGTCTCCGCCCTGACCAGCCAGCCAGCCAGCCAACCAGCCAGGAGTGGGTTGGCTGGCTCCTTGCTTTCTGGAACTTTGTGGCCTCAGTACACTGGTGACAATGGAAGAGATAACACACGGCTCAGGGTGTTAGAACTCCTCGCTGGCTGCAGAAGCTCACCTGGCCCTCTCTCGCCTGGCCTCCTAATAGCAAGTAAAACATGCTTATTTTCTAAAATGCCCAAGAAAAAAGCTTGTGCCTGCTAATTCATGCTTTAGTCTATTCTGTTTCTAATTTGTGCTTTAATTCTCTCTTTCCTTGTTGTGTGGAGGATTGATGCAATTATTTTAGTTTTAACTTGCTTGTTTTTATTGCTAATTTGCTCTATTTTCACACGAGTAGAGCTGTTATTTCACTGTCTTCAAAACTCAGGGCATAAATCAGCAGAAGGCATAAGCCACGGGCCGAGGCTTCCCCTTGACTCTCCCTGGACTCGGCCATTGGCTGAGGAGTGAAACGTTGGGGCACCATTGGGGTCTGCTGTACCACTTGGGGTCAAAGAGAACAGGGGCTGCCTGCCCAGCCTGAGAAACAGGTTCCCGGGCATGTGCAGGATGCCCAGCTGGGCGCCACCTTGCCTCCTAGGTGCCCAGTCTCCTGGGAAGAATGCTCTCTGGCCGAAGAGGCTGTAGCCCAGATCTGTTCTCTCCGGTGCTCATCCTTCTTTTCCTTCCTCCCATGAGCGAGGGCAGTCAGGGTCTCATACTCTGTTTTAATCTTATAACAACTCCTGGAGGTTTGCTAGGCAGAGAGAGAGAGAGAGAGAGAGAGAGAGAGAGAGAGAGAGAGAGAGAGAGCGAGCGCAATCTCCCTGTGAGCAGAGTAGGGTTTTGAAAGTGGGTCTCCCCAGGCATGTTCTGACTCCCCCTAACCCCTACAGGGCACTGTTTCTCCTTTCAGTAGATGGCATGGAATCAGTGGTGGGGCTCATCATCTGGGTGACCGCAGGTCCCTGCTTTCCTTGCTCCTTCCTGCTAACCCATCCAGGCCACAGGCAAGCAAAATGAGGTTTGGATTACTCTCAACCCGCCCCCCCCAATCTCATGTGAATGGCAGCACTGAGGAGGGACTTCAGCAGCTCTGTGAGGCTTGCGCCCTTTCCAGGCCAAGTTGTTGGGCGAAATGCTCTCTAGGGGTGAAGCACTTCGCCACAGGTATAATTACTTTGGGATCTTTCGGTCTATGTTTACGGGGAATGGGCTGCCACGGGAACTTCCCAGTAAAGAAGCGAGAACAAGGCTTCAGAATAATGTTTTGTTTACTCAATAGCAGTTTCACTCAACAAATACAGTTCACACACACATACATTCAAGGTCTAAGAATAAAAGATAGGTAAAGCACAGTTGCATGAGCAGGTTATCGTTGGTTTCGTTGAGGGCAATATTTACCTCCAAGGCGCGGCTCCTAAAGGCTTCCAGCGAGTGGAGTAGGGTAGGGTAGGAAGTATGGAAGAAGGGACACGTGGTATAGACCAGCTAACACACACGTGTATAATTCCAGCGGCCGACTGGAACAAAGCGAGGCAAGGGTTCGGGTACAGGATGGGGGCTTAAGAAGGTAAAAGCAGACAGACAGAGGTCGTGGTTTCAGCAGCAGCAAGGTGGGGGATGTAGCAGAGCAGCAGTTCTTTGTAGTTAACCCAGAGATCGCGTTTTTATAGCGTCTTGGGTGCTGGGCGGAGAAGGCCATGCGGTGTACACCTACTGACCCTCCCAGCTGGCTGTGTCAGTGTCAATTTCAAATCTTATTGGCTACGCTGTCTGTTGGATACGCTGAGGGCTGGGCAGAGGAGGCTGGCTGGCAGGCAGATGGTGTCTCCAGGTAGCTGATGGCCCTGGCATTGTTGTGTGTATGGTTCTCCTATTGTCTGGGGTGGGGAAGGCACTTAATCTCATCATGCAAACGACTGGCAGATGGAAAGTCCTTTGTCTGCTGTATGGCCCTTAATCTGTGTAGGTGCCATGCGGCAGGTATGCAATGGAGTCCCTCAGAGCAAAAAGACAGCTTTTTCCTTTCTTCTGGGCTTCTCCCTTGGCATCCATTTTGCAGTCTAACAAGCACACAGGCCATGTGGCAACAGCAAACAGTCCATAGCAAAGCCCCATAATGGCGTCGGGGCTAACATATCCCCCCCCTTGCAGACGTGGCAGCGTCAGATGACATCATCTGCACATACACACTTCGATGGAAACGTCATCTCAGGGTTCCGTTGGCATCCACATCTGGTCAGCGTCTGGTCCTCTGGTAGCGGCAGCAGGCAGGCAGGCAAACAGGCGATGTCGTCTGGTTGCCATTGCCACTCAGGTATCCGATCTACACTGGTGTTGTATGTAATGCATGCCAGTAAGAGTAGCTACTCTATGCCTAATTGGTGTTGGCTGGAAGTGGCTTTTTGCCATCAGAGGTAAATATGGCAAGACACAATACATTTAAACACATCAACCTTAACTTAAGCCTAAATAAAGAAAACATCCTAAGAAGACATTTTTCAAACTAAAACTACACACACCTATTAGACTAACTTCACACTGTTAATTAACTTATAAAAGACAAGCACACAAAAACGAAAAGGAAAACATCTCATAAGAGTTCATGCGTTATCTTGTCCTCCACGCATTTGCAGAAGCGGAGGGCTAGGTGGATAAATGTCCTTCTCAGTGCTCCCGGGGTAAGCTTTGGGGCAACTTCTGTTAGGATGGCAACCGTCAGGATGCTGGCTAAGCATAAGAAAAGTCCATAAATGAGGCTTTGCTGCCATGCAATTCTGGTCCATCTTCCCGGAGGCGGGCCATCGGTGGGACCGCCAGGCGTGTGAGCAGGCGTGCTGTTTCGGGCTCTGAGGTTAGATGCAGGACTCGACCGAACCAATTTCGGTGTCCTCTGCGGGGTACGCACAGTCCCGAGCTTGAAAGATCAAACACAAGATTAGTTGGGAAACCCTCCCCAGTCCCAGGGTGGAAGGGAGGTTGGAATGGCTGGATGGCGAAAGCCGATCTTTAAACAAACGAGAGGGGAGGGGAAGAAGTCAAGCCCTGGTGGTTCAGCCAGACTGGAGCCGCTGGCGTCGGGTGCTTTCGGCCAGCCTCAGAGCAATTCGGAGGCTGCCAATTTTACATCACCATCCCCCCTTGAGCGCAAAGAAGCCTGGGTTTGCGCTCGCGGCAATATACTTTTAATTGGGAGCCATATGAGCGGTCGTGGGACCCGGCTCCGGAGGAATGACTGTGGATCGTTCCTCTTCTAACTGGGGCAGTCCCCATGGGGCTTCGACGGGGCTCCCCACCTCTGTTGGACAAAAGAACTGAATAAAAATAAAAACAAAAGGAAAAACAAAACGTTGCGGGATGCCCCCTCCTTCGCTTTGGGCTAGTCCAAAAATGGCCTCTTCCAGGGTCCCTTCGCATATGGAGTGGCTTGTTCCCTGGGCTGAATAATTCATGGTCGGGGGTCCCGGTGTGCAAATTAGTAGCACAAAGCCGGATGGGTACTTGGCTTTTGCGGCACACATAAAATTACTAAAAATCAAAAATAATTTGGAGGGGCGAATCGGAGAGTCAAATGGGAGTTGGCTAGGCTGGACAACCAATGGGTAGTGGTAGCTTGGTTGCCATGTTTTCTCCTAGAGACCGGGAAGCCACTCAAAACATCGGGCTTCCAAAAGTCAGGCTTGTTGGGGTAAGGCGGTGCCGTGGCTCACCAGGCTGGGAGCCCCCGGGCACTCTCATCCGCCAGTGTGGCGGAGGGAGAAATGGCACGTCCGAGTGGCAGCGAGCAGTTCCTCGAGCCCCAGAACTTGCCCATCTCGCACCCCAGCCATTAAGCAACTTGTGCAAAAAGGATCTTGTGCATGACTCTCGGTTCGATTCCCCAGCTACCTCGGGCTTTTCAGCCCACCCTTTTCTGGTTCCAAAAATAGAAAAAGAATAAGAGAAAACTGAAAACATTGGCTAATGGGCTCTCTCTCTCTTTCACCTTTTGCAGGCGGGAGGAGAGTGCAAAAATAAAACACACATAACATTGAATGCAAGGAGAAAGAGGGAGGGGTAGACAATACACAGGAACAAAAGACTCTTTTATTAGAGGTGAGGTGGATTGGGTTGCGGTTGGAGCGCAACGGCTAGTGGGTACAGCTGCGATGTCATCTTATGAATTTGTTTGACTTGGGACCGGCCCCACAGTCCCACTGCTATTATTGCAAGTATGCATAGCAGTTGAATGGCCACTATTATTACTATGGGGTGGAGCATAATATTTAATATTCCATTCGAAGTTTCAGACCAACCAAAAGAGATTCCCACCAGGAGAAATGGGATGATTTCTGAATATCAATGGCCAAGTTTGCAATCTCTGCTCCATTGTGTGCTACCAGTAAAGTGGCATTCTCTCCAGTGGCTTCTAGTTCTTTTAATTTGCGGCGTAGCTCCGGGTGCCTTAATAATTCCTGGATGACTTCCAGACCTATCCCTAGTGGTATAGGCGTGATGGTGTCGTATAGCTCCGGGGAGAACTGCATCTCCTGTTTGACCCAAACAGGGGGTTCAAATTGGAAATCGCAGCCCTCCACCGCAAATACTTGGCAAAAGCACCTATTGATCTTAGGAAGCATCGGCTGAATGTGTTGCGCGTTGATGTAGATGAAAGAGCAGTGGGTGCGAATGCACACGCAGGCTTTGCCAATGTACACTACTGCTGATGAGGTTTCCTCTGCAGCCTCAAACTGACAGATGTCGTCAGTTCCCTTAAGGGGAGCCACACAGGGGTGGTGTTCCTCCAGTGCCTCATCCTCGCAGATGAATCCCAGGGTTTCCTTGTGTCTGCAGCCTTCGACGTTGACAGTTTGCCAGCCATCAGAAGTGATTCTAGCCCACCTCTGGCTGTTCCTGGCATACAACACTGTGCGTCTATCGACCTGCAGACCAAGGGGGACCACTCGATGTATGTGGAAGCTTTCCTTGGCGCTTGCTGTGACTATGATCAGGGTCAGCGTGTGTGTGCTCGGTGCATATGTAGCATTCGCGAGGGTCCACCAGTCTGCTAGCCAGGCTTCCTCCTCGGTTACCTTTCTGTGTAGGAGTCCCCGGATTTCTAATGGGATCTTGCCTGCCATAGCTTGTGTTACTATGCTAGTGGCAGTGATTACATTCATTGCTTGCATTTGTGTACACGCCAGTGCGTATGAGATGTTTCTCTGGAGAGACTGGATGCCTTTTACCAGGGTATAGAAATCGTGCTCCATAATGTGCTCCCATTCGATTAGGAGTGGGTTAGTGTGATGTGGTAGATCTGCCAATGCATGAAAGGATTGAGACATGGGTATGGCCAGATCGTAGAGGTCTGACCCTACCCGCGAAACCTTATTAGCTAAGATTTCTAGATTAGCTGAATTTAAGACTGCAGTCCCAGTTCCTATGGGTGCCAGCCAGTCAGCGGCGCTTCTCTTACGCCTCGCTGATATGTCTTGGGTTTGCCACAGGGTAAGCCAGTTCTCCCAGCCTTGTTTGAACGGCTGGAGGTATTGGGCACATAACTTCTGTGTCCAGGTGGCTTTATCCGAATTTGGGGCAACCTCTAGATTTTTCATTTGTGGCCGTATAAGTACCTGCTCTGATTGTTGGTACTTAACGGTGTGTGAGCCTACCACAGGGTCTGTTAGGTTAGCGAGACTCTTTAGGTTCTGTATGAGTGGATTGAAAGTGATGCTGGTGTTCCAGTGCTCTAGGGTGAGTGTGTAATTCCCTTTCACGTGCCTTGTGCTAATTACTAAAAGTCCTAAGGTGTCATAGGCACGTTCCATGAAAATTGGTGTACATGGGGTGTTATTCAAGTCAACCATCCATTTGGGGGGTCCTTTTACAGACGTCATGGACGCATCCATGCCCCAGTCTATCTGAGTCCAGTTCTCCAAGTGGAATATCTGCTGCTTCTCCTGTGGATCTATTAGCATAACTGCCAGATCTGTTTTTGTCAACAAACTTTTGTTGGTCCCAATGGTTAAAATGATCTGGAGAGGGTCACCTATTCCACACCGCAGCCGAAACTATGGCTGTCTCGCATGTGGATTTTTCTGTTTTTGGAATTTTGCCACCGCATAGGAGCATAACGAGCCTTTCTCTTAAGTCTCCTTCTGACGGGCATATCCAAATAGCATTTTTAGGTTTCTCCCGGGTACAATTAACCATATTGGGTGGAAGGCAGTCTTCCATAAAATCTTTCATGGATGTGGCATACACGAAGCCTTCTGACTCTATACGTGTAGCCGGGGTTAGTCCATCCTCTAGGCAAGTTATGTTTAGGTCTATACCTTTTCCTATGCAGTTCCACTGGAGTAACTTCTGTTCTGGACTGGTTGCTTGCATTTCCCCTAGTCCTAACATTCCCAACAATAACAGAGCACATGCCATTTCCATAATACTTACTCCTCTCGAGAACCGTGGAGTCTTGTTCATGGTTGTATTTCTGTAAGAAAATAGATTATGCACCCTCACCTCGGGGAGGACAAAAACAAACAAATGGGGAGAAGGAAACGCGGTGCGTAAATCGTACCTCCTTCTCGATTATGCCATGGTCGACCCAGATTAAAGGACTGGCATGGCATAGACAGAGAGGTGGAAGGGTTGTGACTTCCTGAGCTAAAAAGAAACATTTTCGCAAAAATCCCCTGCTGGGGTCGAGTCTGGTGCTTCTGCCTTCTTATGGCAGGCTTGGTGTTCTAGACACAATGTAGCTTTCCAGGCCTCGAAATTCTCTCTGGCTTTATTCCATTGCTACCATCTCACCTACCCTAGGAACTTCCTGTTCCGGGCCGTATAATCCGAGTAACAAGTAACCTAGGTGGCTATGAAAATAGCATTGGCGCCATTGGGCTTTTTAAACTTTCCAGGTTAACCATAACAGTGGGGCAACACAAATGCATTCTACAGTTTCCATGTGGACAAACCTCTTTCTCTCTCCCCCCCTCGCTAACCAGGATCCCAGAGGGGACTGGTTAGTGTCTCTTCTAAATGAGCAAAGAATGTGTCTGCCAGCGTGTACTGGTGTGGGGTTTCTGAAGCAGGCAGGGGCAGCGAGATTTGTCGGATCGGCAGGGGCTGAGGAGCGGCAGTGAGAGGAGCCGGCGGTACATTTGGCGGTTTAGCTGGTGGGCGGCTTTGCGGTTCTCCTTTCCAGATTTTCAATTGTGAGCAATGGAAGAACTTATTCCAAATGCTTCCGTCCTTCCGTGGAATCGCCACCTTGTACACGGCGGGGCTAATTCGCTCTACTATGGGGACCGGACCTGCCCATTTAGCCATGAGGGCATGTTGTTTACGGGAGAATTTGCGGTACATAACCTCTTGCCCTGGGTCCCAAACCTGGGGGTTGCGCACCCATCCTAGCTTTTTGTCAACTGCCAGTTGGCTGTAGCCGAGCATTTTGGCAACTTGAAGATGTATGCGCAGTATTTCATTCAAAAGTTCTCCAACCCATAAGTCGTTCACTACCTTGGGTTCTACGTTAGAAGGCATGTCAGAGTCTAACCAGAAAGCTTCCGGGAGACGCATTCTTCTACCGGTCATCACCATGTGTGGTGAATATCCGTGTTTGGCTGTGGTTCCCCTAATGGCCATCAAAATTATGGGGAGCTTGTCGTCCCAATCTTTCCCCGTGGACCACACCATCTTTCGAAGGGCCTCTTTCAGGGTGCGGTTAGTCCGCTCAATGGCGCCCGAAGACTGAGGGTGGGCGGCGATATGGAACCGTTGCTGGATTCCAAGCGCCTTGCACAGTTGTTGCGTGACGTCACCAACAAAATGGCTGCCTAAATCGCTGTCTATGACTCTAGGGAGCCCCCATCTGGCAAAGATGTTATTGAACAGAAGTTTTGCCGTCGTGGCGGCAGTGTTGGTTTTGCAGGGGAACGCCTCGATCCATTTTGAAAAGGGATTGATGACCATAAGGCAGTGCTTGTTTCCACACTTAGTCATAGGGAGTGGGCCTATGAAGTCGATTTGGATGCGTGCCCAGGGGCCCTCAATCCGTTGGTGGTAGAGGGGAGCTTTTGGGCCGGAGGAATCCGCGTTGACCATGGCACACGGAAGGCAGATGTCCACCCAGGTGGAAACGTCCCTTCTAATGCCTGGCCACCAGCCAGTATCCCTCACACGCTCAAAAGTTAATTCCTTTCCTCTATGGCCTTGTTCATGTATGAACTGAATGAGGTCGCTGCGCACCTCTACCGGTACGATCCAGTGACGATCGCCATTGCTGTCAATGGCCCAGACTACTCCTTCAGACTCTAGGATTTGGTATTTCCCTGTAGGGTCTTTACCAGCGGAAAGAAGTGCCATGACGTCCAAATCATTCCTTTGTAACTCGCCTAAGTCCACAAAAACTGGTGGCAAGGGATCCCTGTTGTGCTCTGCTCTAAGCCTGGTGGTGACTGCCTGAATGGGCTGTGGGGTGGCACTATCGATGATGGGTAAGAAAGCGGCTTCTTTAGCTAATCTGTCCGCTGCATTGTTCCAGAAGGCAATTTCGGTATCATGTTTCTGATGTCCCTTTACATGTGTGATATGGGTAGGTGCAGTTCTTTCTCGGAGGAGAGCCACAATATCGAGCCACACTGGTAGGTGTGCTATTGGCTTTCCTTCGGAGTTTTTCCACTCCTGCTTTTCCCAGTGCGGCAGCCACACTGTTGCAGCTTTCGCTGTCCAGTCAGAATCGGTGTAAATCGAGAGGGGGCAGTCTCGCGGCTCGTGCTGAAGGACGGCACGCAGGGCTGCCACCTCAGCGGCTTGACTGGAGTGTGGGCGCACGGCTTCTTGAATAGTAAAGCTATCCTGTACTCGGATGGCACCGAACCCGGTGTGTGGGGTTCTGTCTACATGGAAGGAGGAGCCGTCACAGAACCAGCAAATAAAACCTTTTCGCCGGGCTTCCTCGAGAGCCTCTCCCCATGTAGCGGGCCAGGGAATGTGTTCAGGAACTGGTAACGGGCACTCATGTTCTTCCCCCGTAATTAGTAACCTATAAGGGGCAGGCGGCTCTTTTAGCTCTTTCTTATATTCAATGCCCTTATTGACTAACGCTAGAGTCCACTGGGCAATGCGGGCGTTTGAAACCTGCCCATTCTGAACCTTTCCGGAAAGAATGTACTTCAGGGGTGTGTGCGTGGTTTGGACTATAACCTTGGCACCTCCTATGATAAACTCCCAATGTGTCAGGCTCCAAACCAGAGCCAAGCAAACTTTTTCACAGGGAGTGAATTTCAGTTCGGCTGCAGAAAGATTTTTAGAGGCATACGCTATGATTCTTTGAGTCCCATTCTGCAGTTGGGTGAGAGTGGCTCCAATGCTTCTTTCTGAGGTTGCCAGTTGGATGTAAAATGGCTGACTTACGTCAGGATGTGCAAGTGCGGGTGCAGAGGCTAGGCTTTGCTTGAGGCTAACGAACGCTTGTTGTTGCTCTGGGCCCCAGTGCCATGTGGCATTCTTCTTGAGGAGCGCGTAAAGAGGGCGCGCTTTGTCCGCGAAGGACTCAATGAAATCTCGTGAAAGGTTATACGTCCCTAAGAGTGCTCTTAGCGAATGGACGTCTGTGGGGCTGGCAGTTTCGCTATGGTCTCTAGCCTTTGAGCGTCCGGAGTCCGGCCCTCTGGTCCCAATGTTAGGCCAAGATATTTGACAGTTGTCTGTACAAGCTGCGCTTTGTCCCGGTTTGCCTTGAACCCGGTCTTTCGGAGGAGATTGAGCACCTCTCGAGTGAGTTTTTCCACATGTTCTCGAGTGGATGCGTGGATTAAAACATCATCCACGTAAGAAAGAACGTGGTCTCTAGAGTCGGGTGGAAGGTGTTCCCACATCTGCACAACGTGTGCATGGCATATGGCTGGGCTGGAATGGAAACCTTGTGGGGTGCGCATGAAAGCGTATTGCTGGCCTCTGAAGGTAAAAGCGAACTTATACCAGCATGACTCATGGAGTCTGATAGAGTGAAACGCATTGGCCAGATCTATCACACTGTAGTAGCGGGAGCCTGCTGCAATGGCCGCTACGATTTCATTGTATTTTGCCACAACCGGTGCCACCGGGGGCGTTGTTGAGTTCAGAGCCCGAAAGTCGACAGTCATCCTCCATGTGACTCCGTCCGCTTTAAGAACGGGCCACAGGGGAGCATTGCAGATGGACTGCATGGGTCTAATTACATTCCACTTGAGGAGACCTTCGATGGTCTTGGCTATTCCAATTTCTGCCTCTATTGGATAGCGATATTGTCTTTGTGGCGGGGGTCTTTGCCTTCGATAAGCACGCAGGCATTTTTAACTGTGCCGCACTCCGCCTTGTCTGAAATCCAAACCTCTGGAAATTCTTGCACCCAAGGGTCTGTTTGCACTGTGTACACGGGCAGTGGGGCTTTTAGGGCTGCGCACCTATGGATGGCATTGATAAAGTCAGGCCCCCCTGGAACTTTCCACAGGAGACCATTGGCTAAATCAATTGTGACCCCATGGTCGCTATCCCACCAACCCCCTTTTGTGTCACCTGCACATGTGATGAGGATTCCCCCCACCCCAAAAATGTTGGCAAGTGCCAGGCCAAGGAGAGACTCTGCTGAGCTTCATCCAAAACCTCCTGGGCACAAGTGATCCTGAAAAGAAAAACGCTCCTTCGTTTGCTGCGTCTGGGAGTGTCCATTCCTTGTAAGCCCTACAATGCTATGACCTAGCAAAATTCACATTTCTGTTGACAGTGAGGCCATCCCTGGTCTTCTGCTCATTTCTTTAAAGTCTCCCATGAAGTGTGACAGCTCAGACTAGGAAGGAAGGAAGGAAGGAAGGAAGGAAGGAAGGAAGGAAGGAAGGAAGGAAGGAAGGAAGGAAGGAGGGGGTGACAGTCCAGCCCCAACCCCAGCCCCAGCCCCAGCCAGCATGGCTTGCGACTTGAGACTGCCCTGGCGAGTGAGGAGCCGGGAGCCATTGCTGAAGGGGGCTGCACAAGAGGCTGCTCAAGGGACCCTTGAGCCAAGCTTCTTGTTGCAGGGCAGAGGGTGGCCTCACAACTGAACTCCACCTGGGAGATGCACCCCTGCACCCACCTACAGCCCCCCCACGCTCAGTGTCAGCACCTCCCTCATCTCTGATTCCCCAGGGTGGGGGTGGGGTGTCCAGTTCTCCTAGGGCCCGGGAGATGCAAGGCAGGATGCAAGCCCTCCTCCTGGCAGGGGCAGATTTCAGTCAGGGGGGGGAATGGGTCTCACCTGTCCACGGAGGCTGGTAGCTGGTGCTGGAGTGCTCCTGGAATGGAGAGGCTCTTCTGCTTTGTTAAACTGCTTCTCTTAGTGTTATGTCCTAAGACCAGGAATGAGAGATAGCCAAAAGCTGCCAAGCTCCGTTCCTGAGAACAATAGGGACTAGGCTCCTGAATTTGCAGGAGGGAGCCAATGGGAACATTGGTGGGAGATTCAAACCTGCCAATGGGTTTTTGGGGCATCCTCCCCCTACTGTATGTAGTTGGCCTCCGGCCTCCGGCTGTTGGGGTGTGTCTTTTGTTGTGCGAAGTACGAATAAACACGTCTTCTTGTACGTCGTTGTCCGAGTCACGAGGCACGGAACCCAGCACTTTACACTTAGTTTGCTCAAACACCAGCCGTGTTCTTTTGTCAATGGCTGATGTGCCCAGGTGTGCTCACAGTGGGTCTCCTCCTCCTCCGGTGAGCCGTGGCTGCCAGCCAGACTGGGCAAGTGTGCTGCCTCCTCTCCCTCCGGGGATTTCACTGTTATTGGGGGGCAGAGACCGGTCTGCTCTTCCCAGTGGGGCTCCTCAGGTCTTGGGTGCTGGAACCGTCACAAGGCGGGGGAAGAGGCTTCATGCTGGAGGGACACACTCTTGTAAACATTCTTCGCCAGGGCGAGGAAAAAGGAGAAGTGCCCAGTTCTACATCTGGGTAACAAAAATAAGGAACACACATACTGCATGGGGGATACACTTCTGGTTAGGAGTGTGTGTGAACAAGATCTTGGGGTATGGGCAATTTCTTCTTGAATGCAAATCTTAAATTCACTCTATATATCTGGTTGATTTCAGGAAAATCCCCTTGTATCTTCAAATAATCTTGAAGCAGCTCACAAAAGCACTCTTCCAAATTTGGCCTCCCAAGTCCTCTGAGAACCCTTTAAAACACAGGTTATTAGATCTGCATTGTGTTTCCAAAACTTCTTTGCTTTGCTTTCTGAATCTGGCTGTTTTGTCTTCCTAAATATGTATAACTGTCTTTTTTGCTTCTCTTTAATTCTTACCATTTCTTCTGTTTGCTCTTGAAATTTTACATTAATTTCTGACAGTCCAGCTGGTAATTCTTGGCATACTTCTTGGATATTCTTCTGGGTTCTTTCCTCAGATTGTTGCATTAGATGCATCAATGTTTGTGATAGCTTTCCCACTCGTTCTTTGATTCTTTTCATTTGTTTCTTCTACTTTCCTTTTGTCTTTTTGATGTATTCCACTTGGCCATTATTCTTTTTGCTCTTCTCTTACTGAAAATATTATACAAACTTCCCATATACTTTTTTCTATGCAAATATAGGAATTTACAACTATCACATTTTATATTTTAAAATAACCAGACTAAAGTATATATCTGTTATAATATGGAGAGATGTTATCTTAAATCCTTGCGTGGAGTATCATTCATGGTAAATAATAAACGTTCTGGGTGGGAGTAGATGAGATATGTATCTTATTTCCTTATCATTTCACAAATATAGTTATGTCACTGACAAAACAGTTTATAATCTATTAAAATCTGGTTTTAGTAAGAAAGCAAAGGGGGAGAGAGATAATAAGAGAAGGGGGAGTGGGGAGGGAGGGGAAATGGAAAAACAAATGAACAGCAGACAGAAGAAAGAAAAACAACAGGAGAGAAAGTGAAAAGTTAAAAAATGGGCTTTTGTATTATGTATTCAGTATTATAAAAAATTATGTTGGGGGGAAGATGAAAAGCCATAAGAAAAAGAAGGAAGAAAAAATTCTTTATTTGCTCTTAAAAGTCTCTATGAATGTTGTTATAATTCACCCAAAGAAGGCAAAGGAATAAAAAAGTGGAGGGGTGGAGCTTGCCTAGCAACCATGCTTTTGTTTCCCAAGGTGTTGATTTGTCTGCGGTTCCCATCATCAGAAGGAGAAATATTGTAAAAAATTAGTTCAGAGTCCAAAGTCCTCCCGCCCTCCCTCCCTCTCTCTCTCTTCAGTGTCCTTGCAAGCCTGGAAGTCATGGTGACTTCTGGCAACTCCTAGTGGGGCTAGGACACTTCAGAGAGGTGGGTTTGATATTACCTGCCTCTGCATCCCAGCCCTGGTATTCATTGGAGGCCTCCCTTCCAAGTACTTGCCAAGATTGACCCTGCATACCTTCCGAGATCTGATGAGACCGGGCTTGCCCGGGCTATCCAGGTCAGCACTAGTCTTCTCATTATTTTAATTTGCTGGAGTATCAAAAATAGTACTCTAGTAGATAGTAAATCTTCCCATAAGGCCCTCTCCTGAAAAAACCATCCTTGGACTCGATCGAATTGGCCAACTATCTGCCGGTCTCCAATTTGCCTTATTTAGGCAAAATACTTGAGAGAGCAGCGGCAATTCAGTTGCAGAGCTTTATGGATGACACTTCCATGCTAGACCCATTTCAGTCTGGCTTTCAGCCAGGCCATGGGGCAGAGATGGCATGGGTCGCCCTCACAGATGACCTCTGGAGGCATCTGGATTGAGGCGAAATTACGGTACTGTTGTTGTTGGACCTGTCGGTGGTGTTTGACATGGTCGACTAACAGTTACTGATCAACCACCTTGCCAACACTGGGATTCAGGGGCTTGCCTTACAATGGCTCATCTCCTTTCTCCAAGGTTGGGGACAGAGGGTGGCGTTAGGGGAACAGATGTCCCAGAGGTACCCGCTGGCCTGCAGGGTTCCTCAAGGGGCGGTACTGTCCCCAATGTTATTTAACATCTACATGCGTCCCCTTGCCCAGATTGCCTGGAGGCACGGGCTAGGGTCCCATCAATATGCAGATGACGCACAGCTATATCTGTTGTTGGGCAGTCAGTCAGACTCTACCTCAGATGCCCTGGAGTGGGTGCTTCAGGACGTGGCCGGTTGGCTTAGACTGAGCCAATTGAAATTGAATCCGACGAAGACGGAGGGCCTGTGCCTGAGTTGGAGCAGATCGGGGGTAGGGATCCCACTCCCAACCTTCGATGGGGTGCCATTGGTGCCAGCGCTGAGGGTCAGGAGCTTGGGAGTGCTCCTGGACACCGCATTAACAATGGAGGCCCAGGTAGCAGCCACTGCCAAGGCGGCCTTTTTCCATCTACGGCTGATTAGGCAGTTGGTTCCCTTCCTCGAACGCAGTGACCTGGCAACAGTGATTCATACTATGGTCACCTCGAGATTAGACTACTGCAACACTCTCTACACAGGGCTGCCTTTGTCTCAAATTTGGAAGCTGCAGCTAGTGCAAAATGTGGCAGCCAGGTTGTTGATGGGCCTCTCTCTTTGAGACCTCATCCAGTCTGTGCTGAAGGCACTGCCCTGGCTGTCAATAGTTTACCAGATTCGTTTCAAGGTGCTGGTTTTGACCTTTAAAGCCCTATGTGGTCAGGGGCCTGTCTACTTAAGGGACCACCTTTCCCCCTATGTGCCCCAGAGAGCACTGAGGGCAGGGACACAGAACCGCCTGACTCTCCCTGGCCCATGAGAAGCCAGGTTGGCCATTATGAGAGCCAGGGCCTTCTCAGTGGTGGCTCCACACCAGTGGAATGAGCTCCCGGATGACATCAGGACCCTGAGGGACCTCTTACAGTTCCGCAGGGCCTGTAAAACGGAGCTCTTCCACCAGGCCTTCGATTAGGAGCCGCCACTGATGAATGAGCCACTGAACACACGACAGCCCACATGATACCCTGCGGGATGCCGCCTTCCCTCGTGGGATTGAATGCTGGATGCCGCCATCACCATTTGCACAACTTTTATTATTAGCACTTGATGTTATGTAGCTTATTTATGCGTATTTTATTGCATTTTAATGTGTTTGATGTTTATTGTATATTAATGCTGTAAGCTGCCTTGAGCCAGTCCCCTGGCAAGGCGGAATATAAATGGAAGATAATAAATAAATAGATCAATAAATCCGCTGCTCTGTGCCAGTCCGTAGGTAGCCCTTTTGTGGCTGCATCACAGCAGAGTGGGGCGCTGGCCCTTTTTTAAATTGACATCTTTATTCAAAGCAAAAAAAAGGGAGGAAGAAGGAAAAGAAACGGCCAATGGTACAATCCATAGAAAGGATATTACACAAGCCTAAACAATAATAAAAAATTCATCAGCAAGAATGACTTTTGCCCAATTTTGGAAGCAAGGAAAAATACCAGAAAAATGGGATTGGATAAAGAAGATGCTTTTTATGGCAGAAATGGACAAATTGACAAAGAAGCTTAATGGTAAAGAAGATGGAGAATTTTTTATAGAATGGAAGGGGTTTAAAGACTATCATGAAATGAATTGGGATGTAAGAAATAAGTTACTATGCTTCGATAACTATTAAGAATAGAAAAAAGGAAGTAATGATTGACAAATAGTTAAAGTTTTACCTAAGGGTTAGATTATATGTATCAATATGTTTTAAAACAAGAATTGAATATGGGATAAGTTTTTATTGTTGCTGAATATTGAATGAAACAATAAGCGGGGCGGAGCATCGCTGGAAGCCGGGGGGGATAATTGAAAAGGATGTATTCAAAAGTATTTTGAGATATGGAATGTGTTAATATATCCTATTAATAAAGGTTTTATTATGGAAAAAAATAATAAAAAATTCATCCAAGATATGAAAGTGCATATGGCAGCCGGTGAGGCCTCCCCGTCTAAATCAGACCTCTATATCTGCTCTGTTTTATGTCAGCACAGTCTAGAGGGAAGATGTTAAATTTAGCGCGGTTCAATGTTAACCTACTCCCCTGAGAAAAATCTCATAAATCTCTTGTTGGTTCTCTGTAATTTGTAATCCATAAATTTTCAAAAACCCTCTTACCAGTGAGATGCAACGGTGCTGCCAGTCTTCTGAAATGACTAACAGTTCCAGAGTGGGTCATTGAGGGCTAAGCCAAAAGGTTGCCGGTGTGTAAAAAAAAGGGCAAGAGCAGAAGTCCATGGGAGGTCAGCCAGGAGGGCCAGTGCCACTAATGCCCCGCCCACCTGGGTGTTCCCAGAACCCAAGAGGGGCCTGCCTAAATCAGCCCTCGGCTGCGGATTCACCTGTCAGTTATATCTCCCCCCACACTGTGGTGGGGGGGTTGGGGCGGGCAGAGGCGGGGAGAGAGGAATAAATTCTCTCTGTCCTCCACAAGATGGGCTGGAGCCTTTCGAAACGCTCCCCTTCAGGTAGCCATTCCCCCCCCCAAGTTCATCCAACATCACATTTCTAATGAATCAACTTTTCCTATCAGCTTTCTTTGCAGCCCAGCTTTCACACCTCTGCATCCTGGCACTAAAAAAAGATGCCCAGCAAAGACCAGTGGCAGCCAGCTGGCAATACCAGTTCTGGGTGAATGATTCTTCTTACATTTTAAACGGCTGTAATCTGTATCCGTACTATTAATGTATGATGTCATAACAAGATAATTATTCCATGTCCTATTTAAAGGTCTGAACCTTTAAGACCAACTAAGTTTTATTCAAGGCAAGAGCTTTTGTGTGCATGCCCAGTTCTACATATATATCGCACTTCCTCAGATACATGGGGCCAACAAATCTGCAGGATCATCTCTCCCCATATGTCCCTTTAAGAGCTTTACTCTCTACGAATCAACATCTTCTGGTGGTCCCTAGCCCAAAGAACATCCACTGAGCCTCAACCAGAGCCAGAGCCTTTTCAGCTCTTGCTCCTGTCTGGTGGCACATTCTCCCAAGTGAGATCAGGGCCCCGCAGGACTTATTACACTTCCACAAGGCCTACAAAATGGAGATGTTCCACCAGGCATAGGGTTGAGGGAGCAGAAGTCTAATTACACCAGTCTCCCCTACACTGCTCGTGCTGTTTATTCTGCACTGTTTATTCTGCACCATCTGCTTCACTACTTCCTTGTCCACTTGCCCAGTATTTACAGAGACCTTTATAGGGAGCACTTGTACATGTACCTGACTACCATCTTGGGAATTGTATTAGCTGATGTTTTGTATAGGTTTTAATCTTGTGTAACTATGTTTTAATTGTCCCAGATTTATTGTTTATATTATTTCTGTAACCCACCCTGAACCCTGTTGTGCAGGAGGGGAGGGCTAGAAATCTAATCTAATCTAATTAATTAAATAAATAAAGTGTGCCTGCACCTGAAAGCTTATACCTTGAATAAAACTTTGTTGGTCTTAAAGGTGCCAGTGGACTCAAACATTGTTCTGCTGTTTCAGACCAACACGGCAACCCATCTGAATCTATTTTGTGAGAATTATTCTCACCAGATCTGTACAGATAAGACTGGGTAAAAAGGGCAGCTTATCTGCCATAGTACACTAGAAACCCATTGCTGTGCAGTCCCAATGAAGGATCGATATGACCCACTGGACAATCTGGAGAATGGGGTTGACTGCAGCTCATCAGTCATTGTTTGCCTCAAGTCTTAAGGACTGGATTTACTTGCTCTATGGACATCGAGGACATTTCAGTCTGGTTTGGAATTGTGAATTTTTTTCTCCACTTTGGAATTGTGAAGTCTGTAAAGTTTCCTTCAAATTCTTAACCTGCCTGTGTACTAATTGCTTTGAATAGTATATTTAATTAATAAGAATAGCTTAAGAATTGGAACGCTTTGGAGCTTTATTTGATGTTAAGTTATATATGGTCTACACTAATTCATCAATTTCCTTAAATTGTTCTATGTATCTTTCACTAATTGACATTTGGTGGCAATGGATTTGCTTTTTGAATTTTGTCTTTCTGCACAAGATTCCAACTGAAGTAGGAATGTCTAGTCAACATACTGTGCTCAAGTGTAGAAGTTTGCCAGTTGCTTCTTTGTATTCACAAATGTTCTCACGCAGTTCTCCATCTGTCATATTTAGGTAAGTTGGTTCAAGTAGAGTACTGATTTGTCTATCCTTCGATAGGCCCATAGATTCAACAAAGTCCATAATTTTGTGTTTCTCCCATCGTCATTTCTTTCAATTTGCATTCCAAGATAATGCTTTATATCTCCCAGCTGTTTCACTTCCACGTCTTTGTTTGCTTATTTGATTTTTACCTCACCCTCCCAGCCATATCTGGCTCAGGGTGGCTTACATAAAATCAATACATAATTTACAATAAAACATGACTAATTTGAATTAAAACAATTCTAAAATCATTTAACTATACAACTCAATAAAGTGCTAATAACAATAATTCCCAATGGCTGTGATGACACAATCCACTCTTCTTATAGTTGATTCCTCGATCTTCTTGTAGTTATCCTTCTGACGACTGTCATTAAAAGTTCCAGCAGACAAGGGCTCTCTCACCTTCAGCTAACAGTTGTTAGTTGTTAACGGTGGTGGTTAGCGGTGGCGGTGGCTCCAAAAGCCTGGCAGAAGAGCTCTGTTTTACAGGAACTGCACCAGGTCCCACAGGGCCCTGATCACCTCTGGGAGCTCATTCCACCAGAGTGGAGCTGCCACTGAGAAAGCCCTGGCCCTGGTTGTTGCCAGCCTGCCCTCCTTAAAACTTGGGAAGGCCAGTCAGTTCTGGGCCTCTGATCGCACTGCTCTCTGGGGAACATGTGGGAAAAGGCGGTCCCTCAATTATGCAGGTCCCTGGCCATAAAGGGCTTTAAAGGCAAGAACCAGCACCTTGAAACGGATCTGGTATGCTATCAGCAGCCAGTGTAATTCCTTTAGCACAGGCTGTATGTTCTCCCATCTAGGGAGCCCCATCAAAAGCCTGGCCATGGCATTTTGTACCAGCTGCAGCTTCCAGATCTGAGACAAGGGCAGCTCCTTGTAGAGAGCATTACAGTAGTCCAGTCTCGAGGTGACCATCACATGGATCATTGCTGCCAAATCATTGGATCTGAGGAGGTCCTGTGTCTGTCAGGGTGGACTGATAGGAGGGATCCCACTCCTAAACTCCTAACCTCTGGCGCTGGCACCAAAGGAGTCCCATCAAAGGTCAGGATCCCTCCTGTTAGTCCACCCCGACTCAGACACAGGACCTCCGTCTTTGTCGGATTCAGCTCCAGCCTGCTCAGCCTAAGCCAACCAGCCACGGCTTGTAATAGCTTATCATCAGCTATTTCCTTGACATACTCTTTGGTTTGGCAACATAAAATCAAGTCATTACCATATGTGAGCACATATTGATATTCTCTATTTTTAAGTCCCTTTTAAAGTCTTGAAAACAGACAAGGATCTACTACTCCTTGTTTGAAACCTTGTTTTTGTAGCAACATATTCAGTTTGTCATTCTATGTCTTGGCAGGTTAAGTCCAAAAATCACTTTTTAAGTTTGCACACATGGTTCTCTTTTCCTTCCTCTTGAAAACCTTCTGGTTGTTCCATGTAGATCTCTTCAGATAAGTCTCCATTTGGAAATCCTGTCTTAATGTCCAAATGTTCATCGTTCCTATTGATGCTGCTATACTCAGAAGCATTCGGAGAGATGTGTGGCTTATAATCAAAATAGACAATTCCAAATTATTGCAAAAAATGTTTTGCCACTAGGCTTCTTTGTACCTGTTCACAGTACCATCAGGGTTGTATTTAACCTTGAGTACCCATTTGTAACCAATAGCTAGCCAGTTTGGTGTAATGGTTAAGTGCGCAGACTCTAATCTTGGAGAACCGGGTTTGATTCCCCACTCCTCCACTTGCACCTGGCTAGATGACCTTGGGCAAGCCATAGGTCTGGCCCAGCTGTTCTTGAAAAAAGAGCAGTTTCTGTCAAGAGCTCTCTCAGCCCCACCTACCTCACAGGATGTCTGTTGTGGGGAGGGAAAGGGAAAGGAGTTTGTAAGCTGCAGGGTGGTGAAGGGCGGGGTATAAATCCAATCTCCTCCTCCTCCTCCTCCTCCTCCTCCTCCTCCTCCTCTTCTTCTTCTTCTTCTTCTTCTTCTTCTTCTTCTTCTTCTTCTTCTTCTTCTTCTTCTTCTTCTTCTTCTTCTTCTTCTTCTTCTTCTTCTTCTTCTTCTTCCCTTTCAGGAGGTAATTTATCAAGTGCCAAAATTTGTTTCTCATGCAAGGATTCAGGTTCATTCTTCATTGCCTCCATCCATATGTTTCTCTCTGGTGCAGGTAGCTGATTCATCTCTTTCCAGTTTCTTTGACAGGTTGCACACTTGCAGAAAAGCCAAGTTTCAGTGGTGGTACATCTCTGTTGATCCTTGCTGTCTTTCTCACAGTAGTCACAGTCTCTGTCTCTCTTGGTCTAGGGTCTCCTGCTTCCCTTTCTGACTGAATACTTTTTTGTGAAGGTGGACCTGCCTGATCAGAGGTGGTCTCTGCACATTGCCAAATGGCCAGATCACTGAAAGAGACATCCTCTGCAGAGTTCTGATTAGTTTGCACTGTGGACTCAGCTTGTTTAGGAGTTTGTAACACAGTGCTTTCATCTATGTATATCACATTGCATTTTTGACCATACAAGCTGTGACAGAATAGACCTGCTTTGACTTACAGATCCTGTTCTGCCAGCCCCCCTCCTTGGCTTGTGCCAATTCCTGAAGGGTGCTATTCCACTTCCTTCCACTAGGGTATGCTGCCACCACTGTCCTGTTGGTGTTTTCTTGCCAGGAGGCACAGACTCCTGACTCTCCTTCTCAAGCTGAGGCCCTGCCTCTGGTCTCCTGCTACTCAGTGCCTGGTTGCCACAGGGACCGAATTCCTTCTTTGGGGAGGCCTGGAGGATTGGCAATGGGTACCCTGACTGCCTGCCTTCCCCCTTCCCAGGACTCCCCTTTTAAAGTAGCGTAGTCTAAGGCAGTTGGGGAAACTATGTGGTCCAGAGAACACTCCCAGTTTCAAAGAGTAAAATGTTTATTAAAAAGAGGAAAAGGTTACAAGCATACTTTTAGTGCAGTGCCAGATCTGCAACCAGAAGGACAAACAAAAGTTGGTCATAATCGCATCCTCCGTCCCTGGTTCTAAAACAAACTCTAGCTAGATATTGAAGTAGAGCAAGCAATTCCAAGCTTTAAAAGGCTACAAAATATTCTAAGGATGTCTCAGGCTTCCTGCATCCAGCCAGACAGCCAGGCCTAGCCACATGTTCAAGATGGCTGCTGGTCTGCTGACCAGAGCTCAGCAGTCTGTCCTCTTTCCAGGATCAGCACCAAGAAGAGCCTTCCCTCCAGGGAGCAAGCACTTTTATTAAATCTCTGACTCTACCCATTCTAAATCACACTCTCCACGCCCTTTGACCTAGTCTGCCTAGGTCACACAGGTGGACCCTGAGCCTCCCAGGTGCATCCTGAGAGCCCTCCTTGAAGGCATCCTGGGAAATCTCCCGGAGTCACCTGGAGATTCCTAACATCAAATACCTCAGTAACCTTGCAAGACAAGTTATTTGCATAACTATGGCCCTGGTCATATGGGCCGGATAATGCGGCGGGGGGGGGGGCTATTTGCGGTGCCACAATTAGAGCTGCCAGAACACGATCCCACGCATCAGCAGCATGCCACGGTTCCTTCCCTTCATGCCTGCGCATCAACGAGGGGTCGGAGGGAAAAACTGCGTGCCGGCACGATCACACCAAGGGAGTCCGGAGGCAGCCCGTGGCAAAATGTCTGCTAAGACCTTTCTGAAAATAATAAAACATCCTAACTTTGGCTGGGGCTTATAATAATAATAATAATTTAAAAAATGACAGTGACCCAATTTTACATGTCATTTAAAAATACAGTTCTTATTTTCACACACAAGTTGCGTGGTATGACACACTGGCCCATTAATATAAGAACATAAGAACATAAGAGAAGCCCATGTTGAATCAGGCCAGTGGCCCATCTAGTCCAACACTCTGTCACACAGCGGCCAAAAATACCAGGTGCCATCAGGAGGTCCAGCAGTGGGGCCAGGGCACCAGAAGCCCTCCCACTGCTGCCCCCTCCAGCACCAAGAATAGAGTGCATCACCTGCCCCAGACTGAGAGTTCCCATCTATACCCTGTGGCTAATAGCCACTGATGGACTTCTGCTCCATATGCTTATCCAATTCCCTCTTGAAACTGTCCATGCTTGCAGCTGCCACCACCTCCTGTGGCAGTGAATTCCATACGTTAATCACTCTTTGGGTGAAGAAGTATTTCCTTTTATCTGTTCTAACCCGACTGCTCAGCAATTTCATGGAGTGCCCACAAGGAGTTCTTGTATTGTGAGAAAGAGAGAAAAGTACTTCTTTCTCAACCTGCTCAATCCCATTCATAATCTTATAAACCTCGATCATGTCACCTCTCAGCCGTCGTTTCTCCAAGCTAAAGAGCCCCAAGCATTTTAACCTTTCTTCATAGGGAAGGTGTTCCAACCCTTTTATCATTCTAGTTGCCCTTCTCTGCACTTTTTCCAATGCTATAATATCCTTTTTGAGATGTGGTGACCAGAACTGTACACAGTATTCCAAATGAGGTCGCACCAATGATTTATACAGGGGCATGATGATACTGGCTGATTTGTTATCAATTCCCTTCCTAATAATCCCCAGCATAGCGTTGGCCTTCTTTATTGCAGCTACACACTGTCTAGACATTTTCAGCAAGTTATCCACTACGACTCCAAGATCTCTCTCTTGGTCTGTCTCTGCCAGTTCAGACCCCATCAACGTGTATTTATATTTAGGATTTTTGGCTCCAATGTGCATCACTTTGCACTTGGCCACATTGAACCCCATTTGCCACGTTGACGCCCACTCACCCATCCTCAACAGATCCCTTTGGAGTGCCTCACACTCCTCCCTGGTTTTCACCACCCTGAAAAACTTCGTGTCATCTGCAAATTTAGCCACATCACTGCTTACTCCCAATTCCAAATCGTTAATAAACAAGTTAAAAAGCATGGGACCGAGTACTGATCCCTGTGGTACCCCACTGCTTACCACCCTCCACTGAGAAAGTGTCCCATTTATACTCACTCTCTGTTTCCTATTTATAAGCCAGTTTTTGATCCACAAGAGGACTTGTCCTTTTATCCCATGACTATTGAGCTTACTTAGGAGCCTTTGATGAGGAACTGTATCAAAAGCTTTCCGGAAGTCAAGGTAAATAATATCTATTGGGTCCCCCTTGTCCACATGTTTGTTCACTCCCTCAAAAAACACTAACAGGTTAGTGAGACAAGATCTTCCCTTACAGAACCCATGCTGAGTCTGCCTCAATAGTTTTTATTCATCAATGTGCCTACTAATTCTTTCCTTAATAACAGTTTCCACCAACTTACCCGGTATCGATATCAGACTGACTGGCCTGTAATTTCCCGGATCTCCCCTGGAGCCCTTTTTAAAGATGGGAGTGACATTAGCTACCTTCCAGTCCTCAGGAATGGAGACAGATTTTAATGAAAGATTACATATTTTTGTCAGGAGATCCACAAGTTCACATTTGAGTTCTTTCAGAACTCTCGGATGAATGCCATCCGGGCCTGGTGATTTATTAGTTTTTAAATTGTTCAACAGTCGGAGGACTTCCTCTCTTGTCACCGCAATCTGATTCAGGTCTTTCAACCCCCTCCCGAAATCAGTGCTTCTGGAGTGGGCAAGCACTTCTCCTCTTCCACAGTGAAGACAGAGGCAAAAAATGCATTCAGCTTCTCAGCCATTTCCCTATCATCCTTCACTACTCTTTTTACCCCTTGGTCATCCAAGGGACCCACTGCCTCCCTGGCTGGCTTCCTACTTCTAATGTATTTGAAGAAAGTTTTATTGTTGGTCTTTATGTTTTTTGCGATATGCTCCTCATATTCCCTTTTTGCTTGCCTGATCACAGACTTGCATTTTGTTTGCCATAGTCTGTGTTCCCTTTTATCAACCTCACTAAGACTAGCTTTCCACCGCTTAAAGGAATCCTTCTTACCTTTTACAGCTTCCATTACTTTATTTGTTAACCATGCAGGCTTTTTTCTATACCTATTTGTACCTTTCCTAACCTGCGGTATATATTTTGTCTGAGCTTCTAGGATTGTCTTTTTAAATAGTCTCCAAGCTTCCCCAATGGTTTTGACCTTCTCCACTCTTCCTTTCAATTTCTTCCTCACATGTTCCCTCATACCAGAGAAGTTACCCCTTTTAAAGTTAAAAGTGGTCGCGTCAGTCTTTTTGGGCAACTCCCTATCTGTATAATTGTTAAACTCAATGACATTATGGTCACTGTTCCCAAGTGGTGCAATCACTTTTACATCTCTCACCAGGTCTTGGGTGTTACTTAGGACCAAATCCAGGATCACCTCTCCCCTGGTAGGATCTATGACCATCTGTTCCAGAGCACAGTTATTGAGAGTGTCTAAAAACGCAATCTCTTTTTCCTGACTAGAACTCATATTGACCCAATCAATGTGTGGGTAGTTAAAGTCGCCTATTACAACACAGTTATTTTGTCTAGCCGCTATCTTTAATTCATTCATCATTTTATAATCCTCCTCTATCTTTTGATCTGGTGGGCGATAACAAACTCCCACTTTTAAGCCTCATTTTGGACCCACTATTTCAACCCATAGCATTTCCAGAAGTGAATCCAATTCTCTTACCCTCTCAATCTTACTGGACCGTATACCCTCTCTGACATACAGAGCCACCCCACCTCCAACCCTTTCCCCCTATCCTTCCGATATAATTTATAACCAGGAATCACCGTATCCCACTGATTTTCCTCATCCCACCAAGTTTCTGAAATACCCACAATGTCTATTTCCCCCCCCCAACACCAAGCATTCCAACTCCCCGATTTTACCTCGGAGACTTCTAGCATTTGTGTATAAACACTTATAGTTTCCCATGTTTGTTAAGCCCACAGCCTTCCTCTTGCTGCCTCAAGACCTTGCCAGGCAGTTCCTATCATTAGCCACAGTCTCAGTGGACAATTGTAATCCATTTCCTTGTACAAAGGTAATAGCTACCCCTTCATCTCTTTGAGATGAGCCATCCCGAACCAGAGACTTTTCATCTCTTGTCGGCTTTCCCCCATTATTCAGTTTAAAAACTGCTCTGCCACCTTTTTGATTTTGAGCGCCAGCAGCCTGGTTCCTTCTCAGGACAAGTGGAGACCGTCCCTTTTGTACAGTTCCCTCTTGTCCCAAAAAGCATCCCAGTGCCTAACAAACTTGAACCCTTCCCCCCTACACCACCGTCTCATCCACGCATTGAGACTCCTGATCTGTGCCTGTCTCTCCGGCCCTGCGCGTGGAACAGGTAGCACTTCCGAGAAGGCTACCTTGGAGGTCCTGGCCTTGAGTTTCCTGCCCAGCAGCCTAAATTTCTCCTCCAGGACCTCATGACTGCATTTCCCCACATCGTTGGTGCCGACGTGCACCACGACCACTGGCTCCTCCCCAGCACTATCTACCAGCCTATCTACAGTCCCTGACACAGTACCTTCTCAGCTAAAGCACCTCAGCTGAAAGTAAAAAAATAAAAATACCACTCACCCCTCTGGCAGCTCAAACACCTTGCTCCTTCTCAGAGCTCAGCTGGGTCAGCAACATCTGTCTTTAAGTAATGAAAGTCATCTTTTTCATGTACCATTATTTCAGATCCAGATTTAGCAATAAAAATAGAACTATCATCCTCTCCAAGGATAGCTTTGTATTCAATTTTTTTACAATCATTTTGGTAGATATTATGTTGTCCGATGAACCAGGAACAAAAGCACAATCCCTCAGTACAATTTCCTAATTTGCATTTGAAACTTTCAAGAAGACAGTACCACATCCTTCAACATTCAGAGCTTCAACTTGTAGTAATTTGGGTCTTTTATATCTAATTCAATGAAGCATTCTTTATCATTAGCTAAGTGGCTATAATTTTTTGAGTTTACAAGCCAATAATTCTCAGGATTTTAATCTGATTCAGCAATTGTGAACATGTGCATTTCACCAGGATCACTCCCTTGTTTAAATGGCTTTCTTCTCCCATGGCCTTTCCTCTCCCACTTGGCTTAGACTGAAATTTGCTTTTGGTGCTATTCCCCATATGGCCACTGGGTGTCGCTGTCTCATTGGAGGCGCTTTCCCTGAAATTCATTGTCTCTGTACATCTACATTGCTTGATCGCATGACCATTCTTCCCACATTGAAAACACATAATATCTCTTTTTCCATGTTGTACCCTTAAAACTGAAATTGTATTTTCTGTCTCTAAAATCTCTGTTCTCATAGGTAACTTATAGCAGATTCGAAAGTCAGATCTTTCTGTCCCTTTAATACAGCCATATGACTTGGGCAGGGCTGAAGCAAACTGTTGAAGAGACTAGCAAGGGCCTCCCAGTCTGAAGGGGTGTCCCTTGAAGCTTTTAGGTCAGATGCAGTTTCCAGGGTCTCATCTAGGTGTACGGGCATTGATTCTCCTTCATGCAAGTGTTGTCTGAGAAATAATGCCTGGGTATCGTTTTTCTGATTATATTGATCTTTTACCAACTTCCACATGTCTTTGGCAGTACTGCAATCAATAAGTAGGGGGCATTCCTTTCCTTTTCCCCAATAGCATCCCTTTTCTTAAATTCTAGTCTCTGTGGTGCTTGAGTAGGCATATCTTTTTCTAAAACATCTTCAGATGCCTGGATTTGTAAGATTGCCTTTAAGCAAGCTGAGTACCACCTGTAGTTTGGACTTTTTAAGGCTGGAATTTGGAAGCTAGGGCCCTTTCCACACTTGGACCTCACCCCAGATTCTCTCTGTGTTGGACTCGTGGCCATTTACCTTGCTATTATCTCTGTTTATCTGTTGCTTTCTGCACTAATTTTGTCCCATTACAATTTGCTTACCTGCCCCAGATTATAAATTCTGCACTGTTAGTCCTAGGTATGGCAGGAAAGGGGCAGGAAGGATCAAAACCAAGTTTAAAATTCTACACTTAAATCTGCATCGGGCCCACTCCAGATCGAGGGAAAGACCATAGCAAAGCAGGCTCCATATACTTTGGGGCAACGGCTGTCTGAACCCAGGGAGACCACAATGTAATGCAGAATTGACAAAAAAAAACCCAAATCCAAGTTAAAAACAGGGGTGAACTCAAATGTAGTGTAGAATAGCTAGTAGAAGACAACGTTGAACCAGGATTAAAGGTCTAGTGCGGAAAGGGCCGAGAAGAGTTAGCCACGCTTATATATCAGGGGCTTGCTGCTGGAGGAGGAGGAGGAGGCTCCGTAGTCATTGGCTGACATTGTTCTGCCTGGAGAACAGCTCCAGGATTTCCTGACATGCTGGTGAACATTGTACAATGGCTATGAGAAGTGTGTATAGCATGTTTGTTTAGTGTGTATACCATGACAACACTATGAGAGTCAAGGGGTACAATACAGCCAGCCATAAAAGTGTGGGGGGAGCCCTTCTACTAGTAGTGAAACCCTCCTGAGCAAACTGGCTGTGAGGAGGAGACCAAGAGCTTCCTGAGTCAGGAACTTTGGGGGATCTGGAAAGCCCTGAGTGTGGCTGTGGAAGATTTCACCTGCCTGGTTTCTCACCATGCCTTGTTGTTTGCTTTGCAGCAGCTGTGTCATCTCCAATGTCCTGTGAGACGTTCCTGCAGGCACTGCAGTGCTCACCCTGCCTGGTTTCACTCAGGTCAAGGACCCTGTAGAAAGCAGGAAGATGCCAGCCAGGACATCATGGGGCCTTAGACCGGCCACTCTTCTGAGTCTTGGGTTGATATTCATAGTGGGGGTGAGTCTAACTGCCACAGATTCTCCATTTGAGTGGATGACTATGCTTTGAGTACCACGTGAGAGCCGGCATGGTCAGGGTCAAACCACACTGGGGTGCCTTTGGGTTGGGATTGGAGTTTGTCATTCTCTCTCAGCATAACCTTTGCCACAGGGTGATTGTGAAGTTGTTAAAAATTGTGAAGATAAGACAGAGGAGAGGAGGACAATGATGTAAGATGTTTGGAGTCCCTACTAGGATATAAATATCAAAATAAGTAACATTTTCCTCAAGGTTGACCTCCACAACACCAAATTGCAGTTTTCCAAAAATTTGATTCACCAGTCTTGTAAAGGAGGGGCCAATCTGTATTGGTCTTTCCTGCCACTATACAAATGATCTCACATCATCTCACAAATTTCTGTCTGCATTTCATGCCGCATCCGCTCTCCTACTGTTTCATCTCAGCAGCAGATGTCTGCATCATTTTATTGCCATTTAGCGGTGAATCTGAGGTCACTATGGTGTCCCACCATGTTATTTGTATTTGGTTTTAAGGTGGTTTAATTGCTTCTTCCTGCCCGCAAGCCACTGTGAGCAGTAAGCAGACAACTGGAGCCAAATTCTCCGCCCCAAATCTTTTCTAAGGAGATACACAAATTGTCACAAAGGAAACTAGTTAGCTAAAAATCCAGTCATCTGCATTTAAAAGCAACCAGGGAATATTTTTCTGCAATCATATATATTTTTTTTGGGGGGGGGATGTTGGAAGCACACTCACCCCTGAACCATTTGTTATTTCTTGGGGCAGTTCCCAGAATGCCTTGCCTGGCAACCTCTGGGTGTTTTGAGATTTTTTTTACCCAACTCGTTGCATCTTTTCTGCCCCTCTTTGCCTCCCCCTCTGCCAGGTCACCCCCCTTTACTTTCGGCGGGGGGTCGCAGGTGCCATTTCCTTCCCCCCTCTCGCATGCTCTCCCTCTGTCCTGATGCAGACGGCGAGCTTTTTATACTGAGCCGAATGGAAGGCAAAGGAAGCTGGTGCCACAGCAGAATGAAGCAGCTTCACATAGCAAATGCAGATTGGGCTGAGGTCTGAGTTCTCTCCAGGGAGGCCTGTGCTAGTGCAACGGCAGCGTCTGGGCTGTTGAGTGCCAGATCCAGTGCCAAAATGGTCCCTTTTCTGTCTGCCACTCCACCTACTCAGCCAGGAAATGCCGGGTCCAGACAGGATTTGCTCTGTGTGTGTGTGTGTGTGTGTGCATGGGAAGGCATTAGGGGATAAATGATGCTGAGACACTGTGTCTGTGTGGGGCAGACTCTGGCAATGCTGTGGATCTGTGCCCCGCCCTGTTCTGGGCCCACTGAGCTGCCAGTGTCTGGCAAGAGGTGGGTCTTCTGTCAGCCTCTGAGAGCACCTGAGTCGCCCATCTTCAGGCATGATCTAGAAATGCTGTGGGGGTCATGGCCTCAGGGTGCCACGGGAGCCAATGGAGTACCCGGCTCCACGGTCTTGAGCATTTTCTCTCCAAGGCAACAACACCAGGTTATGCAGCTGCTCCTCTAGTCTCCACCCACTCTTCCCTGGAGAGTGCCAGGGAGAGCCAGTGGTGAGGAGATGCAGCATCATCGCTTGGGAAATGAACTTCAGGTGGGGGAGGACAACAGGAGGTGGGTACTGAGAACCAGGCCAGATAAAATTGAAGAGGGCGAGGCATTGAAGCCCTGCTCTCAGTTTCTGTGTGCATTGGGAGAGATGGTGATGGGCAGACAACTTGCCCTCCATCCCTACCTAAACTGGAAGCTGCAGGCTGGGGGCGAGGGAAAGGATTTCCCTTCCTTCTCTTCTCATTCACACATTCCTTCTACAAAACATAGATCCTGCCTTTCTACTGGTCAGTCTTCACACTAAGGAAAACAATCAAAACAGCAAATTGGTTAAAAAATCTACCTGCTTCCAGAAGACCAGAATCAAGTGACAAGGCCATCTTCCCCTAGGGCCACGGCATCCATGAGGGGATGGGTTGCTCAGGGGCTTTCACCTGTTTCATTTATGTATTTATTCAATTTATATTCCACCCTCCCCACAAGCAGGCTCAGGGGGGGTCACAAGCAGAATCTAAGACATCATAAAAATTCAAATACATATAAAAATAATGTATGTAATAATTAAGACAGTTTAAAACAGCATATATTAAAACAGGCAACATAGAGTTCAAGCTGGTGCCACCACCTCAACCAAAGGCCTGGCAAAACAGCTCTGTTTTGCAAACCCTGCGGAACGGTAATAAGTCCCACAGGGCTGTGGTCTCAGACGGGAGCATGTTCTACCAGGCCAGGGCCAGGGCAGAAAAAGCCCCGGCCCTGGTCGAGGATAAGCAGACATCTCTTGGGCCGAGGACAACCAGCATCTTACCTCTCATGCCATACCCATTTTCCCAATTAATTGCCTTTGCATAGTTGTGCGTTGTTACTGTTTCAAAAAGGCAATGGGTTTTAACTTTCCAGGACTTTTCGCTATCGGAGTGAAAAGTGCTGTCAATTTCCAACTAACTTATGGTGACCCCAATGGGGTTTCCAAAGCAAGAGACGGGGAGAGGTGGTTTGCCATTGCCTGCCCCTGCGCCACGACCCTGGTAACTCTTGGTCTCCATGCCAAAAGCCATTGTGGTGTAGTCGACTAGGACCCTGGGCACCCTGGACTCGAATCCCCACTTCTAGCCACCATGGGAGCTCTCTGGGTGACTTCTCTGGGTATCACAGACTCCAGCCTGGCCTACCTCACAGGGCTGTTGGTGTGAGAGAATGGAGGTGGGGGGAATGCTTCAAGCTTCTTTGAGTCTCACACTTCAGGAGAAAAGCAGGATACAAATAAACAAATGCCCCCATGCCTCGAGGGCAAGCAGCCCAGGGTCCCCAGATGGGCCATGGTGTGAAACCGAGTGCTCAGCTAGATGGACCTTTCCTCCTAGAACTTGCCTAAGCCCCCAGTGCTGCAGGTTAATGACATGTCCTCTGCCAAAGCACTTTCTTTTGTATGTTGTGAATCCATTGCCCATCAGCCTCGCTGGGTGCATAATTCCACACACCTCTGTCTCACGTATCTGTTCCCCCCCGCCGCCCCCCAGTAATCCAGGAGAACTCGATATCAAGGAAAAATGTGCCACTAGTAAAAAAGTGTCTTTATTTATTTATTTATTTATTTATTTATTTATTTATTTATTTTGTTCCATTTCTATCCCACCCTCCTGCCTAGGCGGCTCAGTGCAGCTTACAGCATCATAAAACCTATATACATAAAAATGTAAGCATCTCGTTAAAACAGACTGGCTAAAATGCAATAAATAACAACATTTACATACACCACAACATAGTCCCGTAATGGGGCGATGTGGCTCAGTTGGCATGGCATGGCTGTCATTGGTATGCCCTGCGGAAAAGCTCCGTCTTCACGGCCCTGCGAAATTGCTGAAGATCTCGCAGGGCCTGGATCTCTCTGGGGAGCTCATTCCAGTACACTGGGGCAGCCACAGAGAATGTTCTGGACCTGGTTGTTGTCAGCCTGGCCTCTTTGGGGCCAGGAAGGATCAAGCAATGTTGTGTCCCCAATCGCAGTGCTCTCTGGGGGACATACGGGGAAAGGTGGTCCCTCAGGTAGACAGGCCCCTGACCATATAGGGCTTTGAAGGTCAAAACCAGCACCTTGAAGCAGATCCGGAATGCTATTGGCAGCCAATGAAGCAACTTAAGGACAGGCTGGATGTGCTCCCGCATAGGGAGGTCCATCATCAGCCTGGCCGCCGCATTTTGCACCAGCTGCAGCTTCCAGAGTTGCCCCAAGGTCAGCCCCATGTAGACAGCATTACAGTAGTCCAAACTGCTGCCAACAGATCTAATAGAAGCACCACTGTCCCGCCCCGATCCAGATTCCTTCGAAGGTCATCCGTAAGGGCGACCAGAGCTGTCTCCATCCCGTGACCCAGGTGGAAGCCGGACTGGTAGGGATCAAGCGTGGAAATGTCATCCAGAAAGTTCTGCAACTGAACCGCCACCGCCCTCTCTATTAATTTGCCCAAATAGGGCAAATATGAGACGGGCCGATAGTTGGCCAATTCAGCTGGGTCCAACGATGTTTTTTTCAAGAGAAGACGGACCATTGCTTCCTTGAGAACCCCCGGGAACAGTCCCTCTGAGAGGGACCTGTTGATAATATCCCTGAGGGCTTAAGAAAACAGGACCTCCTGTGGGCATCTCCTTCAAGGACGGTAGCCATGGCTCATGGCCACCCAAGGCTGGGCAGCCCACAGCTCTCCTCACATGTTTTATTTTGCCTCCCCAGATGGCGTTTCGGTTCCTGTCCATTCAGCAGTCCAGCAGCAAGATGCCGCCTCCAAGCCCCGTGGGCGTCTGGTCCAGCCAGACCCCTTCCCCAGAGGCTGAGGAACTGCAGAAGCTCCTTCCGCTGCTGGAGTGGCCAGCTCCACCCTGGAATGCGGGGGCCTTCCATTCCTCCACCAGCCCTGAGAAGAGCCACTACCAGCTCTGGCACCCCCAGCACAGTTACACAGTGGGTGACACACTGCTCGTGGCGCTGGAGGCTCGGGACCACTGGGGGCAGCCCAAGCCCTATGGCGGAGACTTTTTCCGGGCCAAGGCACACTCCCCAGAGCTGAAGGCAAGTGTGGCTGGGACGGTGGAGGACCACAGGAATGGCACCTACACACTGGCTTTCCCACTTCTGTGGGTGGGTGCTGTGCAAGTGTCTGTGCGCCTCATCCATTCCAGCGAGGCTGTGGCCCTCCTTCGTCATGTCCGCCACTCACAGCCCTCCACGGTTGCCTTCTGGGGCTACTTCGTGAAGCCAGGACAGCTGAGTCCAGAAGAGAGGACTGAATGCAATGTACATCCACTCCCAGGCCTGACCTGCCAGTATGTCGATGCCGGCACGGGGGAGCACTGGTTTTGTGCCCGGCCTCAGCACCTCCCTTGCAGCGCCCTTGTGCATCACTCTGCCGGGCGATACAAAAATGTGATCAGCAAAACTGAGAGTGCCTTCCTTGTTGGGTGCGTAGAGGCAAGTCTGTGGTGTGAAGAGGTCACTGAGCACTTGTAGACTCTACAGGGGTTTTGGGAGGGTCCTGGGAAGTTTATGAAACTACCCTGTCCTCCCCTCACCCCGAACACACTTCTGTTGCACATGTACTGTGGTCAAGAGTATTCTTAGAAAAGAGGAGGGTATGTCATTTTGAAGGTCCCACAGAAACTGCAACTCTGCCCCTAGCAGCTGGTTATGGCAGGTCCTAGAGCCCCAGAGTGGGGAAGCAGGGCATGGGTTATGTAAGGGAAGATCTTGTCTTACTAACCTGTTAGTGTTTTTTGAGGGAGTGAATAACCATGTGGACAAGGGGGACCCAATAGATGTTGTTTACCTTGACTTCCAGAAAGCTTTTGATAAAGTTCAAAATCAAAGGCTCCTAAGTAAGCTCCATAGTCACGGGATAGAAGGACAAGTCCTCTTGTGGATCAAAAACTGGCTAATTAATAGGAAACAGAGAGTATAAATGGGACATTTTCTCAGTGGAGGGTAGTAAGCAGTGGGGCACCACAGGGATCAGTACTCAGTGCTTTTTAAATTGTTCATTAATGATTTGGAATTGGGAGTAAGCAGTCAAATGGCTAAATCTGCAGATGACACGAAGTTGTTCAGGGCGGTGAGAACCAGGGAGGATTGTGAGGTACTCCAAAGGGGTCTGCCAAGGATGGGCAAGTGGGCATCAATGTGGCAAATGGTGTTCAATGTAGCCAACTGCAAAGTGATGCACTTTGGAGCCAAAAATCCTAACTATAAATACACATTGATGGGGTCTGAACTGGCAGAGACTGACCAAGCGAGAGATCTTGGTTGTAGTAGATAACGCAATGAAATTATCTAGACAGTGTGCAACTGCAGTAAAAAAGGCCAACGCTATGCTGGGGATTATAGGAAGAAAATTGAAAACAAATCAGCCAGTATCATCGTGCCCCTGTATAAATCAATGGTGCGACCTCACCATTGATCAGCCAGCCTGCCCTGAAGTCCATCAGTGGCTATTAGCCACAAGGTATAGATAGGAACTCTCAGGCTGGGGCAAGTGATGCTCTGTATTCTTGGTGCTTTGGGGGGACAACAGTGGGAGGCCTTCTAGGGTTCTGGTCCCACTGATGGACCTCCTGATGGCATCTGGTATTTTTGGGCCACTGTGTGACAGAGTGTTGGACTGGATGGGCCATTGGCCTTATCCAACATTGGCTTCTCTTATGTTCTATTCTGACTCCAAGAGGTCTCCATGAGGGTGTAAGAAGGGAAATCCTTTTGCTCCATGTGTGCCAGTGAACCAAGGGAAGCATGTTGCTGGGTTAGGCTGGGCTGGTGGATGAGTGGGAGGCATCCCAGAGTCACCACCAAGCATCTTTCATATTTCACCGTTCCTCCAAGGAGCAGCATGGCGTGGGGGTGTACGAGCAACAATCCCAGAGCTTCTGTTCAATGAACCTGCCACATAGGTTAAGTTGGGACAAATGCTCCCTATAAGCTGTGGAGTCCTGTAAACAAAAATTCTACTTTGTGAGCTCCTGGCATTAAAGTTGTGAGCAGGTGATTTGGCTACTGCATAAATCAGTTTGTTTTGGAGTCATCCTTCCTGAGCTAAGACAAAGATGTGTGAGCCAGAGGCAAAAAAACTGTGAGCTAGCTCACACTAACTCAGCTTGGAGGGAACACTAGGTTGGGACAGCCGCCCTCCAGTCAACTTTAATGGTTCATCAAGGAGTTGCTCCCAGATTGGCCCAGTCCAGCCCTGGCACACTGTCCCCTACGCCATGTCTCAGATCCCTGCTCCAGGCAAAGTCTCTCCCTCAAGCTGGCCAATTTTTGGGGGGGGGGCCAGCAAAGAGGCTATGCTTCATTCATTCATTCATTCATTCATTCATTCATTCATTCATTCATTCATTCATTCATTCATTTCAATTGCTTGACCACTTGCAGTGCTGGTAGGACCAGGTGGTTCATGCATGGGGGCCAAGGGTTCACACAAGGGACAGAGATGTTTTTCTTGAGAGAACATGAGAAGAGCCCACTGTAGTCCATCATTAGTGTATCTAGTCCAGCCTTGGGTTCCACACAGTGATCAAACAATTGCCCTGGAAGGCTAAACAATCAGGGAATAGAAGCTGAGTCCCTCCCTCGATGCTGCCTCCCAGCCCTGGGCTTCAGAAGTCTGCTGCCTCCGTACATGGAGGCTCCCTTCAGTCACCACAGTTTGTGGCCAGTGATGAATCTCTCCTTCAGGAATCCATCTCACTCTTTTAAAGCTATTGGTGCCTGTAGACATTCTCTACCTCCCCTGACAGCAAGTTTCAGCAAAGAAGTATTTCCTTTTGTGTGTTTTGAAACTATTTTCCAACAATGTCATTGGGTCCCCTTTGAGTTCTAGTTTATGGGGCAAACAGGAAAAGCTCCCTCTCTCCATTTTCTCCATCCCAGACATGATTTTATAAACTTCTATCATGTTTCCCCTTAGTCACTTTTTTTTGTTCTAAACTGAAAAGTCCCAGACTCTTCAGCCTTTCTTTATAGGGAAAGTGCTCCAACCCCTCAATCTTCTTAGTTGACCTCTTCTGTCCTTTCCCAGATCTGCAATGTCATTTAATCATACACTGTAGATATATTACAGCGGCATCACAGTATTGCCTCTTACATTTATCAGTCCCTTTTCTAGCATGCTGTTAGCCTTTTTCACCACTGCTGCATGCTGGGCTGATGTTTTCCTCAAGTTTCCCATGACACCACCCAGATCTCTCAGTCCCAGCCAGTTCAGACCCCTCCAGCACATATTTGAAATTAGGATTTCTTTTTTCCAGTGTGCATGACCTTACAAGAGAGAAAATCCACCTGTAGAACAGTACAGTTTAATCCAACTGATATTTAAGTTTCCTTACTCTTTCCTGCCTTAGCCCAGAACCCTGAATTAGTTCAAATGGGTCTACTACACTTGTGTGTGCTCATGTTAAATTCCAGAAACTCTTTAGTGGCAGGAGAGCAAAACACAGTGGGCCATTGCAGGGTCATATGGAGCTTTAATTGGATGCTACCAAAAGAAACTGATGGACAGTAGAATCAGGACAGACAAAAGGAAATACTTCTGTACACAATGAGTGATTAAAATGTGGTATTCACTTCCAGAGGATATAGTGATGGTCACAAACACTGACTGCTTTAAAACAGTATCAGACAGACTTATGGAGGAGAGGTCCATCAGGGGCTATGAGCTATGGGGACTAAAGGGAGCCTCCATATTTGGAGGCAGTCAGCTTTTGGATCCCAGTGCTAGGAGGCAACATCAGGGGAAGGTTGTGGCTTCCGTGCCCTGTTGCTGGTTGGACCTCCAGAGGAACTGCTTGGCCGCTGTGTGAGGTGGGATGCTAGAGTCAATGGATCAGATGTGGTCTGATCCAGCAGGGCTCTTCATCTGTTCTTATCCCATTGGCCCATGAATGGTGATACCCCTCCACTCCCTTGGCTGGAATGAATCAATAAAGGGCATCACAAGATGAACATCCAAAACCAGCCTGTGATTGCCATCTCTTGGTGCCCAAAGCGCTCCATGGGCAAAAGCTTGATTTCCTGGGAGTCCCCAAAGAAGCAGCCAGTAGGTCTCTTGACTTCCCCACCCTGCTGTCCACACAGGGCTGTGACAGACCAGACCGTGCCAGGGAATGTGTCCACAATCCAGGTGTTGGCCGGACCCCAGCTGATGGGTGAGTCAGAATGGTGGGAAGCCACAGATGGCTGGAAGGGGAGGAGGGATTCCTGGAGCAGGCAGTGGCAGTGAGTATCTCTTGCGTGTTTCCTGCAGCCACCTCCCCGCCTCACCTCTGCCGACCAGGCCTTGCCTCTGCCCGCCCACCGGGCTTCTACTACAGAGATGTGTGGGTGTCCCTGAGATGCTCCAGTCGCACCTTCCCCACTCCAGACTTGGCCCTGGGCTGCCTGAGAGGCAAGATGGTCCACATGATGGGAGACTCCACCCTGCGCCAGTGGTGGGAATTCTTGGTGGCATTCATCCCATGTAAGTCCACAGAGGAGACATGGACGGGTGTCCTTTTTGTCTAGAGGGGGAGGGGGAGCTCAGTGGCCAGTGGGGCTGGGGCAGGCCTGTAAAATTGCCAGCTCTGGGCTAAGAAATCCCTAGAGATGCCAGGGTGGAGCCCGGGGAAGGCAGGACCCTCAGCAGGGTGTAATGCCACGGGATCCCCCCTCGGAAGCTACCGTTATCTCTAAGGGAGCTGCTCTCTGTTGTTGGGAGATCAGCTTGGAGGCTGGCAGCCCTAGGCAGGGATGGATTTTGAAGGAGGTGTGGATGAGCTGTGGACATTGTCTGGAAGGAAGTGGGTGGGCGGCTGGAGATGGTGGCCATGTCAGCTGTCTGGGGTTGACAGGCTGCAAGGCTATGGGACATGTAGCTGGCATAAGCACAAATAGCCAGAGGGACTCAGAAGAAGAGGGAGTGAAGGAGTGGGTGCATGTGAGGAGCCCGGGGGCTAGGGGCCTGTTGTGGCTGGCCACTGTACTGACCGCATGTTGGACAGGGCCATATTGGGCTCACTGAGCTTTTCTGCCTCTTTCTTTCTACAGCCCTCAAGCGCATAGACCACCATGTGACTTACCAGTCAGGCCCTTTGCTGGCTGTGGAGCCTGAAATGGGACTGATGTTGTGGTGGCGGGCACATGGCATTCCACTGCGCACAGCGAAGACCAAGATGGCCGACCTGCACTATGTGGCCAATGAACTGGATGCTCTTGGTGGGGGCCCTGATGTGGTGGTGGTCTTCACGCTCTGGGCCCACTTCACCACTTTCCCACTGGAGCTGTATGTCCGCCGGCTGCTCAGGGTTCGAGAGGCTGTGGCCCGGTTGCTGGCCCGTAGCCCCTCCACCACTGTTGTGCTCAAGACTGCCAACACAAGCTACAAGTCCATCTACGGCAGCGACTGGCTCTCCATGCAGCTGGACAGCATCTTCCGTGCCATGTTTGCCGGCTTGTCGGTGACCATTGTTGATGCCTGGGCGATGACTGCCTGCCACTACCTGCCCGACAACATCCATCCGGGCAAGGCCATTGTACGCAACGAGGTCGATGCCTTTCTCTCCTTTGTCTGCCCCAAAGCCTGAGGTGGGAGGGGGAGCTAGGATGGGGGAGATGGATAGTGGTGGGCAGAAGGTTATTTCGGAAGCAGGATGGCCTGATTTTTCCACTTCTGGAAAAAACCCTAGCCTACAGTAGCCCTCTCTGCAGCTTTCAGTCAGTGTGGAACAACCTTTTGCCTTGCCAGAAACCCAGCAGGGGGCTGTGTCAGGCACCCAGCCAGGGATTTTTATGGGCAGGGGCTCCGGGATACAGGGGAGGGGGCATAAATCAATTTCAAATATTTTTAAAACATTTAAATTGACTGTTCGTATGCTTAATATTCCTTTGAATTGGATCCCAGTGCCAGGTGTCCATGCCTGGATACCAGACCGTACAGGGACAATGACTGAGCTGAGACTCCAGACAGAAAGCAGGGATCTCACTAAGCGGGGTTTGCACTGGACAGACATCCAACCCATAACCTGACAGGCTGCAACGCTGCTGCTTGATCTACTTACACGCTAGTTAATCTGCCATGTAACATACTAAACGGGTGGAGAGGCCTCTCAAAAGCTGGATGAGTGACAACTATGCAGAAACTATGGACCTCACACCATCCTGGCATCTCAGTGTCAGAGCATCTGCTTTGCATACCAGAGGCCTTGGGGGACCCCAGCGGCCCCTGCCCATGGCTTGAGGCTGCTGGCCTCAAGGGGGCAGAAGAAGAAAGAGAAGAGAGCCAAGGGAGAGCAAGAAGGCAGAGAATAAAGAGCTCAGCCCAGCAGGATGATCAAGCTCAGGGCAGGATCCAGCGATGGAGGAGTTGGGCAACTTCCCTGTCAATCCCTTCCAAAGCAACTGAGTGGAATAGATGCCCTGCAGATTACACAAGAGAAGCCCTGCTGGATCAGCCCAATGGCCCATCCAGTCCAACACTCTGGGTCACACAGTGGCCAAAACCCATGTGCCATTAGGAAAGCCACCGGCAGGACCATTCTCCCTTTATGTCACTGTAAATGAAAGCTGGAATTGAGAGGGGGAGCCTTAGTGCATCTCTAATGGGGTACAGGCCCTCTACCAACTCACTGGGGTCCAAATGATACCTTCCTTTGAGAGAAGCTGCAAAAAGGCTGTGTATCTTGAACTGCACAGTTGTGGGTCATGGGGAATGTTGCAATGGGACTTGTTTCAGCAAAATGAATAAAACCAGCTGTTGCTACAAGAAGTGTAAGTGGTACCTCATGGGTCAGTGTACTGCGATGCCATGGGGTGAGCCACAGGGATTAGAGGATGGGGCATTCCGAGAGCAGGAAAGCAGCCAGAGGCCCCACACAGGCCCAGAGGCTCTGTCTCAACTCCAGCCTCACCATGATCCTCTTGGGATGTGCTTGAGCCATGCATGGGGGGGGGGATGGACGGACATGGCTGGCTGCATAGTATAAGGCAAGGATGCTGCTTCAGACCCTGCAGGTATTCTGCTTGCTCACAATCCCATGCCATGAAGAGGGAGAGGAGGACAGCCGAGTTCTACAGGTAACAGCAGGGTTCCCACAGGCAGCTGGGGCTCAATGGCTGGGCTGACTCTCCTCCTTGGGTCTCTTTCCTCCATAAATGCTTCTTGCATGGATCCTGGAGGGGAGTGTGGAGAATAGGCAGCAGGAGGAAGAGGAAGAAGGCCTTTCAAGAAGAAGGTTTCCCAGTTGCACTCCTGAGGGGAACCGAGTGATGGACTGGATGGAGCTTTGATCTGATTCTGCAGGGCTCCTCTTATGCTCTTACTGTGTGAATCTCCACAACCTGGGCCTCACACAAGAGAAGCCTCTCTTTTCCACCTCTGAACTGGGAGGTCTCATGGCTTTGTTGGAAGCTGTACTACAACATGGATCAAAGATGGAAAAACAAGAGCCAGGTGGCCTCAAATCTGTGAAAGAACCTAACCCTGGGAACCCCCCCAGCAATACCCCTGGGCTGGGCAAAGCCCAGGAAAAAGAGGAGTTATGCAGTGGTTATAGTGGTACCTCCGTGGTCTCCTGCTCAGTGTTCCCTCTGAGCTGAGTTAGTGTGAGCTAGCTCACAGGTTTTTAGCCTCTGGCTCACACATTTTTGTCTTTGCTCAGGAAGGATGGCTCCAGAGCAAAGTAATTTATTCAGTAGTCAAACTGCTGACTCACAGCTTTAATGCCAGTAGCTCATGAAGTAGAATTTTTGCTCAAAAGTCTCCAGAGCTTAGAGGGAGCCTTGCTCCTGCTGTGTCCTATTTTTGAAATTCACTTGTAGAATTGTCACTTTAAGATCTGAAAATATACATACCTTGAGGTAAGAGAGGCAACACAGAAAATCCTGTAGGGGAACATTTTAAAAGTCTTCCTGTACATTTATTTATTTATTATTTCATTTTATACCCCAGCCTCCCCGCAAGCAGGCTCAGGGTGGCTTACACTAGTTGGTACCCTGTACCATAAAAGCCATGTACAAAATTTTAAAACAACTTGCGAACATTAACATTAAACATTAAAAAACAATCTGACAATTAACAATTAAAGTGCTAGAGATGGAAATCTTTGTTGGTAATCTTAGAGTGATTCAGATGGCGTACTAACAGTTGTCACTGGCTTGGTGATCTTCAGCTTGGAACAGTAGTATAATGCAATAACGTAATCCCCTCCCAGACGAGAGCCGACCTAAACCACAGATGGTGGTGGTGGTGTGGCGGCTCCTAATTGAAAGCCTGGTGGAAGAACTCCGTCTTGCAAGCCCTGTGAAACTGGAAAAGGTCCCGCAGGGTCCTGATCTCTTCTAGGAGCTCATTCCACCAGTATGGAGCTGCTACTGAAAAGGCCCTGGCCCTGGTGGCCACAAGCCTGGTGTCCTTAGGGCCTGGAACAGTCAGTCGATGTTGAGTTCCTGACCGTAGTGCTCTCTGGAGTATATATGGGGAAAGGTGGTCCCACAGGTATGTTGGACCCTGGCCATATAGGACTTTAAAGGTCAATACCAGGACATTGAAGTGAATTCAGTATGCTATTGGCAGCCAGTGCAGTGCCTTCAGCATAGGCTGGATGTGCTCCCATTTAGGGAGACCCATCACAAGCCTGGCCGCGGCATTCTGCACTAGCTGCAGCTTCTGGATTTGCGACAAGGGCAGCCCCAAGTAGAGAGCATTACAGTAGTCTAGTCTCGAGGTGACCATCGCATGGATCACTGTAGTCAGGTCATCATGGCCGAGGAAGGAAGCCAACTGCCGAATCAGCCGAAGGTGGTAAAAGGCTGACTGTGCAGTGGCTGCTACCTGGGCCTCCATTGTTAAGGAGGCATCCAGGAGCACTCCCAAACTCCTAACCTGGCACCAATGGTGCCCCACCGAAGGTCGGGAGCAGGAGCCCCAACCCAAACTATTCCAACTCAGGCACAGGGCCTCTGTCTTCGCCAGATTCAGTTTCAGCCAGCTCAATCTGGGCCAACCAGCCACAGCTTGCAAAGCCTGGTCCAAATCTTCTGGTCTGGAGTCTGACCAGCCATCCAACATCAGATAGAGCTGATGTTCATTTATGGGAGTCTCATTGGGAGTGGCTTTGTACTGAGATTTACTAAACTGTGGCATCACAGATGTCTTCATTTGATAAATGCATGGCTGGGGTCTCTGAGCCACAGCAAAATGCAAAATAGTTGCTGTGCACTCAGTTTCTGAAAAATATTCAGAGTTCAGAATAGTAGCAATCTTCTCAGTGCTCTGGGACTGGAATGAGAGCCCCCAGAGTAGAATGACAAACATATGGAGCAGAAGTCCATCAGTGGCTATTAGCCACAGGGTATAGATGGGAACTCTCAGTCAGGGGCAAGTGATGCTCTTGGTGCTTGGGGGGCAACAGTGGGAGGGTTTCTCGTGTCCTGGCCCCACTGCTGGACCTCCTGATGGCCCCTGGTGTTTTTGGCCACTGTGTGACACAGAGTGTTGGACTGGATGGGCCACTGGCCTGATTCAATATTGGCTTCTCTTATGTTCTTAGAGGGCAGGATTAGAAATAATTTGTGGAAATTAGGCTCCATTTTGACTAAATAGTAGAAGGAACTTCCTAAGGGTAAGAATTGTTCAAGGGGAGCAGACTGTCCCAAGAGGTAGTTCATCACTTTGCAATCTATGGATAGGTTGAGCTAGTGGTTAAGTGTGCTGGATTAGGAGACCCAGTTTCAAATTCCCATTTGTGCCATGGAAGCCAGCTGGGTGACTTTGGGCCAGTCACACTCTCTTAGTCTAGCCTACCTCGCAGGGTATTTGTGAGCATAAAGTAGAGGAGAACAAGCTAGGCTGCTTTAGGTCCCCATTGGGGAGAAAGGAATTAAAATAATAAATATAAATTAACCCGGTAGCCTCTGCTCAGATTCAAGAAGTGGCACCTGCAGCGCCCCTTCCAGCTCCTGGGCCGCCTAGCTCTTTATGAATGGCGGCTTCTGTGCATGCATCTTGCAGTGCTCCACATGCGGGAACTGGTGCTGCTGCGCTGGAGGAGGCGGGGAGGGGGCAGCGAGGGCTTTGGTCTTCCACAGCAGCAGCAGCAGGACGGCAAGTGGCGCCTCCCCTGTTCAAGGTGAGCAGCCCGGCGGGACGAGTGTGGAGGAGACCCTGGGGGGAGGTCCCTCTCAGCTGACGAGCGTTTCTTCCTCTGCCCTCCATCTAGTTGGGTCCTGCCCCATGCAGAGCAGAGCAGCTGTTGCCTCCGAGCCTGTCAGCCCTCGGGGGTGAGGGTGGGAAAGGGGGTGCGGGGGGTGCAGGGGAGAGCAGGTGGAGGGCATGTCCTGGGCTGTGCTGTCATTGCTGGCCCCTCCCTGGGTGTGCCCTGCGGGCAGCCCAAGAGGTGTGTTGCACGGTGGAGGGAGCCAGCGGTCTGGGCATCCCGTCCCCTGCTGAGTTCCTCGGAGTCGAGGATCGATTGTGGTCCACTGGTGGGTTCTTTGGTTCCTTGGCCAAGCCAAGTGTTTCTCCCCCCCGTGCTTTCCCACTCTAGATCTCAGCTCCATTCTACAAAGGGTGAGTGGAATAGGGGCCTACACTGCAAGGCTGTCACAAAGACTCCTGTGCCTAGCCCATGCTTTCCAACAATGGAGCTGCAGCACGCACACACCCCCGTGGCAGGGCACGCCAGAGCATAAGGCAAGGGGAGGCCGGTAAGCGGGGACTGCGAAGTGGCCAGGGCGTCCTGCATCGGTGGTGGGGTCTGGAGAGGAGGGCGTTTGCCTGATGAAAGGTTGCTGCTCTGAGCCTTTGCGAATTTCTCCTTCGGAGAGGGAGGTTGCCTTGCAGACCTGAGGAGAACAAGTGGCTCCGGGGCCTCCCTGGCTCTCTCCCCTCCCGTCCCCCCCGAGCCCGTCTGCCTTTTTTCCGTATGGACTCTGCCTTGGCTTCTGAAGGGGTGGGGAGAGAAGAGGGTGGGGCGCCTTTGGCTAGCATCAGGCACCTGTGTCTGTAGTACTCTGCATGTGGCCAGGAACACTCTTGGAAGGATGCTAAAATGATGTGTGGGGGGGAGAGGGAGAGTTGGGCTACAGGTGTAAAGAATTGTGGGATGTTTGAAGTCTAAGAGAAAAAAAAGCTTTTTGAATGTGGTTTGGGGCGGGGATAAATGGAAATTTGGGAGGAAAGTTGAAATATATGCAATGTTTATTTTCCTAGTAAGCCAAAACTTCTAAACATAAACATAAAATACATAATTTTTCATTTCATTGTACAATTTGGAGTATTTAGGGAATGTAAAGGTATAAATATCAGTGTTGTCTATAAGAAAGAATTGCATGCATACTGGCAACTTGAGAAACAGTTGCAGGCTACTGTACCCCATTGTTACCACAGCACATGCATTTTTTAACTTTTTCCTTTCACAGAGAATAAACTCTATAAAAAAAAGTGTATTATTTGAACAGAAACTCTCTCATACAGTCACAGTAGGCAGGACTGCTAGCATATTTGTATACATTTTAAAACACTGAAATCACTGAGCTCTTTCATAATGTCTCGTCATCAACTGTGTTATAGCATACCAATGGTTACCAATCTCATTTACATTTAAACAAAATATCTAGAGAATTGTGTATATATATGCATGCATGTGTGTGTGTGTGTGCCGATAGTGTAAGAGGGTTTTGCCCCTCAGTGGACCCCCAAAGTTGCCATTTTTTCCCTTGGAGAACCTGTGAAAGTTTTCACTTTCCCTGCGTTATAGTTTTGGAGTGAAATATTTTATAAGACAAGGTTTTTGTCACTCAGAAAGAAAATATTTTATAGCAGTTTCCCCCCCCACCCCACACACAGTGTTACCCCAAATCGCCCAATTTTCCAGTTAGAAAACTTGAGAAAGTCGTCAGGCATTTCCATGCTGTACAATTTGAATGGGGAAAACCTGGCCTCGACCAGCATTTTACTCATTGTGACAAAGAAAATATTTCACAGCAGCTCCTTTTCAGTCTTCTCCACATTGTGTGGAGAGCAGCTGGATTAAATAAGGGCCCACAGGCTTCACAAGGTTGTGTACCTTTGCAAGATGTGCCAGTACTTGTGTTCTGCCTCACAGAGTTACTGTGAGGAAAACAGGAAGGAACACAACTATTAGGAGACAGAAACATTCCCCCCCCCAGCCTGATCTCCTCAGGGGCAGTGCAGGATGCAGATATGGCCAGGAGAGCAGAGAAAGAGCTTTCTTCAGAAGCTTGTCCTGAAGAAAAATGGGGATGGAGGGAGAGCTGCGTATCCCATCCTGTTCTCCTCCATGATAGCACAGGATGCCGATGCAACAGGGACACCTGTAAATGGGCTCATGGTTTCTGATACGTTAAACTGTTACAAACTAGGTCTTCCTTGGAGGGTGTCCAGCTGGGCAGAGCTAAATGGAGTTATGGGAGTGGAGGATGGGGTTTAGGGCAATTTCTCTTGCATCATATCCCAGAAAGAAGAGGTCACGGTTAGTGCAGGTGGTTGGAGAGGTGGGGGGGTCACTATTGTACATAGAGGGTTAATAGAGGGGAGTTGAGATTCTTGCATAGTTATAAAGCTGGCCAGGTGCTCTTGAGCCTGTCATTGAGTAACCTACTTTGAAGGGGTATTGTGGCAATTGAGGGTGTGAAGAAATGCATTTTCAGGTGGTGGTGGCAGGTTACTGGAGAGAGAAAAGCTTCTCCAGGTGTTGCAGAAACCTTGGATGGCAGGGTGGAACATGGCCTGCAGGCCAGAGCAGGCCCAATCCACCACATGGTGAACTATCTTAGGATGCTAGGAGATAGTTTGAAAAGAGCAAAGCCTTCACTCTGAGTTTTAAGTTTTTTAGTCTGGGCAGAGGACAGGCAGGAAGGGGAAATCAGTTCAGTTGCTTTCCTTATGTACCTCAGCCCACCTGCGCAAACATGCTGATAGAGCTAGCAGGAGAGATAATGGGTGGGTCAAGCTCTCCCTCTTCTCCAAGCAGGAAATACTAGAAAGTCTCCAGAAGAATCTTCAGGAAAAGCATCTCTGATCCAGCCTGACCTATACAGTGGGTGGGGAAAAGAGGTGATAAAACTCAGGGTAGCAAGGAGGAAACTCTTTCATTGGTGCAGAGTCCATCAGAGTAGGCAGAACTACCTGAGGAGGCAGCCATTTTGACCATGAGGTCAGTGGTCAAGGGTCAGGGTCCAAGGGTCAGGGTCAGGATCAAGGGTCAGTGGTCAGGGGTAAGGGGTCAAGGGTCAAGGGTCAAGGTTCAGGGGTCAATGGTCAGGAGGTCAGGAGGTCAAATGTCAGGGTCAGAGGTCTGATGTCAAGAGTCATTGGTCAGAGGTCAAGGGTCAGGGTCAGAGGTCAAGTTCAGGGGTCATGGGTCTGGGTCAGGGGTCAAGGTTCTGGGGTTAGGGTTTAGGGATCAGAGGTCAAGGGTCAGAGGTCAAGTTTCAGGGTCAAGGGTGAGGGTGAGGTTCAGTGGCCAGGAGGTCAGTTTAAGGGTCAGGAGGTCAAGTCAGGATCTGAGGTCAAGGGTCAGGGTAAGAGGTCAAGGGTCAGAAGGTCAGCGGTCAGGGTCATGAGGTCAGCAATAAAGGGTCAGAGGTCAAGGGTCAGGATGTCAGGAGTTATAGTAACAGAGTTAGGGTTAGCGATAGCATTAGGGTTAGGGTTAGAGGTCAAGGGTCAGGAGGTCAGCAGTCAGGGGGTCAGGGTCAAGGGTCAGAGGTCAAGGGTCAGAGGTCAGGGTCAGGGGTCAAGGTCAGGGGTCAGTCAGGGGTCTGGGTCAGGGGTCAAGTTTCTGGGGGTTGGGATTAGGGATCAGAGGTCAAGGGTCAGAGGTCAATGGTCAGTGGTCAAGTTTCAGGGTCAAGGGTCAAGGGTGAGGGTGAGGTTCAGTGGCCAGGAGGTCAGAGGTCAAGGGTCAGGAGGTCAAAGGTCAGGAGTCAGGATCTGAGGTCAAGGGTCAGGAGGTCAGCAATCAAGGGTCAGAGGTCAAGGACCTGTTGTCAAGGTTCAGGGTCAGAGGTCAAGTGTCACGAGGTCAGGGGTCAGGAGTCATGAGGTCAGAGGTCAAGGGTCTTGAGGTCAGAGGTCAATGTTCAGGGTCAGTGGTCCAGGGTCAGGGTCAAGGGTCATGGTCAGCAGTTAAGGGTCAGAGGTCAGGGTCTAAGGTCAAGGGTCAGTTGTCAGGGTCAGAGGTCAAGGTCAGAGGTCAAGAATGAGGCTCAGGGGTCAAGGTCAGAGGGTCATGGTCAGGTGGTCAAGGGTCAGGGTCAGGGGTCAATGTTCTGGGTTTAGTTTTAGGGGTCAGAGGTCAGGTTAGGGTTTGGCTTAGGAAAATAGGGTTAGGGTTAGGGGGTTAGGGGGTTAGGGGTTAGGGGTTAGGGGGTTAGGGTTAGGGTTAGGGTTAGGGTTAGGGTTAGGGTTAGGGTTAGGGTTAGGAAAATAGATTTTTTTTTTTTTTTTAGGAAAATAGATTTTTTATTTTAAATAAACCATTCTACATAGCTACAAAGCGAACATGCTCAAATACAAAACTCAAGAGTCAAATACAAAGATCAAATACAAAGATCAATACAGAAGGCAAAAAACCCAAGTTACAGGTGTTCAGTGCAAAAACCAAGAATAAAAGTGACATTCAGATTACAGGTTGTGCGTGCATGCAAACAAACAAAGTACAAAGTACATAGTACATGAATTCGTCCGTCTCAATACCTAAATACAGATGGTACAAACCACAAATCAAAATACAAATCAAGATACAATTTAGGTACGAGATGCAATTCAAGCACAAGTATAAGATGTAAATACAGTTCAAATACAAGATGCAATTTAAGTACAAGTATATATAAGGATAACAGGCTATCCAAGTACAAGGTGCCAAAACCAACTTATACCTCATCCCTTTCAACTCGTAACTCATAACTTATAACTTAAGAAACTTAAGAAACTTATAACGTTTATAACGCTACACGGGTGAACAGGTAGAACACTCTTGCTGAACCTGAGAGGGAGGTACCTATAGAGGGAAACCACCCGCGAGGGCCCACCATAGGTAAATCAGTATCCCAGCGAAAAGGAACACTACGGCGACGGCTGTCATGGCCATGAGAAGTTTAATCTCCGTCTGGGAAACTCTCGGAACTTCTCTGGAGTACGGGCTTCTGCGATGGCCCTAAAATAAAGGAAAGGAGAGGAGACTAGACTGGGATTCCTAATGGCCGTTCGGGTACCTATCGGTGGCAAAGTGCTGGTGCCCACACAAAGGAAAAAACCAAGCCCACCCGCTCTACGGTACGGGGGGGTTGGTCTCCCTGTACCAGGCCCAGCGGACAGAGAAGGGGTGCGCCTTAGTGTGCCTTCGCTCCCACGCCCTCACCCTCGAGAGATAGTCCAGGGCGTAGCGGAGACCCCTCTGCAACGGACTCGCCACCCGGGAGCACAACTCAGATCTTCGATCCCGTAAGATGGTGTGGATCGTGATCAGATTCACCAGCCGTACGACGGACCAGGGGGGTCTCTTCTTCGCTGCGCCCGACGATCGCGGTCTCGCCGGCCCCGGGTCCCGACGTGGATTCGGCCAGGGCTCCCCGGGCGCCCCGTAGCCCGACTGCGGTTCCTGCCCGGAGGTCAGAGTCTCCCAGTGTTGGTTCGCGAGGAAAGGCCATCCCAGAGACCTCGCCACCGCTTTCCAGAGGCGAGCCGCGGGCGGACACGTCTTTATGGCGTGCTCCATGGTTTCCAGCACGCCCGGACCCGTCCCCTCGGGGCATCCGACCCGTTGACAGAGGACCTCCAGTCGCCCCGCGGGCACCTTCCTCGTTGCCCCGATGTACAGGATCTGGTGGTAGAGACGCCATCTCAGGTCCCTCAGGGCGTAGGGGATGGATCTGTCCTCGAAGTTGGCCAGCGGGAACACCTGATCCCTGAGGTAGGCGGATAGCGAAAGCTTGGCGCTCCGTCCTCGGTCGTAGGGGTCCGTCTTGAGACGCTTGAGGAGTATCCAGTACAGGGTTCCCACCGAGCCGGGCCGATTCCGGGACGCCTCTCGGATGTCTCGGGCGCACACCCGGTGCCGCTGGATGACGGTCGCGGCCTCTGCTACGAAGTCCGGGAGGGCGGCCTTGATGCTCGCGGTCAGACGGGTGATCGGGAGATCCTCTTCCCACCATCTCTTTCCCCATCTCGTCCGGGACCAGCTGTCTCGGAAAAGCCGCCACGGCAGGCTCTCCTCCGACGATTCGTCCGCGTTCCTCTCCAGGTGTAGTATCCCCCCGCAGTTCAGGGACAGGAACTTCGCCAAGAACCATAGTTCCGGGTTTAAGAGACCCAGACCTCCTTCTCGGTGTTTCCGTTGAACCACTACCCGGGCGAGCGGGAAGGTAGCCATGCCCAACACCCATTTGTAGAGGCGCGCGGTGAGCGTCTTCATCGCCTCCAGGGGAGGGGGGTAGACGCCCGCTAGATAGTTCGCGGCCGGGACGCAGTACGTATTAAAGTAGACGATCTTCTGGGCGGTCGTCAGGCGCCAGTCCTTCCATTTCTGTAGCCGGCTTTCCACCTTATCCCGCCAGGCCGACCAGTTGCCTCTCCAGGCCTCCCTGGCCAACCCGAAGGAGATCCCCAGGATCTTTACCGTCTCTACGGTCTTCGGGCCATCCTCTTCCGCGGATGGGTCGCGGGCGGGCGTCATGGGGCGTACCGTGATGCTCTCCAACAAGCCGTCCAGGATGAAGATCCGACTCTTCGTTTCATTGGCTCTCGCCCCGGACGCCCCTTCGAACTCCCGGAGGTGGTCCTTGATCCTCCCCAGGTCTCCGCCGTCTCTGAGACAGAAGTAGGCGTCGTCGGCGTGCGCCATCGAAATGAGTCTGATGTCCGGAAAGGAGCGTAGGGAGACCCCGCGGAGGTGTTCGTCCGCCCGAACCGCCCGAAGGAGGGGCTCCAGCGAGAGGACATATAGAAGGGGACTGAGGGGACAACCCTGGCGTACGCCTCTCGTCACCGGGAAAGCCCTACCCAGGCTCCCGCGAATGTAGGGGGAGATAGTCGCCCCGTCGTAGAGGGTCCTCACCACCTCCACCACCGCCTCGGGGATGCCCTGTTTCAGCATCACCCTCCACAGGTAGTCCCGGTCGACCATGTCGAAGGCTTTCGATTGGTCGAGTTGTAGGAGCCACTGCTTCCCCCGGTCCTCTCTGGTCTCGTGGAAGATCTGGCGCAACAGGCAGACCGTGTGGGTCATCCGTCTGCCCGGGACGGCGCTGGTCTGGCCCGGCGAGATGAGTTTGTGCGCCAGTCTCTTCAGGCGATTGTTGATCACTCTGGCGAGGATGCGATAGTCGATGTTATTCAGCGTGATCGGCCGCCAATTTGTCATGAGCGTCGGGTCCCCGCCCTTGTGCAAAAAAATCATGACCCCTTGTAGGAAGCTCTTCCCGACCTTCCTCGTCTGCCAAATGTGATCAAAGACTTCCGTCAGGAGCGGTAAAAAATATTCCTTTAGGTCTCTGTACAGACCGTAGGTGAGGCCGTCCGGTCCCGGCGTCGAGGATCGCTTTCCGACCAGAAGCGCGGCGGAGACCTCTTCTGCGGAAATCGGGGCGATGAGTTCTTCCAGTTCCCCGGCATCGTACGATACATTTCCCATCCGGGCCCGCTCCAAGTACTCTCCCGTGGTCTCTTCCCGGGTCGGGTCTGGATGACGTGCAGAGTATAGGGCCTCGTAGTAGGAGGCGGCCACCTCCAACAGCTCCGGGAGCGACTGCGAGGGTTCCTCTTTTCTGTGACCCGCAGACCTTCCATCCTCTGCTGGGGTACGGGGGCCCGATCACGCTCCCATTCCCCTTTCTTTACCACGGGCCCCGTCGAGCCGGCCATCCGGGAGGCTTTCCGTCGTTCTCTCTGTCTCCGCTGATACTCCCTGATCACCTCTTGCGAGTCTCGAAAACGTTGACGGTCGTGAGGGAGCCCCGTCGCCATTCTCCACCTGATCCCGAGGTTGCATTGGATCGCCGCGTGGTATCTGCCCAACTCTCGGGATATCTCCGCCCGTCGGGCTCTTTTGCAGAACTGCTGGATCATCCTCTTAGTCCCGTCCCACCACTCCAGGAGGTCCGCACCGCCCTTGGTCCTCCTGCGGAGCTCCAGCGCTAGGATCACTTCCATTTGGAGATTGTAGGCGACCACGTCTCTATCCCTCAGGATCCAACGGGGCTTGCTCCGCCGTTCCGGCTCACAGAGACCCAACGACAGAGTCACGTCCACAAGGGCGTGGTCGGACCACGGGGTGATCACCAACGAGCAGGCGGTGGGAGAGAGAGAGGCGGGGGTCCAGATCCTGTCCAGACGACTGACCGACATCGGATGATAATAAGTGGCCTTACAATCCCCAGGCAGCTGGTAGCGTCGCTGGAAGGCCATTCGGTGGTGCGTCGGGAGATAATCCAGTCGGTTGACTACCTGGAGGGTCGAATCCGTGAGGCGATGGGTGTCTGCCAAGAAGCTGCGAAGTAATTTCTCCTCCGCCGTGAGGGGTTTGTCCTGCCAGGCCGTCGGTTTCCGCAGGTCGATGCGGTCGGACATCTCCGACCGGACGTTGAAGTCTCCGATCACGAGAAGCTCTCGCTGAGTACGGGTGTGGTCCTTCAGGGTTTCCCACAGACTTAAACGCCTCTGTTTATTGACTGGTGCGTAAAGCGCACACAATCTGTAAGCCCTGTTCTTCTTGTCGTCCTTCAACCGCCCGTCGACGTCGACGACGAGTAAGTGACCCGGGCTCGCCTCTATCACGCGCCGAATCGTCCAACAGGAGGTATGTCTGGTAAGGATCGCGAGACCCCCGACCCCCTCTTCCACTAAAGACCACACCGAGGGACCCCACGTCCAGTCTCTCTGTGCCTTGCTCCGGTCCCGGGGGGATAAGATGTTCGTCTCCTGCAGGATGATAAAGTCTGCCTTCACCTTGCTCAGGTGGAAGAAGATGTCCTCTCTTCGGCTCCATTGGCGGAGTCCTCTGCAATTCCAGGTAGCGAGTCTTAGTCCCATAATTGGATAAGAGGAAATGAAGCGAAACGGGGCTACAGAAGAAACTTCGTAAAGAGTCCGTACGAATTCAAACAAAGTAAGACCTCAGATATCCGCCGTAAATGAGAACGTACCAAATTAATCAAGATCCGAAGTACGAGGGGGACCATCCATCACTCGGGAATCCCTTCCCTCGATTGGGCCGAGGGGAAAGCGACTTCCACGATTTCCATGTTTTCCGTGTTTTCCGCCCCCTCCCGGTGCTCGGGAGGTGCGGCCCTACTGTGGGAGGTCGGGTCCCCGGAGGAGTCACCCGTCCCCGAAGTGCTGGGTAGGTCATAGGGGGAGGATAGAGGTGTTGCTTATGCAGGAGGAGAGCCTCCTGGTTCAGAGGTATAGAAGGGGATTGGGAAGCTCCGTCCTCTCCGGGAGAGATAGTTGAACCAGCGATCGTATTGCTCGTTTCCATCTCGGAATCCCCCCGTGCTCAAAAAGGCCTTTCTTACTCCTTTCGCAATGCAAGACCAGGAGTTTGTTTTGAAAGAAACGTTGTTTTTTGCGGAGGCGCCTACACTCTAGGCGAGCGACATCAGGGAGGTCGACTGAGGGTTCTTCACGGCAATCCTCCACATCGTCCCCCAGCATGGACCGTTTCAATTTTATGTCTTCCACCGTGGCTCTGGATATGGTAATCAGCTCCTCCAACTCCTCCGGGGCCAGCTCCGCCAGCGCCTGCGGTTCTGGTTCCATTTTCTCTACCTGCTCTGCTTGCCCCGTCGCTCTCTCTTGTTGATTCCCATCCTTCTTAGGCGTAGCGCTCCGTTTGGGGCTTCGGGGTCCTTTAACATTCCGTCCGGAATGAGCGGTCGAATCGATGCAGCGGTCAGCCCTTTCCACTTCCATGACCGTAGCCTCCTGTTCCGATGATGCGCAACGACCGTCATCCTCCCTCAGTACTTCAAACCGATTGGGGGTGGGCTGCCCGGATACCTGGTACACTCCGTCGAGCACCTTCCCTCTCTGCTTACTCCCTTTGCGCTTGTCTTTCCCCACCAGATTCCAGCCTTGATCTGCTCCCTCTGCTCCTCCTGTCGCCCTCGCTTCCTCCTCTAGGATCTCCGACGAGGCGTTCGCACCACTGCCAGAGGGGGACTGACCTTCGCGCTCTCCAGAGTGTCCTCTTTCCGATGTGCTCGCGTGGGACTCTCTAAACCTGGCGTAGGCTCTGGGGAAGGCCTGATTATATTGGGCCTCTGGGCAGAGAAGGTAGGTATGGCCGTGGGTCCTGCACAGATTACATACTATCCCCTCCTTACACTGTGTCGAGTTGTGTCCTCGGGTCCCGCAGAGGGAACACAGGGGGACGCACAGTGTTGACGGATGTGGTCATACCCGCCACACTGAAAACAGGCCGGAGGCTGACCACTATACCTGGTGATCCCTCTATCGCTCCCCAAGAAGAAATACTTGGGGAGGTGTCTCAAGTTGCTTCTATTATCTCTTTTCAGGGAGATGACCGCTTTGTATTTGCCCCCCAAACTCCCCACTGATTCAGGCGTTTGCGGGGGGCAAGAGTACCTTACAGTGTCGTTGCAACCAGAACTCCACGTCTCGCTCGGGGATGTTCGTGGTGCGAAAAGAGATGGTCAGCACCCTGGATTCTCCCCTGAACAGAGGTATGATGTCGTAGTCCGCCAGCAGGTCTGGGTCCCGTCTAGCCGCTTCCCTGATGCGTGCCCAACCTCTCTGATAGGCTCTCTCGGAGACGAGGCATAGGTCTGACTCTCTCAAGCCCGGGGGCATGATGACGGCTAGTATGTCCTCCCTCGGGATCCCTAAGCGGTCCAAGATGAGAGAACCCACGACAAAATCCTCCGATAGCTTATAGGGGTCCGTACCCTTGTATCTAAACCGTAGGACATAGCGGCGGCGTGGGTCTGGGTCTTCCTCGTCTCCAACCTCTATGAAAAACTCCTCGAGGAAGTCTTCATCCTCCCTCCTTTCCCTCTCGTAATCTGTCTGCCTCCTCGGTAGCTCTCTCGATTCTCTCGAGGAAGTTCCCGGTTCGGAGGTGTTGGCGGGTAAAGGTCCCTCTCTCTCCCCTCGGGTCACGGAGGCCCCTCTCAGGGCCTGGGAATAAGACAAAGGTCTCGAGCCCGTTCCTGCCGTTGGCGCCCTTGGTACGTTCTCTGTGTCCAGTGCTGCAGTGGCGGAGGGAGTTGATCGGGGAACGGGACCCTTTGACTGTCTCTCACGGGTTGTGGCCCTCCCTCCCGCTTCTAGGGTGTTATGTGCCCGTTGTGACTCCCGGGGAAGCCCCTTAGATTTCCTGGGAGATCTGGGTTCTGCACGCAAGGTTGTGTGGTGCCGTGTCGGTGAAGCAGGGGATTTGTTTATAAGGTCAGACATGGACCGGGCACGGGGTCTTTTTTGGCTCCCATATCCCCTCCCTCCACTATTTCTAACTCCATTCTCTCTTCCTCTGGGGGCCCTCCCACTCCACTCGTCGTCGCCTCCATGCTCATGTCGTTTTCCCCGGTACCCGTCCTAGAAGAGGACAGGGGTTCAGAGCTGACATCATCATAACAGAGAACGCTCACCCGAGTCTCATCGGGTGATATTTCTCCCCTTTGCCCGGACGTCCAGGACTTTCCGGGGAAAGGTTCACAGGTAGCTGAGATTTAACAGTTGAAACAAAAGTAACAGGCGTCTGGGTGACAGAAGCCGTGACACTTATAACACTTACGTCAGGTCTGGGGGGGTCTCGGAGGCCCCGAGTCATCTTCTTCTTCCATAGAAGACAGCAGTCTTCTCGCCTCCATCCTCGTGATGTTCCTCTGGGGAAGCGGAGTAGAGGCGGGAGGAAAGTTCTGGTAGGCAGGAGGAAAGTTCTGGTAGGTGTGCGACGAAGCGAGTGGTGTTACCACACCGACTGTCCCCTCCTCGCTGCTTGTCTCAATAGCAGGCTCAAGATCTATCGTCACAGTCACGCTCTCTGGAGCCTTCTCCTCTACAGTCTCATGTCCCGATGGTCTGCACACTGCAACAGTCTCTATGGGTCTTTCCATCTTAGGGGGTGAAGCCGTGGAGGAGCTATGACAGGAGAAATGAAGCGGGAAGAGGCGAGTACCTGGGAACTGGGAAATACATCCCTCCCCTCCCCAACACTCCCCGTATCCCTGAACCAACTCAGCATGTCCTTGGCCATACTCTTTCTTCCATTCCCCTTCAGTTTCCCCGCTCCCTCCCCTTCCTGAAAGCCACCCTCTGTCATGACCTGGGCGGCACCTATGCCAGCTTCTGGGCCGCACCCAGACTCCTCCTCTCCTTCCCCTCCTTCCGTGCTATCGGTTAAAGATTCTATACCAGATAGATCTATATATCTTTTATCTGTGGCATCTCTATAATTCCCATAGTTCATAGAATCTCTTTTCGGCTGCCCCGAGGGAATCTCTACAACTGGCGCCTGCCCCGCTTGACCCGAGACTTCCGCCAAAGGCATCAACTGGGATCCCTCACCGGTTTGCGGGGAACTCTGCGACTCAGAGTTCCCCTGTTGCGGTTGAAGGGCCCTTCTCACATCCGGTAACGGTGCTGTCACGACAGCGCTGTGTCTCGAGTCCACCTCCGCCCGTCCGTCCCTCCTCCGACCGCCTCCTCGCTGTTCGGCATCCTGGACTCCTCGGTCGACGACCTCGGTCTCACGCCCCTTACGAGCTCCTTTCCCTGGAGGGTCCCGACGGCCTTTGGAGGCGCTCCCTCCGCTGAAACCTGCGGAGCACTTTTCAAAAAATCACTCAAAACAGCCTTTTGAGCTCCTTTATCCCTAGTCGTTTTAGACATCTGAATGGGCATTAGTTTTGGCAGGGATTCACTAGCCTGGATATCCTCTAGTTGTTGCTTCCAGAGCCAGTAATTTTCCTCCTTAAGCCTATCCGTCCTAATCTTCAAAACATGGACAGCTTGCAGACACCAGTCTGTCCATTCCCTGGGGGAAAGTTCACAGTGTCTGTGCTGTGGGTCATTGTAGACGTCAGTCACCTGTCCCGGGGCCGCCGAGTCCCAGGAGGCCACCACTTCTTTAAGCATGGTAGACAATCCGTGTTCAGTGAGCCACACTGGGTAGTTGCCCGCCGAGGTGCGCACTTTCCTCCCCACCACTAATCGGTCTACCACCTGTATGGAAAGCGATTTGGCGTAGATCACCCTGTCCATATAGTTAACAGGCTTTTCTCCCCTGTTTGTCAAAAAATGGAGCAAAATCGTTTTAAAGTCAGTGAGTAAATCTAGTATGAAGTCCCGACTCCTTTTGTTCACCGAAATCGTCGGTGCGTCTGGTAAACCCAGATGGGCCAAGATGAAGGCCCAGAATTTGGCTATATCCACCTGTTTTAACTCATGAGAAACTAGCAGTTGGAAACCATCTAACATCGAGGCCGACTTGAAGGCTGACCACTCTTGTGTAAGGCGTGTCTCCCTGGCCATTCTACGATTACCACGGGTCGAGAAAGAAGAAGACCTCTGTGGTTTCGGCATCACAGATATGTCTGGGACACTCGGTGAGTCTATTATCAAGTTTTCCTCTGAATCCTCTTCTGTTTCCTCTAGCCTACCCTTTAGCATATCAGCCAGCTCTTCTCGTGAGGCCGATGACAGAGTATAACGGAAGGAAGCAGCAGACTCACCTCTCTTCTGCCTCACTGCTAGTCTGGCCTCAGTCAGAGAAGGCCCTGAGGGTGCATCTTCCTCTTCTGAGCTAGTCAGAGTAGGTGCTGCTTCACCCTCTCCCCGCTCTGTCTCTTGCTCTCCTGGGCTCTCCAACTTCTTCTTTTTCTTCGCAGGCTTTTCTTCAGGGGAGGAATCCGTACCTGGGGTTAGCTGGCTACCTACCACCTGGTAGGTCGAGGGGTCATCTGGTAATGATACTGAAGCACTAATATGAACACCAAAGGCTTTGCATTCATCCATTAAAAAATCCATCTCTGCATTCAGCTGGTGCACTTTAGTTTCAGTAATCTGTACTAGGGTTTTAAGTCGGTCCCTTTTCCTAGCTAAATCAGGCAGAAGTAATGGGTCTGCCTGAGAGGTCATTGCCATGTCCAGTTCTTTTATATTGGAGTTGTAATGAACTAGATCCTGTAGGGCTCTACCTAAGGCCTCTGAAATTTCCCTCAACTGGGCTTTCACCAGACTATATTTTTCTGAACTGGGGTGCTCTGAATAAGAATGTTCCTTGACATGGCCATCTTGTATGGCTTGCTCTTTATTTACAGTTAAGGAGTCCTGTCTCTTACTGGGTGCCACTTCAGAGGAGTCTCCTTCCATTCCTATGATATGCTGGGACACCTGCCCCTGAAAGTCTGTTCCTAAAACTTGAACAGGGTATGATTGCAATGTGGTATCCTGTTCCATTTGGGTCTCGAGATTCTGGGCCCCAGCAAGTGGAAGTTGGACTAATGTTTGTTGTTTAAAATCTTCCTCTTGGCTCCAAAATTCCTTTATGTTCCCACTGGGAATTTTTTTAGATAGAGGGGATTTTGCAAGGCCCATCTGTTGTTCCAGGTGTAAATCATAAGAGGTGATTTTCCTCTTAACTATGGGGTTGGGGTCTTCCCCTTTCAGGTCTTCTATGATCACTACCCCTGTCTGTGTACAGACAAACTTCTTAGAAAAAGCATAGCTTTGTTTCTCAACAGTCTTTCTGGTTTGTAAACAAAGCTGCCCCTCTGTGACATTTTTAAAAGACATATTTTCCTTTAAAGTTGTAATTGGAATAACTGGGGAGCTTTGTAAGTCTTGAGAAATTATAGCAGGCTGGAGAAAATCCTCAGGCACTTGGGTCATAATTTCTAAAGGCTCTGAGAAACTTGCAGACGATGGCGTGGTCATAGATAAATCAAGGGGCAAGTCCTGCGAAGAGGGGTCCTCTTTAAAATCTTCCTGCCCAGCTAAAACTCTCAATGTGGGAAATAATGTCTCCCCCAGGTCTTGCATTCCTCGGGGTTCTATATTTTTATAAGTTTCCCTTTTAAAACCTCCTCTGGCACTCTCACAAACGGCTCAGGCAGTTTGGAAAAATTCTCTGCAGTTTGCAGTAACGGCGAGGCCTTACTTTCGTTTTCCATTGAGCCTATGGGGCGATTTTCGATCGGTTTTTTTGGGGCCCCCCGGCCGGGGGGGTCTCCATACCCCTCTCACTAGATGGGGGGAGCTTCCTAAAGCGATATCACGCGAAATCCCCGGTCAAAAAGAGCAAAAAACAAGGTTTTTACTCACAAAAGCTGAGAGTGAAAAGGAGCTCCTCTGACGCACGTCTGTTCCCGGGAACAGTCAGGCTTAGGCTTAGGCTTCAGGCTTAGGCTCAGGCTCAGGCCTAGGGCTCAGGCTCAGGCCAGGTCCAGGCCAGGGCCAGGCCAGGGCCAGGGCCAGGCCAGGCCAGGCCAGGCCAGGGCCAGGCCAGGCCAGGCCAGGCCAGGCCAGGCCAGGCCAGGCCAGGCCAGGGCCAGGGCCAGGCCAGGCCAGGCCAGGCCAGGCCAGGCCAGGCCAGGCCAGGCCAGGCCAGGGCCAGGCCAGGCCAGGCCAGGCCAGGCCAGGCCAGGCCAGGCCAGGCCAGGCCAGGCCAGGCCAGGCCAGGCCAGGCCAGGCCAGGCCAGGCCAGGCCAGGCCAGGCCAGGCCAGGCCAGGCCAGGCCAGGCCAGGGCCAGGCCAGGCCAGGCCAGGCCAGGCCAGGCCAGGCCAGGGCCAGGCCAGGCCAGGCCAGGCCAGGGCCAGGCCAGGCCAGGCCAGGCCAGGCCAGGCCAGGCCAGGCCAGGCCAGGCCAGGCCAGGCCAGGCCAGGCCAGGCCAGGCCAGGCCAGGGCCAGGCCAGGCCAGGCCAGGCCAGGCCAGGCCAGGCCAGGCCAGGGCCAGGCCAGGCCAGGCCAGGCCAGGGCCAGGCCAGGCCAGGGCCAGGCCAGGCCAGGCCAGGCCAGGCCAGGGCCAGGCCAGGCCAGGCCAGGCCAGGCCAGGCCAGGCCAGGCCAGGCCAGGCCAGGCCAGGCCAGGCCAGGCCAGGCCAGGCCAGGCCAGGCCAGGGCCAGGCCAGGCCAGGCCAGGCCAGGCCAGGCCAGGCCAGGCCAGGCCAGGCCAGGCCAGGCCAGGCCAGGCCAGGCCAGGCCAGGCCAGGGCCAGGCCAGGCCAGGCCAGGCCAGGCCAGGCCAGGCCAGGCCAGGCCAGGCCAGGCCAGGGCCAGGCCAGGCCAGGCCAGGCCAGGCCAGGCCAGGCCAGGCCAGGCCAGGCCAGGGCCAGGCCAGGCCAGGGCCAGGCCAGGCCAGGCCAGGCCAGGCCAGGCCAGGCCAGGCCAGGCCAGGCCAGGCCAGGCCAGGCCAGGCCAGGCCAGGCCAGGCCAGGCCAGGCCAGGCCAGGCCAGGCCAGGCCAGGCCAGGCCAGGCCAGGCCAGGCCAGGCCAGGCCAGGCCAGGCCAGGCCAGGCCAGGCCAGGCCAGGCCAGGCCAGGCCAGGCCAGGCCAGGCCAGGCCAGGCCAGGCCAGGCCAGGCCAGGCCAGGGCCAGGCCAGGCCAGGCCAGGCCAGGCCAGGCCAGGCCAGGCCAGGCCAGGCCAGGCCAGGCCAGGCCAGGCCAGGCCAGGCCAGGCCAGGCCAGGCCAGGCCAGGCCAGGCCAGGCCAGGGCCAGGCCAGGCCAGGCCAGGCCAGGCCAGGCCAGGCCAGGGCCAGGCCAGGCCAGGCCAGGCCAGGCCAGGCCAGGCCAGGCCAGGCCAGGCCAGGCCAGGGCCAGGGCCAGGCCAGGCCAGGCCAGGCCAGGCCAGGCCAGGCCAGGCCAGGCCAGGCCAGGGCCAGGCCAGGGCCAGGCCAGGCCAGGCCAGGCCAGGCCAGGCCAGGCCAGGCCAGGCCAGGCCAGGCCAGGCCAGGCCAGGCCAGGCCAGGGCCAGGCCAGGCCAGGGCCAGGCCAGGCCAGGGCCAGGGCCAGGCCAGGCCAGGCCAGGCCAGGCCAGGCCAGGCCAGGCCAGGCCAGGCCAGGGCCAGGCCAGGCCAGGCCAGGCCAGGCCAGGCCAGGCCAGGCCAGGCCAGGCCAGGCCAGGCCAGGCCAGGCCAGGCCAGGCCAGGCCAGGCCAGGCCAGGCCAGGCCAGGCCAGGGCCAGGCCAGGCCAGGCCAGGCCAGGCCAGGCCAGGGCCAGGCCAGGCCAGGCCAGGCCAGGCCAGGCCAGGCCAGGCCAGGCCAGGCCAGGGCCAGGCCAGGCCAGGCCAGGCCAGGCCAGGCCAGGCCAGGCCAGGCCAGGCCAGGCCAGGCCAGGGCCAGGCCAGGCCAGGCCAGGCCAGGCCAGGCCAGGGCCAGGCCAGGCCAGGCCAGGCCAGGCCAGGCCAGGCCAGGCCAGGCCAGGCCAGGCCAGGCCAGGCCAGGCCAGGCCAGGCCAGGCCAGGCCAGGCCAGGCCAGGCCAGGCCAGGCCAGGCCAGGGCCAGGCCAGGCCAGGCCAGGCCAGGCCAGGCCAGGCCAGGCCAGGCCAGGCCAGGCCAGGCCAGGCCAGGCCAGGCCAGGCCAGGCCAGGCCAGGCCAGGCCAGGCCAGGCCAGGCCAGGCCAGGCCAGGCCAGGCCAGGCCAGGGCCAGGCCAGGCCAGGCCAGGCCAGGCCAGGCCAGGCCAGGCCAGGCCAGGCCAGGCCAGGCCAGGCCAGGCCAGGCCAGGCCAGGCCAGGCCAGGCCAGGCCAGGGCCAGGCCAGGCCAGGCCAGGCCAGGCCAGGCCAGGCCAGGCCAGGGCCAGGCCAGGCCAGGCCAGGCCAGGGCCAGGCCAGGCCAGGCCAGGCCAGGCCAGGCCAGGCCAGGGCCAGGCCAGGCCAGGCCAGGGCCAGGCCAGGCCAGGCCAGGCCAGGCCAGGGCCAGGCCAGGCCAGGCCAGGCCAGGCCAGGCCAGGCCAGGCCAGGGCCAGGCCAGGCCAGGCCAGGCCAGGCCAGGCCAGGCCAGGCCAGGCCAGGCCAGGCCAGGCCAGGCCAGGCCAGGCCAGGCCAGGCCAGGCCAGGCCAGGCCAGGCCAGGCCAGGCCAGGCCAGGCCAGGGCCAGGCCAGGCCAGGCCAGGCCAGGCCAGGCCAGGGCCAGGGCCAGGCCAGGCCAGGCCAGGCCAGGCCAGGCCAGGCCAGGCCAGGCCAGGCCAGGCCAGGCCAGGCCAGGCCAGGCCAGGCCAGGCCAGGCCAGGCCAGGCCAGGCCAGGCCAGGCCAGGCCAGGCCAGGCCAGGGCCAGGCCAGGCCAGGCCAGGCCAGGCCAGGCCAGGCCAGGCCAGGCCAGGCCAGGCCAGGCCAGGCCAGGGCCAGGCCAGGCCAGGCCAGGCCAGGCCAGGCCAGGCCAGGGCCAGGCCAGGCCAGGCCAGGCCAGGCCAGGCCAGGCCAGGCCAGGCCAGGGCCAGGCCAGGCCAGGCCAGGCCAGGCCAGGCCAGGCCAGGCCAGGCCAGGCCAGGCCAGGCCAGGCCAGGCCAGGCCAGGCCAGGCCAGGCCAGGCCAGGGCCAGGCCAGGCCAGGCCAGGCCAGGCCAGGCCAGGCCAGGCCAGGCCAGGCCAGGCCAGGCCAGGCCAGGCCAGGCCAGGCCAGGCCAGGGCCAGGCCAGGCCAGGCCAGGCCAGGGCCAGGCCAGGCCAGGCCAGGCCAGGCCAGGCCAGGCCAGGCCAGGCCAGGCCAGGCCAGGCCAGGGCCAGGCCAGGCCAGGCCAGGCCAGGCCAGGCCAGGCCAGGCCAGGCCAGGCCAGGCCAGGCCAGGCCAGGCCAGGCCAGGCCAGGCCAGGCCAGGCCAGGCCAGGCCAGGCCAGGCCAGGCCAGGCCAGGCCAGGCCAGGCCAGGGCCAGGCCAGGGCCAGGCCAGGCCAGGGCCAGGCCAGGCCAGGCCAGGCCAGGGGCCAGGCCAGGCCAGGCCAGGCCAGGCCAGGCCAGGCCAGGGCCAGGCCAGGCCAGGCCAGGCCAGGCCAGGCCAGGCCAGGCCAGGCCAGGCCAGGCCAGGCCAGGCCAGGCCAGGCCAGGCCAGGCCAGGCCAGGCCAGGCCAGGCCAGGCCAGGGCCAGGCCAGGCCAGGGCCAGGCCAGGCCAGGCCAGGCCAGGCCAGGCCAGGCCAGGCCAGGCCAGGCCAGGCCAGGCCAGGGCCAGGCCAGGCCAGGCCAGGCCAGGCCAGGCCAGGCCAGGCCAGGCCAGGCCAGGCCAGGCCAGGCCAGGCCAGGCCAGGCCAGGCCAGGCCAGGCCAGGCCAGGGCCAGGCCAGGCCAGGCCAGGGCCAGGCCAGGCCAGGCCAGGGCCAGGCCAGGGCCAGGCCAGGGCCAGGCCAGGCCAGGCCAGGCCAGGCCAGGCCAGGCCAGGCCAGGCCAGGCCAGGCCAGGCCAGGGCCAGGCCAGGGCCAGGCCAGGCCAGGCCAGGGCCAGGCCAGGCCAGGCCAGGCCAGGCCAGGCCAGGCCAGGCCAGGCCAGGCCAGGCCAGGCCAGGCCAGGCCAGGCCAGGCCAGGCCAGGCCAGGGCCAGGCCAGGCCAGGCCAGGCCAGGCCAGGCCAGGCCAGGCCAGGCCAGGCCAGGCCAGGCCAGGCCAGGGCCAGGCCAGGCCAGGCCAGGGCCAGGCCAGGCCAGGCCAGGGCCAGGGCCAGGCCAGGCCAGGGCCAGGCCAGGCCAGGCCAGGCCAGGCCAGGCCAGGCCAGGCCAGGCCAGGCCAGGCCAGGGCCAGGCCAGGCCAGGGCCAGGCCAGGCCAGGCCAGGCCAGGCCAGGCCAGGCCAGGCCAGGCCAGGCCAGGCCAGGCCAGGCCAGGCCAGGCCAGGCCAGGCCAGGCCAGGCCAGGCCAGGCCAGGCCAGGCCAGGCCAGGCCAGGGCCAGGCCAGGCCAGGCCAGGCCAGGGGCCAGGCCAGGCCAGGCCAGGCCAGGCCAGGCCAGGCCAGGCCAGGCCAGGCCAGGGCCAGGCCAGGCCAGGCCAGGCCAGGGCCAGGGCCAGGCCAGGCCAGGCCAGGCCAGGCCAGGCCAGGCCAGGCCAGGCCAGGCCAGGCCAGGGCCAGGCCAGGGCCAGGCCAGGCCAGGCCAGGCCAGGCCAGGCCAGGCCAGGGCCAGGCCAGGCCAGGCCAGGCCAGGCCAGGCCAGGCCAGGCCAGGCCAGGCCAGGGCCAGGCCAGGCCAGGCCAGGCCAGGCCAGGCCAGGCCAGGCCAGGCCAGGCCAGGCCAGGCCAGGCCAGGCCAGGGCCAGGCCAGGCCAGGCCAGGCCAGGCCAGGCCAGGCCAGGCCAGGCCAGGCCAGGCCAGGCCAGGGCCAGGCCAGGCCAGGCCAGGCCAGGCCAGGCCAGGCCAGGCCAGGGCCAGGCCAGGCCAGGCCAGGCCAGGCCAGGCCAGGGCCAGGCCAGGCCAGGCCAGGGCCAGGGCCAGGGCCAGGCCAGGCCAGGCCAGGCCAGGCCAGGCCAGGCCAGGCCAGGCCAGGCCAGGGCCAGGCCAGGCCAGGCCAGGCCAGGGCCAGGCCAGGCCAGGCCAGGCCAGGCCAGGCCAGGGCCAGGCCAGGCCAGGCCAGGCCAGGCCAGGCCAGGCCAGGCCAGGCCAGGCCAGGCCAGGCCAGGCCAGGCCAGGCCAGGCCAGGCCAGGCCAGGCCAGGCCAGGCCAGGCCAGGCCAGGCCAGGCCAGGCCAGGCCAGGCCAGGCCAGGCCAGGCCAGGCCAGGCCAGGCCAGGCCAGGCCAGGCCAGGCCAGGCCAGGCCAGGCCAGGCCAGGGCCAGGCCAGGCCAGGCCAGGCCAGGCCAGGCCAGGCCAGGCCAGGCCAGGCCAGGCCAGGCCAGGCCAGGCCAGGCCAGGCCAGGCCAGGCCAGGCCAGGCCAGGCCAGGCCAGGCCAGGCCAGGCCAGGGCCAGGCCAGGCCAGGCCAGGCCAGGCCAGGCCAGGCCAGGCCAGGCCAGGCCAGGCCAGGCCAGGCCAGGCCAGGCCAGGCCAGGCCAGGCCAGGCCAGGCCAGGCCAGGCCAGGCCAGGCCAGGCCAGGCCAGGCCAGGCCAGGCCAGGCCAGGGCCAGGCCAGGCCAGGCCAGGCCAGGCCAGGCCAGGCCAGGCCAGGCCAGGCCAGGGCCAGGCCAGGCCAGGCCAGGCCAGGCCAGGGCCAGGCCAGGCCAGGCCAGGCCAGGCCAGGCCAGGCCAGGCCAGGCCAGGCCAGGCCAGGCCAGGCCAGGCCAGGGCCAGGCCAGGCCAGGCCAGGGCCAGGCCAGGGCCAGGCCAGGCCAGGCCAGGCCAGGCCAGGCCAGGCCAGGCCAGGCCAGGCCAGGCCAGGCCAGGCCAGGCCAGGCCAGGCCAGGCCAGGCCAGGCCAGGCCAGGCCAGGCCAGGCCAGGCCAGGCCAGGCCAGGCCAGGCCAGGCCAGGGCCAGGCCAGGCCAGGCCAGGCCAGGCCAGGCCAG